>CM075686.1:16947500-18197500 GCA_037954025.1 Phaseolus coccineus | reverse complement strand
AGCAAGGTTGAGGCAACAGAGAAAGTCCTCTTCCTCTGCTTTATACAGCAAGGTTGGGGCAAGAGCGAAAGTCCTCTTCCTCTGCTTTTTACAGCAAGGTTGAGGCAACAGAGGAAGTCCTCCTTGCCTTTGAGCAAGTGCAGGCACCAGAGGAAGTCCTCCTTGCCTTTGAGCAAGTGCAGGCACCAGAGGAAGTCCTCCTTGCCTTTGAGCAAGCGCAGGCACCAGAGGAAGTCCTCCTTGCCCTTGAGCAAGTGCAGGCACCAGAGGAAGTCCTCCTTGCCCTTGAGCAAGTGCAGGCACCAGAGGAAGTCCTCCTTGCCCTTGAGCAAGTGCAGGCACCAGAGGAAGTCCTCCTTGCCCTTGAGCAAGTGCAGGCACCAGAGGAAGTCCTCCTTGCCTTTGAGCAAGTGCAGGCGAGAAAAGAGGAAGACCTCCTTGCCCTTGAGCAAGTGTAGGCACCAGAGGAAGACCTCCTTGCCTTTGAGCGAGTGCAGGCGAGAAAGAAGAAAGTCCTCCCTCGACTTTGTACAGCGAGGTGTAGGCGAGTGAAAGTCCTCACCTCGACTTTTTACAGCAAGGTTTAGGCAAGAGATCAAGTCCTTTTCCTCTGCTTTTTACAGCAAGGTTGAGGCGAGAGAACCAAGTCCTCTTCCTCTGCTTCTTACAGCAAGGTTGAGGCAAGAGAACCAGGTCCCTTCCCTCTGTTTTTTACAGCGAGGCTCAGGTGGGAGAAGCAAGACCTCACCCACGACTTCTTACAGCAAGGTTGGAACAAGAGGGGTCACCGAGAAACACTTTTCTTCCTCAAAACACAGGCGTCATAGTTGGTGTTCAGGCCCTCTATGCACTCAGTGCTGGTGTGGCAGAGAAGTGTAGCGAAGCCAGAGGCGCGATGACTGATCGGTGGTGCACTAACACGCTAGTCGGTGGTCGGTGGTAGAAGGAAGTTCTGCTGCGTGAAGCCGAAGCGTTTAGGCCTCGTTAAGTCAGTCATCCAGCATGAAGTTATGTTGAAGGTAATGCTAAGGTAACAGTTAGCCGCGATCAAGTCAGAAGCCAAGTTTGAGGGGTTGCAGTGGGATCGCGCTAAAGCCTAAGCTAGTTAACAGTTAGTCACATGCAGAGAGTTAAAGAGGAGAAACACAGTGAACCCTAGCGCGTTTGGGAAGAAGAAAACAGAGAGGGTGAACCTCTCTAGATGATCCAGAGGGATGCGCACGCTTCGGTTGAATGAAGGAAACGGTAGCGACACTCAGTGGGGGCTATTACTGTGTCCATGTGTCGAGAGATAAAGTATGGAAGCCGTGACGCCGAGGAGCAGATACGTGAGCAGCATGTGGCGTGGCCCCACTTGCCACGTGGGCCGAGGGCGCGACTACTTAGTCTCTTCGCTGAGAACAAGTTCACAGCTCGAGACTGGGGGGCTTGTGATCCGGTCGGTCATCAGTAGTTGATGACGTCAGCAGCCGTTGACTACGTGGACCATGAACAGGGTGGCATGTCGTAGAAAGAGCAAGTGAATCAGGGAGGAGATCACCTAGAATGGTGATCGGTAGTCAGATATCAAGTGGCCACCACTCCCAGTTCAGAGCATAGATAAGCGCCTGAAAGCCCCGCACGGACGTCGGTGGATATTCAGGAGGCACCGCACGGACGTCGGTGGCAAGTCATGAGGGACCGCCCGGGTGTCGGTGGCAGGTCATGAGGCACCGCACGGATGTCGGTGGCAGGTCATGAGGCACCGCACGGACGTCGGTGGATATTCATGAGGCACCGCACGGACGTCGGTGGCAAGTCATGAGGGACCGCCCGGGTGTCTGCATGAGGAGCGCGATCGGGCGTTAAGAGGGAGATCGGTCGTAATTGCATGCAGAGGCAGGTCGGTCATCGGGGTTCCCAGCAAGAATGCTACGCATGCACCTCGCATGATGCCCCACTCAGAGGACGTGCGGCGAGGCCATGCAGGCAGGATGTGCCTGGCACTCTCCTGGGAGCATGCGGCCCGCACAGAGAGAAGCGCAGAAGCCCTCCGGGTGTGACGCGTGTACGGTAGATTCAAGCTGGTGACTCCACGTGTCACCATCTGGGAGTGAGACGCGGCTCAGGTATAAAGCTCTCCACATCATGTAAAGTAAGGGGATTCCTTTCATTCTTTTCCAAGTTTACACAGGCTCTCTACACTGGGATTCTGAGTCACTGTGAGAGCGTTTTTACACGTGGCACAGTGATAACAGAAAACAGTTATAGAGAGAGAAAGTGGATCTAAGAGCACACACGAGTCTCACAGAGAGATTCAGTGATAGATTTGGTGTTCCTGTTGCCTGACTTGAGCGTCGGAGCTACAACGGCCGCTAGAGGCGCCGTTCGTGTGTTTTGCAGGCAGCGTTTGGAGTTCCGGTGGTGGTTCTTGGAGCGTTCCTGCAGACCAGAGGGCTAGACGAAGGAGTGACGAGGCAATCCTCCACGTTCGAGTCAAGCGGCCGGATCACCATCCCTACCCTTTAAGCTTGCTCACCAAGGCTCCTAAATCTATAAATAAGGAGGCCTACCTCATGTATTTTCAAGATTAATTTGAGTAAAGTTATGCTGCCAAATTTGTGCCATACTTACTCCCTTGCCTAAATCTCTTGATTTATGGTTTTAATCTTCACTCCTTCACCACCAAAGAGAGCTGGCCAAACCTCTCTCATTTTCATACACATCATGCACCTTCAAGATCACCATCACTCCTAGGAGGGTCTTGCTCATTTAAACCATTGCTTCCGCACCATCTTCAACATCCAAGGAGAGCTCAACATGTGAAGGCCATCACCTTCTATGTGACATAAAGAGTAGGTTAGGTGTAGTTTTTAGGAGGTGCCAAAGTAGAAAAAAGATCACACCTCCCATGTGACTCAAGTTTGGCTCCAAATTAGAATTTGATTTAGGAGTGAATTTTGAATTTGTTTCACTTTCATTTCAACCCTCTAAAACTATAAATAGAGGTGCTTGGTCATTGTAAATTCAAGTTTGAAATATAAGAAAAGTTACTATACTCAAATTGTGAGTGAATTATGTGAGATTTGTTCTCCTATTCCGTGTCTCATCTTGTGAGCTTTGGGAGCTTCAAGTGGCGGCAATCCTACACTTATCTTGGATCATCACTTCCAAGTGGCGTGCTCATTCCCAACCATGACTACAACCACATAAGTTTCATCATCCTTCATCTTCCTTGTTCATTCAATCGGTTGTTCTATATTGCCTTCAATTTTCAATCGGTTATTTGTTCCTTTGCCTTGTTCTTAATTTCTATTTGGTGTAGTTGCTGTAATTTGTGTTTTCATTCGGTAGTTTGTGTTCTTATTCCATTCTATTTAGTTAGTTTGTTGTGTACAAGGAAAGAGCACTCATAATTGAGTTTGGTTCATCATTTTGGAAGGCATAGTCTCCATTGATGATGTGAGTTGATTTTATGATTTAGCATTTTATGGTGTCACTTTAATTAGCATTGAGATTTTAGGATGATTAAGGTGAGAACCTAAGGAAAATCCCCACTAGACATGAACTTAACCAAGTGGTTAAGTAGATGTGAAGGTTCATTTCACAAAAGCAAAGGGAAAACACAATTATAAGGTGATGATGATGACAAGTTATGGTGTGGAATTACATAAGGAAAACAAGAGCAACATATAAAAACCGAATAGACATAATGAAGCAAAATAAGAACATGTTTATGAATAGAGGGAATGATAATGGAAGGAAAAGATGAAGGAAAAGGAAGCTTATGAGAAATGGAATTGAGAATGGTTGCATGCCACTTGGATGGTGAAATGACTCCACGATAAGTGAAGGATGCCGCCACTTGAGAGCTCTCAAAACTCACAAGACCAATTTTGGAGGAGCTCATGACTCACTCACTCATAATTCACACAAGAATTTGTGTATAGTAACTTTACTCTAATTTTCAACTTGTGAATACATGAGGTAGGCCTCCCTATTTATAGATTTAGGAGCCTTGGAAAGCAAGCTTAAAGGGTAGAATGGGAAAAGGGAAAAAAGTGGACAGCCATAGGGTTTGACTAAGTCAATCCCGTATTCTTGTCTTATCCTTCTAGAAATTAGGTCAAAATGCCTTCAAATGAGCTAGGAACAAGCAAGAATGCTACCCACACCCCCTACTATGCTAAAGGCACTTTATTCTACCTTATTTCTACTGTTTGGACCCCTCATTTGAGCCCAATTTATTTACAATATTTTTCTAAATATTTAAGAAGACTAATAGGAAGAACTTCAAGTGATCTGGACCTTGTCCATTCCTCCTATTGAAGAGGTCTTCCTTTGCTTGTTGAGATGACCCTTTATAGTTGGCATTCTTGGTCATCTTCTTGTGGACTTGGTTTTGGAGTCTTTGTGTGTTTGTATCAATTGGTGATTCCTTAAGCTTCCTTGAGTTTGTGTGTGTTTCAATTCTATTTTCCAGCTCTGTTTTTATGCTTATTCAATTTTGTTCTGCATTTAATTTCCGCACATTCTTTGTCATCATATTCCTCCTTTAATTGTGTTTTATCCTTGGACCTTTGAAAATGAACCTTCACATCTACTTAGCACTTGCTAAGTTAATGTCCAGTGGGGATTTTCCTTAGGTGACTCACCTAGAAATTGCTAAGAATCTTGATCCTAATTCTAAGAAAGTGTCACAAAGCTAATGAATCTAAAATCAACTCACATCACAAGTAGCATAGGTTTTTGAGCTTGTATTCGGGCCAATAGTAAAATAGGTCTAGTTAGGGTTAAAAGTGACTAGTTAGGGTAATAATTAGGCTTCTTTGAGCCCAAACTAACCTTTAAACGTCTAGGGTATATTGGAGAACAAAAATTACCTTGGCATGGAGCACATGGACATCCACATAGCTGTTAGAATATATAGCCTTAAAACAAAAGGGGGGTGAATTGTTTATGAAAGATTTTCGAAAACTTTCAAGGTATAATGAACTTCAATGAAGAATCACAGAGAAAGAAATCCAAGAAGCAATCAAACAAAATTGTTTAAGTTGATTAACAGAAAATCAACCGATTGTTTTTGCGATTCAACCGGTTGTTTTTATCAGCAGTATTAAAATCAACTTAAAAACTGAATTTAAATGATTTCAGGGCAAGAGAAAAGCACACAAGCAATTTATATTGGTTCACTCTTATCCCAAGAGCTACATCCAGTTTCCAGAAACCACTGGGTACAACTATGCAATCAAATCTAGATTACAAACACACCACCAAAGAAGTAACCTTGAACACCTCAAGCCACACACTTCCTTTGGCACACAATCACCATAGAAATCAGAACACCCTCTGATTCTGCACTTACACAACAATATTCAGAAATACAAGAGATACAGAAAGGATTACACCTGATGAAGATCAATACAAAAGAATATAGCAATCCTATTCCACTCCTTTGTGAAAATCCAAAAGCTTGAATACAAATCTTGAAAGCTTGAAATCAATTTGGTACAACTGAATTCTCAAAACTGTTTTCTTAACTTTTAGGAGCATAAAACAAACTATTTATACTCCAAAGGTTGGTCAAAAACATTTAAAGCAGGAGCTTATTTAGTTAGAAAACATTTAAAGTTGATTTGCAAAGCATAACAGAATTTTGTTATGGATTTTCAAAAAACAATCGGTTGATTTTTCGAAACAACCGATTGAGTTGGTTTGACAGCAAAGTCAACCAAGTCAAACAGCTTCAAACCCTTTTAAAAAACAACTAAGTGTCAAATAACCGATTGAAACGATAAAACAACTGGTTGTTTTTCCACTTCTTTAGAAAATAATCTTTTTTAAAAAGGTTTTGATTCCGAGTAGTTTTACATTCAAACAAAGAGTGGATTACACTTTAATTTACCTAGATCCCACCCACACAAGCAGTAACTCCAGCCTTCCATCAAATACCACATATTTGGAAACATCAAAGCTCCAAGATCAACCTTAATCAACAATCTCCCCCTATTTGATGAAGACAAATCCCTGGTTGCTTGTGTTGATTTGTTTGAATCTAAACTAGCACCTGCAAAACAGAAACTATGCATACACAGAGCATATATAACAGCAGGTTATCAAGGCACACCAACTAGTTTTCTGCATAACCATAAGAGCAGAAAAAACCAGACAAAACAATTAGTGCAGCAACAAAAACAGTTCTAAAGCAGCAGAATTTAAACTTCAAATCAGAGTTTGCAGCAGCAGCATTCACAACACAGAAACCAACACCTTCTCCCCCTATTTGTCTTCACAAATAGAATGAAGTAAGGGTAAAACAGAATTAAGAAACAAATTGAGAATCAAGTATACCTAACTAATTTCTCAAAAAGAAAAACCTGTCTTTTGGCAAAGGTTTTGTGAAGATATCAGCAAGCTGCAATTCTATCTCGATGAATTTCACTTCACAATCTCCATTATTCACATGGTCTCTTATAAAGTGATGTAGGATCTCAATATGTTTGGTCCTTGAGTGCTGAATCTGATTCTTGGTGAGGTTTATGGCACTTGTGTTGTCACATATCAAAGGTACCTTGCTAACCTTTAATCCAAAGTCTTCAAGCTGCTATGTGAGCCAAAGAATTTATTCACAGCAGCATCCAGCAGCAATGTACTCAGCCTCTGTAGTGGAAAGAGCCACACATGCTTGTTTCTTGCTATGCCAAGAGATAAGGCTTGAACCAAGAAGATGGCATGTTCCACTTGTTCTCTTTCGACCCAACTTACATCCTGCAAAATCAGAATTGGAATATCCAATTAAGTGTATGGGAGAGTGAGAAGGATACCATAGTCTGACATCGGTTGTCCCCTTGAGATACTTGAGAATTCATTTTGCAGCCTTGAGATGAGATTCCTTTGGATTTGCTTGGAATCTTGCACATAGACACACAACAAACATGATATCTAGCCTACTTGCGATGAGATAGAGTAAGGAACCAATCAACCCTCTATATTTGGTTTGATCTACCTCTTTTCCAGCCAAGTTAGCATCCATGTAGCAACTTGATGACATAGGTGTGCTAGCTTCTTTACAACTTTCCATTTCAAACTTCTTGAGGATTTCCTTGCAATATTTTGATTGACTTAAGAAAATTCCATCTTTGGATTGCTTGACCTGCAGTCCAAGAAAGAATGAAAGCTCCCCCATCATTGACATTTCAAATTCTCCTTGCATGGCAGCCACAAATTCTTCACATAAACTATCTTTGGTGGTGATGGCCTTCACATGTTGAGCTCTTCTTGGATGTTGAAGATGGTGCAGAAGCAATGGTTGAAATGAGCAAGACCCTCCTAGGAGTGATGGTGATCTTGAAGGTGCATGAAGTGTATGAGAGTAGGGAGGTTCGGCCAACCCTTGGTGAGGTGAAAGAAAATGAAGATCAATTCCTAGAAGCTAGGAGAGAGCAAAGCTTGGCACAAGTTTGGCAGCATAACTTTAGTCATATTAAGCTTGAGAATACAAGGTGTAGGCTACCCTTTTTTATAAGCTCAAGGGTGACCACCAAGCTTAACCTAATTCTAATGAAATGTGCCACAAATGTAATGTAATTTTGGTCACATGGAACACACACTCACACATGGCCGGCCCTAGGTACTAGAATGTTCCAACGTGAGCACCAAGCTAGGGTACATCAAAAAGTGAGCAAGTTTTGCTTTCTACACTACACTAATCTACTAAGCTACCCCTAATGGGCCTCCAAGTAGCATGTACAAGGTCTTCTCCCTCCCATCCGTGGCTTGACTCGTTTGGGCGTGAATGTGCTTGGCCATGGATCTTGTGAGAGGTCCTAGACGGTCTAGGCTCCCTCCTAGATGCTCCTCATGTAGCTCCCCCTTGTCTTATGCTAGACGCTCTCCATGTGGTTCTAGACGGTCTAGTCTTGGCCCTTGGCTTTCATGGTGGGGTGAGCTTGGCCTCTCTCCATCAGGTGGCACCAAAAATGATGTCATCAACATAGATTTGAACCAAGATAATTTCAGAATTCGACTCCTTGATAAAGAGAGTCTTATCTATCTTCCCTCTCTCAAAGCCATTGTATAAAAGAAAGTTACTAAGTCTTTCATACCACTGCCTTGGAGCTTGCTTAAGCCCATACAAGGCCTTTCTTAGCTTGTATACATGGTTAGGATGTTGATGATCTTCAAAGCCCAGTGGTTGTGCAACATAGACTTCCTCATCGATGATTCCATTAAGGAAAGCACTCTTAACATCCATTTGAAATAATTTGAATCCATTCATACAAGCAAAGGCCAGCAGCAACCTTTCAGCTTCTAATCTTGTAACTGGAGCAAAGGTTTCACCATAATCTATGCCTTCTTCTTGACTGTAACCTTTAGCAACAAGTCTTGCTTTATTCCTTGTTATCACTCCAGATTCATCCTGCTTGTTTCTGTAAACCCATTTGGTTCCAATGATGTTCATCTGGTGATGACTTGTGCCTTCATTTCTTTGCGTTTTCTTGGTGGAGGTCGCAGAAGCTTCCATGGATGCTCATGGACAAGGCTCTCACGTTGATATGATGGATTTCTTGGAGGTGCAGGTCATGTATGGATAGTGAGTGGTTCGGCCATCTCACTTGGAAGGATGAAGATTGAATACTAAACTTGCCTATCCTAGAGAGGAAGGAGACAATGAGTGAGCTTTTCACAAATTTTGGCAGCAATTTCACTCTATGATTAATCTTGCCATTACATGAGGTAGGCTCCTCCTTTTATAGCAATGGAGGACCAGAAAATGAAATGCAAATACAATCTAAATTGCTTTGGAATATCCGTTAAATGCACCTTGGCACATGGAGCTCATGAATCATATTTAACATGTGTTGTAAAACTTTCTAGCACATGTCAAATATGGATCACATGGTTGCAACCTTGCAACTCATTTAACATGTGTTAAATGTGTCTTCTTCCATGGCTAAGTTGACCGACCTAGGTGAATTTAGAGGTTTTAGAAACTCTAAATTAACCTAGGTTGATTTTATGTGCCAAAATTAAATTTTAAGAAATTTCTAAGAAAATTTACAGTAATTTCCTATTTTAATTTTGACAGAAAATAAATTCTACTCTACACTAAACTTATGGCATTTTGAACATATAGAGGAATGTTTCTCTGCCATCAGTAGCAGTGTTCCAATCCTCTTGAATTCTTCTAGCCATAGCTCTTGTAGTTGTTCCAGATCTTATATGTGTTGGGATTGAGCTGGAACTTGAACTTGTATTTGGGCTTGGGCTTGGGCCTCTGCCATCATCCCCTCCCTCTTGAAAAGGATTTGTCCTTAAATCCAATGCATATTCTTCTTCTTCATTACTACCTACAAAAGGTATTAAATCCATAACATTGAAAGTATTATGAACGCCATAATCTTCAGGCAAGTCAAGAATGTATGCATTGTTGTTGATTCTTTGGAGGACTTGGAAAGGTCCATCTTGTAAGGACCTGGAAAATATTATTGGAATAAAAGTGTTATATTTAAATGGATTCGAAGTATGTTTGTTTTTAAAATGAAAAGGAAGGAAAGTGTAGTTTAGAAGACTATGAGATCGCCTGGCACATGATCGCCGGTCGCCTACTACACATGATCACCAGGGCGAGAGGCATGCGGACATCGCCAGGGCGCGAGAGGCATGCGGACATCGCCAGGGCGCGAAGCATGCGGACATCGCCAGGGCGCGAGGCATACGGGCATCGCCGGGGCGTGAGGCATGCGGACATCGCCAGGGCGCGAGGCATGCGGGCATCGCCGGGGCGTGAGGCATGCGGGCATCGCCGGGGCGCGAGGCATGCGGGCATCGCCGGGGCGCGAGGCATGCGGGCATCGCCGGGGCGCGAGGCATGCGGGCATCGCCGGGGCGCGAGGCATACCGTCATCGCCGGGGCGCGAGGCATGTGGACATCGCCTGGGATAGACATCGGTCGTCTTCCAGGTTATCGCGCGATGACGTGTTGCACACAGTTAAAGTGGGACCCAGGCTCTCAGCATCAGACGTACTGCACGCGCGACACGTAGACAAAAAGGGTAGTTCAGAATAGTGACCTCAGAGTTTTAGCCTGCGCAGAGGCATGCGTAGTCGTACTGTTCAGGAAGCGTACACGCAACCTTCCCTGCAGAGTGGGTGGTGGCAGCGGCTTTTGTGGAATAGTTGGTTTAAGATGGAAAAAACCCACTGCTGAGGGAAAGAAACATTGCAGTTGTTCAAGAGCGAAAGAGTGAGTTACCTCCTTTCTCCTCCATTTCTCTCCTTCGCGCTGCGATTCTGGCACCTTCACACAAGAGTACGACGAGCGACGGCCACCATTAGAGCACCTGGGAAGTTCTCTGCAAGTCCTTCAAACCAGACGCAAAAACAGAGCCAAGGCATTCTTTAAGCTTCGTTGGGTTTCGGAGCTCCTGGGTTTTTGCGCAAGTCCAGGTAAGGGAAGCTAGTCTTACTTCTAATGAAAACTGTATGTGTGATGATTTTGATGTTGGGGGCGACGTGGTCGCCGGGTGTTCAAACTGTTCTTGCTTTAAACCCAGTTTTGTTCGTGATCGCCGGTTCCTGGAGGTGATCGCCGGTTTTCATCTGTTATTGAACGATCTCCTGTTTTTGTGTTGTTTGAAAACTGTTTGAGATTTAAATGTGATATTCGAAAATCTGAACCTTGGAATGGTTGTTGTTTTGGTTGGAATCTTTTGTTGAAATGTTATGTGATGTGTGAATGTTGTGAATGTGGATCGAGGCATAGTATTTTCAGGAAAGAAAATACCGTGTAAGATTGTGTAGGATGTGCATTGATCGGTGATGTCTATAATGGGATATCCAGACTCTCCTGATATAATGGAATCAAATAGATGAAGTAATTCAGGCGTTGAGAGTCGATGGAGGTTCATACGTATGGGTGTCTCGTGTGAAACAGAACGAGTTCGGCCTGTGGTATGGATTAACCTTGTCATACGTGAGAAATGATATTGAGATTGGGTGATGCGCATGGCTGAGGGCACTTTCCAGCCTTTTGTATGACAGGTGCAAATCCCTGAGTCAGTCAATGCACGTGTTTTTCCGGAAATAGTGGTCAAGTGTCTTGTGTGATGAGTCAGTGGAAAGTCTGACGTGAAGTATTGAGAAATTGAATTGTTAGACACTTGATTGCTGATGTGAATTGTGAGACTCTTGAAATTGATTTGTGAGATATGTGATTTTCGAATGGTTTGGTGGAATATGAGAAAGTTGATGGTTTGTACGTGATCGTCTTAAATTGGTTTCATGATTGATTTTTAAGTTCATATTCAAACTCTCTTTTAAATGTCTAGCTTACCCTGTATTTTGGTTCTGTGGCTGTTTTCTTAAAACCTGTGATGATCGTGTATTTTACACGGGAGCAGATGATCTTGCAGGAAGAAGAGCTCCTCAGTGATCGCCGGAAGGAGATCGCCTGTTTTGCTTCTGTTGGGCGATCATCCCCTTTTTCCTGCTCTCTGTTAGGAGATCGCCTTTTATGTTAGGAGATCGCCTCTTTATGTTGGGAGATCGCCTGTTTTGTTTCTGTTGGGCGATCACCCCCTTTTCCTGTTCTCTGTTAGGAGATCGCCTTTTATGTTAGGAGATCGCCTCTTTATGTTGGGAGATCGCCTGTCGGGTTGTATTTTTGCTGTAATTCGTTTTAAGTTATGGAAAAATTGACGGTTTATGTATTAAACTCCCTGCGAGGAAAAACCTTATGACATATATATAATTATGTTCATTTCAATATTTTGTTTTATCTTTATCTTCATTATTTATTTGTGAAACGTTTTGGCGGGATGTTACACATCTCCCCGAGGGCTAAGCTTAGATTTTCTCTTGATTGGAAATATATCCTTTCTAAGATGTAGCCAAACCCAGTCACCTTTCTCAAAAACTATCTCTCTCTTCCCTTTATTGCTATGTTTGACATATTTCTCTGTTTGCAGTTGTATTTGGGCTTTAAATTCTTTCTTGTATTTTCTTAACAAACTCTGTTTTTCTTATTCCTTCCTTATGCACAAATTCTTGTAGATTAGGAAGAGGTAACAAGTCCAAAGGTGTAAGAGGATTAAACCCATATACAGCTTCAAATGGAGAAGTATTGGTAGTTTTATGGACTACCCTATTGTATGAAAATTCAATATGGGGAAGGTACTCATCCCAAGATCTATGGTTACCCTTCATAACTGCCCGCAGCATAGTTGAAAGAGATCTATTTACTACTTCTGTTTGTCCATCTGTTTGAGGATGACAAGAAGTTGAAAACTTCAATTTAGTTCCTAGCCTTTCCCAGAGAGTTCTCCAAAAATGACTTATATATTTTGGATCTCTATCAGACACTATGCTTTTGGGTAGACCATGAAGTCTGACCACTTCTCTAAAGAAGAGCCTAGAAATATTGTTTGCATCATCTATCTTGTGGCATGGTATAAAATGTGCCATTTTACTAAACCTATCCACAACTGCAAAGATAGAGTCAAAACCCCTTGCAGTCCTAGGAAGTCCTAAGATAAAGTCCATGCTAATGTCTTCCCATGGAGCATTTGCAACAGGCAAAGGAGTATAGAGTCCATGAGGCATTACTTTAGACTTGGCTTTTAAACATGATATACATCTAAAGCAATGTCTCTAAACATCTTTTCTCATGTATGGCCAAAAGAATTTTTCTTTTAAAATCTCTAGAGTTTTATCAACTCCAAAATGGCGCCCATGAGACCTCCTTCATGTGTTTCTTTTAGAAGAAGCTTTCTATGTGTTCCTTGGGGTATACATAGTTTTCCTTCTTTAAAAAGATACCCCTAAGACACATAAAATCCTCCTTGTGCTCTATGTTCACATTTAACAAAAGTGGATGCAAAATCTTGATGTTCTTTGTACAGTTCAGGTATGTTCTTAAATCCAAGAATCTGGGCACCAAGTTTTGAAAAGAGGGTGTGTCTCTTGGAGAGAGCACCAACCACAATATTAGTACTGCCCTTCTTGTATTTGATAACATAAGGGAATTGTTCAAGAAATTCCATCCATTTTGCATGGCATTTATTCGACTTATGCTGACCCTTAAAGTATTTTAAAGACTCATGATCACTATGAATTTCAAATTCTTTGGATACTAAATAATGCTCCCAAGTCTTCAGGACCCTCACAAATGCATAGAGCTCCTTATCATAGGTGGGGTAGTTGAGGGTGGCACCATGAAGTTTTTCACTGAAATAAGCAATTGGGTGTCCACCTTGCAATAATACCGCACCTATGCCTACTCTTGATGCATCACATTCTAGCTCAAAAGTTTTTGCAAAGTTTGGTAGAGCTAAAACAGGTGCATTAGTGAGCAAAGCTTTAAGCCGTTGAAAGGCTTGATCTTGCTTCTCTTTCCAACAGAATGGAGTGTCTTTCTTCACTAACTCATTGAGTGGTGAAGCTAGACTTGAGAAGTTAGGCACATATCTTCGGTAAAAGCTAGCAAGACCATGAAAACTCCTAACCTCTCCCACATTCTGTGGAACTTGCCACTCTCGGATGGTTTTGATTTTTTCGGGATCAACATCTACCCCATTTTTGGTAACTAGAAAACCTAAAAGCACTACACTATCAACACATAAGGTAGACTTATCAATATTAGAAAAAAGACTATTTTTCCTAAGCACTAAGAGAACTTCCCTTAGGTGACTTAGGTGGTTTTCTAGGCTTTGGCTATACACTAGGATATCATCAAAATAAACTACTACATATTTACCTATACAATCTCTCAAGACATGATTGGTTAGCCTCATGAATGTGCTAGGTGCATTAGTAAGACCGAAAGGCATCACTAAGCACTCATATAGTCCAAATTTGGTTTTAAAAGCAGTTTTCCACTCATCACCTTCTTTAATTCGTATTTGGTGATATCCGCTCTTAAGATCAATTTTGGAAAATATAGTGGACCCATGCAATTCATCAAGCATGTCATCTAGTCTTGGGATTGGATGCCTGTACTTGATGGTAATATTATTGATGGCCCTACAGTCACAGCACATTCTCCACTTGCCATATTTTTTTGGTACCAACAAGATAGGTTCAACACAAGGACTGAGGCTCTTTTGAACCCAACCCTTCTCTAACAAATCCTGAACTTGTGATTCTGTCTCCTTAGTTTCCTCAAGATTAGTTCTACATGTTGGTCTATTAGGAAGACTGGCTCCTGGAACTAAATTTATTTGATGTTCTATTCCTCTAAAAGGGGGAAGTCCCAATGGTCCTTCCTTAGGGAATAAATCATCAAACTCTTTCAAAAATTCTTTTACCTGAGGAGGTAGAATACTAGCTTCAGAAGATGTGGCAATGCATGTAAGTGTTCCTTTACACAGTAGGAGGCCTATAGGTCGTTCAGAAAGAAGTATTTTTTTATTTTGTTTTTTAATTTCTCTTCTTTCTAAATGACCTGGAGGGAAGGAACACTTTTCTCCCACGCCTCTTTTTCCCTAAGGGCTTTTTCTTGGTTTTCTATTTGTTTTTTTTTAATCCTCTTTTTTTTTTCTCATTTGCACTTGATCTTTTACCACTTGGGATGGCAGTAATGGATAAAGCACAAACTTCTTTTCTTGGTGGATGAAAGAAATCTCATTAGTAAGACCATTGTGCATGGTTTTCTTATCAAATTGCCAAGGTCTTCCTAACAAAATACAACAAGCTTCCATGGGAACTACATCACATAAAACTTTATCTTTGTAGTTTCCCACAGAAAACTCGACTTTCACCTGCTTATCCACAGTTAGCTCCCCATCATCATTTATCCATTGAAGTTTGTAAGGTTTTGGATGAGGTACTACTTGTAGACTGAGTTTTTCAACCATCCTAAGGCTACAACAATTGTAGCATGATCCACTATCCACAATGAGAGAACATATATTTTCAAAAGCATTACATCTTGTATGGAAGATGTTCTCCCTTTGTGTTTCCTGGATCATATGAGGTTGGTTGTTGAGGATTCTTCTGATCACCATTAACTCACCCTCACATGGATACACCCTTTCACTATTTTCTTTTTCTTCCTCTTCCTCCTCGCTAGCTACATCACTTTGGCTACTATATTCGTCCCTCCCTCTTAAGAGTATAGCTCTCCTATTTGGGCACTGGGCAGCTATATGACCTCTTCCAAAGCATTTAAAACACATAGTATCTCTGCTATGGGGTTGAGAGGTTATCACATCTTTTCCTAAACTTTTGGAGGTTTCTTTAGGTTTCTCTCTTGACATATTATCCTCCCTTTCTTTTTTATACTCTTTCTTTGGATAAGAATTAGGATATGTGCTTTCCCTACGACTTGAATTTTTCCTCAAAATTTGTTGCTCAACTTTGATACACAATCGAATTATATCATTCACGTCTCTGTAGGGTAAAAGTTCAACCCTATCTCTAATCTCAAGATTGAGTCTACTCAAGAATCTAGCTATGGTGGTGGTCTCATCTTCCCTAATGGAAGCTTGCATCATATATAATTCCATTTTCTACCTATACTCTTCCACACTCATGGTTTTCTGTTGGAGTCTTTGGAGCTTGTCCATCAACTCCCTATTATAATATGAAGGTATATGTCGGGGTCTTAAGGCTCCCCTAAGGTCATTCCAATATTCTATGGGAGGATCCTTATGAAGGCGTCTGTCTCTTTCTAAGGTAGTCCACTAATACATAGCATTTCCTTGAAAGCTTAGGGTGGCTAAGGGTACCTTTCTTTCCTCACTTACTGATGGAGATCAAGTAGAATAGGAAAGTGAGGTTCAAGGACAAACTAGCTCAAAATTCTTCATACCTCAGAGGATCACAAGGAGCAAGGCTAAAATTTTGGGTAAAGAGCATCAAATGTTATCACTTTTTGTAATTACTCTTGTACAAACATTTGTATAAAATTTGTAATTAATATAGAAATAGTCTTAGGACAATGACAAAAGAGGAAAACCAAAAGACACCTCTCATGTAAGGCATCTTAGTTGGAATTTTTAGGAAAAAGCTAGAAGAGTGCCTCTTCCTTTCTCTTAGGCGCTAGTTTGTGAGAAGGAACTAGAAGTGATAGCATTCTTCTTTGGATTTTGGAATTCCTTGGTGGTGAACTTTGCGGAAGCTTGTGGAGGAAGTGAGCAAGGCCTTCCTAGGAAGCATGGATGACTTGAAGGTGCATGAAGAGTGGGGAAAAGAGGAGGTTCGGCCAGCCCCTTGGGTAGTGATGGAGTGAAGACTAAAACCTAAGAGTTAGGCAAAGAGTAGTGTATGGCACAATTTGGGCAGCATAAAAATACTTTATTCAATCTTAAAAATACAATAGGTTGGCTCCTCCTTTTATAGGCTAAGGAGGACCATAAAGGTTAACCTAATGCTAAGCAAATGTACTCAAAATGAAATGCAAATGTCATCACATAGGACACATCACTCATGGCCGGCCCTAGTTTTAGGAATGCTTCTAGAAATGTAACAAAAGCTAGGTTAAACCGTCATGGAATCAAGTTTGTGCTATTTACACCATAGCTAAAACTAAGCTACTCTTGATGGGCCTTCATGTAACATGTACAGATGTCTTTCTCTCCCATCCGTAGCTAGGTCAGTGTCTTCATGTAGTCTCTTGGCCATGGACCTAGTAAATGGTCCTAGATGCTCCTCCCATGGCCCTAGACACTCACAAATGGAGATAAGTCAATTACATTGAAAGTATCATGCACTCCATATTCAAAAGGTAGGTACATATTGTAAGCATTGTTGTTGACTCTCTTGAGGATTTGAAAGGGTCCTTCACCTTGGGGACTTAGTTTGGACTTCCTTTTAGTTGGAAATCTATCTTTTCGAAGATGAAGCCAAACTAAGTCTCATTCCTCAAAAATTATTTCTTTCTTCCCCTCATTGTTGTATCTTGCATACTTTTCATTTTGTTGTTGTATTTGGGTTTTAATCTTCTCATGAATTTTCTTAACAAAGTCGGCTTTGATTACTCCTTCCTTATGCACAAATTCTTGTGGGTTAGGAAGAGGCAACAAATCCATAGGTGTTAGAGGATTAAACCCATACACAACTTCAAAAGGAGAAGCATTAGTAGTCTTGTGGACTACTCTATTATAAGCAAACTCAATGTGGGGAAGATACTCATCCCAAGACTTGTGGTTCCCCTTCATGATAGCCCTAAGCATAGTTCCAAGAAATCTATTGACTACTTCAGTTTGGCCATCCGTTTGAGGATGACAAGAAGTTGAAAATTGTAGTTTTGTTCCAAGTTTGCCCCAAAGAGTTTTCCAAAAGTGGCTTATAAACTTGGGATCTCTATCGGATATTATACTTCTAGGTATACCATGGAGTCTCACCACTTCTCTAAAGAAGAGCCTAGAAATATTTTGAGCATCATCTACCTTGTGGCATGGAATAAAATGGGACATTTTGCTAAATGGTCCACTACCACAAAGATAGAGTCATGGCCTCTTGCAGTCCTAGGGAGTCCTAAAATGAAATCCATGCTAATGTCTTCCCAAGGAGCATTTGCAATCGGCAAGGGGGTGTAGTGTCTATGAGGCATTGCTCTAGACTTTGCTTTTAAACATGATATGCATCTAGAGCAATGTCTTTGGACATCCTTTCTCATGTGTGGCCAATAAAATTTTTATTTTAAAAGATCTAGAGTCTAATCAACTCCAAAGTGGCCCATGAGACCCCCCTCATGTGATTCCTTTACAAGGAGTTTCCTATGTGTGCCTTGGGGAATACAAAGTTTTCCTTCCTTAAAAAGATATCCCTCGGCCACATAGTAACCTCCTTGTGCTCTATGTCTACACTTAGCATAGATGGATGAAAATTCTTGACCTTCTTGATGAAGCTCTTTTATGTGATCAAATCCAAGAATTTGGGCACCTAATTTTGAAAAGAGCAAATGCCTCCTTGAGAGAGCATCGGCCACTATGTTTGTGCTTCCTTTCTTGTATTTGATTACATAAGGGAATTGCTCAAGAAACTCCATCAACTTAGCATGTCTTTTGTTGAGCTTGTGTTGGCCTTTTAAGTACTTTAGGGACTCATGATCACTATGGGTAACAAATTCTTTGGAAATAAGATAATGTTCCCAAGTCTTTAAGGCCCTCACAAGTGCATAGAGCTCTTTGTCATAAGTAGGGTAGTTAAGGGTGGCACCATGAAGCTTTTCACTAAAATATGCAATGGGGTGACCACCTTGTAACAATACCGCACCTATGCCCACGCCCGATGCATCACATTCTATCTCAAAAGTTTTAGAAAAATTTGGAAGAGCTAGAATGGGTGCATGGGTGAGTTGAGCTTTTAGCCTTTGAAAGGCTTGCTCATGCTTTTCACTCCAACAAAATGCAACATCTTTTTTAACAAGTTCATTGAGAGGGGAAGCTAAGCTCGAAAAATTGGGTACAAACCTTCTATAGAAGCTAGCTAGCCCATGAAAACTTCTTACTTGACTTACATTTTGAGGAGTGAGCCACTCTTTGATGGCTTGGATTTTCTCGGGGTCAACATGCACCCCCCTTTGGTTAACTATGAACCCTAAGAAAACTATGCTATCTACACAAAAGGTACACTTATCCCTATTGGCAAACAAACTATTTTTTCTAAGCATTAGAAGAACTTCCCTCAGGTAATTTAGATGGTCTTCTAGGGTTTTGCTATACACTAGGATATCATCAAAGTAAACTACTACATATTTACCTATACAATCCCTCAAGGTATGATTCATGAGCCTCATGAATGTACTAGGAGCATTAGTGAGGCCAAATGGCTTCACCAACCACTCATATAATCCAAACTTGGTCTTAAAAGTGGTTTTCCACTCATCACCCTCTTTGATTTGAATTTGTTATACCCACTTTTAAGGTCAATTTTGGAAAATATGGTTGACCCATGTAATTCATCAAGCATGTCATCAAACCTTGGGATTGGATGCCTATACTTGATGGTGATGTTGTTGATTGCTCTACAATCACAACATATACGCCATTTTCCATCTTTTTTTGGCACCAACAAGACAGGTACAACACAAGGGCTTAGGCTCTTTTGAACCTAACTCTTCTCCAACAATTCTTGAACTTGTGACTCTATCTCCTTTGTTTCCTTGGGGTTGGTTCTATAAGCAGGCCTATTTGGTAGGCTTGCCCCTGGAATTAGGTCAATTTGATGTTCTATACCTCTAATGGGAGGGAGTCCATTGGGTCCCTCATTAGAGAATACATCATCAAATTCACTCAAAAGATTTTCCACTTAAGGAGGTAGAATCATGGGTTCACTACTTGTGGCAGTGCATGCAAGTGTTCCCTTACAAAAGATAAGGCTTGCTTGTTCAACAAGAAGCAAATTTTCCAAAATGTTTTTCAAAGGCTTTTCTTGTTGAGCATCCTTGTGGGAAGGAACACTCTTCTCCCATGCCTTCCTATCCCTAAGGACTCTCTCTTTTTCTATCTCTCTTTTTTTTTTCCTCATCCCTCTTTTCTTTCATTTGTATTTGGTCTTTCACCACTTGAGAATGTGGTAAAGGACTAAGTACAAACTTTTTATGCCTATGGGTGAAGGAAATCTCATTAGTTAGACCATCATGCAAGGTTTTCTTATCAAATTGCCATGGTCTTCCTAACAAGATATGGCAAGCTTCCATAGGTACTACATCACATAAAACTTTATCTTTGTAGTTACCTATGGAGAACTTGATTTCCAATTGTTTATCTACACTTAGTTCCCCATTCTCATTGATCCATTGCAACTTGTATGGCTTAGGATTAGGAACTACTTGTAGATTGAGCTTTTCAACCATCCTAGAGCTACCATAATTGCAGCTTGATCCACTATCCACAATCAGAGAGCATATATTTTCTAAAACATGACATCTTGTATGAAAGATGTTCTCTCTTTGTGTTTCCATGGTGCACTAGGATGATTGTTGAGGGTTATCCTAATCATTAGCAATTCTCCCTCTAATGGGCTTACCCTCTCATCCTCTCCCCCTTCCTATCCTTCTACTCTAGGCTCATCCTCACCACTAGTGTACTCATCCTTACCTCTTAAAAACAAGGTCCTTTGGTTTGGACATTGTGCTTGCACATGCCCTGATGGAAACCGTCAAGCCTTGAAACTTTCGACCAAGAAGATAGACGAAGATCGAGCTTTAATGAAGAGTTTGTAGAGTTTTTTTCTTCTTCTTAGCCTTGTAAAAATTGTATAGAGTAGTTAGGAAGTTTTGAGCCTTGTATTTTGGGCCAAAGTAGAGAAGAATATACATAGAAATGAAAGTAAAGTGTAAAATAGTAAAAGAGGGGTGCAAATATAAATGTAGGCAAGGAAGGCATGAGGCTCCACATGTCTTCTCCTTAATGGAGAGGATTTGCACCTGATCCTGCCGCGGACTTGAACGTGGAGGATGTGCCTCGTCACTCCTTCGTCTAGCCTTCTGCAACTGCACATTCTGCAAGAACGCTCCAAGAACCTTCGCCGGAACTCCAAACGATGCCTGCAAAACACACAGACGGCGCCTCTAGCGGCCGTTGTAACTCCGACGCTCAAGTCAGGCAACAGGAACACCAAAAACTCTCACTGAATCTCTTTGTGAGACTCGTGTGTGCTTTGATCCACCTTCTCTCTCTGCGTAAACTTGATTCTGTTATCACTGTGCAACGTGTATAAACGTCCCCACAATGACTCAAAAACTGTGTGTAGTGTGTAAAAACTGTCAGAAGTGTAATTCTGTGTCAGAATGTGTAAGAATCCCCTTACCTTACATGAGGTGGAGTACCTTTAACCTGGGCCGCGCCTCTCTCTCAGATGGTGACACGTGGAGGCATGCAACTGGCATCTACCGTACACGTGTCACACCTGGAGGGCTTCTGCGCTTTTCTCTGTGCGGCTAAGTCATCCTCTTGCGGAGTAACTTAGCGCGTTTCTTCTCTCTGAGTGAGCCGCATGCTTCCAAGAGAGCGCCGGGTATGACTGGTCTGAGCACGCTCACCAGGCGCATCCTGCCTGCATGGTATCGCTGCACGTCCTCTGAGTGGGCATCATGCGAGGTGCATGCGTAACGCTCTCGCTGGGAACCTGGGTCCCAGCTTAACCCCGATGATCGATCGCGCTCTACATGCACTAACGACCGAGCGGTGCCTCATTAGTATCCACCGATGACCGTGCGGTGCCTCATTGCCTTCCACCGACGACCGTGCGGTGCTCATGACCTTCCACCGACGACCGTGCAGTGCCTCACTGCCTTCCACCGACGTCCGTATGGTGCTTCATGACCTTCCACCGGCGTCCGTGCGGTGCCTCATGACCTTCCACCGACGTCCGTGCGGTGCCTCATGACCTTCCACCGACGTCCGTGCGGTGCCTCATGACCTTCCACCGACGTCCGTGCGGTGCCTCATGACCTTCCACCGACGTCCGTGCGGTGCCTCATTACTTTCCACCGACGTCCGTGCGGTGCTTCCAGGCGCTTATCTAGGCACCGCTCTGGGGGTGGTGGCCACTTGGTAACTGACCACCAATCACCATTCTAAGTGGTCTCCTCCCTGATTCGCCTGCCATCTCATGCCACGTGTCACCCTGTGACTGGTCCACGTGGTCGTCTGCTGCTGACGTCATCGTCTACCGATGACCGACCAGATCAGCGCCTACAGTTGAGCTCTCCTTGGATGTTGAAGATGGTGCAGAAGCAATGGTTGAAATGAGCAAGACCCTCATAGGAGTGATGGTGATCTTGAAGGTGCATGAAGTGTATGAAAATGAGAGAGGTTTGGCCAGCTCTCTTTGGTGGTGAAGGAGTGAAGATTAAAACCATAAATGAAGAGATTTAGGCAAGGGAGTAAGTATGGCACAAATTTGGCAGCATAACTTTACTCAAATTAATCTTGTTAATACATGAGGTAGGCCTCCTTATTTATAGATTTAGGAGCCTTGGTGAGCAAGCTTAAAGGGTAAGGATGGAAATACAAAAAGTGGGGGCTGCCTAGGGTATTGACTTTAGTCAAACCACACCATCATCCTAATATTCTAGAAGATAGGTAAAAAATGCAACATTTGATAGTACACTCCACCTTCTTTTGCTAAAGGCACCTATTTGCTAGCACACCCCTCCTTCTATTGCTAAGGGCACCTTTTTGATAGCACACCCCTAAGTGAGCAAGTTTTGCTTTCTACACTACACTAATCTACTAAGCTACCCCTAATGGGCCTCCAAGTAGCATGTACAAGGTCTTCTCCCTCCCATCTGTGGCTTGACTCATTTGGGCGTGAATGTGCTTGGCCATGGACCTTGTGTTGGGCCTGAACTTGGGTTGGAGCTTGGGCCTCTTCCATCATCCCCTCCTTTTTGAGAGGATCTGTCCTCAGATCTACAGGGTTGATCTCAAACAACAGCCTTATTCTTGCTTTGAAAACTATGCTTGTCCTCCAGGATCAAATATTAACCTATGATCCTGCCGCGGACTCGAGCGTGGGGAAAGTGCCTCGTCACTCCTTCGTCTAGCCTTCTAACTGCTGCGCGTTCTGCAAGGAGGCTCCAGGAACCTTCGCCGGAACTCCAAATGATGCCTGCAAAACACACAGACGGCGCCTCTAGCGGCCGTTGTAGCTCCGACGCTCAAGTCAGGCAACGGGAACACCAAAACTCTCTCTCGGATCTATCTGTGTGAGACTCGTGTGTGTGCCCTCAGTTCTCTTTGATTCGAAGACCGAGTGTTCTCTGTTCGTGTTGTGCACTGTGTGGCAAAGATTGCGTACCTGGTGTAGTGTTCTTCTTCCTCATATAAACCCGCGTCGCCCCCTACTGGCTACCTCTAGGGCCACTTGATTGCTCTGCACCGCCGTTATCTACCTTCCAGGGCTACCTTGCGTGCAGGCCTTCCTCACTTGAGTGCAAAGTCTGACAGGGGAGGCCGCGTGGGTACCTCTATACCCCTCGATTTCTGTGCCTATCTGCCCTACCTATTCTCTGGGAACATCTTCACGGTCCACGTGGCATGCATGCAACCTCACTGGGAGACTCTAACCTTGATGGGTTCTTGTCCCAGCAGGATTCTGCACCTAATAGTGTCTTCCCATCTTCATGCATGGTCGTCTCGCGACAAAGGCCACTCCCTGCCTCTGGGCGCTTTACTGATCACTGGTCGCGTTGTTCACATCGCCGCGGCCGATGTCACCTCGACATATACCGATGACCGAGGTCTCTCTCATCCTGACCGATGGCCGATGTCTCATCCTGGGTGGTGATCGATGTGTCACCCTGACCGATGACCGATGGCGCTTCTTTACGTTGTCGTGCTCTGCTTATGGAATCAGGCGTGGTCCTTGGGTAACGTTCTCGCTGGGAGCCTGGGTCCCAGTTTAACACGTGTTGGCAAGGACCCCCGACGACTGATCGCTCTGCATGCACCGATGACTGATCGGTGCTACATCACTTCTCGCGCTCTGCTTCCAGGCGCTCATGTAGGAACTGATATGCTGGTGGTGGTCACTCGGTAACTGACCACTGATCGCCGTTCTTGAACGATCTCCACCCTGGTTCATCTGCTATCTCATGCCACGCATTGCTCTGTGACTGGCCCACGTGGTCATCTGCTGCTGACGTCATCTACTATCGATGACCGACCGGATCACAAGCCCCCCAGTCTCGAGCTGTGAACTTGTTCTCAGCGAAGAGAGTAAGTGGTCTTCCTTGCCAAAGAGAGGAAGGAGCTCGAAGCCGATGTACCTGAGACCATGGCTGCTGGTGCCGAGGCTCTGATAGATGGGTTCCATGGGCTACCCAACCTAGCCTCCACCATTCAGTGGCCGATGGCAGGCTCATTCCTCCTCCTTGAGCTTCTTCCCTTGCGACTTCTCCTTTTGTGTAATTTCTCTTTCTGCTACAAACGTGTGTATAAACCTTTTATGCATAAATTCATGTTGGATGACTGACCTGATGGTGTCTAGATGCTTCGACTGATCGCCCAAGAGCTTTTTTGGGGAAGCTTTCATACTCAGAGCTTTACTACCGACCACCGACTATCATGTTAGCGCACCACCGATCAGTCATCGCGCTTCAGGTTTTGCATTACTTCTGTGTCACTCCAGCGCTAGGTGCATGGAGGGCCCGAATGCCAAAGATGACGCCTGTGTTTTGGGGAATGCTTTTCGATGACCCCTCTTGCCTCAGCCTCGCTGTACAAAGTCGAGGTGAGGACTTTTTATCTCGCCTCAGCCTCGCTGTATAAAGTCGAGGTGAGGACTTTCTCTCGCCTGCACCCCGCTGTACAAAGTCGAGGGTGAGGACTTCCTCTCGCTTGCACCCTGCTGTACAAAGTCGAGGGTGAGGACTTTCTTCTCTGAGTGGGTGCATGCTCCCAGGGGAGCACCAGGGGTGGCTGTCTAAGCGCACTCGCCAAGCGCATCCCTGCCTGCATGGTATCACCGCACGCCCTTTGAGTGGGCAACTCCTCTTCTTCTGGTTTGGAATCACGCGAGGTGCATGCGTAACGCTATCGCTGGGAGCCTGGGTCCCAGCTTAACACGTGTTGGCAAGACCCCGATGACCATGCACCGATGAGTGCTCTGCTTCTGGAATCATGCGAGGTGCATGCGTAACGCTCTCGCTGGGAACTTGGGCCCCAGCTTAACACGTGTTAGCAAGACCCCGATGACCATGCACCGATGAGTGCTTTGCTTCTGGAATCATGCGAGGTGCATGTGTAACGCTCTCGCTGGGAACTTGGGTCCCAGCTTAACACGTGTTAGCAAGACCCCGATGACCATGCACCGACCGAGTGCTCGCTGTAACATCCCGCCAAATTCTTTTCATATTTATATAATGAAATAAAGGTAAACAAATATATCGAAGTGAACATAATTATATATATGTAATGAAATTTCTCCTCACAGGGAGTTTAATACATGATCGGTCAAATTCCAAAACTTAAACAAAATACAGCAAAAAGAAAAACAGGCGATCTCCTGACAGAAAATAGAAAACGGGCGATCGCCTAACAGAAACAGAAACAGGCGATCTCCTAACAGAAAACAGAAAACGGGCGATCGCCTAACAGAAACAGAAACAGGCGATCCCCTTCCGGCGACCACTCACAGAGGAGCTCTACTACCTGCAACCTCGTCTGCTCCCGTGCAAAAATACACGATCATCACAGGTTTAAGAAAACAACCACAATACCAGATAAAAGGGTAAGCTAGATATTTTAAAAACTTTAAATATGAAAGTTTATATCAATAGAAAACATAAATCTTCACACCATTCATAATCTATATCAATTTCAACCATCAACATTCCCACAAACTCGTCAAGTGTCTATTCACTACTTTCAATATTCATGGTTCACACGTCAGACTTTCCACTGAATCATAACATATAGACACATGACTCTACTTCCGGAAGACTCGTGCGTTGACTCAGACTCAGAGATCTGCACCCGTCATACCATACCACTGTGAAATCCACACAGGGTCGCTGTGAAATCCACACAGCCATGCGCATACATAATCTCAATATCATCACTCTCCCGGTATGACAGGGTTAATTCATATAACAGGTCAAGTCAGTTATCTTTCAAACAACTTACCCATACATATGAACCTCCTTCGACTCTCCACAACTGAATAACTTCATCTATGTGATTCCATTATATCAGCAGAGTCAGGATATCTCCTTCTAGACAAGTCCCTAGTCAATGCACATTACACACGATCTTACACGGTATTTTCTTTCCTGAAAATACTATGCCTTGATCCCACATTCACAACATTCAACACATCATACAACACTTAATGAACGATTTCAGTCATAGCAACATTCATTCCACGGTTCAGATTTTGGAATATCACATGCATTTCACATTTAAATCTCAAACAGTTTCAAACAACACTAAAACAGGGGAGTTCGAAAAACAACGCCAAAACCGGCGATCTCATCCAAAAACAGGGGATTATGCAATAACAGTTGAAAACCGACGACCACGTCGCCCCATCATCAAAATCATCTAATATAAGGTTTTCGTTGGAAATAAGGCTAGCTTCCCTTACCTGGACTAGCGCAAAACACCAAGAGCTCCGAAACCCACCGAAGCTTAAAGATGCTTTCACCCTGTTTTAGCATCCCGGTCTGGAGAACTTGCAGAGAACCTCCCAGGTGTCCAAGGGCAGTCGTCGCTCGTCGTACTGGTGCTTGAGGGTGCCTAAATCGCAGCGCGAAGGAGAGAAAAGAGAAGGATGAAGGTGAACTCACTCTTTCACTCTTGAACCACTGCAACGTTCTTTGCCTCCCCGAAGTGGGTTTTTGAATCTAAGCCTACTTGTCCACGCATGCTGCTGCCACCACCCACTATGCAGGAAAGCCTGAGTGTACGCTTCCCTGAACAGTACGGCCACGAGTGTCTCTGGCGCATGCCAACCGCTTCCCTGAAACGTACGGCCACGGGTGTCTCTTGCGCATGCAACCTCTCTGATGTCACTATTCTGAACCACCCTTTTTGTCTACGTGGCGCGCGTGCAGGACGTTTCATGCTGGGAGCCTGGGTCCCACCTTATCTGTGTGAAACACGACATCGCGCGATAACCTTCCACCGATGACTCATCCTGGCGGACGACCGATGTCTCTCTCTGGAAGACGACCGATCTCTCTCTCTGGAAGACGACCGATCTCTCTCTGGAAGACGACCGATGTCTATCCCTGGCGATGCCCGCATGTCTCATGCCCTGGCGATGTCCGCATGTCTCGCGCCTTGGCGATGTCCGCATTTCTCTCGCGCCCTGGCGATGCCCGCATGCCTCGCGCCCTGGCGACGTCCGCATGTCTCTCGCGCCCTGGCGATGCCCGCATGCCTCGCGCCCAGGCGACGTCCGCATGTCTCTCGCGCCCTGGCGGCGTTCGTATGCCTCGCGCCCTGGCGACGTCCGCATGTCTCTCGCGCCCTGGCGATGCCCGCATGTCTCGCGCCCTGGCGATGTCCGCATGCCTCGCGCCCTGGCGACCATGTACTAGAGGAGTCAGAGGTCGCCTCCGTCTTCAACAACGGCGATCTCGTAGACTTCTAAGCTACACTTTCCTTCCTTTTTATTTTAAATAAAAACATACTTAGAATTCATTTAAAATATACTCTTTTTATTCCAAGTTAATTTTTACAGGTCCTTACACTCGCTCCCGACATGCACCGACGGCTAATCTTGCTTTGGGTGCACCGATGACCGATCTCTCTCTCTGGAAGACGACCGATCTCTCTCTCTGGAAGACGACCGATCTCTCTCTCTGGAAGACGACTGATCTCTCTCTCTAGAAGACGACCGATGTCTATCCCTGGCGACGCCCGCATGTCTCATGCCCTGGCGATGTCCGCATGTCTCGCGCCCTGGCGATGTCCGCATTTCTCTCGCGCCCTGGCGATGCCCGCATGCCTCGCGCCCTGGCGACATCCGCATGTCTCTCGCGCCCTGGCGACGTCCGCATGTCTCTCGCGCCCTGGCGATGCCCGCATGCCTCGCGCCCAGGCGACGTCCGCATGTCTCTCGCGCCCTGGCGGCGTCCGCAAGCCTCGCGCCCTGGCGACGTCCGCATGTCTCTCGCGCCCTGGCGATGCCCGCATGCCTCGCGCCCTGGCGATTATGTACCAGAGGAGTCGGAGGTCGCCTCCGTCTTCAACAACGGCGATCTCGTAGACTTCTAAGCTACACTTTCCTTCCTTTTTATTTTAAATAAAAACATACTTAGAATTCATTTAAAATATACTCTTTTTATTCCAAGTTAATTTTTACAGGTCCTTACACTCGCTCCCGACATGCACCGATGGCTGATCTTGCTTTGGGTGCACCGATGACTGATCGCGCTCTGCTTCTTGGTGCTTAAACGCGCAGATGATGTCTTGCTTCGGGGAAGAAGAGTTTTTCTTGTTGACCCCTCTTGCTTGCCCCAAGGTCATCGACCTTTAGGTCTGGTTCCTGTTGCCTCCGCCTCGCTGTAAGAAGTCGAGGGCGAGGTCTTTCTTCTCCCAGCCAACCTCAACTCGCCAAAGAAGACCTTCTGATGCGCGACTTTGAGTCCTTCATTGAGGTGGACCGCCCTATCTTCTCTCTCCCTTGGGGTGAGAAGAGCCTCCACTAAGGGCTTTACTTAGCCAAAAATGGTATACGCCAAGTGGGCAAGGACGTTTCTCGAAATCTTCCCTTTCCCTCTCTTGGTCTTACTAGTACTCCCGAGTTTCCAAACTTTAGCCACCTGCACCCACTCCTGGGGTGAGGAGAATATAGGTCAGTGGTCCGTACTAGCGCCTGGGGCGAGCAGGCTCCAACCGATCACTTGCACTTGCATCTGGGGCAAGCAGAACTTGAAACTGGGAAACCTGTGCACACTTGACATACTGAAATCTTTTTTTATTGGGTGGCCTCGTTAAAACCCTCATCAGGAAAAGAGTGCCCCTTGATCTGTTCAACTATTTACAGTATATACATTGAGTGTGTGTACAGCGCAAGAACGCATCTACTTTATAACTTAACTGAAGTAGAATCTCAAGTGTGTAGCGTTCCATGTCCTGGGGATAGGTGCTCCATCCAGAGTCTCCAGTCGATAAGCTCCATTCTCCAACGCCTCAACTACTCTGTATGGACCCGTCCACTTTGGAGATAACTTGTTCTCCATCTCATTCTGGTGTGCTTTCCTCATCACCAGATCGCCCTCCTGGAAACGCCTGGGCTTCACCTTGGAATTGTGCCTCCGTTCTACGCTTCTCTTGACAGCTTCAGCACTAACCCTGGCTCCCTCTCGCACTTCGTCCAGGAGGTCCAGATTCACCTTTTGCTCTTGATTGGACTCTTCGGCGATGAAATTCAGGAATCTAGGGGAGCTCTCCTGTATCTCCACGGGGATCATAGCATCCGTCCCATAGACAAGACTAAAGGGTGTCTCTTGGGTGCTAGACTGTGGGGTGGTATGGTAGGACCATACAATTCTGGGAACTTCTTCTGCCCAATTCCCCTTATCTTTCTCTAATCTTCGCTTCAGTCCCCTGAGCAGCACTCGGTTGGCTGACTCCACCTGCCCGTTGGTCTGCGGGTGTTCTACTGAGGCGAACACTTGTTGTATCTTCAATTCTTCGCACATCTTTCTCAACTGATGACTGGTGAACTGAGTGTCGTTGTCGGATACCAGCCTCTTGGGTACTCCGAAACGACAGACAATATTCTTCCAGACAAAATGCTTGACCTTCTGAGCGGTGATGTAGGCCATTGGTTTCGCCTCCACCCACTTTGTGAAATACTCGATGGCCACTATGAGGAACTTCATCTGCCTGATCGCCAGAGGAAAAGGTCCCAGGATGTCGATTCCCCACGAGTGAAATGGCCACAGGCTATGGATGGACTTCAACTCCTCCGGGGGTGCCTTATGCCAGTCTGCATGAAGTTGGCACTGTTTGCACCGCTGAGCGTACTTCACACAGTCTTCCTTCAGCGTTGGCCAGTAGTACCCCGCGCGGAGGATCCTACTTGCCAAAGCGCGACCACCGACGTGGCTTTCGCACACCCCCTCGTGCAACTCTAACATGAGTCTGGTGCATTGCTCTCCATGCACGCACATTTGTACAGGATGGGAAAAGCCAAATCTAAACAAGTTCCCATTGATTAGAGTAAACTTACTAGAGCTTTTCTTTATCTTCTTTGCCTGTGCCGGGTCCAGTGGGAGCACACCATTCTCTAGGTACAACTGGTACGGCGTTATCCACGTATCGGGCTCCTTGACAGCGCAGACTTCCATCGCCTCATCGGTCCTTGCCGGTCGCGCCCTCACCCTCGGCGCTTTCAGCGTTTCTTGAGTCAGGGACCGATGACTGATCGCCAGACGCTCCACCGACTTGGATACTTGAAGCATTTGATTGTCTAATACGAACGCTCATGGCACCTTTAGAGTCTCTTGAATGACGGTCCTCTGCTTTCCCCCCTTGCCTGAGCTGGCCAGCTTGGCAAGCAGATCTGCTCTGGCATTTTGCTCGCGGGGCACATGCACCAACTCAAACTCATCGAAGGACGTCTTCATGAGCTGCACGTACTCCAGGTAAGCTGCCATCTGAGGATCTTTCGCCTGGAACTCCCCTGTAACTTGCCCAGTGACTAGCAACGAATCACTCTTAGCCACAGACTTCTTGCTCCCATTTCTCTTGCCAGATCCATTCCTGCGATCAGGGCTTCATACTCCGCCTGATTGTTGCTAGCCTTGAAGGCAAAGCGAAGGGACTGTTCGATCAGCACCCCGTTTGGGCCTTCCAGAATGACTCCAGCACCGCTTCCCTGCTGATTGGAGGAGCCATCCACCGATAAGACCCATCGAAAAACTACGCCTTCTGCAGGTGTCGCGACCGACGACAGTTCAACCACGAAGTCGGTGAACACCTGCCCCTTGATCGGTCCTCGGGGCTCGTACTGGATGTCGAATTCTGAGAGTTCCACAGCCCACTTGACCATCCTTCCTGCTACGTCTGGCTTCTTCAACACCTTCTGGATGGGCAAGTCTGTCATGACCACTATGGTGAAGCTGTGGAAATAGTGTCTGAGCCTTCTAGCTGAAAAAACTACCGCCAATGCTGCCTTCTCCAGGGCCTGATACCTCGTTTCCGGGCCTCGCAGCACCTTACTTACAAAATACACAAGCTTCTGGACCTGATCTTGCTCTTGTACCAGGACCGAGCTGACCGCCCTCTCTGTCACAGCAAAGTACAGACGAAGAGGGGTGCCCATTTGTGGTTTACACAATACTGGTGGGCTCGCCAGATACTCCTTCAGCTTCAGGAAGGCCTCTTCGCATTCCTGTGTCCACACGAATCTACTGTTGCGCTTGAGACATTGGAAATACGGATGACCCTTCTCTCCTCTAGCAGACATGAACCGTGACAAGGCGGCCAACCGACCAGTGAGCTGCTGCACCTCCTTCACCGTCGTTGGGCTCCTCATTGCCACGATTGCCGCGCACTCCTCCGGATTCGCCTCAATCCCACGCTCCGTTAGGAGGAAACCTAAGAACTTCCCAGCCTCCACACTGAAGATGCACTTTTCAGGGTTGAGCTTCAACCTATACTTGGCGATGGTGGTGAAAGGTTCCTCCAGATCAACTACATGGTGCGCCTTTTCCCGCGACGTGACCACCATGTCAACTACGTATGCATGCACGTTCCTTCCAAGCATGGGCGAGAGCACCCTATCCATAAGTCTCTGATAGGTAGCTCCTGCGTTCTTCAACCCGAACGACATTACCTTGTAGCAGTAGCAAGATCGTTCCGTCATGAAAACAGTCTTGCACTCGTCCATGGGGTGCATCCTTATCTGGTTGTAGCCTGAGAAGGCGTCCAGAAAGCTGAGGAGCTTCCCCCCTGACGCGCTGTCCACCAATGCATCTATACTAGGGAGAGGGTAGGAGTCCTTGGGGCAGGCCTTATTGAGGTCAGTGAAGTCCACACACATCCTCCACTTGCCGTTTGACTTCTGCACCAGTACCACGTTTGCCAGCCACTCGGGGTACTGGACCTCTCTGATATGTCCAGCAGCAAGGAGCTTCTGCGTCTCGTCATGGATCACCTTCCTCTTCTCTTCATTGAATCTCCTTCGCCTTTGGCGCACTGGCCGCGCCTTGGGGTCCATTGACAAGTGGTGGCAAAGGAAATCAGGGTCGATCCCTGGCATGTCAGAAGCTGACCACGCAAAGGCGCCCATGTGCTTCTCAATCACACAGGCGATCTGTGCTTGGTCTTCTGCAGTGAGCGATTCCCCCAACTTAAACCTCTTTCCCCTTATCTCCACCTCTTCCCATCCCTCAGCTGGATGGGACCTCCTTTCATGGGCGATGACCGCCCTGGCTATGTCTAACTCACGAGGAGCGATCATGCTCCCTGCTTCCGCTTCGACTTGAGCTACCTGAGAGCCCCCAGCGTAGCATCTTCCATTACCTGATCTGCCTGTGCCCCACGAACCATCGATCTCTCCTAGAGCATGCCTGCTGGTGGTGTTGTAGTGACATGGCAGATGCTTCTCTTCTGCTTGAGGCTGTTCTCATAACAGCGCCTAGCCTCAGCCTGATCTGACTTGATGGTAATGACAGCCCCTTCCACCGACGGCAGCTTCAACTTCATGTGCCTCGTCGATGGCACTGCACCCAACCTGTTGAGCGTGGGTTCCCAGCAAGATATTGTATGCAGATGGGGCATTTACCACCAAGTACTTTATCTTCTCTGTGCGGGACGCCACTCCATCGGTGAACATCGTCCTCAGCTCTATGTAGCCCCGCACCTCGACCTGGTCCCCTGCGAAACCATATAGACACCCAACATATGGCCTCAACTGATCGGGGGACAGCTGCAACTTGTTGAACGTCGGCCAGAACATGACGTCCGCTGAGCTTCCTTGGTCTACGAGCGCCCTGTGCACTCGTCTTCCTGCTGTCACCAGGGAGATGACCATAGGGTCGTTGTTGTGGGGTATTACGTCTTGCAAATCAGCCCTTGTGAAGGTGATGTCCACCTCGGGAAAATGGCCTTCATCCACCGAGTCCACGGCCATCACCGACCGTGCATACCGTCTTCTCTGCGACTTGGAGCACCCTCTGCCGGAAAAACCCCCTGCAATGGTCATCACCTCCCCATGCACAGGGATTTCGTGTTGCTGATCACCCGCTTGAGACCCCGAAGCGCGATCACCCTGCGCTCCCCGTAGGTAATCGGTCAGGAGACCTGTCTTCACCAACTCAGCGAGTTGACGCCCCAACGCCAGGCAGGTGCGGAGTGTGTGTCCATAAGCCTGATGGAACTCACACCACTCATCCTTCTTCCTTCCAAGTACCCTGTCAGTCTTCTCTGGTACTCGGAGCCTTGCAGCCACGGCAGGGATGGCGATTAGCTCTGCCAACTCTACCATGAAATCGTACCTAGGGGGTGCGTCGTGCTCCCTCGCACGCCCCCTGACCTGGTCTTTCCTGGGTGTATAGGGACGAGGCCTCCCTTGCACCCTCTTTCCTTCCTTGGCCTCATACACCCGCGCCTGTTGCTGTTGCTTCCCATGACCCCCGCGTGGCTTCGATGGTGCAACACTGCCTCTCTTCTCAGAGACCTCTGTCTCCGCTACTATGTGCGCCACCGCTCGTCGCCGAATCTCAGCGAAGGTGGCAGGGTGGCTTCTGATGAGCGATTCACTGAAAGGGCCAGGTAGCACGCCTTTCTTGAATGCATGCACCAGCATGCTCTCATCCTTGTTGGGCAATCTCACCACCTGCGCACCAAAGCGGTTGAGGAAGTCCTTCAGTGACTCCCCCTGGTACTGGCGCACGTCGAACAGGTCGTAAGTCACCACCGGCGGCGCTCTGTTGACTATATACTGCTCCGTGAATAGCTTTGAGAACTTATGGAAGGAGGTGATGTGGCCCTCTGGCAGGCTCACGAACCACTCCATGGCTATTCCGCGCAGTGTACTCATAAACATTTTGCAGTACACAGCGTCTGAGCCTCTAGACAGCATCATCTGAGTGTGGAATGCCGTCAAATGCACTTCTGGGTCTTCCACCCCAGTGAACGACGCTTTCACTCCCACTAGGTTGGGAGGCACCACCGTGGTCATGATCTCGGGGGAGAAAGGCATAGGAAATGCCCTAGGAGGCGACGGCGGCATCGACGTTCTATCTTTGACTGTGCGCTCATTCTGCGCCTGCAATTCTCTGCGCAATTCCTCGTTCACGCGGTTCAACTCTTCATTCCTGCTATGCGATGCAGTCAGCTCTGCATGCATCTTCTCTTGCTCAACTCTCGACGCCGCGATGTTATCCTGCAACGCGCGCATCATCTCCATGACCTGCGCCATGGTCACAGTTCCTTCTTCAGCAGGTGGTGCAGGTGTCGTTTGTCTGGCTCTTCTACTCATCTTCTCAACACTTCGAAAACTGCGATGTGGATGGGAAAAAAATTCACACGGGCCCCACGGTGGGCGCAAAATGATCCTGCCGCGGACTCGAGCATGGGGAAAGTGCCTCGTCACTCCTTCGTCTAGCCTTCTAACTGCTGCGCGTTCTGCAAGGAGGCTCCAGGAACCTTCGCCGGAACTCCAAATGATGCCTGCAAAACACACAGACGGCGCCTCTAGCGGCCGTTGTAGCTCCGACGCTCAAGTCAGGCAACGGGAACACCAAAACTCTCTCTCGAATCTATCTGTGTGAGACTCGTGTGTGTGCCCTCAGTCCTCTTTGATTCGAAGACCGAGTGTTCTCTGTTCGTGTTGTGTATTGTGTGGCAAAGATTGCGTACCTGGTGTAGTGTTCTTCTTCCTCATATAAACCCGCGTCGCCCCCTACTGGCTACCTCTAGGGCCACTTGATTGCTCTGCACCGCCGTTATCTACCTTCCAGGGCTACCTTGCGTGCAGGCCTTCCTCACTTGAGTGCAAAGTCTGACAGGGGAGGCCGCGTGGGTACCTCTGTACCCCTCGATTTCTGTGCCTATCTGCCCTACCTATTCTCTGGGAACATCTTCACGGTCCACGTGGCATGCATGCAACCTCACTGGGAGACTCTAACCTTTATGGGTTCTTGTCCCAACAGGATTCTGCACCTAACAGCGTCTTCCCATCTTCATGCATGGTCGTCTCGCGACTAAGGCCACTCCCTACCTCTGGGCGCTTTACTGATCACTGGTCGCGTTGTTCACATCGCCGCGGCCGATGTCACCTCGACATATACCAATGACCGAGGTCTCTCTCATCCTGACCGATGGCCGATGTCTCATCCTGGGTGGTGATCGATGTGTCACCCTGACCGATGACCGATGGCGCTTCTTTATGTTGTCGTGCTCTGCTTATGGAATCAGGCGTGTTCCTTGGGTAACGTTCTCGCTGGGAGCCTGGGTCCCAGTTTAACACGCGTTGGCAAGGACCCCCGACGACTGATCGCTCTGCATGCACCGATGACTGATCGGTGCTTCATCACTTCTCGCGCTCTGCTTCCAGGCGCTCATGTAGGAACTGATCTGCTGGTGGTGGTCACTCGGTAACTGACCACTGATCGCCGTTCTTGAACGATCTCCACCCTGGTTCATCTGCTATCTCATGCCACGCGTTGCTCTGTGACTGGCCCACGTGGTCATCTCCTGCTGACGTCATCTACTACCGATGACCGACCGGATCAACCTACAATAAACATCAAAGAAAAGTGAGATAAGAAAATTAAGACTAGTGTATTCAAATAAAATAGTAAGGAAATAAGCCCCTTTGCTATTTTTATAAAAGTTTTGTTGGAAAGAAATAGGGCCCTTTACAAAAATATTTTTGCTTCCTTTGTGTTGTTCATTGCCCAAGATAAGCAACAACATCACAAAGTGTTGTTTTTGTGATTTTTGAAAATAAGAGTAAGCATCATGATTCAAAGGAAAAGGAGAGTTAAAATTATTGCAATCCCCCTTTAAGGATTCTTTTCCCACTATGCTTGTAGGAGGTGTTGTAAGATACTCTTCATTCTTTCTAGATTCCTCTTCTTCTTTTTCAAACAACCCCTCACTTGGCTTTTCTGTGGAGGAAAGGTTTATATCTATATCTGGTTCAGCTCCAGACACAGATTTATCTTCAAGCATATTCTCACAAGGGTTTTCTGTGGAAGAAGAATTTAAGTCAATGCCTAGTTCAACTCCAAACAAAGGATTTTCCTTTAATTCTTTTTTCTTTTTCTCATTTTCTCTTTTTATTTTCATTTGTACTTGGTCCTTTACCACTTGTGAAGGTGTTAAAGGATAGAGTACAAACTTTTTCTCCCTATGGGTAAAAGTTATCTCGTTGGTAAGACCATTTTTCTTGTCAAATTGCCATGGTCTTCCCAATAAGATGTGGCAGGCTTCCATGGGTACTACATCACATAAAATCTCATCTTTATAGTTCCCCACAGAAAGACTGATTTTTACCCGCTTATCTACAGTTAATTCCCCATCTTCATTTATCCACTGAAGTTTGTAAGGTTTTGGATGAGGTATTAATTGTAGATTAAGCTTTTCAACCATCCTAGTGCTACAACAATTGCAGCAAGAGCCACTATCCACAATGAGAGAACAAATGTTTTCTGAAACTTTACATCTTGTATGAAAGATGTTCTCTCTCTGTGTTTCATGGTTCACACTAGGTTGATTGTTGAGGGTTCTTTTGATCATCATTAATTCTCCCTCACAAGGATATGCCCCCTCACTACTTTCCTTCTCTTCTTCCCCACTAGACTCTTCATCTTGGCTGCTATACTTATCCCTCCCTCTTAAGATCATGGTTCTCCTATTTGGGCACTGGGATGCTATATGGCCTCTACCAAGACACTTGAAGCACTGGGTGTCTCTACTGCGGGGTTGTGAGGTAGACACATCTTTTCCTACACTCTTGGGAGTTTCTTTGGATTTATCCTTTGAAAAACTATCCTCCCTTTCTCTTCTATACTCTCTCTTGGGATAAGAGTTAGAGTAGATTCCCACCCTTTTGTTAGGAAAGATGGCTTTAAACTAGAGGGGGGGGGGGTGAATTGTTTAAAGAGGTTTTCGCAAAATTTTCCAAGCTAGAATGAATATCTTTCAGAAATCAAATGATTAAGCAATTCAGTTTGCCAAAACTGCAAGCAAAACAGCATTGCCAGGAAAACAATCGGTTGTTTCTTCGAAACAATCGGTTGTTTATACCAGCAAACAACAAACAAACTGAAATTGAAGAGTTAGGGATAGAGAGATTGTACACAGATGTTTATACTGGTTCACTCCAACCCAGAGCTACATCCAGTCTTCTCAGAACCCTGAGGAAATCCACTAAGTAATCACACCTTGATTACTTACACAACAACCAAGAGAATGACCTTGAAAACCTCAAGACACACACTCTCCTTGGCCAACACTAAGATTGCTGATCTTGAACACCTCAAGAGCACACAGCCAATCTCAGCAACAATACAGAGAAGAAATGTTTCAGCAGTTACACAAATTACACTTGTTACAGATAAAGATCTGAAATCAATACAAGTAGAATCCTATTCCAGCACTTTGATCAATCTCTTTAGCTCTTAAGCAATCTCAGCAATTTTTCAAAACTCTCTTAGCAGCTCTTTGTCAAAAGCATTCTAAAACTTTTAAAAGAGATTTTCTGAATTATATAAAAGGAAGTTTGTTTATCAAATCTTAACAAACCCATAAAAGCTTTCAGAAAGGTTGGTCAAAGCATTTAATGACTGGAGCGTAATCAGTTTCAAATCATTTAAAGCTCAGCCAAAGAAAACAGTTTTTCTGTTATGGTTCCAAAACAAACAATCGGTTGTTTCCTCGAATCAATCGGTTGTTTTGTCACTTAACAGTTTTCTCCATTCAAAAACAGTTTTCAAACTTTCTCAAGACATCTAATTATAAACAATCGGTTGTTTCGATAGAACAATCGGTTGTTTCAACTTAGTTTGAAAAACACTTTTGTTTTATCAAAAACTGAGATGCTAATTGCTTTGAGATTTAATCTTAGGTTGGATTACACTTTAAACTACCCCAGAACAAAACAACAAAGCAGCACAGCAGCAGCAAGCAAAAGCTTCATCATCCTTCAAAGGATTTGGATTCTTCAAAACCTTGAACACCACTTGGTTCAACAATCTCCCCCTATTTGATGAAGACAAATCCCTGATGCTTGATCCCTAATGCTTGTGTTGTTCTGATTAAATCTGAAGCAGTTCCTGCAATTGAACTTTTAGCAGACATAGAACTTCTGATATTTTGTTAGAATATATATACACAGTTAAAGCTTAAACAATTAATATCAGTAAAAATATTTAACAAGCAAAAAGAGCTAAAAGCAGTCTTAAACAAGCATATAAGCAAACAAGCATAAAATCTCCCCCTATTTGTCTTCACAAATAGACAAATATAAGAGATAAAGCCATAAAAAGTTCATATTACATCAGAATTATAAAAGCAATAGCAGAAGGAAAGAAAAGAAAACCAAACTTCAACAGCAGCAAAAACAATCGATTGTTTCGACAATCCAATCGGTTGTTTTTCTTCATTCTTCCTTATCTCCAAACTGAAGATCAAAGATTTGGTTCTGAACAGCTTCAATTTGTTCATCCAGGCTCATGAACCTTGCATCCATGTTGTCAAACCTGGTATCAAACCTCTGGAAATTGCTAACACATAGATCATGGAGGTTTCTTTGGTTTTCAGCAAAGCTATCCAGCCTATTCACCATGAACCTTTCAAAAGGTGACATTGATTGAATCCTTTCTTCTGGATGTTCAGCAGCCGCACTGGGTCCAGCATCTTGAAACCCTCCTGTTGGATCTTCATGTTCAACATCCATATCTGTAGGTTCTTCTTGAGCAGCACCACTAGAGGAGGCACCATGATCACCATCCTTGCTTACCCATTTTCCACCTATTTTTGTAAATCCCATCTTGCTGAGTGATCCATTGTTCAACTCTTGAGTTGACTTGACCAGCTCAGAAGTCTCATCTTCCAGATTAACTTCAAAATAGTTTAGGAATTTAGATATCAAAATAGCATAGGGATAGTGATAGTCACCCAACCTCATTGCTTTTTGCATGTGCTCTTTGATGATGTGGATCCAATTTAGCTTGACCTTCTTGGTGATGCAGAAGATGTAAACCAGATCTTCTTCAGTCAAAACAGAATGGTTGCTCCCCCTTGGAGTTAGAATCCATGTCACAATGAGAGCAAGCAGCCTCTCATCCAGTTTCAACCCTCCAACTGAGCATGCACTCACTTGAGCTTGAGTGTTTTTCAAACAGCTTCTGTAAAACTGAATTTTGTTGAAATCCTCCACCACACCAAGATTGCCTTTGCTGATTCGCAGTCCAGAAAACTTGAGTCCAGCAACAGCAGCCCAAACCTCATGGGTTATCTCCATGTCCACACCTTTTACATGAGAAACTAGGTTGTTTCCCTCAAATTTCAAATTGGTGTAGAAGACCTTCACCAAGTCTGGATATATGTTGCCCTTCATCTCCAGAAACCTTCTGAGATACTGATCTTTGAGAAGTTTCCTCACATTGTCCAGCTTTTGACTTTTCAGCCAATCAAAACTCACAACCTTGGGGTTGTTGATTTTCTTGAGACTTGTCTCATATCTATATTTTTCTATGAGATCTTTATCTCCAGAAAACCATCCTTCCAACCTTCCTCCAGACCTTACAGCTCTGGTTTTGATTCTTCCAGAAGTGGGAGGAGTTGATTCCATGGCAGCAGAGATGAGAAAACAGAGGACAGCTCTTCTTTACAGATTTTCTCAAGAGATGGTGCAAGAGATGTTGCAATTGGTTGTTCATCTGCACCTGATGAACAACCAATTTGTGATTAATTCCAATCAATGGGTACCTGATTTTCAGAGAGAGAAGGCTGTTCTGCACAGAACATGTCAGAAAAAGAAACTGAAAAACACATGGTCTTTTGACTAGTCATAAAGGCTCTTGAATTTCCAAGATTTTGGAATATATTCCTTTATGAATGTTGTAACCACTTTCTGAGCATGTTCAGCTTTCAATACAGATAGTTTGACCAAGATTCTCCCTTTTGAATTTGATCTGCAACGGATAGAAGAAGAATTCAAAATTAAATCAATTTCTTCACAGTGCTGTCAGACTCAAAACAATCGGTTGTTTCGAAGAAACAATCGGTTGTTTTTCTGCAGCAGTTAAAACTTGATTTTAAGAAATTTTAACCAAAAACAGAAGCAGATAACAACAGATAACATTGACCAAAGAGGGATTAATCACAGGAAAGAACTTTAATACTAAAATTGAGGACAGTAAAAGAAAAAACTCATCCTTGTGTTGTTTCTTCAATGAGCGAATTGCTTGTTGATCAAGAAGGCTTCTTTTCATTGAATTGACCTTCTGCAAAGCATTGATTCAGCTTCAATGATTGCCCTTTGTCTTTAACAGTCTAATCAGTTGGCTCAGCTCCTCTTTTTCTATCTATTTTCCTGCACAAACATTAGTTCAAGCAACAAGATTTGGTCCTTTCACAAATGTGGGTCCAATTGGTTTCTTTTTCACACTTGGAACCTCACATCCTTTAGGGATCCATTTCATGTAGCCTCTTGGAACAGAAAACTTTCTTATTTTGCAGAATCTAACCGAATGGCCCTTTTTCATGCAATAAAAGCATGTAACAATCGATTGTTTCGTCTTAACAATCGGTTGTTTTTCTGGTTTTCTTAAAAAACTTTTTGAAAACCTATCTTGCTTGTTCTGTGGATTGAAGCCTAAACCAGCCTTTCCAAAAACACAACTTTGAGATGCCAAGACATTCTCAAAGTTTGATTTCCCTTTTGAAAGCTTGTCCACAGTTTCAACAAGATATTGAACCTTTTTCTCAAGATTTTCACAATTTTCACAAATGAGAGTATCACACTTACAAGAGGTGTTTTTGAAATGATTTTCCATCTTTTCAAAATCAATTTTTGCTTTTCTCAGATCCTCTTCAAGTGATTTAACTCTCTTTTCAAGCCCATTGTTAAGATCTCTCAATCGGTTGTTTGAAAGCACCAATCGATTAGCTTCATCATGAGTTTCTTGAAAAGCTTCAAGTAATTCACTATAATTTTGTTCATTTAAGGAAGCACATGAACTTACCTCACTTGAACTGCAAGCATCATCATCATCTTCAGCAATCAAACATAGGTTTGCTTTCTCATCTTCACTTGATGAAGAACTTGATCATGATACCTCATTTTCATCCCAAGCTATGTAGGCTCTCTTTGTCTTGCCTTTCTTCTCCTTGTAGCTTGCCTTTTTCTCCTTGCTTGTGTTGGGACAATCTGCCTTTATGTGACCTTGCTCACCACAACCAAAACAAGTATAGTTATTTGAATTTAAATCATTGGATTTCTTGTTTCCATACCTATCCTTGTTGTTGTCTTTGTTGTGGTTTCTCTTTAGAAATTTGCTGAATTTTCTTGACAGCAAACTCAGATTTTCCTCATCACTATCATCACTTGAATCTTGCTTTCCCTTGTGTTTGGATGCTTTCAAGGCTATGCTCCTTGTGTGCTTATCTTGATTCTCTTGAACATTGAGTCTATTCATCTCTAGCTCATGTTCCCTAAGCTTTCCAAACAAAGAAGCAACACTTAAGGACGTTAGATCTTTAGATTCAGAAATTGCAGTTACCTTTGGTTGCCATGCTCTATCAAGACATTTCAAGATCTTGATGTTTAGCTCTTCTTTGTCAAAAGTCTTGTCTAGGCTCATAAGGTGATTGATGATATGAGTAAACCTTTTCTGTACTTCAGCAATTGTTTCACCTTTAAGCATTCTGAACATTTCATACTCTTGGATTAGAGCATGCTTTCTAGCTCTTTTAACTTCATTTGTTCCTTCATGAGTGACCTCCAAAGTATCCCACATTTCCTTTGATGATTTACATTGTGATACCCTGAAAAACTCATCAGAATTTAAAGCACAGGTTATAATATTTTTGGCAATACAATCAAATTTGGCCTTTTTGCTTTCTGCATCAGTCCATTGAGACCATGGCTTCTCAATGACAGAACCATCTTTTTCAAACTTTGGTATAAAAGGACCATTTTCAATTGCATCCCAAATTCCTTTGTGATGAAGACCAAGTAGAGGAGGCGCCTGAGGCCCAAGCCCATGAAGCCCAAGCCCAAGTTGGGGCCCAAGCCCAACCAATTAGCTCAACATCCTTCATGCCTCAAAGGATGACTAGGAGCAAGGCTAAAGCTTTGGGAGAAGAGCATCAATGGATGTCTCTTTTTGTAGTTACTTGTGTATAGTTTTTAGTAGAACTTTGAAGGAAGGTGTAGGAATTAAAATAAGGGGTGTTAATGTACAAAAACAAGTCACACCTTCCATGTGACATAAAGAGTAGGTGTAGGTGTAGTTTTAGGAGGTGCCAAAGTAGAAATCAAGTCACACCTCCCTTGTGACATGTGTTTTGGCTCCAAATTCAAATGCTTCTCATTTGAATTTTCCCACTTTAATTTCAGCCCTCTCACACTATAAATAGAGGTGCTATGCTCATGTAAAAGAACATTGAAATTAGAAGAAAAGTTACTATACTCAAATTGTGAGTGAATTTTGTGAGACTTGTTCTCCTCTTCCTTGTCTCATCTTGTGAAGCTTTGGGAGCACTCAAGTGGCGGCAAATCTGCACTTATCTTGGATCATCACCTCCAAGTGGCGTTTCCATTCCCAATCCATGGCTACAACCACATAAGTTTCATCTTCTTTCATCTTCCATTGTCATTTCAATCGGTAGTTTTGATTCTATGTCTTGTTCTTGAATTTCAATCGGTTCTTTTGTTTCAATTTGTGTTTCTATTCAGTAATTCTGTTTTCCTTTCCAATTCTGTTCTGTTTTTGTGTTCTTCCTATATCAATTGTTGTGTACAAGGATATAGCACTCATAGTTGAGTTTGGTTCATCATTTTGGAAGGCATTGTCTCCATTGATGATTCCTTAAGCTTCCTTGAATTTGTGTGTTATTTCAATTCTGTTTTTGTGCTTAATTTCAATTCTGTTTCCAGCTTTGTTTTGCACCATTCAAATCTGGATTCTGCACCTTAATTGTCATCCATTCATATCTCTATTTGTGTTTTAACCTTGGACCTTTGGAAATGAACCTTCACATCTACTTAACACTTGTTAAGTTAATGTCCAGTGGGGATTTTCCTTAGGTGACTCACTCTAAATTGCTAAGAATCTTGATCCTAATTCTAAGAAAGTGTCACAAATATAATGAACCTAAAATCAACTCACATCATGTGGTATCATGAGCTATGGTGATGTTTTGTTCTTGTTGAGTTGAATTGACACTTTCTATTCAAGCAATTTCCATTTTCCAGCACTTTATTTTTGTGCAGAATTTTTTTTAGGTTCCTTGTTGTGTTAGTTATTCTGTTTTAGCTTTAATTTGAGTCTTTCCTTGCTGTTTTAATTGGTGCAAAATTAATTGTGTTTGAGTCATTTTTGCTTTTTGAATCCATACAAGTTTTGTCAAGTCATGTTTCTCCTAAATTGTCATCACTTCTATGTAGTACTTTTCTTGATAATTTTTGGTTGATTGCTTTTAATTTTGAGTGCAGTTTCTAATCTGTTTTGTTGAGCCTTTGGTGCATTTTTAATTTTAGATTTGAGTTCATGCTTGTGTGATAGATCCATACAAGTTCACATACATCAATTCTATTGTGTCTTTGAAGTTTCTTAATATTGTTTTAATTCCAAATTAGGCTTCCTCTGTTTTTGTTGAAACTGTGCTGGCTGTTTTTGTTTACAGAATTTAATTCCGTTTATGAAAAATTCTAAAATTCTGGATCTGAACAGATTGATGTGTTATAAAAAAGTTTTAAAAAAAAGTGAGGAAAAATTCAAAATAGAAAAAAAATGATAAATCAAATACAATCAGTGTGCAATTCTGGCGCGAAAAAAACGGTGAAGTGGCATCAGATTTGAAAAAATTATCACAATTTATTGGTGCATCATTTTGGTGTGATTCCAGCGCCAAATTTGAGCTAAGATCTTGAAATTTCTGTGGTTTAAATTTCAAATTCAAATTTGAATTATCCAGCTCAGCATAATTTGTTTAAGTCACGCATTTTGACACCTTAATATTCTGTAGTACTGTTTTGGTTTTGTTAATCCAATTCTAGTACCATTCTCTAGGTTCTATTTGTGTACTACCTTTTATTGAGTGCCTTATTTTCTTTGCTTGTCATTTTTATTCAATATTCTTTTCCAAAGTTTTGTCATATCTTTACTTCCACTTTGGTTTAGCTTTTCTTGCTTATACCTTTTCTTGCTTGTCTTTCTTGTTTCCTCTAGTTTTGTGGTGAATTGTTCTTTGACTAAGTGTGGTTTGCTTTGGCATCTTTCACTTGAGGCTCATCCAATCCACAAGAGAGGCTTGGTAAAGGAAGGATATATTTTCTTGGAGTGGTTTGAGAGATTTTACATCATTGCCGCAAGCTATATTTGTTTTTCACCTTGTTTTTCTAACTTTGTTTTCTATAATAGTTTCTTCTTTGTGTTTTTGTGTTTCATTTTATCATGGCTAATCTTTCTAGTGGAGAATCATCTAAGCCTCACTCACCTCAAAAAGCATACCTAATTGGTGAATTAAAGGATGCTAAACTAACAATTGCACAAAAAGATGAGGCATTAAGACAAATGGAGGCAAGGCTCCAAAGATTGGAGTTGGACCGTGAAGAGATGCATCACCACCGTGAGAGAAGACAACACCATCATCATAGGCATACTTCAAGCTCTTCACAAAATTCTTATGGATATCATGAAGAAAATGCTTGGAGGATGCATCACCATCATGAAGATAGGCGCCAAAATGTGGCTAAGCCTTTTATGCCTTATGTAAAATTACCTAGTTTTAGTGGTGAAGGAGATCCTAATGTGTATTTAGGATGGGAGGCTAAGGTAGAGCAAATATTTTTTGTACATGAGGTCCAAGAAGACCAAAAGGTTAAGCTAGCCTCCCTAGAATTTATGGACTATGCCATGCAATGGTGGCACAAAACTCTCATGGACATTGGGCTAAACAAGAGGCCGCCCGTGGTCTCTTGGGATGATTTAAAAGCTTGCATGCGCGCTAGATTTGTGCCTCCACACTTTAGGAAAGACCTATTGTTGAAGCTCCAACGGCTTCACCAAGGCACGCTAAGTGTGGATGCTTATTATAAAGAACTTGAAACGCTTTTAACTAGAGCCAATATGCATGAGAATGATGAAGCTAAAATGGCTAGATTTGTTAGTGGTCTTAGAAGGGATATCCAAGATGTTGTAGAACTTAATGAGTATTGTTCTTTAGAAAATTTGGTTCACCTTGCCATCAAGGTAGAAACTCAACTTGCAAGGAAAAATTCTTTTAAAAATACTCATAATGATGGCTTTTACAATTCATCTTGGAAAAACAAAGGAAAATCTTTTTCAAAAATTCCTTCAAAAGATTCTACTTTCAAACCTAGAGATTCTAAGCCTTCAACTTCTACTCCTAAATCACCAACTAAATCTTCAAGTAAAAAGTGTTTCAAATGTTTAGGCTATGGTCATATAGCGGCTAATTGTCCTTCCAAAAGGACTATGATGATGCGTGATGGGGTGGTTGAGAGTGAGCATAGTTCGGATTCCTCTAGACCTTCCACACCTCCTAGGTCCCCAAGTGAGCATGAGAGTGAAAGTCCACTTGAAGGCGACTTATTAGTAGTGAGACGAATGCTTGGCCAAGTTTAAAAACCTTTTGAAGAGAGCCAAAGAGAAAATATTTTCCATACAAGATGTCTCATTAATGATAAGTTGTGTTCTTTGATTGTGGATGGGGGGAGTTGCACAAATGTGGCTAGTACAAGAGTGGTAGATAAGCTTGGATTGTCTACTATCTCTCATACAAAGCCCTATAAACTACAATGGTTAAGTGAGGTTGGAGAAATCATAGTTAACAAACAAGTCCTTATTGCTTTTTCCATTGGTAAATACAAAGATGAGGTCTTGTGTGATGTTGTCCCAATGGAAGCAACACATGTTCTTTTAGGTAGGCCATGGCAATATGATAGAAAAGTTTTTCATGATGGCTTTACCAACAAAATTTCTTTTACCTTCCATGGGCACAAGGTCATACTTAAGTCTCTTTCTCCAAAGGAAGTCCATGAGGACCAAATTAAAATGAAGCAAAAGAGAGAGCATGAAAATGATAAAAAAAGTTCCAAGAGAAGCCTTCTCATGACTACTCAAGAAGTTAAAAAGGTAATAGTTGCTCAAAAGCCTATTTTTTTAGCTATTCCTAGTATTATTGATTCTGAGTCGGCTAAGGATAGTCCCACATGTTTGGACAATTTGGTGAAGGAATTTGAAGATGTGTTTCAAGATCCTCCTAATGGCTTACCACCTTTAAGAGGGATTGAACACCAAATAGACTTCATTCCCGGGGCTTCTTTACCAAATCGCCCAGCATATAGGACAAATCCCACAGAGACCAAAGAAATTCAACAAGTTGAGGGATTAATTGCTAAGGGATGGGTACAAGATAGCATGAGCCCATGTGCTATGCCTGTCATCCTTGTTCCTAAAAAGGATGGGTCATGGAGAATGTGTACGGATTGTCGCGCTATAAATAACATTACAATCAAATATAGGCATCCCATTCCTAGGTTAGATGACTTGTTGGATGAATCACATGGGTCTAAAATATTTTCCAAGATTGATCTTAAGAGTGGTTATAACCGAATCCGGATTAAACCGGGAGATGAATGGAAAACCGCTTTTAAGACCAAATTTGGTTTATATGAGTGGTTGGTCATGCCTTTTGGCTTGACTAATGCTCCTAGTACCTTCATGCGACTCATGCATCATGTCTTAAGACCATTCATTGGCAAGTTTGTTGTGGTTTATTTTGATGATATTCTTATATATAGTTTGTCTTTGAAAGATCATGAGAAGCATGTTAGGGAAGTTTTAGAAACCCTTAGGAAGGAACATTTGTATGCTAATCTTGCTAAATGTATGTTTTCACTTGATCATATAGAATTCCTAGGGTTTGTTGTAAGTTATAAAGGGGTGCATGTTGATCAAACAAAGGTTGCAGCAATTCAACATTGGCCAACACCCTCCAATGTTAGTGAAGTACGAAGTTTTCATGGACTTGCTAGCTTTTATAGGCGGTTTGTGAAAGACTTTAGTACTATTGCTGCACCTCTCAATGCTATAGTAAAGAAGGATGTGGTCTTTAAGTGGGGACAAGAGCAAGAAAAAGCTTTTGTGACTTTAAAAGAAAAATTGACTAAGGCCCCCATCTTAGCCCTTCCTAACTTTGCTAAAACATTTGAGATTGAGTGTGATGCCTCTAATATAGGCATTGGGGCTGTCCTCCTTCAAGAGGGCCACCCCATAGCTTATTTTAGTGAGAAACTCAAAGGGAGTCATATCAATTACTCCACTTATGATAAAGAACTTTATGCTCTTGTTCGAGCTTTGCAAAATTGGCAACATTATCTTTTTCCTAAGGAATTTGTGATCCATAGTGATCATGAGTCCCTAAAATATTTGAAAGGCCAAAGCAAGCTTAATAAGAGACATGCCAAGTGGGTGGAGTTTATTGAACAGTTTCCTTATATGATCAAACATAAACAAGGTAAAATTAATGTGGTTGCTGATGCTCTTTCAAGAAGACACATCTTGTTAAATGTTTTGGATGTTCAATATTTAGGTTTTGATCACATAAAGGAACTATAGCATGATGACTTAGATTTCTCACTTATCTATCAAGAGTGTTCCAAAGGAGGACACAAAGACTTTTTCTTACATAATGGTTTTCTTTTCAAAGGAAAAAGACTTTGTGTTCCCCATGGTTCTATATGACAATCTCTTGTTAGAGAGGCTCATGAGGGTGGGCTTATGGGACATTTTGGGGTTGCTAAGACTTTAGAAACATTGCATGAACATTTCTTTTGGCCTCACATGCGAAAATCCGTACATAGCTTCTGTGATAAATGTATAGCATGTAGGAAGGCTAAATCTAAAGTCCATCCCCATGGTTTATATACCCCTCTTCCTATCCCATCAATGCCTTGGGTAGATATTTCAATGGATTTTATCTTAGGTCTTCCCAAGACATCGACAGGAAAGGATTCTATCTTTGTGGTAGTGGACCGATTTTCTAAGATGGCTCATTTTATTCCTTGCCACAAAGTAGATGACGCTTGTTATATTGCAAATCTCTTCTTTAAGGAAGTTGTTCGTTTGCATGGGCTTCCTAGAAGTATTGTATCCGACAGGGATTCAAAGTTTTTAAGCCACTTTTGGAGGACCTTATGGGGCAAACTTGGCACAAAACTTTTGTTTTCTACTACTTGCCACCCCCAAACTGATGGTCAAACAGAGGTGGTCAATAGAACTTTGGGTCAAATGTTAAGATGCTTTATTTCCGGGAACCCAAGGGTTTGGGAGAATTTACTACCTCATATTGAGTTTTCTTATAATAGAGTAGTAAATTCTACAACTGCCCATTCTCCTTTTGAGGTTGTTTATGGGTTCAACCCTTTAACACCTCTAGATCTTCTTCCAATACCTGTACTTGATGAGATTTTATGCAAGGATGGTTTTGAAAAAGCTTCTTTTATTAAAGACTTGCATAATCACATCAAGTTACAAATTGAGAAGAAAGTTGGCAAATATGCTGAAAATGCCAACAAAAGGCGTAAGGCATTAATCTTTGAACCTGGCGATTGGGTTTGGCTACACTTGAGGAAGGATAGATTCCCTACTCAAAGGAAGTCCAAACTTATGCCTCGAGGAGATGGTCCGTTTCAGGTCATCAAGAGGATTAACGATAATGCCTATGAGTTAGATATGCCTGATACATTTCTTGGAAGTATTTCTTTTAATATTAGTGATCTAACTCCCTTTTCTGCAGGTCTTCCAAATTCGTGGACGAATTCTCTCCAACCCGGGGAGCATGATGAAGACCAAGTAGAGGAGGCGCCTGAGGCCCAAGCCCATGAAGCCCAAGCCCAAGTTGGGGCCCAAGCCCAACCAATTAGCTCAACATCCTTCATGCCTCAAAGGATGACTAGGAGCAAGGCTAAAGCTTTGGGAGAAGAGCATCAATGGATGTCTCTTTTTGTAATTACTTGTGTATAGTTTTTAGTAGAACTTTGAAGGAAGGTGTAGGAATTAAAATAAGGGGTGTTAATGTACAAAAACAAGTCACACCTTCCATGTGACATAAAGAGTAGGTGTAGGTGTAGTTTTAGGAGGTGCCAAAGTAGAAATCAAGTCACACCTCCCTTGTGACATGTGTTTTGGCTCCAAATTCAAATGCTTCTCATTTGAATTTTCCCACTTTAATTTCAGCCCTCTCACACTATAAATAGAGGTGCTATGCTCATGTAAAAGAACATTGAAATTAGAAGAAAAGTTACTATACTCAAATTGTGAGTGAATTTTGTGAGACTTGTTCTCCTCTTCCTTGTCTCATCTTGTGAAGCTTTGGGAGCACTCAAGTGGCGGCAAATCTGCACTTATCTTGGATCATCACCTCCAAGTGGCGTTTCCATTCCCAATCCATGGCTACAACCACATAAGTTTCATCTTCTTTCATCTTCCATTGTCATTTCAATCGGTAGTTTTGATTCTATGTCTTGTTCTTGAATTTCAATCGGTTCTTTTGTTTCAATTTGTGTTTCTATTCAGTAATTCTGTTTTCCTTTCCAATTCTGTTCTGTTTTTGTGTTCTTCCTATATCAATTGTTGTGTACAAGGATATAGCACTCATAGTTGAGTTTGGTTCATCATTTTGGAAGGCATTGTCTCCATTGATGATTCCTTAAGCTTCCTTGAATTTGTGTGTTATTTCAATTCTGTTTTTGTGCTTAATTTCAATTCTGTTTCCAGCTTTGTTTTGCACCATTCAAATCTGGATTCTGCACCTTAATTGTCATCCATTCATATCTCTATTTGTGTTTTAACCTTGGACCTTTGGAAATGAACCTTCACATCTACTTAACACTTGTTAAGTTAATGTCCAGTGGGGATTTTCCTTAGGTGACTCACTCTAAATTGCTAAGAATCTTGATCCTAATTCTAAGAAAGTGTCACAAATATAATGAACCTAAAATCAACTCACATCACTTTGTCAAGAGATTCCATGAAAATTTTCATTCTAACTTTCCAAAACTGGTAATTCAAACCACAGAACAAGGGTGGTCTGTTTATTGAAGCACCTTCCCCAAAAGGTAGTCTATCAGCCATTTTAAAAGATTTTAGGATCAACTTGAATGACTTTCAAGAACCAAGCTCTTGATGCCAATTGTTAGGAAAGATGGCTTTAAACTAGAGGGGGGTGAATTGTTTAAAGAGGTTTTCGCAAACTTTTCCAAGCTAGAATGAATATCTTTCAGAAATCAAATGATTAAGCAATTCAGTTTGCCAAAACAGCAAGCAAAACTGCACTACCAGGAAAACAATCGGTTGTTTCTTCGAAACAATCGGTTGTTTATACCAGCAAACAACAAACAAACTGAAATTGAAGAGTTAGGGATAGAGAGATTGATGGAAGAGGCCTAAGCTCAGGCCCAACAACTAGGTCCATGGCAAAGAGGATTCAAGAAGAGTGGGACTCTGCTACTGATGGTAGAGAAACTTTTCTCTACATATTCAAAGACCCTTCAGAGGACTACAAGGAGTAAAGCCCAAGCCATGGGAGCTGAGCATAAATTAATTTTAGTTTATTTATAATTTTAGTAGAGTAGGGTTCATTTAGCACAATCGGGGGTGTATTTAACAATTTAGCTTGTACCTAGGCCTTTTAGGGTAGGAATGTAGCCCTACCTTCTAGAAGCATGCTAAGGGGCTGCATTGACCTTTAGTCAACACCCTAGCAGCCCTCTCTTTTATGTATTCCCCATCCTACCCTTGTTCCTTACTCTCCAAGGCACCATCTCCTATAAATAGGGTGCTTTGGCTCATGTTTTTTAAAGATTAATTTGAGTAAAGTTATGCTGCCAAATTTGTGCCATACTTACACCTTTGCCTAAATCTCTTGATTTATGGTTTTAATCTTCACTCCTTCACCACCAAAGAGAGTTGGCCAAACCTCTCTCATTTTCATACACTTCATGCACCTACAAGCCACCACCACTCTTAGGAGGGCTTGACCCATTTCATCCATTGAACTTCCGCTGCATTCATCACCCAAAACGCACCATGAAGAACTCAAGAATGTCATCATTTGGTATCTAGAGCTTTGGTTCTTCAAGAGATAAGTGTTCTCTTCATTTTAGTTTTTGAGTCTTTTTCTTTATTCCATGTTGTTCATCATATCCTTAAATGACTTGCTGTTTTTAATTTCTTTTTAAGTTGGTGTTGCTGTTTTTAAATTTCTATATTTGGTATTTTTGGTTCAACTTGATCTTGAACTTCCATTTTCAAACTGTTTTAGGTTCCTTTTGTGTTGGCTGTTCTATTTTTATTTTATTTGAGTCTTATTGATGTTTTTATTCGGTGCAAAGTGTTTGTGGTTGAGTCATTTTGATTTTTGAATCCATACAAGTTTTGTCAAAGTCATGTTCATCCTACAATGTCATAAATTCCAAGTGGTGCCTTTTATTGTTGATTTGGTTGCTTGATTTTGTTTTGAGTGCAGTTTATATTTCTGGTTTTGAAGCTTTGGTGCCTTTTATATTTTCATATTTGAGTTCATACTTGTGTGTTAGTTCCATACAAGTTCGTTTCCAATCATTTCCATTGTGTTTTTGAAGTTTCTTTACCGTTTTCTAATTCCAAGTTAGGATTTCTCTGTTTTCACTGCTACTGTGCTGGCTGGAATTGTTCCCAGAAATTACATTTGTTGGTAAAAAATTCTGAAATTTTGGATTTGAGTAGTTTGATGTGTTAAGAAAAAGTGAAAAAAAGAAGCACATCAAAATTCAAAATACAAAAAAAACGATAAATGAAATACGAACAGAGTGCAAAAATCCTGACTCTGAAAAAACGCTGACGCGGCAGTGATTTCGGAAAAATTATTACAATTATTTGGCTCACTGTTTTGGTAAAATTCCAACGCCTATATTGAGCTAAAACATTGAAGTTTCTGTGGTTAAAATTTCAAGCTCAAATTTGAAGTATTCTGTCCAGCATAAAATTGGAAAGTTGTGAAAAATTTTACACAAAAAATTCTGTAGTGCTGTTTTGGTTTTATTCATCTATTCTAGTTCCATTCACTAGGATTCCACTTTGTGTGCTACCTTTTTCTTGTGTGCCTTAATTTTTTGCTTGTCAAATTTTATTGAATACTCTTTCAAGTCTTGTCAAATATCAACTCCATTTGCAGTAGTCCTTGATTTTAAATTTGAGTTTTGTTGCTTTAAAACTTGCTTGACCTCTCTTTAGTGGATTTGACCTAAAAAGTGCTTTGGTGAGTGTGGAGCTAAAATTTTGTTTTGGTGAAAGCCATATCACTAAAGAGGAGCTGGATTAAAGATTTAAGGTTGAATAACCTAAGGAGACAAAGCAAGGGACAGCAGCAACCTCATTGAAAAGTACACAAATATACACAAAGGAGCTACAAGTGAAGGAGTTTATAGAATAGGACTTTAAATTTTTGTGCATCAAAATTTGTTAGCCTAATTTCTTTGTATTTCTTTGAGTTGTAATTTGCCAGGACATTGATTAATTAGTGGATTAATACGTCTTAGACGGTGAGTGTGTCTTCAAGGTTCCAAAGTGCCAAGAAGCCTCACCTTAGGATTCGACTAGTTTTAAAAGCTTTTTCTGGATAGCAATTTTCATTTGTGTTTTATTGCTTTACATATAGTTTTTCTTGCATAAAAATTTTGTTTTTATCTTTGATTGTGCTCTAAGTAAATTGCTTAGAGAAAGGTTTTTGAAAGTGTTGTGGGATAGTATCTGGCTAAGGAAAGGCTTGGTACTTAAGAGATCCTAGTGATCCACCTCCCTTTCCTGGGAAATTACCTACTTCACTCCACTTATCTTTCTTTTTGAAAATTACTTTTATCACAAACCCTAAACATGTCTACTCATTCTTCAAGTCATAGTGAAAGTGATAGAAAATCCACAAAATCTCTTTTGAAACAATTGGCTAGAGATTTTCAATCACTATCACTAAGACAATTGCAACATGAGGCTCAACTTTTGGAAGATAAAAAAGAAAGAGATGCCCATCTTGCACTTTTGGAAGAGGAGTTGAGAATTGTTAGAGAAAAAGATGAATACATTCGAAAATTAAAAAACTCACATGCATCACATGCATCTAGTTTTAGGTCAAGTGACTCACATGTTGAGGGGAGTCTGAGAGTAAATGATTATTATCAACCTCCACCTAGAAGAACTAGGAGAGAAAGCCACCTAAAAGAGACTAGGGTAGACTTACCTCATTTTTATGGAAAGGAAAATGTTGAAACATACCTAGATTGGGAAATGAAAGTATAACAACTTTTTGCTTGCCATCATGTTAGCGAGGAAAGGAAAGTACCCTTGGCCACTTTAAGCTTTCAAGGAAATGCTATGTATTGGTGGACAGCCCTAGAGAGAGATAGGCGCCTCCACAGGGACCCTCCCATAGAATATTGGAATGACCTTAGGGGAGCCTTGAGACGCCGCCATATTCCTTCATACTATGATAGGGAGTTAATGGACAAGCTCCAAAGACTCCAACAGAAAAACATGAGTGTAGAGGAGTATAGGCAAAAGATGGAGCTCTACATGATGAGAGCCTCTATTAGGGAAGAAGCCACCACCACCATAGCTAGGTTCCTAAGTGGTCTCAATCTTGAGATAAGGGATAAAGTAGAACTTTTGCCCTATAGGGACTTGAATGATTTGATCCAACTTTGTATAAAAGTTGAACAACAAAATTTGAGAAAGGGATCAAGTCGCAAGGAGAGTTCTTACTCTAACTCTTATCCCAAGAGAGAGTATAGAAGAGAAAAGGAGGATAGTCTTTCAAAGGATAAATCCAAAGAAACTCCCAAGAGTGTAGGAAAAGATGTGTCTACCTCACAACCCCGCAGTAGAGACATCCAGTGCTTCAAGTGTCTTGGTAGAGGCCATATAGCATCCCAATGCCCAAATAGGAGAACCATGATCTTAAGAGGGAGGGATGAGTATAGCAGCCAAGATGAAGAGTCTAGTGGGGAAGAAGAGAAGGAAAGTAGTGAGGGGGCATATCCTTGTGAGGGAGAATTAATGATGATCAGAAGAACCCTCAACAATCAACCTAGTGTGAACCATGAAACACAGAGAGAGAACATCTTTCATACAAGATGCAAAGTTTCAGAAAACATTTGTTCTCTCATTGTGGATAGTGGCTCTTGCTGCAATTGTTGTAGCACTAGGATGGTTGAAAAGCTTAATCTACAATTAATACCTCATCCAAAACCTTACAAACTTCAGTGGATAAATGAAGATGGGGAATTAACTGTAGATAAGCGAGTAAAAATCAGTCTTTCTGTGGGGAACTATAAAGATGAGATTTTATGTGATGTAGTACCCATGGAAGCCTGCCACATCTTATTGGGAAGACCATGGCAATTTGACAAGAAAACCATCCATAATGGTCTTACCAACGAGATAACTTTTACCCATAGGGAAAAAAAGTTTGTACTTTATCCTTTAACACCTTCACAAGTGGTAAAGGACCAAGTACAAATGAAAATAAAAAGAGAAAATGAGAAAAAGAAAAAAAGAAAAAAAAAAGGAAAACAAGAGAAAATCCTTAGGAACGATGTTGAGGCGTGGGAGAAGAGTGTTCCTTCCCACAAGGTTATTCAGAAAGAAGAAAAATTTGAAAGTAAAATTGAAAAGATACTTCTATCTGAACAACCTTCAGGCCTCCTTCTGTGTAAAGGAACACTTGCATGCACTGCCACACTTTCTGAAGTTTGTGAACTACCTCTTCAAGTCCAAAAACTTTTAAAAGAATTTGGTGATGTATTCCCTGAGGAAGGACCTATTGGACTTCCACCTGTTAGGGGTATAGAACACCAAATAGATTTAGTTCCGGGAGCTAGTTTACCAAATAGACCAGCTTACAGAACTAATCCGGAAGAGACTAAGGAGATAGAGTCACAGGTTCAGGATTTGTTGGAGAAAGGCTGGGTTCAAAAAAGCCTAAGTCCTTGTGCTGTACCTGTTTTGTTGGTTCCAAAGAAAGATGGCAAGTGGAGAATGTGTTGTGATTGTAGGGCCATCAACAACATCACCATCAACTACAGGCATCCAATTCCTAGACTTGATGATATGCTTGATGAATTGCATGGGTCTACCATATTTTCCAAGATTGACCTTAAAAGTGGATATCACCAAATTAGAATTAAAGAAGGTGATGAGTGGAAAACTGCTTTTAAGACCAAATTTGGACTATATGAGTGGTTAGTGATGCCTTTTGGACTCACTAATGCACCTAGAACTTTCATGAGGCTTATGAATCATGTCTTTAGGGATTGCATAGGTAAGTATGTAGTAGTCTATTTTGATGATATCTTAGTATATAGTCAAAGCCTAGAGTCCCACCTAAGTCATCTTAGGGAGGTTCTTTTAGTGCTTAGGAAAAATAGTTTGTTTGCCAATATAGATAAATGCACTTTTTGTGTAGATAGTGTAGTGTTTTTAGGTTTTATAGTAAACAAAAATGGGGTACATGTTGACCCCGAGAAAATCAAAGCCATCCAAGAGTGGCCAACCCCACAAAATGTAGGAGATGTTAGGAGCTTTCATGGTCTAGCAAGTTTTTATAGAAGATTTGTTCCTAACTTCTCAAGTCTAGCTTCACCACTCAATGAGTTAGTAAAGAAAGACACTCCATTTTGTTGGACAGAGAAGCATGAGCAAGCCTTTCAAAGTTTGAAAGCTCAACTCACTAATGCACCCATTCTAGCTTTGCCAAACTTTTCAAAAAATTTTGAGCTAGAGTGTGATGCATCAAGAGTAGGAATAGGTGCTGTGTTGTTGCAAGGTGGGCACCCAATTGCATATTTTAGTGAAAAACTTCACGGTGCCACCCTCAACTACCCCACCTATGACAAAGAGCTTTATGCACTTGTGAGGGCCCTACAGACTTGGGAACACTATCTAGTTTCAAAAGAATTTATCATACATAGTGATCATGAGTCTTTGAAATATCTAAGGGGTCAACACAAGTTGAACAAAAGACATGCAAAGTGGATGGAATTTCTTGAGCAATTTCCATATGTTATCAAATACAAGAAGGGCAGTACAAACATTGTGGCTGATGCTCTCTCAAGGAGACATATCCTCTTTTCTAAACTTGGAGCCCAAATTCTTGGATTTGAAAACATACCTGAACTTTTTATAAAGAAGATCAGGATTTTGCACCCACTTTTGCTGAGTGCCAACATAGAGCACAAGGAGGTTTTTATGTTTCTGAGGGGTACTTATTTAAAGAAGGAAAACTTTGCATACCCCAAGGAACACATAGAAAACTCCTTGTAAAAGAATCACATGAAGGAGGACTCATGGGCCATTTTGGAGTTGATAAAACTCTTGAGCTTTTGAAAGGAAAATTCTTTTGGCCACACATGAGGAAAGATGTCCAAAGACATTGTCATAGATGCATTTCATGTTTAAAAGCTAAGTCTAAGACAATGCCTCATGGACTCTACACTCCTTTACCTTTTGCAAGTGCTCCTTGGGAAGATATAAGCATGGATTTCATATTAGGACTTCCTAGGACACAAAGAGGTTTTGATTCCATTTTTGTGGTAGTGGATAGGTTTAGCACGATGGCTCATTTTATACCTTGCCATAAAGTGGATGATGCTAGCAACATCTCTAAGCTCTTCTTTAGAGAAGTGGTAAGACTACATGGTTTACCTAAGACCATAGTGTCGGATAGAGATCCTAAATTTATTGGCCATTTCTGGAGAACTCTCTGGGAAAAGCTAGGAACTAAGTTGAACTTCTCAACTTCTTGTCATCCTCAAACGGATGGACAAACTGAAGTTGTAAATAGATCTCTTTCCACTATGCTTAGGTCAATCATGAAAGGAAACCACAAATCTTGGGATGAGTACCTTCCTCATATTGAGTTTGCATATAATAGGGTAGTTCATAAAACTACTAATATTTCTCCTTTTGAGGCTGTGTATGGGTTCAATCCTCTTACTCCTTTGGATTTGTTACCTCTACCTAATCCACAAAATTTTGTGCATAAGGAAGGAGTAACGAAGGCTGAATTTGTAAAGAAAATGCATGAGAGGATTAAGAACCAAATACAACAACAAACAGAGAAATACATGAAACATAGCAATAAGGGGAAGAGAGAGATGATTTTTGAGGAGGGAGACTGGGTTTGGCTTCACCTTAGAAAAGATAGATTCCCTAATCAGAGGAAGTGTAAACTTAGTCCCCGGGGTGATGGTCCTTTCCAAGTTCTCAAAAGAATCAATAATAATGCATATCAAATTGACCTGCCTGAGGAATATGGAGTACATACTACCTTCAATGTTATGGATCTAACACCCTTTGCAGGTAGAGAAAATGAAGAGGCAGAAGCATGTGATTTGAGGACAAATCCTCTTTAAGAGGGAGGGGATGATGGAAGAGGCCTAAGCTCAGGCCCAACAACTAGGTCCATGGCAAAGAGGATTCAAGAAGAGTGGGACTCTGCTACTGATGGCAGAGAAACTTTTCTCTACATATTCAAAGACCCTTCAGAGGACTACAAGGAGTAAAGCCAAGCCATGGGAGCTGAGCATAAATTAATTTTAGTTTATTTATAATTTTAGTAGAGTAGGGTTCATTTAGCACAATCGGGGGTGTATTTAACAATTTAGCTTGTACCTAGGCCTTTTAGGGTAGGAATGTAGCCCTACCTTCTAGAAGCATGCTAAGGGGCTGCATTGACCTTTAGTCAACACCCTAGCAGCCCCCTCTTTTATGTATTCCCCATCCTACCCTTGTTCCTTACTCTCCAAGGCACCATCTCCTATAAATAGGGTGTTTTGGCTCATGTTTTTTAAAGATTAATTTGAGTAATGTTATGCTGCCAAATTTGTGCCATAGTTACTCCTTTGCCTAAATCTCTTGATTTATGGTTTTAATCTTCACTCCTTCACCACCAAAGAGAGTTGGCCAAACCTCTCTCATTTTCATACACTTCATGCACCTACAAGCCACCACCACTCTTAGGAGGGCTTGACCCATTTCATCCATTGAACTTCCGTTGCATTCATCATCCAAAACGCACCATGAAGAACTCAAGAATGTCATCAGAGATTGTACACAGATGTTTATACTGGTTCACTCCAACCCAGAGCTACATCCAGTCTTCTCAGAACCCTGAGGAAATCCACTAAGCAATCACACCTTGATTACTTACACAACAACCAAGAGAATGAATGACCTTGAAAACCTCAAGACACACACTCTCCTTGGCCAACACTAAGATTGCTGATCTTGAACACCTCAAGAGCACACAGCCAATCTCAGCAACAATACAGAAAAGAAATGTTTCAGCAGTTACACAAATTACACTTGTTACAGATAAAGATCTGAAATCAATACAAGTAGAATCCTATTCCAGCACTTTGATCAATCTCTTTAGCTCTTAAGCAATCTCAGCAATTTTTCAAAACTCTCTTAGCAGCTCTTTGTCAAAAGCATTCTAAAACTTTTAAAAGAGATTTTCTGAATTATATAAAAGGAAGTTTGTTTATCAAATCTTAACAAACCCATAAAAGCTTTCAGAAAGGTTGGTCAAAGCATTTAATGACTGGAGCGTAATCAGTTTCAAATCATTTAAAGCTCAGCCAAAGAAAACAGTTTTTCTGTTATGGTTCCAAAACAAACAATCGGTTGTTTCCTCGAATCAATCGGTTGTTTTGTCACTTAACAGTTTTCTCCATTCAAAAACAGTTTTCAAACTTTCTCAAGACATCTAAGTATAAACAATTGGTTGTTTCGATAGAACAATCGGTTGTTTCAACTTAGTTTGAAAAACACTTTTGTTTTATCAAAAACTGAGATGCTAATTGCTTTGAGATTTAATCTTAGGTTGGATTACACTTTAAACTACCCCAGAACAAAACAACAAAGCAGCACAGCAGCAGCAAGCAAAAGCTTCATCATCCTTCAAAGGATTTGGATTCTTCAAAACCTTGAACACCACTTGGTTCAACACCTTTGACTTGAAGTTTTGCGCAAATTTTGTTGTTCAACTTTAATGCAAAGTTGAACCAAATCATTCAAGTCTTGGTAGGGAAGAAGCTCTACTTTATCTCTTATCTCAAGGTTGAGTCCACTTAAAAACCGAGATATGGTGGTGACCTCTTCCTCTCTAATAGAGGCTCTCATCATGTATAGCTCCATTTTTTGCCTATACTCTTCCACACTCATGTTCTTTTGTTGGAGCCTTTGGAGCTTGTCCATTAGCTCCCTATGGTAGTAGGAAGGTATGTGGCGACGTCTTAGGGCTCCCCTAAGGTCATTCCAATACTCTATGGGAAGGTCCCTATGAAGATGTCTATCTCTCTCTAGAGAGGTCCACCAATACATGGAATTTCCTTGAAAACTAAAGGTGGCTAAGGGTACCTTTCTCTCTTCACTCACCCTATGACAAGCAAAGAGTTGTTCCACTTTCATTTCCCAATCTAGGTAAACTTCTACATTGTCCTTACCATAGAAATGTGGTAGGTCTACCCTTACTTCCCTTGGGGCTTCTTCCTCTCTTTGCCTAAGTCTTCTAGGTGGTGGTTGGTAATACTCATGGTTTCTAATGCTTACCTCTCCTAGAGACTCTTGGAGTTGAGAATGAGATGTATGTGAATGAGATTTTTTTGAATTTTGTGATTTCTCTTTCCTTGCTCTAGCCAATTCATTGATTTTAGATTCATTTTCCAATTGTCTATATGAAAGATGTTGTACATCCTTGGCAAGTTGTTTCAAAAGAGATTTTATGGACCTTACATCACTTTCAATGGACTTGGAAGAGTGAGTAGACATGACTAGAACTTTGTGTATAGAAATGTTTTACTTTTAAGAAAGAAGAGGAAAGTTAATGAAGGTAGCTTTCCAGGTAAGAGAGGTGAGTCACAATGGACTACTTAAATACCAAGTCTTGCCTTAGCCAAAAACTATCCCTCCAAAACCTTTACACAAGTCCTTCTTTAGGTAAAACACTTAGAACACAATGAGGATGAAGAAATCAAATTTTTAATGCAAGAAAACAATGCAAGCTATCTAGCAAATGAAGCAAATTATCAAAGCCTTAAACAAGATTAAACAAGAAATTAACAAAGTGATTAAAGCAAGTTGGTTCAATTAAAGCAATTAACAAAAACAAATTAAGCTAGACGGCCCTAGGTGAGGCTTCTTGGACAATTGGAGCCCTTGAAGACACACTCACCGACTAATTGCGTGATTAACAAGTAATTAACACAAGCAAGATTGCAAAGAAATTAAATGACACTCCCTTTGTTGCTTTTACTATTTGCACCCCTTTTGTTGTTCTTCTAGTTGCACCCCTTTTGTTGCTCTTCTACTTGTTGGGCCTTCCAAAGTGTGTGGTGTATTTGTAGTATGGTGTTTGTTGCTGCCCTTTGCCTTTGTTCCTCTTGGAATTAGGTCAATAAAATCTTCAATCCAGCACCTATTAAGCAAGCTAGACTCCCCTCAAGTCAAATTCCCACTCAACAAGTACCAATTGATATTTAATCCACCAACAAGCTTAGAGGCCAAAGAAAGAAAGCAAGAAACAAATTAATTTGAAAAACAGTACCACACAAATGGAATTAAATGTGACACAACTAGAAAGAGTTCAAATGAAATTATACAAGCAAATAAAAGGTACTCAAATAATGGATGGCACACAAAAAGGAACCTAGGAATAGCACTAGATTTGATTTAAAAACCAAAAAACAGCACCACAGAAAAGCACATATTGTTGTGGTCCAGAAAGCGTATCTTTAAAAGATTTATGCTGAGCTGACCCTTTTGTATTTGCTTCTGAAAATTGAGACACAATCAAAACAAGATCTTAACAAACTTTTGGCGTTGGTTTCACTCCAAACGCATGTACCAATTAATTTTGGTAAATTTTATAAAATCAGTGCTCAGAGCTGCTAGCTGGAACGTCAGGATTGCACACTTTTTTTGTAATATTTATCTTTTTTTTTTTCTTTTTTTCAGATGGTTCTTTTTTTGTCCTTTTTCTAACACCTCAAATTTGTGAAATCCAGAGGCTCAGAAATTTTTGATGATGTATGTAATTTTCATAAGACAAAACAGTCAGCACAGAAATGTGAAAACAGGGGTTCAGAAAACTGGAATCAAAAACAGAATGATATACCTCAAAAACACAATGGAGTTAATATGATGGAATTTGTGTGGATCTAACACACAAATAAGAACTCAAACTAAAATTAAAAATGCACCAAAGGATCAACATAAAACAAATTTCAGATCAAACATTCAGACCAAAAACAAGAAACAAATAAATCAAAAAGAGTACTACTAGGATTTGATGACAAATATGGAAACACATGACTTAGACAAAACTTATGGATTCATAAAATGAAAAGACTCAAGAACATCATATGACCCAAATGAAATTTCAAGCAAGACTCAAATACCTAAAAATAAAAACAGCAACACAAATATATCAAGAATCCTACACAAAATTGAAAATAGATGTTCAAGCACAAGTTTGAACAAACCCACCAAATGAAATGAATAAACAAGCATTCAAATCATATTAAAACACAAAAAACAGCAAGACAACTTGGAATAAAGATAAACAACTTGGAGAAAAGAAGAACTCAAAAAAAAAAAAAATGAAGAGACACTCATCTTTGAAGAACCATAGCTCTGATACCAAATGATGGCCTTCACATGTTGAGCTCTCCTTGGATGTTGAAGATGGTGCGGAAGCAATGGTTGAAATGAGCAAGACCCTCCTAGGAGTGATGGTGATCTTGAAGGTGCATGAAGTGTATGAAAATGAGAGAGGTTTGGCCAGCTCTCTTTGGTGGTGAAGGAGTGAAGATTAAAACCATAAATCAAGAGATTTAGGCAAGGGAGTAAGTATGGCACAAATTTGGCAGCATAACTTTACTCAAATTAATCTTGTTAATACATGAGGTAGGCCTCCTTATTTATAGATTTAGTAGCCTTGGTGAGCAAGCTTAAAGGGTAGGGATGGAAATACAAAAAGTGGGGGCTGCCTAGGGTATTGACTTTAGTCAAACCACACCATCATCCTAATATTCTAGAAGATAGGTCAAAAATGCAACATTTGATAGTACACCCCTCCTTCTTTTGCTAAAGGCACCTATTTGCTAGCACACCCCTCCTTCTATTGCTAAGGGCACCTTTTTGATAGCACACCCCTAAGTGAGCAAGTTTTGCTTTCTACACTACACTAATCTACTAAGCTACCCCTAATGGGCCTCCAAGTAGCATGTACAAGGTCTTCTCCCTCCCATCTGTGGCTTGACTCATTTGGGCGTGAATGTGCTTGGCCATGGACCTTGTGTTGGGCCTGAACTTGGGTTGGAGCTTGGGCCTCTTCCATCAAAAAGACTACATGAAGACGTTAACCTAGCTAAGGATGGGAGAGAAATATATTTGTACATATTACATGAAGGCCCATCAAGAGTAGCTTAGTTTTAGTTGTGGTGTAAATAGCACAAACTTGATTCCATGAGGGTTTCATCTAGCTTTTGTTACATTTCTAGAAGCATTCCTAAAACTAGGGCCGGCCATGAGTGGTGTGTGTTGGCATTTGCATTTCATTTTGAGTACATTTGCTTAGCATTAGGTTGACCTTTATGGTCCTCTTTAGCCTATAAAAGGAGGAGCCAACCTATTGTATTTTCAAGATTAAATAGAGTATTGTTATGCTGCCAAAATTGTGCCATACACTACTCTTTGCCTAACACTTAGGTTTTAATCTTCATTTCATCACTTCCAAAGGGGCTGGCCAAATCTCCCCATTCCCTCACTCTTCATGCACCTTCAAGGCACCCATGCTTCCTAGGAAGGCCTTGCTCACCTCCTCCATAAGCTTCTGCATCCATCATCACCAAGGAACTCCAAAATCCCAAGAAGAGCTCATAGGAATGCTATCACCTTGGGTAGTGATGGAGTGAAGACTAAAACCTAAGAGTTAGGCAAGGAGTAGTGTATGGCACAATTTGGGCAGCATAACAATACTCTATTCAATCTTAAAAATACAATAGGTTGGCTCCTCCTTTTATAGGCTAAGGAGAACCATAAAGGTTAACCTAATGCTGAGCAAATGTACTCAAAATGAAATGCAAATGTCATCACATAGGACACATCACTCATGGCCGACCCTAGTTTTAGGAATGCTTCTAGAAATGTAACAAAAGCTAGGTTAAACCCTCATGGAATCAAGTTTGTGCTATTTACACCATAACTAAAACTAAGCTACTCTTGATGGGCCTTCATGTAACATGTACAAAGTCTTTCTCTCCCATCCGTAGCTAGGTCAATGTCTTCATGTAGTCTCTTGGCCATGGACCTAGTAAATGGTCCTAGACGCTCCTCCCATGGCCCTAGACGCTCCTTTTCTTGCCCTAGACGCTCTTGGTGTGGCTTTAGATGCCCTTGTCTTGGCTCTTGTGCGGTTGTGCTTGGCCCTCTTCCATCAAGAAGAGTGACTCTTCCAACTCCTTCTCCCTTGTAAATGACCAGCCCTCTTCATTATAAATAGAGGTGCATGGTACCTTGTATCATAAGTTGAAATTTGAAGTAAAGAAACTATCTTGAATTGATGTGAGAGAGTTTGTGAGACTAGTTCTCTTCTCTTCTTCCATATCTTATCTTATGAGCTTTGGAGACTCTCAACTGGCGACACTCCTTACTCATCTTGGAAGAACCACCCTCCAAGTGGCGTGAAGCACATCTCCAAAAGACTACAACTACATAAGTCCATTTCTCTTCATTTTTCCAAATTACCCATTTGTGTTCTACTTATTTGTTTTCAATTCTATTTGGTTCAATCTCTTCCTTTTGATGTCCTCTTTCCTTTGTTGTATTTGTTTCTCATTTTAATCAGTTCAAACATGATATATGTGGCTGTTTTAGTTCGGCTTCCATTTATACCCATTTTCATGTTGAATTCTTGAGTCTCCATTAGTGGGTTTTGTTCCTTATTGTGTTTCTATTTTTAGTTTCAATTCTTGTTATGTTCTTGTTTTAATTCTTGTGTTCTTATTGAGTATTTGTTGCTGTTCTTGAGAAATACCCTTTTCGGTTTTAATTCTTGTTCATCATAAAAGTCACCTATTTATGTGTTTTTCTCTTGGACCTTTAGAAATGAACCTTCACATCTACTTAGCACTTGCTAAGTTAATGTCCAGTGGGGATTTTCTCTAGGTGACTCAACATAATTGCTAACATAATTGCTCTAAGAATCTTGATCCAATTCATAACAAAGTGTTACAAAATAAATAAAGATGAATTCAACTCGCATCATGTGATATCATGAGCTATGGTGTGTTTTTGTGTTTTGAGTTGAAGTAGCACTTTAATTTTGAGCAATTTTTTTCTAGCACCTATAATTTCGTGTATTCTGTTTTTCCAGCACCTTATATTCATACTTTTGTTTGGTTTGAATATGTTTTAGTTGTGCCTTTTCATTGATCTTCCCTTTTGCTTTGAGTTTTATGTTCATAATGTTCTAGGTGTCCCAATCTTGCCTATACTTGCTTGCTTTTGATCTTGAAAGTTTGTTCTTCTCTTGAATTTGCTTTAGTAATTGTTGATTAGAGGTTCCAAACATTTGATTTCAAGTGTTCAATTGTCTTGAATCCATCATAAAATTTTTGTGCAAATTGATTGATGTTTCAACTTCTATATGATGCATATTATGGTTCTTTCACTACATAAGTTCCATATTGTATAAAAAAAAAAACACAAAATAGTAACGAAAACAAAGCAAAACAGAACCTATTCTGTTTTTAAACCATTCAAAACAGTTTGGTACTTGCATCTATTCATTCTTTTGCACATTAATTTCCATACAAAAGTTGGATTCATAGTAATTGGCAAATTGTTGTCTACATTGTGGAACTTTTGATCCATTTACTTTGACAAGTTTGTGAGTTTTACTTTCTTTCTTGATTATAAAGTTTAGTGAGTGTTCTTTGAGTCTTATTTTGTGCCTTTTCTTGCTTGTCATCTATGCCTTAAGTTTTGTCATAAATCTTGTATTCCTTTTGCTATACCCTTTCTTGTTTTTGTCCCTTTTCTTGCTTGGCTTTTATTGTTCTTCAAGTTTTGTGGTGGTTATTTTTGGGTGAGTGTTTGAGTGCTTTAGCATCTTTCACTTGAGGTTATTCCAATCCACAAGAGAAGCTTAGTTGAGGAAAGTATTATTTCTTGGAGTGGTTTGAGTGCCTTTAATTTTACACTACCGCAACACTATTTCTCTAGTTTTCTAACCTTGTTTTCTTTAATTGTTTGTTCATTGTGTTTGATGTCTTGTTTTTACAATGGCTAATTTTTCAAGTGGTGAATCTTCCAAATCACATTCTCCACAAAAAGCTTTCATTCTTGGTGAACTAAAGGAAGCAAAAAGGTCACTTGCACAAAAAGATGAAGCTATAAGACAATTGGAAGAAAGATTGCAAAAGCTTGAAGTGCATCATGATAAGTCCAACCATTCTACACAAGGAACGCACCATTACCATAGCAATTCATCAAGAAGCTCTTCCAACTCATTCGGCCATGATGAAGAAACCGAATGGAGAAGACATCACCATCACCATTGTTTTTGTCGGTTGACTCTCTTGCCGGTTGACTCTACGACAATCTTGCGCCTCCTTCCTTCTCCTCAGGTAATGCTTCACAAGATCAAAACAATCTGCACTTGCAAAGATAGAAGGGGCGCCCTAGAGGCTGTTTGCGCTCTGATGCTCAAGTCAATACTGGGGCAAGCACACCAAGTGTATAGTATATCAGTTTAGGTCTAAAAAATGTGTACCTTTGTGAAGTGTTTTACTACCCTTTATATAGTCTAGGGTTTCCTCTGTGCCGCTACCCATATTTAGGGTTTCTGCAGGAATACCGTTGCACCGCTATTACCCAGTCTTAGGGTAATCTAGCACGTAAGGCTTCCCTTAACTGGAGTGCAAATTCTAACAGGATGGCCACTTGGGTACCCCCTCGTGCACCTAATCTCTGGGGCCATTTGTCCTGGGAATGCCCTCACTGTTCATATGCCATGCATGTAGGTTCACTTGGAAACCCTAATCCTGACAGGCACTCAAACCCTTCAAGACTCTGCACCTAAATGTGCTTTCCCTGCCACACGCATGGATGCTTCGTGACCTAGGCCCCTCCCTACCTGATGTAGCCTAGCTTGAGTGCTTTCTTCCATGAGCTAAAAATGAATTTGAAGGTGGCGGAAGCAATGGTTGGAAGCGTGCAAGGCACTCCTAGGAGCTGTGGAAACCTTGAAGGTGAAGTGTTAGGTGTGGAGAGTGAGTGGTGAGGCCAACTCACTTGGAAAAGATGAAGAATGAAGACTAAAGTGTCTATCCTAGAGGTAGGAGACAAGAGTGATAATTGGCACAAAGTTGGCAGCAATTTCACTCAAATTAATCTTTTAATTTACATGAGCCAATCACCTCATTATATAGGAGAGAAGGCTGGACATTTTGGAGCCAAAATTTGAAAATTAAAAATAAAACTCTCCAATGAGAAGGTGCCATGTGGAGTCATGCTTTCCATGTTTTAGCTCACACCTTCCATGCTAAATCCTCTCCACTCCTAGGCTGCCATGTGGACGTCCATGTGCTCCATGCCAAGGTGATTTTCGTCCTCCAAAACACCCTAGACGTTTTAGGGTTACATTGGGCTCAAAGAAGCCCAATTGTTACCCTAACTAGTCACTTTTAACCCTTTACTATTGGTCCAAATACAAGCCCAAAAACCTATGCTACTTGGCCCAAATATTTGGTCCAATTATTTTATGCTACTAGGCCCAATACATGGCCCATGAAATCCTAAACAACTTTATACAATTTATTTAAGCTAAAGCTTGACCCAAAATAATGTTGACTAGTCAGCAGGAACTCAGTCTTCTTGTGTTCTTCTGACCAAAGCTTTAGTTTATGTTTTGATGACTTGGAGGTCTTCTTGGATATGTTTGTACATTCCTTCACCCTAGAGTTCTCCTCTTGATTGGGCCTACAAAAAGAAACAAAAACCCAATTAGACCCATATTTACAAGTAAATCCCAAAATAACCTCTAGGTCTTTATCCTCCTTATTATATGGTTGTGTATGGCTGGAGGCTCTGCCATCATCCCCTCCCTCTTGAGAGGATTTGTCCTCAGATCTATAGGATTGATCTCGAACAGCAGCCTTATTTCTGCTTTGAACTAGGTTCGTCCTCTAGGATCAAATATCCATCTGTTGAAGTCATCAAACAAGTCAAATGAGTTAGTTTCAGCAGTTGTATAAAAATCAGTCTGATTAAGTTGCCATTCCTCTTGTTTTTCTATTGTTTTTGGCAACTTTTCACAAGATTTCTTTAGAGAGGAGTACATAATTTTCTTTTCTAAGTTTTTCCTCCCTTGTTCTAGATTTTTATTACTAGACTCTTTAGACACTACTTTTTGTTCTAGAAGAGCTAGCGATTTTTCACTTTTTATTTTCTTTTTAAATCTTTTTTGACCATCTAACACATGAGAAGGTGTTAAAGGATAAAAAGATATTTATTTTTTTCATGTGTGAAGGTAATCTCGTTGGTACGACCATTATGCATGGATTTTTTAACAAATTGCCATGGTTGTCTCAATAAGATATGACAAGTTTCTATAGGCACTACATCACATAAAATTTTATCTTTATAGATGCCTACATATAACTTGACCTTCACTTGTTGGTGATATCTTAGCATATATTCAAAATAAACTACTATATGTTTACCTATACAATCTCTCAAGACATGATTCATGAGCCTCATGAACGTACTGGGTGCATTAGTGACTCCAAAAGGCATCACTAACCACTCATATAATCCAAATTTGGTTTTAAAAGGGGTTTTCCATTCATCCCCTTCTTTAATTCTGATTTGGTGATATCCACTTTTAAGATCAATATTGGAAAATATGAGGGACCTATGTAGTTCATCAACCATATCATCTAGTCTTGGGATTGGATGTCTGTACTTGATGGTGATGTTATTGATGGATCTACAGTCATGCATTTTCGCCACTTGCCATCTCATTTTGGCACCAACAAGACAGATGCAACACAAGGACTTAGGCTCTTTTGAACCCAACCCTTCTCCAACAAATCCTGTACTTGTGTCTCTATCTCCTTAGTTTCTTCTGGATTAGTTCTATAAGCTGGTCTATTGGGTAGACTGGCTCTTGGAACTAAATCTATTTGATGTTCTATCCCTCTAAAAGGTGGAAGTCCAATGAGGCCTTCCTTAGGGAATACATCATCAAATTCTTTTAAAAGTTCTTTTACTGAAGGAGGTAGTTCACAAGTCTTAGTAAATGTGGTAGTGCATGTAAGTGTTCCTTTACAAAGTAGTAGGCCTGAAGGTTGTTCAAAAAGAACTATTTTTTTCAATTTTGTTTTCAAGTTTCTTTTCTTTCTGAATGACCGTGTGGGAAAGAATACTCTTCTCCCACGCCTCAGCATTGTCCCTAAGGACTTTCACTTGATTTTTTATTTCTTTCTTTTTTTTCTCATTTTCTTCACTCTTACTAGTTTCTTTTTCTTGGCTATTATATTCATCTTTGTCCCTTAAGATCATAGTTCTTTCATTGGGACATTGAGATGCTAAATGACCCTTACCAAGACATTTAAAACACTGAATTTCTCTAGTTTGAGTGTGTGAGTTGTGCTCACTTTTAGATAGCTTTTGGGAAGGTTCTAGAGATGTTTCTTTTATATGCTCTTCCCCTCTTTGGAACTCATCATTGTCATAAGGTACAAAGTATGAACTTTGTTTTTGACTTGATTCTTTTCTCAAAATTTCTTTTTCAACTTTAATGCAAAGTTGAATCAAGTCATTTAAATCTTTATAAGGTAAAAGTTCAACTTTGTTTCTTATATCAAGTTTGAGACCATTTAAAAACCTTGAAATGGTGGTATTAATTTCTTCCTTAATCCCTGCCCTTATAATATATAACACCATCTTTTGCCAATATTCTTCTACACTCAGATTTTTTTGATGAAGTCTTTGGAGCTTGTCCATCAACTTCCTATTGTAGTTTGAGGGAATATGGCGACATCTCAAGGCTCCCCTAAGATCATTCCAACACGTAATGGGAGGGTCCTTGTGGAGATGTCTCTCTCTTTTTAGGGCAATCCACCAATTCATAGCATTACCTTGAAAGCTTAGGATGGCTAAGGGTACTTTTCTTTCCTCACCTACTTGATGACAAGCAAACAATTGTTCTACCTTCATTTCCCAATATGGGTAGGTTTCTATGTTTTCTTTCCCATAGAAATAAGGTAGATCTACCCTAACCTCCCTTGGGCTTTCTTTTCTTTCTTTTCTAACTCTCCTAGGTTGAGGTTGATAGTATTCATTAATTCTTACCCTCTCTTCTTTAAAAGAATCACTCACCCTAAAGCTAGATGCATGAGAATTTCTTTTTGTTTTGTTGATGGATTCATCCCTTTCTTTAACCATTTTCAACTCTTCTTCTAACAAAGCAAGATGAGCATCCCTTTCTTTGAGTTGGGCCTCATGTTGCAATTGTCTATGTGAAAATGATTGAAAGTCTTGAGTAATTGTTTTAAAAGAGATTTAATAGACTTTCTATCATTTTCATTAGAATGAGGAGAATGAGAAGACATGATTAAAGTTATGTGTTAAAATCAATTTACCACAAGAAAGATAGGTGAAGCAATGTAGGTAGATTCCCAGGAAAGGGAGGTGGATCACTTGGATCACTTAAGTACCAAGCCTTTCCTAGCCAGATTCTATCCTCCAAGACTTTCACAAACCCTTCTCTAAGTAATTCACTTAGAGCACAATCAAGAATGAAAACACAATTTTAATACAAGAAACAAATATGCTAAAACGATTAAACACGAATGAATTAATTCTAACTAGAAAGCTTTAAACTAGTCGGATTCCTAATGATGAGGCTTGTTGGCACTTGTGAACCTTCAAGACACACTCATTGACTAATTACGTGATTAATCCACTAATTGTTCAAGGTTTAACAAATTACAACTCAAGAAAATACAATGGAAATTGGATTAACAAAAATTGTAAATTCTAATCTATGCACTTCTTCCTTTTGGCACTCCTTTTGTTTTGCACCTTTTCTATTTGCACTCCCCCTCTTTGTGTATATTTGTGTATAACCTTGTTGCTGCACTCTTGCTATACCTCTTTTAGGATAGTCACTTGAAGTAATCAATTCAGCACCTACTAAGTGATAATGGCACTCACCACAAAGGTTAGCTCCCAACTTAACAAGCACTTTTTGAAAACTTCCACCACATAAGAGGTCAACAAAAATTAAAGCAACAAAAGCTCAATTTAAATTTGGACAAGAGCAAAGGAATTTAAATGTTACAAAACTAGAAGGAATATTGAAGAAAAATTGACAATCAAGAAAAATAAGGTAATCAACAAAGCTAGCACACAAAATGAAACTAGGGAAAGGTACTAGAATTGGATTATAAAAACCAAAACTGAACTACTGGAATTTAAGTGTCAAAAAGCGTGACTTACACAATTTATGCTGAGCTGTATTTTTCAAATTTGAATTTGAATTTTTAAACACAGATACTTCAAGATATTAACCAAATTTTGGCGCTGAAATCACTCAAAACACATGCACCAATCAATTACAATAAAATTTTCAAATCTGGTGCCAGATTACCATTTTTTTTTTCGCGCCAGTTTTGAACACCGATTTTGTTTGATTTATCATTTTTTTTTTCACTTCGAATTTTGATTCACTTTTTTTTTTCCCTTTTTTGTAAGACATCAAACTTCTGAGATACAGATTTCCAGAATTTTTCTCCAACGGAATTAATTTTCACAATGAAAAACAACCAGCACAGTTTAGAAATCCTAATCTGGAATTAAAAACAAAGTTGAAAACTTGCAAAGACACAATAGAATGATTGTATAAGAATTTGTGTGGATCTATCACACAAATATGAACTCAAATCTAAAAGAAAAATGCACCAAAGGATCAAAAAATTCAGATTAAAAACTGGACTCAAGAGCAAATCAAGAAACAAAATCAATCAAGAAAAGTACTACTAGGATTTGATGACATTTCTTGGAGAAACATGACTTGACAAAACATGTATTGATTTCAAAATCAAAATGACTCAAATTAAAACAGATTGAACCAATTAAAATGTGCAAGAAAGACTCAAAATCTTAATAAAATCAAGCAGCACACCAAAACACACAAGAATCCTACACAAAATTGAAATTAGAAGCTCAAGAACAAGTTGAACACATTCTACCGATTGGATTCATCCAAACAGCATTCAAATCAAAATTAAATTGCAAAAAACAGCAAGACATTCAAGGATCTAATGAAGAACAACAAAGAAATATGAAGAGCAACACTAAATCAAAAAAAAATTAGAAGAAGACACTTAGCTCTTGAAGAACCATGGCTCTAGATACCACTTGATGTACCCTAGCTTGAGTGCTTTCTTCCATGAGCTGAAAACGAATTTGAAGGTGGTGGAAGCATGCAAGGCACTCCTAGGAGCTATGGAAACCTTGAAGGTGAAGTGTTAGGTGTGGAGAGTGAGTGGTGAGGCCATCTCACTTGGAAAAGATGAAGAATGAAGACTAAAGTGTCTATCCTAGAGGTAGGAGACAAGAGTGATAATTGGCACAAAGTTGGCAGCAATTCACTCAAATTAATCTTTTAATTTACATGAGCCAATCACCTCATTATATAGGAGAGAAGGCTGGACATTTTGGAGCCAAAATTTGAAAATTAAAAATAAAACTCTCCAATGAGAAGGTGCCATGTGAAGTCATGCTTTCCATGTTTTAGCTCACACCTTCCATGCTATATCCTCTCCAATCCTAGGCTGCCATGTGGACGTCCATGTGCTCCATGCCAAGGTGATTTTCGTCCTCTAAAACACCCTAGACGTTTTAGGGTTACATTGGGCTCAAAGAAGCCCAATTGTTACCCTAACTAGTCACTTTTAACTCTAACTAGTCATATTTTACTATTGGCCCAAATACAAGCCCAAAAACCGATGCTACTTGGCCCAAATATTTGGTCCAATTATTTTATGCTACTAGTGATGGAGGAGGGCCAAGCACATCTAACCAAGGAAGCCAAGGCCCAAACCAAGAAGACCGTCTAGACCAAGAGGAGCGTCTAGCTCCACGAAGTGAGCGTCTAGGACGTGAAGGAGGGAGGCTATCCATGGAGCTAGACCGTCTAGGACCTCTCACAAGATCCATGGCTAAACATATCCAAGCACACATAGAAGAAGCCACGGATGGGAGGGAGAAGACCTTGTACATGCTACTTGGAGGCCCATTAGGGGTAGCTTAGTAGATTAGTGTAGTGTAGAAAGCAAAACTTGCTAACTTAGGGGTGTGCTATCAAAAAGGTGCCCTTAGCAATAGAAGGAGGGGTGTGCTAGCAAATAGGTGCCTTTAGCAAAAGAGGGAGGGGTGTACTATCAAATGTTGCATTTTTGACCTATCTTCTAGAATATTAGGATGATGGTGTGGTTTGACTAAAGTCAATACCCTAGGCAGCCCCCACTTTTTGTATTTCCATCCCTACCCTTTAAGCTTGCTCACCAAGGCTCCTAAATCTATAAATAAGGAGGCCTACCTCATGTATTTTCAAGTTTATTTGAGTAATGTTATGCTGCCATTTTTGTGCACAAGCTTTACTCCTCCTAGAAATCTAGGCTATAAACTTCAATCCTTTCACCTTCTCCCTTGAGCTGGCCGAACCACTCAACCCATACTCATCATGCACCTTCAAGACCAACACAACTCCTAGGAGGGTCTTGTTTCACTCATCCATTGCTTCCGCTCCATTTATTTCTACTTTGATTCAAGAAGAACACATGAAAATGCCATCATTTGGTATCATGAGCTTTTGGTTCTTCAAGATGAGTAGCTTGTCTTTTTAAATTTTCAGTTCTTCTTTATTTTCATCTTGTCATTTCAATTCCATAATTGTCTTGCTGTTTTTTTTTTTTTTTACATTTTAAATTGTTCTTGGTGTGCTTATGGAAGATCCAACCGAAGCACATGTGTTCAATTGATCTTGAACATTTTCTTGTGCAATTGTGATAGGATTCCTTACACATTGAGTGGCTGTTTTCTTTTAGGAATTTGAGTCTTTATTGCTTTCTTATAATTGCTTCATTTTATGCTTTGAGTCTTTATTTTCTGAATCTATAAATGTTGTGTCAAGTCATGTGAATCCATAATTGTCATCAATTCTTAGTAGTCCTATTTTTGGCTTGATTGTTTCTTGTTTTTGGGTCTCTTTAATTTGCCTTAATCTGCTGTTATTTTGATCCTTTGCTGCCTTTTTAATTTTAGTTTGAGTTCATAATTGTGTCTTAGTTCTTACACAATTTCCTTCTTACATTTTCCTTTGTGTTAAATTTTGGTATCTTGCTGTTTTTTTTTTCCAGTTTTCCAGTTTTCCCCTGTTTCTCTCTCTGTCTGGCTGTTTTTTGTTTCAAAAATTATTTCCACTCATAGGAAATTTGTGATTCTCTGGAAAATGCAAGTTTGAAGTGTTACAAAAAGGACAAAAAAAAGAATCAGATCAAAAAAGGCAACAGAAAAAATATGATAAATCTTACAAAATCAGAGTGCAAATCTTGAGCGCTCCAGCTGGCCTAACTGCACACCAAATTTGCAAAAATTATTAAAAAAAAATGGTGCATGCGTTTTAGGTGATTCCAAAGCCATTGTTTAGATAAGATCCTGAATTTTCTTGCATATAAATTTCAGAGACAAATTTTAAAAATACAGCTCAGCATAAATCGGGGAACAAACACGTTTTCTGGCCCACAACAATTTTCAGTGGTGCTGTTTTTTTTTTTTTATTTGGTCATCTAATCTAGTGCTTTTCTTTAGGAATTCCTTTTGTGTGCCAACTTTTTTTTGAGTACCTTTAATTGTTTGCTTTAATTTCTTGACTCTCTTTCTAAGTTGTCATATTATAAATCGTTTTGGTGGTACTGTTTTTATTCAATTAAATTTGTTTCTTGCTTTTGTTTCTTGACCTCTCTTTTGGGTGCTGGAATTTAATTCTCCTTGGTGCATATGTGCATGGAACTTGACTTGGTTTAGGTTTAGCTCTTGTGAATAGGTGCTGGAAATTGGAGAATTAAAGCCATCATTTTAAGGAGGAGACAAAGCTAAAGCCGAAACAAGGTTGCTTGAAACAAACAATACAAACACCTAGAAGATCAAAAAAAAAATTCAAGACAACAAGGAAGTGCACTAACCCAAAAGAGGATCAACAAAGGGAGTCTTCTTTTCCTTTGCAACTTGGTTTATTGTTAATTACCTCTTTAATTACGTTTAGACGGTGAGTGTGTCTTCAAGGGCTCAAAGTGTCCAAGAAGCCTCACCTAGGGCCGAATAGCATAGTAAATTTTTTTGCTTAGTAATTTGTTGCTTGTTTGAACTTGTTTTCTATTGTTTTGGTAGAAACGTTTTGCATGATTAGTTTAGTTTAATTTGTGCTAAAACCGACTAGTTTGTTGCATATCTTTTTTTTTAGCTTACATAGTTTTATTGCTTTTTGATTTCTCAACTTCTTGTGTTTTAAGTGTTTCACTAAGAGAAATTTTTGTGAGAAGGCATTGGAGACTAGTTTTTGGCAAGGAAAAGGCTTGGTACTTAAGTAGTCATTTGAGACTCACCTCCCTTACCTGGAAAACTACCTTCTTTATCTTCCCTAATCTTTCTCAAAGTAAAAACGCCTAAATACACAAAGGTCTAGCCATGTCTTCTTCTTCTCATTCTCCAAAGTCTATAGAATGTGAAGTAAAATCTTTGAAAACCCTTTTGAAAGAGGTATCCCAAGCGGTACAATTAATCTCTTCTAGGCAATTGGAGAATGAAAACAAGATTAATGAGTTGGCTAGAGCTCAAGAAGAGAAATCCCAAAAATCTCAAAAATCAAAAAAAACAAATACTCATGCATCCCAAAGCATTGCAACTCTAGGGGAGGGAAGCCTTAGAATTAATGACTACTACCAACCACCCCCTAGAAGAACTAGGCAAAGGGAACAAGAGGTGCCAAGGGAAACTAGAGTAGACCTGCCTCATTTTCATGGAAAGGAAAATGTAGAAATATATCTAGATTGGGAGATGAAGGTAGAGCAACTCTTTGCTTGCCATAGGGTAAGTGAGGAACGAAAAGTACCCTTAGCCACCCTTAGTTTCCAAGGAAATGCCATGTATTGGTGGACCTCTTTAGAAAGAGACCGACATCTTCATAGGGAACCTCCCATAGAATATTGGAATGACCTTAGGGGAGCCCTAAGACGTCGACATATACCTTCTTACTACCATAGGGAGTTGATGGACAAGCTCCAAAGACTCCAACAAAAGAATATGAGTGTAGAAGAGTATAGGCAAAAGATGGAGCTCTATATGATGAGAGCCTCTATTAGAGAGGAAGAGGAAACCACCATATCTAGGTTCCTTAGTGGCCTATCACTTGAGATAAGAGATAGAGTAGAGCTCTTACCTTATCAAAACTTGAATGATTTGGTTCAACTTTGCATTAAAGTTGAGCAACAAAATTTGCGCAAAACATCAAGTCAAAAGGTGAGCCCCTATTCTAACTTTTATCCCAAGAGAGAGTTTAAAAGGGAGGGTAGTACATCTAAGGAAAAACCAAAAGAACCTACCAAACCCTTCACCAAAGAAACCTCAACCCCACCCATCCGAGCTAGAGATGTTAAATGTTTTAAGTGCTATGGTAGGGGGCATGTGCAAGCACAATGTCCAAACCAAAGGACTTTGTTTCTTAAAGGTGTAGACGAATACACTAGTGGCGAGGATGAGCTTAGTGAGAAAGAGGAAGGGGGAGAGGATGAGAGGGTAGCTCCATTAGAGGGAGAATTGCTTATGATTAGGAGAACCCTCAACAATCACCCTAGCACATCCATTGAAACACAAAGGGAGAACATATTTCATACAAGATGCAATGTTTTAGAAAATATATGTTCCCTCATTGTGGATAGTGGATCTAGTTGTAATTGTTGTAGTGCTAGGATGGTTGAAAAGCTTAAGCTACAAGTGGTTCCTCACCCAAAACCTTACAAACTTCAATGGCTTAATGAAAATGGGGAACTACATGTAGATAAGCAAGTGGAAATCAAGTTTTCCATAGGGAAATACAAAGATAAAGTTTTATGTGATGTAGTGCCTATGGAAGCTTGCCATATCTTATTAGGGAGGCCATGGCAATTTGACAAGAAAACCTTGCATGATGGTCTCACTAACGAGATTTCCTTCACCCATAAATATAAGAAGTTTGTACTTAGTCCTTTACCACATTCTCAAGTGGTGAAAGACCAAATACAAATGAAACAAAAGAGGAATGAGGAAAACAAAAAAAAAAGAAGAGTGCTAGAAAAAGAGAAAATCCTTAGGGATAGGAAGGCGTGGGAGAAGAGTGTTCCTTCCCACAAGGTTGGTCTACAAGAAAAGCCTTTTGAAAATGTTTTAGAAAACTTGCTTCTTGTTGAACAACCAAGCCTTATCTTTTGTAAAGGAGCACTTACATGCACTGCCACAAGTAATGAACTCACGGTTTTACCTCCTCAAATAGAAAACCTTTTGAGTGAATTTGACGATCTATTCTCACAAGAAGGACCCAATGGGCTTCCTCCTCTTAGGGGGATAGAACATCAAATTGACTTCATTCCGGGGGCAAGCTTCTCTCATGGGTTCTTCTAACTCCCAAGTTGAATCACCCGATCTCTCATCCCACACCACTTTCACCATGTTGATGGTCTTGCCTCTGAGCTGTTTACTTTGACGATCGTCAATCCTGACTGGTTTCGCTTCAAAGGACAAGTCATCCCTGATCTGCACATCGTCCACTTCCAGCACATGACTAGGGTCTGCCATGTACTTCCTCAGCTGTGATACGTGAAAGACATTATGCAGATTCGCTAAATGGGGAGGTAGGGCGATCTCATAGGCCACTGGACCAATCCTCCTTAAGATCTGATATGGTCCCACGAACTTAGGGGACAACTTCTTTGATCTGATCGCCCGTCCTACACCTTTCGTTGGTGTCACTCTCATGAACACATGGTCTCCTGCAGCAAACTCCAAAGGTCTTCTCCTCTGAATCTGCCGAATTTGGGAAGCTTTCATGCTGCCTTGTATCAGTTTCACCTTCTCGGTTGTCTGCTGAACCAACTCTTACTACTCAAATACTTCATCAAATTCCATTGTACATCCCTGCAGATGGAATATGCTGCTCCATTGAGCGCCAACTCCAGCATTCACACTCTACTTCCAACCTTGAAGACTTGGTCGAGCAAGTCCAGAACTAGGCTCTTAACAGAACCAGGCCTAGCCTCTTTAGAGAAAAGCGAGCAAGATCCCTTCATCGGAAGGAAAGGGGACAGCTGCCTACTGCTCATGCCCCTTAGCCAACTCAAACTAGGATCCGAAATATCCTTCTAGGAATCAACTTCTGCATCTTGATCAAAACCATCCATCGACTTCCCAACTGCTGATCTAATTCTCACGCTCCCTAAAGGGACACCTTTGGTTCACCACTATGCTACATAATTCTGCACCTTATAAAGACAAAGTTCCTGTTGCTGTTACTTTCTAAATCATTATTATGACTTCTTTTGCCAACTCGGCTTCCTGCTCCCATTACGACCTCCTTTTTCAATGTATACATTGAATGCATTGATTTGGGTTCAGGTGCCAATCCGAAAAGGCATACGAGAACGAACGCACCATATATCTCAACCCACCATTTCCATAATCATCTTTCAAATCACGATCAACAAAACAGCATCCATTCTGCGTGAAGCTTAAGCTAGAGCCATCTCATGCTGTTTCATCGACATGAACATCTTCCAAGCTTCAAAAGAAAATTTCATTCTTTCATTCTTGGAACTTAACTCTGGTACTTCCCATGGATACACATGCTTAAGCTTTAAACCCCCAACATACTGTTTATTTACTCTCCATAACTTATATGTAGCTGAAACTAAACCTTGGTACAACTAAATCTAACTTACACTTGCTTCTTTAATTCCATCTACTCAGCTGGAGCCATTATGTAGGGAGCCATGGACACTGGTCCAGCTCCAGGTACCAAAACAATAGAGAATTCCATCTCTCTCTTAGGAGGTAGTCCAGGTATTTCTTCTGGAACTACATCCATGAAATTCTTCACCACACGTATACAGCCCATATCTTCATCATTCTTCACTCCCCCTTGAGCTAGGATTACAAGGCACGTCGCCCCTTCTATCAACCCCGACCATACACACTGAGCAGATATCATATCTGACTCTCGGAGGCCCGGAAACACCACGTCCTGCCTACTGCAATCTATGAGAATGTGATTGGCAGATAGCCAATCCATTCCCAGGATAACATCCAGATCCTGAAGAGGTAGACAGATCAAATTCACCTTGAACTTGCGTCCCTCTACTATCACTGGACATTCAGAGAAAACTGGGGAGGTCAAAACCTGTTTTGATGCAGGTGTAGAGACCAACCGTTCAAACGGCAGCTCCTCCACTAAAAGGCCCAGTTCGGTTGCACACCGATTTGACACAAAAGAGTGTGTCGCTCCAGAATCAAACAAAACTCTAACGTATCTACCAGCTATACACAAGTACCTTGTACTAGGTTACCTGACTGAGACGCTTCTGCTCCTGACATGGCAAACACTCTCCCGGGTGCCTGAGGTCTGCTGCCTTCGTTTCTCAACTGCTGAGAAACACTGGGTTGAGTCGCCCTATACCCGTTAGGACACTCTCTAGCAAGGTGTCCCGTCTTCTGGCAGGCAAAACATCTGCTCTCTGAATCTTTCTTGGGGCACACATTGGCTGTGTGTGGTCCACCACAATGGAAACATTTAAGTTTCCAAGGTTGTTGCTGCTGAGACTGGGGCGGTGCTGCTCTTGCCCTATGCTGTGGAGGTCTCGCATAAGGCTTATTCTGCTGCTGCTGCACCCTTGTCTTCCCACTGGAGGAACCCCCTGGGTGGGACCTGATCACCCGAGACTCACCCTCCTCCAGAGTCTCCACCATCTTCGTCTTCTCCACCAAGGCATGAAATTCTCTTATGCACATAGGTGCTATGGTCCTCTTTAGTTCATGTTTCAGTCCTTCTTCAAATTTCCTGCACCTCCAAGCCTCAGAGGTAGCTTGGGTATAGAATCGGGCGAGGTACTCAAATCGAGCAGCATAGGCGCTCACAGACATATCCCCCTGCTCCAACCTTAGGAACTCCGCTTCCTTCGCAAACCTTGCGTTGTCTGGGAAGTATTTCTCCAGGAACCTCACCCTGAAGCTCTCCCAATCCATCACTTCCTCTCGAGCCTCCATCATCTGCTGAGTTCCCATCCACCAGAACTCAGCTTCTCCAGACAGAAGATATGTGGCGAATACCAGCTTCTTATCTTCAGGGCAGGAGGTCGCCCTGTAGATTTTCTCTAAACCCCTGACCCATTGATCTGCTTGGTCAGGAGTAGCATTCCCACTGAACTTAGGTGGGTTGTGCCTGAGGAACTCGGCCAGCCCCATCTGCTCCTGAGGCTGACTAGCGTGGGAGGCTGTTTCAGCCGACCGAGCAGTTTCCCAGTGGTGCATTGCAGCTTGATGATTCTGAGCCATTGCTGCATTCTGTTGTTGGATGGCAGTTGCCATCATCTCAATGGCCCTGGCGATCTGGCCCATCTCCGAAGAAGGTTGGGGAGAGGTAGGAGGTCTACGAGTCATCTTCCTTCGTTCTCAGATTTTGAAACTATTGGTTTCTATATTCCCTACGACTACAAGAATGAGATCGATAAGAAATCAATTCATTCAGGAGGTAACCTCTAGACCTTACAAAGGTCAGCATCTCAAAATCATTTAGAGTTTGAGTTCATCAACAGAATCATAATGCTTGTAATATCAAGCATAACACCAGGATAACTACTGGTATACAATCATCAATCCAAACAACCACTTTCAATCAATTACAAAGACACTCAAGAGAATGAAATAAATCACACCAGAATTCATTGTATGCTAAACATCAACCTTTAGAATTAAGATTGAGAACATCTCGATCCAGTTATGAGTGTGCACCCTCACTACTTTATCAAGATCCTTTCATTCTTAATACTAAAATTTTCAGTTAGAGCATATATTCACTACAGCACACACAAAATTTCAGTACAAAAACGTTTGAAAGCCTTTCACTATAGTTTTCATTTAAAACTCAAATAAATTTTATGAGCAGAAGAAACACAATGGATCCACAGCCCTGAGGTCATCCTAAGGACGAACTGCTCTGATACCATTAATGTAACATCCCACCAAATCCTTTTCACAAATATAAAATGAAATAAAGGTAAAACAATAATATTGAAGTGAACATACGTATTTATATAAAATGGAGTTGCTCCTCACAGGGAGTTTAATACATAACCGGTCAATTTTCCAAAACTTAAGCAAAATACAGCCAAATAAAATGAAACCGGCGGTCTCCCTACATAAACCGGCGATCTCCTATCAGAAGACCCAAAACAGCCGATCTGCTATCAGAACAGAAAAACAGGCGATCTCCTTCCGGCGACCACTCACTGAGGAGCTCTACTCCCTGGAAGATCACCTGCTCCCGTGTAAAATACACGATCATCACAGTTTTAAGAGAAAACAGCCACAGAACAATACAAAGGGTAAGCTAGATATTTTTAAAACTTTAAATTATAAACTGGACAACCAACGTAGATCAGCCTTTTTAAACATTCTCAAGAGTCCATCACTTTCTCATTCATATCACACAACCATCAAGTGATCACATATTTCACAATTTCCTCAAGAGTCTTTCAATTCACATAATTCCATCAAGTGTCTATCAACAATTTCTCAACATTTCTCACGTCAGACTTCTACTGACTCATCACACATAGACACTTGACACTACTTCCGGAAGACACATGCATTGACTAGACTCAGAGATCTGCACCTGTCATGCTGCACCACTGTGAAATCACACACATTCACAGGGTCGCTGTGAAATCACACACATTCACAAGCGTATAAATGAATCTCAATATCATCACTATCCTAGCATGACAGGGTTAATCCACACAACGGGTCGAGCTCGTTCTCTTTCAAACCAACTCACCCATACATGTGAACCTCCTTCGACTCTCAACGCCTGAATAACTTCATCTATGTGATTCCATTACATCAGGAGAATCAGGATATCTCATAAAACGAATCACCGGTCATTGCACACTCTACACGATCTTACATGGTATTTTCTTTCCTGAAAATACTATGCCTTGATCCCACATCCACAACATTCAAAGCATCATTCCACACATAAAGAATAAATCCATCATAGAATACCTTGAATCTTTTCTTAAACAACCCCACTCACAAGAACCAGCATACCACCGATCAGGTTTTCGAATAGCATATACATTTTTCATTTCAATCTCAACAAGTTCAGAGCGACACTAAACAGGGGAGTTTGAACAACAACATTAAAACCGGCGATCACCAACCGGCGATCACATCCAAAACAGGGGATTTCGAAACACAAGGGAAAAACTGGCGACCACATCGCCCCAACATCAAAAACAGAGGATTATGCAATAACAGTTGAAAACCGGCGACCACGTCGCCCCATCATCAAAATCATCTAACTTAAGGTTTTCGTTGGAAATAAGGCTAGCTTCCCTTACCTGGACTTGCGTAAGCTTCACTAAGAGCTCCAACCCAACGAGCTTCAAGGATGCCTTAACTCTGTTTTAGCGTCTGGTTTGGAGGACTTGCAAAGAACCTCCCAGGTGCTCTATGGCAGTCGTCGATAGCCAAGCAGGGACGTGATAAGGCCTGAATCGCAGAGTGAAGGAGAGAAAAGAGAAGGATGAAGGTAGACTCACTCTGTCACTCTTGAACCACAGCAACGTTCTTTGCCTCCCCGCAGTGGGTTTTTGAATCCAAGTCTACTTGTCCACGCATGCTGCTGCCACCACCCCCTCTACAGGAAAGCCTGAGTGTACGTTTCACTGAACAGTACGGCCACGGTTGTCTCTTGCGCATGCCAACTTTCTGATGTCACTATTCTGAACCACCCTTTTTGTCTTCTTGCGCATGCCAACCACTTCCCTGAACAGTACGACCGCGAGTGTCTCTTGCGCATGCCAACTTTCTGATGTCACTATTCTGAACCACCCTTTTCGTCTACGTGGCGCGCTTGCAGGACGTTTCATGCTGGGAGTCTGGGTCCCACTTTATCTGTGTGAAACACGACATCGCGCGATAACCTTTCACCGATGACTCATTCGGGAAGACGACCGATCTCTCTCTCTGGAAGACGACCGATCTCTCTCTCTGGGAGACGACCGATGTCTCTCTCTGGGAGACGAACGATGTCTCTCGCGCCCTGGCGATGCCCGCATGCCTCGCGCCCTGACGATGCCCGCATGCCTCTCGCGCCCCGGCGATGCCCGCATGCCTCTCGCGCCCTGGCGTTGCCCGCATGCTTCGTGCCCTGGCGATGCCCGCATGCCTCTCGCACCCTGGCGATGTCCGCATACCTCGCGCCCTGGCGATGTCCGCATACCTCGCGCCCTGGCGATGTCCGCATACCTCGCGCCCTGGCGATGTCCGCATACCTCGCGCCCTGGCGATGTCCGCATACCTCGCGCCCTGGCGATGTCCGCATACCTCGCGCCCTGGCGATGTCCGCATACCTCGCGCCCTGGCGATGTCCGCATGGGTAGTCTAGGCGACAGGCGATTATGTACTAACCAGGCGATCTCATACTCTTCTAAGCTACACTTTCCTTCCTTTTTATTTTAAATAAAAACATACTTAGAATTCATTTAAAATATATTCCTTTTATTCCAATTTAATTTTACAGGTCCTTACAAAAAGCCTATTTTTTTAGCTATGCCTAGGTCTCTTGAAAGTTAAACAGCTAAGGTTAGTCCAACATGTTTGGATAATTTGGTTAAGGAATTCCAAGATGTGTTTCAAGACCCTCCTAAAGGCGTACCACCTCTAAGAGGCATTGAACACTAAATTGATTTTATACCCGGGGCTTCCTTACCAAATCGTCCAACTTATAGGACCAACCCAACTGAAACAAAAGAAATTCAACAAGTTGAGAAATTACTTGCTAAAGGGTGGGTGCAAGATAGTATGAGCCCATGTGTTATGCCTGTGATACTTGTCCCTAAAAAGGATGGGTCATGGAGGATGTGTACGAATTGTAGGGCCATAAACAACATTACCATCAAATATAGGCATCCCATTCCTAGGCTAGATGACTTGTTGGATGAATTGTATGGGTCTAAAATATTTACCAAAATTGATCTCAAAAGTGGATATAATCAAATTCGGATAAAACAAGGAGATGAATGGAAAACCGCTTTTAAGACCAAATTTGGTTTATATGAGTGGTTAGTTATGCCATTTGGCTTGACTAATGCTCCTAGTACCTTCATGCGACTCATGCATCATGTTTTAAGAGCATCACGTAGTCTAAAGTCCATCCCCATGGTTTATATACCCCTCTTCCTGTCCCATCAATGCCTTGGGTAGATATTTCAATGGATTTTTTCTTAGGTCTTCCCAAGACATCGACAGGAAAGGATTCTATCTTTGTGGTAGTGGATCGCTTCTCTAAGATGGCTCATTTTATTCCTTGCCACAAAGTAGATGACACTTGTTATATTGCAAATCTCTTCTTTAAGGAAGTTGTTCATTTGCATGGGCTTCCTAGAAGTATTGTATCCGATAGGGATTCAAAGTTTTTAAGCCACTTTTGGAGGACCTTGTGGGGAAAACTTGGCACAAAAATTTTGTTTTCTACTACTTGCCACCCCCAAACTGATGGTCAAACTGAGGTGGTCAATAGAACTTTGGGTCAAATGTTAAGATGCTTTATTTCTGGGAATCGAAGGGTTTGGGAGAATTTACTACCTCATATTGAGTTTGCTTATAATAGAGTAGTAAATTCTACAACTGCCCATTCTCCTTTTGAGGTTGTTTATGGGTTCAACCCTTTAACACCTCTAGATCTTCTTCCAATTCCTATACTTGATGAGATTTTATGTAAAGATGGTTTTGAAAAATCTTCTTTTATTAAAGACTTGCATAATCACATCAAGTTACAAATTGAGAAGAAAGTTGGCAAATATGCTGAGAATGCCAACAAAAGGCGTAACGCATTAATCTTTGAACCTGGCGATTGGGTTTGGCTACACTTGAGGAAGGATAGATTCCATACTCAAAGGAAGTGTTCTTGCCGATTGACTCTCCTGTCGGTTGACTCTACGACACTCACACGCCTCCTTCCTCACCTTGAGAAATGCTTGGTTCTTTCGAAGCAATCTGCACCTGCAAAAGAGTAAGGGGCGCCCTAGAGGCCGTTTGCACTCCGACGCTCAAGTCAATGTAGGGCAAAAAACACCAAGTGTATTGAGTCTCTCTGTGTTTAGGTCTAGAAACTGCGTACCTTTGTGAAGTATTTTACTTCCCTTTATATAGTCTAGGGTTTACTGCGCCGCTAGCCCTCATTAGGGTTTACTGCGCTGCTAGCCATATTTAGGGTTTACTGGAATACCCCTGCGCCGCTATCACCCAGTCTTAGGGTAATCTAGCACATAAGGTTTCCTTTTCTAGAGTGCAAACACTATAGGGTGACCACCTGGATGCCTCCTCGTGCACCTAGTCTCTGGGGCCACCTGTTCTGGGAGTGCCCTTACTGTTCACGTGCCATGCACGTAGCCTTTACTGGGAAACCCTAGTTCTGATGAGTACTCGACCCCTTAGGACTCTGCACCTAACTGTGCTTTCCCTGCCACACGCATAAGCTCTTCGTGATTCAGGCCTCTCCCTACCTCTGGGTATTTAACTGGTCATTGGCCCACTCTGGGAACCAATCTTAGCTGTTCTGGTTGTGTTGTTCAAATCACCCAAGACCGATGTCACCTCGTCACACTCTGTTACCGAGGACTGATCAACCTGCGGAGTGACGAGGGCACATCAGTCCCTTCTGGTAATCACCCTTCTCTGTGGGGACCCACTGATGACTAATCACCCTTCTCTGTGGGGACACGCTGATGACTAATCACCCTTCTCTGTGGGGACGCGCTGATGACTAATCACCCTTCTCTGTGGGGACACGCTGATGACTAATCACCCTTCTCTGTGGGGACCCGCTGATGACTAATCACTCGCTAATCCAAACCACCTGCGGGTCCCTTCCACGTGGCTTTGGCCCATGCTATGGGATCCAGCTGACGTGGTTCACCCTTTACTAACTGTTCTCGGTGTCCGAGAACTGGTCGGTACAGTTTCAATTCTTGTTTTGATTCTACTTTTAATCTTGTGTTCTTGAACTGTTCTTGTGTTGTTCATACTTTTCCTTGCTGTTCTTGATATACCCACATGGTTTTAATCCATAAAATTCATAAAAGTCACATAAACTTGTGTTTTTCCTTTGGACCTTTAGAAATGAACCTTCACATCTACTTAGTACTTGCTAAGTTAATGTCCAGTGGGGATTTTCTCTAGGTGACTCACCCTAATTGCTCTGAGAATCTTGATCCAATTCTTCATAAAGTGTTACAAATTAAATAAAGATGAATTCAACTCACATCCACACGCATGGGCGCTTTGTGACTAAAGCCTCTCCCTACCTCTGGGAATTTTGCTGATAACTGATCTTCTCTCGGGACCCACGTTAGATGTTCTAGTTCTGTTGTTCGAAACACCCAAGACCGATGCACGTCGTCCCACTCTGTTGCCGAGGACTCATCACCCTGCTGAGTGACGAGGACACATCAGTCCACTCTGGTGGTCGACACGCTGATGACTAATCATCCCACTAGTCCATACTACCTATGGGGCCCAGCCCACGCGGCTTTGTCCCTTGTCGTGGGACCCAGCTGACGTGGCTCACCATTACTAGCCGTTCTCAGTGTCTGAGGACTGGTCAGTACACAAGCCCCCCAGTCTCGAGGTGTTAACTTGTTCAACGAAAAGACTAAGTCATCGGCTTGGGCAACCTACGTGGCACTGAGCGAAAGGACATGAATAGTGCGCTGAAGGGACATCTCACCAACCCCCCTTTATCTGTGGAAACGTGGTTGGATCAACAATTGGGGCTTCTTAACGTTTGCACTCCCTTTCCTATGTTAAGCCCCTTCAAAACCCCGCGCCTCAGCACTGTTCCATCACTTTTCACTCAAATCTTCGCGATCATTATCTTCTCCTGAACGCTTCAACTCCCACTTCAACTCTCGCAACCCCTCGTCTTCCCAAACTTAAAGGTATGATTTTTACTCCTCCTTTTGCCTTTGCTTTATGATTCTGCTACCCCTTACATGCTATAACTGCTCTGGGCCTGTTTACGATTTCTGTATTTTAGGGTTTCTGTTCTACTTTCCTGTTTGCGTTCTTCGTCTCTGAGTCTCTATCCGCCATTTGAAACACACCACCGCTTTCTTCTAAACCCTTTGTTTTGTTTCTCCTTGCCTCTCATTTTGTTTTAGATTCGAGGTGGCAAGAACCAAAACCACTTCCAACCCTCCTCCCGCCATTGACTACAGGGTCCTCTACTCCTGGGCCCCTGAGGAGATCCTTGCCGAGACCTCAAAACTCACATCCTGTGAAGACTGGAGGAAACACAAGGATGAAAAACATGAGATCAAAGGGCACGTCTTTGGCAGAGAAAGTGACGTGTATGTCTCGGTTCGACCCTGCACAGAGGGCGAACCCGTATGCGCCGATGACCGTTGCAATGATGGAGAGCCCTTCTTCTTCCTCTATGCCACCGTCTTCAAACAAGTCAAGGTTTTGATGGCCTTCACATGTTGAGCTCTCCTTGGATGTTGAAGATGGTGCGGAAGCAATGGTTGAAATGAGCAAGACCCTCCTAGGAGTGATGGTGATCTTGAAGGTTCATGATGTGTATGGGAGTAGGGAGGTTCAGCCAACCCTTGGTGAGGTGAAGGAGATGAAGATCAATTCCTAGAAACTAGGAGAGAGCAAAGCTTGGCACAAATTTGGCAGCATAACTTTACTCATATTAATCTTGAAAATACATGAGGTAGGCCTCCTTATTTATAGATTTAGGAGCCTTGGTGAGCAAGCTTAAAGGGTAGGGATGGAAATACAAAAAGTGGGGGCTGCCTAGGGTATTGACTTTTAGTCAAACCACACCATCATCCTAATATTCTAGAAGATAGGTCAAAAATACAACATTTAATAGTACACCCCTCCTTCTTTTGCTAAAGGCACATATTTGCTAGCACGCCCCTCCTTCTATTGCTAAGGGCACCTTTTTGATAGCACACCCCTAAGTGAGCAAGTTTTGCTTTCTACACTACACTAATCTACTAAGCTAGCCCTAATGGGCCTCCAAGTAGCATGTACAAGGTCTTCTCCCTCCCATCCGTGGCTTGACTCATTTGGGCGTGAATGTGCTTGGCCATGGACCTTGTGAGAGGTCCTAGACGGTCTAGGCTCCCTCCTAGACGCTCCTCATGTAGCTCCCCCTTGTCTTGTGCTAGACGCAATCCATGTGGTTCTAAACGGTCTAGTCTTGGCCCTTAGCTTTCATGGTGGGGTGAGCTTGGCCTCTCTCCATCATCCCCTCCCCCTTGGAAAGGATTTGTCCTCAAATCCAAGTCATCATTGGTACCTACAAATGGAGATAGGTCAATTACATTAAATGTGTCATGCACTCCATATTCAAGAGGTAGGTCCAACTTGTATGCATTGTTGTTAACTCTCTTGAGGACTTGAAAGGGTCCATCTTTTTTGGGCACCAACAAGACAGGTATAGCACAAGGGCTTAGGCTCTTTTGAACCCAACCCTTCTCCAACAAGTCTTGAACTTATGACTCTATCTCCTTGGTCTCCTCGGGGTTAGTTCTATAGGCGGGCCTATTTGGTAGGCTTGCCCTCGGAATCAAGTCAATTTGGTGTTCTATACCTCTAATGGGAGGAAGTCCATTGGGCTCCTCATTAGAGAATACATCATCAAATTCACTTAAAAGTTTTTCTACTTTAGGAGGTAGACTCATAAGTTCACTACTTGTGGCAGTGCATGCAAGTGTTCCTTTACAAAAGACAAGGTTTGGTTGTTCAACAAGAAGTAAATTTTCCAAGATGTTTTGAAAAGGCTTCTCTTGTTGAGCAACCTTGGGGGAAGGAACACTCTTCTCCCCCTCCTTCCTATCCCTAAGGAATTTTTCCTTTTCAAGCTCTCTTTTCTTTTTCTTTTCCTCATCCCTCTTTTCTTTCATTTTTGTATTTGGTCTTTCACCACTTGGGAATGTGGTAAAGGACTAAGTACAAACTTTTTATGCTTATGGGTGAAGGAAATCTCATTAGTAAGACCATCATGCAAGGTTTTTTTTATCAAATTGCCAAGGTCTTCCTAAGAGTATATGGCAAGCTTCCATAGGAACTACATCACATAAAACCTTGTCTTTGTAGTTCCCTATGGAAAACTTGATTTCCACTTGATCCGGTCGGTCATCGGTAGTCGATGACGTCAGCAGCAGATGACTACGTGGGCCAGTCACAGAGGGACGCGTGGCATGAGATAGCAGATGAACCAGGGTGGAGATCGTTCAAGAACGGCGATCACTGGCCAGTTACCGGGTGACCTCCACCAGCAGATCGATTCCTACATGAGCGCCTGGAAGCAGAGCGCGAGAAGTGATGAAGCACCGATCAGTCATCGGTGCATGCAGAATGATCAGTCGTGGGGGTTCCTTGCCAACACGTGTTAAACTGGGACCCAGGCTCCCAGCGAGAACGTTACTCAAGGACCTCGCCTGATTCCATAAAGCAGAGCACGACAGCGTGAAGAAGCGCCACCAGACATCGGCCAGGATGAAAGATACCTCGGTCATCGGTGTGTGTCGCGGTGACATCGGCCGCGCGATGTGAACAACGCGACCAGTGATCAGTAAAGCGCTCGGAGGCAGGGAGTGGCCTTAGTCGCGAGACGACCATGCATGAAGATGAGAAGACGCAGTCAGGTGCAGAATCCTGCTGGGACAAGAACCCATCAAGGCTAGAGTCTCCCAGTGAGGTTGCATGCATGCCACGTGGACCGTGAAGATGTTCCCAGAGAATAGGTAGGGCAGATAGGCACAGAAATCGAGGGGCACAGAGGTACCCACGCGGCCTCCCCTGTCAGACTTTGCACTCGAGTGAAGAAGGCTGGCACGCAAGGTAGCCCCGGGGAGTGGAAACGGCGGTGCAGAGTAATCAAGTGGCCCTAGAGGTAGCCAGTAGGGGCGACGCGGGTTTATATGAGGAAGAAGAACACCAAACCAGGTATGCAATCTTTGCCACACAATACATAACACAAAACCAAGAACACTCAGTTTTCGAATCAAAGAGGACTGAGGGCACACACACACGGGTCTCACACAGAGAGATCCGAGAGAGAGAATTTTGGTGTTCCCGTTGCCTGACTTGAGCGTCGGAGCTACAACGGCCGTCTGTGTGTTTTGCAGGCATCGTTTGGAGTTCCGGCGAAGGTTCCTGGAGCCTCCTTGCAGAACGCGCCGCAGTTAGAAGGGTAGGCGAAGGAGTGACAAGGCATTTCCCCACGCTCGAGTCTGCGGCGAGATCAGGTCCACGTAGTCAACTGCTGCTGACGTCATCTACTACCGATGACCGACCGGATCACTACCCTTTAAGCTTGCTTTCCAAGGCTCCTAAATCTATAAATAGGGAGGCCTACCTCATGTATTCACAAGTTGAAAATTAGAGTAAAGTTACTATACACAAATTCTTGTGTGAATTGTGAGTGAGTGAGCTCCTCCAAAATTGGTCTTATCTTGTGGGTGATGATGCTCTCAAGTGGCGGCCTCCCTTCACTTATCTTGGTGGTTCCATCCTATCAAGTGGCGTGATTCACCATTGCTCCACCTCCATAAGTTCTTTCTTTCATCATCTCTTCCATTATTCCATTCGAATTTTATGTCTTTAGTTTCTTTTGTTCTTTAATCTTGTTCTCGGTTTTGGAGACTCCTTTATGAGTTGGAAGCATCATTTAGAATGGCTTGTACACCATTGATGCATTCCTTTTCTCCTTTCTAAATTCTAAGTTTCGGTTTTGCATCATAATCACCTTAATCCATGTCTTTTCCTTTTGCCTTTGTGAAATGAACCTTCACATCTACTTAATCACTAGGTTAAGTTAATATCTAGTGGGGATTTTCCTTAGGTTCTCACCATAATTGTCTTATAAAATCCAATCCTAAGTAAAGTGTCACCATAAAAATGAACAACCATAAAATTGAACAATCATAAAATCAACTCACATTAATTAGATCAAGTTTTATCGGGCCCCATGGTGGGGGCAAAATGTTCTTGCCGGTTGACTTGGGTTGAAAGCTCCGTTTCTAACCTATCTATTTTGGATACTGATCAGCATCTTCTTGTTGCATTGGAATGTGGCTCTGCTGAGATAGAGGGGCTCTACCTATTGATCACACTCTGACGATCAAGTCAGTGAGAGCTTACTAAAAAGTAATCAGTTTCAGTCCAGTACTCAGAAACAACGTACCTTCACCTAGGGTCTCAAGCCCCTTTTATAACTATTCGTGTAACAACTTTCGCTCACGAGAATATAATCTCAACTGAAAGTATAACTGAAAATATTTAATCTTAACAAAAAAACCACCTATCACGAGCACCACTTATCTTCAGGTTCTAACCACATGTTAACATTCTATTTCACGTGTACATCCTTATCTTTAGGGTACTTTTATTTTATTCTCAACAACTACTAATTATTATGCAACTAACATGCAACGTATTCAGTTAATAAACTTATGCATGTATTTAGTTACTAACAACAATATTCAACATTACTCATAAACAAACAATCCTGCAAACAAGATTTGGAATTGGTAACCACGTCACCCCCACATCCAGATCTTCTAACCTAGGGTTCTATTTGAAAATTAAAACTAGTTTCCCTTACCTCAACTTGGGTTCTATTTGAAAATTAAAACTAGTTTCCCTTACCTGAACTTGAGCAAAAGGTCAATAAGAGCTCCAAACCTACCAAAAGCTCAAGGGTAGCTTAACCTTTACCATAGAGTCCTAATCACAAATCTAACTATATCACTAGGACCCTGAGCTAACAGAGACTAATTATGAAGATAAAAACCTCACATGCAAGCTTAGACTAAAGGCAAACCTAACCACATCAAAACTAACTCAAAGGAAAAGGAGCCACAATGAACTTACTCTATATGAGATTTTGATTGGACAATCTTGTAGAGTTTACTGTCAGGAGTCCAATGTGTAACATCCCGCCAAATCCTTTTCATATTTATATAATGAAAATAAAGGTAAACAAATATATTGAAGTGAACATAATTATATATATGTAATGAAGTTTCTCCTCACAGGGAGTTTAATACATAATCGGTCAATTCCAAAACTTAAACAAAATACAACAAAATAAAAAAAACAGGCGATCTCCTGATAGAAAACAGAAAACGGCGATCTCCTAACAGAAACAGAAACAGGCGATCTCCTCCCGGCGACCACTCACAGAGGAGCTCTACTACCTGCAGCCTCATCTGCTCCCGTGCAAATATACACGATCATCACAGGTTTAAGAAAAACAACCACGATACAAGATAAAAGGGTAAGCTAGATATTTGCAAAAACTTTAAATATGAAACTTTATATCTATAGAAAACATAAATCTTCACACCATTCATAATCTATATCAATTGCAACCATCAATATCCCCATATTCCACCAACTCGTCAAGTGTCTATTCACTACATTCAACATTCATGGTTCACACGTCAGACCTTCCGCTGACTCGTCACACACAGAAACTTGACACTACTTCCGGAAGACTCGTGCATTGACTAGACTCAGAGATCTGCACCTGTCATACTACACTGCTGTAAAGTTCCCACAGCTATGCGCATCAACATAATCTCAATCTCAATCTCATCACTCACCTAGTATGACAGGGTGAATCCATACAACAGGTCAAGTGGTTATTTTTCAAACCACTTACCCATACATATGAACCTCCATCGACTCTCAACGCCTGAATGACTTCCTCTATATGAGTCCATTATATCAGGAGAGTCAGGATATCTCATTATAGAAATCACCGATCAATGCACATTTTACAACAATCTTACACGGTATTTTCTTTCCTGAAAATACTATGCCTTGATTCCACATTCACAACATTCAACACATCATACAACACTTAATGAACGATTTCAAACATAGCAATAATCATTCCACGGTTCAGGGTTTCGAATATCACATGCATTTCACATTTAAATCTCAAACAGTTTCAAACGACACTAAAACAGGGGAGTTCGAAATTTGCATCAAAACCGGCGATCACGTCACCCAAACATCAGAATCTTCTAGCTTAAGGTTTTATTGAAAACAAAACTAGCTTCCCTTACCTGAACTTGCGTAAAAACACCAAGAGCTCCAACACCCACCGAAGCTTAAAGATGTCCTATCCTGCACCAAGGAGCCTTTAACACAAACTGACTATACTACTCATTTCTACGCTAAAAGAGGCGATTTTTGGAGCTAAGGGAGTCGCCGGCAACGCCTAAGCAGAGGCAACCCTCTCAAGCTCAGATTCGACTCGAAAAACAGAGTAAAACGACTTACTCTGTTCTAGCATCCTGACGGAAAACTCGCAGAGAACTCCCCAGGTATCCAAGTGCAGTCGTTGCTCGTCATACTGATGCTTGGGGATGTCTGAATCGCAGCGCGAAGGAGAGAAAGAGAAGGATGAAGGAGAACTCACTCTGTCACTCTTGAACCACAGCAGCGTTCTTTGCCTCTCCGAAGTGAGTTTTTGAATCTAAACCAACTTGTCCACAATTTCTGCTGCCACCACCCACTCTGCAGGAAGGCTTGCGTGCACGCTTCCCTGAACAGTACGGCCACGTGTGTCTCTGCGTATGCCAACTCTCTGATGTCACTATTCTGAACCACCCTTTTTGTCTACGTGTCGCGCGTGCAGGACGTTTCATGCTGGGAGCCTGGGCCCCACCTTATCTGTGTGAAACTCGACGTCGCGCGATAACTTTCCACCGCTGACTCATCCTGGCGAACGACCGATGTCTTTCCCTGGGAGACGACCGATGTCTCCCTCTGGAAGACGACCGATGTCTATCCCTGGAAGACGACCGATGTCTCCCTCTGGAAGACGACCGATGTCTATCCCTAGCGACGCCCGCATGTCTCTCGCGCCCTGGCGATGCCCGCATGTCTCTCGCGCCCTGGCGATGCCCCCATGCCTCGCGCCCTGGCGATGTCTGCATGTCTCTCGCGCCCTGGCGATGCCCGCATGCCTCTCGCGCCCTGGCGATGCCCCCATGCCTCGCGCCCTGGCGATGTCCGCATGTCTCTCGCGCCCTGGCGATGCCCGCAAGCCTCTCGCGCCCTGGCGATGCCCCCATGCCTCGCGCCCTGGCGATGCCCCAATGCCTCGCGCCCTGGCGATGCCCCCATGCCTCGCGCCCTGGCGATGTCCACATGTCTCTCGCGCCCTGGCGATGCCCGCAAGCCTCTCGCGCCCTGGCGATGCCCGCATGCCTCGCGCCCTGGCGATGTCCGCATGTGTAGTCTAGGCGACAGGCGATTATGTACTAACCAGGCGATCTCATAGTCTTCTACGCTACACTTTCTTTCCTTTTTATTTTAAATAAAAACATACTTAGAATTCATTTAATATATATTCCTTTTATTCCAATTTAATTTCACAGGTCCTTACACAATGGCAAACTCCAATCATTGGTCTGATGAGCGAGGAGGTTGGAATCTTAGAAAAAAGGCAGAGGAAAGGAAAAAGGAGTTTTTAGAGAGATGATGATTCTTTTAAAATGAAACCTGGATAACTGATTTTCTATTTATATAGTTTTTTCATTTTAATAATAAAATATTTATGTGTCATTTTAATTGTACCATTTCTACTCTAAGATTATTTTTCTCGGTCCTTACACAATTGAAACTAATCAAAATTGTATAATTACATCCAATTAAAATGTACACATGTTAGAAAGTTACAAATCATTACATGTTTTGATTCCTAATTCACAGAAAGTAGTTGGCCCATTCTTGATGGATTTGTTCAAGACTTTGTGTGCTTATTGGCTCGGTATCTTCAAAAAGCTGAGAAATTTAAGAGTATATTAGTGTTCATACTAACTGTTGAACCAAGTGGTGTTCAAGGTTTTGAAGAATCCAAATCCTTTGAAGGATGATGAAGCCTCTGCTTTGCTTGATGCTGCTGTGCTGAATCCAAAGTAAAGTGTTTTTCAAACTAAGTTGAAACAACCGATTGTTCTGTCGAAACAACCGATTGTTTACACTTAGAAGTTTTAAGAAGGTTTGAAAACTGATTTTGAATGAAGAAAACTGTTAAGTGACAAAACAACCGATTGTTTGTTTTGGAACCTTAACAGAAAAACTGTTTTCTTTGACTGAGCTTTAAATGATTTGAAACTGAATACGCTCCAGTCATTAAATGCTTTGACCAATCTTTTTGAAAGCAATTATGGGTTTGTTAAGATTTGGTAGCAAACTTCCTTTAATATAATTCAGAAAATCTCTTTTAAAGAGAAGAATGCTTTTGACAAAGTTTTACTAAGAGAGTTTTCAAAAAGTGCTGAGATTGCTTAAGAGCTAAAAAGATTGATCAAGGTGCTGGAATAGGATTCTACTTGTATTGATTTCAGATCTTCATCTGTAACAAGTGTAATCTGTGTAAACTGCTGAAACATTTCTTCTGTGTATTGTTGCTGAGATTGGCTGTGTGTTCTTGAGGTGTTCAAGATCAACAATCTTAGTGTTGGCCAAGGAGAGTGTGTGTCTTGAGGTTTTCAAGGTCATTCTCTTGGTTGTTGTGTAAGTGATCAAGGTGTGATTGCTTAGTGGATTTCCTCAGGGGTTCTGAGAAGACTGGACGTAGCTCTGGGTTTGAGTGAACCAGTATAAACATTTGTGTACAATCTCTCTATCCCTTACTCTTTAAATTCAGTTTGTTTGTTGTTTGCTGATATAAACAACCGATTGTTTCGAAGAAACAACCGATTGTTTTTCTGACAGTGCAGTTTTGCTTACTGTTTTGGCTAACTGAATTGCTTGATCAATTGGTTTCTGAGATAAACTCATTCTAGCTTCAAAAAGATTGCGAAAACCTCTTTAAACAATTCACCCCCCCTCTAGTTTAAAGCCATAATTTCTAACACTAACAAATATGCATATATAATAAAAATTTAGAGCATTTAAAATCACATAATATCTGGTACTAAGAGTTTATAATCGTCACAGGTGTTGTGGTCCACATCCAATGCATTACATAATAACCACATTCAAAGTTTCCTTGTTGCTTATTGCACTATTATGAAATATAAGTAACGATTAATTTAATTAAACTAAATAAAGTAAAACTTAATATTTTTAATGAAGAAGTGAATATATATACCTTAGGAGAAATCCAATGTAGATTTTGTGATGATGAAGTGGATCTACCCCCTAAGAGAATGTATAGTTTAACTGCACTAAAAAGAGAAAAATCATTAGTAATTCACAATAAATTATATAATTTACAATAACATACCTTTGTACTACAGTCTTCATATCTTGACTTGGCTTCCTATGGAGTGAATAAAACCAGACAACAATGTTGTCTATGGGGAAAATAAGCATCAATTGCTAGTGAGACCTAGTATAAAACATTTCATTAGTCATTTTTTATAATTATGTAAAATCTAAATGTAACAAGTTTTACTTACCCATTTATAAAAGGAGCAAAATAAATATTTTTTCTGGATGTTTGAATCCATCTTTGAATGTAAGTCTGACAATCAATTTTTTTGTTCCCAGACTTTTTGTATGGATTGGGGCTTAAGGAAACCATAAATATCTATAAAAATTAATGGCTTAAACAAGAAGGGGGGCTGAATTGTTTGATAAAAGATTTTCACAAAGATTGATTAAGAATGAAGTTCTTTAAAGAATCACAGAAGGAGCAATCAAAGAAGCCAAGAAAACAAAGCAATTAAAACTGTTAGCAGAAAATCAACCGGTTGATATTTCGTTTTAACTGGTTGTTAATAGCAGTAGTGGCAAAAACAATTATCAAATGGTTTTATGATGAGAGAGAGAGAGAAAGATTGCATAGCAAATTTATAATGGTTCACTCAACCCTGAGCTACATCCAGTCCCCAGAACAACCCCTTGGTATTCCACTATGTAACCAATCACAGATTACAACACAAACAACACCACAAAGAGGTGATCCTTTCACACAAGATCACCTTTTTTGCCTTTACAACACACACAAATAGAACAACCCTCTACCAACCAGATTTACTGTTTTACAGAATATTCAAAGCGAAAAAAAATTACAAGAAAAGTAAGAACGGATTACACCTGACTTTCAGGAAATCACAGGGCTCCTAGAATCACTTCTTGAACACTTTCACAGCCTTAAGCAATCTTGGCAAGACTTTGAAAAAACTCTCTCTCTGATGGGTTGTTCTTCATGACCATTTGTTCTTCTTGAAATATGAGGTAAAAAGATGGTGGAAGCTATGGATGATATGGGTCAAGGATGGCTCATATAGAGCTATGGGTTCCTTGTAGGTGCATGAAAGGTGTGGAGAGTGATAGGTTAGGCCAAATCACTTGGAGGAAGGTGAAGATGAAGATCAAAGTGTCTAACCTAGAGAGACTAGAGAAAGAGTAAAAGCTAGCATAATTTTGGCAGCATTTACTCATATAAATTGATCTTAAAAACACATGAGCCAAAGCACCCTATTTATAGGAGATGGTGCCTTGGAGAGTATGGAGCAAGGGTAGTGTACCGACCAGTCCTCGGACACCGAGAACAGGTAGTAAAGGGCGAACCACGTCAGCTGGGTCCCACAGCATGGGCCAAAGCCACGTGGAATGGACCCCGCAGGCAGCTTGGATTAGAGGGTGATCAGTCATCGGTGTGCCCAATCAGAGTAGGATGATCAGTCATCGGTATGTCCCTTAGAGAAGGGTGATCAGTCATCGGTGTTCCCAATCAGAGAAGGGTGATCAGTCATCGGTGTGTCCCCTCAGAGAAGGGTGATTAGTCATCAACATGCTCCCACAGAGAAGGGTGATTAGTCATCAGAATGCGCCCACAGGGAAGGGTGATTAGTCATCAGCCACAGAGAAGGGTGATTAGTCATCAGCGTGACGACCACCAGAAAAGGGCTGATGTGTCCTCATCACTCCGCAGGGTGATCAGTCCTTGGCAACAGAGTGTGACGAGGTGACATCGGTCTTGGGTGATTTGAACAGCGTAGACAGAACAGCTAAGATTGGTTCCCAGTGTGGGCCAATGACCAATTAAATACCCAGAGGTAGGGAGAGGCCTGAATCACGAAGAGCCTATGCGGGTAGCAGGGAGAGCACAGTTAGGTGCAGAGTCCTGAGGGTCAAGTACTCTTCAGAACTAGGGTTTCCCAGTAAAGGCTATATGCATGGCACGTGAACAGCAAGGGCACTCCCAGAACAGGTGCCCCAGAGACTAGGTGCACAAGGACGCATCCAGGTGGTCACCCTGTTAAAGTTTGCACTCTAGAGAAGGAAACCTTACGTGCTAGATTACCCTAAGATTGGGTGATAGCGGTGCAAGGGTATTCCAATAAACCCTAAAAATGGCTAGCAGAGCAGTAAACCCTAATTAGGGCTAGCGGCACAGTAAACCCTAGACTATATAAGGGACAGTAAAATACTTCACAAAGGTACGTAGTTTCTAGACCTAAACACAGAGAAACTCAATACACTTTGGTGTTACTTGCCCCCTATTGACTTGAGTGTCGGAGTGCAAACGACCTTTAGGGCGCCCCTTTCTCTTTTGCAGGTGCAGATTGTTTCGCAAGATTCGAGCACGTATCAACGTGAGGAAGGAGGCGTGTCGTGGAGTCAACTGACAGGCGAGTCAACCGGCAAGAACATTTGGCGCCCACCGTGGGGCCCGAGTAAAACAAGGTCCCATACATGAGAGTGAGAGAAAAAACCACAGAAGATGAGGAATACAAGACACGGGTCCGTTCCACCAAATGGAGGGGACAGCATTACCATGCAACAGCTTATGGAAACGATGCACGCCCTCCAGGAGACGGTGGCGAAGTCCAGAGCGCATCAGGCGCGTATGCAGGAAGACCTGGCCGCCTCACAGGCCAGAAATGAGGAGCTGCACAAGGCCAACGAAGGGCTACGCTTGAATCTGCATCACATGCAGCAAGCTGGGAATCGCGTGGGAGTGGATCAGACTCCACCTACGCCCCCAAGAGCCTTTCCCATGCCTTTTCCCAAAGAAATCATAGACACGGTGGTCCCAGTCACATTCGTGGGGCCAAAGACTGTATTCACAGGGAAAGAAGATCCAGAAGCGCATCTGACAGCCTTCCACACTCAGATGATGCTGTCCGAAGGCTCAGACGCGGTGTACTGCAAGATGTTTATGAGTACACTGAGCGGAATAGCTATGGAGTGGTTCGTGAGCCTGCCAGAGGGCCACATCACCTCTTTCCATCAGTTTTCGAAGCTGTTCACAGAGCAGTATATCATCAACAGAGCGCCACCAGTGGTGTAACGCCCCTCAAAATATGTTTCATTTTTATATAATAAAATAAAGGTGAAACAATAATATCAAAAATTAAACATAGGTATATACAGAATATAATTCATCCATTAATACAAATGTGCCTCAAAATAATATCCCTTTCCGAAGAAGTTTTAATACATCTCCATACAGGAGTTTTCAAAATAAACAAAACCACAGCATTAAAAAATCGGCGATCTCCTCCTCCAGAAAGTGCTCACTGAGGAGCTCTACTACCTGCAACCTCATCTGCTCCCGTGCAAATATACACGATCATCACAGGTTTAAGAAAAACAACCACGATACAAAACAAAGGGTAAGCTAGATATTTTTGAAAACTTTAAATATGAAACTTTATATCAATAGAAAGCATAAATCTTCACACCATTCATAAACTATATCAATTTCAACCATCAACATCCCCATATTCCACAAACTCGTCAAGTGTCTATTCAATACATTCAATACTCATGGTTCACATGTCAGACTTTCCACTGACTCATAACACATAGACACATGACTCTACTTCCGGAAGACTCGTGCGTTGAACTTAGCATCCAGAGACCTGCACCTGTCATACTTCATTGCTGTAATGTTCCCACAGCTATGCGCATCAACATAATCTCGATCTCAATATCAGTATCCTCACTCTAACAGTATGACAGGGTTAATCCATATAACAGGTCAAGTCAGTTATCTTTCAAACGACTTACCCATACATATGGACCTCCTTCGACTCTCACCAACTGAATGACTTCATCTATGTGATTCCATCATATCAGCAGAGTCAGGATCGCCTCATTCACAGGATACTCACAGATCAATACACCCTCATAAAATCTCCACACGGTATTTTCTTTCCTGAAAATACTATGCTTTGATCACTCTTTCACATTCATCCAGTACATCATACCACACGTAAAAGCACAATTCCATCATATAATATTTTGAATCTTTTCTTAAACAATCCCAATCACAGAAACAATCATACCAAAGTTCAGATTTTCGAATATCATATGCATTTCACCTTTCAATCTCAAACAATTTCAAAACGACACTAAAATAGGGGATTTCTAAATTTGCATTAAAATCGGCGATCACGTCGCCCCACACATAAAAACAGAGCATCGTGAAATAGAATATGAAACCGGCGACCACGTCGCCCTCACTTCAGAACCTACTCACCTAAAGTTTTTATAAACGAAAATGCTAGCTTCCCTTACCTGAACTTGCGCAAAAACACTAAGAGCTCCAAAACCCACCGAAGCTTAAAGATGCCTTAACTCTGTTCTAGCGTCCTGACGGGAGAACTTGCAGAGCACAACGTCAGGAATCCAGGGTAGTCGCCGATCTCCAACTAGTTCGCTAATACGTCTGAACGCAGGGAGAAGGAGAGGAAAGAAACAGGGAACCAAAGTTAACTCACTCAATCACTCTCGAACCACAGCAACGTCCACTGCCTCTCAGGGGTGAGTTTTGAATCTAAGCCAACTTGCCCAGAAATGCCGCTGCCCCCCGCCCACTCTGCAGGAAAGCTTGCGTGCACACTTCCTTGAACAGTATGACCACGTGAGTTTCTGCGCATACCAACTCTCTGAAGCTAACTATTCTGAAACACCCTTTCTGTCTACGTGTCGCGCATGCAAGACGTCTCATGCTGGGAGCCTGGGTCCCACCTTATCTGTGTGAAACACGACATCGCGCGATAACCTTCAACCGATGACTGCTCACGCGATGACTATCCACCGATGTCTCATCCTGGCGGACGACCGATGTCTCTCCCTGGAAGACGACCGATGTCTCTCCCTGGAAGACGACCGATGTCTCTCCCTGGAAGACGACCGATGCGTCCCTCATCCTGGCGATGATCGTCTGTCTCTCGCCCTTGCGATGCCCGCGTGTCTCTCGCCCTTGCGATGCCTGCGTGTCTCTCGCCCTGGCGTTGCCCGCGTGTCTCTCGCCCTGGCGATGCCCGCGTGTCTCCCGCCCTGGCGATGACTGATGTGCCTCTCATCCCGGCGATGACTTATGACACATCGCCACGCCTTGCTGAAGGTTCTTCATCCCACTATGTTACGTCCAAGGTATCACCTCCACATGGCTTGGTGACGTCGGTAGCTTCACATTTCCAAGAATAGATCAGCACTACTCCTCGTGCGCCCATGCATGCAACACTAAGGACGATTTCTTATGCTCAAGCATAGAGCTTCGCATGCACAGCGTATCTAAGGCTTAACCCACACCTTGATACGCGTGGTTTTTGGAACCCACTATGGTTGATCCAGTATCTTGACCACATACTAAGTGCACTTTCAGCGATCATGTACACTATGGGCGATTGGCGTTCATGTGTAATCTAGGCGACAGGCGATTATGTGCCAGAGAAGTCGAAGATCTCTTCCGTCTTCAACAACGGCGATCTCGTAGACTTCTAAGCTACACTTTTCTTCCTTTACTCTTCTTGATCCACATGTCTTCCTCGAGCACACCCACGTGATTACCTCACGATAAAGTCATCGCACCTGACTACTTGGTTAATACAATGGTCAGCCGACCGACCTCTACCAGCTGACCCCAGACCTTGGGCGGCGTCCGAGGTCCGACATCTACGAACCTTCTATTACCAGCTCTTTGTATTTTAAATAATAACATCTTCTGAAATTATTTAAATATAACACTTTTATTCCAATTAAAGTTTCTAGGTCCTTACAAGTGGTGTCCTACAATCTGTTTGACGTGCGCCAATATCAGGGGGAGTCGCTGAAGGACTACCTCAACCGTTTTGGTGCGCAGGTGGTGAGATTGCCCAGCAAGGACGAGAACATGCTGGTGCACGCATTCAACAAAGGCGTACTGCCTGGTCCTTTCGGTGAATCGCTCATCAGGAACCACCCTGCCACCTTTGCTGAGATTCAGCGACGCGCGGTGGCGCACATAGTAGCAGAGACAGAGGTCTCTGAGAAGAGAGGTAGCGCTGCACCGTCGATGCCGCACGGAGGTCAGGGGAAGCTGCAGCAGCAGGCGCGGGTGTATGAGGCCAAGGGAAGAAGGTGCAGGGAAGGCCTCGTCCCTATGCACCCAGGAAGGACCAGACCAGGGGGCGTGCAAGGGAGAACAACGCACCCCCTAGGTATGATTTCATGGTGGAGTTGGCGGAGCTGATCGCCATCCCTGCCGTGGCTGCAAGACTCCGAGTACCAGAGAAAACCGACAAGGTGCTTGGAGGGAGGAAGGATGAGTGGTGTGAATTCCATCAGGCTTATGGACACACACTCCACACCTGCCTGTCATTGGGGCATCAACTTGCTGAGTTGGTGAAGACCGGATTCTTGACCGATTACCTGCGGGAGGCGCAAGGTGATCGCGCTTCGGGGTCTCAGACAGGCGATCAGCAACACGAGATCCCTGTGCATGGGGACTTGAGGTGATGGAGGATGCAACGCTGGGGGGCTCCCAAGTAGCTCAGGAGGAAGCTCCTCGTGAATCAGGCGTCGCCAGAGCGGTCATCGCCTATGAAAGGAAGGGGTCCATATAGAGTGGTTGAGGCGTTGGAGAATGGAGCTTATCGGCTAGAGACTCTTGGCGGAACAGCTATCCCCAGGATGTGGAACGCTACACACTTAAGTTTCTACTTCAGTGCAAGTGCAGGTGATCGGTGGTCAGTTGCTAAGTGACCACCACCAGCAGATCTGTAAGGACCTAGAAAATTTTATTGGAATGAAAGTGATATATTTTAAGCGAATTCTAAGTATGTTTTTATTTAAAATATAAAGGAATGAAAGTGTAGCTTAGAAGTCTACGAGATCGCCGTTGTTGAAGACGGAGGCGATCTCCGACTTGTCTGGTACATAATCGCCTGTCGCATAGAGTGCACATGATCGCCAATCGCCTATGGTGTACATGATCGCCGAAAGTGCACTTAGTAGGTGGTCAGGATGCTGGATCAACCATAGTGGGTTCCAAAAACCATGCGTATCAAGGTGTGGGTTGAGCCTTAGCTATGCTGTGCATGCGAAGCTCTATGCTTGAGCATAAGAAATCGTCCTTAGTGTTGCATGCATGGGCGCACGAGGAGTAGTGCTGATCTATTCTGGGAAATGTGAAGCTACCGACGTCACCAAGCCATGTGGAGGTGATACCTTGGACATAACATAGCGGGATGAAGAACCTTCAGCAAGGCGTGGCGATGTGTCATCAGTCATCGCCGGGATGAGAGGCACATCAGTCATCGCCGAGATGAGAGGCACATCAGTCATCGCCGAGATGAGAGGCACATCAGTCATCGCCGGTATGAGAGGCATCGGTGGATGGTGGATGGTCATCGCGCGACCAGGCATCGGTGGATGGTGGAGGGTCATCGCGCGACCAGGCATCGGTGGATGCTGGAGGGTCATCGCGCGACCAGGCATCGGTGGATGGTGGATGGTCATCGCGCGACCAGGCATCGGTGGATCTTGTTTCACACAGATAAGGTAGGACCCAGGCTCCCAGCATGAGCGTCTTGCATGCACGACACGTAGTCAGGGAGAGTACTTCAGAACAGTGACTCCAGAGAGTTGGTATGGAAAGTGACCCAGAGTTGGTGTACGCAGAGACCCACGTGGCATTACTGTTAGAGGAAATGTACACGCAAGCTTCCCTGCAGAGTGGGTGGTGGCAGCGGCATTCTTGGGAAGGGTGGCTTAAGTTCAAACTTCAGTCTGGAATAGGCAAGGTTGGAACCCTGCTTGAGTAGAGAGAAATTGAGTGAGTTGGCTTTAGCTCCCTGTTTCTTCCCTCTCCTTCTCCATACGTTCAGACGTCCTAGCGCACCAGTTGGCTATCAGCGACTACCATAGAGCACCTAGGAGGTTCTCTGCAAGTTCTCCAAACCGGACGCTAAAACAAAGTAAGTCGTTTCGCTCTGTTCTTCGAGTTGATCCTGCACTTGAGAGGGTTGCCTCTGCATAGGCGTTGCATGCAGCTCTCTTGGCTTCAGGAATCGTCTCTATTAACGTAGAAATGAGTGGTATAGCTAGTTTTGTGACTAAGGCTCCATGGTGCAGGTTAAGGCATCCTTGAATCTCGTTGGGTTGGAGCTCTTAGTGAAGTTTACGCTAGTCCAGGTAAGGGAAGCTAGCTTTATTTTCAAGAAAACCTTAAGCTAGAAGATTTTGATGTTGGGGCGACGTGGTCGCCGGTTTCAAATGTTATTGCATAATCCCCTGTTTTTGGACGTGATCGCCGGTTTTAATGTTGATTTCGAACTCCCCTGTTTTAGTGTCATTTGAAACTGTTTGAGATTGAAATGTGAAATGCATGTGACATTCGAAAATCTGAACCTTGGAATGATTGTTGCTGTGATTGGAATCGTTCATTTAAGTGTTATATGATGTGTTGAATGTTGTGAATGTGAAATCAAGGCATAGTATTTTCAGGAAAGAAAATACCGTGTAAGATTGTGTAGAATGTGCATTGATCGGTGATTTCTATAATGAGATATCCTGACTCTCCTGATATAATGGAATCATATAGATGAAGTTATTCAGGCGTTGAGAGTCGATGGAGGTTCATATGTATGGGTAAGTGGTTTGAAAGATAACTACTTGACCTGTTGTATGGATTAACCCTGTCATACTAGGAGAGTGATGAGATTGAGAGTGAGATTATGTTTATGCGCATAGCTGTGGGAACTTTACAGCAATGTAGTATGACAGGTGCAGATCTCTGAGTCTAGTCAATGCACGAGTCTTCCGGAAGTAGTGTCAAGTGTCTATGTGTGATGAGTCAGTGGAAGTCTGACGTGAGAAAGAGAAATATTGAAATTTGATAGACACTTGATAGATTATGTGAAATGAATGACACTTGAGGGAATTGTGAAATGTGTGAATATTGGATGGTTTACGTTAATATCAAGTTTCATGTTTTAAAGTTTAAAAAATATCTAGCTTACCCTTGCGTTTTGCTTTGTGTTTGTTTTCTTTAAAACTGTGTTGATCGTGTGTAATTTACATGGGAGCAGATGATGTTGCAGGCAGTGGAGCTCCTCAGTGAGTGGATGGACAAGGAGATCGCCTGTTCTTGTGCTGTAGTTTATTTTATTTTGAAAACTGGATGATTATGTATTAAAATTCCCTAGAGAAGGGATATTATTTTGAAATACAATGTACTGATGGATGTATTTTATTATATATTCATATATTAATTTTGATATTATTGTTGTACCTTTATTTTATTATATAAATAAGAATAAGATATTGAGGGGCGTTACATTAATGGTATCAGAGCAGTTCGTCCTTAGGATGACCTGAGGGTAGTGGGTTCATTGTGTTTCTTCTGCTTACAAAAATTTATTGGAGTTTTTGAATTAAAGCTATAGTGAAAGGTTTTTAAATGTTTTTCTTATTGAAATTTTGTGTGTGCTTGAGTAAATATATGCTCTAACTGAAATTTTTAGTATTAAGAATGAGAGGATCTTGATAAAGTAGTGAGGGTGCACACTCATCACTGGATCGAGATGATTCTCAATCTTAATTCCAAAGGTTTGATGTTTAGCATACATTGAATTCTGGTGTGATTTATTTCATTTTATTGAGTGTTTTTGTAATTGATTGAAAGTGGTTGTTTGGATTGATGGTTCATACCATTAGCTGTTTTGGTGATATGCTTGGGTAGGTATCATGATCGGCTGATAAACTCAAATCCTAGATGGATTTGAGATGCTGACCTTTGTAAGACCTAGTGTGGTCTTCTAAATGAATTGATTCGTTATCAAGTTCATTTTATAGGAGTATGATTAGAGAATAATAGTTTCCTAATCTTACGCAGAAAATGGCTCCTAGACCGCCTACCCCTTCCCAACCTTCTGCAGAAATGAGCCAGATCGCCAAAGCCATTGAGATGATGGCAAGTGCTATCCAGCAGCAGAATACGGCGATGACTCAGAATCATCAAGCTGCAATGCAGCATTGGGAGACCGCCAGATCGGCTGCAACAGCTCCCCACGTCGGTCAGCCTCAGGAGCAGATGGGACTGACCGAGTTTCTCAGGCACAACCCACCTAAGTTCAGTGGGAATGCTACTCCTGACCAAGCAGATCAGTGGATCAGGGGGTTAGAGAAAATCTTCAAGGCGACCTCCTGCCCTGAGGATAAGAAGTTGATGTTTGCTACTTATCTGCTATCTGGAGAAGCAGAGTTCTGGTGGATGGGAGCTCAGCAGATGATGGAAGCCAGAGCTGAAGTGTTAGACTGGGAGAGCTTCAGGGTGAGATTCCTGGAGAAATATTTCCCAGATAATGCAAGGTTTGCGAAGGAAGCAGAATTCCTCAGGTTGGAGCAAGGGCAGATGTCAGTGAATGCTTATGCTGCTCAGTTTGAGTACCTCGCCCGATTCTATACCCAGGCGACCTCTGAGGCTTGGAGGTGTAGGAAGTTTGAAGAAGGACTGAAGCATGGGCTGAAGAGGACCATAGCCCCTATGTGCATCAGGGAATTTCACGCCTTAGTAGAGAAGGCGAAGATGGTGGAGACTCTAGAAAAGGGTGATTCTCGGGTGATCAGGTCACACCTAGGAGGTTCTTCCAGTGGGAAGGCCAAGATGCAGCAGCAGCAGAATAAGCCTTATGCGAGACCTCCACAGCATAGGGCAGGAGCAGCACCGCCCCCGTTTCAGCAGCAACAACCATGGAAGCCTAGATGTTTCCATTGTGGTGGACCACACACGCCCAATGTGTGCCCCAAGAAGGCTTCGGAGAGAAGGTGTTTTGCATGCCAAAAGACGGGACACGTTGCTAGAGATTGTCCTACCCAGAATAGGATGACTCAACCTAGTGGTTCCCAACAGTTGAGGAACGAAGGCAGCAGACCTCAGGCAACAGGGAGAGTGTTTGCCATGACAGGAGCTGAGGCGTCCCAGTCAGGTAACTTGGTGCAAGGTGTTTGTTTTATAGCTGGTAGAAGTGTAAACGCCTTGTTTGATTCTGGAGCGACACACTCTTTTGTGTCAAGTCTGTGCGTAGACGAGTTGGGCCTTCTAGTGAAGGAGCTGCCGTTTGAATTGTTGGTCTCTACACCTGCATCAGGATAGGTTATGACCTCCACAGTTTGCTCTGAATGTTCGGTGATAGTAGAGGGACGCAGGTTCAAAGTAAATTTGATCTGTCTACCTCTGCAGGATCTGGATGTTATCCTAGGAATGGATTGGCTATCTGCCAATCACATTCTCATAGACTGCGGTAGGCAGAAAGTGGTGTTTCCCGATCTCCAAGAGCCAGATGTGATATCTGCTCAGCATTTACGGTCGGAGTTGAAAGAAGGGGTGATGGCATTTTCATGTGTTCTTCTTGAATCAAAGTAGAAATAGATGGAGCGGAAGCAATGGATGAGTGAAACAAGACCCTCCTAGGAGTTGTGTTGGTCTTGAAGGTGCATGATGAGTATGGGTTGAGTGGTTCGGCCAGCTCAAGGGAGAAGGTGAAAGGATTGAAGTTTATAGCCTAGATTTCTAGGAGGAGTAAAGCTTGTGCACAAAAATGGCAGCATAACATTACTCAAATAAACTTCAAAATACATGAGGTAGGCCTCCTTATTTATAGATTTAGGAGCCTTGGTGAGCAAGCTTAAAGGGTAGGGATGGAAATACAAAAAGTGGGGGCTGCCTAGGGTATTGACTTTAGTCAAACCACACCATCATCCTAATATTCTAGAAGATAGGTCAAAAAATGCAACATTTGATAGTACACCCCTCCCTCTTTTGCTAAAGGCACCTATTTGCTAGCACACCCCTCCTTCTATTGCTAAGGGCACCTTTTTGATAGCACACCCCTAAGTTAGCAAGTTTTGCTTACTACACTAATCTACTAAGCTACCCCTAATGGGCCTCCAAGTAGCATGTACAAGGTCTTCTCCCTCCCATCCGTGGCTTCTTCTATGTGTGCTTGGATATGTTTAGCCATGGATCTTGTGAGAGGTCCTAGACGGTCTAGCTCCATGGATAGCCTCCCTCCTTCACGTCCTAGACGCTCACTTCTTGGAGCTAGACGCTCCTCTTGGTCTAGACGGTCTTCTTGGTTTGGGCCTTGGCTTCCTTGGTTAGATGTGCTTGGCCCTCCTCCATCATCCCCTCCCCCTTGGAAAGGATTTGTCCTCAAATCCAGCTCGTCATCGTCATTGGTACCTACAAATGGAGAAAGATCAATTACATTAAATGTGTCATGTACTCCATATTCAAGAGGTAGGTCCAATTTATATGCATTGTTGTTGACTCGCTTAAGGACTTGGAAGGGTCCCTCACCTCAGGGACTTAGTTTGGACTTCCTTTGATTTGGAAATCTTTCTTTTCGAAGATGAAGCCAAACTAAGTCTCCTTCCTCAAAAATTATTTCTCTCTTCCCTTTGTTGTTGTGTTTTGTGTACTTCTCATTTTGTTGTTGTATTTGAATTTTAATCTTCTCATGCATTTTCTTGACAAAATCAGCCTTGATTACTCCTTCCTTATGCACAAAATCTTGTGGATTAGGAAGAGGAATTAAATCCATGGGCGTGAGAGGATTAAAACCATATACTACCTCAAAAGGAGAAGCATTAGTAGTCTTGTGAACTACTCTATTGTAAGCAAATTCAATGTGGGGAAGGTACTCATCCCAAGATTTGTGGCTGCCCTTCATGATAGCCCTAAGCATAGTTCCAAGAGATCTATTGACTACTTCGGTTTGCCCATCCGTTTGAGGATGACAAGAAGTTGAGAATTGTAGTCTTGTTCCAAGTTTACCCCAAAGAGTTTTCCAAAAGTGACTTATAAACTTGGGATCTCTATCGGACACTATACTTCTAGGGAGACCATGGAGTCTCACCACTTCTCTAAAGAAGAGTTTAGAAATATTTTGAGCATCATCTACTTTGTGGCATGGAATAAAGTGAGACATTTTGCTAAAACGGTCCACTACCACAAAGATAGAGTCATGGCCTCTTGCAGTCCTAGGAAGTCCTAAAATGAAATCCATGCTAATGTCTTCCCAAGGAGCATTTGCAATCGGCAAAGGGGTGTAGAGTCCATGCGGCATTGTTCTAGACTTTGCTTTTAAACATGAGATACATCTAGAGCAATGGCGTTGGACATCTTTCCTCATGTGTGGCCAACAAAATTTTGCTTTCAAAAGATCTAGAGTCTTATCAACTCCAAAATGGCCCATGAGTCCCCCTTCATGTGATTCTTTGACAAGGAGTTTTCTATGTGTTCCTTGGGGAATGCAAAGTTTTCCTTCTTTAAAAAGATATCCCTCGGACACATAGTAACCTCCTTGCGCTCTATGTAGACATTGGGCATAGATGGATGAAAGTTCTTGATCTTCTTGGTAAAGCTCTCTTATGTGGTCAAATCCAAGAATTTGGGCACCCAATTTTGAAAAGAGTGTGTGGCGTCTTGAAAGAGCATCGGCCACTATATTGGTGCTTCCTTTCTTGTATTTGATTACATAAGGAAATTGTTCAAGAAATTCCATCCATTTTGCATGTCTCTTATTGAGCTTGTGTTGGCCCTTTAAATATTTTAAAGACTCGTGATCACTATGGATAACAAATTCTTTGGACACAAGATAGTGTTCCCAAGTCTTTAGGGCTCTCACAAGAGCATAGAGCTCTTTGTCATAAGTGGGGTAGTTGAGGGTGGCACCATGGAGTTTTTCACTAAAATAAGCAATGGGGTGTCCACCTTGCAACAATACCGCGCCTATGCCTACTCCCGATGCATCACACTCTATCTCAAAAGTTTTGGAAAAATTTGGGAGAGATAGGATGGGTGCATTGGTGAGTTGAGCTTTTAGCCTTTGAAAGGCTTGCTCATGCTTTTCATTCCAACAAAATGCAACATCTTTTTTAACAAGTTCATTCAAAGGAGAAGCTAGGCTAGAAAAATTAGGCACAAACCTTCTATAGAAGCTAGCTAACCCATGAAAACTTCTTACATCACTTACATTTTGTGGAGTTGGCCACTCTTGGATGGCTTTGATTTTCTCGGGATCTACATGTACCCCCGTTTTGTTTACTATAAAGCCTAAAAAGACTACACTATCTACACCAAAGGTACACTTATCCCTATTTGCAAAAAGACTATTTTTCCTAAGAACTAGAAAGACTTCCCTAAGGTGACTTAGATGGTCTTCTAGGGTTTTACTATATACTAAGATATCATCAAAGTAAACTACTACATATTTACCTATACAATCCCTCAAGGTGTGATTCATAAGCCTCATGAATGTGCTTGGAGCGTTAGTGAGTCCAAAGGGCATCACCAACCACTCATATAATCCAAATTTGGTCTTAAAAGCGGTTTTCCACTCATCACCCTCCTTGATTCGAATTTGGTGATATCCACTTTTAAGGTCAATTTTGGAGAATAGAGTTGACCCATGCAATTCATCAAGCATATCATCAAGCCTTGGGATTGGATGCCTATACTTGATGGTGATGTTGTTGATTGCTCTACAATCACAACACATGCGCCATTTTCCATCTTTTTTAGGCACTAACAAGACAGGTACAGCACAAGGGCTTAGACTCTTTTGAACCCAACCCTTCTCCAACAAGTCTTGAACTTGTGATTCTATCTCCTTTGTTTCCTCGGGGTTGGTTCTATAAGCAGGCCTATTTGGTAGGCTTGCCCCCGGAATGAAGTCAATTTGATGTTCTATCCCCCTAAGAGGAGGAAGCCCATTGGGTCCTTCTTGTGAGAATAGATCGTCAAATTCACTCAAAAGGTTTTCTATTTGAGGAGGTAAAACCGTGAGTTCATTGCTTGTGGCAGTGCATGTAAGTGCTCCTTTACAAAAGATAAGGCTTGGTTGTTCAACAAGAAGCAAGTTTTCTAAAACATTTTCAAAAGGCTTTTCTTGTAGACCAACCTTGTGGGAAGGAACACTCTTCTCCCACGCCTTCCTATCCCTAAGGATTTTCTCTTTTTCTAGCACTCTTTTTTTTTTTGTTTTCCTCATTCCTCTTTTGTTTCATTTGTATTTGGTCTTTCACCACTTGAGAATGTGGTAAAGGACTAAGTACAAACTTCTTATATTTATGGGTGAAGGAAATCTCGTTAGTGAGACCATCATGCAAGGTTTTCTTGTCAAATTGCCATGGCCTCCCTAATAAGATATGGCAAGCTTCCATAGGCACTACATCACATAAAACTTTATCTTTGTATTTCCCTATGGAAAACTTGATTTCCACTTGCTTATCTACATGTAGTTCCCCATTTTCATTAAGCCATTGAAGTTTGTAAGGTTTTGGGTGAGGAACCACTTGTAGCTTAAGCTTTTCAACCATCCTAGCACTACAACAATTACAACTAGATCCACTATCCACAATGAGGGAACATATATTTTCTAAAACATTGCATCTTGTATGAAATATGTTCTCCCTTTGTGTTTCAATGGATGTGCTAGGGTGATTGTTGAGGGTTCTCCTAATCATAAGCAATTCTCCCTCTAATGGAGCTACCCTCTCATCCTCTCCCCCTTCCTCTTTCTCACTAAGCTCATCCTCGCCACTAGTGTATTCGTCTACACCTTTAAGAAACAAAGTCCTTTGGTTTGGACATTGTGCTTGCACATGCCCCCTACCATAGCACTTAAAACATTTAACATCTCTAGCTCGGATGGGTGGGGTTGAGGTTTCTTTGGTGAAGGGTTTGGTAGGTTCTTTTGGTTTTTCCTTAGATGTACTACCCTCCCTTTTAAACTCTCTCTTGGGATAAAAGTTAGAATAGGGGCTCACCTTTTGACTTGATGTTTTGCGCAAATTTTGTTGCTCAACTTTAATGCAAAGTTGAACCAAATCATTCAAGTCTTGATAAGGTAAGAGCTCTACTCTATCTCTTATCTCAAGTGATAGGCCACTAAGGAACCTAGATATGGTGGTTTCCTCTTCCTCTCTAATAGAGGCTCTCATCATATAGAGCTCCATCTTTTGCCTATACTCTTCTACACTCATATTCTTTTGTTGGAGTCTTTGGAGCTTGTCCATCAACTCCCTATGGTAGTAAGAAGGTATATGTCGACGTCTTAGGGCTCCCCTAAGGTCATTCCAATATTCTATGGGAGGTTCCCTATGAAGACGTCGGTCTCTTTCTAAAGAGGTCCACCAATACATGGCATTTCCTTGGAAACTAAGGGTGGCTAAGGGTACTTTTCGTTCCTCACTTACCCTATGGCAAGCAAAGAGTTGCTCTACCTCCATCTCCCAATCTAGATATATTTCTACATTTTCCTTTCCATGAAAATGAGGTAGGTCTACTCTAGTTTCCCTTGGCACCTCTTGTTCCCTTTGCCTAGTTCTTCTAGGGGGTGGTTGGTAGTAGTCATTAATTCTAAGGCTTCCCTCCCCTAGAGTTGCAATGCTTTGGGATGCATGAGTATTTGTTTTTTTTGATTTTTGGGATTTCTCTTCTTGAGCTCTAGCCAACTCATTAATCTTGTTTTCATTCTCCAATTGCCTAGAAGAGATTAATTGTACCGCTTGGGATACCTCTTTCAAAAGGGTTTTCAAAGATTTTACTTCACATTCTATAGACTTTGGAGAATGAGAAGAAGAAGACATGGCTAGACCTTTGTGTATTTAGGCGTTTTTACTTTGAGAAAGATTAGGGAAGATAAAGAAGGTAGTTTTCCAGGTAAGGGAGGTGAGTCTCAAATGACTACTTAAGTACCAAGCCTTTTCCTTGCCAAAAACTAGTCTCCAATGCCTTCTCACAAAAATTTCTCTTAGTGAAACACTTAAAACACAAGAAGTTGAGAAATCAAAAAGCAATAAAACTATGTAAGCTAAAAAAAAAAAGATATGCAACAAACTAGTCGGTTTTAGCACAAATTAAACTAAACTAATCATGCAAAACGTTTCTACCAAAACAATAGAAAACAAGTTCAAACAAGCAACAAATTACTAAGCAAAAAAAATTTACTATGCTATTCGGCCCTAGGTGAGGCTTCTTGGACACTTTGAGCCCTTGAAGACACACTCACCGTCTAAACGTAATTAAAGAGGTAATTAACAATAAACCAAGTTGCAAAGGAAAAGAAGACTCCCTTTGTTGATCCTCTTTTGGGTTAGTGCACTTCCTTGTTGTCTTGAATTTTTTTTTGATCTTCTAGGTGTTTGTATTGTTTGTTTCAAGCAACCTTGTTTCGGCTTTAGCTTTGTGTCCTCCTTAAAATGATGGCTTTAATTCTCCAATTTCCAGCACCTATTCACAAGAGCTAAACCTAAACCAAGTCAAGTTCCATGCACATATGCACCAAGGAGAATTAAATTCCAGCACCCAAAAGAGAGGTCAAGAAACAAAAGCAAGAAACAAATTTAATTGAATAAAAAACAGTACCACCAAAAGGATTTATAATATGACAACTTAGAAAGAGAGTCAAGAAATTAAAGCAAACAATTAAAGGTACTCAAAAAAAAGTTGGCACACAAAAGGAATTCCTAAAGAAAAGCACTAGATTAGATGACCAAATAAAAAAAAACAGCACCACTGAAAATTGTTGTGGGCCAGAAAACGTGTTTGTTCCCCGATTTATGCTGAGCTGTATTTTTAAAATTTGTCTCTGAAATTTATATGCAAGAAAATTCAGGATCTTATCTAAACAATGGCTTTGGAATCACCTAAAACGCATGCACCATTTTTTTTAATAATTTTTGCAAATTTGGTGTGCAGTTAGGCCAGCTGGAGCGCTCAAGATTTGCACTCTGATTTTGTAAGATTTATCATATTTTTTCTGTTGCCTTTTTTGATCTGATTCTTTTTTTTGTCCTTTTTGTAACACTTCAAACTTGCATTTTCCAGAGAATCACATATTTCCTATGAGTGGAAATAATTTTTGAAACAAAAAACAGCCAGACAGAGAGAGAAACAGGGGAAAACTGGAAAACTGGAAAAAAAAAACAGCAAGATACCAAAATTTAACACAAAGGAAAATGTAAGAAGGAAATTGTGTAAGAACTAAGACACAATTATGAACTCAAACTAAAATTAAAAAGGCAGCAAAGGATCAAAATAACAGCAGATTAAGGCAAATTAAAGAGACCCAAAAACAAGAAACAATCAAGCCAAAAATAGGACTACTAAGAATTGATGACAATTATGGATTCACATGACTTGACACAACATTTATAGATTCAGAAAATAAAGACTCAAAGCATAAAATGAAGCAATTATAAGAAAGCAATAAAGACTCAAATTCCTAAAAGAAAACAGCCACTCAATGTGTAAGGAATCCTATCACAATTGCACAAGAAAATGTTCAAGATCAATTGAACACATGTGCTTCGGTTGGATCTTCCATAAGCACACCAAGAACAATTTAAAATGTAAAAAAAAAAAACAGCAAGACAATTATGGAATTGAAATGACAAGATGAAAATAAAGAAGAACTGAAAATTTAAAAAGACAAGCTACTCATTTTGAAGAACCAAAAGCTCATGATACCAAATGATGGCATTTTCATGTGTTCTTCTTGAATCAAAGTAGAAATAGATGGAGCGGAAGCAATGGATGAGTGAAACAAGACCCTCCTAGGAGTTGTGTTGGTCTTGAAGGTGCATGATGAGTATGGGTTGAGTGGTTCGGCCAGCTCAAGGGAGAAGGTGAAAGGATTGAAGTTTATAGCCTAGATTTCTAGGAGGAGTAAAGCTTGTGCACAAAAATGGCAGCATAACATTACTCAAATAAACTTCAAAATACATGAGGTAGGCCTCCTTATTTATAGATTTAGGAGCCTTGGTGAGCAAGCTTAAAGGGTAGGGATGGAAATACAAAAAGTGGGGGCTGCCTAGGGTATTGACTTTAGTCAAACCACACCATCATCCTAATATTCTAGAAGATAGGTCAAAAAATGCAACATTTGATAGTACACCCCTCCCTCTTTTGCTAAAGGCACCTATTTGCTAGCACACCCCTCCTTCTATTGCTAAGGGCACCTTTTTGATAGCACACCCCTAAGTTAGCAAGTTTTGCTTACTACACTAATCTACTAAGCTACCCCTAATGGGCCTCCAAGTAGCATGTACAAGGTCTTCTCCCTCCCATCCGTGGCTTCTTCTATGTGTGCTTGGATATGTTTAGCCATGGATCTTGTGAGAGGTCCTAGACGGTCTAGCTCCATGGATAGCCTCCCTCCTTCACGTCCTAGACGCTCACTTCTTGGAGCTAGACGCTCCTCTTGGTCTAGACGGTCTTCTTGGTTTGGGCCTTGGCTTCCTTGGTTAGATGTGCTTGGCCCTCCTCCATCAAGGGGCGACGTGCTTTGTGATCCTAGCTCGAGGGGGGGTGAAGAATGAAGAGGATATGGGCAGTATACGTGTGGTGAAGGATTTCACGGATGTGTTTCCAGAAGAAATACCTGGACTACCGCCTAAGAGAGAAGTGGAATTCTCTATTGATTTGGTACCTGGAGCTGGACCAGTGTCAATGGCGCCATACAGGATGGCTCCAGCCGAGTTGGTAGAACTAAAGAAGCAAGTGGAAGAGTTGTTGGAGAAACAATTCATCAGGCCTAGTGTATCTCCATGGGGGGCTCCAGTGCTTCTAGTTAAGAAAAAGGATGGAGGGTCTCGGTTGTGTGTGGATTACAGGCAGTTGAATAAGCTGACCATCAAGAACAAGTACCCTCTGCCTAGAATTGACGATTTGATGGATCAATTGCATGGAGCCTCATTGTTCTCAAAGATTGATCTGAGAATGGGATACCACCAAATTTTGGTAAAAGCTGAAGATGTTCAGAAAACGGCATTTAGGTCTCGTTATGGACATTATGAGTATGTGGTGATGCCGTTTGGAGTGACAAATGCTCCAGCTCTGTTCATGGACTACATGAATAGAATTTTTCGTCCTTTCTTGGATAAGTTTGTTGTAGTCTTTATAGACGACATACTTATTTATTCAAGAACCGAGGAAGAACATGAGGAACATTTGAGGACAGTGTTGGAGATTCTGAGGGAGAAGCAACTCTATGCCAAGTTCTCTAAGTGTGAGTTCTGGCTGAAGGAAGTCAACTTCTTAGGACACGTGATATCTGCTCGGGGGATCTCAGTGGATCCAGCCAAGGTAGAGGCAGTGCTGCAGTGGGAACGTCCTAAGACAGTCACTGAGATAAGGAGCTTTGTGGGTTTAGCTGGCTACTATCGGAGGTTTATTGAGGATTTTTCCAAGGTAGTGACTCCTTTGACTCAGTTGACACGCAAAGATCAACCTTTTGCTTGGACCGATCGATGTGAGCAGAGTTTCATGGAACTAAAGGAAAGGTTGACTAGTGCTCCGGTGCTGGTGATCCCAGATGTGGGGAAACCTTTTGATGTCTACTGTGATGCTTCACATCAGGGCTTGGGATGCGTTTTGATGCAAGGGAAAAGAGTAGTTGCATATGCTTCAAGGCAACTCAAAGTTCATGAGAGAAACTATCCTACTCATGACTTGGAGTTGGCGGCTGTGGTGTTTGCCTTGAAGGTTTGGAGGCATTATCTGTATGGAGCTCGGTTTCATGTGTTTAGTGATCATAAGAGCCTGAAATATCTGTTCGATCAGAAGGAATTAAATATGAGACAAAGGAGATGGATGGAGTTTCTAAAAGACTATGATTTCCAACTCATGTATCATCCAGGGAAGGCCAATGTAGTGGCAGATGCTTTGAGTAGGAAATCAATGCAAGTATCATACATGATGATTGAAGGACAGAAACTGATCGAGCAATTCAGAGACTTAAACTTGGGAGTAGAATTCCATGTTAATCACATTAGTTGTAGTAAGCTGGCTATAACTAATGACTTCCTTGGAGTGATAAAGGATAAGCAGTTGGAGGACCCTAGTCTGAAGCGTACTCTGGAGTCACTAGGGACCGATCAGGCTAAAGACTTTGTGATGGGCGATGATGGGATCTTGAGATTTAATGGCAGAATTTGCATACCTGCAAATGAAGAGTTGAAGAAGATGATCCTAGAGGAAGGTCACAGGAGTCGCCTTAGCCTACATCCAGGCATGAACAAGATGTACCATGACTTGAAGGAGTCATTTTGGTGGTCGGGCATGAAGAGAGACATCGCCCAGTATGTTACTACCTGCTTGACGTGTCAGAAGGCAAAGGTAGAGCATCAAAGACCTGGCGGTTTGTTACAGCAACTGGATATTCCTAGTGGAAATGGGATAGCATTGCTATGGATTTTGTTACCCATTTACCCAGATCGGTAAGAGGTCATGATGCAATCTGGGTCATAGTAGATCGGCTAACAAAGAGTGCCCACTTCCTTCCAGTTAATTTGAGAATATCCATGGCCAAGTTGGCTCAGTTATACATCAGAGAAATTGTGAGGCTGCATGGAGTGCCTTCCAGCATTGTTTCGGATAGAGATCCCAGGTTCACCTCACGGTTCTGGCAGACTTTACAAGACTCTTTGGGAACTAAGTTGAGGATGAGCTCTACATATCATCCTCAAACAGATGGACAGTCTGAGAGAACAATTCAGTCCCTGGAAGATCTGTTGAGGACATGTGTTTTGGACCAATTGGGAAGCTGGGATGAGATGTTGCCACTAGTGGAGTTTACCTATAATAACAGTTATCATGCCAGCATTGGGATGGCACCGTATGAAGCTTTGTATGGAAGGAAATGCAGAACTCCATTGTGTTGGTACCAGGAGGGCGAAGCTGTCTTGGTCGGGCCAGAGTTGATTCAGCAGACGACCGAGAAGGTGAAACAGATAAAAGACAGAATGAAAGCTTCTCAGAGTCGGCAGAAATCTTATGCAGATCAGAGGAGAAAACCCTTGGAGTTTGCAGTAGGAGATCATGTGTTCATGAGAGTGACACCGACCAAGGGTGTAGGACGAGCTATCAGATCAAAGAAGCTATCTCCTAAGTTCGTCGGGCCATATCAGATCTTGAGGAGGATCGGTCCAGTGGCTTACGAGATTGCTCTACCTCCTCAGTTAGCGAATCTGCATAATGTCTTTCATGTATCACAGCTGAGGAAGTACATGGCAGACCCTAGTCACGTGCTGGAAGTGGACGATGTGCAGATCAAGGACGACTTGTCTTTTGAAGCGAAACCAGTTAGGATTGACGATTGCCAGAGTAAGCAGCTCAGAGGCAAGACCATCAACATGGTGAAGGTGGTGTGGGATGACCGATCAGGGGATTCAACTTGGGAGTTAGAAGAAACCATGAGAGAAGCCTATCCATACCTCTTTTCCTTGTAATTCAATTTTCGAGGACGAAAATTTTTCTTGTTGGGGAGAATGTAAGGACCTAGAAAATTTTATTGGAATGAAAGTGATATATTTTAAGCGAACTCTAAGTATGTTTTTATTTAAAATATAAAGGAAGGAAAGTGTAGCTTAGAAGTCCACGAGATCGCCGTTGTTGAAGACGGAGGCGATCTCCGACTTCTCTGGTACATAATCGCCTGTCGCCTAGAGTGCACATGATCGCCAATCGCCTATGGTGTACATGATCGCCGAAAGTGCACTTAGTAGGTGGTCAAGATGCTGGATCAACCATAGTGGGTTCCAAAAACCACGCGTATCAAGGTGTGGGTTGAGCCTTAGCTATGCTGTGCATGCGAAGCTCTATGCTTGAGCATAAGAATTCATCCTTAGTGTTGCATGCATGGGCGCACGAGGAGTAGTGCTGATCTATTCTGGGAAATGTGAAGCTACCGACGTCACCAAGCCATGTGGAGGTGATACCTTGGACGTAACATAGTGGGATGAAGAACCTTCAGCAAGGCGTGGCGATGTGTCATCAGTCATCGCCGGGATGAGAGGCACATCAGTCATCGCCGAGATGAGAGGCACATCAGTCATAGCCGGTATGAGAGGCATCGGTGGATGGTGAATGGTCATCGCGCGACCAGGCATCGGTGGATGGTGGAGGGTCATCGCGCGACCAGGCATCGGTGGATGGTGGAGGGTCATCGCGCGACCAGGCATCGGTGGATGGTGGATGGTCATCGCGCGACCAGGCATCGGTGGATCTTGTTTCACACAGATAAGGTAGGACCCAGGCTCCCAGCATGAGCGTCTTGTATGCACGACACGTAGTCAGGGAGAGTACTTCAGAACAGTGACTCCAGAGAGTTGGTATGGAAAGTGACCCAGAGTTGGTGTACGCAGAGACCCACGTGGCATTACTGTTAGAGGAAATGTACACGCAAGCTTCCCTGCAGAGTGGGTGGTGGCAGCGGCATTCCTGGGAAGGGTGGCTTAAGTTCAAACTTCAGTCTGGCATAGGCAAGGTTGGAACGCTGCTTGAGTAGAGAGAAATTGAGTGAGTTGGCTTTAGCTCCCTGTTTCTTCCCTCTCCTTCGCCATACGTTCAGACGTCCTAGCGCACCAGTTGGCTATCGGCGACTACCATAGAGCACTTGGGAGGTTCTCTGCAAGTTCTCCAAACCGGACGCTAAAACAAAGTAAGTCGTGTCGCTCTGTTCTTCGAGTTGATCCTGCACTTGAGAGGGTTGCCTCTGCATAGGCGTTGCATGCAACTCTCTTGGCTTTAGGAATCGTCTCTGTTAACGTAGAAATGAGTGGTATAGCTAGTTTTGTGACTAAGGCTCCATGGTGCAGGTTAAGGCATCCTTGAATCTCGTTGGGTTGGAGCTCTTAGTGAAGTTTACGCTAGTCCAGGTAAGGGAAGCTAGCTTTATTTTCAAGAAAACCTTAAGCTAGAAGATTTTGATGTTGGGGCGACGTGGTCATCGGTTTCAAATGTTATTGCATAATCCCCTGTTTTTGGACGTGATCGCTGGTTTTAATGTTGATTTCGAACTCCCCTGTTTTAGTGTCGTTTGAAACTGTTTGAGATTGAAATGTGAAATGCATGTGACATTCGAAAATCTGAACCTTGGAATGATTGTTGCTGTGATTGGAATCGTTCATTTAAGTGTTATATGATGTGTTGAATGTTGTGAATGTGGAATCAAGGCATAGTATTTTCAGGAAAGAAAATACCGTGTAAGATTGTGTAGAATGTGCATTGATCGGTGATTTCTATAATGAGATATCCTGACTCTCCTGATATAGTGGAATCATATAGATGATGTTATTCAGGCGTTGAGAGTCGATGGAGGTTCATATGTATGGGTAAGTGGTTTGAAAGATAACTACTTGACCTGTTGTATGGATTAACCTTGTCATACTAGGAGAGTGATGAGATTGAGAGTGAGATTATGTTTATGCGCATAGTTGTGGGAACTTTACAGCAATGTAGTATGACAGGTGCAGATCTCTGAGTCTAGTCAATGCACGAGTCTTCCGGAAGTAGTGTCAAGTGTCTATGTGTGATGAGTCAGTGGAAGTCTGACGTGAGAAAGAGAAATATTGAAATTTGATAGACACTTGATGGATTATGTGAAATGAATGACACTTGAGGGAATTGTGAAATGTGTGAATATTGGATGGTTTACGTTAATATCAAGTTTCATGTTTTAAAGTTTTAAAAATATCTAGCTTACCCCTGCGTTTTGCTTTGTGTTTGTTTTCTTTAAAACTGTGATGATCGTGTGTAATTTACACGGGAGCAGATGATGTTGCAGGCAGTGGAGCTCCTCAGTGAGTGGATGGACAAGGAGATCGCCTGTTCTTGTGCTGTAGTTTATTTTATTTTGAAAACTGGATGATTATGTATTAAAATTCCCTAGAGAAGGGATATTATTTTGAAATACAATGTACTGATGGATGTATTTTATTATATATTCATATATTAATTTTGATATTATTGTTTTACCTTTATTTTATTATATAAATAAGAATAAGATATTGAGGGGCGTTACAAGATCAGTCTCTAGATGAGCGCCTGGAAGCAGAGCGCGAGAAGTAATGGCGCCAGATCCGTCATCGGTGTATGGTCATCGGGGTTTCTTGCTACACGCAGTTAAACTGGGACCCAGGCTCCCAGCGAGAGCGTTACGCATTCACCTCGCATGATTCCAAACCAGAAGAAGAAGAGTTGCTCGCCAGTAGGGTTGTGCATGAGGATGGTGTAAGAAAGCTAGTAAGCTGGTAAGTGATCGGTGACTCTCTTAACCCATTACGTGCATGGCACTGTGCGGGGAGATCGTGCATGCAGGATGCAACGCCTGGCGAGTGTGTTTACACCAACCACCTCTGGTGCTCTCGTGGGGGCATGCGACTCGCTCAGAGGGAAGAAACGCGCTAAGTTACTTCCCAAGGGAATAACTTAGGCGCATAGAGAAAAGCGCAAAGGCCCTTCAGGTATGACATATGTACAGTTAAATCCTTCCTCGCCTAAGAGCGATGTGAGGTCAGTTAGAGCCTGTCACTTGGAGTTAGAAGTCTCGTAAGCGGAGAGGTAGGTTCGTAGAGAACACCTCCCCTTCGAGTGAGAACTTCCAACGTCAAAGAAGGGTTCGCCCAGTGAAATCCTCCCTCGCCTAAGAGCGATGTGAGGTCAGTTAGAGCCTGTCACTTGGAGTTAGAGGTCTCGTAAGCGGAGAGGTAGGTTCATAGAGAACACCTCCCCTTCGAGTGAGAACTTCCAACATGAAAGAAGGGTTCGCCCAGTGACATCCTCCCTCGCCTATGAGCGATGTGAGGACAGTTAGAACCTGTCACTTGGAGTTAGAGGTCTCGTAAGCGGAGAGGTAGGTTCGTAGAGAACACCTCCCCTTCGAGTGAGAACTTCCAACGTGAAAGAAGGGTTCGCCCAGTGAAATCCTCCCTCGCCTATGAGCGATGTGAGGTCAGTTAGAACCTGTCAGTGGGGGTTAGAGGTCTCGTAAGTAGGAAGGAAGATTCGTAAGGAACACCTCCTCTTCGAGTGAGAACTCCCAACTTGAAAGAAAGGTTCACCAGTGAAGTCCTCACCCTCGACTTCTTACAGCGAGGCTGAGGCGAGAGAAGTCCTCACCCTCGACTTCTTACAGCGAGGCTGAGGCCAGAGAAAATGTCCTCACCCTCGACTTCTTACAGTGAGGCTGAGGCGAGAGAAGAAGTCCTCACCCTCAACTTCTTACAGCGAGGCTGAGGCGAGAGAAGAAGTCCTCACCCTCGACTTTGTACAGGGAGGCTGAGGCAAGAGAAAAAGAAGTCCTCACCCTCGACTTTGTACAGCGAGGCTGAGGCAAGAGAAAAAGAAGTCCTCACCCTTGACTTCTTACAGCAAGGCTGAGGCGAGAGAAGAAGTCCTCACCCTCGACTTCTTACAGCGAGGCTGAGGCAAGAGAAAAAGAAGTCCTCACCTTCGACTTCTTACAGCGAGGCTGAGGCGCGAGAAAAAAGACCTCACCCTCGACTTCTTACAATGAGGCTGAGGTGAGAGAAAAAGACCTCACCCTCGACTTCTTACAGCGAGGCTGAGGCGAGAAAGAATAGTACTGTCCTCCTCAATATAGCACTCGAGGTCGACCCACCAGGAGGTCTTACTTGATGAGTTAAGATTGATCGAATTAAGGCTCTCCTTGGCTTGTCAGTCAAGGTCAACTTAGGAGAAATCTCCCATCTCCCAGTATAAGGAGGAGGTCTTCTGAAGCTTATCGGCAGGCAAGAGGGGTCATCGAGAAACACTCTTCCTGATGGCATTTTCATGTGTTCTTCTTGAATCAAAGTAGAAATAGATGGAGCGGAAGCAATGGATGAGTGAAACAAGACCCTCCTAGGAGTTGTGTTGGTCTTGAAGGTGCATGATGAGTATGGGTTGAGTGGTTCGGCCAGCTCAAGGGAGAAGGTGAAAGGATTGAAGTTTATAGCCTAGATTTCTAGGAGGAGTAAAGCTTGTGCACAAAAATGGCAGCATAACATTACTCAAATAAACTTCAAAATACATGAGGTAGGCCTCCTTATTTATAGATTTAGGAGCCTTGGTGAGCAAGCTTAAAGGGTAGGGATGGAAATACAAAAAGTGGGGGCTGCCTAGGGTATTGACTTTAGTCAAACCACACCATCATCCTAATATTCTAGAAGATAGGTCAAAAATGCAACATTTGATAGTACACCCCTCCCTCTTTTGCTAAAGGCACCTATTTGCTAGCACACCCCTCCTTCTATTGCTAAGGGAACCTTTTTGATAGCACACCCCTAAGTTAGCAAGTTTTGCTTTCTACACTACACTAATCTACTAAGCTACCCCTAATGGGCCTCCAAGTAGCATGTACAAGGTCTTCTCCCTCCCATCCGTGGCTTCTTCTATGTGTGCTTGGATATGTTTAGCCATGGATCTTGTGAGAGGTCCTAGACGGTCTAGCTCCATGGATAGCCTCCCTCCTTCACGTCCTAGACGCTCACTTCTTGGAGCTAGACGCTCCTCTTGGTCTAGACGGTCTTCTTGGTTTGGGCCTTGGCTTCCTTGGTTAGATGTGCTTGGCCCTCCTCCATCACTTCCTCCCCACAACAAGGCATCATCTTTAGCGCACAGGCCCTCTATGCACTTAGCGCTGGAGTGACAAAGAAGTAAAGCAAAGCCTGAAGCGCGATGACTGATCGGTGGTGCACTAACATGCTAGTCGGTGGTCGGTGGTAAAAGCTTTGAGTAAGAAAGCTTTTCCAGGCAAGTTCTTGTGCGATAAGCCGAAGCATTTAGGTGCCGTTAAGTCGGTCATCCAGTATGAAGTTATGTATAAAGACTGTTAAAGAGAATGCCAAGGTAACAGTTAGTCGCGATCAAGTCAGAAACCAAGTTTGAAGAGTTACAGTGAGATCGCGCTAAGGCCTAAGCTAGATTAACAGTTAGTCACATGCAGAGAGTTAAAGATGGAGAGAGACAAGTAGCTGAAGCAAATAGATTTCATTCATATTGAAGTCAACACAGAGAGCCTTTACAGCTAAAAGGTTTATACATAAGTCATGCGCCAGACAAAGAAATTACAGGAAAGAAGAAGTTGCAAAGGGAGAAGCTCAAGGAGGAGGAATGATCTTGCCATCGACCACTTAGTCTCTTCGCTGAGAACGAGTTCACAGCTCGAGACTAGGGGGCTTGTGATCCGATCGGTCATCGGTAGTCGATGACGTCAGCAGCAGATGACCACGTGGACCATTCTCAGGGTGACACGTGGTAGAAGATAGTAGGTGAATCAGAGGGGAGATCACTCAGAACGGTGATCGATGGTCAGTTGCTAAAGTGACCACCACCAGCAGATCAGTGCCTAGATGAGCACCTGACAGTAGAGCGCGAGAAGTAATGAAGCACCGATCAGTCATCGGTGCAAGCGCGCAAAGCCACGTAGGTCGCCCAGGCCGATGACTTAGTCTCTTCGCTGAAACAAGTTAACAGCGTGAGACTAGGGGGGCTTGTGTACCGACCAGTTCTCACCCATGACTTAGTCTCTTCGCTGAGAACGAGTTCACAACTTGAGACTGGGGGGCTTGTGATCCGGTCGATCATCGGTAGTCGATGACGTCAGCAGAAGATGACCACGTGGACCATTCACAGGGTGACATGTGGTAGAAGATAGCAGGTGAATCAGAGGGGAGATCACTCAGAACGGTGATCGGTGGTCAGTTTGATGGAGGAGGGCCAAACACATCTAACCAAGGAAGCCAAGGCCCAAACCAAGAAGACCGTCTAGACCAAGAGGAGCGTCTAGCTCCAAGAAGTGAGCGTCTAGGACGTGAAGGAGGGAGGCTATCCATGGAGCTAGACCGTCTAGGACCTCTCACAAGATCCATGGCTAAACATATCCAAGCACACATAGAAGAAGCCACGGATGGGAGGGAGAAGACCTTGTACATGCTACTTGGAGGCCCATTAGGGGTAGCTTAGTAGATTAGTGTAGTGTAGAAAGCAAAACTTGCTAACTTAGGGGTGTGCTATCAAAAAGGTGCCCTTAGCAATAGAAGGAGGGGTGTGCTAGCAAATAGGTGCCTTTAGCAAAAGAGGGAGGGGTGTACTATCAAATGTTGCATTTTTGACCTATCTTCTAGAATATTAGGATGATGGTGTGGTTTGACTAAAGTCAATACCCTAGGCAGCCCCCACTTTTTGTATTTCCATCCCTACCCTTTAAGCTTGCTCACCAAGGCTCCTAAATCTATAAATAAGGAGGCCTACCTCATGTATTTTCAAGTTTATTTGAGTAATGTTATGCTGCCATTTTTGTGCACAAGCTTTACTCCTCCTAGAAATCTAGGCTATAAACTTCAATCCTTTCACCTTCTCCCTTGAGCTGGCCGAACCACTCAACCCATACTCATCATGCACCTTCAAGACCAACACAACTCCTAGGAGGGTCTTGTTTCACTCATCCATTGCTTCCGCTCCATCTATTTTCTACTTTGATTCAAGAAGAACACATGAAAATGCCATCATTTGGTATCATGAGCTTTTGGTTCTTCAAGATGAGTAGCTTGTCTTTTTAAATTTTCAGTTCTTCTTTATTTTCATCTTGTCATTTCAATTCCATAATTGTCTTGCTGTTTTTTTTTTTACATTTTAAATTGTTCTTGGTGTGCTTATGGAAGATCCAACCGAAGCACATGTGTTCAATTGATCTTGAACATTTTCTTGTGCAATTGTGATAGGATTCCTTACACATTGAGTGGCTGTTTTCTTTTAGGAATTTGAGTCTTTATTGCTTTCTTATAATTGCTTCATTTTATGCTTTGAGTCTTTATTTTCTGAATCTATAAATGTTGTGTCAAGTCATGTGAATCCATAATTGTCATCAATTCTTAGTAGTCCTATTTTTGGCTTGATTGTTTCTTGTTTTTGGGTCTCTTTAATTTGCCTTAATCTGCTGTTATTTTGATCCTTTGCTGCCTTTTTAATTTTAGTTTGAGTTCATAATTGTGTCTTAGTTCTTACACAATTTCCTTCTTACATTTTCCTTTGTGTTAAATTTTGGTATCTTGCTGCTTTTTTTTTCCAGTTTTCCAGTTTTCCCCTGTTTCTCTCTCTGTCTGGCTGTTTTTTGTTTCAAAAATTATTTCCACTCATAGAAAATTTGTGATTCTCTGGAAAATGCAAGTTTGAAGTGTTACAAAAAGGACAAAAAAAAGAATCAGATCAAAAAAGGCAACAGAAAAAATATGATAAATCTTACAAAATCAGAGTGCAAATCTTGAGCGCTCCAGCTGGCCTAACTGCACACCAAATTTGCAAAAATTATTAAAAAAAAATGGTGCATGCGTTTTAGGTGATTCCAAAGCCATTGTTTAGATAAGATCCTGAATTTTCTTGCATATAAATTTCAGAGACAAATTTTAAAAATACAGCTCAGCATAAATCGGGGAACAAACACGTTTTCTGGCCCACAACAATTTTCAGTGGTGCTGTTTTTTTTTTATTTGGTCATCTAATCTAGTGCTTTTCTTTAGGAATTCCTTTTGTGTGCCAACTTTTTTTTGAGTACCTTTAATTGTTTGCTTTAATTTCTTGACTCTCTTTCTAAGTTGTCATATTATAAATCCTTTTGGTGGTACTGTTTTTATTCAATTAAATTTGTTTCTTGCTTTTGTTTCTTGACCTCTCTTTTGGGTGCTGGAATTTAATTCTCCTTGGTGCATATGTGCATGGAACTTGACTTGGTTTAGGTTTAGCTCTTGTGAATAGGTGCTGGAAATTGGAGAATTAAAGCCATCATTTTAAGGAGGAGACAAAGCTAAAGCCGAAACAAGGTTGCTTGAAACAAACAATACAAACACCTAGAAGATCAAAAAAAAATTCAAGACAACAAGGAAGTGCACTAACCCAAAAGAGGATCAACAAAGGGAGTCTTCTTTTCCTTTGCAACTTGGTTTATTGTTAATTACCTCTTTAATTACGTTTAGACGGTGAGTGTGTCTTCAAGGGCTCAAAGTGTCCAAGAAGCCTCACCTAGGGCCGAATAGCATAGTAAATTTTTTGCTTAGTAATTTGTTGCTTGTTTGAACTTGTTTTCTATTGTTTTGGTAGAAACGTTTTGCATGATTAGTTTAGTTTAATTTGTGCTAAAACCGACTAGTTTGTTGCATATCTTTTTTTTTAGCTTACATAGTTTTATTGCTTTTTGATTTCTCAACTTCTTGTGTTTTAAGTGTTTCACTAAGAGAAATTTTTGTGAGAAGGCATTGGAGACTAGTTTTTGGCAAGGAAAAGGCTTGGTACTTAAGTAGTCATTTGAGACTCACCTCCCTTACCTGGAAAACTACCTTCTTTATCTTCCCTAATCTTTCTCAAAGTAAAAACGCCTAAATACACAAAGGTCTAGCCATGTCTTCTTCTTCTCATTCTCCAAAGTCTATAGAATGTGAAGTAAAATCTTTGAAAACCCTTTTGAAAGAGGTATCCCAAGCGGTACAATTAATCTCTTCTAGGCAATTGGAGAATGAAAACAAGATTAATGAGTTGGCTAGAGCTCAAGAAGAGAAATCCCAAAAATCTCAAAAATAAAAAAAAACAAATACTCATGCATCCCAAAGCATTGCAACTCTAGGGGAGGGAAGCCTTAGAATTAATGACTACTACCAACCACCCCCTAGAAGAACTAGGCAAAGGGAACAAGAGGTGCCAAGGGAAACTAGAGTAGACCTACCTCATTTTCATGGAAAGGAAAATGTAGAAATATATCTAGATTGGGAGATGGAGGTAGAGCAACTCTTTGCTTGCCATAGGGTAAGTGAGGAACGAAAAGTACCCTTAGCCACCCTTAGTTTCCAAGGAAATGCCATGTATTGGTGGACCTCTTTAGAAAGAGACCGACGTCTTCATAGGGAACCTCCCATAGAATATTGGAATGACCTTAGGGGAGCCCTAAGACGTCGACATATACCTTCTTACTACCATAGGGAGTTGATGGACAAGCTCCAAAGACTCCAACAAAAGAATATGAGTGTAGAAGAGTATAGGCAAAAGATGGAGCTCTATATGATGAGAGCCTCTATTAGAGAGGAAGAGGAAACCACCATATCTAGGTTCCTTAGTGGCCTATCACTTGAGATAAGAGATATAGTAGAGCTCTTACCTTATCAAGACTTGAATGATTTGGTTCAACTTTGCATTAAAGTTGAGCAACAAAATTTGCGCAAAACATCAAGTCAAAAGGTGAGCCCCTATTCTAACTTTTATCCCAAGAGAGAGTTTAAAAGGGAGGGTAGTACATCTAAGGAAAAACCAAAAGAACCTACCAAACCCTTCACCAAAGAAACCTCAACCCCACCCATCCGAGCTAGAGATGTTAAATGTTTTAAGTGCTATGGTAGGGGGCATGTGCAAGCACAATGTCCAAACCAAAGGACTTTGTTTCTTAAAGGTGTAGACGAATACACTAGTGGCGAGGATGAGCTTAGTGAGAAAGAGGAAGGGGGAGAGGATGAGAGGGTAGCTCCATTAGAGGGAGAATTGCTTATGATTAGGAGAACCCTCAACAATCACCCTAGCACATCCATTGAAACACAAAGGGAGAACATATTTCATACAAGATGCAATGTTTTAGAAAATATATGTTCCCTCATTGTGGATAGTGGATCTAGTTGTAATTGTTGTAGTGCTAGGATGGTTGAAAAGCTTAAGCTACAAGTGGTTCCTCACCCAAAACCTTACAAACTTCAATGGCTTAATGAAAATGGGGAACTACATGTAGATAAGCAAGTGGAAATCAAGTTTTCCATAGGGAAATACAAAGATAAAGTTTTATGTGATGTAGTGCCTATGGAAGCTTGCCATATCTTATTAGGGAGGCCATGGCAATTTGACAAGAAAACCTTGCATGATGGTCTCACTAACGAGATTTCCTTCACCCATAAATATAAGAAGTTTGTACTTAGTCCTTTACCACATTCTCAAGTGGTGAAAGACCAAATACAAATGAAACAAAAGAGGAATGAGGAAAACAAAAAAAAAAAAGAGTGCTAGAAAAAGAGAAAATCCTTAGGGATAGGAAGGCGTGGGAGAAGAGTGTTCCTTCCCACAAGGTTGGTCTACAAGAAAAGCCTTTTGAAAATGTTTTAGAAAACTTGCTTCTTGTTGAACAACCAAGCCTTATCTTTTGTAAAGGAGCACTTACATGCACTGCCACAAGCAATGAACTCACGGTTTTACCTCCTCAAATGGAAAACCTTTTGAGTGAATTTGACGATCTATTCTCACAAGAAGGACCCAATGGGCTTCCTCCTCTTAGGGGGATAGAACATCAAATTGACTTCATTCCGGGGGCAAGCCTACCAAATAGGCCTGCTTATAGAACCAACCCCGAGGAAACAAAGGAGATAGAATCACAAGTTCAAGACTTGTTGGAGAAGGGTTGGGTTCAAAAGAGTCTAAGCCCTTGTGCTGTACCTGTCTTGTTGGTGCCTAAAAAAGATGGAAAATGGCGCATGTGTTGTGATTGTAGAGCAATCAACAACATCACCATCAAGTATAGGCATCCAATCCCAAGGCTTGATGATATGCTTGATGAATTGCATGGGTCAACTCTATTCTCCAAAATTGACCTTAAAAGTGGATATCACCAAATTCGAATCAAGGAGGGTGATGAGTGGAAAACCGCTTTTAAGACCAAATTTGGATTATATGAGTGGTTGGTGATGCCCTTTGGACTCACTAACGCTCCAAGCACATTCATGAGGCTTATGAATCACACCTTGAGGGATTGTATAGGTAAATATGTAGTAGTTTACTTTGATGATATCTTAGTATATAGTAAAACCCTAGAAGACCATCTAAGTCACCTTAGGGAAGTCTTTCTAGTTCTTAGGAAAAATAGTCTTTTTGCAAATAGGGATAAGTGTACCTTTGGTGTAGATAGTGTAGTCTTTTTAGGCTTTATAGTAAACAAAATGGGGGTACATGTAGATCCCGAGAAAATCAAAGCCATCCAAGAGTGGCCAATGTAAGGACCTGTAAAATTAAATTGGAATAAAAGGGTATATTTTAAATGAATTCTAAGTATGTTTTTATTTAAAATAAAAAGGAAGGAAAGTGTAGCTTAGAAGACTACAAGAGTTCCTTGTTAACACATAATCGCCGGTCGCCTAGACTACACGTGATCGCCAGGGCGAGAGGACATCGGGGGGTTAGTCTTCGCGCGAGAGGACATCGGTGGATAATCTTCGCGCGAGAGGTCATCGGTGGAGAGTCTTCGCGCGGAAGGTCATCGGTGGAGAGTCTTCGCGCGAGAGGGCATCGGTGGAGATTCTTCGCGCGGAAGGTCATCGGTGGAGATTCTTCGCGCGGAAGGTCATCGGTGGAGAGTCTTCGCGCGGAAGGTCATCGGTGGAGAGTCTTCGCGCGAGAGGACATCGGTGGGGAGTCTTCGCGCAAGAGGTCATCGGTGGAAGGTTATCGCGCGAAGGTTATCGCGCGATGTCGAGTTGTACGTAGAGAAGTGGGACCCAGACTCCCAGCAGAAGGCACGCGGCACGCGCGACACGTATACAAAAAGTGTTGGTTCAGAACAGTGACATCAGAATGTTGGCATGCGCAAGAAACAACAGTGGTCGTACTGTTCAGAGCAGTGGTTGGCATGCACAAGAGACAACCGTGGTCGTGCTGTTCAGAGAAACGTACATTCAGGGTCTTGCAGAAGGGAGTGGCAGCAGCATACGTGGACAAGTATGCTTGGATTCAAAAACCCACTGCGGGGAGGCGAAGAACGTTGGAGTGGCCCAAGAGTGAAAGAGTGAGAGCATCTCCATCCTTCTCATTTCTCTCCTTCGCGCTGCGATTCTGGCACCTTCACACAAGAGTACGACGAGCGGCAGCCACCATTAGAGCACCTGGGAAGTTCTCTGCAAGTCCTTCAAACCAGACGCAAAAACAGAGCCAAGGCGTTCTTTAGGCTTCGTTGGATTTCGGAGCTCCTGGTGTTTGCGCAAGTCCAGGTAAGGGAAGCTAGCTTTATTTTCAATACAAGCCATAGATTAGCTGTTTCTGAAGTGAGGGCGACGTGGTCGCCGGTTTCGTTTTCATCTTCGTGAATGCTCTGTTCTATGTGCCTGGGCGACGTGGTCGCCGGTTTTTAAAATCCTATTGTCACGATGCTCTGTTTTGGTGATGGGGCGACGTGGTCGCCGGTTTTTCAACTGTTATTGCATAATCCCCTGTTTTTGAACGAGATCGCCGGTTTTGGTGTTGTTTTTGCGAACTCCCCTGTTTTGGTGTTGTTTTGAAACTATTTGAGATGTAAATGTGATATTCGAAAACATGAACCTTGGAGTGAGTTTTGCTGTGATTGAAATCATTCATTTAAGTGTGGTATGATGTGTTGAATGTTGTGAATGTGGGATCAAGGCATAGTATTTTCAGGAAAGAAAATACCGTGTAAGATCGTGTAGGATGTGCATTGATCGGTGATGTCTATAATGAGATTATCCTGACTCTCCTGAGATAATGAATTCATATAGATGAAGTTATTCAGGCGTTGAGAGTCGAAGGAGGTTCATATGAATGGGTGAGTCGTGTGAAAAAGAACGAGCTCGGCCTGTTATATGGATTAACCCTGTCATACTGTGAGAATGATGAACTTGAGATCGAGATTGTGTTGATGCGCATAGCTGTGGAAACATTACAGCAGTTTAGTATGACAGGTGCGGATCTCTGAGTCTAGTCAATGCACGTGTCTTCCGGAAGTAGTGTCAAGTGTCTTGTGTGCGGAGTCAGTGGTGGTCTGACATGTGAAATGAGGAACTTGAAATTGATAGACACTTGATGCAGTTTGTGAAATAGAATGACTCTTGAAAATATTGTGAAATGTGTGATTTCTGGGCGATCAGGTGAAGGGTATGAGAAACTTGATAGTGATACGTGAATATCTTGAAATTGTTTACCTTGATTTTAATTTAATTATCCTTATTTAAACTCTCCTTAAAATATCTAGCTTACCCTGCGTGTTCTGCTCGTTGGCTGTCTTTCTCTTAAAAACTGTGATGATCGTGTATAACTTACACGGGAGCAGATGATCTTCCAGGAAGCAGAGCTCCCTAGTGAGTGGTCGCCGAGGAAGAGATCGCCGGTTTCTATCTCTTGGTGGTGATCGCCGGTTTTATGTCCTGCTAGCAGATCGCCTGTTTTGGGGCCTTCTGTTACCAGATCGCCGGTTCATGTATGGAGACCGCCGATCTTGTTGTATTTGATTGAATTTCGTTAAATTTTGAAAACATTTGACTGGTTATGTATTAAACTCCCTAAGAGGAGCAACTTCATTACTTATATATATATATTATCATGTACTCTTCAATATTATTTGTGTACCTTTATTTTCATTATACAAGTATGTATGGTTTTATTTTGGCGGGATGTTACAGCCAACTCCACAAAATGTAAGTGATGTAAGAAGTTTTCATGGGTTAGCTAGCTTCTATAGAAGGTTTGTGCCTAATTTTTCTAGCCTAGCTTCTCCTTTGAATGAACTTGTTAAAAAAGATGTTGCATTTTGTTGGAATGAAAAGCATGAGCAAGCCTTTCAAAGGCTAAAAGCTCAACTCACCAATGCACCCATCCTATCTCTCCCAAATTTTTCCAAAACTTTTGAGATAGAGTGTGATGCATCGGGAGTAGGCATAGGCGCGGTATTGTTGCAAGGTGGACACCCCATTGCTTATTTTAGTGAAAAACTCCATGGTGCCACCCTCAACTACCCCACTTATGACAAAGAGCTCTATGCTCTTGTGAGAGCCCTAAAGACTTGGGAACACTATCTTGTGTCCAAAGAATTTGTTATCCATAGTGATCACGAGTCTTTAAAATATTTAAAGGGCCAACACAAGCTCAATAAGAGACATGCAAAATGGATGGAATTTCTTGAACAATTTCCTTATGTAATCAAATACAAGAAAGGAAGCACCAATATAGTGGCCGATGCTCTTTCAAGACGCCACACACTCTTTTCAAAATTGGGTGCCCAAATTCTTGGATTTGACCACATAAGAGAGCTTTACCAAGAAGATCAAGAACTTTCATCCATCTATGCCCAATGTCTACATAGAGCGCAAGGAGGTTACTATGTGTCCGAGGGATATCTTTTTAAAGAAGGAAAACTTTGCATTCCCCAAGGAACACATAGAAAACTCCTTGTCAAAGAATCACATGAAGGGGGACTCATGGGCCATTTTGGAGTTGATAAGACTCTAGATCTTTTGAAAGCAAAATTTTGTTGGCCACACATGAGGAAAGATGTCCAACGCCATTGCTCTAGATGTATCTCATGTTTAAAAGCAAAGTCTAGAACAATGCCGCATGGACTCTACACCCCTTTGCCGATTGCAAATGCTCCTTGGGAAGACATTAGCATGGATTTCATTTTAGGACTTCCTAGGACTGCAAGAGGCTATGACTCTATCTTTGTGGTAGTGGACCATTTTAGCAAAATGTCTCACTTTATTCCATGCCACAAAGTAGATGATGCTCAAAATATTTCTAAACTCTTCTTTAGAGAAGTGGTGAGACTCCATGGTCTCCCTAGAAGTATAGTGTCCGATAGAGATCCCAAGTTTATAAGTCACTTTTGGAAAACTCTTTGGGGTAAACTTGGAACAAGACTACAATTCTCAACTTCTTGTCATCCTCAAACGGATGGGCAAACCGAAGTAGTCAATAGATCTCTTGGAACTATGCTTAGGGCTATCATGAAGGGCAGCCACGAATCTTGGGATGAGTACCTTCCCCACATTGAATTTGCTTACAATAGAGTAGTTCACAAGACTACTAATGCTTCTCCTTTTGAGGTAGTATATGGTTTTAATCCTCTCACGCCCATGGATTTAATTCCTCTTCCTAATCCACAAGATTTTGTGCATAAGGAAGGAGTAATCAAGGCTGATTTTGTCAAGAAAATGCATGAGAAGATTAAAATTCAAATACAACAACAAAATGAGAAGTACACAAAACACAACAACAAAGGGAAGAGAGAATAATTTTTGAGGAAGGAGACTTAGTTTGGCTTCATCTTCGAAAAGAAAGATTTCCAAATCAAAGGAAGTCCAAACTAAGTCCCCGAGGTGAGGGACCCTTCCAAGTCCTTAAGCGAGTCAACAACAATGCATATAAATTGGACCTACCTCTTGAATATGGAGTACATGACACATTTAATGTAATTGATCTTTCTCCATTTGTAGGTACCAATGACGATGACGAGCTGGATTTGAGGACAAATCCTTTCCAAGGGGGAGGGGATGATGGAGGAGGGCCAAGCACATCTAACCAAGGAAGCCAAGGCCCAAACCAAGAAGACCGTCTAGACCAAGAGGAGCGTCTAGCTCCAAGAAGTGAGCGTCTAGGACGTGAAGGAGGGAGGCTATCCATGGAGCTAGACCGTCTAGGACCTCTCACAAGATCCATGGCTAAACATATCCAAGCACACATAGAAGAAGCCACGGATGGGAGGGAGAAGACCTTGTACATGCTACTTGGAGGCCCATTAGGGGTAGCTTAGTAGATTAGTGTAGTGTAGAAAGCAAAACTTGCTAACTTAGGGGTGTGCTATCAAAAAGGTGCCCTTAGCAATAGAAGGAGGGGTGTGCTAGCAAATAGGTGCCTTTAGCAAAAGAAGGAGGGGTGTACTATCAAATGTTGCATTTTTGACCTATCTTCTAGAATATTAGGATGATGGTGTGGTTTGACTAAAGTCAATACCCTAGGCAGCCCCCACTTTTTGTATTTCCATCCCTACCCTTTAAGCTTGCTCACCAAGGCTCCTAAATCTATAAATAAGGAGGCCTACCTCATGTATTTTCAAGTTTATTTGAGTAATGTTATGCTGCCATTTTTGTGCACAAGCTTTACTCCTCCTAGAAATCTAGGCTATAAACTTCAATCCTTTCACCTTCTCCCTTGAGCTGGCCGAACCACTCAACCCATACTCATCATGCACCTTCAAGACCAACACAACTCCTAGGAGGGTCTTGTTTCACTCATCCATTGCTTCCGCTCCATCTATTTTCTACTTTGATTCAAGAAGAACACATGAAAATGCCATCACAGTTGCTAAGGTGACCACCACCAGCAGATCAGTGCCTAGATGAGCGCCTGACAGCAGAGCACGAGAAGTAATGAAGCACCGATCAGTCAATGGTGCAAGCGCGCAAAGCCACGTAGGTCGCCCAGGCCGATGACTTAGTCTCTTCGCTGAAACAAGTTAACAGCGTGAGACTAGGGGGGCTTGTGTACCGACCAGTTCTCACCCATGACTTAGTCTCTTCGCTGAAACAAGTTAACAGCTTGAGACTGGGGGGCTTGTGTACCGACCAGTCCTCGGACACCGAGAATAGGTAGTAAAGGGCGAACCACGTCAGCTGGGTCCCACAGCATGGGCCAAAGCCACGTGGAGTGGACCCCGCAGGCAGCTTGGATTAGAGGGTGATCAGTCATCGGTGTGCCCAATCAGAGTAGGATGATCAGTCATCGGTATGTCCCTCAGAGAAGGGTGATCAGTCATCGGTGTGTCCCCTCAGAGAAGGGTGATTAGTCATCAGCATGCTCCCACAGGGAAGGGTGATTAGTCATCAGCCACAAAGAAGGGTGATTAGTCATCAGCGTGACGACCACCAGAAAAGGGCTGATGTGTCCTTGTCACTCCGCAGGGTGATCAGTCCTCGGCAACAGAGTGTGACGAGGTGACATCGGTCTTGGGTGATTTGAACAGCGTAGACAGAACAGCTAAGATTGGTTCCCAATGTGGGCCAATGACCAGTTAAATACCCAGAGGTAGGGAGAGGCCTGAATCACGAAGAGCCTATGCGGGTAGCAGGGAGAGCACAGTTAGGTGCAGAGTCCTGAGGGTCGAGTACTCATCAGAACTAGGGTTTCCCAGTAAAGGCTATATGCATGGCACGTGAACAGCAAGGGCACTCCCAGAACAGGTGGCCCCAGAGACTAGGTGCACAAGGAGGCATCCAGGTGGTCACCCTGTTAAAGTTTGCACTCTAGAGAAGGAAACCTTACGTGCTAGATTACCCTAAGATTGGGTGATAGCGGCGCAAGGGTATTCCAGTAAACCCTAAATATGGCTAGCAGCGCAGTAAACCCTAATTAGGGCTAGCGGTGCCGTAAACCCTAGACTATATAAGGGACAGTAAAATACTTCACAAAGGTACGCAGTTTCTAGACCTAAACACAGAGAAACTCAATACACTTGGTATTACTTGCCCCCTATTGACTTTAGCGTCGGAGTGCAAACGGCCTCTAGGGCTCCCCTTTCTCTTTTGCAGGTGCAGATTGTTTCGCAAGATTCGAGCACGTATCAACGTGAGGAAGGAGGCGCGTGAGTGTCGTGGAGTCAACTGACAGGTGAGTCAACCAGCAAGAACAGGTAGTGATGGAAGAGGCCCAAGCTCCAACCCAAGTTCAGGCCCAACACAAGGTCCATGGCAAAGGACATTCACACCCAAATGAGTCAAGCCACGGATGGGAGGGAGAAGACCTTGTACATGCTACTTGGAGGCCCATTAGGGGTAGCTTAGTAGATTAGTGTAGTGTAGAAAGCAAAACTTGCTCACTTAGGGGTGTGCTATCAAAAAGGTGCCCTTAGCAATAGAAAGAGGGGTGTGCTAGCAAATAGGTGCCTTTAGCAAAAGAAGGAGGGGTGTACTATCAAATGTTGCATTTTTGACCTATCTTCTAGAATATTAGGATGATGGTGTGGTTTTGACTAAAGTCAATACCCTAGGCAGCCCCCACTTTTTGTATTTCCATCCCTACCCTTTAAGCTTGCTCACCAAGGCTCCTAAATCTATAAATATGGAGGCCTACCTCATGTATTTTCAAGATTAATTTGAGTAAAGTTATGCTGCCAAATTTGTGCCATACTTACTCCCTTGCCTAAATCTCTTGATTTATGGTTTTAATCTTCACTCCTTCACCACCAAAGAGAGCTGGCCAAACCTCTCTCATTTTCATACACTTCATGCACCTTCAAGATCACCATCACTCCTAGGAGGGTCTTGCTCATTTCAACCATTGCTTCCGCACCATCTTCAACATCCAAGGAGAGCTCAACATGTGAAGGCCATCAGGTAGGATGGGGAATACATAAAAGAGGGGGCTGCTAGGGTGTTGACTAAAGGTCAATGCAGCCCCTTAGCATGCTTCTAGAAGGTAGGGCTACATTCCTACCCTAAAAGGCCTAGGTACAAGCTAAATTGTTAAATATACCCCCTATTGTGGTAAATGAACCCTACTCTACTGAAATTACAAATAAACTGAAATTAATTGATGCTCAGCTCCCATGGCTTGGGCTCTACTCCTTGTGGTCCTCTGAGGGGTCTTTGAATATGTAAAGAAAAGTTTCTCTGCCATCAGTAGCAGAGTCCCAATTTTCTTAAATACTCTTTTCCATGGACCTAGTTGTTGGGCCTGAGCTTGGGCTTGGGCCTCTTCCATCATCCCCTCCTTCTTGAGAGGATCTGTCCTCAGATCTACAGGGTTGATCTCAAACAGCAGCCTTATTCCTCCTTTGAAAACTATGCTCGTCCTCCAGGATCAAATATTAATCTACAGTAAACATTATAGAAAAGTGAGATAAGAAAATTACGACTAGTGTATTCAAATAAAATAGTAAGGAAATAAGGCCCTTTTCTATTTTTATAAAAGTTTTGTTTGAAAGAAATAGGGCCCTTTTCAACAATATTTTTGCTTCCTTTGTGTTATTCATTGCCCAAGATAAGCAACATCACAAAGTGTTGTTTTTGTGATTTTTGAGAATAAGAGTAAGCATCATGATTCAAAGGAAAAGAAGAGTTCAAAGTATTGCAATCCCCCTTTAAGGGTTCTTTTCCAACTATGCTTGTAGGAGATGTTGTAAGATACTCTTCATTCTTTCTAGATTCCTCTTCTTTTTCAAATAACCATTCACTTGGCTTTTCTGTGCAGGAAAGATTTATATCTATATTTGGTTCAACTTCAGACACAGATTTTTCTTCAAGCATATTCTCACAAGGGTTTTCTATGGAAGAAGAATTTAAGTCAATGTCTGGTTCAACTCCAAACAAAGGATTTTTTGTACTTTCCTTTTCTATTATCACTTTTTCTCTCTTTTCTTTCTCTTCTCTATCTTTCCTTTCATTCTCCTCTCTTTCTCTTTTGTCTTTCTCTTCTTTCTTTCTAATAAGAGCTTGTAATTTTTCTTTAAACTCTTTTTCTCTTCTAGTTCTTCTAGGTGGAGGTTGATAATAATCATTAACTCTCAAACTCCCCTTAGCATGTGAGTCATTTGACCTAGAACTAGATGCATGTGATGCCTGGGGTTTTTTTAATTTTCTAATGTATTCATCTTTTTCCTTGCCAATCTTCAACACTTCTTCCAAAATTGCAAGATGGGCATCTCTTTCTTTTTTATCTTCCAAAATTTGAGCCTCATGTTGCAATTGTCTTAGTGATAATGATTGAAAATCTCTAGCCAATTGTTTCAAAAGAGATTTTGTGGATTTTCTATCATTTTCACTATGACTTGAAGAATGAGTAGACATGTTTAGGGTTTGTGATAAAAGTAATTTTCAAAAAGAAAGATAAGTGGAGTGAAGTAGGTAATTTCCCAGGAAAGGGAGGTGGATCACTAGGATCTCTTAAGTACCAAGCCTTTCCTTAGCCAGATACTATCCCACAACACTTTCACAAACCTTTCTCTAAGCAATTTACTTAGAGCACAATCAAAGATAAAAACAAAATTTTTATGCAAGAAAAAACTATATAAAGCAATAAAACACAAATGAAAATTGCTATCTATAAAGCTTTTAAAACTAGTCGAATCCTAAGGTGAGGCTTCTTGGCACTTTGGAACCTTGAAGACACACTCACCGTCTAAGACGTATTAATCCACTAATTAATCAATGTCCTTGCAAATTACAAATCAAAGAAATACAAAGAAATTAGGTTAACAAATTTTGATGCACAAAAATTTAAAGTCCTATTCTATGCACTCCTTCACTTGTAGCTCCTTTGTGTATATTTGTGTATTTTTCAATGAGGTTGCTGCTGTCCCTTGCTTTGTCTCCTTAGGTTATTCAACGTTAAATCTTTAATCCAGTTCCTCTTTAGTGATATGGCTTTCACCAAAACAAAATTTTAGCTCCACACTCACCAAAGCACTTTTTAGGTCAAATCCACCAAAGAGAGGTCAAGCAAGTTTTAAAGCAACAAAACTCAAATTTAAAATCAAGGACTACTGCAAATGGAGTTGATATTTGACAAGACTTGAAAGAGTATTCAATAAAATTTGACAAGCAAAAAATTAAGGCACACAAGAAAAGGTAGCACACAAAGTGGAATCCTAGTGAATGGAACTAGAATAGATGAATAAAACCAAAACAGCACTACAGAATTTTTGTGTGTAAATTTTTCACAACTTTCCAATTTTATGCTGGACAGAATACTTCAAATTTGAGCTTGAAATTTTAACCACAGAAACTTCAATGTTTTAGCTCAATATAGGCGTTGGAATTTCACTAAAACAGTGAGCCAAATAATTGTAATAATTTTTCCGAAATCACTGCCGCGTCAGCGTTTTTTCAGAGTCAGGATTTTTGCACTCTGTTCGTATTTCATTTATCATTTTTTTTTATTTTGAATTTTGATGTGCTTCTTTTTTTCACTTTTTCTTAACACATCAAACTACTCAAATCCAAAATTTCAGAATTTTTTACCAACAAATGTAATTTTTGGGAATGATTCCAGCCAGCACAGTAGAAGTGAAAACAGAGAAATCCTATAACTTGGAATTAGAAAACGGTAAAGAAACTTCAAAAACACAATGGAAATGATTGGAAACTGATCCGGCCGCTTGACTCGAACGTGGAGGATTGCCTCGTCACTCCTTCGTCTAGCCCTCTGTTCTGCAGGACCGCTCCAAGAACCACCACCGGAACTCCAAACGCTGCCTACAAAACACACAGACGGCGCCTCTGGCAGCCGTTGTAGCTCCGATGCTCAAGTCAGGCAACAGGAACACCAAATCTATCACTGAATCTCTCTGTGAGACTCGTGTGTGCTCTCAGATCCACTTTCTCTCTCCATAACTGTTTTCTGTTATCACTGTGCCACATGTAGGAACGCTCTCACAGTGACTCAGAAACTCAGTGTAGAGAGCATGTGTAAACTCGTAAAAGATGGAAGGAATCCCCCTTACCTTACATGATGTGGAGTGCTTTATACCTGAGCCGCGCCTCACTCCCAGATGGTGACACGTGGAGGCACTAGCTTGAATCTACCGAACACGCATCACACCTGGAGGGCTTCTGTGCTTCTCTCTGTGCGGGCCGCATGCTCCCAGGAGAGCGCCAGGCACATCCTTCCTGCATGGCCTCGCCGCACGTCCTCTGAGTGGGCATCATATGAGGTGCATGCGTAGCGTTCTCGCTGGGAACCCCGATGACCGACCTCCCTCTGCATGCAATTACGACCGATCTCCCTCTTAACGCCCGATCGCGCTCCTCATGCAGTCACACCCGGGCGGTCCCTCATGACTTGCAACCGACGTCCGTGCGGTGCCTCATGAATATCCACCGACGTCCGTGCGGTGCCCCATGACTATCCACCGACGTCCGTGCGGGGCTTTCAGGCGCTTATCTATGCTCTGAACTGGGAGTGGTGGCCACTTTGTATCTGACTACCGGTCACCGTTCTAGGTGATCTCCTCCCTGATTCACTTGCTCTTTCTACCACGTGCCACCCTGTGCATGGTCCACGTGGTCAACGGCTGCTGACGTCATCAACTACTGATGACCGACCGGATCACAAGCCCCTCAGTCTCGAGCTGTGAACTTGTTCTCAGCGAAGAGACTAAGTGGTCGCGCCCTTGGTCCACGTGGCAAGTGGGGCCACACCACATGCTGCTCACGTATCTGCTCCTCGGCGTCACGGCTTCCATACTTTATCTCTCGACACATGGACGCAGTAATAGCCCCCACTGAGTGTCGCTACCGTTTCCTTCATTCAACAGAAGCGTGCGCATCCCTCTGGATCATCTAGAGATTCACCTTCTCTGTTTTCTTCTTCTCAAAGGCGCTAGGGTTCACTGTGTTTCTCCTCTTTAACTCTCTGTATGTGACTAACTGTTAACTAGCTTAGGCTTTAGCGTGATCCCACTGCAACCCCTCAAACTTGGCTTCTGACTTGATCGCGACTAACTGTTACCTTAGCATTACCTTCAACATAACTTCGTGCTGGATGACTGACTTAACGGGGCCTAAACGCTTCGGCTTCACGCAGCAGAACTTCCTTCTACCACCGACCACCGACTAGCATGTTAGTGCACCACCGATCAGTCATCGCGCTTCTGGCTTCGCTACACTTCTCTGCCACACCAGCGCTGAGTGCATAGAGGGTCTGAACACCAACTATGACGCCTGTGTTTTGGGGAAGAGAAGTGCTTCTCGACGACCCCTCTTGCCTCAACCTTGCTGTAAGAAGCAGAGGAAGAGGACTTTTCTCTCGCCCCAACCTTGCTGTGAAAAGCAGAGGAAAGGGACTTGGTTCTCTTGCCTCAACCTTGCTGTAAGAAGCAGAGGAAGAGGACTTTTCTCTCGCCTCAACCTTGCTGTGAAAAGCAGAGGAAGAGGACTTTCTCTCTTGCCTCAGCCTCGCTGTATAAAGTCGGGGTGAGGACTTTCACTCGCCTGCACCTCCCTGTACAAAGTCGAGGGAGGACTTTCTCTGTTGCCTGCACTTGCTCAAAGGCAAGGAGGCCTTCCTCTGTTGCCTGCACTTGCTCAAAGGCAAGGAGGACTTCCTCTGGTGCCTACACTTGCTCAAAGGCAAGGAGGACTTCCTCTGTTGCCTACACTTGCTCAAAGGCAAGGAGGACTTCCTCTGTTGCCTACACTTGCTCAAAGGCAAGGAGGACTTCCTCTGTTCTCGCCTGCACTTGCTCAAAGGCAAGGAGGTCTTCCTCTGGTGCCTACACTTGCTCAAAGGCAAGGAGGACTTCCTCTGTTCTCGCCTGCTCTTGCTCAAAGGCAAGGAGGACTTCCTCTTTCTCGCCTGCACTTGCTCATAGGCAAGGAGGTCTTCCTCTGGTGCCTACCCTTGCTCAAAGGCAAGGAGGACTTCCTCTGTTGCCTGCGCTTGCTCAAAGGCAAGGAGGACTTCCTCTGTTCTCGCCTACTCTTGCTCAAAGGCAAGGAGGTCTTCCTCTTTTGCCTGTGCTTGCTCAAAGGCAAGGAGGTCTTCCTCTGGTGCCTACACTTGCTCAAAGGCAAGGAGGACTTCCTCTGTTGCCTGCGCTTGCTCAAAGGCAAGGAGGACTTCCTCTGTTCTCGCCTGCTCTTGCTCAAAGGCAAGGAGGTCTTCCTCTGTTGCCTGCGCTTGCTCAAAGGCAAGGAGGACTTCCTCTATTCTCGCCTGCACTTGCTCAAAGGCAAGGAGGACTTCCTCTGTTGCCTGCGCTTGCTCAAAGGCAAGGAGGACTTCCTCTGTTCTCGCCTACTCTTGCTCAAAGGCAAGGAGGTCTTCCTCTGTTGCCTGCGCTTGCTCAAAGGCAAGGAGGACTTCCTCTGTTCTCGCCTGCACTTGCTCAAAGGCAAGGAGGACTTCCTCTGTTGCCTGCGCTTGCTCAAAGGCAAGGAGGACTTCCTCTGGTGCCTACACTTGCTCAAAGGCAAGGAGGACTTCCTCTGTTGCCTACACTTGCTCAAAGGCAATGAGGACTTCCTCTGTTGCCTACACTTGCTCAAAGGCAAGGAGGACTTCCTCTGTTCTCGCCTGCACTTGCTCAAAGGCAAGGAGGTCTTCCTCTGGTGCCTACACTTGCTCAAAGGCAAGGAGGACTGTAACATCCCGCCAAATACTTTGGAATAAATATAAAAATGAAATAAAGGTAAAACAATAATATTTAAGTGAACATACGTATTTATATAAAATGGAGTTGCTCGTCACAGGGAGTTTAATACATAACCGGTCAATTTTCCAAAACTTAAACAAAATACAGCCAAATAAAATGAAACCGGCGGTCTCCCTACATAAACCGGCGATCTCCTATCAGAAGACCCAAAACAGCCGATCTGCTATCAAAACAGAAAACAGGCGATCACCACATAGAGACAGAAACAGGCGATCTCCTTCCGGCGACCACTCCCTGAGGAGCTCTACTCCCTGGAAGATCATCTGCTCCCGTGTAAAATACACGATCATCACAGTTTTAAGAGAAAACAGCCACAGAACAATACAAAGGGTAAGCTAGATATTTTTAAAACTTTAAATTATAAACTGGACAACCAACGTAGATCAGCCCTTTTTAAACATTCACAAGAGTCCATCACTTTCTCATTCATATCACACAACCATCAAGTGTCTATCAACGATTCTCAATATTTCACATTTCTCACGTCAAACTTCCACTGACTCATCACACATAGACACTTGAAACTACTTCCGGAAGACTCGTGCGTTGACTCAGACCCAGAGATCTGCACCTGTCATACTACATCACCCACACAGGGTCGCTGTGAAACTCACACAGCCATGCGCATAAATGAATCTCAAAATCTTCATTCTCCTAGTATGACAGGGTTAATTCATATAACAGGCCGAGCTCGTTCTTTTTCACACGACTCACCCATTCATATGAACCTCCTTCGACTCTCACCAACTGAATAACTTCATCTACGTGATTCCATTATCTCAGCAGAGTCAGGATATCTCCTTCTAGACAAGTCCCTAGTCAATACACTTTACTCATGATCTTACACGGTATTTTCTTTCCTGAAAATACTATGCCTTGATCCCACATCCACAACATTCAAAACATCATACCACTCAAATGAATGATTCAAATCACAGCAACAATCATTTCAAAGGTTCAGATTTTCGAATATCACATGCATTCCACATTTAAATCTCAAACAGTCTCAACGACACTAAAACAGGGGAGTTCGAAATCAATAATAACACAGGCGATCACGTCCAAAACAGGGGATTTCGAAATCTGTATTTAAAACCGGCGATCACGTCGCCCAAACACATAAGAACAGAACATCATGAAAAAGGGGTTTAAAACCGGCGACCACGTCGCCCAAACACATAGAACAGAGCATCGCGAAAAGAATATGAAACTGGCGACCACGTCGCCCTCACTTCAGAAACAGCTAGCCTACGACTTTTATTGAAAATAAAGCTAGCTTCCCTTACCTGGACTTGCGTAAACTTCACTAAGAGTTCCAACCCAACGAGCTTCAAGGATGCCTTAACTCTGTTTTAGCGTCTGGTTTGGAGGACTTGCAGAGAACCTCCCAGGTGCTCTATGGCAGTCGTCGATAGCCAAGCAGGGACGTGATAAGGCCTGAATCGCAGAGTGAAGGAGAGAAAAGAGAAGGATGAAGGTAGACTCACTCTGTCACTCTTGAACCACAGCAACGTTCTTTGCCTCCCCGAAGTGGGTTTTTGAATCTACACTAACTTGTCCACACATGCTGCTGCCACCACCCACTTTGCAGGAAAGCCTGAGTGTACGTTTCCCTGAACAGTACGACCACGGTGTCTCTTGCGCATGCCAACCACTTCCCTGAACAGTACGGCCGTGGGTGTCTCTTGCGCATGCCAACTTTCTGATGTCACTATTCTGAACCACCCTTTTTGTCCACGTGGCGCGCGTGCAGGACGTTTCATGCTGGGAGTCTAGGTCCCACTTTATCTGTGTGAAACACGACATCGCGCGATAACCTTTCACCGATGACTGATCCTGGCGGACGACCGATGTCTCTCCCTGGAAGACGACCGATGTCTATCCCTGGCGACGCCCGCATCTCTTGCGCCCTGGCGACGTCCACATGCCTCGCGCCCTGGCGATGCCCGCATGCCTCGTGCCTGGCGATGCCCGCATGCCTCGCGCCCTGGCGACGTCCGCATGTCTCTCGCGTCCTGGCGATGCCCGCATGCGTCGCGCCCTGGCGACGTCCGCATGTCTCTCGCGTCCTGGCGATGCCCGCATGCCTCGCGCCCTGGCGATCATGTGTAGTAGGCGACCGGTGATCATGTGCTAGAGAAGTCGGAGATCGCCTCCGCCTTCAAGAACGGCGATCTCGTACTTCTAAGCTACACTTTCCTTCCTTTACTCTTCTTGATCCACATGTCTTCCTCGAGCACACCCTCGTGATTACCTCACGATAAGGTCATTGCACCTGACTACTTTGTTAATACAAGAGTCAGCCGACCGACCTCTACCAGCTGACCCCAGCCCTTGGGTGACGTCCGAGGTGCGACTACTACGAAACTTCTATTACCAGCTCTTTGTAATTTAAATAATAACATCTTCTGAAATTATTTAAATATAACACTTTTATTCCAATTAAAGTTTCTAGGTCCTTACAAGGACTTCCTCTGTTCTCGCCTGCTCTTGCTCAAAGGCAAGGAGGACTTCCTCTTTCTCGCCTGCACTTGCTCATAGGCAAGGAGGTCTTCCTCTGGTGCCTACAATTGCTCAAAGGCAAGGAGGACTTCCTCTGTTGCCTGCGCTTGCTCAAAGGCAAGGAGGACTTCCTCTGTTCTCGCCTGCTCTTGCTCAAAGGCAAGGAGGTCTTCCTCTGTTGCCTGCGCTTGCTCAAAGGCAAGGAGGACTTCCTCTGTTTCGCCTGCACTTGCTCAAAGGCAAGGAGGACTTCCTCTGTTGCCTGCGCTTGCTCAAAGGCAAGGAGGACTTCCTCTGTTGCCTCAACCTTGCTGTAAAAAGCAAAGGAAGAGGACTTTCTCTTGCTTCAACCTTGCTGTATAAAGCAGAGGTGAGGACTTTCTCTGTTGCCTCAACCTTGCTGTAAAAAGCAAAGGAAGAGGACTTTCTCTTGCCTCAACCTTGCTGTATAAAGCAGAGGTGAGGACTTTCTCTGTTGCCTCAACCTTGCTGTAAAAAGCAAAGGAAGAGGACTTTCTCTTACCTGCACCTCGCTGTACAAAGTCGAGGGAGGACTTTCTCGTGGGTGCACGCTCCCAGGGGGGCGCCAGGCGTGGCTGTCTAAGCGCACACACCGGGCGCGCCCTGCCTGCATTGCCTCATCGTGCGTTCTCCGCACCTCCGACCAGTGAGGAGCTCTTCTCTGGAATCATGCGAGGTGCATGCTTAACGCTCTCGCTGGGAACTTGGGTCCCAGCTTAACACGTCTTAGCAAGACCCCGATGACCATGCACCGACCGAGTGCTCACTCTCTACATGCACCGACGGCTGATTGCAGTTTGCATGCACTGATGGCTGATCGCGCTCTACATCCAGGCGCTTATCTAGGGGCTGATCTGTGGGTGGTGGCCACTCGGTAACTGACCACCGATCACCTGTACTTGCACCTGGGGCAAGGAGAACTTTAAACTGGGAACACTCGCACACTTTATGTACTGAAAATCTTTTATTGGGTGGCATCGTTAAAAAGAGTGCCCCCTGATCTGCTCAACTGTTTAATACACTAAGTGTGTGTACAGCGCGATAGCGCATCTACTTTACAACTTAACCAAAGTAGGAAAGAAGCGTGTAGCGTCCTGGGTTCTGGGAATAGTTGTTCCGTCCAGAGTCACCAGGCGACAAGCTCCATTCTCCAACGTCTCAACCACTCTGGATGGGGTCTCCTTAAACCGGTGATGACCGCCCTGGCGATGCACACACGTGGGGCGATCATGCCTTCCGCTTCAGCTCTGGGAGCCCCCCTAGTGTAGCCTCCTCCATCACCTCACCTCCCCAAACACAGGGAATTCATGCTGCTGGTCGCCTGCCTGGGACCCTGAAGCGCGACCACCTTGTGTCTTCTGCAGGTAATCGGTCAGGAACCCTGTCTCCACCAACTCAGCAAGCTGACGCCCCAACGCCAGGCAGGTACGGAGTGTATGTCCATTAGCTTGATGGAATTCACACCACTCATCCTTCCTTCCTCCAAGTACCCTGTCGGTTTTCTCTGGCACATGGAGTCTTGCTGCCACAGCAGGGATGGCGATCAGCTCCGCCAAACTTATCATGAAATCATACCTGGGAGGTGCGTTGCTTGCACGCCCCCTGGTCTGGTCCTTCCTGGGTGCATAAGGGCGAGACCTTCCCTGCTCCTTCCTCCCTTCCTTGGTCTCATGCACCCGCGCCTGTTGCTGCTGATTCCCCTGACCTCCACGTGGCTTCGACAGTGCAGCACTTCCTCTCTTCTCAGAGACCTCTGTCTCTGCTACTATGTGTGCCACCGCGCGTCGCCGTATCTCGGTGAAGGTGGCAGGGTGGCTCCTGATGAGCGATTCACTGAAAGGACCAGGGAGGACACCTCTCTTGAACGCATGCACCAGCATGTCCTCGTCCTTGCTGGGCAATCTCACCACCTGCGCCCCAAAGTGATTGAGGTAGTCCTTCCACGGCTCCCCCTGATACTGGCGCACGTCAAACAGGTCGTAGGACACCACTGGCGCCGGTCGGTTGATGATGTACTGCTCCGTGAACAGCTTCGCAAACTGATGGAAGGAAGTGACGTGGCCCTCTGGCAGGCTCACGAACCACTCCATCGCCACCCCGCGCAACGTACTCATGAACATCTTGCAGTACACAGCATCTGAACCTCCAGTCAGCATCATCTGAGTGTGGAAAGTTGTCAGGTGTGCTTCTGGATCTTCCACCCCCGTGAACGACGCTTTCAGTCCCACCAGATTGGGAGGCACCACCGTGTTCATGATCTCGGGGGAGAAAGGCATAGGGAATGCTCTCGGAGGCGACGATGGCGTCGACGTCCTCTTTTCAACTGCGCGCTCCTTCTGCGCCTGTAATTCCCTACGCAGCTCTTCATTCATACGGTTCAACTCTTCGTTTCTTCTCTGCGATGCAGTCAGCTCTGCACGCATCCTCTCTTGCTCAACTCTCGATTCCGCGACGCTATCTTGCAGCGCGCGCATCATCTCCACTACCTGCGCCATGGTAACGGCTCCTTCTTCAGCAGATGGCGCAGGTGAGGTTTGCCTGGTTCTTCTACTCATCTCCTCTGCACTTCGACGTAACTTCACTTCGACGAAATGATCAAGAAGCTCCAAGAAACCTCAAGAAACCTCAAGAAACTGCGACGTGGATGGGAACCAGATTCACACGTGCCCCACGGTGGACGCTAATGATCCGGCCGCTTGACTCGAACGTGGAGGATTGCCTCGTCACTCCTTCATCTAGCCCTCTGTTCTGCAGGAACGCTCCAAGAACCACCACCGGAACTCCAAACGCTGCCTGCAAAACACACAGACGGCGCCTCTGGCAGCCGTTGTAGCTCCGATGCTCAAGTCAGGCAACAGGAACACCAAATCTATCACTGAATCTCTTTGTGAGACTCGTGTGTGCTCTCAGATCCACTTTCTCTCTCCATAACTGTTTTCTGTTATCACTGTGCCACGTGTAGGAACGCTCTCACAGTGACTCAGAAACTCAGTGTAGAGAGCATGTGTAAACTCGTAAAAGATGGAAGGAATCCCCCTTACCTTACATGATATGGAGTGCTTTATACCTGAGTCGCGCCTCACTCCCAGATGGTGACACGTGGAGGCACCAGCTTGAATCTACCGTACACGCGTCACACCTGGAGGGCTTCTGCGCTTCTCTCTGTGCGGGCCGCATGCTCCCAGGAGAGCGCCAGGCACATCCTTCCTGCATGGCCTCGCCGCACGTCCTCTGAGTGGGCATCATGCGAGATGCATGCGTAACTTTCTCGCTGGGAACCCCGATGACCGACCTCCCTCTGCATGCAATTACGACCGATCTCCCTCTTAACGCCCGATCGCGCTCCTCATGCAGTCACACCCGGGCGATCCCTCATGACTTGCAACCGACGTCCGTGCGGTGCCTCATGAATATCCACCGACGTCCGTGCCGTGCCTCATGAATATCCACCGACATCCGTGCGGCGCCTCATGACTATCCACCGACGTCCGTGCGGCGCCTCATGACCTGCCACCGACATCCGTGCGGTGCCCTCATGACTATTCACCGACGTCCGTGCGGTGTCCCATGACTATCCACCGACTTCCGTGCGGGGTTTTCAGGCGCTTATCTATGCTCTGAACTGGGAGTGGTGGCCACTTTGTATCTGACTACCGGTCACCGTTCTAGGTGATCTCCTCCCTGATTCACTTGCTCTTTCTACCACGTGCCACCCTGTGCATGGTCCACGTGGTCAACGGCTGCTGATGTCATCAACTACTGATGATCGACCGGATCAGAAACAAACTTGTATGAAACTAACACACAAGTATGAACTCAAATACGAAAATATAAAAGACAGCCACACAAATATAGCAAGAAACCTACAAAAAAATTTGACAAGAGATGCTCAAGCACAAATTGAACAATTCTACCGATTGAAATGCCAAGAATAGCATCCAATGCAAAAATAAAAAGCAAAAAACAGCAAGACAACTTGGAGCCAAGATGAACAACTTGAATGTAAGAAGAACTCAAAATAAATAAAATGAAGAGACACTCATCTTTGAAGAACCATAGCTCATGATACCAAATGATGGCATTCTTGAGTTCTTCATGGTGCGTTTTGGGTGATGAATGCAGCGGAAGTTCAATGGATGAAATGGGTCAAGCCCTCCTAAGAGTGGTGGTGGCTTGTAGGTGCATGAAGTGTATGAAAATGAGAGAGGTTTGGCCAACTCTCTTTGGTGGTGAAGGAGTGAAGATTAAAACCATAAATCAAGAGATTTAGGCAAGGGAGTAAGTATGGCACAAATTTGGCAGCATAACTTTACTCAAATTAATCTTAAGTTTCATGAAGGAGGCTACCCCTTTTATAAGCTAAGGAGTACCTTAAATGTTACCCTAGATGCTAACCAAATGTGTTTGAAATGAAATGCAAAAGTGGGCACAAACTTGCCAAGCAAGATAGGTCAAGTCTTGAAAGAAAAATGCTATTTACACCACATAAACTAAGCTAATTTCATGATGGACCTTCTTGCAACATGTATAGGTATCTTTCTCTCCCATCCTTAGCTTGGGCCGTCTCCTCTTGGATTTGTTTGGCCATGGACCTTGTGATAGGTCCTAGACGCTCCATGCAAGGTGCTAGCTCTTGGTCTAGAAGCTCTTGATCTATCCTTTCAAGCTCACGTCTTGGCACTAGAGGGGGTGTGACTAGCCGTCCTCCATCACTCTCAAATCAGATTCTAATTCTCTTTTTCTGTGTTTTGGAATAAGGAGGGTGATCTCCTTTTTATAGCTCGCAGAACTAACCGTTTTTGTTAGTTGATCACGAGCCAAATACAGTTTGAAAACCAACTAAAATTAGGTTTAACAAGATTTTGAAAAGTTGTTAGAAATTAAAAAATGAACCAGTTGAAATGACAAAATAACCAATTGAATTGGTTATGATTGTTAGTAAACCAAGTCAAAATCAGTTGGAAAGCCTCCAAACAGGCTATGTGTAAAACAACTGATTAAACCGATAAATCAATCGGTTGTTTATCACTTAGCTTTGAAAAACACTTTTCCTTTTTCAAAACAAGATTGCTTTAGCTATGCTTTGGTTTAAGAGTGATTGTTACAAATTCTAAACACTCTAAAACTAATCCCTAACACCAGCAACATAGGCTCCAAGCTTTCTTCACAGATTTGGGGTCATCAAAGTCTCATGTTTAACATTCTCCCCCTATTTGATGAAGATAAATCCCTGGGTTGCTTTGGGATGCTTTGTTTAAAATTTGGCACAACCTGCAATCACAAATAGATGTAGAAACACATGATAATCTATTCTAGATATGTCAAACACCACAAAACTAGTTTCCACTAGGTGATTTCCAACCAGGAAGACCATTCAAATCAGTGTGAAAACCAGAAACACAAGCATAGGTGCAACAACAAAAATATAGCCAGTTAAAATACAGGAATAATCGGTTAAAATATTAGAGTTAGCAGATTAAGCAGTTTATCATCTTCCTAAATAGTTTGCAAAACAAAAATAGTGCAGGTATAAGATGATTACAACTCCCAAAGCCACTTCTCTCCTTATTTTATCTTAACAAATAGAGTTAAATAAGGGATTAAAAACAACATAAAAGAAGAAAATTGTTCAGAATCAATAACCATAAATGTAAAGGAAGGCATTTAGCTTGCTTCATTCATCTTTGTTGTACTGCAACTCAAATAGTTGGTTTAGCACAGCCTTTATTTGTTCATATAAGGTTTCAAACCTTGTGTCCATGCTATTGAACCTTGTATCACACAACTCATAGAGATTGTGTTGACTTTCAGCAAAATCATCCATCCAATTGACCATGAGCCTCTCAAATGGAGTCATTGATGTAATCCTCTCCTGTCCAGCAGCTGTACTTGGTCCAGCTTCATTTGCAGCAGCAGCAAGCTCCTCAGCAGCTTCATTTTCCTCTTCAGCTTGTGCTCCTCTGGTTGATGCAGCTGTGTAGGCCATGAACAAGCCTGTTCATCAAATATTTCAAGACAATGAAGGATTTGGATTTACTCATTGTCTCCTACCTCTCTAGGATAGACACTTTAGTCTTCATTCTTCACCTATTCCAAGTGAGATGGCCTCACCACTCACTCTCCACACCTAGCATGCACCTTCAAGGATTCCACATCTCTACGTGAGATCCTTGTTCATTCTCCTCCATTGAAGCTTCCACCAATTCCTCCAAAGAAAAGCTAACCGGATGAAGGCACAACTTCATCAAGTGGTATCATGAGCCTAGGTTCTTGAAGAGCTAAGTATGCCTTCTTCTTTTCATCTTTTTGATTTCGTGTTGTTCTTCATATTTCTGTGTTGTTCATCATAAGATCCTTGAATGTCTTGCTGTTTTTGAAATTTAATTTTAATGTAGATGTTGTTCGGATAAATCCAATCGGTACAATGTGTTCTAATTGTTCTTGAGCTTCTAATTTCAATTTTGTGTAGGATTCGTTTGAGATTTTGTGTTGCTATTTTGTTTTTGCTAGATTTGAGTCTTTCTTGCAATTTCAATCGGTTCATATTGCTTATGTTTGATTCATTTTGATTTTTGAATCCATACATGTTTTGTCAAGTCATGCTTCTCCTAAATTGTCATCAATTCTATGTAGTACTTTTCTTGATAATTCTGGTTGATTGCTTTTAATTTTGAGTGCAATTTCTAATCTGTTTTGTTGAGCCTTTGGTGCATTTTAATTTTTAGATTTAAGTTCATGCTTGTGTGCTAGATCCACACAAGTTCCTATACATCAATTCTATTGTGTTTTTGAAGTTTTCTAAACTATTTTTAATTCCAAATTAGGATTCTATATTTTGTGCTGGCTATTTCTGTTTGTGAAATTAAAATTCGTTGGACAAAAATTGTGAAATTCTGGATCTGAACAGATTGAGGTGTTAGAAAAAAGTGAATCAAAATTCAAAGTAGAAAAAAAATGATAAATCAAATTTAAACTGATGGAGGACGGCTAGGCACACCCCCTCTAGTGCCAAGACGTGAGCTTGAAAGGATAGATCAAGAGCGTTTAGACCAAGAGGAAGACCGTCTAGCACCTTGCATGGAGCGTCTAGGACCTATCACAAGGTCCATGGCCAAACAAATCCAAGAGTAGACGGCCCATGTAAGTACCTGTAAAATTAAATTGGAATAAAAGAAATATATTTTAAATGAATTCTAAGTTTGTTTTTATTTAAAATAAAAGGGGAGGAAAGTGTAGCTTAGAAGACTATGAGATCGCCTGGTTAGTACATAATCGCCTGTCGCCTAGACTACCCATGCGGACATCGCCAGGGCGCGAGGTATGCGGACATCGCCAGGGCGCGAGGTATGCGGACATCGCCAGGGCGCGAGAGGCATGCGGGCATCGCCAGGGCGCGAAGCATGCGGGCATCGCCAGGGCGCGAGAGGCATGCGGGCATCGCCGGGGCGCGAGAGGCATGCGGGCATCGTCAGGGCGCGAGGCATGCGGGCATCGCCAGGGCGCGAGAGACATGCGGGCGTCGCCAGGGATAGACATCGGTCGTCTCCCAGAGAGAGACATCGGTCGTCTTCCAGAGAGAGAGATCGGTCGTCTTCCAGGATGAGTCATCGGTGGAAGGTTATCGCGCGATGTCGTGTTTCACACAGATAAGGTGGGACCCAGGCTCCCAGCATGAAACGTCCTGCACGCGCGCCACGTGGACAAAAAGGGTGGTTCAGAATAGTGACATCAGAAAGTTGGCATGCGCAAGAGACACCATGGTCGTACTGTTCAGGGAAACGTACACTCAGGCTTTCCTGCAAAGTGGGTGGTGGCAGCAGCATGTGTGGACAAGTTAGTGTAGATTCAAAAACCCACTTCGGGGAGGCAAAGAAGGTTGCAGTAGTTCAAGAGCGAAAGAGTGAGTTCACCGTCATCCTTCTCTTTTCTCTCCTTCGCGCTGCATTTCAGACATCCCCAAGCACCAGTACGACGAGCGACGACTGCCCTTGGACACCTGGGAGGTTCTCTGCAAGTTCTCCAGACCGGGACACTAAAGCAGAGTTAAGGCATCTTTAAGCTTCGGTGGGTGTTGGAGCTCTTGGTGTTTTGCGCTAGTCCAGGTAAGGGAAGCTAGCCTTATTTTCAACGAAAAACCTTATATTAGATGATTTTGATGATGGGGCGACGTGGTCGCCGGTTTTCAACTGTTATTGCATAATCCCCTGTTTTTGGACGAGATCGCCGGTTTTGGCGTTGTTTTTCGAAATCCCCTGTTTTAGTGTCGTTTGAAATTGTTTGAGATTGAAATGTGATATTTTAAAGTCTGAACCTTGGAATGATTGTTGCTGTGATGGGAAATCGTTCATTTAAGTGTTATATGATGTGTTGAATGTTTGAATGTGGGATCAAGACATAGTATTTTCAGGAAAGGAAATACCGTGTTGAGATTAGTTATGAGGTGCATTGATCAGTGAGTATCCTGTGAATGAGACGATCCTGACTCTGCTGATATGATGGAGTCACATAGATGAAGTCATTCGGTTGGTGAGAGTCGAAGGAGGTCCATATGTATGGGTAAGTCGTTTGAAAGATAACTGACTTGACCTGTTATATGGATTAACCCTGTCATACTGTGAGAGTGATGAGATTGAGATCGAGATTATGTTGATGCGCATGGCTGTGGGAACATTACAGCAATGAAGTATGACAGGTGCAGGTCTCTGGATGCTAAGTTCAACGCACGAGTCTTCCGGAAGTAGTGTCAAGTGTCGGTGTGTGATGAGTCAGTGGAAGTCTGACGTGAGAAATGAGAAACATTGAAATTGGTAGACACTTAAATGTTTATGTGAAACAAATAACACTTGATGAAATTGTGAAGTGTGTGAAATGAATGGGAAAATTGATGGATTTTACGTGAGTGTCTTAAATTTGTTTTATCTTGATTTTAAAGTTTCATATCTAAATTCTCTTTAAAATATCTAGCTTACCCTGTGTTCTTGTTTGTGGATGTTTTCTTAAACCTGTGATGATCGTGTATGATTTTACACGGGAGCAGATGATGTTGCAGGAAGTAGAGCTCCTCAGTGAGGGGTCGCCGGAAGGAGATCGCCTGTTTCTGTTTCTGTTAGGCGATCACCCCTTTTTCTGTTTTCTGATAGGAGATCGCCTTATCTGTTAGGAGATCGCCGTTTTCTGTTTTCTATCAGGAGATCGCACCCGGGCGGTCCCTCATGACTTGCAACCGACGTCCGTGCGGTGCCTCATGAATATCCACCGACGTCCGTGCGGTGCCTCATGACCTGCCACCGACGTCCGTGCGGTGCCTCATGAATATCCACCAACGTCCGTGCGGTGCCTCATGACCTGCCACCGACACCCGGGCGGTCCCTCATGACTTGCCACCGACGTCCGTGCGGTGCCTCATGAATATCCACCGACGTCCGTGCGGGGCTTTCAGGCGCTTATCTATGCTCTGAACTGGGAGTGGTGGCCACTTGATATCTGACTACCGATCACCATTCTAGGTGATCTCCTCCCTGATTCACTTGCTCTTTCTACCACATGCCACCCTATTCATGGTCCACGTGGTCAACGGCTGCTGACGTCATCAACTACTGATGACCGACCGGATCAGCTGTATTTTGTTTAAGTTTTGGAATTGACTGATTATGTATTAAACTCCCTGTGAGGAGAAACTTCATTACATATATATAATTATGTTCACTTCAATATATTTGTTTACCTTTATTTTCATTATATAAATATGAAAAGCATTTTGGCGGGATGTTACAGCCCAAGCTAAGGATGGGAGAAAAAGATACCTATACATGTTGCAAGAAGGCCCATCATGAAATTAGCTTAGTTTATGTGGTGTAAATAGCATTTTTCTTTCAAGACTTAACCTATCTTGCTTGGCAAGTTTGTGCCCACTTTTGCATTTCATTTCAAACACATTTGGTTAGCATCTAGGGTAACATTTAAGGTACTCCTTAGCTTATAAAAGGGGTAGCCTCCTTCATGAAACTTAAGATTAATATGAGTAAAGTTATGCTGCCAAATTTGTGCCATACTTACTCCCTTGCCTAAATCTCTTGATTTATGGTTTTAATCTTCACTCCTTCACCACCAAAGAGAGTTGGCCAAACCTCTCTCATTTTCATACACTTCATGCACCTACAAGCCACCACCACTCTTAGGAGGGCTTGACCCTTTTCATCCATTGAACTTCCGCTGCATTCATCACCCAAAACGCACCATGAAGAACTCAAGAATGCCACCATTTGGTATCATGAGCTATGGTTCTTCAAAGATGAGTGTCTCTTCATTTTATTTTTTTTGAGTTCTTCTTATATTCAAGTTGTTCATCTTGGCTCCAAGTTGTCTTGCTGTTTTTTTGCTTTTTATTTTTGCATTGGATGCTATTCTTGGCATTTCAATCGGTAGAATTGTTCAATTTGTGCTTGAGCATCTCTTGTCAAGGTTTTTTTTAGGTTTCTTGCTATATTTGTGTGGCTGTCTTTTATTTTTAGGTATTTGAGTCTTGCTTGTTTTTATTTTCTTTTGGGTCATATGATGCTTTGAGTCTTTTTATTTTATGAATCCATATGTTTTGTCTAAGTCATGTGTTTCCAAATTTGTCATCAAAATCTTAGTGGTACTTGTTCTTGATGATTTGGTTTCTTGCTTTATTTTGGGTCCAGTTTTAATTTTGCTGTTTTGGATGATCTTTTGGTGCATTTTTCTTTTAGTTTGAGTTCATATTTGGGTGTTAGATCCACGCAAATTCCTATATCTTCACTCCATTGTGTTCTTGAAAATTTTCTTTGCTGTTTTTGGTTCCAGCTTTAGGATCCCCTGTTTTCACTGCAACTGGCCTGGATGTTTTTATGTGTTAAAATTAAATACGTCACAAGAAATTTATGAGCCTCTGGATTTGAGTCATTTGAGATCTTAGCAAAAGAATACAAAAAGAATCAGTTGAAAAGGACAAATAGAAAAAAAATGATAAATCATACAAAAAAAATGTGCAATCTGTTGTTCCAGCTGGCGGAAAATGAGCACTGGTAGAAACAAATTTATCAAAATTAATTGGTGCATGCGTTTGGCGTGAAACCAACTCCAAAAGTTTGTTAAGATCTTGACGTAATTGTGTCTCAAATTTCAAAAGAAAAGTCAAAATATCCAGCTCAGTACACACGTTTTAAGTGACGCTTTTTGTGCCAGGGAAACTTTTTCAGTAGTGCTGTTTTGGTTTTTCAAATCAATTCTAGTACCATTCTAGGATTCCTTTTGTGTGCCCACTTTATTTGTGTACCTTTTATTTGCTTGTCACATTTTATTGCAACTCTTCCTAGTTGTGTCACATTATAACTCCATTTGTGTGGTCCTATTTTTTGCAATTAATTTGTTTCTTGCTTTATTTCCTTGACCTCTAAGTTTTTGTGGTGGATGAAATTTTCATTTGGTGCTTGTTGAGTGAGATTTTGACATGGGCTGTCCAGCTTGCTCAATAGGTGCTGGAATGAGGATTTTATTGACCTAATTTCAAGAGGAACAAAGGCCAAAGGTGCAGAAACAAATACATACCACAAATACCCATACACTTTGGAAGGCCCAACAAGTAGAAAGACAACAAAAATGGGGGGTGCATATAGTCAAGCAACAAAGGGAGTGTTCTTTAACTTTCTTGCAAGATTAACTTTCTATTAATTACTTGCTAATCACGTTTTAGATGGTGAGTGTGTCTTCAGGGGCTCCAAGTGTCCAAGAAGCCTCACCTAGGGCCGCCTAGAATTAATTGTTGCTATTTCAATTTCTTTGGGATTTGCTTAATCTTGTTTAATCTTGCTATTTGCGCGTTTTATTTTGGGCTTTGCATAAGCTTTCATTTGCATTAAAAAAAAATTGTTTTCTCATTGTGTTCTAAGTGTTTAACCTAAAGAGAGGATTGTGTGAAGATTTTGAGGGATAGTTTTTGGCTAAGGCAAGACTTGGTACTTAAGAAGTCCTTTGTGACTCACCTCTCTTACCTGGAAAGCTACCTTCATTAACTTCCCTATTCTTTCTTGAAGAAGAACATTTATATACACAACGTTTTAACCATGTCTTCTCATGCATCCAAGTCTAGTGATAGTGATGAAGAGTCCATTAAATCACTTTTGAAACAACTTGTCAAGGATGTACAACATCTTTCATATAGACAATTGGAAAATGAATCTAAAATCAATGATTTGGCTAGAGCAAGGAAAGAGAAATCACAAAATTCAAAAAAATCTCATTCACATGCATCTCATTCTCAACTCCAAGAGTCTCTAGGAGAGGTAAGCATTAGAAACCATGAGTATTACCAACCACCACCTAGAAGACTTAGGCAAAGAGAGGAAGAAGCCCCAAGGGAAGTAAGGGTAGACCTACCACATTTCTATGGTAAGTGATGGAAGAGGGCCAAGCACAACCTTCCATGAAAGGCAAGAGCCAAGTCAAGAGCGTCTAAGACCAAGCTAGGAGCGTCTAAGACAAGCTAGGAGCGTCTAGGACGAGAAGGCCAAGCTAGAAGCGTCTAGGACAAGAAGACTTGGATCAAAGCTATGAATGGGAGAGTGGCATACTAGCACATATTCCGTGAAGGCCCATCAAATGTAGTTTAGCTTTAATTGGGGTGTAAATAGCATAGCCATGTGGACAAATGTTTATTTTTCTGCACATTAGAATTAAGGAGAAGTTAACCTTCCCACTATTCTAGAAAGCCCATGGAGGGGATGAACTTACAAACTAGACACACCCCTCCCCATGTGCTCACACTTTCCATATGGCCCATGTGCTTCACATTTACATTTCATTTGGCTAGCATTAGGGTTGCATTATGGTCCTCCTTAGCCTATAAAAGGAGGAGCCTACACCTTGTATTTTGGAAGATTGATTTGAGTAAAGTTGTGCTGCCAAATTTGTGCCATACTTACTCCCTTGCCTAAATCTCTTGATTTATGGTTTTAATCTTCACTCCTTCACCACCAAAGAGAGCTGGCCAAACCTCTCTCATTTTCATACACATCATGCACCTTCAAGATCACCATCACTCCTAGGAGGGGGTCTTGCTCATTTAAACCATTGCTTCCGCACCATCTTCAACATCCAAGGAGAGCTCAACATGTGAAGGCCATCATTTGGTATCTAGAGCTATGGTTCTTCAAAGATGAGTATCTCTTTTCATTTTCTGTTTGAGTTCTTCTTTTCTCCAAGTTGTTCATCTTTATTCCAAGTTGTCTTGCTGTTTTTTTTGTTTTAATATGATTTGAATGCTTGTTTATTCATTTCATTTGGTGGGTTTGTTCAAACTTGTGCTTGAACATCTATTTTCAATTTTGTAGGATTCTTGATATATTTGTATTGCTGTTTTTATTTTTAGGTATTTGAGTCTTGCTTGAAATTTCATTTGGGTCATATGATGTTCTTGAGTCTTTTCATTTTATGAATCCATAAGTTTTGTCTAAGTCATGTGTTTCCATATTTGTCATCAAATCCTAGTAGTACTCTTTTTGATTTATTTGTTTCTTGTTTTTGGTCTGAATGTTTGATCTGAAATCTGTTTTGTGTTGATCCTTTGGTGCATTTTTAATTTTAGTTTGAGTTCTTATTTGTGTGTTAGATCCACACAAATTCCATCATATTAACTCCATTGTGTTTTTAAGGTATATCATTCTGTTTTTCATTCCAGTTTTCAGAACCCCTTGTTTTTCACTTTTCTGTGCTGACTGTTTTGATTTATGAAAATCACATACATCATCAAAAATTTCTGAGCCTCTGGATTTCACAAATTTGAGGTGTTAGCAAAAGGACAAAAAAAGAACCATCTGAAAAGAAGAAATAGAAAAAAAAGATAAATATTACAAAAAAAAGTGTGCAATCCTGACGTTCCAGCTGGCAGCTCTGAGCACTGATTTTATAAAATTTACCAAAATTAATTGGTATATGCGTTTGGAGTGAAACCAACGCCAAAAGTTTTTTAAGATCTTGTTCTGATTGTGTCTCAATTTTCAGAAGCAAATACAAAAGGGTCAGCTCAGCATAAATCTTTTAAAGATACCCTTTCTGGACCACAACAATTTGTGCTTTTCTGTGGTGCTGTTTTTTGGTTTTTAAATCAAATCTAGTGCTATTCCTAGGTTCCTTTTTGTGTGCCATCCATTATTTGAGTACCTTTTATTTGCTTGTCTAATTTCATTTGAACTCTTTCTAGTTGTGTCACATTTAAATTCCATTTGTGTGGTACTGTTTTTCAAATTAATTTGTTTCTTGCTTTCTTTCTTTGGCCTCTAAGCTTGTTGGTGGATTAAATATCAATTGGTACTTGTTGAGTGAGAATTTGACTTGAGGGGAGTCTAGCTTGCTTAATAGGTGCTGGATTGAAGATTTTATTGACCTAATTCCAAGAGGAACAAAGGCAAAGGGCAGCAACAAACACCATACTACAAATACACCGCACACTTTGGAAGGCCCAACAAGTAGAAAAGCAACAAAAGGAGTGCAACTAGAAGAACAACAAAAGGGGTGCAAATAGTAAAAGCAACAAAGGGAGTGTCATTTAATTTCTTTGCAATCTTGCTTGTGTTAATTACTTGTTAATCACGCAATTAGTCGGTGAGTGTGTCTTCAAGGGCTCCAAGTGTCCAAGAAGCCTCACCTAGGGCCGTCTAGCTTAATTTTGTTTTTATTAATTGCTTTAATTGAACCAACTTGCTTTAATCACTTCGTTAATTTCTTGTTTAATCTTGTTTAAGGCTTTCATAGCTTGCATTGTTTTCTTGCATTAAAAGTTTGATTTCTTCAACCTAATTGTGTTTTAAGTGGTTTACTAAGAGAAAGCTTTGTGTGAAGACATTGAGGGATAGTCTTTGGCTAAGGCAAGGCTTGGTATTTAAGTAGTCCATTGTGACTCACCTCCCTTACCTGGAAGACTACCTCTTCTTTGACTTCCCTAAATTTTCTCAAGGTAAAATATTTCTATACACAAAGGTCTAGTCATGTCTTCTCATTCCTTTAAATCTCTTAAAAGTGAGGTGAAATCCTTGAAATCTCTTTTGGAACAACTTTCCAAGAATATTCAATCAATTTCATCTAAACAATTGGAGAATGAGGCCAAAACTAATGAATTGACTAAATCTAAGGATGAGAAGTCTCACATTTCAAAAAAATTACCTTCTCATGCATCTATCTCTAAAAAGCATGATTCTTTTGGGGAGGGAAGACATAGAAGAGATAGAAAAGAACAAGAAAGCCCAAGAGAGGTTAGGGTAGACCTACCCCATTCCCATGGAAAAGAAAATATAGAAACTTGCCTAGATTGGGAAATGAGGGTAGAAAAATTGTTTGCTTCCCATAAAGAAAGAAAGGAAAGAAAGATACAAAAGAAAAGAGAGGAAGCCGAAAGGGAAGCTAAAGAAAAAGAAAAAGAAAAAGAAAAAGAAAAGCATGAGAAGACCCTTGAGAAACAAAAGGCGTGGGAGAATAGTGTTCCTTCTCACAAGGTCATTCAACAAGACAAAAGATTTAAAAATACCTTTGAAAATATGCGTCTTGTTGAACAACCTAGCCTTTCCTTTTGTAAAGGAACACTTGCAAGCATAGTAACAAAAAAAGAGTCTTTAAAAGAAGCTTGCATAGATAAAGATAAAGTGGATTATTTCTCATATGTGCTAGGATATCACCAAGTGAATGTCAAGTTATTTACAAGCATCTACAAAAACAAATTTTTATGTGAAGTAGTGCCTAAAGAAACTTGTCATGTCCTATTGAGACAACCATTGCCAAGTGTGCAACTTCTCATAAACAATGGTTGTAACAACGAGACTATCTTTACACATAAGAGAAAAATTCTTCATGAAGGAGAACTCATGGACCAAATTAGAGTTGATAAAACTCTAGAGCTTTTAAAAGGAAAACTTTTGTCACCCATGAGAAAAGATGTTCAAAGACATTACCCTAGATACATTTCTTGTTTTAAAAATACACCTAAGGTGATGTCTCATGAACTCTATACTCCTTTACCTTTTGCAAATGATCCTTGGGAAGACATAAACCTCAATTTTATCTTAGAGCTTCCTAGGACAACAAAAGGTTTTGATTCCATTTTTATGGATATGGATAATCTCTTCTATATAGAAGTGACAAGTCTTCATGGTTTATCTTCAAGCATAGTATTGGATAGAGCTCCAAAATTTGAAAACCATCATTTGAGGAATCTTTTAGAAAAACTTGAAATTAAGTTGTACTCTTCAAATTTTTATCCTCAAAAGAATGGTCAAAATAAAATTGAAAACATAGCTCTTTTTACTATGCCTAGAGAAATCATGAAAGACAATCACAATTCTTGGGATGAGTATCCTTTTGAGCATGCATACAATGGAGTAGTCCACAAGACTACTAATATTTCTACATTTGAAATTGCATGTGGACTTAATCCTCTTTCGCTTTTTAAGTTGTTACCCTTTCCTAAAGGTATTGTGCCTAAGGAAAAGGTAACCAATATTGAAAATTTTCAAATACATAAGAGGATTAGAGAACACATACAACCATCAAAAGAGAAATATTGTACAAAGTTGCCAAAAACAAAAGAAAAACAAAAATGGCAACTTCATACAATTAAGTTCTCTCCAATTGCTCACCTCCTCCATAAGCTTCCGCATCCATCATCACCAAGGAACTCCAAAATCCAAAGAAGAGCTCATAGGAATGCTATCAGTAAGGACAATGTAGAAGTTTACCTAGATTGGGAAATGAAAGTGGAACAACTCTTTGCTTGTCATAGGGTGAGTGAAGAGAGAAAGGTAGCCTTAGCCACTCTTAGTTTTCAAGGAAATGCCATGTATTGGTGGACCTCTCTAGAGAGAGATAGACGTCTTCATAGGGACCCTCCCATAGAGTATTGGAATGACCTTAGGGGAGCCCTAAGACGTCGCCACATACCTTCCTACTACCATAGGGAGCTAATGGACAAGCTCCAAAGGCTCCAACAAAAGAACATGAGTGTGGAAGAGTATAGGCAAAAGATGGAGCTATACATGATGAGAGCCTCTATTAGAGAGGAAGAGGTCACCACCATATCTCGGTTTTTAAGTGGACTCAACCTTGAGATAAGAGATAAAGTAGAGCTTCTTCCCTACCAAGACTTGAATGATTTGGTTCAACTTTGCATTAAAGTTGAACAACAAAATTTGCGCAAAACTTCAAGTCAAAGGGTGGGAATCTACTCTAACTCCTATCCCAAGAGAGAATATAAAAGGGAGGGTAGTACATCTAGAGAAAAACCAAAGGAAACTACCAAGCCCATAACCAAAGACACCTCTACCCCACCCATCCGAGCTAGGAACATCAAGTGCTTTAAGTGTTTTGGAAGAGGACATGTGCAAGCCCAATGCCCAAACCAAAGGACCATGTTTTTAATTGGCAAGGATGAGTACACTAGTGGTGAGCCTATTGTAGAAGAAGAAGAAGGGGGAGAGGATGAGAGGGTTAGTCCTTTAGAAGGAGAATTACTCATGATTAGGAGAACCCTCAACAATCATCCTAGCACATTCATGGAAACACAAAGAGAGAACATCTTTCACACAAGGTGTAATGTTTTAGAAAATATATGTTCTCTTATTGTGGATTGTGGATCAAGTTGCAATTGTTGTAGCTCTAGGATGGTTGAGAAGCTCAATCTACAATTAGTTCCTCATCCTAAGCCATACAAGTTGCAATGGATCAATGAGAATGGGGAACTAAGTGTAGATAAGCAAGTGGAAATCAAGTTCTCCATAGGTAACTACAAAGATAAAGTTTTATGTGATGTAGTACCAATGGAAGCTTGCCATATCTTTTTAGGTAGACCATGGCAATTTGATAAAAAAACCTTGCATGATGGTCTAACTAATGAGATTTCCTTCACCCATAGGCAAAAAATATTTGTACTTAGTCCCTTACCACATTCTCAAGTGGTGAGAGACCAAATACAAATGAGAGAAAAGAGGGATGAAGAAAATAAGAGAAAGAAGAAAGAAAAACAAAGAGAGATAGAAAAAGAGAAAGTTCTTAAGGATAGAAAGGAGTGGGAGAAGAGTGTTCCTTCCCACATGGTTGCTCAACAAGAAAGATCTTTTGAAAATATTTTGGACAACTTGCTTCTTGTTGAACAACCAAGCCTTGTTTTTTGTAAGGGAACACTTGCATTCACTGCCACAAGTAGTGAACCTATGAGTCTCCCTCCTCAAGTGGAAAATCTTTTGAGTAAATTTGATGATGTATTCTCTAGTGAGGGACCCCATGGTCTTCCTCCCATTAGAGGTATAGAACATCAAATTGACTTTATCCCGGGGGCTAGCCTACCAAATAGGCCAGCTTATAGAACTAACCCCGAGGAAACCAAGGAGATAGAGTCACAAGTTTAAGACTTGTTAGATAAGGGTTGGGTTCAAAAGAGCCTTAGTCCTTGTGTTGTACCTGTCTTGTTGGTGCCAAAAAAAGATGGAAAATGGCGCATGTGTTGTGATTGCCGAGCAATCAACAACATCACCATCAAGTACAGGCACCCAATCCCAAGGCTTGATGACATGCTTGATGAACTACATGGATCCACCATATTTTCCAAGATTGACCTTAAAAGTGGTTATCACCAAATTAGGATCAAAGAGGGTGATGAGTGGAAAACTGCTTTTAAGACCAAATTTGGATTATATGAGTGGTTAGTGATGCCTTTTGGCCTTACTAATGCTCCTAGTACATTTCATGAGGCTCATGAATCATACCTTAAGGGATTGCATAGGTAAATATGTAGTAGTTTACTTTGATGATATCCTAGTGTATAGCAAAACCCTAGAAGACCATCTAAGTCACCTTAGGGAAGTCCTTCTAGTGCTTAGGAAAAATAGTTTGTTTGCCAATAAGGATAAGTGTACCTTCTGTGTAGATAGTGTAGTTTTCTTAGGTTTCATAGTTAACCAAAAGGGGGTGCATGTTGATCCTGCGAAAATCCAAGCCATCAAAGAGTGGCCCACTCCATAAAATGTAAGTCAAGTAAGAAGTTTTCATGGGTTAGCAAGCTTCTATAGAAGGTTTGTGCCTAATTTTTCAAGTTTAGCTTCCCCTCTCAATGAACTTGTTAAAAAGGATGTTGCATTTTTTTGGAATTGTTCTTGCCGGTTGACTCGCCTGTCAGTTGACTCCACGACGCTCACACGCCTCCTCCCTCACGTTGATACGTGCTTGGTTCTTTCGAAACAATCTGCACCTTCAAAAGAGAAAGGGGGCGCCCTAGAGGCCGTTTGCACTCCGACGCTCAAGTCAAGATTGGGCAAGCAACACCAATGTATTGAGTTTCTCTGTGTTTAGGTCTAGAAACTGCGTACCTTTGTGAAGTATTTTACTGTCCCTTATATAGTCTAGGGTTTACTGCGCCGCTAGCCCTAATTAGGGTTTACTACGCTGCTAGCCATATTTAGGGTTTACTGGAATACCCCTGCGCCGCTATCACCCAATCTTAGGGTAATCTAGCACATAAGGTTTCCTTCTCTGGAGTGCAAACTTTAACAGGGTGACCACCTGGATGCCTCCTTGTGCACCTAGTCTCTGGGGCCACCTGTTCTGGGAGTGCCTTCACTGTTCACGTGCCAAGCATGTAGCTTCATTGGGAAACCCTAGTTCTGATGAGTACTCGACCCCCCAAGACTCTGCACCTAACTGTGCTCTCCCTGCTACCCGCATGGGCTCTTCGTGATTCAGGCCTCTCCCTACCTCTGGGTATTTAACTGGTCATTGGCCCACACTGGGAACCAATCTTAGCTGTTCTGTCTACGCTGTTCAAATCACCCAAGACCGATGTCACCTCGTCACACTCTGTTGCCGAGGACTGATCACCCTGCAGAGTGACGAGGACACATCAGCCCTTTCTGGTGATCGTCACGCTGATGACTAATCACCCTTCTCTGTGGGAACATGCTGATGACTAATCACCCTTCTCTGAGGGGACACACCGATGACTGATCACCCTTCTCTGAGGGGACATCGATGAATGATCACCCTTCTCTGATTGGGAACACCGATGACTGATCACCCTTCTCTGAGGGGACATACCGATGACTGATCACCCTACTCTGATTGGGCACACCGATGACTGATCTCCCTCTAATCCAAGCTGCCTGTGGGGTCCATTCCACGTGGCTTTGGCCCATGCTGTGGGACCCAGCTGACGTGGTTCGCCCTTTACTACCTGTTCTTGGAGTCCGAGGACTGATCGGTACACAAGCCCCCCAGTCTCAAGCTGTTAACTTGTTTCAGCAAAGAGACTAAGTCATCGGCTCGGGCGACCTATGTGGCTCTGCGCATAAAGACATGAGTAGCTCGCTGAAGGGACATCTCACCACCTTGTCATCGTCCACATCTCTTAACCCTCTGAGGAATTCATTGGTGAGCTCTCTACTCGAATTGAGGACTTCTTTCTCGACAAAGAGGTGTTAATCACCCTTCTCCCCGATGCTTCATTACTTCTCACGCTCTGCTGTCAGGCGCTCATCTAGGAACTGATCTGCTGGTGGTGGTCACTTTAGCGACTGACTACCGATCACCGTTCTGAGTGATCTCCTCTCTGATTCACCTGCTATCTTCTACCACGTGTCACCCTGTGAATGGTCCACGTGGTCATCTGCTGCTGACATCATCGACTACCGATGATCGACCGGATCACAAGCCCCCCAGTCTCGAGCTGTGGACTCATTCTTAGCGAAGAGACTAAGTGGTCGATGGCAAGATCATTCCTCCTCCTTGAGCTTCTCCCCTTGCAACTTCTTCTTTTCTGTAATTTCTTTGTTTGCCGCATGACTTATGTATAAACCTTTTAGCTCATGCTGGATGACCGACTTAACGGGGCCTAAATGCTTCTGCTTATCGCACAAGAACTTGCCTGGAAAAGCTTTCTTACTTAAGGCTTTTACCACCGAGAACTGACTAGCATGTTAGTGCACCACTGATCAGTCATCGCGCTTCAGGCTTTGCTTTACTTCTTTGTCACTCCAGCGCTAAGTGCATAGAGGGCCTGAGCGCTAAAGATGATGCCTTGCTCTGGGGAGGAAGAGTGTTTCTTGATGACCCCTCTTGGTGCCGATAAGCTCTAGAAGACCTCCTCCTTATACTGGGAGATGGGAGATTCCTCCTGAGTCGACCTTGACTGACAAGCCAAGGAAAACCTTAACTCGATCGATCTTAACTCATCAAGGATGACCTCTTGATGTGTCAACCTCGAGTGCCATATTGAGGGGAACCGTAACTCAGCCGACCTCAACTCGCCAAGGAAGACCTCCTGATGTGTCAACCTCGAGTCCTACATCGAGGTGGACAGTACTATTCTTTCTCGCCTCAGCCTCGCTGTAAGAAGTCGAGGGTGAGGTCTTTTCCTCTCGCCTCAGCCTCGCTGTAAGAAGTCGAGGGTGAGGTCTTTTCCTCTCGCCTCAGCCTCGCTGTAAGAAGTTGAGGGTGATGACTTCTCTCGCCTCAGCCTCGCTGTAAGAAGTCGAGGGTGAGGACTTCGCTGGTGAACCTTTCTTTCAAGTTGGGAGTTCTCACTCGAAGAGGAGGTGTTCCTTACGAATCTTCCTTCCTACTTACGAGACCTCTAACCCCCACTGACAGGTTCTAACTGACCTCACATCGCTCATAGGCGAGGGAGGATTTCACTGGGCGAACCCTTCGTTCACGTTGGAAGTTCTCACTCAAAGGGGAGGTGTTCTCTACGAACCTACCTCTCCGCTTACGAGACTTCTAACTCCAAGTGACAGGCTCTAACTGACCTCACATCGGTCATAGGCGAGGGAGGATTTCACTGGGCGAACCCTTCTTTCACGTTGGAAGTTCTCACTCGAAGGGGAGGTGTTCTCTATGAACCTACCTCTCCGCTTACGAGACCTCTAACTCCAAGTGACAGGTTCTCACTGACCTCACTTCGCTCATAGGCAAGGGAGGATTTAACTGTACGCATGTCATACCTGAAGGGCCTTTGCGCTTTTCTCTGTGCGCCTAAGTTATTTCCTTGGGAAGTAACTTAGCGCGTTTCTTCCCTCGGAGCGAGTCGCATGCTCCCACGAGAGCACCAGAGGTGGTTGGTGTAAACACACTCGCTATGCGCTGCATCCTGCATGCACGATCTCCCCGCACAGTGCCATGCACGTAATGGGTTAAGAGAGTCACTGATCACTGACCAGCTTACTAGCTTTCTTACACCATCCTCATGCACAACCCTACTGGCGAGCAACTCTTCTTCTTCTGGTTTGGAATCATGCGAGGTGAATGCGTAACGCTCTCGCTGGGAGCCTGGGTCCCAGTTTAACTGCGTGTAGCAAGAAACCCTGATGACCATACACCGATGACGGATCTGTGCTCCTGGAATCATGCGAGGTGCATGCGTAACGCTCTGGGTCCCAGCTTAACCCGTGTTGGCAAGACCCTAATGACCATGCACCGACCGAGTGCTCGCGCTCTACATCCAGGCGCTCCTCTAGACACTGATCTGTGGGTGGTGGCCACTCGGTAACTGACCACCGATCACCTGCACTTGCGCCTAGGGCAAGGAGAACTTTGAATGAAGTAGCAATTCAAGTGTGTAGCGTTCCATGTCTAGCTATTCCATCCAGAGTCTCCAGCTGATGACCGCCCTGGCGAGGTTACGAGGACCGATCATGCCCTCTGCTTCTACTTCCACCTGAGCTACCTGGGAGCCCCCCCAGCGTAGCATCTTCCTTCACTTGATTTCCCTGAGCACAGGGATTTCATGTTATTGGTCACCTTCCTGGGACCCCGAAGCGCGATCACCTTGCACCTCCCGCAGGTAATCGGTCAGGAATCCTGTCTTCACTAACTCAGCAAGTTGATGCCCCAACGACAGGCAGGTGTGGAGTGTGTGTCCATAAGCCTGATGGAATTCACACCACTCATCCTTCCTCCCTCCAAGCACCTTGTCGGTTTTCTTTGGTACTCGAAGTCTTGCAGCCACGGCAGGGATGGCGATCAGCTCCGCTAACTCTATCATGTAATCATACCTAGGGGGTGCCTTGTTCTCCCTTGCACGCCCCCTGGTCTGGTCCTTGGTACAACTACCGCCTCACCCTCTTGTGCCTCCTTCAGGTAGTCACTCAAGAACCCACTCTTCACTAACTCGTCCAATTGGTGGCCCAAGGCCAGACAATTGCGAATGGGGTGACCAAAGGCCTGATGGAACTCGCACCAGGCGTTCTTGTTTGGCCCCAACCTCTTGTCACTCTTTGGGGGCATCTTCAACCTTTCTGCCACATTAGGAATGGCAATCAGCTCCTTCAGCTCCACCACAAATTCATGCCTAGGGGGCATGTCATCCTTGGCTCGTGCCCTAGCTTGGGGCTTTCGGGGCTCATAGGGCTTCTGTTTTCCTTGAGCCTTTTTCTCTGTGGTCGCCTCGTGCACCCGCAGGGGTTGGGGTCGACTAGGCACTCGGGGCCTTAATGAGACTGCGCTCTCTCGCTTCTCGTTGAGCTCTCCCTCAGCGACAATGTGAGCCACGACACGTCGTTTTATGTCGCCGAAGGACTTGGGGCGGCTGCGGATCAAAGACTCGCTGAAAGGCCCTGGCAATACGCCTTTCCTGAAGGCATGCACCACCATATCTTCATCCTTGGTGTGCAACCTTACCACCATCGCCCCAAACCTGTTGAGGTAATCTTTAAGGGACTCCCTCTGGTGCTGCCTTACATCAAAGAGGTCGTAAGACACTGGTGGAGGGGCCCTGTTGACAAGATATTGCTCCCTGAACAACGCGGAGAATTGCGTGAAGGACGTGATATGTCCTTCAGGAAAACTCACAAACCATTCTAGCACGGTTCCTATTAGTGTGGCCATAAAAAGCTTAAAGTGCATTGCGTCAGACCCTCCTGACAACATCATCTGCGTATGAAAAGTAGTGAGATGTATTTCAGGGTCTTCTTTCCCGGTGAACACGGTCTTAGGGCCTACAAAGGTGGCTGGGACCACCGTGTTCATAATCGCCTGGGAGAAAGGCATGGGGAAGGCCCTTGGGGGCATTGGTGGAGCCCAATCATCTTCCCCACGATCTCCAGCTTGTTGCATGTAATGCAGATTCAAGCGCAGCTCCTCATTCGCTCGGTGCAACTCCTCATTCTTGGCCTGTGAGGCGGCCAGGTCTTCCTGCATACGTGCCAGATGCGCTCTGGACTCCGCCACCGTCTCCTGGAGGGTGCGCATCATTTCCATAAGTTGTTGCATGGTAACGCTGTCGCCTCCATTTGGTGGAACGGACCCGTGTCTTGTATTCCTCATCTTCTGTGGTTTTTTCCCTCACTCTCGTGTATGGGACCTTGTTTTACTCCGGCCCCACGGTGGGCGCCAAATGTTCTTGCCCGTTGATTCGCCTGTCAGTTGACTGCACAACACTCACACGCCTCCTCCCTCACGTTGATACGTGCTTGGTTCTTTCGAAACAATCTGCACCTGCAAAAGAGAAAGGGGGCGCCCTAGAGGCCGTTTGCACTTCGACGCTCAAGTCAAGATTGGGCAAGCAACACCAGTGTATTGAGTTTCTCTGTGTTTAGGTCTAGAAACTGCGTACCTTTGTGAAGTATTTTACTTTCCCTTATATAGTCTAGGGTTTACTGCGCCGCTAGCCCTAATTAGGGTTTACTGCGCTGCTAGCCATATTTAGGGTTTACTGGAATACCCCTGCGCCGCTATCACCCAATCTTAGGGTAATCTAGCACATAAGGTTTCCTTCTCTGGAGTGCAAACTCTCACAGGGTGACCACCTGGATGCCTCCTTGTGCACCTAGTCTCTAGGGCCACCTGTTCTGGGAGTGCCTTCACTGCTCACGTGTCGTGCATGTAGCTTCACTGGGAAACAGATCTGATGAGTACTCGACCCCTCAGGACTCTGCACCTAACTGTGGTTTCCCTGCTACCCGCATAGGCTCTTTGTGATTCAGGCTTCTCCCTACCTCTGGGTATTTAACTGGTCATTGGCCCACACTGGGAACCAATCTTAGTTGTTCTGTCTATGCTGTTCAAATCACCCAAGACCGATGTCACCTCGTCACACTCTGTTGCCGAGGACTGATCACCCTGCGGAGTGACGAGGACACATCAGCCCTTTCTGGTGATCGTCACGCTGATGACTAATCACCCTTCTCTGTGGGAACATGCTGATGACTAATCACCCTTCTCTGAGGGGACACACTGATGACCGATCACCCTTCTCTGAGGGGACACCGATGACTGATCACCCTTCTCTGATTGGGAACACCGATGACTGATCACCCTTCTCTGAGGGGACATACCGATGACTGATCACCCTACTCTGATTGGGCACACCGATGAATGATCACCCTCTAATCCAACCTACCCAAAAACATAGTATCTGATAGAGATTGAAAATTTATAAGCCATTTCTGGAGAACTCTTTGGGAAATGTTTGGAACTAAAATGAAATTTTCAAATGGATGGACAAACTGAAGTAGTAAATAAATCTCTTTCAACTATGCTTAGGGCAGTTATGCAAGGATACCACAAATCTTGGAATCACTACCTGATGGAGATCAAGTGGAAGAGGATTTCACTAATGGAGGAAGAGGCCATCCACCCCAGCATTTAAAGTTCTTCCTTCTAGTATTCTCAAAAAAATAAAGAAGAATTAAAATAAATGGTTATTTAGAAATTTTAACAGGTTAAAATTCTGTTGTTTACATTGCTTGCATCTTGGCTTTTGCTTCTGTAAGAAAAACAACCGGTTATCTCAAAATTTTAACAGGTTAAAATTAAACTATGTACATTGCTTGAACATTGGTTTTGCTTCTATAACATAAACAACTGGTTAAATCAAAATTTTAATAGGTTAAAATTCTGCTAACAGTTTTATAAATATTTTTTCTTCTTATCTTCTTAATCTTTCTTTCTGTAATTTGATAAAGATCCTCATACTTAGTTGGGATTTGCGAATATCATTGAAAAATAGTTAATCTGCAAAAGCAAAGGGCTGTTCTAGTTTGGTTTGAATTACAATGGTAGTGTGTGTGTGTGTGTGATCTTGAGTGAGAAGATCTTATCTTTGTAATTGTGTTATTTGCAATCTGTTGTGCATTACAAATAGTGGATTGCCAAGAATGGTTCTGGGAACTGGATGTAGCTCTAGAGGGAGTGGATCAGTATAATTGTTTTGTGTGAATCTCCCTATCTTTCTCTTGTATAAGCTGTTTGATATTTTCTGAAGTTGTAAAACACAACCGGTTATTTCAAAATTTTGACAGGTTAAAATTCTGTTGTTTACATTGCTTGCATCTTGGCTATTGCTTCTGTAAGAAAAACAACCGGTTATTTCCAAATTTTAACAGGTTAAACTTATGTTGTTTACATTGCTTGCATCTTGGATTTTGCTTCTGTAAGAAAAACAACCGGTTATCTCAAAATTTTAACAGGTTAAAATTCAACTATTGCTTGAACATTCGTTTTGCTTCTATAACTTAAACAACCGGTTAAATTGAAATTTTAATAGGTTAAAATTCTGCTAACAGTTTTATAAATGTTGTTTCTTCTTATCTTCTTAATCTTTCTTTCTGTAATTTGATAAAGATCCTCATACTTAGTTGGGATTTGCAAATATCTTTGAAAAACAGTTAATCTGCGAAAGCAGAGGGCTGTTCTAGTTTGGTTTGAATTACAATGGTAGTGTGTGTGTGTGTGTGTGATCTTGAGTGAGAAGATCTTATCTTTGTAATTGTGTTATTCGTAATCTGTTGTGCATTACAAATAGTGGATTGCCTAGTGTGGTTCTGGCAACTAGATGTAGCTCTGGAGGGAGTGGACTAGTATAACTGTTTTATGTGAATCACTCTATCTCTCTCTTATATAAACTGTTTATTATTTTATGAAGCTGTAAAAAACAACCGGTTATTTCAAAATTTTAATAGGTTAAAATTCTGTTGTTTATATTACTTGCATCTTGGCTTTTGCTTCTGTAAGAAAAAGAACCGGTTACTTCGAAATTTTAACAGGTTAAAATTACGTTGTTTACATTACTTGCATCTTGGCTTTTGCTTCTATAAGAAAAACAACCGGTTATCTCAAAATTTTAACAGGTTAAAATTAAACTGTGTACATTGCTTGAACATTGGTTTTGCTTCTATAACATAAACAACCGGTTAAATCGAAATTTTAACAGGTTAAAATTCTGCTAACAGTTTTATAAATGTTGTTTCTTCTTATCTTCTTAATCTTTCTTTCTATAATTTGATAAGGATCCTCATACTTAGTTGGGATTTGCGAAAATCTTTGAAAAACAGTTAATCTGCGAAAGCAGAGGGCTGTTCTAGTTTGGTTTGAATTACAATGGTAGTGTGTGTGTGTGTGATCTTGAGTGAGAAGATCTTATCTTTGTAATTGTGTTATTGTAATATGTTGTGCATTACAAATAGTGGATTGCCCAGTGTGGTTCTAGGAACTAGATGTAGCTCTGAAGGGAGTGGACCAGTATAATTGTTTTGTGTGAATCTCTCTATCTCTCTCTTGTATAAACTGTTTGATATTTTTTGAAGCTGTAAAAAACAACAGGTTATTTCAAAATTGTGGCAGGTTAAAATTCTGTTGTTTACATTGCTTGCATCTTGGCTTTTGCTTCTGTAAGAAAACAACCGGTTATTTCAAAATTTGAACAGGTTAAAATTATGATGTTTACATTGCTTGCATCTTGGCTTTTGCTTCTGTAAGAAAAACAACCGGTAATGTCAAAATTTTAATAGGTTAAAATTCAGCTATGTACATTGCTTGAACATTGGTTTTGCTTCTATAACATAAACAACCGGTTAAATCGAAATTTTAAGAGGTTAAAATTCTGCTAACAGTTTTATAAATGTTGTTTCTTTTTATCTTCTTAATCTTTCCTTTTGTAATTTGATAAAGATCCTCATACTTAGTCAGGATGTGCGAAAATCTTTGAAAAATAGTTAATCTGCGAAAGCAGAGGGCTGTTCTAGTTTGGTTTGATTGCAAAGGTAGTGTGTAGGTGTGTGATCTTGAGTGAGAACATCTTATCTTTGTAATCGTGTTATTTGTAATCTGTTGTGCATTACAAATAGTGGATTGCCCAGTGTGGTTCCAGGAACTGGATGTAGCTCTCGAGGGAGTGGACCTGATGGAGATCAAGCTCTAGAGGACATGGAGGCCAATTATCACGAAGAAGAAGAGGTTGAGGACGTTCATGGAGATCAAAGTCAACCTCAAAGGCTCACAAGAAGCATGTTCAAAGCTTTAGGAGCAAGGGGACGTTTATTTTCCCTTTTTGTAATTTCATTGTGTGAGGATGCTTAGAGGAAAACATGAGAAACCTCTTGTGTTAAAGCATCTTTAGGTTTTTTAGTTAGGAGCATTAGGAGGGGGGTGCATTAGTAGATAGGTGTAAGAGTTAAAATAGGAGGTGCCAAAGTGAGAGAAGAAGTCACACCTTCCTCATGACTTGTTTAGGCGCCATTTTCATTTGAATTTGGGGGGAATTTTTGAATTCATTTAGCTTGCATTTCAGCACCTTCACACTATAAATTAAGGTGCTGCCCTTGTATTTTTTCAGATTTGAATTTTGAATTAGAGAAACTTTACTCAATTTTTGAGTGAGCATTGGAGAGCTTTGCATCTTCTTCACTAGTCTTATCTTGAAGGTTCAATGGTTACCTCAAGTGGCAGCTTGCACACTCATCTAGGAGCCTTCATCCTCTTAGTGGCGTGATCATCCTACCATACCTCCATCTTCATGAACATTCTCTTCTTCTTCCTTCCTTCCTTCTCTTTTAATTTTCATGTCTTAGCTTCTGTTCTTGTGTTTTAGTTCGGTGCCTTTATTTTCCAGCACTTATATTCAGTTTCCTTGCCTTTAATTTCTTTTTTAATTGGTTCAATTTGACAATAATTGGAACTTCCATATGAGTTTGTGTTTTGGCATTAGTTTTTGGTGAGTTCTTGACTTAGAACATTGATCCAATTCTAAGAAAAAGTGCCTCTCTAATGACCAGCTCAAGATGTTTCCTAAGAATGTCAAGAACCTTTCATCTTATGTTCTTGAATTCACATCAGGACCAGTATAATGATTTTGTGTGAATCTCTTTATCTCTCTCTTGTATCAACTGTTTAATATTTTTTGAAGCTGTAAAAAACAACCGGTTATTTCAAAATTTTGGAAGGTTAAAATTCTGTTGTTTACATTGCTTGCATCTTGGCTTTTGCTTGTGTAAGAAAAACAACTGGTTATTTCGAAATTTTAACAGGTTAAAATTATGTTGTTTCCATTGCTTGCATCTTGGCTTTTGTTTTTGTAAGAAAAACAACCGGCTATCTCAAAATTTTAACAGGTTAAAATTCAGTTGTGTACATTGCTTGAACATTGGTTTTGCTTCTATAACATAAACAACCGATTCAATCGAAATTTTAACAGGTTAAAATTATACTAATAGTTTTATAAATCTTGTTTCTTCTTATCTTCTTAAACTTTCTTTCTGTAATTTGATAAAGATCCTCACACTTAAATGGGATTTGCGAAAATCTTTGAAAAATAGTTAATCTGCAAAAGCAGAGGGCTGTTCTAGTTTGGTTTGAATTACAAAGGTAGTGTGTGTGTGTGATCTTGAGTGAGAAGATCTTATCTTTGTAATTGTGTTATTTGTAATCTATTGTGCATGACAAATAGTGGATTGCCCAATGTGGTTCTGGGAACTGCATGTAGCTCTGGAGGGAGTGGACCAGTATAATTGTTTTGTGTGAATCTCTCTATCTCTCTCTTGTATAAACTGTTTAATATTTTCTGAAGCTGTAAAAAACAACCAGTTATTTCTAAATTTTAACAGGTTAAAATTCTGTTGTTTACATTGCTTGCATCTTGGCTGTTGCTTCTGTAAGAAAAACAACCGGTTATCTTAAAATTTTAACAGGTTAAAATTCAACCGTGTACATTGCTTGAACATTGGTTTTGCTTCTATAACATAAACAACTGGTTAAATCGAAATTTTAACAGGTTAAAATTTTGCTAACAGTTTTATAAATGTTGTTTCTTCTTATCTTCTTAATCTTTCTTTCTGTAATTTGATAAAGATCCTCATACTTAGTTGGGATTTGCGAAAATCTTTGAAAAACAGTTAATCTGCAAAAGTTAGAATTCTAGTTTGGTTTGAATTACAAAGGTAGTGTGTGTGTCTATGATCTTGAGTGAGAAGATCTTATCTTAGTGTTCTTGCCGGTTGACCCTCCTGCCGGTTGACTCTACGACGCTCACATGCCTCCTTTCCTCACTTTGAATTATGCTTCGCTGTCTCGAAACAACCTGCACCTGCAAGATAGAAAGGGGCGCCCTAGTGGCTGTTTGCACTCCGACACTCAAGTCAAAAACTGGGCAAGCACACCAAGTGTATTCAGTATCTGTGTTAGGTCTAGAAACTGCGTACCTTTGTAAAGTGTTTTACTACCCTTTATATAGTATAGGGTTTCCTCTGCGCCGCTACCCATATTTAGGGTTTACTGGAATACCCTTGCGCCGCTATCACCCAGGCTTAGTGTAATCTAGCACATAAGGTTTCCTTAACTGGAGTGCAGGACTCTAACAGGATGGCCACCTGGGTACCCCCTCGTGCACCTAGTCTCTGGGGCCATCTGTCCTGGGAGCGCCTTCACTGTTCACGTGCCATGCATGTAGCTTCACTGGGAAACTCTAGTTCTGATGAGTACTCAACCCCTCAGGACTCTGCACCTAACTGTGCTTTCCCTGCCACACGCATAGGCACTTCGTGACTTAGTCTTCTCCTTACTTCTGGGCATTTTACTGATAACTGGTCTTCCCTTAAGACCCATCGTGGATGTTTTAGCTCTGTTATTCGAAACATCCAAGGCCGATGTCACCTCGTCACACCCAGCCACCGAGGACTCATCACCCTGCTGAGTGACAAGGACACCTCAGTTCACTCTGGCGGTCGACATGCTAATGACTAATCATCCCATTAGTCCTTACTACTTGTGGGACCCGGCCCACGTGGCTCTGGCCCATGCTGTGGGACCCAGCTGACGCGGCTCACCCTTACTAGCTGTTCTCAGTGTCCGAGGACTGGTCGGTACACAAGCCCCCCAGTCTCGAGCTGTTAACTTGTTCAGTAAAGAGACTAAGTCATTGGCTCGGGCGACCTACATTGCACTGAGCGAAAGGACATGAATAGCGCGCTGAAGGGACATCTCACCAACCCTTTTTTAATCTGCGGACACGTGTCTAGATCAACGGTTAGGGTTTCCTAACGTTAGCGTTTCCTTGCCTACGTTAAACCCTTTCAAAACCCCGCGCCTCTACACTGTTTCATCACTTTTCACTCGAGCCTCCATACTTCCTAACTTCTCTTGTACGCTTCTTGTAACATCCCGCCAAATCCTTTTCATAAATATAAAATGAAATAAAGGTAAAACAATGATATTTAAGTGAACATACGTATTTATATACATGAAGTTGCTCCTCACAGGGAGTCTAATACATAGCCGGTCAATTTTCCAAAACTTAAACAAAATACAGCAAAATAAAATGAAACAGGCGATCTCCTAACAAACAAGGCGATCTCCTATCAGAGATCAGAAAAGGGGTGATCGCCTAACAGAAACAGAGACAGGCGATCTCCTTCCGGCGACCACTCACTGAGGAGCTCTACATCCTGCAACATCATCTGCTCCCGTGTAAATTATACACGATCATCACAGTTTTAAGAAAAACAGCCACAGAACCAAACACAGGGTAAGCTAGATATTTGAAAGAGAGTTTAAATATGAACTTAAAAATCAAGATAAAACAAATTTAAGACACCCACGTAAAAACCATCAACTTTCTCATTCATATCACACAGTCATCAGGTAATCACATATTTCACAATTTCCTCAAGAGTCGTTCAATTCACATAATTCCATCAAGTGTCTATCAACAATTTCTCAACATTTCTCACGTCAGACTTCCACTGACTCATCACACATAGACACTTGACACTACTTCCGGAAGACACGTGCATTGACTAGACTCAGAGATCTGCACCTGTCATGCTGCACCACTGTGAAATCACACACATTCACAGGGTCGCTGTGAAATCACACACATTCACAGGGTCGCTGTGAAATCACACACATTCACAAGCGTATAAATGAATCTCAATATTATCACTATCCTAGCATGACAGGGTTAATCCACACAACGGGTCGAGCTCGTTCTCTTTCACACAACTCACCCATACCTGTGAACCTCCTTCGACTCTCAACGCCTGAATAACTTCATCTATGTGATTCCATTACATCAGGAGAGTCAGGATATCTCATAAAACGAATCACCGGTCATTGCACACTCTACACGATCTTACACGGTATTTTCTTTCCTGAAAATACTATGCCTTGATCCCACATCCACAACATTCAAAGCATCATTCCACACATAAAGAATAAATCCATCATAGAATACCTTGAATCTTTTCTTAAACAACCCCACTCACAAGAACAAGCATACTACCGATCAGGTTTTCGAATAGCATATACACTTTTCATTTCAATCTCAACAAGTTCAGAGCGACATTAAACAGGGGAGTTCGAACAACAATATTAAAACCGGCGATCACATCCAAAACAGGGGATTTTGCAATAACAGTTGAAAAACCGGCGACCACGTCGCCCTCACTTCAGAAACAGCTAATCTACTGCTTTTATTGAAAATAAAGCTAGCTTCCCTTACCTGGACTTGCGCAAAACACCAGGAGTTCCAAAACCCGTCGAAGCTTAAAGATGCCTTAGCTCTGTTTTAGCGTCTGGTTTGGAGAACTTGCAGAGAACCTCCCAGGTGCTCTAAGGGCAGTCGTCGTTCGTCGTACTGGTGCTTGAGGATGCCTGAATCGTACTGTGAAGGAGAGAAAAGAGAAGAATGGAGGTAAACTCACTCTTTCACTCTTGAACCACTGCAACGTTCTTTTCCCCTCAGAAGTGGGTTTTTAAAACTAGACCAACTTTTTCCACAATTTCCGCTGCCACCGCCCACTCTGCAGGAAAAGCTTGCCTGCACCCTTCCTTGAGCAGTGTGGCCACGTGGGTTTTGGGTCACTTTCCGTACCAATTCCCTGGAGCCACTGTTCTGAAGTACGCTCCCTGACTACGTGTCGCGCATGCAAGACGCTCATGCTGGGGGCCTGGGCCCCACTTCATCTGCGTGAAAAACGACATCGTGCGTTAACTTTCCACCGATGACTCAACCTGGAAGACGACCGATCTCTCTCTCTCTGGAAGACGACCGATCTCTCTCTCTGGGAGACGACCGATGTCTATTCCTGGCGACGCCCGCATGTCTCTCGCGCCCTGGCGTTGCCTGATGGAGGGCCAAGCACATCTAACCAAGGAAGCCAAGGCCCAAACCAAGAAGACCGTCTAGACCAAGAGGAGCGTCTAGCTCCAAGAAGTGAGCGTCTAGGAAGTGAAGGAGGGAGGCTATCCATGGAGCTAGACCGTCTAGGACCTCTCACAAGATCCATGGCTAAACATATCCAAGCACACATAGAAGAAGCCACGAATGGGAGGGAGAAGACCTTGTACATGCTACTTGGAGGCCCATTAGGGGTAGCTTAGTAGATTAGTGTAGTGTAGAAAGCAAAACTTGCTAACTTAGGGGTGTGCTATCAAAAAAGTGCCCTTAGCAATAGAAGGAGGGGTGTGCTAGCAAATAGGTGCCTTTAGCAAAAGAGGGAGGGGTGTACTATCAAATGTTGCATTTTTGACCTATCTTCTAGAATATTAGGATGATGGTGTGGTTTGACTAAAGTCAATACCCTAGGCAGCCCCCACTTTTTGTATTTCCATCCCTACCCTTTAAGCTTGCTCACCAAGGCTCCTAAATCTATAAATAAGGAGGCCTACCTCATGTATTTTCAAGTTTATTTGAGTAATGTTATGCTGCCATTTTTGTGCACAAGCTTTACTCCTCCTAGAAATCTAGGCTATAAACTTCAATCCTTTCACCTTCTCCCTTGAGCTGGCCGAACCACTCAACCCATACTCATCATGCACCTTCAAGACCAACACAACTCCTAGGAGGGTCTTGTTTCACTCATCCATTGCTTCCGCTCCATCTATTTCTACTTTGATTCAAGAAGAACACATGAAAATGCCATCAATGCCCGTATGCCTCGCGCCCTGACGATGCCCGCATGCCTCTCCGGCCCGGCGATGCCCGCATGCCTCTCGCGCCCTGGCGATGCCCGCATGCTTCGCGCCCTGGCGATGCCCGCATGCCTCTCGCGCCCTGGCGATGTTCGCATACCTCGCGCCCTGGCGATGTCCGCATACCTCGCGCCCTGGCGATGTCCGCATACCTCGCGCCCTGGCGATGTCCGCATACCTCGCGCCCTGGCGACGTCCGCATGGGTAGTCTAGGCGACAGGCGATTATATACTAACCAGGCGATCTCATAGTCTTCTAAGCTACACTTTCCTCCCTTTTTATTTTAAATAAAAACATACTTAGAATTCATTTAAAATATATTCCTTTTATTCGAATTTAATTTTACAGGTCCTTACACTTCTGTTCTATTCCAACCCCTATGCTCGCAACTGTTCTTCTTCGTTTACACAAAGGTATGATTTTTATTCTCCCTTTCTGTCTTCGCCTTATGATTCTGTTTCTCTTCACATACCATAACTGCTTTTAGTCTGTTCATGCATTTAGGGTTTCTGTTCTTCTTTCTCGCTTTCGCTCTTCTTCTGTGGGTCTTTGTCCGCCATTATTTTCGTCATCACTTTCTTCTAAACCCATTTTCTGTTCTTCCTACCTCTCATTTGTTTTAGATTCGAGATGGCCAGAACTAAAACCACCTCCAACCCTCCTCCAGCCGTTGACTACAAGTCTCTCTACTCTTGGGCCTTAGAGGATCTCCTTGCCGAAACCTCTAAAGCTCACAACCTGTGAGGACCTAAGGAAGCACAGGGACGACGAGAACGAGATCAAGGGGTGCGTCTTTGGCAGGGAGAGTGACGCGTACATATCGGTTCGACCCTACACTGAGGGCGAACTTGTCTGCTCTGACGACCACTGCAATGACGGGGAGCCCTTCTTTTTCTTCTAAGCCACCGTCTTTAAACAAGTCAAAGTCCGTCTTCCCTTCACCGGGTTCGAGATGGCTTTGCTCACTAAACTGAATGTGGTGCCTGCCCAGTTGCACCCCAACAGCTGGGCCTTCATCAGGGCGTTCTCGATTCTCTACAACAACCTAGGGTTCACTCCCTCGGTAGACGTATTCCTGTACTTCTTCGAGGCGAAGAGCCCTGGGAAGAGGCTTTGGGTAAGCCTCAATGGGGTGGCGGGGGGGGGGGGGGGGGGGGTTATGCTAACCTTCTTCCAGCAATCCTACAAAGGCTTCAAGGGGAAGTTCTTCCGGGTCTGCTGCAGCTCCTACGACTCCACCATGCTCGATGGGTTCCCATTATACTGGGTGGAGAAGTTGAAGTTCAAGAAGCCCCGCGGGCTCGAGGAGCTGACGCCCTTTGATCGCGACGTGTGCCAACTCCTCTCAAGCTAGGGTGTGGTGTTCGACACCACCCAGCTAATCAGGCATGAATATGATGCTGAAACCCTCAGCGTTTATATCGGTATAATTACCTTTTCTTGTATCTATCAACACTTGTGTTTTCTGCATGCCACTTCTCACTCTTTACTTGTTGTTCATCGCAGGTATGGTATTAGATGCTGAGAAGAAGAAGAGGCTAATCGCCTTGTTGGATCGCCGCGCAGCAGGTGGTTCATGCCCGGCTGGTCCTTCTTCACCTGCCGCGACTGCCCCAGGCCCCACTTCTGATAAGTTAAAGAGGGGAGCCGCAGTAGTGATCTTTGAAGATGAGGACACATGCTCAAGCCTCGTCTTCAAGAGGAAAAGGGTGGAGGTTGCTGCGGTGACGTCTTCTGCAATAGAGGGGAAGCCTCCATCTTTCAAGGAGCACCCTCCTAGCGCCTCATCTCCCCCCGAGCCACTTCTGGCGCTCGAGGGTGGAGGAGAGAGTGCCCATCCAACCACCTAAGCACCTCCTGTCCTCGAACTCCCTCCTCTCCTCCAGCGGACCCTCACTCAGATGCCTGGCCAAGAGGCGATGGAGGCCTTATACGGGGACTCATTAAGGGACCTCATCAGTCACGGCCTTGGTGAGTTCCTTGCTACCTCCAATGTCTTGCTAGCCAAAGGGAATGCCGAGGCAGAGCTACGAGAGAAGGTAGCCAGATTGGAGAAAGAACTGGAGCAAAAGAAAGACTTGGAGCTCCAAGTTCAACTGGCTGCCAAGCGTGAGACTGCTCTGAACCAGGAGTTGGGCAGTCTGCGCCAATCAGAGAAGGAGACCAAGAGGCTCCTCTTCTCCAAGGGGCAGGAGGCCCTCCAGCTTGAGCCAAAATTCTTCCCCTCCCTAACAAAGTCATCGACTTGGAAGAGCAGTTGGAGGGGAACCAAGCTAAGATGACCAAGCTAGAGGAAAGGGCTACCAGTCAAGAAGTTCAGCTGGGCAAAGTCGAGGAAGAACTTGCTCAACAAGCCGAGCTATTCAAGAAGACCGAGGCAAAACTAACTGAAGATGGCGCGGTCCTTGTTCAGGTTGCCTGCGCGCATCCTGAGATGGACCTCTCGCCCTTCTCCATGTCCATGCAGGTAGTCAACGGGCAAATATTGCCTAGATAGGTCTTCTTGGATAGCTTTATCTGTAGCTGGACTTCTTGTAACTATCTTGTGTAATTATTCTTCCAATCCAATTAATACATTTACTTGGCTTACATACTTGTTTGACTTTATGCATCAATTTACTTGTATTGGTATCTCTATTGCTGTCTGGCTGCTTTGGCATACTTGGTTAAGCTCTCTCTTCGGCATAGAATCAATCCATAGGTAGCACGCTTAACTCTGCCAAGTCGTTATGAGCTTTGCTTTTCATTAGGATAGGGGATTATACCGCGGACAAGACTTCATAAGAACTTCTCTGCCGAAAAGTAACTCACCTATTTCGTCATTGCCCATATCTCTTTACCCCTGTGAGGATTTCAGTGCCGATCTGTATGCACTTGACCCTTCCTTGCTCGAGGCAGTGGAGGAAGCTAACGAGTTTCAATTGACCACTCATCGCTCTTAGGCGAGGGTGGACTTCACTGGTGAACCTTCTGTTCGAATTGGGAGTTCTCACTCGAAGAGGAGGTGTTCTATACGAACCTACCTTCCAACTGTCGAGACTTCTAACCCCAAACGAAAGGTTCGAGCTGACCTCTGATCGCTCGTAAGCGAAGGAGGATTTCACTGATTTGGTGTTCTCACTTGGAAGGGGAGGCGTTCTCTATGAACCTTCCTTTCCCGCTTCCAAGACTTCTAACCCAATCTGATGAGTCTTTACTGACCTTAAATCGCCCAAAGGTAGAGGAGGATTTAACTGGTGAACCTTTCTATTCAAGTTGGGAGTTTTCACTCGAAGAGGAGGTGTTCCTTACGAACCTACCTTCCTACTTACGAGACCTCTAACCCTAAATGACAGGTTCAAACTAACCTCACATCTCTCATAGGCGAAGGAGGATTTAACTGGGTGAACCTTTCTGTTCAAGTTGGGAGTTCTCACTCGAAGAGGAGGTGTTCCTTACGAACCTACCTTCCTACTTACGAGACCTCTAACCCCAAATGACAGGTTCGAACTAACCTCACATCGCTCATAGACGAAGGAGGATTTAACTGGGTGAACCTTTCTATTCAAGTTGGGAGTTCTCACTCGAAGAGGAGGTGTTCCTTACCAACCTACCTTCCTACTTACAAGACCTCTAACCCCAAATGACAGGTTCGATCTGCGTTGTACAAATACACTCAAAGATATATCTTAACTGAAAATTTTATTGGGTGACCTCATCAAAAACCCTTAAAAGGGAAAAAAAGAGTGTCCCCTAAACTGTGTACAATGTTACATAGTTTTAACTGAAATAAAACTTCAGGTGAGTCGCATTCCATGTATGAGGAATCGGACCACCTTCTAGAGTCTCAAGCCTATACGTTCCATTCCCCAGGGCCTCTGTCACTCTAAAGGGACCAGTCCACTTAGGGGATAGCCTGTTCTCTATTTGGTAGGGAGATGCCTTCCGCATGACTAGGTTGGCGACCTGGAACTGTCGAGCTCTCAGCTTGGAATTGTGCTTGAGCTCAACCCTCCTCTTCAATGCTTCGGCTTTGATTCCTACCTCTTCCCTAACTTCATCCAAGAGATCTAAATTTACCTTCCTTTCCTCGTTGGATTCCTCAGTCACGAAGTTCTGGAAACATGGTGAGCTCTCCTGGATCTCCACAAGGATCATGGCGTCTGAATCGTACACCAAGCTGAAAGGGGTCTCCTTGGTGGTGGACTGAGGAGTGGTATGATAGGCCCATACAATTCTGGGAACCTCCTCAGCCCAAGTTCCCTTTGCCTTTTCCAGCCTTCTCTTCAGCCCTCTGAGTAGGACTTGGTTGGCTGACTCAACCTGTCCATTAGTCTAAGGGTGCTCGACTAATGTGAACACCTGCTTGATTCCCAACTCTGTGCATAGCTTTCCCAGCTGTTGACTTGCAAACTGGGTGCCATTATCAGACACCAAGCGCTTGGGTACACCAAAGCGGCACACTATACTCTTCCACACGAAGTGTTGGATCTTGTGGGTTGTGATTTGTGCTACGAGCTCAGCCTCAATCCACTTCGTGAAGTATTCTACGGCGACCACAAGGTACTTCATCTGCCGCACAGCCAAAGGAAAGGGCCCCAGGATGTCAATTCCCTAGTACTTCAAAATTTTAACAGGTTAAAACTCTGCTGTTTACATTACTTGTATCTTGGCTTTTGCTTTTGTAAGAAAACCAACCGGTTGTTTCGAAATATTAACAGGTTAAAATTATGTTGTTTACTTTGCATGGATCTTGGCTTTTGCTTCTGTAAGAAAAACAACTGGTTATCTCGAAATTTTAACAGGTTAAAATTCAGCTGTGTACATTGCTTGAACATTGGTTTTGCTTCTATAACATAAACAACCGATTAACTCGAAATTTTAACAGGTTAAAATTCTGCTAACAGTTTTACAAACCTTGTTTCTTCTTATCTTCTTAATTTTTCTTTCTGTAATTTCATAAAGATCTTCATACTAAGTTGGGATTTGCGAAAATATTTTAAAAGCAGTTAATTTGCGAAAGCATAGGGCTGTTCTAGTTTGGTTTGAATTACAAAGGTAGTGTGTATGTGATCTTGAGTGAGAAGATCTTACATTTGTAACTGTGTTATTTGTAATCTGTTGTGCATTACGAATAGTGGATTGCCCAGTGTGCTTCTGGGAACTAGATGTAGCTCTGGAGGGAGTGAACCAGCATAATCTTTTTGTGTGAATCTCTCTATCTCTCTCTTGTATAAACTATTTGATATTTTCTGAAGCTGTAAAAAACAACTGGTTATTTCAAAATTTTAACAGGTTAAAATTCTGTTGTTTACATTGCTTGTATCTTGGCTTTTGCTTCTGTAAGAAAAACAACCGGTTGTTTCAAAATTTCAACAGGTTAAAATTATGTTGTTCACATTGCTTGGATCTTGGCTTTTGCTTCTGTAAGAAACAACCGGTTATCTCGAAATTTTAACAGTTTAAAATTCAGCTGTGTACATTGCTTGAACATTGGTTTTGCTTCTATAACATAAACAACCGGTTAAATCGAAATTTTAACAGGTCAAAATTCTGTTAACATTTTTACAAACCTTGTTTCTTCTTATCTTCTTAATCTTTCTTTCTGTAATTTGATAAAGATCTTCATACTTAGTTGGGATTTCGAAAAATATTTTAAAAGCAGTTAATCTGCGAAAGCATAGGGCTGCTCTAGTTTGGTTTGAATTACAAAGGTAGTGTGTGTGTGATCCTGAGTGAGAAGATCTTATCTTTCCAACTGTGTTATTTGTAATCTGTTGTGCATTACCGATAGTGGGTTGCCCAGTGTGGTTCTGGGAACTGGATGTAGCTCTGGAGGGAGTGAACCAGCATAGTCTTTTTGTGTGAATCTCTCTATCTCTCTCTTGTATAAACTGTTTGATATTTTCTGAAGCTGTAAAAGACATTCGGTTATTTCAAAATTTTAACAGGTTAAAATTCTGTTGTTTACATTGCTTGTATCTTGGCTTTTGCTTCTGTAAGAAAAACAACCGGTTGTTTCGAAATTTTAACAGGTTAAAATTATGTTGTTTACATTGCTTGGATCTTGGCTTTTGCTTCTGTAAGAAAAACAACCGGTTATCTCGAAATTTTAACAGGTTAAAATTCAGCTGTGTACATTGCTTGAACATTGGTTTTGCTTCTATAACATAAACAACCGATTAAATTGAAATTTTAACAGGTTAAAATTCTTCTAACAATTTTACAAACTGTTCTTGCCGATTGACTCGCCTGTCAGTTGACTCCACGACACTCACACGCCTCCTTCCTCACGTTGATACGTGCTCGAATCTTACGAAACAATCTGCACCTGCAAAAGAGAAAGGGGCGCCCTAGAGGCCGTTTGCACTCCGACGCTCAAGTCAATAGGGGGCAAGTAACACCAAGTGTATTGAGTTTCTCTGTGTTTTGGTCTAGAAACTGCGTACCTTTGTGAAGTATTTTACTGTCCCTTATATAGTCTAGGGTTTACTGCGCCGCTAGCCCTAATTAGGGTTTGCTGCGCTGCTAGCCATATTCAGGGTTTACTGGAATACCCTTGCGCCGCTATCACCCAATCTTAGGGTAATCTAGCACATAAGGTTTCCTTCTCTGGAGTGCAAACTCTAACAGGGTGACCACCTGGATGCCTCCTTGTGCACCTAGTCTCTGGGGCCACCTGTTCTGGGAGTGCCCTTGCTGTTCACGTGCCATGCATATAGCCTTTACTGGGAAACCCTAGTTCTGATGAGTACTCGACCCTCAGGACTCTGCACCTAACTGTTCTCTCCCTGCTACCCGCATAGGCTCTTCGTGATTCAGGCCTCTCCCTATCTCTGGGTATTTAACTGGTCATTGGCCCATACTGGGAACCAATCTTAGCTGTTCTGTCTACGCTGTTCAAATCACCCAAGACCGATGTCACCTCGTCACACTCTGTTGCCGAGGACTGATCACCCTGCGAAGTGACGAGGACACATCAGCCCTTCCTGGTGATCGTCACGCTGATGACTAATAACCCTTCTCTGTGGGAACATGTTGATGACTAATCACCCTTCTCTGTGGGAACATGCCGATGACTAATCACCCTTCTCTGAGGGGACACACCGATGACTGATCACCCTTCTCTAAGGGAACACACCAATGACTGATCACCCTTCTCTGAGGGGACACGTCGATGACTGATCACCCTCTAATCCAAGCTGCCTGCGGGGTCCACTCCACGTGGCTTTGGCCCATGCTGTGGGACCCAGCTGACGTGATTCGCCCTTTACTACCCGTTCTCAGTGTCCGAGAACTGGTCGGTACACAAGCTCCCCAGTCTCGAACTGTTAACTTGTTTCAGCAAAGAGACTAAGTCATGGGTGAGAACTGGTCGGTACACAAGCCCCCCAGTCTCACGCTGTTAACTTGTTTCAGCGAAGAGACTAAGTCATCGGCCCGGGCGACCTACGTGGCTCTGCGCGTAAGGACATGAGTAGCGCGCTGAAGGGACATCTCACCACCTTGTCATCGCCCACATCTCTTACCCTCTGAGGACTTCATTGGTGAGCTCTCTGCTCGAATTGAGGACTTCTTTCTCGACAAAGAGGTGTTAATTACCCTTCTTCCCGATGATGACCTTGCACCGATGGTTGTTCGGTGCTTCATTACTTCTCGCGCTCTGCTGTCAGGCGCTCATCTAGGCACTGATCTGCTGGTGGTGGTCACTTTAGTAACTGACCACCGATCACTGTTCTGAGTGATCTCCCCTCTGATTCACCTGCTATCTACTACCACGTGTCACCCTGTGAATGGTCCACGTGGTCATCTGCTGCTGACGTCATCGACTACCGGTGACCAACCAGATCACAACTTCTCGCGCTCTGCTGTCAGGCGCTCATCTAGGGACTGGTCTGCTGGTGGTGGCCACTTTAGCAACTGACCACCGATCACCGTTCTGAGTGATCTCCCCTCTGATTCACCTGCTATCTTCTACCACGTGTCACCCTATGAATGGTCCACGTGGTCATCTGCTGCTGACGTCATTGACTACCGGTGACCGACCGGATCACAAGCCCCCCAGTCTCAAGCTGCGAACTAGTTCTCAGCGAAGAGACTAAGTGGTCGATGGCAAGATCATTCCTCCTCCTTGAGCTTTTCCCTTTGCAACTTCTTCTTTTCTGTGTAATTTCTTTTTCTGCTTCATAACTTGTATAAACCTTTTAGCTGAAAAGTCTCACTGCATTGACTTCAATATGAATGAAATCTTTGCTCCAGCTGCATGTCCCTTTCCATTTTTAACTCTGTGCATGTGAACTTGCTTCGGCTTCTCGCAGCAGAACTTGCTTCTACCACCGACCACCGACTAGTGTAACGCCCCTCAAAGTCTTTTCATATTTATATAATAAAATAAGCGTAGACATTAATTTATAAAATCAACATATGTATATATATTGAAAATACATCATCCCATACATTGTATCTCAAAAAGAAACGTCCCTCTTATAGGGGTTTTAATACATTCCATCAACTGTTTCAAAATAAAATCAAAATACAGTATAAAAAGAAAACAGGCGATCTCCTAACAGAAACAGAAAACAGGCGATCTCCTAACAGAAACAGAAAACAGGCGATCTCCTTCCGGCGACCACTCACTAAGGAGCTCTACTTCCTGCAACATCATCTGCTCCCGTGTAAATTATACACAATCATCACAGGTTTAAGAAAACATCCACAAAACAAAAACGCAGGGTAAGCTAGATATTTTAAAGAGAATTTAGATATGAAACTTTAAAATCAAGATAAAACAAATTTAAGACACCCACGTAAAAACCATCAACTTTCTCATTCCCTTCACATGATCATCAAGTGATCACATATTTCACAATTTCCTCAAGAGTTGTTCAATTCACATAATTCCATCAAGTGTCTATCAATTTCAAAGTTTCTCATTTCTCACGTCAGACTTCCACTGACTCATCACACATAGACACTTAACACTACTTCCGGAAGACACGTGCATTGACTAGACTCAGAGATCTGCACCTGTCATACTACATTGCTGTAAAGTTCCCACAGCTATGCGCATCAACATAATCTCAATCTCAATCTCATCACTCTCCTAGTATGACAGGGTGAATCCATACAACAAGTCAAGTGGTTATTTTTCAAACCACTTACCCATACATATGAACCTCCATCGACTCTCAACGCCTGAATAACTTCATCTATATGATTCCATTATATCAGGAGAGTCAGGATATCTCATTATAGAAATCACCGATCAATGCACATTTTACAACAATCTTACAGGGTATTTTCTTTCCTGAAAATACTATGCCTTGATTCCACATTCACAACATTCAACACATCATACAACACTTAAATGAACGATTCCAATCACAGCAACAATCATTCCACGGTTCAGATTTTCGAATATCACATGCATTTCACATTTCAATCTCAAACAATTTCAAACGACACTAAAACAGGGAAGTTCGAAATTAACATTAAAACCGGCGATCACGTCGCCCCACACATAAAAACAGAGCATCGTGAAAAAGAATATGAAACTGGCGACCACGTCGCCCTCACTTCAGAACCTACTCGCCTAAAGTTTTTATAAACGAAAATGCTAGCTTCCCTTACCTGGACTTGCGTAAAATCTCACTACGAGCTCTAACCCACCGAACTTAAGGATACCCGAACTCTGTTTTAGCGTCCTGATCGGAAAACTCGCAGAGAACTTCCTAGGAGTCCAAGGACAGTCGTCGCTCGTCGTACTGGTGCTTGAGGATGCCTGAATCGCAGCGCGAAGGAGAGAAAAGAGAAGGATGAAGGTAAACTCACTCTGTCACTCTTGAACCACAGCAATGTTCTTTGCCTCTCAGAAGTGAGTTTTTGAATCTAAACCAACTTGTCCATAATTGCCGCTGCCACCACCCACTCTGCAGGAAAGCTTGCGTGCACACTTCCTTGAACAGTATGACCACGTGGGTTTCTGCGCATACCAACTCCCTGACGCTAACTATTCTGAAACACCCTTTATGTCTACGTGTCACGCATGCAGGACGTCTCATGCTGGGAGCCTGGGTCCTACCTTATCTGTGTGAAACACAACATCGCGCGATAGCCTTCCACCGATGACCGCTCGTGCGATGACTATCCACCGATGTCTCATCTTGGCAGACGAACGATGTCTCTCCCTGGAAGACGACCGATGTCTCTCTCTGGAAGACGACCGATGTCTCTCTCTGGAAGACGACCAATGTCTGCCTCTGGAAGACGACCGATGTCTCGCTCTGGAAGACGACCGATGTCTCACTCTGGAAGACGACCGATGTATCTCCCTGGCGATGCCCGCATGTCTCGCCCTGGCGATGCCCGCATGTCTCTCATCCCGGCGATGACTGATGACACATCGCCACGCCTTGCTGAAGGTTCTTCATCCCACTATGTTACGTCCAAGGTATCACCTCCACATGACTTGGTGATGTCGGTAGCTTCACATTTCCAAGAATAGATCAGCACTACTCCTCGTGCGCCCATGCATGCAACACTAAGGACGATTTCTTATGCTCAAGCATAGAGCTTCGCATGCACAACGTATCTAAGGCTTAACCCACACCTCGATACGCGTGGTTTTTGGAACCCACTATGGTTGATCCAGTATCTTGACCACATACTAAGTGCACTCCCATCGATCACGTACACCATAGGCGATTGGCGATCATGTGTACTCTAGGCGATAGGAGATTATGTGCCAGAGAAGTCGGAGACCGCCTCCGTCTTCAACAACGGCGATCTCGTAGACTTCTAAGCTACACTTTTCTTCCTTTACTCTTCTTGATCTACATGTCTTCCTCGAGCACACCCACGTGATTACCTCACGATAAAGTCATCGCACCTGACTACTTGGTTAATACAATGGTCAGCCGACCGACCTCTACCAGCTGACCCCAGATCTTGGGCGATGTCCGAGGTCCGACTACTTACAAAACTTCTATTACCAACTCTGTGTTTTCAATAATAACATCTTCTGAAATTATTTAAATATAACACTTTTATTCCAATTAAAGTTTCTAGGTCCTTACATTCTCCCCAACAAGAAAAATTTTCGTCCTCGAAAATTGAATGACAAGGAAAAGAGGTAGGGATAGGCTTCTCTCGTGGTTTCTTCTGACTCCCAAGTTGAATCCTCTTATCTGTCATTTCATTGGTTGAAGTAGAGACTTGCAGACCAGCAAACCTTTCTCAAATACTTGATCCTTAAAACTTCTAATTCCTCTTGTTTTAAATGTCCTTCATTGGCATGAACTGATCTGCAATGACTTGGGTTGACATCAACATTATTATTCTGTCTAGAAACTGCAGAGATGGAGTTTCTTCAAGGATTTTCATTTTTTTCAGTTCAGAAACAACGGTTTGTAGCTTGACTTCACATTAGGCACCGTTTCTTGTCAAACCGATGGTGAAGCAGCAAAAGCTTGAGGGAGCACGGTTTCTTTCTTCAGGCGCCCCTCTGGTTCATTTCTTCTTTGATTACTAGTAGCAGATCAGGAAAAACCCACCCCTTTAGCAGATGGTTGGGATTTCAGAGCTGCTAACTCAGGAATTCCAATGGATACATCCATATTAGCATTGCATGGGATCTCAAGGTGCTCAGTATTCAACACGCAGATCACAAATCCCTCACTGTGATCAGGGTGAGGACTTGTTGCCACAGCTGACAATGAAGCATTGTTTCTAGGATCAGGAACGAAACGCTGACCACCACAACTGCCCATTTAAAGGATTAGCTGCAAATCCCATCCCATTAGAAACACAAGGCACGGAAAGTTCTGCTTCCACATCCAACTTTCTGCAATTTACTAACATCGCTAGAAGAACTCAACATCATCATAACACGGCTTACCCTTATTCTTATCCATAGCCATTACCTCCTTCCCTTCTACATTCACAGGCAGAACTGCATCCCCATTTGCCAAGTTCAGGAGACTTACGGCATCAGGAGCCTCTCTCACCCCACCATTTCCATACTCATCTTTCAAATCACGATCAACAAAACAGCATCCATTCTGCGTGAAGCTTTCTCTCTTATCCCAGTAACTTCTCTACCTAGTATTTTTCAGCAAATTTCTCTGTCTAATTGAACTTTAGACATAAATACAATATCTCATCTTTCCTTTTAAGCTTGTGGTTAAGCTAGAGCCATCTCATGCTGTTTCATCGACATAACCATCTTCCAAGCTTCAAATAAAAGAAAATTCATTCTTTCATTCTTGGAACTTAACTCTGGTACTTCCCATGGATACACATGCTTAAGTCTTTAAACCCTCACTGCTTATTTACTCTTCATAACTTATATGTAGCTGAAACTAAACCTTGGTGCAACTAAATCTAACTTACACTTGCTTCTTTAATTCCATCAACTCAGCTGGAGCCATTCTGTAGGGAGCCATTGACACTGGTCCAACTCCAGGTACCAAAACAATAGAGAATTCCATCTCTCTCTTAGGAGGTAGTCCAGGTATTTCTTCTGGAAATACATCCATGAAGTCCTTAACCACATGTATATTGCCCACATCTTCATCATTCTTCACTCCCCCTTGAGCTAGGATCACAAGGCACGTCGCCCCTTCTTTCAACTCTGACCATACATGCTGAGCAGATATCCTATCTGACTCTTGGAGATCTGGAAACACCACTTTCTGCCTACTGCAATCTATGAGAACGTGATTGGCAGCTAGCCAATCCATTCCCAGGATAACATTCAGATCCTGAAGAGGTAGACAGATCAAATTCACTTTGAACCTGCGTCCCTCTACTATCACTGGACATTCAGAGCAAACTGGGGAGGTCAAAACCTGTTCTGATGCAGGTGTAGAGACCAACCGTTCAAATGGCAGCTCCTTCACTAGAAGGCCCAGTTCGGTTGCACACCGATTTGACACAAAAGAGTGTTTCGCTCCAGAATCAAACAAAACTCTAACGTATCTACCAGCTATAAACAAGCACCTTGTACTAGGTTACCTGACTGAGATGCCTCCGCTCCAGACATGGCAAACACTCTCCCTGCTGCCTGAGGTCTGCTGCCTTCGTTCCTCAACTGCTGGGAACCACTGGGTTGAGTCGCCCTATTCCCGTTAGGACGCTCTCTAGCAAGGTGCCCCGTCTTTCGGCAGATGTAGCATCTGCTCCCTGATATTCTCTTGGGGCACACATTGGATGTGTGTGGTCCACCACAATGGAAACATCTGAGTTTCCAGGGTTGTTGCTGCTGAAACTGGGGCGGTGCTGCTTCTGCCCTATGCTGTGGAGGTCTCGCATAAGGCTGATTCTGCTGTTGCTGCATCTTGGCCTTCCCACTGGAAGAACCCCCTGGGTGTGACCTGATCACCCGAGAGTCACTCTTCTCCAGTGTCTCCACCATCATCGCCTTCTCCACTAAGGCGTGAAATTCTCTTATGCACATAGGTGCTATGGTCCTCTTCAGCTCATGCTTCAGTCCTTCTTCAAATTTCCTACACCTCCAAGCCTCAGAGGTAGCTTGGGTATAGAATCGGGCGAGGTACTCAAACCGAGCAGCATAGGCGTTCACAGACATATCTCCCTGCTCCAACCTTAGGAATTCAGCTTCCTTTGCAAACCTTGCACTGTCTGGGAAGTATTTCTCCAGAAATCTCACCCTGAAGCTCTCCCAGTCTAAAACATCAGCTCTGGCTTCCATCATCTGCTGAGCTCCCATCCACCAGAACTCGGCTTCTCCAGATAGCAGATAGGTGGCGAATACCAATTTCTTCTCTTCAGGGCAGGAGGTCGCCCTAAAGATTTTCTCCAACTCCCTGACCCACTGATCTGCTTGATCAGGGGTAGCATTCCCACTGAACTTGGGTGGGTTGTGCCTCATGAACTCGGTCAGTCCCATCTGTTCCTGAGGCTGATTGACGTGGGAAGCTATTTCAGCCGACCGAGCAGTTTCCCAATGGTGCATTGCAGCTCGATGATTCTGAGCCATTGCTGCATTCTGTTGTTGGATAGCACTCGCCATCATCTCAATGGCCCTGGCGATCTGGCCCATTTCTGCAGAAGGTTGGGGAGGGGTAGGCGGTCTAGGAGCCATCTTCTGCGGAAGATTAGGAAACTATTTTTCTCTAATCATATTCCTATAAAATGAACTTGATAAGGAATCAATTCATTTAGAAGACCACATCTAGGTCTTACAAAGGCCAGCATCTCAAATTCATCAAGAATTTTGAGTTTATCAGCCGATCATGATACTTACAGCAGCAAGCATAACACCAAAACAGCCACTGGCATAAAACCATCAGTCCAAACAACCACTTTCAATCAATTACAAAGACACTCAACAAAGTGAAATAATTCACACCAGAATCCAAGATATGCTAAACATCAAACTTTCAGAACTAAGATTGAGAATCATCTTGATCCAGTTATGAGTGTGCACCCTCACTACTTTATCAAGATCCTTTCATTCTTAATACTACGATTTTCAGTTAGGGCATATATTCACTAAAGCACACACAAAATTTCAATACAAAAACGTTTGAAAACCTTTCACTATAGTTTTTTTTTTTTTTAAAACTCAAATAAATTTTATGAGCAGAAGAAACACAATGGATCCACAGCCCTCAGGTCATCCTAAGGACGAACTGCTCTGATACCATTAATGTAACCCCACTCAAAGTCTTTTCATATTTATATAATAAAATAAGCGTAGACATTAATTTATAAAATCAACATATGTATATATATTGAAAATACATCATCCCATACATTGTATCTCAAAAAGAAACGTCCCTCTTATAGGGGTTTTAATACATTCCATCAACTATTTCAAAATAAAATCAAAATACAGCATAAAAAGAAAACAGGCGATCTCCTAACAGAAACAGAAAACAGGCGATCTCCTAACAGAAACAGAAAACAGGCGATCTCCTTCCGGCGACCACTCACTGAGGAGCTCTACTTCCTGCAACATCATCTGCTCCCGTGTAAATTATACACAATCATCACAGGTTTAAGAAAACATCCACAAAACAAAAACGCAGGGTAAGCTAGATATTTTAAAGAGAATTTAGATAAAACAAATTTAAGACACCCACGTAAAAACCATCAACTTTCTCATTCCCTTCACATCATCATCAAGTGATCACATATTTCACAATTTCCTCAAAAGTCGTTCAATTCACATAATTCCATCAAGTGTCTATCAATTTCAAAGTTTCTCATTTCTCACGTCAGACTTCCACTGACTCATCACACATAGACACTTAACACTACTTCCGGAAGACACGTGCATTGACTAGACTCAGAGATCTGCACCTGTCATACTACATTGCTGTAAAGTTCCCACAGCTATGCGCATCAACATAATCTCAATCTCAATCTCATCACTCTCCTAGTATGACAGGGTGAATCCATACAACAGGTCAAGTGGTTATTTTTCAAACCACTTACCCATACATATGAACCTCCATCGACTCTCAACGCCTGAATAACTTCATCTATATGATTCCATTATATCAGGAGAGTCAGGATATCTCATTATAGAAATCATCGATCAATGCACATTCTACAAAAATCTTACACGGTATTTTCTTTCCTGAAAATACTATGCCTTGATTCCACATTCACAACATTCAACACATCATACAACACTTAAATGAACGATTCCAATCACAGCAACAATCATTCCACGGTTCAGATTTTCGAATATCACATGCATTTCACATTTCAATCTCAAATAGTTTCAAACGACACTAAAACAGGGAAGTTCGAAATCAACATTAAAACCGGCGATCACGTTGCCCCACACATAAAAACAGAGCATCGTGAAAAAGAATATGAAACCGGCGACCACGTCGCCCTCACTTCAGAACCTACTCGCCTAAAGTTTTTATAAACGAAAATGCTAGCTTCCCTTACCTGGACTTGCGTAAAATCTCACTACGAGCTCTAACCCACCGAACTTAAGGATACCCGAACTCTGTTTTAGCGTCCTGATCGGAAAACTCGCAGAGAACTTCCCAGGAGTCCAAGGGCAGTTGTCGCTCGTCGTACTGGTGCTTGAGGATGCCTGAATCGCAGCGCGAAGGAGAGAAAAGAGAAGGATGAAGGTAAACTCACTCTGTCACTCTTGAACCACAACAACCTTCTTTGCCTCTCAGAAGTGACTTTTTGAATCTAAACCAACTTGTCCACAATTGCCGCTGCCATCACCCACTCTGCAGGAAAGCTTGCGTGCACACTTCCTTGAACAGTATGACCACGTGGGTTTCTGCGCATACCAACTCCCTGACGCTAACTATTCTGAAACGCCCTTTCTGTCTACGTGTCACGCATGCAGGACGTCTCATGCTGGGAGCCTGGGTCCCACCTTATCTGTGTTAAACACGACATCGCGTGATAACCTTCCACCGATGACCGCTCGCGCGATGACTATCCACCGATGTCTCATCCTGGCGGACGACCGATGTCTCTCATTGGAAGACGACCGATGTCTCCCTCTGGAAGACGACCAATGTCTCCCTCTGGAAGACGACCGATGTCTCTCTCTGGAAGACGACCGATGTCTCTCCCTGGCGATGACCGCATGTCTCTCGCCCTGGCGATGCCCGCATGTCTCGCCCTGGCGATGCCTGTATGTCTCTCATCCCGGCAATGACTGATGACACATCGCCACGCCTTGCTGAAGGTTCTTCATCCCACTATGTTACGTCCAAGGTATCACCTCCACATGACTTGGTGACGTCGGTAGCTTCACATTTCCAAGAATAGATCAGCACTACTCCTCGTGCGCCCATGCATGCAACACTAAGGACGATTTCTTATGCTCAAGCATAGAGCTTCGCATGCACAGCGTATCTAAGGCTTAACCCACACCTCGATACGCGTGGTTTTTGGAATCCACTATGGTTGATCCAGTATCTTGACCACATTCTAAGTGCACTCCCGTCGATCACGTACACCATAGGCGATTGGCGATCATGTGTACTCTAGGCGACAGGCGATTATGTGCCAGAGAAGTCGGAGATCGCCTCCGTCTTCAACAACGGCGATCTCGTAGACTTCTAAGCTACACTTTTCTTCCTTTACTCTTCTTGATCTACATGTCTTCCTCGAGCACACCCACGTGATTACCTCACGATAAAGTCATCGCACCTGACTACTTGGTTAATACAATGGTCAGTCGACCGACCTCTACTAGCTGACCCCAGATCTTGGGCGATGTCCGAGGTCCGACTACTTACGAAACTTCTATTACCAGCTCTTTGTGTTTTCAATACCGGTGACCGACCGGATCACAAGCCCCCCAGTCTCAAGCTGCGAACTAGTTCTCAGCAAAGAGACTAAGTGGTCGATGGCAAGATCATTCCTCCTCCTTGAGCTTCTCCCTTTGCAACTTCTTCTTTCTGTGTAATTTCTTTTTCTGCTTCATAACTTGTATAAACCTTTTAGCTGAAAAGTCTCACTGCATTGACTTCGATATGAATGAAATCTTTGCTCCAGCTGCATGTCCCTTTCCATTTTTAACTCTGTGCATGTGACTCAGCATTGTCTTTAACTTCATGCTGGACGACTGACTTGACGGGCCTAAATGCTTCGGCTTCTCGCAGCAGAACTTGCTTCTACCACCGACCACCGACTAGCATGTTGGTGCACCACCGATCAGTCATCGCGCTTCAGGCTCTGCTTTACTTCTCTGTTACTCCAGCGCTAAGCACATAGAGGGCCTGAACGCCAAAGATGATGCTTGTGTTTTGGGGAAGAAAAGTGCTTCTCGATGACCCTTCTTGCCTCAGCCTCGCTGTAAGAAGTCGAGGTGAGGTCTTTCTCCTGTCGCCTCAGCCTCGCTGTACAAAGTCGAGGTGAGGTCCTTCTGCTCTCGCCTCAGCCTCGCTGTACAAAGTCGAGGGTGAGGTCTTTCTTCTCGCCTCAGCCTCGCTGTACGAAGTCGAGGGTGAGGTCTTTCTTCTCGCCTCAGCCTTGCTGTAAAAAGTCGAGGGTGAGGTCCTTCTGCTCTCGCCTCAGCCTCGCTATACAAAGTCGAGGGTGAGGTCTTTCTTCTCGCCTCAGCCTCGCTGTACAAAGTCGAGGTGAGGACTTTCTCTCTCGCCTCAGCCTCGCTGTACAAAGTCGAGGTGAGGACTTTCTCTCTCGCCTCAGCCTCGCTGTACAAAGTCGAGGTGAGGACTTTGTTATCTCGCCTCAGCCTCGCTGCACAAAGTCGAGGTGAGGTCTTTCTCCTCTCGCCTCAGCCTCGCTGTAAGAAGTCGAGGGTGAGGACTTCACTGGTGAACCTTTCTTTCAAGTTGGGAGTTCTCACTCGAAGAGGAGGTGTTCCTTACGAATCTTCCTTCCTACTTACGATACCTCTAACCCCCATTGACAGGTTCTAACTGACCTCACATCGCTCATAGGTGAGGGAGGATTTCACTGGGCGAACCCTTCTTTCACGTTGGAAGTTCTCACTCGAAGGGGAGGTGTTCTCTACGAACCTACCTCTCCGCTTACGAGACCTCTAACTCCAAGTGACAGGTTCTCACTGACCTCACTTCGCTCATAGGCGAGGGAGGATTTAACTGTACGCATGTCATACCTGAAGGGCCTTTGCGCTTTTATTGTGCGCCTAAGTTATTCCCTTGGGAAGTAACTTAGCGCGTTTCTTCCCTCTGATCGAGTCGCATGCTCCCACGAGAGCACCAGAGGTGGTTGGTGTAAACACACTCGCCAGGCGCTGCATCCTGCATGCACGATCTTCCCGCACAGTGCCATGCACGTAATGGGTTAAGAGAGTTACCGATCACTGACCAGCTTACTAGCTTTCTTACACCCTCCTCATGCACAACCCTACTGGCGAGCAACTCTTCTTCTTCTGGTTTGGAATCATGCGAGGTGAATGCGTAACGCTCTCGCTGGGAGCCTGGGTCCCAGTTTAACTGCGTTTAACCTCGATGACCATGCATGATCGGTCATCGTCCTTTAGGTCCGAACGCCGATCACCGTCGATGACACCTGGTATCCAGGGGCGAAGAGTGTTTCTCGATGACCCCTCTTGCCTGCTCCAATGTCATCAACCTCACGCGAATCGGGTTATTCTGTCCCTTTCCCACTCCTGGGGTGAGAAGAACTTTAAAACTGGGAAATACTTGCACACTTGATATACTTAAATCCTTTATTGGGCGGCCTCGTTAAAGAGAGTGCCCCCTGATCTGCTCAACTATTTATAATATGTATGTTCTGAGTGTGTGTACAACGCAAGAACGCATCTATTTTACAATTTAACTGAAGTAGAAATTCAAGTGTGTAGCGTTCAATGCCCTGGGGATAGTTGTTCCATCCAGAGTCTCCAGCCGATGACCTCCCTGGCGATGCCTGACTCACGAGGACCGATCATGCCCTCTGCTTCAGCTTCCACCTGAGCTACCTGGGAGCCCCCCAGCGTAGCGTCTTCCTTCACCTGATTTCCCCGAGCACAGCGATGTCATGTTGCTGGTCGCCTGCCTGGGGCCCCGAAGCGCGATCACCCTGCGCCTCCCGCAGGTAATCGGTCAGGAATCCTGTCTTCACTAACTCAGCAAGTTGATGCCCCAATGACAGCCAGGTGTGGAGTGTGTGTCCATAAGCCTGATGGAATTCACACCACTCATCCTTCCTCCCTCCAAGCACCTTGTCGGTTTTCTCTGGTACTCGGAGTCTTGCAGCCACGGCAGGGATGGCGATCAGCTCCGCCAACTCCACCATGAAGTGATACCTAGGGGGTGCGTTGTTCTCCCTTGCACGCCCTCTAGTCTGGTCCTTCCTGGGTGCATAGGGACGAGGCCTTCCCTGCGCCTTCTTCCCTTCCTTGGCTTCATACACCCACGCCTGCTGCTGCAGCTTCCCCTGACCTCCACGCGGCATCAACGGTGCAGTGCTGCCTCTCTTCTCAGAGACCTTTGTCTCTGCTACTATGTGCGCTGTAAGGACCTGTAAAATTAAATTGGAATAAAAGGAATATATTTTAAATGAATTCTAAGTATGTTTTTATTTAAAATAAAAAGGAAGGAAAGTGTAGCTTAGAAGAGTATGAGATCGCCTGGTTAGTACATAATCGCCTGTCGCCTAGACTACCCATGCGGACATCGCCAGGGCGCGAGGGACATGCGGGCGTCACCAGGGATTGACATCGGTCGTCTCCCAGAGATAAAGATCGGTCGTCTCTCAGAGAGAGACATCGGTCGTCCTCCAGGATGAGTCATCGGTGGAAGGTTATCGCGCGATGTCGTGTTTCACACAGATAAAGCGGGACCCAGACTCCCAGCATGAAACGTCCTGTAGGCGCGCCACGTAGACAAAAAGGGTGGTTCAGAATAGTGACATCAGGAAGTTGGCATGCGCAAGAGACACTCGCGGTCGTACTGTTCAGGGCAGTGGTTGGCATGCGCAAGAAGACAAAAAGAGTGGTTCAGAATAGTGACATCAGAAAGTTGGCATGCGCAAGAGACAACCGTGGCTGTACTGTTCAGTGAAACGTACACTCAGGCTTTCCTGCAGAGGGGGTGGTGGCAGCAGCATGCGTGGACAAGTAGACTTGGATTCAAAAACCCACTGCGGGGAGGCAAAGAACGTTGCAGTGGCTCAAGAGTGAAAGAGCGAGTGCATCTTCATCCCTCTCTTTTCTCCTCTTCGCGCTGCGATTCAGGCAACCTCAAGCACCAGTACGACAAGCGACGACTGCCCTTGGACACTTGGGAGGTTCTCTGCAAGTTCCCCAGACCGGGACACTAAAACAGAGTGAAAGCATCTTTAAGCTTCGTTGGGTTTCGGAGCTCTTGGAGTTTTGCGCTAGTCCAGGTAAGGGAAGCTAGCTTTGTTTTTCAATAAAAGTCGTAGGCTAGCTGTTTCTGAAGTGGGGGCGACGTGGTCGCCGGTTTCATATTTTGTTTTCGTGATACTCTGTTCTATGTGTTTGGGCGACGTGGTCGCCGGTTTTAAACTCAATTTCACGATGCTCTGTTTTATGTGTGGGGGCGACGTGATCGCCGGTTTTAAACTCAATTTCACGATGCTCTGTTTTATGTGTGGGGGCGACGTGATCGCCGGTTTTAAACTCAATTTCACGATGCTCTGTTTTATGTGTGGGGGCGACGTGATCGCCGGTTTTAAACCCCTTTTTCATGATGCTCTGTTTTCATGAGCTTGGGCGACATGATCGCCGATTTTAAATACAGATTTCGAACTCCCCTGTTTTAGTGTCGTTGAGACTGTTTGAGATTTAAATGTGGAATGCATGTGATATTTTAAAGTCTGAACCTTGGAATGATTGTTGTTGTGATTGGAAATCGTTCATTTAAGTGTTATATGATGTGTTGAATGTTTGAATGTGGGATCAAGACATAGTATTTTCAGGAAAGGAAATACCGTGTTGAGATTATTTATGAGGTGTATTGATCAGTGAGTATCCTGTGAATGAGACGATCCTGACTCTGCTGATATGATGGAGTCACATAGATGAAGTCATTCGGTTGGTGAGAGTCGAAGGAGGTCCATATGTATGGGTAAGTCGTTTGAAAGATAACTGACTTGACCTGTTATATGGATTAACCCTGTCATACTGTGAGAGTGATGAGATTGAGATCGAGATTATGTTGATGCGCATGGCTGTGGGAACATTACAGCGATGAAGTATGACAGGTGCAGGTCTCTGGATGCTAAGTTCAACGCACGAGTCTTCCGGAAGTAGTGTCAAGTGTCTATGTGTGATGAGTCAGTGGAAGTCTGACGTGACAAATGTGAAATATTGAGAATTTGTTGATAGACACTTGATGGTTGTGTGATATGAATGAGAAAGTGATGGACTCTTGTGAATGTTTAAAAAGGGCTGATCTACGTTGGTTGTCCAGTTTATAATTTAAAGTTTTAAAAATATCTAGCTTACCCTTTGTATTGTTCTGTGGCTGTTTTCTCTTAAAACTGTGATGATCGTGTATTTTACACGGGAGCAGATGATCTTCCAGGGAGTAGAGCTCCTCAGTGAGTGGTCGCCGGAAAGAGATCGCCTGTTTCTGTCTCCATGTGGTGATCGCCTGTTTTCTGTTTTGATAGCAGATCGGCTGTTTTGGGTCTTCTGATAGGAGATCGCCGGTTTGTGTAGGGAGACCGCCGGTTTCATTTTATTTGGCTGTATTTTGTTTTAAGTTTTGGAAAATTGACCGGTTATGTATTAAACTCCCTGTGAGGAGCAACTCCATTTTATATAAATACGTATGTTCACTTCAATATTATTGTTTTACCTTTATTTCTTTTATTTTATATTTATTCCAAAGTATTTGGCGGGATGTTACATTAATGGTATCAGAGCAGTTCGTCCTTAGGATGACCTGAGGGCTGTGGATCCATTGTGTTTCTTCTGCTCATAAAATTTATTTGAGTTTTAAACAAAAACTATGGTGAAAGGCTTTCAAACGTTTTTGTATTAAAATTTTGTGTGTGCTGTATTGAATATATGCTCTAACTGAAAATTTTAGTATTAAGAATGAAAGGATCTTGATAAAGTAGTGAGGGTGCACACTCATAACTGGATCGAGATGTTCTCAATCTTAATTCCAAAGGTTTGATGTTTAGCATACATTGAATTCTGGTGTGATTTATTTCATTTTATTGAGTGTTTTTGTAGTTGATTAAAAGTGGTTGTTTGGATTGATGGTTGTATACCAGTAGCTGTTCTGGTGTTTTGCTTAAGGTTATAAGCATCATGATTCTGTCGATGAACTCAAATTCTTAATGACTTTGAGATGTTGACCTTTGTAAGGTCTAGATGTTACCTCCTGAATGAATTGATTTCTGATCGATCTCATTCTTGTAGTTGTAGGGATGATCTGAAACTATAGAAACCTATAGAAACTATAGAAACCTATAGTTTCAAAATCTGAAACGAAGAAGATGGCACGTAGACCTTCTACCCCTCCCCAACCTTCTTCGGAAATGAGCCAGATTGCCAAGGCTATTGAGATGATGGCAACTACCATCCAACAACAGAATGCAGCGATGGCTCAGAACCATCAAGCTACAATGCACCACTGGGAAACTGCTCGGTCGGCTGAAACAAATTCTCACGACGGTCAGCCTCAGGAACAGATGGGACTGACCGAGTTCATGAGGCACAACCCACCCAAGTTCAGTGGGAATGCTACCCATGATCAAGCAGATCAGTGGGTCAGGGAGTTGGAGAAAATCTTTAGGGCGACCTCCTGCCCTGAAGAGAAGAAATTGTTGTTCGCCACCTATCTGCTATCTGGAGAAGCCGAGTTCTGGTGGATGGGAGCTCAGCAGATGATGGAGGCCCGAGAGGATGTGTTGGATTGGGAGAGCTTCAGGGTGAGGTTCCTGGAGAAATACTTCCCAGACAGCGCAAGGTTTGCGAGGGAAGCTGAGTTCCTAAAGTTGGAGCAGGGGGATATGTCTGTGAACGCCTATGCTGCTCGGTTTGAGTACCTCGCCCGATTCTATACCCAGGCGACCTCCGAGGCTTGGAGGTGCAGAAAGTTTGAAGAGGGACTGAAGCATGGGCTGAAGAGGACCATAGCCCCTATGTGCATCAGAGAATTTCACGCCTTAGTAGAGAAGGCGAAGATGGTGGAGACCCTGGAAAAGGGTGATTCTCGGGTGATCAGGTCACACCCAGGGGGTTCATCCAGTGGGAAGACCAAGGTGCAGCACCCACAAAGCAAGCCCTATGCGAGACCTCCACCTCATCGGGCGGGAGCAGCGTCATCCCAGTTTCAGCAGCAACAACCTTGGAAACCCAGATGTTTCACGTGCCAAAAGATGGGGCACATTTCTAGAGAGTGCCCTAACAGGAATGGGGCGACTCAACCCGTTGGTCCTCAGCAGTTGAGGAAGGAAGGCAGCAGACCTCAGGCAGCAGGGAGAGTGTTTGCCATGTCAGGAGCAGAAGCGTCTCAGTCAGGTAACCTCGTGCAAGGTGTTTGTTTTATAGCTGGTAGGGGTGTAAAAGCTTTGTTTGATTCTGGAGCGACACACTCCTTTGTGTCAAACCTGTGTGTAGCCGAGTTGGGCCTTCTAGTGAAGGAGTTACCTTTCGAACTGTTGGTCTCTACACCTGCGTCAGGACAGGTGTTGACCTCTACAGTTTGCCCCGAATGTCCAGTGATAGTAGAGGGACGCAGATTCAAAGTGAACTTGATCTGCCTACCTCTTCAGGACCTGGATGTTATCCTGGGAATGGATTGGCTATCTGCCAATCACGTTCTCATAGACTGCGGTAGTCAGAAGATAGCGTTTCCAGACCTCCAAGAGTCAGACGTGATATCTTCTCAGCGAGGGCGGTCGGTGTTGGAAGAAGGGGCGAGGTGCTTCGTGATGCTAGCTCGGTTGGAAGTGAAGAATGAAGAGGACGTAAGCAGGATACATGTAGTGAAAGACTTCACGGATGTATTTCCAGAAGAGGTACCTGGGTTACCCCCTAAGAGAGAAGTGAAATTCTCTATTGATTTGGTACCTGGAGCTGGACCAGTGTCAATGGCACCTTACAGGATGGCTCCAGCCGAGTTGGTAGAATTAAAGAAGCAAGTGGAAGAGTTGTTGGAGAAACAATTCATCAGACCCAGTGTATCTCCATGGGGGGCTCCAGTGCTCCTAGTTAAGAAAAAGGATGGAGGGTCTCGGCTGTGTATAGATTACAGGCAGTTGAACAAGTTGACCATCAAGAACAAGTACCCCCTACCTAGAATTGATGATTTGATGGATCAAATACATGGGGCCTCGGTGTTCTCAAAGATTGATCTGAGATCGGGGTACCACCAAATTTTGGTAAAAGCTGAAGATGTTCAAAAGACAGCATTTAGGTCTCGTTATGGGCACTATGAGTATGTGGTGATGCCGTTTGGAGTAACAAATGCTCCAGCTCTGTTCATGGACTACATGAATAGGATTTTTCGCCCTTTCTTGGATAAGTTTGTGGTAGTCTTCATAGACGACATACTCATTTATTCAAGGACCGAGGAAGAACATGAAGAACATCTGAGGACAGTATTGGAGATTCTGAGGGAGAAGCAACTCTATGCCAAGTTCTCTAAGTGTGAGTTCTGGCTGAAGGAAGTCAACTTCTTAGGACACGTGATATCTGCCCGGGGGATCTCGGTGGATCCAGCCAAAGTGGAGGCAGTGCTTCAGTGGGAACGTCCTAAGACAGTTACGGAGATAAGGAGTTTTGTGGGCTTAGCAGGCTACTATCGGCGGTTTATTGAGGACTTTTCCAAGGTAGTTGCTCCTTTAACACAGCTGACCCGCAAGGATCAACCTTTTGCTTGGACCGACCGATGTGAGCAGAGCTTCATGGAACTAAAGGAAAGGTTGACTAGTGCTCCAGTGCTGGTGATCCCAGAGGTAGGAAGACCTTTTGATGTCTTCTGTGATGCTTCACATCAGGGTTTGGGATGTGTTTTGATGCAAGAGAAAAGAGTGGTTGCATATGCTTCAAGGCAACTCAAGATTCATGAGAGAAACTATCCTACTCATGATTTGGAGTTGGCGGCTGTGGTGTTTGCCTTGAAGATTTGGAGGCACTATTTATATGGAGCTCGGTTCCAGGTGTTCAGTGACCATAAGAGCCTGAAATACCTGTTCGATCAGAAGGAACTAAACATGAGACAAAGAAGGTGGATGGAGTTTCTAAAGGACTATGATTTTCAACTCATGTATCATCCAGGGAAGGCCAATGTAGTGGCAGATGCTTTGAGTAGAAAATCAATACAAGTAGCCACCATGATGATGGAGGAGCAGAAACTGATCGAGCAATTCAGAGACTTAAACCTTGGGGTAGAATTTCATGTAAATCACATTAGTTGTAGTAAGCTGGCTATAACTAATGACTTCCTTGGAGTGATAAAGGATAAGCAGTTGGAGGACCCTAGTCTGAAGCGTACTGTGGAGTCGCTAGGGACCGACCAGGCTAAAGACTTTGTGATGGGCGATGATGGGGTCTTGAGATTTAATGGCAGAATTTGCATACCTGCAAATGAAGAGTTGAAGAAGATGATCCTAGAGGAAGGTCACCAGAGTCGCCTTAGCCTACATCCAGGCATGAATAAGATGTACCATGACTTGAAGGAGTCATTTTGGTGGTCGGGCATGAAGAGGGACATCGCCCAGTATGTTACAACCTGCTTAACATGTCAGAAGGCGAAGATAGAGCATCAAAGACCTGGCGGGTTGTTACAGCAACTGGATATCCCTGAGTGGAAATGGGACAGCGTTGCCATGGATTTTGTTACCCATTTACCCAGATCGGTAAAGGGTCATGATGCAATCTGGGTCATCATTGATCGGCTGACGAAGAGTGCCCACTTTCTCCCAGTGAATATGAGGATGCCTATGGCCAAGTTGGCACAGTTGTACATCAAAGAAATAGTGAGGTTGCATGGAGTGCCTTCCAGCATTGTTTCGGATAGAGATCCCAGGTTCACTTCACGGTTTTGGCAGACCTTACAAGATTGCTTGGGAACCAAGTTGAGAATGAGCTCGGCATATCATCCTCAAACAGATGGACAGTCAGAGAGAACGATCCAGTCCTTGGAAGATCTGCTGAGGACGTGTGTCTTGGATCAATTGGGAAGTTGGGATGAGGTGTTGCCGCTGGTAGAGTTTACTTATAATAACAGTTACCACGCCAGTATTGGGATGGCACCATATGAAGCCCTGTATGGGAGGAAATGCAGAACTCCCTTATGTTGGTACCAGGAGGGCGAAGCAGTATTGGTTGGACCAGAGTTGATTCAGCAGACGACCGAGAAGGTGCAACAGATACAAGAAAGATTGAAAGCTTCTCAAAGCCGGCAGAAATCCTATGCAGATCAGAGGAGAAAACCTTTGGAGTTTGCTGCAGGAGACCATGTGTTCATGAGAGTGACACCAACCAAGGGTGTAGGACGGGCGATCAGATCAAAGAAGTTGTCCCCTAAGTTCGTGGGACCATATCAGATCTTAAGGAGGATTGGTCCAGTGGCCTATGAGATCGCCCTACCTCCCCATTTAGCGAATCTGCATAATGTCTTTCACGTATCACAGCTGAGGAAGTACATGGCAGACCCTAGTCATGTGCTGGAAGTGGACGATGTGCAGATCAGGGATGACTTGTCCTTTGAAGCGAAACCAGTCAGGATTGACGATCGTCAAAGTAAACAGCTCAGAGGCAAGACCATCAACGTGGTGAAAGTGGTGTGGGATGAGAGATCGGGTGATTCAACTTGGGAGTTAGAAGAACCCATGAGAGAAGCTTATCCATACCTCTTTTCCTTGTAATTCAATTTTCGAGGACGAAAATTTTTCTTGTTGGGGAGAATGTAAGGACCTGTAAAATTAAATTGGAATAAAAGGAATATATTTTAAATGAATTCTAAGTATGTTTTTATTTAAAATAAAAAGGAAGGAAAGTGTAGCTTAGAAGAGTATGAGATCGCCTGGTTAGTACATAATCGCCTGTCGCCTAGACTACCCATGCGGACATCGCCAGGGCGCGAGGGACATGCGGGCGTCACCAGGGATTGACATCGGTCGTCTCCCAGAGATAAAGATCGGTCGTCTCCCAGAGAGAGACATCGGTCGTCCTCCAGGATGAGTCATCGGTGGAAGGTTATCGCGCGATGTCGTGTTTCACACAGATAAAGTGGGACCCAGACTCCCAGCATGAAACGTCCTGCAGGCGCGCCACGTAGACAAAAAGGGTGGTTCAAAATAGTGACATCAGGAAGTTGGCATGCGCAAGAGACACTCGCGGTCGTACTGTTCAGGGCAGTGGTTGGCATGCGCAAGAAGACAAAAAGAGTGGTTCAGAATAGTGACATCAGAAAGTTGGCATGCGCAAGAGACAACCGTGGCTGTACTGTTCAGTGAAACGTACACTCAGGCTTTCCTGCAGAGGGGGTGGTGGCAGCAGCATGCGTGGACAAGTAGACTTGGATTCAAAAACCCACTGCGGGGAGGCAAAGAACGTTGCAGTGGCTCAAGAGTGAAAGAGCGAGTGCATCTTCATCCCTCTCTTTTCTCCTCTTCGCGCTGCGATTCAGGCAACCTCAAGCACCAGTACGACAAGCGACGACTGCCCTTGGACACTTGGGAGGTTCTCTGCAAGTTCCCCAGACCGGGACACTAAAACAGAGTGAAAGCATCTTTAAGCTTCGTTGGGTTTCGGAGCTCTTGGAGTTTTGCGCTAGTCCAGGTAAGGGAAGCTAGCTTTGTTTTTCAATAAAAGTCGTAGGCTAGCTGTTTCTGAAGTGGGGGCGACGTGGTCGCCGGTTTCATATTTTGTTTTCGTGATACTCTGTTCTATGTGTTTGGGCGACGTGGTCGCCGGTTTTAAACTCAATTTCACGATGCTCTGTTTTATGTGTGGGGGCGACGTGATCACCGGTTTTAAACTCAATTTCACGATGCTCTGTTTTATGTGTGGGGGCGACGTGATCGCCGGTTTTAAACTCAATTTCACGATGCTCTGTTTTATGTGTGGGGGCGACGTGATCGCCGGTTTTAAACCCCTTTTTCATGATGCTCTGTTTTCATGAGCTTGGGCGACATGATCGCCGATTTTAAATACAGATTTCGAACTCCCCTGTTTTAGTGTCGTTGAGACTGTTTGAGATTTAAATGTGGAATGCATGTGATATTTTAAAGTCTGAACCTTGGAATGATTGTTGCTGTGATTGGAAATCGTTCATTTAAGTGTTATATGATGTGTTGAATGTTTGAATGTGGGATCAAGACATAGTATTTTCAGGAAAGGAAATACCGTGTTGAGATTATTTATGAGGTGTATTGATCAGTGAGTATCCTGTGAATGAGACGATCCTGACTCTGCTGATATGATGGAGTCACATAGATGAAGTCATTCGGTTGGTGAGAGTCGAAGGAGGTCCATATGTATGGGTAAGTCGTTTGAAAGATAACTGACTTGACCTGTTATATGGATTAACCCTGTCATACTGTGAGAGTGATGAGATTGAGATCGAGATTATGTTGATGCGCATGGCTGTGGGAACATTACAGCGATGAAGTATGACAGGTGCAGGTCTCTGGATGCTAAGTTCAACGCACGAGTCTTCCGGAAGTAGTGTCAAGTGTCTATGTGTGATGAGTCAGTGGAAGTCTGACGTGACAAATGTGAAATATTGAGAATTTGTTGATAGACACTTGATGGTTGTGTGATATGAATGAGAAAGTGATGGACTCTTGTGAATGTTTAAAAAGGGCTGATCTACGTTGGTTGTCCAGTTTATAATTTAAAGTTTTAAAAATATCTAGCTTACCCTTTGTATTGTTCTGTGGCTGTTTTCTCTTAAAACTGTGATGATCGTGTATTTTACACGGGAGCAGATGATCTTCCAGGGAGTAGAGCTCCTCAGTGAGTGGTCGCCGGAAAGAGATCGCCTGTTTCTGTCTCCATGTGGTGATCGCCTGTTTTCTGTTTTGATAGCAGATCGGCTGTTTTGGGTCTTCTGATAGGAGATCGCCGGTTTGTGTAGGGAGACCGCCGGTTTCATTTTATTTGGCTGTATTTTGTTTTAAGTTTTGGAAAATTGACCGGTTATGTATTAAACTCCCTGTGAGGAGCAACTCCATTTTATATAAATACGTATGTTCACTTCAATATTATTGTTTTACCTTTATTTCTTTTATTTTATATTTATTCCAAAGTATTTGGCGGGATGTTACATGCGCTACCGCGCGTTGCCGAATCTCAGCAAAGGTGGCAGGGTGGCTCCTGATGAGCGATTCACCGAAAGGACCAGGCAGTACGCCTTTCTTGAATGCGTGCACCAGCATGTTCTCATCCTTGCTGGGCAATCTCACCACCTGCGCACTAAAACGGTTGAGGTAGTCCTTCAGCGACTCCCCCTGATATTGGCGCATGTCAAACAGATCGTAGGACACCACCAGTGGCGCTCTGTTGACGATATACTGCTCTGTGAACAACCTCGAAAATTGATGGAAAGAGGTGATGTGGCCCTCTGGCAGGCTCACGAACCACTCCATAGCTATCCCGCTCAGTGTACTCATAAACATCTTGCAGTACACCGCGTCTGAGCCTCCGGACAGCATCATCTGAGTGTGGAAGGCTGTCAGATGCGCTTTTGGATCTTCTTTCCCTGTGAACACAGTCTTTGGCCCCACGAATGTGGCTGGGACCACCGCGTCTATGATTTCTTTGGTAAAAGGCATGGGAAAGGCCCTTGGGGGCGTAGGTGGAGCCTCATCCTCTCCCACGCGATCCCCAGCTTGCTGCATGTGATACATATTCAAGGGTAGCTCTTCGTTGGCCTTGTGCAGCTCCTCATTCCTGGCCTGGGAAGCGGCCAGATCCTCCTGCATACGCGCCTGATGCGCTCTGGACTCCGCCACCGTCTCCTGGAGGGCGCGCATCGTCTCCATGAGTTGTTGCATGGTAACGCTGTCGCCTCCACTTGGTGGAACGGACCCGTGTCTTGTATTCCTCATCTTCTGTGGTTTTTTCTCTCACTCTCGTGTATGGGACCTTGTTTTACTTCGGGCCCCACGGTGGGCGCAAAATGTTCTTACCGGTTGACTCGCCTGTCAGTTGACTCCACGACACTCACGCGCCTCCTTCCTCACGTTGATACGTGCTCGAATCTTGCGAAACAATCTGCACCTGCAAAAGAGAAAGGGGCGCCCTAGAGGCCGTTTGCACTCCAACGCTCAAGTCAATAGGGGGCAAGTAACACCAAGTGTATTGAGTGGAGGATGTGCGTAGACTTCACAGATCTCAACAAGGCCTGTCCGAAGGACTCCTACCCTCTGCCCAACATAGATGCGTTGGTAGACAGTGCCTCGGGGTGCAAGTTACTCAGCTTCTTGGACGCCTTCTCTGGGTATAATCAGATCAAGATGCACCCGATGGACGAGAGCAAGACTGCGTTCATGACAGAGCTGTCTTGCTACTGTTACACGATCATGCCATTTGGGCTGAAGAATGCGGGTGCCACCTATCAGAGGTTGATGGACAAAGTCCTTACGCCCATGCTAGGACGCAATGTGCAAGCCTATGTAGATGACATGGTGGTGACGTCCCAGGCACGAGATCAGCATGTCGATGACTTGGAGGAGCTATTTAATACGATAGCTAAGTACAGGCTGAAGTTGAATCCAGAGAAATGCGTCTTTGGGGTAGAAGCAGGCAAGTTCCTTGGTTTTCTACTTACAGAAAGAGGGATCAAGGCCAACCTGGACAAGTGTGCAGCGATCATAGCCATGAGGAGCCCGACATCGGTCAAAGAAGTGCAACAATTGACAGGTCGGATGGCTGCCCTCTCTAGGTTCGTGTCAGCTGGGGGAGACAAGGGCCACCCTTATTTCCAATGCTTAAAGAGAAATAGCAGATTTTCCTGGACTACAGAATGTGAGCAGGCTTTCCTCAAGCTCAAAGAGTATCTAGCCAGCCCGCCAGTCTTGTGCAAGCCTCAGCTTGGCACACCCCTGCAGCTGTACTTTGCAGTCACAGAGAGGGCGGTGAGTTATGTCTTGGTTCAGGAGCAGGAACAAAGCCAGAAGCCCATTTATTTTGTCAGCAAAGTTTTGCAGGGGCCGGAGGCGAGATACCAAGCCATAAAAAAGGCAGCCTTAGCAGTGGTGTTCTCAGCCAGGAGACTTCGTCACTATTTTCAGAGCTTCACAGTGGTGGTGATGATAGATCTACCAATATGCAAGGTCCTGCAGAAGCCAGACGTGGTGGGGAGAATGGTGTGTTGGGCAGTCGAGTTGTCAGAATTCGACATCCAGTATGAACCTAGGGGCCCAATCAAAGGACAGGTCTACGCTGATTTTGTGGCCGAGATGTCCTCGACTGAGACCCAGCAGGAAGAACCTAGCTTCAAGTGGGTATTGTCGGTAGATGGGTCCTCGAATCGGCAAGGTAGTGGAGCGGGGGTGATCCTTGAAGGACCCAAGGGGTTATTGATAGAGCAGGCCCTGCGGTATGGGAGCGCAGAGCCTTATGGCGAAGAGTGACTCACTGTTGGTCACTGGTCAAGTGGTAGGAGAGTACCAGGCCAAAGACCCTCAGATGGCCTCCTACTTGGAGTATGTCCAACTGTTGAAGAGTTCGTTTGAAACATTCAAACTAGTGCATGTGCCCAGGGAGCAGAATGCCAGAGCTGACTTGTTGGCCAAACTCGCCAGCTCAGGCAAGGGGGGCAGGCAGAGGACAGTCATCCAGGAGACCCTGAGGGCGCCTTGTACTTATACAGCTGATAACTTGGTGGGAGTCCATCAGATCAGCTAGTCAAACGGTGAGAAGAGGAGCCATCAGTCGTTGACCCAAGAAACACTAAAGAAGCCACGTGTCAACACGTGCACGCCACTAGAAGAGGGGTCGACGCAGGTATGCCTGTTGTAGAGTGGAGAGACATGGATGGCGCCCTATAAGCGGTACATAGCTGATGGGATGCTCCCAGTAGAGCCGACGGAAGCAAGGAGGATAAAGAAGAACTAGACCAAGTACACTCTCATTGATGGCGAGTTATACAGACATGGGTTTACCCACCCCATCTGATGGAGAGAGGCCAAGCTCACCCCACCATGAAAACCAAGGGCCAAGACTAGACCGTCTAGAACCACATGGAGAGCGTCTAGCACAAGACAAGGGAGAGCTACATGAGGAGCGTCTAGGAGGGAGCCTAGACCGTCTAGGACCTCTCACAAGGTCCATGGCCAAGCACATTCACGCCCAAATGAGTCAAGCCACGGATGGGAGGCAGAAGACCTTGTACGTGCTACTTGGAGGCCCATTAGGGATAGCTTAGTAGATTAGTGTAGTGTTAGAAAGCAAAACTCGCTCACTTAGGGGTGTGCTATCAAAAAGGTGCCCTTAGCAATAGAAGGAGGGGTGTGCTAGCAAATAGGTGCCTTTAGCAAAAGAAGGAGGGGTGTACTATCAAATGTTGCATTTTTGACCTATCTTCTAGAATATTAGGATGATGGTGTGGTTTGACTAAAGTCAATACCCTGGGCAGCCCCCACTTTTTGTATTTCCATCCCTACCCTTTAAGCTTGCTCACCAAGGCTCCTAAATCTATAAATAAGGAGGCCTACCTCATGTATTTTCAAGATTAATTTGAGTAAAGTTATGCTGCCAAATTTGTGTCATACTTACTCCCTTGCCTAAATCTCTTGATTTATGGTTTTAATCTTCACTCCTTCACCACCAAAGAGAGCTGGCCAAACCTCTCTGATTTTCATACACTTCATGCACCTTCAAGATCACCATCACTCCTAGGAGGGTCTTGCTCATCTCAACCATTGCTTCCGCACCATCTTCAACATCCAAGGAGAGCTCAACATGTGAAGGTCATCATTTGGTATCATGAGCTATGGTTCTTCAAAGATGAGTGTCTCTTCATTTTATTTTTTTTGAGTTCTTCTTATATTCAAGTTGTTCATCTTGGCTCCAAGTTGTCTTGCTGTTTTTTGCTTTTTATTTTTGCATTGGATGCTATTCTTGGCATTTCAATCGGTAGAATTGTTCAATTTGTGCTTGAGCATCTCTTGTCAAATTTTTTTTGTAGGTTTCTTGCTATATTTGTGTGCCTGTCTTTTATTTTTAGGTATTTGAGTCTTGCTTGTTTTTATTTTCTTTTGGGTCATATGATGCTTTGAGTCTTTTTATTTTATGAATCCATATGTTTTGTCTAAGTCATGTGTTTCCAAATTTGTCATCAAAATCTTAGTGGTACTTGTTCTTGATGATTTGGTTTCTTGCTTTATTTTGGGTCCAGTTTTTATTTTGCTGTTTTGGATGATTGTACTGACCATTCCTCGGACGTCAGCTGGGTCCCACAGCATGGGCCAAAGCCACGTGGAATGGACCCCACATGGGGTATTGAACAGAGAAGGGTGATGAGTCATCGGCCTACAGAGAGGGGTGATTAGTCATCAGCCTATAGAGAGGGGTGATTAGTCATCAGCCTACAGAGAAAGGTGATGAGTCATCAGCCTACAGAGAGGGGTGATGAGTCATCAGCCTACAGAGACGGGTGAGTAGTCATCAGATCACCAGGATGGGCGGAGGTGTCATCGTCGCTCAGCAGGTCAAGGAGTCCTCGGCAATAGAGTGTGGCGAGGTGACATCGGTCTTGGGTGATTTGAACAGCGTAAACAGAACAGCTAAGATTGGTTCCTAGAGTGGGCCAATGACCAGTTAAATACCCAGAGTTAGGGAGAGGCCTAGATCACGAAGTGCCCACGCGGGTAGCAGGGAGAGCACAGTTAGGTGCAGAGTCCTGAGGGGTCGAGTACTCATCAGAACTAGGGTTTCCCAGTGAAGCTACATGCGTGGCACGTGAACAGTGAAGGCACTCCCAGAACAGGTGGCCCCAGAGACTAGGTGCACAAGGAGGCACCCAGGTGGTCACCCTGTGAGAGTTTGCACTCCAGAGAAGGAAACCTTATGTGCTAGATTACCCTAAGATTGGGTGATAGCGGCGCAAGGGTATTCCAGTAAACCCTAAATATGGCTAGTAGCACAGTGAACCCTAATTAGGGCTAGAGGCGCAGTAAACCCTAGACTATATAAGGGACAGTAAGATACTTCACAAAGGTACGCAGTTTCTAGACCTAAACACAGAGAGAAACTCAATACACTTGGTGTTACTTGCCCCCTATTGACTTGAGCGTCGGAGTGCAAACGGCCTCTAGGGCGCCCCTTTCTCTTTTGCAGGTGCAGATTGTTTCGCAAGAACCAAGCACGTATCAACGTGAGGAAGGAGGCGTGTGAGTTTCGTGGAGTCAATTGACAGGCGAGTCAACCGGCAAGAACATTTGGCGCCCACCGTGGGGCCGGAGTAAAACAAGGTCCCATACACGAGAGTGAGAGTAAAAACCACAGAAGATGAGGAATACAAGACACGGGTCCGTTCCACCAAATGGAGGCGACAACGTTACCATGCAACAGCTTATGGAAACGATGCGCGCCCTCCAGGAGACGGTGGCGGAGTCCAGAGCGCACCAGGCGCGTATGCAGGAAGACCTGGCCGCCTCACAGGCCATGAATGAAGAGTTGCACCGAGCGAATGAGGAGCTACGCTTGAATTTGCAACACATACAACAAGTTGGAGATCGTGGGGAAGATGATCGAGCCCCACCAGTGCCCCCAAGGGCCTTTCCCATGCCTTTCTCCCAAGCGATTATGAAGACGGTGGTCCCAGCCACCTTTGTAGGGCCTAAGACCGTGTTCACCGGGAAAGAGGATCCTGAAACGCATCTCACTGCTTTCCATACGCAGATGATGTTGTCAGGAGGGTCCGACGCAGTGCACTGTAAGCTCTTTATGGCCACACTGACAGGAACTGCGCTAGAATGGTTCGTGAGTTTGCCTGAAGGACATATCACGTCTTTCGCGCAATTCTCTGCGCTGTTCAGGGAGCAATATCTTGTCAACAAGGCCCCTCCACCAGTGTCTTACGATCTTTTCGATGTAAGGCAGCACCAGAGGGAGTCCCTTAAAGATTACCTCAATAGGTTTGGGGCGATAGTGGTAAGGTTGCACACTAAGGATGAAGACATGGTGGTGGACGCCTTCAGGAAGGGCGTATTGCCAGGGCCTTTCAGCGAATCTCTGATACGCAGCTGCCCCAAGACTTTCGGCGACATAAAACGACGTGTTGTGGCCCACATTGTCGCCGAGGGAGAGCTCAACGAGAAGCGAGAAAGCGCAGTCTCGTTAAGGCCCCGAGCACCTAGTCGGCCTCAACCGTTGCGGGTGCACGAGGCAACTGTAACATCCCGCCAAAATGCTTTTCATATTTATATAATGAAAATAAAGGTAAACAAATATATTGAAGTGAACATAATTATATATATGTAATGAAGTTTCTCCTCACAGGGAATTTAATACATAATCGGTCAATTCCAAAACTTAAACAAAATACAGCAAAATAAAGAAAAACAGGCGATCTCCTGATAGAAAACAGAAAACGGCGATCTCCTAACAGATAAGGCGATCTCCTATCAGAAAACAGAAAAAGGGGTGATCGCCTAACAGAAACAGAAACAGGCGATCTCCTTCCGACGACCCCTCATTGAGGAGCTCTACTTCCTGCAACATCATCTGCTCCCGTGTAAAATCATACACGATCATCACAGGTTTAAGAAAACATCCACAAACAAGAACACAGGGTAAGCTAGATATTTTAAAGAGAATTTAGATATGAAACTTTAAAATCAAGATAAAACAAATTTAAGACACTCACGTAAAATCCATCAATTTTCCCATTCATTTCACACACTTCACAATTTCATCAAGTGTTATTTGTTTCACATAAACATTCAAGTGTCTACCAATTTCAATGTTTCTCATTTCTCACGTCAGACTTCCACTGACTCATCACACACCGACACTTGACACTACTTCCGGAAGACTCGTGCGTTGAACTTAGCATCCAAAGACCTGCACCTGTCATACTTCATTGCTGTAATGTTCCCACAGCCATGCGCATCAACATAATCTCGATCTCAATCTCATCACTCTCACAGTATGACAGGGTTAATCCATATAACAGGTCAAGTCAGTTATCTTTCAAACGACTTACCCATACATATGGACCTCCTTCGACTCTCACCAACCGAATGACTTCATCTATGTGACTCCATCATATCAGCAGAGTCAGGATCGTCTCATTCACAGGATACTCACTGATCAATGCACCTCATAACTAATCTCAACACGGTATTTCCTTTCCTGAAAATACTATGTCTTGATCCCACATTCAAACATTCAACACATCATATAACACTTAAATGAACGATTTCCCATCACAACAACAATCATTCCAAGGTTCAGACTTTAAAATATCACATTTCAATCTCAAACAATTTCAAACGACACTAAAACAGGGGATTTCGAAAAACAACGCCAAAACCGGCGATCTCGTCCAAAAACAGGGGATTATGCAATAACAGTTGAAAACCGGCGACCACGTCGCCCCATCATCAAAATCATCTAATATAAGGTTTTTCGTTGAAAATAAGGCTAGCTTCCCTTACCTGGACTAGCGCAAAACACCAAGAGCTCCGAAAACCCACCGAAGCTTAAAGATGCTTTCACTCTGTTTTAGCGTCCCGGTCTGGAGAACTTGCAGAGAACCTCCCAGGTGTCCAAGGGCAGTCGTCACTCGTCGTACTGGTGCTTGGGGATGTCTGAAATGCAGCGCGAAGGAGAGAAAAGAGAAGGATGAAGGTGAACTCACTCTTTCGCTCTTGAACTACTGCAACCTTCTTTGCCTCCCCGAAGTGGGTTTTTGAATCTACACTAACTTGTCCACACATGCTGCTGCCACCACCCACTTTGCAGGAAAGCCTGAGTGTACGTTTCCCTGAACAGTACGACCACGGTGTCTCTTGCGCATGCCAACCACTTCCCTGAACAGTACGGCCGTGGGTGTCTCTTGCGCATGCCAACTTTCTGATGTCACTATTTTGAACCACCCTTTTTGTCCACGTGGCGCGCGTGCAGGATGTTTCATGCTGGGAGCCTGGGTCCCACCTTATCTGTGTGAAACACGACATCGCGCGATAACCTTCCACCGATGACTCATCCTGGAAGACGACTGATCTCTCTCTCTGGGAGACGACCGATCTCTCTCTCTGGGAGACGACCGATGTCTCTCTCTGGGAGACGACCGATGTCTATCCCTGGCGACGCCCGCATGTCTCTCGTGCCCTGGCGATGCCCGCATGCCTCGCGCCCTGACGATGCCCGCATGCCTCTCGCGCCCCGGCGAGCCCGCATGCCTCTCGCGCCCTGGCGATGCCCGCATGGTTCGCGCCCTGGCGATGCCCGCATGCCTCTCGCGCCCTGGTGATGTCCGCATACCTCGCGCCCTGGCGATGTCCGCAAACCTCGCGCCCTGGCGATGTCCGCATACCTCGCGCCCTGGCGATGTCCGCATGGGTAGTCTAGGCGACAGGCGATTATGTACTAATCAGGCGATCTCATAGTCTTCTAAGCTACACTTTCCTCCCTTTTTATTTTAAATAAAAACATACTTAGAATTCATTTAAAATATATTCCTTTTATTCCAATTTAATTTTACAGGTCTTTACATTCCCCCCAACAAGAAAAAATTTCGTCCTCGAAAATTGAATTACAAGGAAAAGAGGTATGGATAAGCTTCTCTCATGGGTTCTTCTAACTCCCAAGTTGAATCACCCGATCTCTCATCCCACACCACTTTCACCATGTTGATGGTCTTGCCTCTGAGCTGTTTACTTTGCCGATCGTCAATCCTGACTGGTTTCGCTTCAAAGGACAAGTCATCCCTGATCTGCACATCGTCCACTTCCAGCACATGACTAGGGTCTGCCATGTACTTCCTCAGCTGTGATACGTGAAAGACATTATGCAGATTCGCTAAATGGGGAGGTAGGGCGATCTCATAAGCCACTGGACCAATCCTCCTTAAGATTTGATATGGTCCCACGAACTTAGGGGACAACTTCTTTGATCTGATCGCCCGTCCTACACCCTTGGTTGGTGTCACTCTCATGAACACATGGTCTCCTGCAGCAAACTCCAAAGGTTTTCTCCTCTGATCTGCATAGGATTTCTGCCGGCTTTGAGAAGCTTTCATTCTGTCTTGTATCTGTTGCACCTTCTCGGTCGTCTGCTGAATCAACTCTGGTCCAACCAATACTGCTTCGCCCTCCTGGTACCAACATAAGGGAGTTCTGCATTTCCTCCCATACAGGGCTTCATATGGTGCCATCCCAATACTGGCGTGGTAACTGTTATTATAAGTAAACTCTACCAGCGGCAACACCTCATCCCAACTTCCCAATTGATCCAAGACACACGTCCTCAGCAGATCTTCCAAGGACTGGATCGTTCTCTCTGACTGTCCATCTGTTTGAGGATGATATGCCGAGCTCATTCTCAACTTGGTTCCCAAGCAATCTTGTAAGGTCTGCCAAAACTGTGAAGTGAACCTGGGATCTCTATCCGAAACAATGCTGGAAGGCACTCCATGCAACCTTACAATTTCTCTTATGTACAGCTGTGCCAACTTGGCCATAGGCATCCTCATACTCACCGGAAGAAAGTGAGCACTCTTCGTCAGCCGATCAATGACGACCCATATTGCATCATGACCCTTTACCGATCTGCGTAAATGGGTAACAAAATCCATGGCAATGCTGTCCCATTTCCACTCAGGGATATCCAGTTGCTGTAACAACCCGCCAGGTCTTTGATGCTCTATCTTCGCCTTCTGACATGTTAAACAGGTTGTAACGTACTGGGCGATGTCTTTCTTCATGCCCGACCACCAAAATGACTCCTTCAAGTCATGGTACATCTTGTTCATGCCTGGATGTAGGCTAAGGCGACTCTGGTGACCTTCCTCTAGGATCATCTTCTTCAACTCTTCATTTGCAGGTATGCAAATTCTGCCATTAAATCTCAAGACCCCATCATCGCCCATCACAAAGTCTTTAGCCTGGTCGGTCCCTAGTGACTCCACAGTACGCTTCAGACTAGGGTCCTCCAACTGCTTATCCTTTATCACTCCAAGGAAGTCATTAGTTATAGCCAACTTACTACAACTAATGTATTTACATGAAATTCTACCCCAAGGTTTAAGTCTCTGAATTGCTCGATCAGTTTCTGCTCTTCCATCATCATGGTGGCTACTTGTATTGATTTTCTACTCAAAGCATCTGCCACTACATTTGCCTTCCCTGGATGATACATGAGTTGAAAATCATAGTCCTTTAGAAACTCCATCCACCTTCTTTGTCTCATGTTTAGTTCCTTCTGATCGAACAGGTATTTCAAGCTCTTATGGTCACTGAACACCTGGAACCGAGCTCCATATAAATAGTGCCTCCAAATCTTCAAGGCAAACACCACAGCCGCCAACTCCAAATCATGAGTAGGATAGTTTCTCTCATGAACCTTGAGTTGCCTTGAAGCATATGCAACCACTCTTTTCTCTTGCATCAAAACACATCCCAAACCCTGATGTGAAGCATCACAGAAGACATCAAAAGGTCTTCCTACCTCTGGGATCACCAGCACTGGAGCACTAGTCAACCTTTCCTTTAGTTCCATGAAGCTCTGCTCACATCGGTCGGTCCAAGCAAAAGGTTGATCCTTGCGGGTCAGCTGTGTTAAAGGAGCCACTACCTTGGAAAAGTCCTCAATAAACCGCCGATAGTAGCCTGCTAAGCCCACAAAACTCCTTATCTCCGTAACTGTCTTAGGACGTTCCCACTGAAGCACTGCCTCCACTTTGGCTGGATCCACCGAGATCCCCCGGGCAGATATCACGTGTCCTAAGAAGTTGACTTCCTTCAGCCAGAACTCACACTTAGAGAACTTGGCATAGAGTTGCTTCTCCCTCAGAATCTCCAATACTGTCCTCAGATGTTCTTCATGTTCTTCCTCGGTCCTTGAATAAATGAGTATGTCGTCTATGAAGACTACCACAAACTTATCCAAGAAAGGGCGAAAAATCCTATTCATGTAGTCCATGAACAGAGCTGGAGCATTTGTTACTCCAAACGGCATCACCACATACTCATAGTGCCCATAACGAGACCTAAATGCTGTCTTTTGAACATCTTCAGCTTTTACCAAAATTTGGTGGTACCCCGATCTCAGATCAATCTTTGAGAATACCGAGGCCCCATGTATTTGATCCATCAAATCGTCAATTCTAGGTAGGGGGTACTTGTTCTTGATGGTCAACTTGTTCAACTGCCTGTAATCTATACACAGCCGAGACCCTCCATCCTTTTTCTTAACTAGGAGCACTGGAGCCCCCATGGAGATACACTGGGTCTGATGAATTGTTTCTCCAACAACTCTTCCACTTGCTTCTTTAATTCTACCAACTTGGCTGGAGCCATCCTGTAAAGTGCCATTGACACTGGTCCAGCTCCAGGTACCAAATCAATAGAGAATTCCACTTCCCTCTTAGGAGGTAATCCAGGTACTTTGATAGCATTCCTATGAGCTCTTCTTTGGATTTTGGAGTTCCTTGGTGATGATGGATGCGGAAGCTTATGGAGGAGGTGAGCAAGGCCTTCCTAGTAAGCATGGGTGCCTTGAAGGTGCATGAAGAGTGAGGAAATGGGGAGGTTTGGCCAGCCCCTTTGGTAGTGATGAATTGAAGACTAAAACCTAAGTGTTAGGCAAGGACTAGTGTATGGCACAATTTGGGCAGCATAACAATACTCTATTTAATCTTCAAAATACAAGGTGTAGGCTCCTCCTTTTATAGGCTAAGGAGGACCATAATGCAACCCTAATGCTAGCCAAATGAAATGTAAATGTGAAGCACATGGGCCACATGGAAAGTGTGAGCACATGGGGAGGGGTGTGTCTAGTTTGTAAGTTCACCCCCTCCATGGGCTTTCTAGAATAGTGGGAAGGTTAACTTCTCCTTAATTCTAATGTGCAGAAAAATAAACATTTGTCCACATGGCTATGCTATTTACACCCCAATTAAAGCTAAACTACATTTGATGGGCCTTCACGGAATATGTGCTAGTATGCCACTCTCCCATTCATAGCTTTGATCCAAGTCTTCTTGTCCTAGACGCTTCTAGCTTGGCCTTCTCGTCCTAGACGCTCCTAGCTTGTCTTAGACGCTCCTAGCTTGGTCTTAGACGCTCTTGACTTGGCTCTTGCCTTTCATGGAAGGTTGTGCTTGGCCCTCTTCCATCATCCCCTCCCTCTTGAAAAAGGATTTGTCCTCAAATCCCTTGCTTTGTCTTCAACTAGGGGGATGGATGGGGCTGGATGGTGTCCATCATCTCCTCCTCCTTTGAGAAGATCTATCCTCAGATCTACAGATTTGATCTCGGATAGCAGCCTATTGTTTCGGCAAGGCTTGTCCTCCCGGATCAAATGTCCACCTATGGAAATCATCAAACAAAGTAAAGGTGTTAGTGTGAGCAATTGGAGAGAACTTAATTGTATGAAGTTGCCATTTTTGTTTTTCTTTTGTTTGTGGCAACTTTGTACAATATTTCTCTTTTGATGGTTGTATGTGTTCTCTAATCCTCTTATGTATTTGAAAATTTTCAATATTGGTTACCTTTTCCTTAGGCACAATACCTTTAGGAAAGGGTAACAACTTAAAAAGCGAAAGAGGATTAAGTCCACATGCAATTTCAAATGTAGAAATATTAGTAGTCTTGTGGACTACTCCATTGTATGCATGCTCAAAAGGATACTCATCCCAAGAATTGTGATTGTCTTTCATGATTTCTCTAGGCATAGTAAAAAGAGCTATGTTTTCAATTTTATTTTGACCATTCTTTTGAGGATAAAAATTTGAAGAGTACAACTTAATTTCAAGTTTTTCTAAAAGATTCCTCAAATGATGGTTTTCAAATTTTGGAGCTCTATCCAATACTATGCTTGAAGATAAACCATGAATGTAAGGACCTGTAAAATTAAATTGGAATAAAAGGAATATATTTTAAATGAATTCTAAGTATGTTTTTATTTAAAATAAAAAGGGAGGAAAGTGTAGCTTAGAAGACTATGAGATCGCCTGGTTAGTACATAATCGCCTGTCGCCTAGACTACCCATGCGGATATCGCCAGGGCGCGAGGTATGCGGACATCGCCAGGGCGCGAGGTATGCGGACATCGCCAGGGCGCGTGAGGCATGCGGGCATCGCCAGGGCGCGAAGCATGCGGGCATCGCCAGGGCGCGAGAGGCATGCGGGCATCGCCGGGGCGCGAGAGGCATGCGGGCATCGTCAGGGCGCGAGGCATGCTGGCATCGCCAGGGCGCGAGAGACATGCGGGCGTCGCCAGGGATAGACATCGGTCGTCTCCCAGGGATAGACATCGGTCGTCTTCCAGAGAGAGAGATCGGTCGTCTTCCAGGATGAGTCATCGGTGGAAGGTTATCGCGCGATGTTGTGTTTCACACAGATAAGGTGGGACCCAGGCTCCCAGCATGAAACGTCCTGCACGCGCGCCACGTGGACAAAAAGGGTGGTTCAGAATACTGACATCAGAAAGTTGGCATGCGCAAGAGACACCCACGGCCGTACTGTTCAGGGAAGTGGTTGGCATGCGCAAGAGACATCGTGGTCGTACAATCAGGGAAACGTACACTCAGGCTTTCCTGCAAAGTGGGTGGTGGCAGCAGCATGTGTGGACAAGTTAGTGTAGATTCAAAAACCCACTTCGGGGAGGCAAAGAAGGTTGCAGTAGTTCAAGAGCGAAAGAGTGAGTTCACCGTCATCCTTCTCTTTTCTCTCCTTCGCGCTGCATTTCAGACATCCCCAAGCACCAGTACCACGAGCGACGACTGCCCTTGGACACCTGGGAGGTTCTCTGCAAGTTCTCCAGACCGGGACACTAAAGCAGAGTTAAGGCATCTTTAAGCTTCGGTGGGTGTTGGAGCTCTTGGTGTTTTACGCTAGTCCAGGTAAGGGAAGCTAGCCTTATTTTCAACGAAAAACCTTATATTAGATGATTTTGATGATGGGGCGACGTGGTCGCCGGTTTTCAACTGTTATTGCATAATCCCCTGTTTTTGGACGAAATCGCCGGTTTTGGCGTTGTTTTTCGAAATCCCCTGTTTTAGTGTCGTTTGAAATTGTTTGAGATTGAAATGTGATATTTTAAAGTTTGAACCTTGGAATGATTGTTGCTGTGATGGGAAATCGTTCATTTAAGTGTTATATGATGTGTTGAATGTTTGAATGTGGGATCAAGACATAGTATTTTCAGGAAAGGAAATACCGTGTTGAGATTAGTTATGAGGTGCATTGATCAGTGAGTATCCTGTGAATGAGACGATCCTGACTCTGCTGATATGATGGAGTCACATAGATGAAGTCATTCGGTTGGTGAGAGTCGAAGGAGGTCCATATGTATGGGTAAGTCGTTTGAAAGATAACTGACTTGACCTGTTATATGGATTAACCCTGTCATACTGTGATAGTGATGAGATTGAGATCAAGATTATGTTGATGCGCATGGCTGTGGGAACATTACAGCAATGAAGTATGACAGGTGCAGGTCTCTGGATGCTATGTTCAACGCACGAGTCTTCCGGAAGTAGTGTCAAGTGTCGGTGTGTGATGAGTCAGTGGAAGTCTGACGTGAGAAATGAGAAACATTGAAATTGGTAGACACTTGAATGTTTATGTGAAACAAATAACACTTGATGAAATTGTGAAGTGTGTGAAATGAATGGGAAAATTGATGGATTTTACGTGAGTGTCTTAAATTTGTGTTATCTTGATTTTAAAGTTTCATATCTAAATTCTCTTTAAAATATCTAGCTTACCCTGTGTTCTTGTTTTGTGGATGTTTTCTTAAACCTGTGATGATCGTGTATGATTTTACACGGGAGCAGATGATGTTGCAGGAAGTAGAGCTCCTCAGTGAGGGGTCGCCGGAAGGAGATCGCCTGTTTCTGTTTCTGTTAGGCGATCACCCCTTTTTCTGTTTTCTGATAGGAGATCGCCTTATCTGTTAGGAGATCGCCGTTTTCTGTTTTCTATCAGGAGATCGCCTGTTTTTCTTTATTTTGCTGTATTTTGTTTAAGTTTTGGAATTGACCGATTATGTATTAAACTCCCTGTGAGGAGAAACTTCATTACATATATATAATTATGTTCACTTCAATATATTTTTGTTTACCTTTATTTTCATTATATAAATATGAAAAGAAATTTTGGCGGGATGTTACAATGAAGACTTGTCACTTCTATATAGAAGAGATTATCCATATCCATAAAAATGGAATCAAAACCTTTTGTTGTCCTAGGAAGCTCTAAGATAAAATTGAGGTTTATGTCTTCCCAAGGATCATTTGCAAAAGGTAAAGGAGTATAGAGTTCATGAGACATCACCTTAGGTGTATTTTTAAAACAAGAAATGTATCTAGGGTAATGTCTTTGAACATCTTTTCTCATGGGTGACAAAAGTTTTCCTTTTAAAAGCTCTAGAGTTTTATCAACTCTAATTTGGTCCATGAGTTCTCCTTCATGAAGAATTTTTCTCTTATGTGTAAAGATAGTCTCGTTGTTACAACCATTGTTTATGAGAAGTTGCACACTTGGCAATGGTTGTCTCAATAGGACATGACAAGTTTCTTTAGGCACTACTTCACATAAAAATTTGTTTTTGTAGATGCTTGTAAATAACTTGACATTCACTTGGTGATATCCTAGCACATATGAGAAATAATCCACTTTATCTTTATCTATGCAAGCTTCTTTTAAAGACTCTTTTTTTGTTACTATGCTTGCAAGTGTTCCTTTACAAAAGGAAAGAAGGCTAGGTTGTTCAACAAGACGCATATTTTCAAAGGTATTTTTAAATCTTTTGTCTTGTTGAATGACCTTGTGAGAAGAACACTATTCTCCCACGCCTTTTGTTTCTCAAGGGTCTTCTCATGCTTTTCTTTTTCTTTTTCTTTTTCTTTAGCTCCCCTTTCGGCTTCCTCTCTTTTCTTTTGTATCTTTCTTTCCTTTTCTTTCTTTATGGGAAGCAAACAATTTTTCTACCCTCATTTCCCAATCTAGGCAAGTTTCTATATTTTCTTTTCCATGGGAATGGGGTAGGTCTACCCTAACCTCTCTTGGGCTTTCTTGTTCTTTTCTATCTCTTCTATGTCTTCCCTCCCCAAAAGAATCATGCTTTTTAGAGATAGATGCATGAGAAGGTAATTTTTTTGAAATGTGAGACTTCTCATCCTTTGATTTAGTCAATTCATTAGTTTTGGCCTCATTCTCCAATTGTTTAGATGAAATTGATTGAATATTCTTGGAAAGTTGTTCCAAAAGAGATTTCAAGGATTTCACCGACTTTTAAGAGATTTAAAGGAATGATAAGACATGACTAGACCTTTGTGTATAGAAATATTTTACCTTGAGAAAATTTAGGGAAGTCAAAGAAGGTAGTCTTCCAGGTAAGGGAGGTGAGTCACAATGGACTACTTAAATACCAAGCCTTGCCTTAGCCAAAGACTATCCCTCAATGTCTTCACACAAAGCTTTCTCTTAGTAAACCACTTAAAACACAATTAGGTTGAAGAAATCAAATTTTTAATGCAAGAAAACAATGCAAGCTATGAAAGCCTTAAACAAGATTACACAAGAAATTAACGAAGTGATTAAAGCAAGTTGGTTCAATTAAAGCAATTAAAAAAAACAAATTAAGCTAGACGGCCCTAGGTGAGGCTTCTTGGACACTTGGAGCCCTTGAAGACACTCACCGACTAATTGCGTGATTAACAAGTAATTAACACAAGCAAGATTGCAAAGAAATTAAATGACACTCCCTTTGTTGCTTTTACTATTTGCACCCCTTTTGTTGTTCTTCTAGTTGCACCCCTTTTGTTGCTTTTCTACTTGTTGGGCCTTCCAAAGTGTGTGGTGTATTTGTAGTATGGTGTTTGTTGCTGCCTTTTGCCTTTGTTCCTCTTGGAATTAGGTCAATAAAATCTTCAATCCAGCACCTATTAAGCAAGCTAGACTCCCCTCAAGTCAAATTCTCACTCAACAAGTACCAATTGATATTTAATCCACCAACAAGCTTAGAGGCCAAAGAAAGAAAGCAAGAAACAAATTAATTTGAAAAACAGTACCACACAAATGGAATTTAAATGTGACACAACTAGAAAGAGTTCAAATGAAATTAGACAAGCAAATAAAAGGTACTCAAATAATGGATGGCACACAAAAAGGAACCTAGGAATAGCACTAGATTTGATTTAAAAACCAAAAAAACAGCACCACAGAAAAGCACATATTGTTGTGGTCCAGAAAGCGTATCTTTAAAAGATTTATGCTGAGCTGACCCTTTTGTATTTGCTTCTGAAAATTGAGACACAATCAGAACAAGATCTTAACAAACTTTTGGCGTTGGTTTCACTCCAAACGCATGTACCAATTAATTTTGGTAAATTTTATAAAATCAGTGCTCAGAGCTGCCAGCTGGAACGTCTGGATTGCACACTTTTTTTGTAATATTTATCTTTTTTTTTCTATTTCTTCTTTTCAGATGGTTCTTTTTTTGTCCTTTTGCTAACACCTCAAATTTGTGAAATCCAGAGGCTCAGAAATTTTTGATGATGTATGTGATTTTCATAAATCAAAACAGTCAGCACAGAAAAGTGAAAACAGGGGTTCTGAAAACTGGAATCAAAAACAGAATGATATACCTCAAAAACACAATGGAGTTAATATGATGGAATTTGTGTGGATCTAACACACAAATAAGAACTCAAACTAAAATTAAAAATGCACCAAAGGATCAACACAAAACAGATTTCAGATCAAACATTCAGACCAAAAACAAGAAACAAATAAATCAAAAAGAGTACTACTAGGATTTGATGACAAATATGGAAACACATGACTTAGACAAAACTTATGGATTCATAAAATGAAAAGACACAAGAACATCATATGACCCAAATGAAATTTCAAGCAAGACTCAAATACCTAAAAATAAAAACAGCAACACAAATATATCAAGAATCCTACACAAAATTGAAAATAGATGTTCAAGCACAAGTTTGAACAAACCCACCAAATGAAATGAATAAACAAGCATTCAAATCATATTAAAACACAAAAAACAGCAAGACAACTTGGAATAAAGATGAACAACTTGGAGAAAAGAAGAACTCAAAAAGAAAATGAAAAGAGATACTCATCTTTGAAGAACCATAGCTCTAGATACCAAATGATAGCATTCCTATGAGCTCTTCTTTGGATTTTGGAGTTCCTTGGTGATGATGGATGCGGAAGCTTATGGAGGAGGTGAGCAAGGCCTTCCTAGTAAGCATGGGTGCCTTGAAGGTGCATGAAGAGTGAGGAAATGGGGAGGTTTGGCCAGCCCCTTTGGTAGTGATGAATTGAAGACTAAAACCTAAGTGTTAGGCAAGGACTAGTGTATGGCACAATTTGGGCAGCATAACAATACTCTATTTAATCTTCAAAATACAAGGTGTAGGCTCCTCCTTTTATAGGCTAAGGAGGACCATAATGCAACCCTAATGCTAGCCAAATGAAATGTAAATGTGAAGCACATGGGCCACATGGAAAGTGTGAGCACATGGGCAGGGGTGTGTCTAGTTTGTAAGTTCACCCCCTCCATGGGCTTTCTAGAATAGTGGGAAGGTTAACTTCTCCTTAATTCTAATGTGCAGAAAAATAAACATTTGTCCACATGGCTATGCTATTTACACCCCAATTAAAGCTAAACTACATTTGATGGGCCTTCACGGAATATGTGCTAGTATGCCACTCTCCCATTCATAGCTTTGATCCAAGTCTTCTTGTCCTAGACGCTTCTAGCTTGGCCTTCTCGTCCTAGACGCTCCTAGCTTGTCTTAGACGCTCCTAGCTTGGTCTTAGACGCTCTTGACTTGGCTCTTGCCTTTCATGGAAGGTTGTGCTTGGCCCTCTTCCATCATACTTCTTCTGGAAATACATCCATGAAATCTTTCACCACATGTATCCTGCTTACGTCCCCTTCATTCTCCACCTCCAATCGAGCTAGGATCATGAAGCACCTCGCTCCTTCTTCCAACACCGACCACCCTCGCTAAGCAGATATCACGTCTGACTCTTGGAGGTCTGGAAACGCTATCTTCTGACTACCGCAGTCTATGAGAACGTGATTGGCAGATAGCCAATCCATTCCCAGGATAACATCCAGGTCCTGAAGAGGTAGGCAGATCAAGTTCACTTTGAATCTGCGTCCCTCTACTATCACTGGACATTCGGGGCAAACTGTAGAGGTCAACACCTGTCCTGACGCAGGTGTAGAGACCAACAGTTCGAAAGGTAACTCCTTCACTAGAAGGCCACACTCGGCTACACACAGGTTTGACATAAAGGAGTGTGTCGCTCCAGAATCAAACAAGGCTTTTACACCTCTACCAGCTATAAAACAAACACCTTGCACGAGGTTACCTGACTGAGACGCCTCCGCTCCTGTCATGGCAAACACTCTCCCTGCTGCCTGAGGTCTGCTGCCTTCCTTCCTCAACTGCTGAGGACCAACGGGTTGAGTCATCCTATTCCTGCTTGGGCAATCTCTAGAAATGTGCCCCATCTTTTGGCACGTGAAACATCTGGGTTTCCAAGGTTGTTACTGCTGAAACTGGGATGACGCTGCTCCCGCCCGATGAGGTGGAGGTCTCGCATAGGGCTTGCTTTGTGGGTGCTGCACCTTGGCCTTCCCACTGGAAGAACCCCCTGGGTGTGACCTGATCACCCGAGAATCACCCTTTTCCAGGGTCTCCACCATCTTCGCCTTCTCTACTAAGGCGTGAAATTCTCTGATGCACATAGGGGCTATGGTCCTCTTCAGCCCATGCTTCAGCCCTTCTTCAAACTTCCTGCACCTCCAAGCCTCGGAGGTCGCCTGGGTATAAAATCGGGCGAGGTACTCAAACCGAGCAGCATAAGCATTCACTGACATATCCCCCTGTTCCAACCTTAGGAACTCAGCTTCCTTCGCAAACTTTGCACTATCTGGGAAATATTTTTCCAGAAACCTCACCCTGAAGCTCTCCCAGTCTAACACTTCAGCTCTGGCTTCCATCATCTGCTGAGCTCCCATCCACCAGAACTCGGCTTCTCCAGATAACAAATAGGTGGCGAACACCAACTTCTTCTCTTCAGGGCAGGAGGTCGCCCTAAAGATTTTCTCCAACTCTCTGACCCACTGATCTGCCTGATCAGGGGTAGCATTCCCACTGAACTTGGGTGGGTTGTGCCTCATGAACTCGGTCAGTCCCATCTGTTCCTGAGGCTGACCGACGTGGGAATTGGTTTCCGCAGACCGAGCAGTTTCCCAATGGTGCATTGCAGCTTGGTGATTCTGAGCCATTGCTGCATTCTGTTGTTGGATGGCAGTTGCCATCATCTCAATAGCCTTGGCAATCTGGCTCATTTCCGAAGAAGGTTGGGGAGGGGTAGGAGGTCTACGTGCCATCTTCTTCGTTTCAGATTTTGAAACTATAGGTTTCTATATTCCCTACAACTACAAGAATGAGATCGATCAGAAATCAATTCATTCAGGAGGTAACATCTAGACCTTACAAAGGTCAACATCTCAAAGTCATTAAGAATTTGAGTTCATCGACAGAATCATGATGCTTATAACCTTAAGCAAAACACCAGAACAGCTACTGGTATACAACCATCAATCCAAACAACCACTTTCAATCAACTACAAAAACACTCAATAAAATGAAATAAATCACACCAGAATTCAATGTATGCTAAACATCAAACCTTTGGAATTAAGATTGAGAATCATCTCGATTCAGTTATGAGTGTGCACCCTCACTACTTTATCAAGATCCTCTCATTCTTAATACTAAGATTTTCAGTTAGGGCATATATTCACTAAAGCACACACAAAATTTCAATACAAAAACGTTTGAAAACCTTTCACTATAGTTGTTATTTGAAAACTCAAATAGATTTTATGAGCACAAGAAACACAATGGATCCACAGCCCTCAGGTCATCCTAAGGACGAACTGCTCTGATACCATTAATGTAACATCCCGCCAAAATGCTTTTCATATTTATATAATGAAAATAAAGGTAAACAAATATATTGAAGTGAACATAATTATATATATGTAATGAAGTTTCTCCTCACAGGGAATTTAATACATAATCGGTCAATTCCAAAACTTAAACAAAATACAGCAAAATAAAGAAAAACAGGAGATCTTCTGATAGAAAACAGAAAACGGCGATCTCCTAACAGATAAGGCGATCTCCTATCAGAAAACAGAAAAAGGGGTGATCGCCTAACAGAAACAGAAACAGGCGATCTCCTTCCGGCGACCCCTCACTGAGGAGCTCTACTTCCTGCAACATCATCTGCTCCCGTGTAAAATCATACACGATCATCACAGGTTTAAGAAAACATCCACAAACAAGAACACAGGGTAAGCTAGTTATTTTAAAGAGAATTTAGATATGAAACTTTAAAATCAAGATAAAACAAATTTAAGACACTCACGTAAAATCCATCAATTTTCCCATTCATTTCACACACTTCACAATTTCATCAAGTGTTATTTGTTTCACATAAACATTCAAGTGTCTACCAATTTCAATGTTTCTCATTTCTCACGTCAGACTTCCACTGACTCATCACACACCGACACTTGACACTACTTCCGGAAGACTCGTGCGTTGAACTTAGCATCCAGAGACCTGCACCTGTCATACTTCATTGCTGTAATGTTCCCACAGCCATGCGCATCAACATAATCTCGATCTCAATCTCATCACTCTCACAGTATGATAGAGTTAATCCATATAACAGGTCAAGTCAGTTATCTTTCAAACGACTTACCCATACATATGGACCTCCTTCGACTCTCACCAACCGAATGACTTCATCTATGTGACTCCATCATATCAGCAGAGTCAGGATCGTCTCATTCACAGGATACTCACTGATCAATGCACCTCATAACTAATCTCAACACGGTATTTCCTTTCCTGAAAATACTATGTCTTGATCCCACATTCAAACATTCAACACATCATATAACACTTAAATGAACGATTTCCCATCACAGCAACAATCATTCCAAGGTTCAGACTTTAAAATATCACATTTCAATCTCAAACAATTTCAAACGACACTAAAACAGGGGATTTCGAAAAACAACGCCAAAACCGGCGATCTCGTCCAAAACCAGGGGATTATGCAATAACAGTTGAAAACCGGCGACCACGTCGCCCCATCATCAAAATCATCTAATATAAGGTTTTTCGTTGAAAATAAGGCTAGCTTCCCTTACCTGGACTAGCGCAAAACACCAAGAGCTCCGAAAACCCACCGAAGCTTAAAGATGCTTTCACTCTGTTTTAGCATCCCGGTCTGGAGAACTTGCAGAGAACCTCCCAGGTGTCCAAGGGCAGTCGTCGCTCGTCGTACTGGTGCTTGGGGATGTCTGAAATGCAGCGCGAAGGAGAGAAAAGAGAAGGATGAAGGTGAACTCACTCTTTCGCTTTTGAACTACTGCAACCTTCTTTGCCTCCCCGAAGTGGGTTTTTGAATCTACACTAACTTGTCCACACATGCTGCTGCCACCACCCACTTTGCAGGAAAGCCTGAGTGTACGTTTCCCTGAAGAGTACGACCACGGTGTCTCTTGCGCATGCCAACCACTTCCCTGAACAGTACGGCAGTGGGTGTCTCTTGCGCATGCCAACTTTCTGATGTCACTATTCTGAACCACCCTTTTTGGTCACGTGGCGCGCGTGCAGGACGTTTCATGCTGGGAGCCTGGGTCCCACCTTATCTGTGTGAAACACGACATCGCGCGATAACCTTCCACCGATGACTCATCCTGGAAGACGACCGATCTCTCTCTCTGGAAGACGACCGATCTCTCTCTCTGGGAGACGACCGATGTCTCTCTCTGGGAGACGACCGATGTCTATCCCTGGTGACGCCCGCATGTCTCTCGCGTCCTGGCGATGCCCGCATGCCTCGCGCCCTGACGATGCCCGCATGCCTCTCGCGCCCCGGCGATGCCCGCATGCCTCTCGCGCCCTGGCGATGCCCGCATGCTTCGCGCCCTGGCGATGCCCGCATGCCTCTCGAGCCCTGGCGATGTCCGCATACCTCGCGCCCTGGCGATGTCCGCATACCTCGCGCCCTGGCGATGTCCGCATACCTCGCGCCCTGGCGATGTCCGCATGGGTAGTCTAGGCGACAGGCGATTATGTACTAACCAGGCGATCTCATAGTCTTCTAAGCTACACTTTCCTCCCTTTTTATTTTAAATAAAAACATACTTAGAATTCATTTAAAATATATTCCTTTTATTCCAATTTAATTTTACAGGTCCTTACAGCAACCACAAAGAAGAAGGCTCAAGGGAAACAGAAGCCCTATGAGCCCCGAAAACCACAACCTAGGGCGCGAGGCAAGGATGACATGCCCCCTAGGCATGAATTTTTTGTGGAGTTGAAGGAACTGATTGCCATTCCTAATCTGGCAGAAAGGTTGAAGATGCCCCCAAAGAGTGACAAGAGGTTGGGGCCCAACAAAAACGCATGGTGCGAATTCCATCAGGCCTTTGGTCACCCCATTCGAAATTGCCTGGCCCTGGCCCACCAATTGGACGAGTTGGTGAAGAGTGAGTTCTTGAATGACTACCTAAAGGAGGCATCGGAGGGTGAGACGGTCGTTGCACCAAGGACGGACCAGGGGCATGAAGTGCCCATACATGGTGAGATCCACACTATATCAGGTGGGTTCTCAGGAGGAGGGTGCACACTAAGAAGTATGCACGTTCGATGATGGCAGTGGAGACCTGCGAGGAAGATCACTTCCCGGACATCGACCTCGTCTTCACAAAGGCTGATCGCCGAGATGTTGTCCCCCATGATAACGATCTGGTGGTCATTTCAGTTGTCACTGCCACACACAAGGTGCACCGGGTATTGGTAGATCAGGGAAGCTCGACCGATGTGATGTTCTGGTCGACTTTCAACAAGCTACAGTTGTCTCCTGATCAACTGCGATCCTACGTCGGCTGTTTGTATGGGTTCGCAGGAGACCAAGTAGAAGTGCGGGGGTACATAGAGTTGAAGACCACGTTCACTGATGGAGTAGCATCCCGCACAGAGAACATCAGGTACCTTGTGGTGAACGCTCCCTCTGCCTACAACATACTTCTGGGCAGACTGGCCCTGAACCGGCTAGGGGCTGTGGTGTTCACAAGGCACATGAAGATGAAGTTGCCATCGATGGAGGGGATGGTGGTAACCATCAAGTCAGATAAAAAAGAGGCCAAAAGGTGCTATGAGAATAGCCTCAAGACAAAGAGGGGAGTCTGCATGGTGACCACCTCACCACCGGGAGGAGGTGTCAATGAAGCAGATATGCCCCGAGGTGACGTCGGGGTCACCCGAGCAGAGGTCGCCCGGGCGAGGCGGCCCGAACCGGCAGAGGAGGTCGTGGAGAAGGAGATCGGGGGGAAGATTTTCAAGCTGGGTAAATCCCTGTCTCAGGAGACCCAAGACCAGGTGGCGGGAGTTATAGGAAAGCATCTGGACGCTTTTGCTTGGTCCCCCTCAGACATGCCCGGCATTGACCCTGATTTTCTATGCCATCGCCCGGCACTGAATCCCCAAGTCAGACCAGTCCGCCAAAGGAGAAGGAAGTTCAATGATGAACGAAGGCAGGTAATCAGGGAGGAAACACAGAAGTTGCTGAAAGCACGCCACATACGGGAAATACAATACCCTGAGTGGCTTGCGAATGTCGTCCTGGTAAAAAAGGCCAATGGGAAGTGGAGGATGTGTGTGGACTTCATAGATCTCAACAAGGCCTGTCCAAAAGATTCCTACCCTCTGCCCAACATAGATGCGCTAGTAAACAGTGCCTCGGGCTGCAAGTTACTCAGCTTCTTGGACGCTTTCTCCGGGTACAATCAGATCAAGATGCACCCGATGGATGAGAACAAGACTGCGTTCATGACAGAGCTGTCCTGTTACTGCTACACAGTTATGCCGTTTGGGCTGAAGAACGCGGGTGCCACATATCAGAGGCTGATGGACAAGGTCCTCGCCCCCATGCTGGGACGCAATGTGCAGGCCTATGTAGATGACATGGTGGTGACGTCCCAGGCACGAGATCAGCATGTTGATGACTTGGAGGAGCTGTTTAATACAATAGCGAAGTACAGGCTGAAGTTGAACCCAGAAAAGTGCGTCTTTGGGGTGGAAGCAGACAAGTTCCTTGGGTTTTTACTCACGGAGAGAGGGATTGAGGCCAACCCAGACAAGTGTGCAGCGATCATAGCAATGAGGAGCCCGACATTGGTCAAAGAAGTGCAACAGTTGACGGGTCGGATGGCTGCACTCTCCAGGTTCGTGTCAGCCGGCGGAGACAAGGGCCACCCTTATTTCCAATGCCTAAGGAGGAATAGCAGATTCACCTGGACTGCAGAATGTGAGCAGGCCTTCCTTAAGCTCAAAGAGTATCTGGCCAGCCCGCCAGTCTTGTGCAAGCCTCAGCTCGGCACACCCCTGCGTCTGTACTTTGCAGTTACAGATAGGGCGGTGAGTGCAGTCTTGGTTCAAGAACAGCAACAGAGCCAGAAGCCCATTTATTTTGTCAGCAAAGTGTTGCAGGGGCCTGAGACGAGATACCAAGCCTTAGAAAAGGCAGCATTAGCAGTGGTGTTTTCAGCCAGGAGACTTCGCCACTATTTTTAGAGCTTCACAGTGGTGGTGATGACAGATATGCCGATATGCAAGGTCTTGCAGAAGCCTGATGTGGCGGGAAGAATGGTGCGTTGGGCAGTTGAGTTGTCAGAATTCGACATCCAGTATGAACCCAGGGGCCCGATCAAAGGACAGGTCTACGCTGACTTTGTGGTTGAGATGTCCTCAACCGAGGCCCAGTAGGAGGGACACAATTTCAAATGGGTATTGTCAGTAGACGGGTCCTCGAATCAGCAAGGCAGCGGAGCGGGGGTGATCCTGGAAGGACCCAAGGGGTTGTTGATAGAGCAGGCCCTGCGGTTCGCTTTCAAAGCCAGCAATAACCAGGCAGAGTATGAGGCTTTGATCGCTGGGATGTTGTTGGCAAAGGAGATGGGAGCGCAGAGCCTTATGGCCAAGAGTGACTCATTGTTGGTCACCGGTCAAGTGGCGGGAGAGTACCAGGCCAAAGACCCTCAGATGGCCTCTTACTTGGAGTATGTCCAGAGATTGAAGAGTTCATTTGAAATATTTGAACTAGTACACGTGCCCAGGGAGTAGAATGCCAAAGCTGACTTGTTGGCCAAACTCGCCAGCTCAGGCAAGGGGGGCAGACAGAGGACAGTCATCCAGGAGACCCTGAGGGCGCCTCGTACTTATACAGCTGATAACTTGGTGGGAGTTCATCAGATCAGCCAGTCAGATGGTGAGAAGAGGAGTCATCGCTCGTTGACTCAAGAAACTTTGAAGAAACCACGAGTCAGCGCGTGCATGCTAATGGAGGTGGAGGCGTCACAGATCTGCCTGCTACAGAATGGAGAGACATGGATGACGCCCTATAAGCGTTACATAGCGGATGAAATGCTCCCAGTAGAGCCGACGGAGGCAAAGAAGATAAAGAAAAACTCGTCCAAGTACACGCTCATTGAAGGCGAGTTGTACAGACATGGGTTTACCCACCCCATTTTAGTCTGCGTGCATGGCGAGCAGTGTGTAAGAATAATGGCAGAGCTCCATGAAGGTATCTGTGGCAGTCATATCGGAGGTCGAGCTCTGGCCTCTAAGGCCATTCGAGCAGGGTACTACTGGCCGACGATGAGGGAAGATTGCACTAGGTATGCGCAGCAATGCAAGCAATGCTAGTTGCATGCTGATTGGCCTAAGGCGCCACCAGAAGAGCTCAGGTCGATATACAGCCCTTGGCCGTTTCACACATGGGGAATCGACATCTTGGGGCCTTTCCCTTTGGCGATACGACAAATGAAGTACCTCGTGGTCGCCATAGAATATTTCACGAAGTGGATTGAGGCTGAGCCAGTAGCACAAATTACAGCACAAAAGATCCAACACTTCGTGTGGAAGAACATAGTCTGCCGCTTCGGCGCACCCAAACGCTTAGTGTCTGACAATGGCACGTAGTTTGCAAGCCAACAATTGGGGAAGCTATGTACAGAGTTGGGGATCAAGCAGGTGTTTGCATCAGTCGAGCACCCGCAGACCAACGGGCAAGTCGAGTCGGCCAACCGAGTCCTCCTCAGAGGACTGAAGAGAAGGCTGGAGAAAGCAAAGGGAAGGTGGGCTGAGGAGGTTCCCAGAATAGTATGGGCCTACCATACTACTATCCAGTCCACTACTAAGGAGACTCCCTTTAGTTTGGTGTATGGTTCAGATGCCATGATCCCTGTGGAGATCCAGGAGAACTCGCCACGTTTCCAGAACTTTGTGGCTGAGGAATCCAATGAAGAGAGGAAGGTGAATCTTGATCTTTTGGATGAAGCCAGGGAAGAAGCTGGAATCAAAGCTGAGGCGCTAAAGAGGAGAGTTGAGCTCAAACACAGTTCTTGTTGAAGATGGTTGCTGCCCCTTCAAGATTGTGTTTTGATCTCGCCGCGGACTCGAGCGTGGGGAAATGCCTCGTCACTCCTTCGTCTCGCTTTCCAGCTGCTGCGTGTTCTGCGAGGAGGCTCCAGGAACCTTCGACGGAACTCCGAACGATGCCTGCAAAACACACAGACGGCGCCTCTAGCGGCCGTTGTAGCTCCGACGCTCAAGTCAGGCAACGGGAACACCAAAACTCTCTCTCGGATCTTCCTCTGTGTGAGACCCGTGTGTGTGTGCCCTCAATCCCCTTTGATTCGGAAACTGAGTGTTCTTAGCTTTGTGTTGTGTATTCTGAGACAAAAAACTCATACCTGGTTTGGTGTTCTTCTTCCTCATATAAACCGGTGTAGCCCCTACAGGCTACCTCTAGGGCCACTTGATTACTCTGCACTGTCGTTTCCACTCCCCAGGACTACCTTGCACGCCAGCCTTCTTCACTTAAATGCAAAGTCTGACAGGGGAGGCTGCGTGGGTGCCTCTGGACCCCTCGACTTCTGTGCCTATCTGCCCTACCTATTCTCTGGGAACATCTTCACGGTCCACGTGGCATGCGTGCAAGCTCACTGGGAGACTCTAGCCTTGATGGGTTCTCGTCCCAGCAGGATTCTGCACCTGCCTGTGTCTTCTCATCTTCATGCATGGTCGTCTCGCGACTATGGCCACTCCCTGCTTTACTGGTCACTGGTCGCGTTGTTCACATCGCGCGGCCGATGTCGCCTCGACACACACCGATGACCGAGGTATCTCTCATCCTGGCCGATGTCCGATGGTGCTTCTTCACGTTGTCGTGCTCTGCTTATGGAATCAGGCGAGGTCCTTGGGTAACGTTCTCGCTGGGAGCCTGGGTCCCAGTTTAACATGTGTTGGCAAGGAACCCCCGACGACTGATCACTCTGCATGCACCGATGACTGATCACTCTGTATATACCGATGACTGATCATTCTGTATACACCAATGACTGATCACTCTGTATACACCGATGACTGATCGCTCTGTATACACCGATGACTGATCGGTGCTTCATCACTCTCGCGCTCTGCTCCCAGGCGCTCATGTAGGAGTCGATCTCCACCCTTGTTCATCTGCTATCTCATGCCACGTGTTGCTCTGTGACTGGCCCACGTGGTCATCTGCTGCTGACGTCATTGGATACCGATGACCGACCGGATCACAAGCCCCCTAGTCTGGAGCTGTGAACTTGTTCTCAGCGAAGAGACTAAGTGCTCTCCGTTGCCAAAGAGAAGAAGGAGCTCAAAGCCGATGTACTTGAGACCATGGCTGCTGGTGCCGAGGCTCTGATAGATGGGTTCCATGGGCTGGTAGCAGGTTCACTGCGTCCTTCCAGACTTGGACTCTACCCAACCTAGCCTCCACCATTCAGTGGTTGATAGCAAGCTCATTTCTCCTCCTTGAGCTTCTTCTCTTGGGACTTCCCCTCTTGTGTAATCTCTTTTTCTCAACTGCCTTTCTCCCTCTCCATCTTTAACTCACTCTGCCTGTGGCCAACTGTTAACTGGCTTAGGCTTCAGCGCGATCTCACTGTGACCCTTCAAACTTGGCCTCTAACTTGATCGCGACCAACTGTACCTTAGCATTCTCTTTAACAGTTTTTATGCATAAATTCATGTTGGATGACTGACCTGATGGTGTCTAAGTGCTTCGGCTGATCGCCCAAGAGCTTGTTTGGGGAAGCTTTCATACTCAGAGCTTTGCTACCGACCACCGACTAGCATGTTAGCGCACCACCAATCAGTCACCGTGCTTCAGGTTTCACATTACTTCTGTGTCACTCCAGCGCTAGTTGCATAGAGGGCCCGAACGCCAAGGATGATGTCTGTGTTTTGGGGAATGCTTCTTGATGACCCCTCTTGCCTCAGCCTCGCTGTAAGAAGTCGAGGTGAGGTCTTTCTCCTCTCGCCTCAGCCTCGCTGTACTAAGTCGCGGTGAGGACTTTCTATCTCGCCTCAACCTTGCTGTAAAAGCAGAGGAAGAGGACTTTCTCTGTTGCCTTAACCTTGCTGTATGAAGCAGAGTAGAAGGATTTGGATCTCTTGCCTTAACCTTGCTGTAAAAAGCAGAGGAAGAGGACTCTCTCTGCCTGCACCCCGCTGTTCAAAGTTGAGGTGAGGACTTTCTTCTCTGGCCCATGCCTCGCTGTACGAAGTCGAGGGAGAGGACTTTCTCTCGCCTGCACCCCGCTGTACAAAGTCGAGGGCGAGGACTTTTTTATCTGGCCCATGCCTCGCTGTACGGAGTCGAGGGAGAGGACTTTCTCTCGCCTGCACCCGGCTGTATAAAGTCGAGGGTGAGGACTTTCCATCTCGCCTCAACCTTGCTGTAAAAAGCAGAGGAAGAGGACTTTCTCTGCCTGCACCCCGCTGTACAAAGTTGAGGATGAGGACTTTCTTCTCTGAGTGGGTGCATGCTCCCAGGGGAGCACCAGGGGTGGCTGTCTAAGCGCACTCGCTAGGCGCATCCCTGCCTGCATGGTATCACCGCACGTCCTTTGAGTGGGCAACTCCTCTTCTTCTGGTTTGAAATCATGTGGGGCGCATGCGTAACGTTCTCGCTGGGAGCCTGGGTCCCAGCTTAACACGTGTTGGCAAGACCCCAATGACCAACCTTCTCCTGGAATCATGCGAGGTGCATGCGTAACGCTCTCGCTGGGAACCTGGGTCCCAGCTTAACACGTGTTAGCAAGACCCCGATGACCATGCACCGACGGTTGATCGTGCGTTGGATGCACCGATCACTGATCGCGCTCTGCTTCCTGGTGCTTAAACGCGAAGATGATGTCTTGCTACGGTGAAGAAGAGTTTTTCTTGTTGACCCCTCTTGCTTGCCCCGAGGTCATCGACCTTTAGGTCTAGTTCCTGTTTGGACGTTTCTCGAAATCTTCCCTTTCCCTCTCTTGGTCTTACTAGTACTCCCGAGTTCCCAAACTTTGGCCACCTGCACTCACCCCTGGGGTGAGGAGAATATAGGTCAGTGGTCCGTACTCGCGCCTGGGGCGAGCAGGCTCCAACCGATCCCTTGGACTTGCATTTGGGGCAAGCGGAAATTGAAACTGGGAAACATGTGCACACTTGACATACTGAAATCTTTTTTTTATTGGGTGGCCTCGTTAAAAACCCTCATCGGGAAAAGAGTGCCCCCTGACCTGTTCAACTATTTACAGTACATACATTGGGTGTGCGTGCAGCACAAGAACGCATCTATTTTATAACTTAACTGAAGTAGAATCTTAAGTGTGTAGCGTTCCACGTCCTGGGGATAGGTGCTCCATCCAGAGTCTCCAGCCGATAAGCTCCATTCTCCAGCGCCTCAACTACTCTATATGGACCCGTCCACTTTGGAGATAACTTGTTCTCCATCTCACTCTGGTGTGCTTTCCTCATCACCAGATCGCCCTCCTGGAAACGCCTGGGCTTCACCTTGGAATTGTGCCTCCATTCTACTCTTCCCTTGACAGCTTCAGCACTAATCCTGGCTCCCTCTCGCACTTCGTCCAGGAGGTCCAGATTCACCTTTCGCTCTTGATTGGACTCTTCGACGATAAAGTTCAGGAATCTAGGGGAGCTCTCCTGTATCTCCACGGGGATCATAGCATCCGTCCCATAAACAAGACTAAAGGGTGTCTCTTGGGTGCTAGACTGTGGGGTGGTATGGTAGGACCATACAATTCTGGGAACCTCTTCTGCCCACTTCCCCTTGGCTTTCTCTAATCTTCGCTTTAGTCCCCTAAGCAGTACTCGGTTGGCGGACTCCACCTGCCCGTTGGTCTGCGGGTGTTCTACTGAGGCAAACACTTGTTGTATCTTCAGTTCTTCGCACATCTTTCTCAACTGGTGACTGGTGAACTGAGTGCCGTTGTCGGATACCAGCCTCTTGGGTACTCCGAAACGGCAGACAATATTCTTCCAGACAAAATGCTCGACCTTCTGAGCGGTGATGTGTGCCACTGGTTCCGCCTCCACCCATTTTGTAAAATACTCGATGGCCACTATGAGGAACTTCATCTGCCTGATCGCTAGAGGAAAGGGTCCCAGGATGTCGATTCCCCACGTGTGAAATGGCCACGGGCTATGGATGGACTTCAACTCCTCCGGGGGTGCCTTATGCCAGTCTGCATGAAGTTGGCATTGTTTGCACCGCTGAGCGTACTTCACACAGTCTTCTTTCAGCGTTGGCCAGTAATACCCTGCGCGGAGGATCCTACTTGCCAGAGCGCGACCACCGACGTGGCTTCCGCACACCCCTTCGTGTAACTCTGACATGAGTCTGGTGCATTGCTCTCCATGCACGCACATTTGTACTGGATGGGAAAAGCCAAATCTAAACAAATTCCCGTCGATTAGAGTAAACTTACTCGAGCTCTTCTTTATCTTCTTTGCCTCTGTTGAGTCCAGTGGGAGCACACCATCCTCTAGGTACAACTGGTACGGCGTCATCCACGTATCGGGCCCCTTAACAGCGCAGACTTCCATCGCCTCATCGGTCCTTGCCGGTCGCGCCCTCACCCTCGGTGCTTTCAGCGTTTCTTGAGTCAGGGACCGATGACTGATCGCCAGACGCCTCACCGACTTGGATACTTGAAGTATTTGATTGTCTGATACGAACGCTCGTGGTGCCTTTAAAGTCTCTTGAATGACGGTCCTTTGTTTTCCCCCCTTGCCTGAGCTGGCCAGCTTGGCAAGCAGATCTGCTCTGGCATTTTGCTCGCGGGGCACATGCACCAACTCAAACTCATCGAAGGATGTCTTCATGAGTTGGACGTACTCCAGGTAGGCTGCCATCTGAGGATCTTTCGCCTGGAACTCCCCTGTAACTTGCCCAGTGACTAGCAACGAATCACTCTTAGCCACCAGACTTCTTGCTCCCATCTCTTTTGCCAGCAACATTCCTGCGATCAGGGCTTCGTACTCCGCCTGATTGTTGCTAGCCTTGAAGGCGAAGCGAAGGGATTGTTCGATCAGCACCCCGTTCGGGCCTTCCAGAATGACTCCAGCACCGCTTCCCTGCTGATTGGAGGAGCCATCCACTGATAAGACCCATCGAAAAGCTACACCTTGTGCAGGTGTCGCTACCGACGACAGTTCAACCATGAAGTCGGCGAACACCTGCCCCTTGATCGGTCCTCGGGGCTCGTACTGGATGTCGAATTCTGAGAGTTCCACAGCCCACTTGACCATTCTTCCTGCTACGTCTGGCTTCTTCAACACATTCTGGATGGGCAAGTCTGTCATGACCACTATAGTGAAGCTGTGGAAATAGTGTCTGAGCCTTCTGGCTGAAAAAACTACCGCCAGTGCCGCCTTCTCCAGGGTCTGATACCTTGTTTCTGGGCCTCGCAGTACCTTACTTACAAAATACACAGGTTTCTGGACCTGACCTTGCTCTTGTACCAGGACCGAGCTGACCGCCCTCTCTGTCACAGCAAAATACAAGCGAAGGGGGGTGCCCATTTGCGGTTTACACAATACTGGTGGGCTCGCCAGATACTCCTTCAGCTTCAAGAAGGCTTCTTCGCATTCCGGTGTCCACACGAATCTACTGTTGCGCTTGAGACATTGGAAAAACGGATGACCCTTCTCTCCTCCAGCAGACATGAACCGTGACAAGGCGGCCAATCGACCAGTGAGCTGCTGCACCTCCTTCACCGTCGTTGGGCTCCTCATTGCCACGATTGCCGCGCACTTCTCCCGGTTCGCCTCGATTCCACGCTCCGTTAGGAGGAAACCCAAGAACTTCCCGGCCTCCACACCGAAGATGCACTTCTCAGGGTTGAGCTTCAAACCATACTTGGCGATGGTGGTGAAAAGTTCCTCCAGATCAACTACATGGTGCGCCTTCTCCCGCGACGTGACCACCATGTCATCTACGTATGCATGCACGTTCCTTCCAAGCATGGGCGAGAGCACCCTATCCATAAGTCTCTGGTAGGTAGCTCCTGCGTTCTTCAACCCGAATGGCATTACCTTGTAGCAGTAGCAAGATCGTTCCGTCATGAAAGCAGTCTTGCACTCGTCCATGGGGTGCATCCTTATCTGGTTGTAGCCTGAGAAGGCGTCCAGAAAGCTGAGGAGCTTCCCCCCTGACGCGCTGTCCACCAATGCATCTATACTAGGGAGAGGGTAGGAGTCCTTGGGGCAGGCCTTATTGAGATCAGTGAAGTCCACACACATCCTCCACTTGCCATTTGACTTCTGTACCTGTAACATCCCGCCAAATACATTTCGCATTTTTTTTTTTTTATTTTCGTAATATGAAATAACGGTAAAACAAATATATTGAAATAAACATAATTGTATATATATACAAAGGAGTTCTCCTCGCAGGGAGTTTAATACAAAGCGGTCGTTTTCCAAAACTTAAACATAAAGACAGTAAAATACAAAACTACCGATCTCCTAACAGAAAACGGAGATCGCCTATCAGAAATGGCAAAAGGGGGCGATCGCCCAGCAAGAACAGAAAACAGGCGACCACATACGGCGATCACTCACAGGGGAATTCCACTTCCTGCAACCTCATCTGCTCCCGTGTAAAGTTACACGATCATCACAGGTTTAAGAAAACAGCCACAGAAACAAAATACAGGGTAAGCTATATATTTAAGAAAACTTTGAATCAAGAGCATACATAAGAACTTCACAACATCCATGAACCATATCAATATCAGCCATCACATTTCCATATTCCACAAGACTATCAGGAAATCCCATATTTCACAAATCAATCCAAGAGTATTTCAATTCACATCAGCAATCAAGTGTCTATTAATTCAATTTCTCATTTCTCACGTCAGACTTTCCACTGACTCATCACACCAGACACTTGACCACTACTTCCGGAGACTCGTGCGTTGATTAGACCCAGAGATTCGCACCTGTCATACCAAAAGGCTGGAAAGTTCCCACAGCCATGCGCATCACACCATCTCAATATTCTCATTATCACGGTATGACAAGGTTAATCCATACAACAGGCCGAACTCGTTCTGTTTCACACGAGACACCCATACGTATGAACCTCCATCGACTCTCCACAACTGAGTAACTTCCTCTATGTGATTTCATTACCTCAGTAGAGTCAGGATGTCTCATTATAGGATCACCGATCAATACACCTCTTACACGACCTTACACGGTATTTTCTTTCCTGAAAATACTATGCCTCGATCCACAATCACAACATTCAACACATCACATAACACTTCAATGAACGATTTCAATCACAGCAAAACTCATACCAAGGTTCAGATTTTCTAAAAACCACATTTAAAATCTCAAACACTTTTAAAACAGCATAAAACAGGGGATATTTCAATAACAGATGAAAAACCGGCGACCACGTCGCCCCCAACATCCAAACAAAACTGTTATCGTAAACATCTCACATTTCAACATCAAACACCGTGAAAGCGAAGTAAAAACCGGCGACCACGTCGCCCTATCATCACAAACATCAAATATCCAGTTATCGTTGGAAAAAGACTAGCTTCCCTTACCTGGATCAGCGTGAAACCTCACTTCAAGCTCTAACCACCGAACGTAAAGGATGCCTGAACTCTGCCTAAGCGTTCTAATCGGTAAAACTTGTAGAGAACCTTCTCAAATGCTCTATGGCAATCGCTGATAAATAAACTGGTGCCTGGAATTACTGAGTCGCAGCGCAAAGGAAAGAAAAGAGAAAGATGAAGGTGAACTCACTCTGTCACCTTTTATACTCTCACTGCGTTTTTCTAAGCTCACTAAGAGGCGGTAAATTCCGATACTAGGAACATAGGCCTGCCATGTAGCTATCATTACCTACTCTCTAACTAACCCCTCCGTGTGGGTTTTCTTCCTCGAATTAAATGCAAACCTGACAGTATGGCCACGTGGCGTCTCTGCGCACATGGAGCTACTGTTCCGAAGGACTTTCACTGCCTACATGTCGCACATGCAGCACGTTCATCCTGGAAACCAGGGCCCCACTTCATCTGCGTGAAACACGACATCGCGCGATAACCTTTCGCCGATGACCACTCGCGCAAAGACAATCCACCGATGACCTCTCGCGCGATGACAATCCACCGATGACCTTCCTCGCGAAGACTCTCCACCGATGACCCATCCTGGAGGACGACCGATGTCTCTCTCTGGAAGACGACCGATGTCTCCTCCTCCTGGAGACCGACCGAGGTCTCCTCTTCCTGGAGACCGACCGAGGTCTCCTCTTGGCGACGCCCGCAATGCCTCTCGCGCCCGGGCAAAGCCCACATGCATCTCGCGCCCTGGCGATGCCCGCATGTCTCTCGCGCCCTGGCGATGCCCGCATGCCTCGCGCCCTGGCGATGTCCGCATGCCTCTCGCGCCCTGGCGATCATGTTCCAGGCGATCTCATGGCTTTCTATCTACACTTTCCTTCATTTTTATTTTAAATAAAAACATACTTAGAATTCACTTAAAATATATCACTTTTATTCCAATAAGATTTTCCAGGTCCTTACAGTACCAGTACCACATTTGCCAGCCACTCGGGGTACTGGATCTCTCTGATATGTCCAGCAGTAAGGAGCTTCTGCGTCTCGTCATGGATCACCTTCTTCTTCTCTTCATTGAATCTCCTTCGTCTTTGGCGCACTGGTCGCGCCTTGGGGTCCATTGACAGGTGGTGGCAAAGGAAATCAGGGTCGATCCCCGGCATGTCAGAAGCTGACCACGCAAAAGCGCCCATGTGCTTCTCAATCACACAGGCGATCTGTGCTCGGTCTTCCGCAGTGAGCGATTCCCCCAACTTAAACCTTTTTCCCCTTATCTCCATCTCTTTCCATCCCTCAGCTGGATGGGACCTCCCTTCATGGGCGATGACTGCCCTGGCGATGTCTAACTCACGGGGATCGATCACGCTCCCTGCCTCCGCTTCGACTTGAGCTACCTGAGAGCCCCCCAGCGTAGCATCTTCCATTATCTGATCTTCCTGTGCCCCACGAACCACCGATCTCTCCTGGAGCACGCCTGCTGGTGGTGCCGTAGTGACATGGCAGATGCTTCTCTTCTGCTTGAGGCTGTTCTCATAACAGCGCCTAGCCTCAGCCTGATCTGACTTGATGGTAATGACAGCCCCTTCCACCGACGGCAGCTTCAACTTCATGTGCCTCGTCGATGGCACCGCGCCCAACCTGTTGAGCGTGGGTCTTCCCAACAAGATATTGTATGCAGATGGGGCGTTCACCACCAAGAACTTTATCTTCTCTGTGCGGGACGCCACTCCATCGGTGAACGTCGTCCTCAGCTCTATGTAACCCCGCACCTCGACCTGGTCTCCCGCGAAACCATATAGACACCCAACATATGGCCTCAAATGATCGGGGGACAGTTGTAACTTGTTGAACGTTGGCCAGAACATGACGTCCGCTGAGCTTCCTTGGTCTACGAGTGCCCTGTGCACTCGTCTTCCTGCTGTCACCAGGGAGATGACCACCGGGTCGTTGTTGTGGGGTATTACATCTTGCAAATCAGCCCTTGTGAAGGTGATGTCTACCTCGGGAAAATTGCCTTCATCCACCGAGTCCACGGCCATCACCGACCGTGCATACCTTCTTCTCTGCGACCTGGAACACCCTCCGCCGGAAAAACCTCCCGCAATGGTCATCACTTCCCCATGCACAGGGATTTCGTGTTGCTGATCGCCGGCTTGAGACCCCGAAGCGCGATCACTCTGCTCTCCCCGTAGGTAATCGGTCAGGAGACCTGTCTTCACCAACTCAGCGAGTTGACGTCCCAACGCTAGGCAGGTGCGGAGTGTATGTCCATAAGCATGATGGAACTCACACCACTCATCCTTCTTCCTTCCAAGTACCCTGTCGGTTTTCTCTGGTACTCGGAGCCTTGCAGCCACGGCAGGGATGGCGATCAGCTCTGCCAACTCTACAATGAAATCGTACCTAGGGGGTGCATCCTGCTCCCTCGCACGCCCCCTGACCTGGTCTTTCCTGGGTGTATAGGGACGAGGCCTCCCTTGCACCCTCTTTCCTTCCTTGGTCTCATACACCCTCGCCTGTTGCTGTTGTTTCCCATGACTCCCGCGTGGCCTTGATGGTGCAACACTGCTCCTCTTCTCAGAGACTTCTGTCTCCGCTACTATGTGCGCCACCGCTCGTCGCCGAATCTCAGCGAAGGTGGCAGGGTGGCTCCTGATAAGCGATTCACTGAAAGGGCCAGGTAGCACGCCTTTCTTGAATGCATGCACCAGCATGCTCTCATCCTTGTTGGGCAATCTCACCACCTGCGCACCAAAGCGGTTGAGGAAGTCCTTCAGTGACTCCCCCTGGTTCTGGCGCACGTCGAACAGGTCGTAAGTCACCACCGGCGGCGCTCTGTTGACTATATACTGCTCCGTGAATAGCCTTGAGAACTGATGGAAGGAGGTGATGTGGCCCTCCGGCAAGCTCACGAACCACTCCATGGCTACCCCGCTCAGCGTGCTCATAAGCATTTTGCAGTACACTGCGTCTGAACCTCCAGACAGCATCATCTGAGTGTGGAAGGCTGTCAAATGTGCCTCTGGGTCTTCCACCCCCGTGAACGACGCTTTCACTCCCACCAGGTTGGGGGGCACCACCGTGTTCATGATTTCGGGGGAGAAGGGCATAGGAAATGCTCTAGGGGGCGACGGCGGCATCGACGTCCTATCTTCGGATACGCGCTCATTGTGCGCCTGCAACTCCCTACGCAGCTCCTCGTTGACGCGGTTCAACTCTTCATTCCTGCTATGCGATGCAGTCAGCTCTGCATGCATCTTCTCCTGCTCAACTCTCGACGCCGCGATGTTATCCTGCAACGCGCGCATCATCTCCATGACCTGCGCCATGGTCACAGTTCCTTCACCAGCGGGCGGTGGAGGTGTCGTTTGTCTGGTTCTTCTACTCATCTGTGCGATTCCTACTCTCGTTCTTGTGTATGGGGGCTTCGTTTTACTTCGTGCCCCACGGTGGGCGCCAAATGATCTCGCCGCGGACTCGAGCGTGGGGAAATGCCTCGTCACTCCTTCGTCTCGCTTTCCAGCTGCTGCGTGTTCTGCGAGGAGGCTCCAGGAACCTTCGACGGAACTCCGAACGATGCCTGCAAAACACACAGACGGCGCCTCTAGCGGCCGTTGTAGCTCCGACGCTCAAGTCAGGCAACGGGAACACCAAAACTCTCTCTCGGATCTTCCTCTGTGTGAGACCCGTGTGTGTGTGCCCTCAGTCCCCTTTGATTCGGAAACTGAGTGTTCTTAGCTTTGTGTTGTGTATTCTGAGACAAAAAACTCATACCTGGTTTGGTGTTCTTCTTCCTCATATAAACCGGTGTAGCCCCTACAGGCTACCTCTAGGGCCACTTGATTACTCTGCACTGTCGTTTCCACTCCCCAGGACTACCTTGCACGCCAGCCTTCTTCACTTAAATGCAAAGTCTGACAGGGGAGGCTGCGTGGGTGCCTCTGGACCCCTCGACTTCTGTGCCTATCTGCCCTACCTATTCTCTGGGAACATCTTCACGGTCCACGTGGCATGCGTGCAAGCTCACTGGGAGACTCTAGCCTTGATGGGTTCTCGTCCCAGCAGGATTCTGCACCTGCCTGTGTCTTCTCATCTTCATGCATGGTCGTCTCGCGACTATGGCCACTCCCTGCTTTACTGGTCACTGGTCGCGTTGTTCACATCGCGCGGCCGATGTCGCCTCGACACACACCGATGACCGAGGTATCTCTCATCCTGGCCGATGTCCGATGGTGCTTCTTCACGTTGTCGTGCTCTGCTTATGGAATCAGGCGAGGTCCTTGGGTAACGTTCTCGCTGGGAGCCTGGGTCCCAGTTTAACACGTGTTGGCAAGCAACCCCCGACGACTGATCACTCTGCATGCACCGATGACTGATCACTCTGTATATACCGATGACTGATCATTCTGTATACACCGATGACTGATCACTCTGTATACACCGATGACTGATCGCTCTGTATACACCGATGACTGATCGGTGCTTCATCACTCTCGCGCTCTGCTCCCAGGCGCTCATGTAGGAGTCGATCTCCACCCTTGTTCATCTGCTATCTCATGCCACGTGTTGCTCTGTGACTGGCCCACGTGGTCATCTGCTGCTGACGTCATTGGATACCGATGACCGACCGGATCATGTTTGATGAAGACTTCTATGTACATTTTATTTGTATTTTGCTTTGCTTTTAGAGGTTGTCTAAGAGTGGGCTTTGGCTAAGTATCTCACCTCATAACCACTGGCCATGTGATAAGAACAAGCATAAGTTTTCTTAAACTGTTTTTCACATGTTTTACAAAAAATATGTTTACTGCATAAAAATAAATCTGTTCTTTTCTAAATAAACAGATTCATTTTTTTCACTGATGCCTTGGCTAAGTCTTGTAAAAATTAGATGTTGTGCATCAGGTATTTTGACTAAGTCTTCTTCTTTTCAAAACGACTGAGTTTCAAACAATTAAGCTTTTCTGTTTTCGTTTTGAAAAATAAATATGTTCATCTGTAAATGAATAGATTCTTTTTGTCTCTGGTGCCATGTCAAGCTTAAATGTTTTTCAGCTTTATCTCTGCACCAGAATGGTTGACTAAGTCTCGTCTCTTAACAAATTCTCTAACTGCTTTTGAAAATAAATCTATTCATTTTATTTTCAATCTGTTCATTTTATAACAGCTTTAACTGTTTTTCAAAATCTGTTATAAGTTGGTTTTCTATAAAATGCAAACTTGTTTCTGAGTTTATTACTGATTCATACATTTGCAAAAACAAGTTTTGACAACAGAGAGTTAAGTGTTTACAAAGGATTAGCATTTGTTCTTCAAAGATTTCAAAAATCACAAAGTGCTTGTTCTTGGTTTGGTTCCTAAAGCTTGGTGTGAGGTGCTGCTACTGTTCTAGCAATCTTGCCTACTGGTTTAAGGCAGATCTTTGTATCCTCAATCAGGTGTAGTCGTTTCACTTCTCATTTCTTGTAATAGTTTGGTTGAACACTCTTCTTGATAGGTTTTCTTGGAGAGTGTGTGTGTGTGAGCTGAAATAGGTTTTTTCAGCAAGAGTACCTAAGTTCTTGTAGGTTTCAAGAACAGTGGGAATTGTACTTGGTTGTACTGTGTTTTAGTGATTTCCACCTGGTTTTGGTGAAGACTGGATGTAGCTCAGTTGAGTGAACCAGTATAACTGCTTGTGCTCATTCTCTCTCTCTCTCTGCAATTTCGTTTCTGCATAATTGATAAAACAGCGAAGAAATAAATATGTTCAATTGAAAATAAATCTGTTCTTTCTGGGCACTGTGCATATTGTTCTTAATTTTTGGAAAACTGTCTGATTTCAATAAGAACACTGATAATCTGTTAAAGGCTAATAAAACAGGTTGTGTGTAATAGATTGTCTCACTAATTGTCAAACCCTTAACTGAACCTAAATCATACGAATTGGAATTGAGGTTTGCTGTTTTTGGAGTTACACTATTTTTCAATCTGATATCTGTGTGTGTGCATCTTGAAATTCTATCTGTATAATCTTGTGATTAACCTTGCTGTATTAAAAGCTTTTCAAACAAAAACAGTGCTGAAATAAATCTGTTCATTTTCACATAAATCGATTTATTTTTCTGTAAAACTGTGTTAAACACTATTTCTGCGAGAAAGTTTTAAAAGGTCAATTCACCCCCCCTCTTGAACTTTGGCACTATTAAACCCAACAATTGGTATCAAGAGCTAGGACTTGTATTTTAATCAAGTTTGTTTGTAATAATGTCTGAGTTTAATGTGCTTTTTGCTGAGGGTTCTGCTGTTAATAGACCACCTATGTTGAATGGAATGAATTATGCATTTTGGAAAGTTAGAATGAGAATTTTCATGGAATCCATTGATGCATTAATTTGGGAAGCTGTGGTCAATGGACCTTATGTGCCAATGCAGGTTGTCAAGGATGAAGAAAAGGTAAAGCCAAGATCAGAATGGAATGAGACCGAAAGGAGGAAGGCTCAACATGATCTTGTGGCCAAGAACATCATAACCTCTGCATTGACAATGGATGAGTTCTTCAGGATATCTCAATGTAAGTCAGCTAAGGAGATGTGGGAAGTCTTAGAAGTGACTCATGAGGGGACTGAAGATGTGAAAAGGTCAAGGAAACATGCGCTCATCCAAGAATATGAGCTGTTCAGAATGCAACCCGAGGAGAGCATTGCTGATGTGCAGAAAAGATTCACCCATATTGTGAATCACCTCACTGGCTTGGGAAAAGAATTTGACAGAGAGGAGCTCAACATAAAGATATTGAAGTGCCTCGACAGAAGCTGGCAACCAAAGGTGACAGCTATCTCTGAAAGCCGTGATCTGTCAAAGTTGGGAACTGCTGCATTGTTTGGAAAGCTGATGGAGCATGAGCTAGAGCTTAAAAGACTTAAAGAGCAGGAAACAACAGAGAGAAAACCCAAAGGTCTTGCACTGAAAGCAACTGAACTAAATGAGATCAAGGAAGAAAAAGAAGATGCTGAAGATGATGATACAATCAGTCTTCTTACAAAAAGATTCAGTAAATTCCTGAGGAAGAAAAGCAAAAATAGAAACCAGTAGAAAAGAAGGTATCCTAAACTCAATGATTCAAATTCCTCTAAATATACTTGCGTTGGATGTGGCAAAACAGGGCATATCAAAACAGATTGTCCAGACAATCAAACTAAGGACAAATCTGCCAGCAAGAAATTTGAAAGGAACAAAGGAAGAAGAGCCTACATCTCATGGGAGGAAAATGAAGCATCCTCAACCAGCAGCTCTTCAACAGAAGATGAGGAGAACAATTTGTGTTTCATGATGAAGGATGAGGAGTCAAGCTCTGATTCAGTAAGTAATTTTTCTGCTGATTCTGATAACTATGATGATTTGCTTGCTGCCTTCAAGGAAACACATGATGAAGCAAATAGGCTAGCTGTAATATGCAATAAGCTGCAAAAGGTAAATAGTGTGTTGGCACCTAAAGTAAAAACACTTGAGGAAGAATTGCATAAGGCCAAAACAGATTTAGTAAGCCTTGAACTAACTTGCTTGCATGCCTCTATTAAATCCTGTGAAAACTGCAAAAAATTGGAAAAACAAGTGGAGTATTTGCTGAAAACCCTTTCCAATTTCACCAAGGGAAGAGAAAACCTTGAGTCTCTCCTTGGATCACAGAATGCTGTTTTCAATAAGAATGGACTTGGTTATACCCCTGGAAATGTAACCAATGTCAAAAAGCTTTCAAGTTTTTTTGTTCCAGCAAAATCAGTTTTTTCAGCTTTTAACAGTGGCAAAAAGGCATCTCATGAAACCTGTTTTTACTGCATGAAATCTGGTCATACCTCTAGGTCTTGCATTGCTAGAAAGCATCTTGTGCCTAAGAACTTAGCAAAATGGCTACCAAAGGGAAGGTTTTAATCTGTGCTGGACCCTATACTGAAAAGGGTACCATTTGTATCATTTTTATTCTGTTTTGCAGATTGACAGCAAGAAAAATCAGTGGTACTTGGACAGTGGCTGTTCCAAGCATATGACTGGAGATCTTACAAAGTTTACCAGCTTAAAGCTCAAAGCAGAAGGACATGTAACCTATGGTGATAATAACCGAGGGAGGATTTTGGGCAGAGGAACTGTTGGAACAGGGAACTCAACAACCATTGAGAATGTGCTGTATGTAGAAGGACTTAAGCATAGTCTTCTCAGCATAAGTCAGCTTTGTGACAAAGGATACAAAGTGAATTTTGAGTCAAAAGGCTGCACAATATCAAGTAATTCATCTAGTAAGGTACTGTTTACTGGTAAGAGAGTGAATAACATATATCTGCTGAATATCATGGAAACTAACTCTTCAAATGAGTGTTTGCTGTCCAGAAGTGATGAGTCTTGGTTGTGGCACAGGAGGTTGGCTCACATACACACAAATCACTTGAATAAATTGAAATCTAAAGATTTAGTTTCTGGTTTACCTAACATTAAATTTCAGGACAACAGGCTTTGTGATGCTTGTGTGAAAGGTAAACAAATCAAATCCTCTTTCAAGTTAAAGGATATTGTCTCTACAAAAAATCCATTGGACGTGTTACATATGGACTTATTTGGTCCATCTAGAGTTGCTAGCTTGGCTGGAAATTTGTATGCCTTAGTTGTTGTGGATGATTACTCTAGATTTACATGGACTTTATTTCTTGCACATAAACATGATTCTTACACTGCCTTTAAGAAATTAGCAAAAATTCTGCACAATGAAAATGGTTGCTGCATTAAATCAATTCGAAGTGATCATGGGGGAGAGTTTCAAAATGCTAAGTTTGAGAGGTTCTGTGAGAAGCATGGGATAGCTCATACCTTTTCAGCCCCTAGGACACCCCAACAAAATGGTGTAGTTGAAAGGAAAAATAGATCACTAGAGGAACTAGCTAGAACTATGTTAAATGAATCTAAGCTACCTAAGTATTTTTGGGCTGATGCTCTTTATACTGCAGGTTATGTCTTAAATAGGACCTTAATAAGACCAATTCTTAAGAAAACCCCATATGAATTGTATAAGGGCAGAAAACCTAGTGTAAGCCACCTTAGAGTATTTGGGTGTAAATGCTTTGTATTGAATAATGGCAAAGAAAATCTTGGTAAATTTGATGCTAAATCTGATGAAGGTGTGCACATTGGTTATGCTTTGAATGGTCATGCATATAGAGTCTTCAATAAAAGGTTGCTTATAGTAGAAGAATCAATGCATGTTGTTTTTGATGAAACTGATCATAGCATATCTAAAACTGCTGCTGATGACCCTGACATTAATGAATTTAAATCTGTTTTAAATCAAAATGAATCGATTCATTTTGATACTGCTGATACACATGCTGTACAAGAATCTACTGCAGCTGCAGGTTTGCCAAAAGAGTGGAAAATCCCAAGAGATTTAACTCTTGATAATGTCATTGGGAACATTGAGAAAGGAGTGTCAACTAGAAAATTCTTGAACAATTTCTGTGAAGCAATGGCCTTTGTATCTCAAGTTGAACCCAAGAATTTGAAGGAAGCTCTCAAGGACAGCAACTGGATTTTAGCTATGCAAGAGGAACTGAATCAATTTGCTCTTAATGAGGTCTGGACTCTTGTTCCTAGAATACCTGAGATGAATGTATTTGGAACAAAATGGGTATTTAGAAACAAGATGGATGAGCATGGAGTGATCACCAGAAACAAGGCTAGGCTTGTAGCTAAAGGGTACAATCAAGAAGAAGGAATAGACTATGATGAGACATATGCACCAGTGGCTCGGTTAGAAGCTGTTAGACTGCTGCTTGCCTTCTCCTGCATCAAAGGGTTCAAGCTATTTCAAATGGATGTGAAAAGTGCCTTTCTAAATGGCTATATAAATGAAGAGGTATTTGTCTCACAACCACCAGGTTTTGAAGACCATCAACATCCAGAATATGTGTTCAAACTCCAAAAGGCTCTCTATGGACTCAAGCAAGCTCCTAGGCAATGGTATGAGAGGCTAAGTGATTTTCTCACCTCACAAGGCTATGACAGAGGCACATCAGATAAGACCTTGTTCATTAAGAAGAAAGGAGATGACTCAATTCTATTCCAAGTATATGTGGATGACATCATTTTTGGATCAAACAATGAAGAATTGTGTGAAGCTTTCGTGAAAGTCATGAAGAGTGAGTTTGAAATGTCAATGATGGGTGAGTTGAACTTTTTTCTAGGCTTGCAGATCAAACAACTCAAGGATGGCATTTTCTTAAGTCAAGCTAAGTATTGCAAGGATTTGCTGAAGAAATTTGAAATGGACAAGTGTAAACCAATCTGCACACCCTTCTCAACAAGCTGTCGTTTGAATCATGATGAAGCTGGAATTTCTGTTGATGAAACCAAATACAGAGGACTCATAGGATCACTACTGTATCTCACTGCTAGCAGGCCAGATATAATGTTTGCAGTGTGCATGTGTGCAAGGTTTCAATCTGCTCCTAAAGAATCACACTACAATGCTGTCAAAAGGATTTTGAAGTATTTGCAAGGAACTAAAGAAGTTGGCTTGTGGTATCCAGGTAATATTTCATTAAGCTTAACTGGATATTCTGATTCAGATTTTGCAGGTTGCAAAATTGATAGGAAGAGCACAAGTGGAACCTGTCATTTGCTTAGATCAAGCTTGATCTCATGGCAATGCAAAAAGCAGGCTTGTGTAGCTCTTTCCACTGCTGAAGCAGAATACATTGCAGCAGGAAGTTGCTGTGCTCAAACTATATGGCTAAGACAACAATTGAATGATTTTGGTATCTTACTTAACCATATACCTCTGCTGTGTGATAATACAAGTGCAATCAACTTAACCAAAAATCCTGTCATGCATTCAAGAACCAAACACATTGAAATTAGGCATCATTTTCTAAGGGAACACATATCTAATGGAACATGTGATATTAAGTTCATTGGTACTGATTTACAACTTGCTGATTTGTTCACAAAACCATTAGCCAAAGATAGGTTTAATTTTCTGCTTAATGAATTGGGTATTATTATAAATGTCAATTGTGCCTAGCAGTAAAAAATTAAATCTGTTTATTCGTAATTGATTGTGTTTATTTTCTGCACTGATATGCATTAATGACTAGGAAAGAGAATTTCTGATCTTTGAATGCTTGACTGACTTAGTGGGCATTAACCTCTGTACCTTTGACGGTTTTGGTCATGGTTATGTAACCGATTTGATGGTTTGGGTGCTCAATAATAAGAGTTTGAGTTTATGCATCGTGACCATAAATATTTGGTGCATATTTTCAAAGATTCTCTGCACAAATTCAGAGCATAAAATCTTCATGCATATCCACTCATAACTGCCATATCAATCCATTTATTCTGCTATAAATCTGTGTGAATATTTGCTACCCACATTGGCCATTCTCTTTCTGTTCTCACCATTTGAAACCAAGAAAAGAATTCAGGTTCAACCATGGCTTCTTCTTTCAAGAAACAGAAAAATAAGGGGAAGCAAACCATATTTCAAGGTGTGTTAGAAGGATGGTTCGCTGGGAATGAAGAGGGCATCAATGCCTACATTCATGAGACAAGCAGGAAGCAGATCAACATACCCAAGGTGCTGGATTTCAACTGGCTGAAATCTGAAAAACTGGTAGAAACAAGGGCTGTGTTGAAGCACCAGAAACTGAAAAAGCTGCTGGAATTAACGGGTAATGTTTATCCTGACTTGATTAAGGTGTTTTATACTAACCTCACATTGGATGGGAAGAATGTTGTCTCTTATGTGAAAGGGACCAAGATGAAGATCACAAGTGAGGTGTGGAATTCTGTGGCTGGAATAAAATATGCTGGATTGAAAGTAGGAAAGGGAAACACCAGTGGAATCCAAGAATTCAACAAGCTGCAATATTATAAGAGTTGCATGAGGAATCCTACTGAGAGTATAAACAGGTTCCATGCAGGACATTTGAACCTCACTCCACGCCTAGTTGCATACATCATAGCATGGCAACTGATTCCAAGAGGGACAAACCATGCTGTCTTACATGAAGAGGATCTCATTCTCCTATATTGCATCATGAACCAGATTAAGGTAAACTGGGTGTTCATTGTCAATGAACACATGCTCAAGTCAAAAAGGTTGGCTGATTACCGATTTCCCTATGCTATTCTTGTTTCCAAATTAATTGATTACTTTGGTGTTGATGTTACAAATGAGAGAAATGACCCTATCAAAGCTGTAAGTGAGATTGATACTTCAACTCTCACCAAAATGGGTTTTCACAAAATTGAAGACAAGTGGGTGGTTCTCAAGGAGAAGGACCCTCAAGCAGAACATGAGGATGAGGATGAAGCTGTTCCTATGGATGATGACTCACCTGCTACCCAATCTGAACATGAGGAAGTTGCTGCAAATGCCATAGTTGCCTATCAAGGTCCATAATACCGAGGAGAACCAATGTCTATGTTTGAGAGGCAAGTGCTGTATCGTCTTGATGTAATGTCAGCAGAACAAAGGGCATACTTTGAGACTACTCATGCAAGGTTTCAACACCTTGATGATCAGATTGAAGGGGTTCAGGCACAGCTTTACTACAAGGATCAGTAGTCTTCTGTTTTTAATGCTGTTTTTATCATTTTTCAAATGTCTGTAATGCTAAACAATATGGTTTTACTTTTCTGGACTATTATGGTTATGGTTTCTGTTTCATATTTGCTTTCCCTATGTTTATATGCTGTTTGATGAATCCAAAGGGGGAGAAAAATAGCTGCTGAAAACTGAAACAGGGAGTTCATTCTGCACCTTAAAACCATGTCTTATGCTATGCAATACTGCTATTTTTTCTGGTTTAAAATCTGGTGCAGTGCAGGTGCTTAAAGCAACAAAGCTATAAGGTTAGCTATGGGGATTTGTCTCCATCAAACAGGGGGAGATTGTTGAAGATGGTTGCTGCCCCTTCAAGATTGTGTTTGATGAAGACTTCTATGTACATTTTATTTGTATTTTGCTTTGCTTTTAGAGGTTGTCTAAGAGTGGGCTTTTGCTAAGTATCTCACCTCATAACCACTGGCCATGTGATAAGAACAAGCATAAGTTTTCTTAAACTGTTTTTCACATGTTTTACAAAAAATATGTTTACTGCATAAAAATAAATCTGTTCTTTTCTAAATAAACAGATTCATTTTTTTCACTGATGCCTTGGCTAAGTCTTGTAAAAATTAGATGTTGTGCATCAGGTATTTTGACTAAGTCTTCTTCTTTTCAAAACGACTGAGTTTCAAACAGTTAAGCTTTTCTGTTTTCGTTTTGAAAAATAAATCTGTTCATCTGTAAATGAATAGATTCTTTTTGTCTCTGGTGCCATGTCAAGCTTAAATGTTTTTCAGCTTTATCTCTGCACCAGAATGGTTGACTAAGTCTCGTCTCTTAACAAATTCTCTAACTGCTTTTGAAAATAAATCTGTTCATTTTATTTTCAATCTGTTCATTTTATAACAGCTTTAACTGTTTTTCAAAATCTGTTATAAGTTGGTTTTCTATAAAATGCAAACTTGTTTATGAGTTTATTACTGATTCATACATTTGCAAAAACAAGTTTTGACAGCAGAGAGTTAAGTGTTTACAAAGGATTAGCATTTGTTCTTCAAAGATTTCAAAAATCACAAAGTGCTTGTTCTTGGTTTGGTTCCTAAAGCTTGGTGTGAGGTGCTGCTACTGTTCTAGCAATCTTGCCTACTGGTTTAAGGCAGATCTTTGTATCCTCAATCAGGTGTAGTCGTTTCACTTCTCATTTCTTGTAATAGTTTGGTTGAACACTCTTCTTGATAGGTTTTCTTGGAGAGTGTGTGTGTGTGAGCTGAAATAGGTTTTTTCAGCAAGAGTACCTAAGTTCTTGTAGGTTTCAAGAACAGTGGGAATTGTACTTGGTTGTACTGTGTTTTAGTGATTTCCACCTGGTTTTGGTGAAGACTGGATGTAGCTCAGTTGAGTGAACCAGTATAACTGCTTGTGCTCATTCTCTCTCTCTCTCTGCAATTTCGTTTCTGCATAATTGATAAAACAGCGAAGAAATAAATCTGTTCAATTGAAAATAAATCTGTTCTTTCTGGGCACTGTGCATATTGTTCTTAATTTCTGGAAAACTGTCTGATTTCAATAAGAACACTGATAATCTGTTAAAGGCTAATAAAACAGGTTGTGTGTAATAGATTGTCTCACTAATTGTCAAACCCTTAACTGAACCTAAATCACACGAATTGGAATTAAGGTTTGCTGTTTTTTGAGTTACACTATTTTTCAATCTGATATCTGTGTGTGTGCATCTTGAAATTCTATCTGTATAATCTTGTGATTAACCTTGCTGTATTAAAAGCTTTTCAAACAAAAACAGTGCTGAAATAAATCTGTTCATTTTCACATAAATCGATTTATTTTTCTGTAAAACTGTGTTAAACACTATTTCTGCGAGAAAGTTTTAAAAGGTCAATTCACCCCCCCTCTTGAACTTTGGCACTATTAAACCCAACAGTTCTAAGCTGAGAGCTCGGCAGTTCCAGGTGGCAGACCTCGTCATGCGCAAGGCGTCTCCATACCAGATAGAGAACAAGCTATCCCCTAAGTGGACTGGTCCTTTCAGAGTGACAGAGGCCCTAGGGAATGGAGCATATAGGCTTGAGACTTTAGAAGGAGGTCCGATTCCTCGAACATGGAATGCGACCAACCTGAAGTATTATTTCAGTTAAAGCCATGTAATCTTGTACACTACACAATACAGGGGACACTCTTTTTTCCCTTCTAAGGGTTTTTAATGAGGTCACCCAATAAAATTCAGTTAAAGATATATGCTTTTAATGTGTTTGTACAATGTTATTAGAACCTGTCACTTGGAGTTAGAGGTCTCGTAAGTGGAGAGGTAGGTTCGTAGAGAACACCTCCACTTCGAGTGAGAACTTCCAATGTGAAAGAAGGGTTCGCCCAGAAAAATCCTCCTCGCCTGTGAGCGATGTGAGGTCAGTTAGAATCTGTCACTTGGAGTTAGAGGTCTCGTAAGTGGAGAGGTAGGTTCGTAGAGAACACCTCCACTTCGAGTGAGAACTTCCAATGTGAAAGAAGGGTTCGCCCAGAGAAATCCTCCTCGCCTGTGAGCGATGTGAGGTCAGTTAGAATCCGTCACTTGGAGTTAGAGGTCTCGTAAGTGGAGAGGTAGGTTCGTAGAGAACACCTCCACTTCGAATGAGAACTTCCAATGTGAAAGGGTTTGCCTGGTTAAATCCTCCATCGCCCATGGGCGATGAGAGGTCCGTCAGAACCTATTAGTTGGGGTTAGAGGTCTCGTGAGTTGAAAGGGGAGTTCGTAAGGAACACCTTCCCCCTCCGAGTGAGAACTCCCAGATTAAAATAAAGGTTCACTAATGAAATTAGCAGAAAAACGTGCTACTTGAGGTTCATTTTTGCAGGTGCATTATTTGTGATCGTGAGCCCACCAAATATAAAGCACGACAAACAGATGAACAAGCAGCAGAAATTCAAAGGCAAGCAAAGTGCTGCATAAAACAAAGTATTTATATTATAAAGGAGGGTGATTACAAGATGTTCAGCTACTAAATACAATCATTCAGAAGACCTATCAGGGCACTATTTGCCCGTCGACCACCTGCATGGTTGCAGAATATGGTGAGAGGTCCATCTCAGGATGCACGCAGGCAACCTGAGCAAGGGCATCACCAAAGCCTTCCCCATAGGCGTCGGCGGCGTCGTTAATAAGCTCAGTTTCAGTCTTCTTCAGCAATTCAATTTGTTGGGCAAGTTCCTCCTCAACCTTGCCCAGCTGAACTTCTTGGTCGGTAGCCCTCTCCTCCAGCTTGGTCATTTTGGCTTGAGCCCCCTCCGCTTGCTCTTCCAGTTCGATGATCTTGTTGCGGAGGGGGAGTATCTTAGCTTCAAGCTGGAGGGCCTCCTGCCCCTTGGAGAAGAGAAGCTTCTTAGTCTCCTTCTCAGATTGACGGAGACTACCCAGTTCTTGATTAAGGGCAGTCTCGCGCTTGGTCGCTTGGCGGAGTTGGAGATCCTTTTGCTCCAGCTCTTTCTCCAGTTGGGCGGTCTTCTCAAGCAGCTCCGCCTCAACGTTGCCTTTGACCAGCAAGGAGTTGGAAGCGGCCAGGAACTCCCCGAGACCATGACTGAGGAGGTTCTCGAGGGAACTTCTGTCCATGGCCTCCAAAGCAGCTCGGCCAGGCATCTGCGCAAGAGACCTTTGGAGCAGAGAAGGCAGTTCTGGGGCAGCAGGCATCTGACCAGAAGGAGGAACACTCTCCCCACCCCCCTCAAGCGTTAAGATTGGCTCAGGAGGGGATGAGGCGCTGGGAGGGTGCTCCCTAAAGGATGAAGGGTGCCCTTCTGTGGCCGAAGAGACCTCTGCGGCTGTCCCCACCCTTTTCCTTTTGAAGACAAGGCCGGAACAGGTGTCCTCGTCATCAGAAACATCCACAGGGGCTGCCCTCTCAGACTTTTCAGCAATGGGTTCCAGGGCAGCACCCGCGGGTGATGAAGGACCTGCAGGAGCTGAACCGCTAGCGTTGCGGCGATTCAGCACATCCGCCAGCCTTTTCTTCTTGTCAGCGCTGAGCACTATGCCTGCAGTGAACAATAAGAAAGTATGAAAAAGACAAGGCATTAAGTATGTGAACAGTTAAAGGCAAGATGAAGTTGGTGTACCAATGTATACGCTGAGAGTCTCAGCGTCGTATTCATGCCTAATCAGCTGGGTGGAGTCAAACTCCACGCCCCAGCTGGAAATGGTCTGGCAGAGTTCTTGGTCAGGGACAGTCAACTCCTCGAGCCTGCATGGTTTTTTGAACTTCAACTCCCCCACCCAATATAGTGGGAACCCATCGAGCATGGTGGGGTCGTAGGAGCTGCAGCAGACTCGAAAGAACCTTCCCTTGAAGTTCTTGTACGACTGCGAGAAGAGAGTGAGTAGGACTCTCCCTGCCACCCCATTCAGGCTCACCCAAAGCCTCTTACCGGGGCTCTTCACCTCGAAGAAGTAAAGAAAGACGTCGACAGAGGGGGTGAACCCTAGATTATCGCAAAGGATGGAGAACGCCCTGATAAAGGCCCAACTGTTGGGGTACAGTTGGGCAGGCGCCACATTTAATTTTGTGAGCAAAGCCCTCTCGAACCCGGTGAAAGGAAGGCGGACTTTGACTCGTTTGAAGATAGTGGCGTAGAAGAAGAAGAACGGTTCCCCGTCGTTGCAGCGATCATCGGCGCACACGGGCTCGTTTTCTGTACAGGGTCGCACAGAGACGTACGTGTCAGTTTCCATGCCAAAGACGCGTCCTTTGATCTCATTCTCATCATCCCTGTGCTTGCGAAGATCCTCGCAGGATGTGAGTTTGGAGGTCTCGGCAAGGAGATCCTCAGAAGCCCATGGGTAGAGGGCCTTGTAATCGACCGCTACGGTTGGAGGAGGGTTGGAGGTAGTTTTGGTTCTGGCCATCTCGAATCTAAACAAATGAGAGGCAGGAAAAGAAAAGAGGCTTAGAAGAAAGCAATGGTGGACGAAGATTCGAAGGTAGAACGAACCCAGAAAAGAAGAACAAAAACCCTAGAATGCACAAACCACACACAGGCCCAGAACAGCAGCATGCAGTATGAAGAATAGAGATTATGTTATGAAGGTGGAGAAGGCATAAAAATCATACCTTTGGTTGAGCGAGGCCGGAGAAGTTCGAAAGGCTTTGTGAGAGCAGGAGAGCATGCGTTGGAAGATAGAGTCTACAGAAGTTGAGAATGCAAAGTGATGAAACAGTGAAGTGGCGCGGGGTTTTGAAGAGGTTTAACGTAGCCCTAGGGAGCGCAAACGTTATGAATCTTAAACCGTTGATGCAGCCACGTGTTAGCGGATGAAAGGGGGTTGGTGAAGTGTCCTTTCAGCGCACTGTTCATGTACTTATGCGCAGAGCCACGTAGGTCGCCCGAGTCAATGACTTAGTCTCTTCGCTGAAACAAGGTAACAGCTCGAGACTAGGGGGGCTTGTGTACCGATCAGTCCTCGCCCATGACTTAGTCTCTTCGCTGAAACAAGTTAACAGCTTGAGACTGGGGGGCTTGTGTACTGACCAGTCCTCGGACGTCAGCTGGGTCCCACAGCATGGGCCAAAGCCACTTGGAATGGACCCACAGGGGGTATTGAACAGAGAATGGTGATGAGTCATCGGCCTACAGAGAGGGGTGATTAGTCATCAGCCTACAGAGAAGGGTGATGAGTCATCAGCCTACAGAGAAGGGTGATGAGTCATCGGCCTACAGAGAGGGGTGATTAGTCATCAGCCTATAGAGAGGGGTGATTAGTCATCAGCCTACAGAGAAGGGTGATGAGTCATCAGCCTACAGAGAGGGGTGATGAGTCATCAGCCTACAGAGAGGGGTGATGAGTCATCAGCCTACAGAGACGGGTGAGTAGTCATCAGATCACCAGGATGGGCGGAGGTGTCATCGTCGCTCAGCAGGTCGAGGAGTCCTCGGCAACAGAGTGTGGCGAGGTGACATCGGTCTTGGGTGATTTGAACAGTGTAAACAGAACAGCTAAGATTGGTTCCCAGAGTGGGCCAATGACCAGTTAAATACCCAGAGTTAGGGAGAGGCCTAGATCACGAAGTGCCCACGCGGGTAGTAGGGAGAGCACAGTTAGGTGTAGAGTCCTGAGGGGTCGAGTACTCATCAGAACTAGGGTTTCCCAGTGAAGCTACATGCATGGCACGTGAACAGTGAAGGCACTCCCAGAACAGGTGGCCCCAGAGACTAGGTGCACAAGGAGGCACCCAGGTGGTCACCCTGTGAGAGTTTGCACTCCAGAGAAGGAAACCTTATGTGCTAGATTACCCTAAGATTGGGTGATAGCGGCGCAAGGGTATTCTAGTAAACCCTAAATATGGCTAGTAGCGCAGTGAACCCTAATTAGGGTTAGAGGCGCAGTAAACCCTAGACTATATAAGGGACAGTAAGATACTTCACAAAGGTACGCAGTTTCTAGACCTAAACACAGAGAGAAACTCAATACACTTGGTGTTACTTGCCCCCTATTGACTTGAGCGTCAGAGTGCAAACGGCCTCTAGGGCGCCCCTTTCTCTTTTGCAGGTGCAGATTATTTCGCAAGAACCAAGCACGTATCAACGTGAGGAAGGAGGCGTGTGAGTGTCGTGGAGTCAATTGACAGGCGAGTCAACCGGCAATAACAATGATCTTTTGGTGCATTTTTCTTTTAGTTTGAGTTCATATTTGGGTGTTAGATCCACGCAAATTCCTAAATCTTCACTCCATTGTATTCTTGAAAAATTTTCTTTGCTGTTTTTGGTTCCAGCTTTAGGATCCCCTGTTTTCACCGCAACTGGCCTGGATGTTTTTATGTGTTAAAATTAAATACGTCAGAAGAAATTTATGAGCCTCTGGATTTGAGTCATTTGAGATCTTAGCAAAAGAATACAAAAAGAATCAGTTGAAAAGGACAAATAGAAAAAAAATGATAAATCATACAAAAAAAGTGTGCAATCTGTTGTTCCAGCTGGCGGAAAATGAGCACTGGTAGTAAAAAATTTATCAAAACTAATTGGTGCATGCGTTTGGCGTGAAACCAACTCCAAAAGTTTGTTAAGATCTTGACCTAATTGTGTCTCAAATTTCAAAAGCAAAGTCAGAATATCCAGCTCAGTACACACGTTTCAAGTGACCCTTTTTGTGCCAGGGAAACTTTTTCAGTAGTGCTGTTTTGGTTTTTCAAATCAATTCTAGTACCATTCTAGGATTCCTTTTGTGTGCCCACTTTATTTGTGTACCTTTTATTTGCTTGTCACATTTTATTGCAACTCTTCCTAGTTGTGTCACATTATAACTCCATTTGTGTGGTCCTATTTTTTGCAATTAATTTGTTTCTTGCTTTAATCCTTTGACCTCTAAATTTGGTGCTGGAATTATTTCTCAATTGGTGCCTATTTGAGTAGAAATTTAACTTGAGTGAGGTCTAGCTTGTGTGATAGGGGCTGGATTGGAGGATTAATTTCCTAATTCTAAGAGGAGCCAAAGCAAGGGCAGCAAACAAATATTACCCAAAAACACCACAAAAACTTGGAGGGCCCTACAAAGAAAAAGACAACCAAGGGAGTGCCAATAGCAAAACAAGGATCACCAAAAGGGGGTTTTCTTAATCTTCTTTGCAACTTAACCTTGTTAATTACTTCTTTAATTACGTGGTGAGTGTGTCTTCAAGGGCTCCAAGTGTCCAAGAAGCCTCACCTAGGGCCGACTAGTGTAGACTTTAATTGGTTTAGCATGTGTTAATTGTTTTTAATTGTTTTCCTTGTTTAATTAATTACGGTTGCTAATTTGTTTTACCTTGTTTAAGTTTGTTAATTCTTTGCTTGGTTAATTAGCTAGTTGCATTGTTTTCTTGCATCAAAAAAAAGGATTTCTTCAACTCGATTGTGTTTTAAGTGGTTTACTAAGAGAAAGCTTTCTGTGAAGACATTGAGGGATAGTCTTTGGCTAAGGCAAGGCTTGGTATTTAAGTAGTCCTTTGAGACTCACCTCCCTTACCTGGAAGACTACCTTCTTTGACTTCCCTAAATTTTATCAAGGTAAAATACTTCTACACACAAAGCTTTAGTCATGTCTTCTTCTTCTCATTCTCCAAAGTCTATTGAAAATGAATTAAAATCTATGAAAACTCTTTTGGAAGAAGTTTCACAAGCCGTGCAAACGATTTCTTTTAGACAATTGGAGAATGAGTCTAAAATTAATGAGTTGACTAAAGCCCAAGAAGAGAAGTCACAAAAATCAAAAAAATCTCAAACTCAAGCATCTCATTCACAAGTCCAAGAGTCTCTAGGGGAGGGAAGCCTTAGAATGTATGACTACTACCAACCACCCCCGAGAAGAAATAGGCAAAGGGAGCAAGAGGGCCCAAGGGAGGTTAGAGTAGACCTACCTCATTTCCATGGTAAGGAGAGTGTAGAAACCTACCTAGATTGGGAGATGAAAGTAGAGCAACTCTTTGCTTGCCATAGGGTGAGTGAAGAACGCAAGGTACCTCTAGCCACCCTTAGCCTCCAAGGGAACGCCATGTATTGGTGGACCTCTCTCGAAAGAGAAAGACGTCTTCATAGGGATCCTCCAATTGAATATTCGAACGACCTTAGGGGAGCCCTAAGACGTCGCCACATACCCTCATACTACCATAGGGAGTTGATGGACAAGCTCCAAAGACTCAGGCAAAACAATATGAGTGTTGAGGAGTATAGACAAAAAATGGAGCTCTACATGATGAGAGCCTCCATTAGAGAAGAGGAACATATCACCATAGCTAGGTTCCTTAGTGGCCTCTCACTTGAGATAAGGGGATAGAGTAGAACTCCTTCCATACCAAGACTTGAATGACTTGGTCCAACTTTGCATTAAAGTTGAGCAACAAAATTTGCGCAAAACTTCAAGTCTAAAGGATGGATCCTACTCTAACCTCTATCCCAAGAGAGAATATAGAAGGGAGGGTAGTACATCAAAAGAAAAACCTAGGGAAACTACCAAACCCTTAGCCAAAGATGCCTCCACCCCACCCATCCGAGCTAGGGACGTTAAGTGCTTTAAGTGCCATGGAAGAGGGCATGTGCAAGCACAATGCCCAAACCAAAGGACTTTGTTTTTGAAAGGTGTCGATGAATACACTAGTGGCGAGGATGAGCCAAGTGAAACAGAGGAAGGGGGAGAGGATGAGAGGGTAGATCCATTAGAGGGAGAATTGCTAATGATTAGGAGAACCCTCAACAATCATCCTAGTGCATCTATGGAGACACAAAGAGAGAACATCTTTCACACAAGATGTAAAGTTTTAGAAAATATATGTTCTCTCATTGTGGATAGTGGATCAAGCTGCAATTGTTGTAGCTCTAGAATGGTTGAAAAGCTCAATCTACAAGTAGTTCCTCATCCTAAGCCATACAAGTTGCAATGGATAAATGAGAATGGGGAACTAAGTGTAGATAAACAAGTGGAAATCAAGTTTTCCATAGGGAACTACAAATACAAGGTTTTATGTGATGTAGTACCTATGGAAGCTTGCCATATTCTCTTAGGAAGACCATGGCAATTTGATAAAAAAAACCTTGCATGATGGTCTTACTAATGAGATTTCCTTCACCCATAAGCATAAAAAGTTTGTACTTAGTCCTTTACCACATTCCCAAGTGGTGAAAGATCAAATACAAATGAAAGAAAAGAGGGATGAGGAAAAGAAAAAGAAAAGAGAGCTTGAAAAAGAAAAGGTCCTTAGGGATAGGAAGGAGGGGGAGAAGAGTGTTCCTTCCCCCAAGGTTGCTCAACAAGAGAAGCCTTTTGAAAACATCTTGGAAAATTTGCTTCTTGTTGAACAACCAAGCCTTGTCTTTTGTAAAGGAACACTTGCATGCACTGCCACAAGTAGTGAACTTATGAGTCTACCTCCTAAAGTAGAAAAACTTTTAAGTGAATTTGATGATGTATTCTCTAATGAGGGACCCAATGGACTCCCTCCCATTAGAGGTATAGAACACCAAATTGACTTGATTCCGGGGGCAAGCCTACCAAATAGGCCCGCCTATAGAACTAACCCCGATGAGACCAAGGAGATAGAGTCACAAGTTCAAGACTTGTTGGAGAAGGGTTGGGTTCAAAAGAGCCTAAGCCCTTGTGCTGTACCTGTCTTGTTGGTGCCCAAAAAAGATGGAAAATGGCGCATGTGTTGTGATTGTAGAGAAATCAACAACATCACCATCAAGTATAGGCATCCAATCCCAAGGCTTGATGACATGCTTGATGAATTGCATGGGTCCACCATCTTTTCCAAAATTGACCTTAAAAGTGGTTATCACCAAATAATAATCAAAGAGGGTGATGAGTGGAAAACCGCTTTTAAAACCAAATTTGGACTATATGAGTGGTTAGTGATGCCCTTTGGGCTCACTAATGCCCCTAGCATATTCATGAGGCTCATGAATCACACCTTAAGGGATTGTATAGGTAAATACGTAGTAGTGTATTTTGATGATATATTAGTGTATAGTAAAACCCTAGAAGACCATCTAAGTCACCTTAGGGAGGTCCTTCTAGTGCTTAGAAAAAATAGTTTGTTTGCCAATAGGGATAAGTGTACCTTTTGTGTAGATAGTGTAGTTTTCTTAGGTTTCATAGTCAACCAAAAGGGGGTGCATGTTGACCCCGAGAAAATCAAAGCCATCCAAGAGTGGCCCACTCCACAAAATGTAAGTGATGTAAGAAGTTTCCATGGGTTAGCTAGCTTTTATAGAAGGTTTGTGCCTAATTTTTCAAGTCTAGCTTCTCCTTTGAATGAACTTGTGAAAAAAAATGTTGCATTTTGTTGGAATGATAAGCATGAGCAACCCTTCCAAAGGCTAAAAGCTCAACTCACCAATGCACCAATTCTAGCTCTCCCAAATTTTTCCAAAACTTTTGAGATAGAATGTGATGCATCTAGAGTAGGCATCGGTGCGGTATTATTGCAAGGTGGTCACCCCATTGCATATTTTAGTGAAAAACTCCATGGTGCCACCCTCAATTACCCCACCTATGACAAAGAGCTTTATGCTCTTGTGAGAGCCCTAAAGACTTGGGAACACTACCTTGTGACCAAAGAATTTGTAATCCATAGTGATCACGAGTCTTTAAAATATCTAAAGGTCCAACACAAGCTCAACAAGAGACATGCTAAATGGATGGAATTTCTTGAACAATTTCCTTATGTAATCAAGTACAAGAAAGGAAGCACCAATATAGTGGTCGATGCTCTTTCAAGACGGCACACACTCTTTTCAAAATTGGGTGCTCAAATTCTTGGATTTGATCACATAAGAGAGCTTTATCAAGATGATCAAGAATTCTCATCCATCTATGCCCAATGTCAACATAGAGCGCAAGGAGGTTACTATGTGTCCGAGGGATATCTTTTTAAAGAAGGAAAACTTTGCATTCCCCAAGGCACACATAGGAAACTCCTTGTCAACGAATCACATGAGGGGGGACTCATGGCCCATTTTGGAGTTGATAAGACTGTAGACATTTTGAAAGTAAAATTTTGTTGGCCACACATGAGGAAAGATGTCCAAAGACATTGTTCTAGATGTGATGGAGAGAGGCCAAGCTCACCCCACCATGAAAGCCAAGGGCCAAGACTAGACCGTCTAGAACCACATGGAGAGCGTCTAACACAAGACAAGGGGGAGCTACATGAGGAGCGTCTAGGAGGGAGCCTAGACCGTCTAGGACCTCTCACAAGGTCCATGGCCAAGCACATTCACGCCCAAACAAGTCAAGCAACGGATGGGAGGGAGAAGACCTTGTACATGCTACTTGGAGGCCCATTAGGGGTAGCTTAGTAGATTAGTGTAGTGTAGAAAGCAAAACTTGCTCACTTAGGGGTGTGCTATAAAAAAGGTGCCCTTAGCAATAGAAGGAGGGGTGTGATAGCAAATAGGTGCCTTTAGCAAAAGAAGGAGGGGTGTACTATTAAATGTTGCATTTTTTACCTATCTTCTAGAATATTAGGATGATGGTGTGGTTTGACTAAAGTCAATACCCTAGCAGCCCCCACTTTTTGTATTTCCATCCCTACCCTTTAAGCTTGCTCACCAAGGCTCCTAAATCTATAAATAAGGAGGCCTACCTCATGTATTTTCAAGATTAATTTGAGTAAAGTTGTGCTGCCAAATTTGTGCCATACTTACTCCCTTGCCTAAATCTCTTGATTTATGGTTTTAATCTTCACTCCTTCACCACCAAAGAGAGCTGGCCAAACCTCTCTCATTTTCATACACATCATGCACCTTCAAGATCACCATCACTCCTAGGAGGGTCTTGCTCATTTAAACCATTGCTTCCGCACCATCTTCAACATCCAAGGAGAGCTCAACATGTGAAGGCCATCATTTGGTATCAGAGCATGGGGTTCTTCAAAGATGAGTAGTTCTTGGTCCTTTTTCATTTTGAGTTCTTCTTTAATCCTTGTTGTTCATCTTTGTTTTCCATACTTGTCTTGCTGTTTTTTTAATTTTTAATTTGCATTGGTGTGCTGTTTGGAAATTCCAATTGGTGCATCTTGTTCAATTGTTCTTGAGCAATCTTTGTGCAATTTTTGGTAGGATTCCATACACCTTTGTGTTGCTGTTTTTATTTTTAGGTATTTGAGTCTTGCTTGTTTTTATTTTCTTTTGGGTCATATGATGCTTTGAGTCTTTTTATTTTATGAATCCATATGTTTTGTCTAAGTCATGTGTTTCCAAATTTGTCATCAAAATCTTAGTGGTACTTGTTCTTGATGATTTGGTTTCTTGCTTTATTTTGGGTCCAGTTTTTATTTTGCTGTTTTGGATGATCTTTTGGTGCATTTTTCTTTTAGTTTGAGTTCATATTTGGGTGTTAGATCCACGCAAATTCCTATATCTTCACTCCATTGTGTTCTTGAAAAATTTTCTTTGCTGTTTTTGGTTCCAGCTTTAGGATCCCCTATTTTCACTGCAACTGGCCTGGCTGTTTTTATGTGTTAAAATTAAATATGTCACAAGAAATTTATGAGCCTCTGGATTTGAGTCACTTGAGATCTTAGCAAAAGAATACAAAAAGAATCAGGTCAAAAAAACAAATAGAAAAAAAATGATAAATCATACAAAAAAAAGTGTGCAATCTGTTGTTCCAGCTGGCGGAAAATGAGCACTGGTAGTAAAAAATTTATCAAAATTAATTGGTGCATGCGTTTGGCGTGAAACCAACTCCAAAAGTTTGTTAAGATCTTGACCTAATTGTGTCTCAAATTTCAAAAGCAAAGTCAGAATATCCAGCTCAGTACACACGTTTTAAGTGACGCTTTTTGTGCCAGGGAAACTTTTTCAGTAGTGCTGTTTTGGTTTTTCAAATCAATTCTAGTACCATTCTAGGATTCCTTTTGTGTGCCCACTTTATTTGTGTACCTTTTATTTGCTTGTCACATTTTATTGCAACTCTTCCTAGTTGTGTCACATTATAACTCCATTTGTGTGGTCCTATTTTTTGCAATTAATTTGTTTCTTGCTTTAATCCTTTGGCCTCTAAATTTGGTGCTGGAATTGTTTCTCAATTGGTGCCTATTTGAGTAGAAATTTAACTTGAGTGAGGTCTAGCTTGTGTGATAGGTGCTGGATTGGAGAATTAATTTCCTAATTCTAAGAGGAGCCAAAGCAAGGGCAGCAAACAAATATTACCCAAAAACACCACAAACACTTGGATGGCCCTACAAAGAAAAAGACAACCAAGGGAGTGCCAATAGCAAAACAAGGATCAACAAAAGGGGGTTTTCTTAATCTTCTTTGCAACTTAACCTTGTTAATTACTTCTTTAATTACGTGATTAGACGGTGAGTGTGTCTTCGAGGGCTCCAAGTGTCCAAGAAGCCTCACCTAGGGCCGACTAGTGTAGACTTTAATTGGTTTAGCATGTGTTAATTGTTTTTAATTGTTTTTGTAACATCCCGCCAAATTGCTTTTCATATTTATATATTGAAATAAAGGTAAAACAATAATATTTAAGTGAACATACGTATTTATATAAAATGAAGTTGCTCCTCACAGGGAGTTTAATACATAACCGGTCAATTTTCCAAAGCAAAAAAAAAATACAGCAAAATAGAAAAAAAACAGGCGATCTCCCTACAGAAAAGGCGATCTCCTATCAGAGATCAGAAAAATGGTGATCGCCTAACAGAAACAGAGACAGGCGATCTCCTTCCGGCGATCACTCACTGAGGAGCTCTACTTCCTGCAACATCATCTGCTCCCGTGTAAATTATACACGATCATCACAGTTTTAAGAAAAACAGCCACAGAACCAAACACAAGGTAAGCTAGATATTTGAAAGAGAGTTTAAATATGAACTTAAAAATCAAGATAAAACAAATTTAAGACACCCACGTAAAAACCATCAACTTTCTCATTCATATCACACAGGCATCAAGTAATCACATATTTCACAATTTCCTCAAGAGTCGTTCAATTCACATAATTCCATCAAGTGTCTATCAACAATTTCTCAACATTTCTCACGTCAGACTTCACTGACTCTTCACACATAGACACTTGACACTACTTCCGGAAGACACGTGCATTGACTAGACTCAGAGATCTGCACCTGTCATACTACATTGCTGTAAAGTTTCCACAGCTGTGCACATGAACATAATCTCAATCTCAATCTCATCACTTTCCTAGTATGACAGGGTTAATCCATGTAACAGGCCAAGCTCGTTCTTTTTCACACGACTCACCCATTCATGAACCTCCTTCGACTCTCAACGCCTGAATAACTTCCTCTATATGGTTCCATTATATCAGGAGAGTCAGGATATCTCATTATAGAAATCACCGATCAATGCACATCCTACACAATCTTACACGGTATTTTCTTTCCTGAAAATACTATGCCTTGATCCCACATTCACAACATTCAACACATCATACCACTCAAATGAACGATTCCAATCACAGCAGCAATCATTCAGAGGTCCAGATTTTCGAATATTGCATGCATTTCACATTTCAATCTCAAACAGTTTCAAACAACACTAAAAACAGGGGAGTTCGAAATCAATATTTAAAAACGGCGATCACCAACCGGCGATCACATCCAAAACAGGGGATTTTGAAACACAAGGGAAAAACTGGCGACCGCAACGTCCCAACATCAAAAACAGAGGATTATGCAATAACAGTTGAAAACCGGCGACCACGTCGCCCCATCATCAAAATCATCTAACTTAAGGTTTTCGTTGGAAATAAGGCTAGCTTCCCTTACCTGGACTTGCGTGAAAAGTACTAAGAGCTCAAACCCAACGAGCTTCAAGGATGCCTTAACTCTGTTTTAGCGTCCGCTTTGGAGGACTTGCAGAGAACCTCCCAGGTGGTCTGTGGTAGTCGTCGCTCGTCGTACTGGTGCTTGATGGTGCCTGGATCGCAGCGCGAAGGAGGGAAAAGAGAAGGATGAAGGTAACTCACTCACTCACTCTGTCACTCGTGAACCACAGCACCTTCCTTGCCTCTCAGAAGTGAGTTTTTAAATCTAACTCAACTTGCCCAGAATTGCCGCTGCCACCACCCACTCTGCAGGAAAGCTTGCGTGCACACTTCCTTGAACAGTATGACCACGTGGGTTTTGGGTCACTTTCCATACCAACTCTCTAGAGCCACTGTTCTGAAGTACGCTCACTGACTACGTGTCGCGCATGCAAGACGCTCATGCTGGGGACCTGGGCCCCACTTTATCTGCGTGAAACACGACATCGCGCGATAACTACCCACCGATGACTCATCCTGGAGGACGACCGATGTCTCTCCCTGGAAGATGACCGATGTCTCTCAGTGGGAGACGACCGATGTCTCTCTCACTGGGAGACGACCGAAGTCTCTCGCTAGGAGACGACCAATGTCTCTCTCTGGGAGACGACCGATGTCTATCCCTGGCGATGCTCGCATGCCTCTCGCGCCCTAGCTATGTCCGCATGGGTAGTCTAGGCGACAGGCGATTATGTACTAACCAGGCGATCTCATAGTCTTCTAAGCTACACTTTCCTCCCTTTTTATTTTAAATAAAAACATACTTAGAATTCATTTAAAATATATTCCTTTTATTCCAATTTAATTTTACAGGTCCTTACAGTTTTCCTTGCTTAATTAATTACGTTTGCTAATTTTTTTTACCTTGTTTAAGTTTGTTAATTCTTTGCTTGGTTAATTAGCTAGTTGCATTGTTTTCTTGCATCAAAAAGGATTTCTTCAACTTGATTGTGTTTTAAGTGGTTTACTAAGAGAAAGCTTTGTGTGAAGACATTGAGGGATAGTCTTTGGCTAAGGTAAGGCTTGGTATTTAAGTAGTCCATTGTGACTCACCTCCCTTACCTGGAAGACTACCTTCTTTGACTTCCCTAAATTTTCTCAAGGTAAAATACCTCTACACACAAAACTTTAGTCATGTCTTCTTCTTCTCATTCTCCAAAGTCTATTGAAAATGAATTAAAATCTATGAAAACTCTTTTGGAAGAAGTTTCACAAGCCGTGCAAATGATTTCTTTTAGACAATTGGAGAATGAGTCTAAAATTAATGAGTTGACTAAAGCCCAAGAAGAGAAGTCACAAAAATCAAAAAAATCTCAAACTCATGCATCTCATTCACAAGTCCAAGAGTCTCTAGGGGAGGGAAGCCTTAGAATGTATGACTACTACCAACCACCCCCTAGAAGAAATAGGCAAAGGGAGCAAGAGGGCCCAAGGGAGGTTAGAGTAGACCTACCTCATTTCCATGGTAAGGAGAGTGTAGAAACCTACCTAGATTGGGAGATGAAAGTAGAGCAACTCTTTGCCTGCCATAGGGTGAGTGAAGAACGCAAGGTACCTCTAGCCACCCTTAGCCTCCAAGGGAACGCCATGTATTGGTGGACCTCTCTCGAAAGAGAAAGACGTCTTCATAGGGAACCTCCAATTGAATATTGGAATGACCTTAGGGGAGCCCTAAGACGTCGCCACATACCCTCATACTACCATAGGGAGTTGATGGACAAGCTCCAAAGACTCAGGCAAAACAATATGAGTGTTGAGGAGTATAGACAAAAAATGGAGCTCTACATGATGAGAGCCTCCATTAGAGAAGAGGAGCATATCACCATAGCTAGGTTCCTTAGTGGCCTCTCGCTTGAGATAAGGGATAGAGTAGAACTCCTTCCATACCAAGACTTGAATGACTTGGTCCAACTTTGCATTAAAGTTGAGCAACAAAATTTGCGCAAAACTTCAAGTCTAAAGGATGGATCCTACTCTAACCTCTATCCCAAGAGAGAACATAGAAGGGAGGGTAGTACATCAAAAGAAAAACCTAGGGAAACTACCAAACCCTTAGCCAAAGATGCCTCCACCCCACCCATCCGAGCTAGGGACGTTAAGTGCTTTAAGTTCCATGGAAGAGGGCATGTGCAAGCACAATGCCCAAACCAAAGGACTTTGTTTTTGAAAGGTGTCGATGAATACACTAGTGGCGAGGATGAGCCAAGTGAAAGAGAGGAAGGGGGAGAGGATGAGAGGGTAGATCCATTAGAGGGAGAATTGCTAATGATTAGGAGAACCCTCAACAATCATCCTAGTGCATCCATGGAGACACAAAGAGAGAACATCTTTCACACAAGATGTAAAGTTTTAGAAAATATATGTTCTCTCATTGTGGATAGTGGATCAAGCTGCAATTGTTGTAGCTCTAGAATGATTGAAAAGCTCAATCTACAACTAGTTCCTCATCCTAAGCCATACAAGTTGCAATGGATAAATGAAAATGGGGAACTAAGTGTAGATAAGCAAGTGGAAATCAAGTTTTCCATAGGGAACTATAAAGACAAGGTTTTATGTGATGTAGTGCCTATGGAAGCTTGCCATATACTCTTAGGAAGACCATGGCAATTTGATAAAAAAACCTTGCATGATGGTCTTACTAATGAGATTTCCTTCACCCATAAGCATAAAAAGTTTGTACTTAGTCCTTTACCACATTCCCAAGTGGTGAAAGACCAAATACAAATGAAAGAAAAGAGGGATGAGGAAAAGAAAAAGAAAAGAGAGCTTGAAAATAAAAAAGTCCTTAGGGATAGGAAGGAGGGAGAGAAGAGTGTTCCTTCTCCCAAGGTTGCTCAACAAGAGAAGCCTTTTGAAAACATCTTGGAAAATTTGCTTCTTGTTGAACAACCAAGCCTTGTCTTTTGTAAAGGAACACTTGCATGCACTGTCACAAGTAGTGAACTTATGAGTCTACCTCCTAAAGTAGAAAAACTTTTAAGTGAATTTGATGATGTATTCTCTAATGAGGGACCCAATGGACTCCCTCCCAATAGAGGTATAGAACACCAAATTGACTTGATTCCGGGGGCAAGCCTACCAAAGAGGCCCGCCTATAGAACTAACCCCGAGGAGACTAAGGAGATAGAGTCACAAGTTCAAGACTTGTTGGAGAAGGGTTGGGTTCAAAAGAGCCTAAGCCCTTGTGCTGTACCTGTCTTGTTGGTGCCCAAAAAAGATGGACCCTTTCAAGTCCTCAAGAGAGTCAACAACAATGCATACAAGTTGGACCTACCTCTTGAATATGGAGTGCATGACACATTTAATGTAATTGACCTATCTCCATTTGTAGGTACCAATGACGACTTGGATTTGAGGACAAATCCTTTCCAAGGGGGAGGGGATGATGGAGAGAGGCCAAGCTCACCCCACCATGAAAGCCAAGGGCCAAGACTAGACCGTCTAGAACCACATGGAGAGCGTCTAACACAAGACATGGGGGAGCTACATGAGGAGCGTCTAGGAGGGAGCCTAGACCGTCTAGGACCTCTCACAAGGTCCATGGCCAAGCACATTCACGCCCAAATGAGTCAAGCAACGGATGGGAGGGAGAAGACCTTGTACATGCTACTTGGAGGCCCATTAGGGGTAGCTTAGTAGATTAGTGTAGTGTAGAAAGCAAAACTTGCTCACTTAGGGGTGTGCTATAAAAAAGGTGCCCTTAGCAATAGAAGGAGGGGTGTGCTAGCAAATAGGTGCCTTTAGCAAAAGAAGGAGGGGTGTACTATTAAATGTTGCATTTTTTACCTATCTTCTAGAATATTAGGATGATGGTGTGGTTTGACTAAAGTCAATACCCTAGCAGCCCCCACTTTTTGTATTTCCATCCCTACCCTTTAAGCTTGCTCACCAAGGCTCCTAAATCTATAAATAAGGAGGCCTACCTCATGTATTTTCAAGATTAATTTGAGTAAAGTTGTGCTGCCAAATTTGTGCCATACTTACTCCCTTGCCTAAATCTCTTGATTTATGGTTTTAATCTTCACTCCTTCACCACCAAAGAGAGCTGGCCAAACCTCTCTCATTTTCATACACATCATGCACCTTCAAGATCACCATCACTCCTAGGAGGGTCTTGCTCATTTAAACCATTGCTTCCGCACCATCTTCAACATCCAAGGAGAGCTCAACATGTGAAGGCCATCAAGATGCATAGCATGTTTGAAAGCAAAATCTAGAGCAATGCCTCATGGACTCTACACTCCCTTGACGATTGCAAATGCTCCTTGGGAAGACATTAGCATGGATTTCATTTTAGGACTCCCTAGGACTGCAAGAGGCCATGACTCTATCTTTGTGGTAGTGGACCATTTTAGCAAAATGTCCCATTTTATTCCATGCCACAAGGTAGATGATGCTCAAAATATTTCTAGGCTCTTCTTTAGAGAAGTGGTGAGACTCCATGGTATACCTAGAAGTATAGTGTCAGATAGAGATCCCAAGTTTATAAGCCACTTTTGGAAAACTCTTTGGAGTAAACTTGGAACAAGACTACAATTTTCCACTTCTTGTCATCCTCAAACGGATGGTCAAACCGAAGTAGTCAATAGATCTCTAGGAACTATGCTTAGGGCTATCATGAAGGGAAACCACAAGTCTTGGGATGAGCACCTTCCCCACATTGAGTTTGCTTATAATAGAGTAGTCCACAAAACTACTAATGCTTCTCCTTTTGGAGTAGTATATGGATTTAATCCTCTCACACCTATGGACTTGTTACCCCTTCCTAACCCACAAGATTTTGTGCATAAGGAAGGAGCAATCAAGGCCGATTTTGTTAAGAAAATTCATGAGAAGGTTAAACTTCAAATACAACAACAAAATGAGAAGTATGCCAAATACCACAATAAGGGGAAGAGAGAAATGATTTTTGAGGAAGGAGACTTAGTTTGGCTTCATCTTCGAAAAGATAGATTTCCCACTCAAAGGAAGTCCAAACTAAGTCCCCGAGGAGATGGACCCTTTCAAGTCCTCAAGAGAGTCAACAACAATGCATACAAGTTGGACCTACCTCTTGAATATGGAGTGCATAACACATTTAATGTAATTGACCTATCTCCATTTGTAGGTACCAATGACGACTTGGATTTGAGGACAAATCCTTTCCAAGGGGGAGGGGATGATGGAGAGAGGCCAAGCTCACCCCACCATGAAAGCCAAGGGCCAAGACTAGACCGTCTAGAACCACATGGAGAGCGTCTAGCACAAGACAACGGGGAGCTACATGAGGAGCGTCTAGGAGGGAGCCTAGACCGTCTAGGACCTCTTACAAGGTCCATGGCCAAGCACATTCACGCCCAAATGAGTCAAGCCACGGATGGGAGGGAGAAGACCTTGTACATGCTACTTGGAGGCCCATTAGGGGTAGCTTAGTAGATTAGTGTAGTGTAGAAAGCAAAACTTTCTCACTTAGGGGTGTGCTATAGAAAAGGTGCCCTTAGCAATAGAAGGAGGGGTGTGCTAGCAAATAGGTGCCTTTAGCAAAAGAAGGAGGGGTGTACTATCAAATGTTGCATTTTTGACCTATCTTCTAGAATATTAGGATGATGGTGTGGTTTGACTAAAGTCAATACCCTAGGCAGCCCCCACTTTTTGTATTTCCATCCCTACCCTTTAAACTTGCTCACTAAGGCTCCTAAATCTATAAATAAGGAGGCCTACCTCATGTATTTTCAAGATTAATTTGAGTAAAGTTATGCTGCCAAATTTGTGCCATACTTACTCCCTTGCCTAAATCTCTTGATTTATGGTTTTAATCTTCACTCCTTCACCACCAAAGAGAGCTGACCAAACCTCTCTCATTTTCATACACTTCATGCACCTTCAAGATCACCATCACTCCTAGGAGGGTCTTGCTCATTTCAACCATTGCTTCTGCACCATCTTCAACATCCAAGGAGAGCTCAACATGTGAAGGCCATCATGAATCATACCTTAAGGGATTCCATAGGTAAATATGTAGTAGTTTACTTTGATGATATCCTAGTGTATAGCAAAACCCTAGAAGACCATCTAAGTCACCTTAGGGAAGTCCTTCTAGTGCTTAGGAAAAATAGTTTGTTTGCCAATAAGGATAATTGTACCTTCTGTGTAGATAGTGTAGTTTTCTTAGGTTTCATAGTTAACCAAAAGGGGGTGCATGTTGATCCTGCGAAAATCCAAGCCATCAAAGAGTGGCCCACTCCACAAAATGTAAGTCAAGTAAGAAGTTTTCATGGGTTAGCTAGCTTCTATAGAAGGTTTGTGCCTAATTTTTCAAGTTTAGCTTCCCCTCTCAATGAACTTGTTAAAAAAGATGTTGCATTTTTTTGGAATGAAAAGCATGAACAAGCCTTTCAAAGGCTAAAGGCTCAACTCACCCATGCTCCCATTCTAGCTCTCCCAAATTTTTCTAAAACTTTTGAGATAGAATGTGAAGCATCGGGAGTGGGCATAGGTGCGGTGTTGTTACAAGGTGGACACCCCATTGCGTATTTTAGTGAAAAGCTACATGGTGCCACCCTTAACTAGCCCACTTATGACAAAGAGCTATATGCACTTGTGAGGGCCTTAAAGACTTGGGAACATTATCTCATTTCAAAAGAGTTTGTTATCCATAGTGATCATGAGTCCCTAAAGTACTTAAAAGGCCAACACAAGCTCAACAAAAGACATGCTAAATGGATGGAGTTTCTTGAACAATTTCCTTATGTAATCAAATACAAGAAAGGAAGCACCAATATAGTAGTCGGTGCTCTCTCAAGGAGGCATATTCTCTTTTCAAAATTGGGTGCCCAAATTCTTGGATTTGATCACATAAAAGAACTTTACCAAGAAGACCAAGAATTCTCATCCATCTATGGTAAGTGCAAACATAGAGCACAAGGAGGTTACTATGTGGTCGAAGGGTATCTCTTTAAAGAAGGAAAAGTTTGTATTCCCCAAGGCACACATAGGAAGCTCCTTGTAAAAGAATCACATGAAGGGGGTCTCATGGGCCATTTTGGAGTTGATAAAACTTTAGATCTTTTAAAAGAAAAATTTTATTGGCCACACATGAGAAAGGATGTCCAAAGACATTGTTCTAGATGCATATCATGTTTGAAAGCAAAGTCTAGAGCAATGCCTCATGGACTCTACACCCCTTTGCCGATTGCAAATGCTCCTTGGGAAGACATTAGCATGAATTTCATTTTAGGACTCCCTAGGACTGCAAGAGGCCATGATTCTATCTTTGTGGTGGTGGACCGTTTTAGCAAAATGTCCCATTTTATTCCATGCCACAAGATAGATGATGCTCAAAATATTTCTAGACTCTTCTTTAAAGAAGTGGTGAGACTCCATGGTATACCTAGAAGTATAGTGTCGGATCGAGATCCCAAGTTTGTAGGCCACTTTTGGAAAACTCTTTGGGGCAAACTTGGTACGAGACTACAATTTTCAACTTCTTGTCATCCTCAAACGGATGGTCAAATTGAAGTAGTCAATAGATCTCTTGGAACTATGCTTAGGGTTATCATGAAGGGAAACCACAAATCTTGGGATGAGTATCTTCCCCATATTGAGTTTGCTTACAATAGAGTAGTCCGCAAGACTACTAATGCTTCTCCTTTTGAAGTTGTATATGGGTTTAATCCTCTCACACCTTTGGATTTGTTACCTTTACCTAATCCACAAGAATTTGTGCATAAGGAAGGAGTAATCAAAACCGATTTTGTTAAGAAAATGCATGAGAAGATTAAACTCCAAATCCAACAACAAAATGAAAAGTATGCAAAATACCACAATAAGGGGAGGAGAGAAATCATTTTTGAAGAAGGAGACTTAGTTTGGGTTCACCTTCGCAAAGATAGATTTCCCACTCAAAGGAAGTCCAAACTAAGTCCCCGAGGAGATGGACCCTTTCAAGTCCTCAAGAGAGTCAACAAAAATGCATATAAGTTGGACCTACCTCTAGAATATGGAGTACATGATACTTTCAATGTAACTGACTTATCTCCATTTGTAGGTACCAATGAAGACTTGGATTTGAGGACAAATCCTTTTCAAGGGGGAGGGGATGATGGAGGACGGCTAGTCACACCCCCTCTAGTGCCAAGACGTGAGATTGAAAGGATAGATCAAGAGCTTCTAGACCAAGAGGAAGACCGTCTAGCACCTTGCATGGAGCGTCTAGGACCTATCACAAGGTCCATGGCTAAACAAATCCAAGAGGAGACGGCCCAAGCTAAGGATGGGAGAGAAAGATACCTATACATGTTGCAAGAAGGCCCATCATGAAATTAGCTTAGTTTATGTGGTGTAAATAGCATTTTTCTTTCAAGACTTAACCTATCTTGCTTGGCAAGTTTGTGCCCACTTTTGCATTTCATTTCAAACACATTTGGTTAGCATCTAGGGTAACTGATGGAAGAGGGCCAAGCACAACCTTCCATGAAAGGCAAGAGCCAAGTCAAGAGCGTCTAAGACCAAGCTAGGAGCGTCTAAGACAAGCTAGGAGCGTCTAGGACGAGAAGGCCAAGCTAGAAGCGTCTAGGACAAGAAGACTTGGATCAAAGCTATGAATGGGAGAGTGGCATACTAGCACATATTCCGTGAAGGCCCATCAAATGTAGTTTAGCTTTAATTGGGGTGTAAATAGCATAGCCATGTGGACAAATGTTTATTTTTCTGCACATTAGAATTAAGGAGAAGTTAACCTTCCCACTATTCTAGAAAGCCCATGGAGGGGGTGAACTTACAAACTAGACACACCCCTCCCCATGTGCTCACACTTTCCATGTGGCCCATGTGCTTCACATTTACATTTCATTTGGCTAGCATTAGGGTTGCATTATGGTCCTCCTTAGCCTATAAAAAGAGGAGCCTACACCTTGTATTTTCAAGATTAAATAGAGTATTGTTATGCTGCCCAAATTTGTGCCAAGCTTTGCTCTCTCCTAGTTTCTAGGAATTGATCTTCATCTCCTTCACCTCACCAAGGGTTGGCCGAACCTCCCTACTCCCATACACATCATGCACCTTCATGATCACCATCACTCCTAGGAGGGTCTTGCTCATTTCAACCATTGCTTCCGCACCATCTTCAACATCCAAGGAGAGCTCAACATGTGAAGGCCATCATTTGGTATCATGAGCATGGGGTTCTTCAAAGATGAGTAGTTCTTGGTCCTTTTTCATTTTGAGTTCTTCTTTAATCCTTGTTGTTCATCTTTGTTTTCCATACTTGTCTTGCTGTTTTTTTAATTTTTAATTTGCATTGGTGTGCTGTTTGGAAATTCCAATTGGTGCATCTTGTTCAATTGTTCTTGAGTAATCTTTGTGCAATTTTGTGTAGGATTCTTGATATATTTGTGTTGCTGTTTTTATTTTTAGGTATTTGAGTCTTGCTTGAAATTTCATTTGGGTCATATGATGCTCTTGTGTCTTTTCATTTTATGAATCCATAAGTTTTGTCTAAGTCATGTGTTTCCATATTTGTCATCAAATCCTAGTAGTACTCTTTTTGATTTATTTGTTTCTTGTTTTTGGTCTGAATGTTTGATCTGAAATCTGTTTTGTGTTGATCCTTTGGTGCATTTTTAATTTTAGTTTGAGTTCTTATTTGTGTGTTAGATCCACACAAATTCCATCATATTAACTCCATTGTGTTTTTGAGGTATATCTTGCTGTTTTTTCCATTTTACCCAGAATCCCCTGTTTTGCATCAATCTGTGCTGGCTGTTTTTGCTTAGAAAAATTATTTTTCCACATAGAAAAATTTTGATTCTCTGGAATATGTAAGATTGAGGTGTTATTGAAAAGAAAAAAAAAGAATCAGGTCAAAAAAAGAAATAGAAAAAAAATGAAAAATATTTTAAAAACAGTGTGCAAATCTGGGCGCTCTAGCTGGCATAACTGAACACTGATTTTGCAAAATTCATTAAAAAAAAATGGCTCATGCGTTTTGGGTGAAATCTGTCCCAGAATTTTTTTGAGATCTTGAAATATTTGCATATCAATTTTCAGAAGCAAATACAAAAGGGTCAGCTCAGCATAAATCTTTTAAAGATACGCTTTCTGGACCACAACAATATGTGCTTTTCTGTGGTGCTGTTTTTTTGGTTTTTAAATCAAATCTAGTGCTATTCCTAGGTTCCTTTTTGTGTGCCATCCATTATTTGAGTACCTTTTATTTGCTTGTCTAATTTCATTTGAACTCTTTCTAGTTGTGTCACATTTAAATTCCATTTGTGTGGTACTGTTTTTCAAATTAATTTGTTTCTTGCTTTCTTTCTTTGGCCTCTAAGCTTGTTGGTGGATTAAATATCAATTGGTACTTGTTGAGTGAGAATTTGACTTGAGGGGAGTCTAGCTTGCTTAATAGGTGCTGGATTGAAGATTTTATTGACCTAATTCCAAGAGGAACAAAGGCAAAGGGCAGCAACAAACACCATACTACAAATACACCACACACTTTGGAAGGCCCAACAAGTAGAAAAGCAACAAAAGGGGTGCAACTAGAAGAACAACAAAAGGGGTGCAAATAGTAAAAGCAACAAAGGGAGTGTCATTTAATTTCTTTGCAATCTTGCTTGTGTTAATTACTTGTTAATCACGCAATTAGTCGGTGAGTGTGTCTTCAAGGGCTCCAAGTGTCCAAGAAGCCTCACCTAGGGCCGTCTAGCTTAATTTGTTTTTGTTAATTGCTTTAATTGAACCAACCTGCTTTAATCACTTCGTTAATTTCTTGTTTAATCTTGTTAAGGCTTTCATAGCTTGCATTGTTTTCTTGCATTAAAAATTTGATTTCTTCATCCTAATTGTGTTTTAAGTGGTTTACTAAGAGAAAGCTTTGTGTGAAGACATTGAGGGATAGTCTTTGGCTAAGGCAAGGCTTGGTATTTAAGTAGTCCATTGTGACTCACCTCCCTTACCTGGAAGACTACCTTCTTTGACTTCCCTAAATTTTCTCAAGGTAAAATATTTCTATACACAAAGGTCTAGTCATGTCTTCTCATTCCTTTAAATCTCTTAAAAGTGAGGTGAAATCCTTGAAATCTCTTTTGGAACAACTTTCCAAGAATATTCAATCAATTTCATCTAAACAATTGGAGAATGAGGCCAAAACTAATGAATTGACTAAATCAAAGGATGAGAAGTCTCACATTTCAAAAAAATTACCTTCTCATGCATCTATCTCTAAAAAGCATGATTCTTTTGGGGAGGGAAGACATAGAAGAGATAGAAAAGAACAAGAAAGCCCAAGAGAGGTTAGGGTAGACCTACCCCATTCCCATGGAAAAGAAAATATAGAAACTTGCCTAGATTGGGAAATGAGGGTAGAAAAATTGTTTGCTTCCCATAAAGAAAGAAAGGAAAGAAAGATACAAAAGAAAAGAGAGGAAGCCGAAAGGGAAGCTAAAGAAAAAGAAAAAGAAAAAGAAAAGCATGAGAAGACCCTTGAGAAACAAAAGGCGTGGGAGAATAGTGTTCCTTCTCACAAGGTCATTCAACAAGACAAAAGATTTAAAAATACCTTTGAAAATATGCGTCTTGTTGAACAACCTAGCCTTTCCTTTTGTAAAGGAAGACTTGCAAGCATAGTAACAAAAAAAGAGTCTTTAAAAGAAGCTTGCATAGATAAAGATAAAGTGGATTATTTCTCATATGTGCTAGGATATCACCAAGTGAATGTCAAGTTATTTACAAGCATCTACAAAAACAAATTTTTATGTGAAGTAGTGCCTAAAGAAACTTGTCATGTCCTATTGAGACAACCATTGCCAAGTGTGCAACTTCTCATAAACAATGGTTGTAACAACGAGACTATCTTTACACATAAGAGAAAAATTCTTCATGAAGGAGAACTCATGGACCAAATTAGATTTGATAAAACTCTAGAGCTTTTAAAAGGAAAACTTTTGTCACCCATGAGAAAAGATGTTCAAAGACATTACCCTAGATACATTTCTTGTTTTAAAAATACACCTAAGGTGATGTCTCATGAACTCTATACTCCTTTACCTTTTGCAAATGATCCTTGGGAAGACATAAACCTCAATTTTATCTTAGAGCTTCCTAGGACAACAAAAGGTTTTGATTCCATTTTTATGGATATGGATAATCTCTTCTATATACAAGTGACAAGTTTTCATGGTTTATCTTCAAGCATAGTATTGGATAGAGCTCCGAAATTTGAAAACCATCATTTGAGGAATCTTTTAGAAAAACTTGAAATTAAGTTGTACTCTTCAAATTTTTATCCTCAAAAGAATGGTCAAAATAAAATTGAAAACATAGCTCTTTTTACTATGCCTAGAGAAATCATGAAAGACAATCACAATTCTTGGGATGAGTATCCTTTTGAGCATGCATACAATGGAGTAGTCCACAAGACTACTAATATTTCTATATTTGAAATTGCATGTGGACTTAATCCTCTTTCGCTTTTTAAGTTGTTACCCTTTCCTAAAGGTATTGTGCCTAAGGAAAAGGTAACCAATATTGAAAATTTTCAAATACATAAGAGGATTAGAGAACACATACAACCATCAAAAGAGAAATATTGTACAAAGTTGCCAAAAACAAAAGAAAAACAAAAATGGCAACTTCATACAATTAAGTTCTCTCCAATTGCTCACACTAACACCTTTACTTTGTTTGATGATTTCCATAGCTGGACGTTTGATCCGGGAGGACAAGCCTTGCCGAAACAATAGGCTGCTATCCGAGATCAAATCTATAGATCTGAGGATAGATCTTCTCAAAGGAGGAGGAGATGATGGACACCATCCAGCCCCATCCATCCCCCTAGTTGAAGACAAAGCAAGGGATTTGAGGACAAATCCTTTTTCAAGAGGGAGGGGATGATGGAAGAGGGCCAAGCACAACCTTCCATGAAAGGCAAGAGCCAAGTCAAGAGCGTCTAAGACCAAGCTAGGAGCGTCTAAGACAAGCTAGGAGCGTCTAGGACGAGAAGGCCAAGCTAGAAGCGTCTAGGACAAGAAGACTTGGATCAAAGCTATGAATGGGAGAGTGGCATACTAGCACATATTCCGTGAAGGCCCATCAAATGTAGTTTAGCTTTAATTGGGGTGTAAATAGCATAGCCATGTGGACAAATGTTTATTTTTCTGCACATTAGAATTAAGGAGAAGTTAACCTTCCCACTATTCTAGAAAGCCCATGGAGGGGGTGAACTTACAAACTAGACACACCCCTCCCCATGTGCTCACACTTTCCATGTGGCCCATGTGCTTCACATTTACATTTCATTTGGCTAGCATTAGGGTTGCATTATGGTCCTCCTTAGCCTATAAAAAGAGGAGCCTACACCTTGTATTTTCAAGATTAAATAGAGTATTGTTATGCTGCCCAAATTGTGCCATACACTACTCCTTGCCTAACACTTAGGTTTTAGTCTTCAATTCATCACTACCAAAGGGGCTGGCCAAACCTCCCCATTTCCTCACTCTTCATGCACCTTCAAGACCACCATCACTCCTAGGAGGGTCTTGCTCACATCCTCCATAAGCTTCCGCACCCATCATCACCAAGGAACTCCAAAATCCAAAGAAGAGCTCATAGGAATGCTATCAGTAACATTTAAGGTACTCCTTAGCTTATAAAAGGGGTAGCCTCCTTCATGAAACTTAAGATTAATTTGAGTAAAGTTATGCTGCCAAATTTGTGCCATACTTACTCCGTTGCCTAAATCTCTTGATTTATGGTTTTAATCTTCACTCCTTCACCACCAAAGAGAGTTGGCCAAACCTCTCTCATTTTCATACACTTCATGCACCTACAAGCCACCACCACTCTTAGGAGGGCTTGACCCATTTAATCCATTGAACTTCCGCTGCATTCATCACCCAAAACGCACCATGAAGAACTCAAGAATGCCACCAGTATGTCCCAGCGCCCGCACTTAAGTTTGTCACTCCAGGAAAGGAAGGTCGCCATGAGAGTTGCACTCCAAGAATGGAAGGCTGCCGCGAGACACGCAGGGAAATTGTATGATAGAATCCCAGAAAAGTAACCCTAAATTCGCTGAGAGGCAACGCAGGGGCACAAGGATAGGCGCGGCAGGAACCCTAGAAGGGCTATAAAACAGGTAGCAAAGCATTCCCAAAGGTATGCAGCATTTGAGACTAGAACTCTTTGCTATACATTGGTGTTTCTTGCCCTAATCTTGACTTGAGTGTCGGAGTGCAAACGGTCGCTAGGGCGCCCATCTTTCTTTCTTTGCAGGTTCAGCTGTTCTAACTAAGGGGAAGAGAGAAGGTGCAAGCGATCGTAGGAGTCAACTGACGAGAGAGTCAACCGGCAGGAACAGTAGTTGGCCCATATCTTCTATTTGGTGGGCTTGAGCTTTGTCTTGGACTTGAACATGGGTTTGGGCTTGGACTTGGGCTTGGGCTTGGGCCTCTTCCGTCAATTTGTCTTGAATTGCCTCCATTTTGTAGTTACTGAAGACATTATTTTGCTCTAAACCAAATTCGAAGTCTCAAAATCAAAATTTGTCTACCAATTATAATAAATAAATCATTAAAATTAAATTCAATAGACAAATTATTTAATAACATTTAAATAAATAACTTACACAAATATCCTCCCAATTGAGATTCTTGTCTACTTCTGTTACGTGGTCCCAGTTTGGGACCAAGATAGAGACCTGATACAACCCAACCCAAGTCAGGTTTCTCACAAATGAAAACCCTACTCCTCTATCTTGCTCTCCAAGATACTCTCCTATAAATAGAGTGCATTGCCTCATGTGTTTCACACATTGAAATTGAGTAGAAAAAAAACTCTGCTTGAGTGTTTAGTGAATTGAGTCTCCTAAGAATTTGGGTCTTATCTTGAGTGCTCTACACTTCAAGTGGCGGCTCTTCACCACTCATCTTGGAGTCTCCTCCCCTTCCAAGTGGCGTGACCACACCTTCATCATCCTAAGCTTCTCTTTGCTTTCATACTTTTATTTTTCCATTCCTTTATGTTCTTGTGTTCATCTTTTTCTATTCAGTTTCCATCTTCTTTCTTTCCTTTATATGCTCTTTAATTCTGCACCTACTCATCATCAACACCATATAATTGTGTTTTCTCTTTGCCGTCTAGAAGTGAACCTTCACACTTACTTAACCACTTGGTTAAGTTCGTGTCCAGTGGGAATCTTCTTTGGGTTTTTCACCATATTCTACTTAAAAATCAATAACCATCAACAAAGTGAAACCCAGAAAAAATGGTCAATTCTAAATCAACTCATATCAAGACCTTAGATCGAGCTAGGGCTCCCAAATAACTTACAAATTGAGCATGATTAGGGCTTGATGCCCTACCAATCCGAGGGTCTATTTGAATTGGAATCCTATTATTACCCATACGCTTAATCACAAGATTTCTTAGTCGTGTAGTGATACAAACCCACAAAGACTCCAAAACCAAGTCCACAAGAAGATGACCAAGAATGCCAACTATAAAGGGTCATCTCAAAAAGCAAAGAAAGACCTCTTCAATAGGAGGAATGGACAAGGTCCAGAGCACTTGAAGTTCTTCCTATTAGTCCTCTTAAATATTTAGAAAAATGTTGTAAATAATTTGGGCTCACTTTGGGGGTCCAAATAGCAAATATAGGCTAGAATAAGGTGCCTTTAGTATAATAGGGGGTGTAGTTAGCATTTTAGGATGTTCTTGGCCCTTTTGGAAGGCTTTTTGACCTAGTTTCTAGAAGGACAAGCCTAGGATGCGGGTTTGACTAAGTCAAACCCTAAGGCTGCCCATTTTTTCACTCTTCCCATCCTACCCCTTATGCTTGCTCTCCAAGGCTCCTTGACCTATAAATAAGGAGGCCTACCTCATGTATTTTCATGTTGAAATTAGAGTAAAGTTACTATACACAATTTGTGTTAGAGTTTGTGAGCATTGTCTCCTTACACCATTGTCTTATCTTGTGAGATTTAGAGAGCTCTCAAGTGGCGGAATTCTTCACTCATCTTGGAGTAAACCACCATCCAAGTGGCGTGATCACTTCTCTAGCTTCATTCTCCTAAGTTTCCTTTCACTCATCTTTTTCCATTCCATTTCCATTCCAAAGTTCAATTCCGAAATCTATGTCTTGTTCTTGTTTTAATGCTTTGTTTCCTATTCGGTTTCTTTCATTATGTTTAGTTTCCTCTTTTTAATTTCAGCACCTTTACTTGTCATCATCTTCACCATAATTGTGTTTTCCTTTTGCCTTTGTGAAATGCACCTTCACATCTACTTAACCACTTGGTTAAGTTAATGTCCAGTGGGGATTTTCCTTAGGTTCTCACCTTAATCATCCTAAAATCTCAATCCTAATTAAAGTGCCACCATAAAATGCTAAATCATAAAATCAACTCACATCATGTGGTTATCAAGTGGCGTGAAACCGAATAGGAAACAAAGCATTAAAACAAGAACAAGACATAGATTTCGGAATTGAACTTTGGAATGGAAATGGAATGGAAAAAGATGAGTGAAAGGAAACTTAGGAGAATGAAGCTAGAGAAGTGATCACGCCACTTGGATGGTGGTTTACTCCAAGATGAGTGAAGAATTCCGCCACTTGAGAGCTCTCTAAATCTCACAAGATAAGACAATGGTGTAAGGAGACAATGCTCACAAACTCTAACACAAATTGTGTATAGTAACTTTACTCTAATTTCAACATGAAAATACATGAGGTAGGCCTCCTTATTTATAGGTCAAGGAGCCTTGGAGAGCAAGCATAAGGGGTAGGATGGGAAGAGTGAAAAAATGGGCAGCCTTAGGGTTTGACTAAGTCAAACCCGCATCCTAGGCTTGTCCTTCTAGAAACTAGGTCAAAAAGCCTTCCAAAAGGGCCAAGAACATCCTAAAATGCTAACTACACCCCCTATTATACTAAAGGCACCTTATTCTAGCCTATATTTGCTATTTGGACCCCCAAAGTGAGCCCAAATTATTTACAACATTTTTCTAAATATTTAAGAGGACTAATAGGAAGAACTTCAAGTGCTCTGGACCTTGTCCATTCCTCCTATTGAAGAGGTCTTTCTTTGATTTTTGAGATGACCCTTTATAGTTGGCATTCTTGGTCATCTTCTTGTGGACTTGGCTTTGGAGTCTTTGTGGGTTTGTATCATGTAGGGTCCCTAGTCTTCTTTGATGACTCAACCATGTGATCAACCTACAAAAAATAAAAGCATGTTTAAGATATATATTTAAATTAAATAAAACAAACTTTTAAATAGAAAAGCTAATAAAAAATACTTGATTTCTATTGTGGAAGTTTTAAAATGTTCTCATATACTCCTTCACTGTGATCATGCCGTGTAGCATGTACTTCATCTACATCATTTTCGTCATTCAAAAGAGGTAATTGTTTTGAGAATGAAGATTTGTCTACAGATTGGACCCTTGAGTCATCTTGTGGATGAACATCATATTCAATTCTCCCCTGTACGACAATTGACAACCTTTCATTAGAAGGCTCTTTCACATAAAAAAAACTTGTTTTGCTTGGTAAGCCATAATGAAAGGTTCTTCCTTCCATGCTATCTTTGTAAGATCAACCAAAGTAAAACCCAAGTCATCTACATGCACTCTTGTGTTACAATCAACCCATTTCGACTTAAAAACAGGCACTCCAAATTTGACTTAGTCAACCTCCCAAATTTCTTCAATTACTCCAAAGTAACTTGGAGTAGCCACAATAGGATTATTTTCTTTTGAACTAGCAAAGTGCATAGACTCTGCCTCAAGGGTAACACTGCTATATTGCATAGTACTGTTTTCATCTTCAGTCTTTGTATACATCATATTAATATCATACCCAGTCCATGTTATCAAAGTTTGGTCCTCGTGCTAACCATTTCAATTCCTTAATATTAAAATCTTCTTGACCAATTTTATCTTTAAACCATTTAAGGTCTTGTTATGCTCACTCAACAACAATTTCTCATTTGCACAAGGGTTCATTGTCTTTAACAACATCTTCTGTGCATCTATATAAGGAAGAACATCACCAGTGTTGTTCAAAATATACAAATATGCTTGGAGAACTTCACGTTGGTCTTTTTTGAACCACCCTCACACCTCTTGTGCCTTTACCTTCACACATTGCTTCATGCCTTGACTTTGGAAATCATATGGCTTCTACTTCTAACATATACATTGTACAAAACTCAATTGCTTCCTCAACAATGTATCTCTCCACAATAGATGCTTCTGGACGATACAAATTATTCACATACCCTTTGAATATCTTCATGCATCGCTCAACTAGGTGTTGAACCAACTGGTGTTCAAGGTTTTGAAGAATCCAAATCCTTTGAAGGATGATGAAGCTTTTGCTTGCTTGCTGCTGCTGTGCTGCTTTGTTGTTTTGTTCTGGGGTAGTTTAAAGTGTAATCCAACCTTAGATTAAATCTCAAAGCAATTAGCATCTCAGTTTTTGATAAAACAAAAGTGTTTTTCAAACTAAGTTGAAACAACCGATTGTTCTATCGAAACAACCGATTGTTTATACTTAGATGTCTTGAGAAAGTTTGAAAACTGTTAAGTGACAAAACAACCGATTGATTCGAGGAAACAACCGATTGTTTGTTTTGGAACCATAATAGAAAAACTGTTTTCTTTGGCTGAGCTTTAAATGGTTTGAAACTGATTACGCTCCAGTCATTAAATGCTTTGACCAACCTTTCTGAAAGCTTTTATGGGTTTGTTAAGATTTGATAAACAAACTTCCTTTTATATAATTCAGAAAATCTCTTTTAAAAGTTTTAGAATGCTTTTGACAAAGAGCTGCTAAGAGAGTTTTGAAAAATTGCTGAGATTGCTTAAGAGCTAAAGAGATTGATCAAAGTGCTGGAATAGGATTCTACTTGTATTGATTTCAGATCTTTATCTGTAACAAGTGTAATTTGTGTAACTGCTGAAACATTTCTTTTCTGTATTGTTGCTGAGATTGGCTGTGTGCTCTTGAGGTGTTCAAGATTAGCAATCTTAGTGTTGGCCAAGGAGAGTGTGTGTCTTGAGGTTTTCAAGGTCATTCTCTTGGTTGTTGTGTAAGTAATCAAGGTGTGATTGCTTAGTGGATTTCCTCAGGGTTCTGAGAAGACTGGATGTAGCTCTGGGTTGGAGTGAACCAGTATAAACATCTCTGTACAATCTCTCTATCCCTAACTCTTCAATTTCAGTTTGTTTGTTGTTTGCTGGTATAAACAACCGATTGTTTCGAAGAAACAACCGATTGTTTTCCTGGCAGTGCTGTTTTGCTTGCTGTTTTGGCAAACTGAATTGCTTAATCATTTGATTTCTGAAAGATATTCATTCTAGCTTGGAAAAGTTTGCGAAAACCTCTTTAAACAATTCACCCCCCCTCTAGTTTAAAGCCATCTTTCCTAACACTAGGTACATCCAACATAAAAAAACAGGACCACATATTCTATTTTCCCTCACTAAATGAACAATTAGATAAACCATGATGTAAAAAAATGGAGGAAATACATCTCTAGTTGACACAAGATAATGATAGCTTCATTTTCTAATTCATCCAAGCTATTAGGATTAATAACATTTCTACAAATAACATTGAAGAATATGACATGTCTAACATTTTTTGGTAAAATTCAGTAATATTTCATATTAAAATATAGGCACTTATGATTATTAATTTGTAAAATAAGTATAAAATAATCCCAACTTTTTGTGTTAATTTCAGGATTCTAGGGAAGAATGGAGATGATTGGGCGAAAGGAGAATAATCTAAGCTCAAAAGGAAAAGATGGAAGGCCCCCGAAACGCACCAAGCTCACACAAGCCCATCTCGTCATTAGAGCATCTCGCTTAAGTGAGCTCATTCTCACTTGAGCGAGATAGTGCCAGCACCGTTGGGTGTTTCAACATTTTACTCGCTTAAGCGAGCTTATTCTCGCTTGAGTGAGAGAAGTACTTAAGCCCAAGTCATTTAGGTTAAATAGGGGTCTGGAGGCATAACCCTAGTGTGCAAGATTGAGAGGAAAATACCATTGAGTGAATTGTAACCCAATTGGGAGAATATGAGGTGTGAGAAACATTAGAGGAGGCAGTCGTCAAGGAGAAACATCCTAGATCTTCTTTTCTTGCTCTCCCTGCTTGTAACAATCATCATGTGTGGCTAATTCTACCCTTTGGGATTGGGAGTAATCTGTGTTAGAATTTATGGCTAAAACAAGAGGGGAGGGGGATGAATTGTTTTTGAAAGCTTTTCGCAAATGTTTAGTTAAGAATGAATTCCTTTATCAATTCACAAAGACAAAGATCAGAGAAGCTCAAAGAAATCAAGCTTTCAAAACAAGTAGCAGAAAATCAACCGGTTGATATTACGATATAACCAATTGATATTATTTATTCTTGCCAGTTGACTCTCCTGTCGGTTGACTCTACAACAATCACACGCCTCCTTCCCTCACCTTGAATTATGCTTTGCTGTCTCGAAACAACCTGCACCTGCAAGATAGAAAGGGGCGCCCTAGAGGCCGTTTGCACTCCGACGCTCAAGTCAAAAACTGGGCAAGCACACCAAGTGTATTGAGTATTTCTGTTTAGGTATAGAAACTGCGTACCTTTGTGAAGTATTTTACTACCCTTTATATAGTCTAGGGTTTCTTCTGCGCCACTACGCATATTTAGGGTTTACAGGAATACCCTTGCGCCACTACCACCCAGGCTTAGGGTAATCTAGCACGTAAGGTTTCCTTAACTAGAGTGCAAATTCTAACAGGATGGCCACCTGGGTACCCCCTTGTGCACCTAGTCTCTGGGGCCACCTATCCTGGGAGTGCCTTCATTGTTCAAGTGCCATGCATGCAGCCTCACTGGGCTTTCCCTGCCACACACATAGGCACTTCGTGACCTAGGTCTCTCCTTACCTCTAGGTATTTTTACTGATAACTGGTCTTCCCTCAAGACCCATCGTAGATGTTCTAGCTCTGTTGTTCGAAACACCCAAGACCGATGTCACATCGACCCACTCTTATGTCGAGGACTCATCATCCTGCTGAGTGACGAGGACACATCAGTCCACCCTGGTGATCGACATGCTGATGACTAATCATCCCGCTAGTACACACTACGTGTGGGACCCAGCCCACGTGGCTCTAGCCCATGCTGTGGGACCCAGCGGACGCAGCTCACCCACTAGCTGTTCTCGGTGTCCGAGGACTGGTCGGTACACAAGCCCCTAGTCTCAAGCTGTTAACTTGTTCAGTAAAGAGACTAAGTCATCGGCTCGGCGACCTACGTGGCACTGAGCGAAAGGACATGAACAACGCGCTGAAGGGACATCTCACCAACCCCCTCTTAATCTACGGACACGTGGCTAGATCAATGGTTAGGGTTTTTTAACGTTTGCGCTTCCTTGCCTACGTTAAACCCTTTCAAAACCCCGCGCCTCTACACAGTTTCATCACTTTCCACTCAAGCCTCCATACTCTCTAACTTCTCTCGCACGCTTCTGTTCTACTCCATCCTCTATGCTCACGACTGTTCTTCTTCACTTACACAAAGGTATGATTTTTATTCTCCCTTTCTGTCTTCGCCTTTTGATTCTGCTACACTTTTCATGCCATATTTGCACTGGGTATGTTTATGATTTCTGCATTTTAGGGTTTCTGTTCTTCTTTCTCGCTTTCGCTCTTCTTCTGTGAGTTTTTGCCCACCATTGTTCACGCCATCACTTTCTTCTAAACCCTTTTTTTCTTCTTCCTGCCTCTCATTTGTTTTAGATTCGAGATGGCCAGAACCAAAACCACCTCCAACCCTCCACCAGCCGTTGACTACAGGGCCCTCTACCCCTGGGCCTCTGAGGATCTCCTTGCTGAGACCTCAAAACTTACTTCCAACGAAGACTGGAGGAAGCATAAAGATGACGAGAACGAGATTAAAGGGCGCGTCTTCGGTAGAGAGAGCGACGCGTACGTCTTGGTTCAACCATGTACCAAGGGTGAACCTATATGCGCTAACGATCACTGTAACGACGGGGAGCCTTTCTAATTTTCTGTACGCCACCATCTTTAAGAGGGTTAAGGTTCACCTACCCTTCACCGGATTCGAGAGGGCTCTGCTCACTGAGCTGAATGTGGCACCTGCCCAGCTGCGCCCCAACAACTGGGCCTTCATCAGGGCCTTCTCCATACTCTGCAACAACCTAGGGTTCACTCCCTCAATGGATGTATTCCTATACTTCTTCGAGGCGAAGAGCCCTGGGAAAAGGCTTTGGGTAAGCCTTAATGGAGTGGTGGGGAGGGTTCTGCTAACCCTCTTCTCGCAGTCATACAAGGGCTTCAAGGGGAAGTTCTATCGAGTTTGCTGCAGCTGCTACGACTCCACCATGCTCGATGGGTTCCCATTATACTGGGTGGAGAAGTTGAAGTTCAAGAAGCCTCGCGGGCTCGAGGAGCTGACGCCCTTTGACCGTGACATGTGCCAAGTCCTCTCCAGCTGGGGTGTGGTGTTCGACACCACCCAGCTGATCAGGCATGAATACAATGCTGAAACTGTAACGCCCCTCAAAGTCTTTTCATATTTATATAATAAAACAAGCGTAGACATTAATTTATAAAATCAACATATGTATATATATTGAAAATACATCATCCCATACATTGTATCTCAAAAAGAAACGTCCCTCTTATAGGGGTTTTAATACATTCCATCAACTGTTTCAAAATAAAACAAAATATAGCATAAAAAGAAAACAGGCGATCTCTTCCTCCAACTGCTCACTGAGGAGCTCGACTACCTGCAACATCATCCGCTCCCGTGTAAAATACACGATCATCACAGTTTTAAGAAAACAAACACAAAGCAAAACGCAGGGGTAAGCTAGATATTTTTAAAACTTTAAAACATGAAACTTGATATTAACGTAAACCATCCAATATTCACACATTTCACAATTCCCTCAAGTATCATTCATTTCACATAATCCATCAAGTGTCTATCAATAATTTCAATATTTCTCTTTCTCACGTCAGACTTCCACTGACTCATCACACATAGACACTTGACACTACTTCCGGAAGACTCGTGCATTGACTAGACTCAGAGATCTGCACCTGTCATACTACATTGCTGTAAAGTTCCCATAGCTATGCGCATAAACATAATCTCAATCTCAATCTCATCACTCTCCTAGTATGACAGGGTTAATCCATACAACAGGTCAAGTAGTTATCTTTCAAACCACTTACCCATACATATGAACCTCCATCGACTCTCAACGCCTAAATAACTTCATCTATATGATTCCATTATATCAGGAGAGTCAGGATATCTCATTATAGAAATCACCGATCAATGCACATTCTACAAAATCTTACACGGTATTTTCTTTCCTGAAAATACTATGCCTTGATTCCACATTCACAACATTCAACACATCATATAACACTTAAATGAACGATTCCAATCACAGCAACAATCATTCCAAGGTTCAGATTTTCGAATATCACATGCATTTCACATTTCAATCTCAAACAGTTTCAAACGACACTAAAACAGGAGAGTTTGAAATCAACATTAAAACCGGCGATCACGTCGCCCCACACATAAAAACAGAGCATCGTGAAAAAGAATATGAAACCGGCGACCACGTCGCCCCCACTTCAGAACCTACTCGCCTAAAGTTTTATAAACAAAAATGCTAGCTTCCCTTACCTGGACTAGCGTAAACTTCACTAAGAGTTCCAACCCAACGAGATTCAAGGATGCCTTAACCTGCACCATGGAGTCTTAGTCACAAAACTAGCTATACCACTCATATCTACGTTAACAGAGATGATTCCTGAAGCCAAGAGAGCTGCATGCAACGCCTATGCAGAGGCAACCCTCTCAAGTGCAGGATCGACTCGAAGAACAGAGCGAAACGACTTACTCTGTTTTAGCGTCCGGTTGGAGAACTTGCAGAGAACCTCCCAGGTGCTCTATGGTAGTCGCCGATAGCCAACTGATGCGCTAGGACATTTGAACGTATGGAGAAGGAGAAGAAGAAACAGGGAGCTAAAACCAACTCACTCAATGTCTCTCTACTCAAGCAGCGTTCGAACCTTGCCTATCCAAACTGAAGTTTGAACTTAAGCCACCCTTCCCAGGCATGCCGCTGCCACCACCCACTCTGCAGGGAAGCTTGCGTATACATTTCCTCTAACAGTATGACCACGTGGGTTTCTGCGCGTACCAACTCTCTGACGCTAACTATTCTGAGACACCCTTTCTGTCTACGTGTCGCGCCTGCAAGACGTCTCATGCTGGGAGCCTGGGTCCCACCTTATCTGTGTGAAACACGACATCGCGCGATAACCTTCCACCGATGACTGCTCGCGCGATGACTATCCACCGATGACTGCTCGCGCGATGACTATCCACCGATGTCTCTCCCTGGAAGACGACCGATGTCTCTCCCTGGAAGACGACCGATGCGTCCCTCATCCTGGCGATGACCGTCTGTCTCTCGTCCTGGCGATGCCCGCGTGTCTCTCGCCCTGGCGATGACTGATGTGCCTCTCATCCCGGCGATGACTTATGACACATCACCACGCCTTGCTGAAGGTTCTTCATCCCACTATGTTACGTCCAAGGTATCACCTCCACATGGCTTGGTGACGTCGGTAGCTTCACATTTCCAAGAATTGATCAGCACTACTCCTCGTGCGCCCATGCATGCAACACTAAGGACGATTTCTTATGCTCAAGCATAGAGCTTCGCATGCACAGCGTATCTAAGGCTTAACCCACACCTTGATACGCGTGGTTTTTGGAACCCACTATGGTTGATCTAGTATCTTGACCACATACTAAGTGCACTTTCGGCGATCATGTACACTATGGGCGATTGGCGTTCATGTGTAATCTAGGCGACAGGCGATTATGTGCCAGAGAAGTCAGAGATCGCCTCTGTCTTTAACAACGGCGATCTCGTAGACTTCTAAGCTACACTTTTCTTCCTTTACTCTTCTTGATCCACATGTCTTCCTCGAGCATACCCACGTGATTACCTCACGATAAAGTCATCGCACCTGACTACTTGGTTAATACAATGGTCAGCCGACCGACCTCTACCAGCTGACCCTAGACCTTGGGCGATGTCCGAGGTCCGACTACTACGAAACTTCTATTACCAGCTCTTTGTGTTTTAAATAATAACATCTTCTGAAATTATTTAAATATAACACTTTTATTCCAATTAAAGTTTCTAGGTCCTTACAGAAACCCTCAGCTTCTATATTGGTATAATTGCCTTCATGTCATACCTATCGACACTCGTGCTTTATGCATGACACTTCTCACTCTTTATTTGTTGTTCATTGCAGGTATGGTATTGGACTCTGAGAAGAAGAAAAGGTTGACTGACCTGCTGAGTCGCCACGCAGCAAGTGGCTCAGGCCCTGCTGGCGGCCTCACCTGCTGTGGCTGCCCCAGGCCCTGTAACATCCCGCCAAAATACTTTTCATATTTATATAATGAAAATAAAGGTAAACAAATATATTGAAGTGAACATAATTATATATATGTAATGAAGTTTCTCCTCACAGGGAGTTTAACACATAATCGGTCAATTTCCAAAATTTAAACAAAATACAGCAAAATAGAAAAAAAAACAGGCGATCTCCTAACAGATAAGGCGATCTCCTATCAGAAAACAAAAAAAGGGGTGATCGCCTAACAGAAACAGAAACAGGCGATCTCCTTCCGGCGACCCCTCACTGAGGAGCTCTACTTCCTGCAACATCATCTGCTCCCGTGTAAAATCATACACGATCATCACAGGTTTAAGAAAACATCCACAAACAAGAACACAGGGTAAGCTAGATATTTTAAAGAGAATTTAGATATGAAACTTTAAAATCAAGATAAAACAAATTTAAGACACCCACGTAAAAACCATCAACTTTCTCATTCCCATCACATGACCATCAAGTAATGACATATTTCACAATTTCCTCAAGAGTCTTTCAATTCACATAATTCATCAAGTGTCTACCAATTTCAATGTTTCTCATTTCTCACGTCAGACTTCCAATGACTCATCACACACCGACACTTGACACTACTTCCGGAAGACTCGTGCGTTGAACTTAGCATCCAGAGACCTGCACCTGTCATACTTCATTGCTGTAATGTTCCCACAGCCATGCGCATCAACATAATCTCGATCTCAATCTCATCACTCTCACAGTATGACAGGGTTAATCCATATAACAGGTCAAGTCAGTTATCTTTCAAACGACTTACCCATACATATGGACCTCCTTCGACTCTCACCAACCGAATGACTTCATCTATGTGACTCCATCATATCAGCAGAGTCAGGATCGTCTCATTCACAGGATACTCACTGATCAATACACCTCATAACTAATCTCAACACGGTATTTCCTTTCCTGAAAATACTATGTCTTGATCCCACATTCAAACATTCAACACATCATATAACACTTAAATGAACAATTTCCAATCACAGCAACAATCATTCCAAGGTTCAGACTTTAAAATATCACATTTCAATCTCAAACAATTTCAAACGACACTAAAACAGGGGATTTCGAAAAACAACGCCAAAACCGACGATCTCGTCCAAAAACAGGGGATTATGCAATAACAGTTGAAAACCGGCAACCACGTCGCCCCATCATCAAAATCATCTAATATAAGGTTTTTCGTTGGAAATAAGGCTAGCTTCCCTTACCTGGACTAGCGCAAAACACCAAGAGCTCCGAAAACCCACCGAAGCTTAAAGATGCTTTCACTCTGTTTTAGCGTCCCGGTCTGGAGAACTTGCAGAGAACCTCCCAGGTGTCCAAGGGCAGTCGTCGCTCGTCGTACTGGTGCTTGAGGGTGCCTAAATCGCAGCGCGAAGGAGAGAAAAGAGAAGGGTGAAGGTGAACTCACTCTTTCGCTCTTGAACTACTGCAACGTTCTTTGCCTCCCCGAAGTGGGTTTTTGAATCTACACTAACTTGTCCACACATGCTGCTGCCACCACCCACTTTGCAGGAAAGCCTGAGTGTACGTTTCCCTGAACAGTACGACCACGGTGTCTCTTGCGCATGCCAACCACTTCCCTGAACAGTACGGCCGTGGGTGTCTCTTGCGCATGCCAACTTTCTGATGTCACTATTCTGAACCACCCTTTTTGTCCACGTGGCGCGCGTGCAGGACGTTTCATGCTGGGAGCCTGGGTCCCACCTTATCTGTGTGAAACACGACATCGCACGATAACCTTCCACCGATGACTCATCCTGGAGGACGACCGATGTCTCTCTCTGGGAGACGACCGATGTCTCTCTCTGGGAGACGACCGATGTCTCTCTCTGGGAGACGACCGATGTCTCTCTCTGGGAGACGACCGATGTCTATCCCTAGCGACGCCCGCATGTCTCTCGCGCCCTGGCGATGCCCGCATGCCTCGCGCCCTGACGATGCCCGCATGTCTCTCGCGCCCCGGCGATGCCCGCATGCCTCTCGCGCCCCGGCGATGCCCGCATGCCTCTCGCGCCCTGGCGATGCCCGCATGCTTCGCGCCCTGGCGATGTCCGCATGTGTCTCGCGCCCTGGCGATGTCCGCATATGTAGTCTAGGCGACAGGCGATTATGTATTAACCAGGCGATCTCATAGTCTTCTAAGCTACACTTTCCTTCCTTTTTATTTTAAATAAAAACATACTTAGAATTCATTTAAAATATATTCCTTTTATTCCAATTTAATTTTACAGGTCCTTACAGGCCCCACCTCTGATAAGCTAAAGAGGGCAGCTGCAGTAGTGATCTCTAAAGATGAGGACACATGCTCCGGCCTCATTTTTAAGAGGAAAAGGGTGGAGGCCGCTGCGGAGACCTCTTGTGCAATGGAAGGGCAGCCTCCATCCTTTAGGGAGCACCCTCCCTGATAGCATTCCTATGAGCTCTTCTTTGGATTTTGGAGTTCCTTGGTGATGATGCGGAAGCTTATGGAGGAGGTGAGCAAGGCCTTCCTAGGAAGCATGGGTGCCTTGAAGGTGCATGAAGAGTGAGGAAATGGGGAGGTTTGGCCAGCCCCTTTGGTAGTGATGAATTGAAGACTAAAACCTAAGTGTTAGGCAAGGAGTAGTGTATGGCACAATTTGGGCAGCATAACAATACTCTATTTAATCTTGAAAATACAAGGTGTAGGCTCCTCTTTTTATAGGCTAAGGAGGACCATAATGCAACCCTAATGCTAGCCAAATGAAATGTAAATGTGAAGCACATGGGCCACATGGAAAGTGTGAGCACATGGGGAGGGGTGTGTCTAGTTTGTAAGTTCACCCCCTCCATGGGCTTTCTAGAATAGTGGGAAGGTTAACTTCTCCTTAATTCTAATGTGCAGAAAAATAAACATTTGTCCACATGGCTATGCTATTTACACCCCAATTAAAGCTAAACTACATTTGATGGGCCTTCACGGAATATGTGCTAGTATGCCACTCTCCCATTCATAGCTTTGATCCAAGTCTTCTTGTCCTAGACGCTTCTAGCTTGACCTTCTCGTCCTAGACGCTCCTAGCTTGTCTTAGACGCTCCTAGCTTGGTCTTAGACGCTCTTGACTTGGCTCTTACCTTTCATGGAAGGTTGTGCTTGGCCCTCTTCCATCATCCCCTCCCTCTTGAAAAAGGATTTGTCCTCAAATCCCTTGCTTTGTCTTCAACTAGGGGGATGGATGGGGCTGGATGGTGTCCATCATCTCCTCCTCCTTTGAGAAGATCTATCCTCAGATCTACAGATTTGATCTCGGATAGCAGCCTATTGTTTCGGGAAGGCTTGTCCTCCCGGATCAAACGTCCACCTATGGAAATCATCAAACAAAGTAAAGGTGTTAGTGTGAGCAATTGGAGAGAACTTAATTGTATGAAGTTGCCATTTTTGTTTTTCTTTTGTTTTTGGCAACTTTGTACAATATTTCTCTTTTGATGGTTGTATGTGTTCTCTAATCCTCTTATGTATTTGAAAATTTTCAATATTGGTTACCTTTTCCTTAGGCACAATACCTTTAGGAAAGGGTAACAACTTAAAAAGCGAAAGAGGATTAAGTCCACATGCAATTTCAAATGTAGAAATATTAGTAGTCTTGTGGACTACTCCATTGTATGCATGCTCAAAAGGATACTCATCCCAAGAATTGTGATTGTCTTTCATGATTTCTCTAGGCATAGTAAAAAGAGCTATGTTTTCAATTTTATTTTGACCATTCTTTTGAGGATAAAAATTTGAAGAGTACAACTTAATTTCAAGTTTTTCTAAAAGATTCCTCAAATGATGGTTTTCAAATTTCGGAGCTCTATCCAATACTATGCTTGAAGATAAACCATGAAAACTTGTCACTTCTATATAGAAGAGATTATCCATATCCATAAAAATGGAATCAAAACCTTTTGTTGTCCTAGGAAGCTCTAAAATAAAATTGAGGTTTATGTCTTCCCAAGGATCATTTGCAAAAGGTAAAGGAGTATAGAGTTCATGAGACATCACCTTAGGTGTATTTTTAAAACAAGAAATGTATCTAGGGTAATGTCTTTGAACATCTTTTCTCATGGGTGACAAAAGTTTTCCTTTTAAAAGCTCTAGAGTTTTATCAACTCTAATTTGGTCCATGAGTTCTCCTTCATGAAGAATTTTTCTCTTATGTGTAAAGATAGTCTCGTTGTTACAACCATTGTTTATGAGAAGTTGCACACTTGGCAATGGTTGTCTCAATAGGACATGACAAGTTTCTTTAGGCACTACTTCACATAAAAATTTGTTTTTGTAGATGGTTGTAAATAACTTGACATTCACTTGGTGATATCCTAGCACATATGAGAAATAATCCACTTTATCTTTATCTATGCAAGCTTCTTTTAAAGACTCTTTTTTTGTTACTATGCTTGCAAGTGTTCCTTTACAAAAGGAAAGGCTAGGTTGTTCAACAAGACGCATATTTTCAAAGGTATTTTTAAATCTTTTGTCTTGTTGAATGACCTTGTGAGAAGGAACACTATTCTCCCACGCCTTTTGTTTCTCAAGGGTCTTCTCATGCTTTTCTTTTTCTTTTTCTTTTTCTTTAGCTTCCCTTTCGGCTTCCTCTCTTTTCTTTTGTATCTTTCTTTCCTTTCTTTCTTTATGGGAAGCAAACAATTTTTCTACCCTCATTTCCCAATCTAGGCAAGTTTCTATATTTTCTTTTCCATGGGAATGGGGTAGGTCTACCCTAACCTCTCTTGGGCTTTCTTGTTCTTTTCTATCTCTTCTATGTCTTCCCTCCCCAAAAGAATCATGCTTTTTAGAGATAGATGCATGAGAAGGTAATTTTTTTGAAATGTGAGACTTCTCATCCTTTGATTTAGTCAATTCATTAGTTTTGGCCTCATTCTCCAATTGTTTAGATGAAATTAATTGAATATTCTTGGAAAGTTGTTCCAAAAGAGATTTCAAGGATTTCACCTCACTTTTAAGAGATTTAAAGGAATGAGAAGACATGACTAGACCTTTGTGTATAGAAATATTTTACCTTGAGAAAATTTAGGGAAGTCAAAGAAGGTAGTCTTCCAGGTAAGGGAGGTGAGTCACAATGGACTACTTAAATACCAAGCCTTGCCTTAGCCAAAGACTATTCCTCAATGTCTTCACACAAAGCTTTCTCTCAGTAAACAACTTAAAACACAATTAGGATGAAGAAATCAAATTTTTAATGCAAGAAAACAATGCAAGCTATGAAAGCCTTAAACAAGATTAAACAAGAAATTAACGAAGTGATTAAAGCAAGTTGGTTCAATTAAAGCAATTAACAAAAACAAATTAAGCTAGACGGCCCTAGGTGAGGCTTCTTGGACACTTGGAGCCCTTGAAGACACACTCACCGACTAATTGCGTGATTAACAAGTAATTAACACAAGCAAGATTGCAAAGAAATTAAATGACACTCCCTTTGTTGCTTTTACTATTTGCACCCCTTTTGTTGTTCTTCTAGTTGCACCCCTTTTGTTGCTTTTCTACTTGTTGGGCCTTCCAAAGTGTGTGGTGTATTTGTAGTATGGTGTTTGTTGCTGCCCTTTGCCTTTGTTCCTCTTGGAATTAGGTCAATAAAATCTTCAATCCAGCACCTATTAAGCAAGCTAGACTCTCCTCAAGTCAAATTCTCACTCAACAAGTACCAATTGATATTTAATCCACCAACAAGCTTAAAGGCCAAAGAAAGAAAGCAAGAAACAAATTAATTTGAAAAACAGTACCACACAAATGGAATTTAAATGTGACACAACTAGAAAGAGTTCAAATGAAATTAGACAAGCAAATAAAAGGTACTCAAATAATGGATGGCACACAAAAAGGAACCTAGGAATAGCACTAGATTTGATTTAAAAACCAAAAAACAGCACCACAGAAAAGCACAAATTGTTGTGGTCCAGAAAGCGTATCTTTAAAAGATTTATGCTGAGCTGACCCTTTTGTATTTGCTTCTGAAAATTGAGACACAATCAGAACAAGATCTTAACAAACTTTTGGCGTTGGTTTCACTCCAAACGCATATACCAATTAATTTTGGTAAATTTTATAAAATCAGTGCTCAGAGCTGCCAGCTGGAACGTCAGGATTGCACACTTTTTTTGTAATATTTATCTTTTTTTTTCTATTTCTTCTTTTCAGATGGTTCTTTTTTTGTCCCTTTTCTAACACCTCAAATTTGTGAAATCCAGAGGCTCAGAAATTTTTGATGATGTATGTGATTTTCATAAATCAAAACAGTCAGCACAGAAAAGTGAAAAACAAGGGGTTCTGAAAACTGGAATGAAAAACAGAATGATATACCTTAAAAACACAATGGAGTTAATATGATGGAATTTGTGTGGATCTAACACACAAATAAGAACTCAAACTAAAATTAAAAATGCACCAAAGGATCAACACAAAACAGATTTCAGATCAAACATTCAGACCAAAAACAAGAAACAAATAAATCAAAAAGAGTACTACTAGGATTTGATGACAAATATGGAAACACATGACTTAGACAAAACTTATGGATTCATAAAATGAAAAGACACAAGAACATCATATAACCCAAATGAAATTTCAAGCAAGACTCAAATACCTAAAAATAAAAACAGCAACACAAATATATCAAGAATCCTACACAAAATTGAAAATAGATGTTCAAGCACAAGTTTGAACAAACCCACCAAATGAAATGAATAAACAAGCATTCAAATCATATTAAAACACAAAAAACAGCAAGACAACTTGGAATAAAGATGAACAACTTGGAGAAAAGAAGAACTCAAAAAATAAAATGAAGAGACACTCATCTTTGAAGAACCATAGCTCTGATACCAAATGATGGGTTGTTCTTCATGACCATTTGTTCTTCTTAAAATATGAGGTAAAAAGGTGGTGGAAGCTATGGATGATATGGGTCAAGGATGGCTCATATAGAGCTATGGGTTCCTTGTAGGTGCATGAAAGGTATGGAGAGTGATAGGTTAGGCCAAATCACTTGGAGGAAGGTGAAGATGAAGATCAAAGTGTCTAACCTAGAGAGACTAGACAAAGAGTAGAAGCTAGCATAATTTTGGCAGCATTTACTCATATAAATTGATCTTAAAAAAACATGAGCCAAAGCACCCTATTTATAGGAGATGGTGCCTTGGAGAGTAAGGAGCAAGGGTAGGATGGGGAATACATAAAAGAGGGGGCTGCTAGGGTGTTGACTAAAGGTCAATGCAGCCCCTTAGCATGCTTCTAGAAGGTAGGGCTACATTCCTACCCTAAAAGGCCTAGGTACAAGCTAAATTGTTAAATACACCCCCTATTGTGCTAAATGAACCCTACTCTACTGAAATTACAAATAAACTGAAATTAATTGATGCTCAGCTCCCATGGCTTGGGCTCTACTCCTTGTGGTCCTCTGAGGGGTCCTTGAATATGTAAAGAAAAGTTTCTCTGCCATCAGTAGCAGAGTCCCAATCTTCTTAAATACTCTTTTCCATGGACCTAGTTGTTGGGCCTGAGCTTGGGCTTTGGCTTGGGCTTGGGCCTCTTCCATCATCCCCTCCTTCTTGAGAGGATCTGTCCTCAGATCTACAGGGTTGATCTCAAACAGCAGCCTTATTCCTGCTTTGAAAACTATGCTCGTCCTCCAGGATCAAATATTAACCTACAGTAAACATTATAGAAAAGTGAGATAAGAAGATTAAGACTAGTGTATTCAAATAAAATAGTAAGGAAATAAGGCCCTTTGCTATTTTTATAAAAGTTTTGTTTGAAAGAAATAGGGCCCTTTTCAAAAATATTTTTGCTTCCTTTGTGTTGTTCATTGCCCAAGATAAGCAACAACATCACAAAGTGTTGTTTTTGTGATTTTTGAGAATAAGAGTAAGCATCATGATTCAAAGGAAAATGAGAGTTCAAAGTATTGCAATCTCTGTTTAAGGATTCTTTTCCCACTATTCTTGTAGGAGTTGTTGTAAGATACTCTTCATTCTTTCTAGATTCCTCTTCTTCTTTTTCAAACAATCCCTCACTTGGCTTTTCTGTGGAGGAAAAGATTTATATTTATATCTGGTTCAGCTTCAGACACAAATTTTTCTTCAAGCATATTCTCACAAGGGTTTTCTATGGAAGAAGAATTTAAGTCAATGTCTGGTTCAACTCCAAACAAAGGATTTTTTGTACTTTCCTTTTCTATCCTCACTTTTTCTCTCTTTTCTTTCTCTTCTCTATCTTTCCTTTCAGTCTCCTCTCTTTCTCTTTTGTCTTTCTCTTCTTTCTTTGTGACAAGAGCTTGTAATTTTTCTTTAAACTCTTTTTCTCTTCTAGTTCTTCTAGGTGGAGGTTGATAATAATCATTAACTCTCAGACTCCCCTCAGCATGTGAGTCATTTGACCTAGAACTAGATGCATGTGATGCCTGGGATTTTTTTAATTTTCTAATGTATTCATCTTTTTCCCTACCAATCTTCAACACTTCATTTAAAACTGCAAGATGGGCATCTCTTTCTTTTTTATCTTCCAAAATTTGAGCCTCATGTTGCATGTCTTAGTGATAGTGATTGAAAATCTCTAGCCAATTGTTTCAAAAGAGATTTTGTGGATTTCCTATCACTTTCACTATGACTAGAAGAATGAGTAGACATGTTTAGGGTTTGTGATAAAAGTAATTTTCAAAAAGAAAGATAGGTGGAGTGAAGTAGGTAATTTCCCAGGAAAGGGAGGTGGATCACTTGGATCACTTAAGTACCAAGTCTTTCCTTAGCCAGATACTATCCCACAACACTTTCACAAACCTTTCTCTAAGCAATTTACTTAGAGCACATTCAAAGATGAAAACAAAATTTGTATGCAAGAAAAACTATATAAAGCAATAAAACACAAATGAAAATTGCTATCTAGAAAGCTTTTAAAACTAGTCGAATCCTAAGGTGAGGCTTCTTGGCACTTTGGAACCTTGAAGACACACTCACCGTCTAAGACGTATTAATCCACTAATTAATCAATGTCCTTGCAAATTACAACTCAAAGAAATACAAAGAAATTAGGTTAACAAATTTTGATGCACAAAAATTTAAAGTCCTATTCTATGCACTCCTTCACTTGTAGCTCCTTTGTGTATATTTGTGTATTTTTCAATGAGGTTGCTGCTGTCCCTTGCTTTGTCTCCTTAGGTTATTCAACCTTAAATCTTTAATCCAGCTCCTCTTTAGTGATATGGCTTTCACCAAAACAAAATTTTAGCTCCACACTCACCAAAGCACTTTTTAGGTCAAATCCACCAAAGAGAGGTCAAGCAAGTTTTAAAGCAACAAAACTCAAATTTAAAATCAAGGACTACTGCAAATGGAGTTGATATTTGACAAGACTTGAAAGAGTATTCAATAAAATTTGACAAGCAAAAAATTAAGGCACACAAGAAAAAGGTAGCACACAAAGTGGAATCCTAGTGAATGGAACTAGAATAGATGAATAAAACCAAAACAGCACTACAGAATTTTTTTGTGTAAAATTTTTCACAACTTTCCAATTTTATGCTGGACAGAATACTTCAAATTTGAGCTTGAAATTTTAACCACAGAAACTTCAATGTTGTAGCTCAATATAGGCGTTGGAATTTCACCAAAACAGTGAGCCAAATAATTGTAATAATTTTTCCGAAATCACTGCCGCGTCAGCGTTTTTTCAGAGTCAAGATTTTTGCACTCTGTTCGTATTTCATTTATCATTTTTTTTGTATTTTGAATTTTGATGTGCTTCTTTTTTTCAATTTTTCTTAACACATGAAACTACTCAAATACAAAATTTCAGAATTTTTTACCAACAAATGTAATTTCTGGGAATGATTCCAGCCAGCACAGTAGCAGTGAAAACAGAGAAATCCTAACTTGGAATTAGAAAACGGTAAAGAAACTTCAAAAACACAATGGAAATGATTGGAAACGAACTTGTATGGAACTAACACACAAGTATGAACTCAAATATGAAAATATAAAAGGCACCAAAGCTTCAAAACCAGAAATATAAACTGCACTCAAAACAAAATCAAGCAACCAAATCAACAATAAAAGGCACCACTTGGAATTTATGACATTGTAGGATGAACATGACTTTGACAAAACTTGTATGGATTCAAAAATCAAAATGACTCAACCACAAACACTTTGCACCGATTAAAAACATCAATAAGACTCAAATAAAATAAAAATAGAACAGCCAACACAAAAGGAACCTAAAACAGTTTGAAAATGGAAGTTCAAGATCAAGTTGAACCAAAAATACCAAATAGAAATTTAAAAACAGCAACACCAACTTAAAAAGAAATTAAAAACAGCAAGACATTTAAGGATATGATGAACAACATGGAATAAAGAAGAAGACTCAAAAAATAAAATTAAGAGAACACTTATCTCTTGAAGAACCAAAGCTCTAGATACCAAATGATAGCATTCCTATGAGCTCTTCTTTGGATTTTGGAGTTCCTTGGTGATGATGGGTGCGGAAGCTTATGGAGGAGGTGAGCAAGGCCTTCCTAGGAAGCATGGGTGCCTTGAAGGTGCATGAAGAGTGAGGAAATGGGGAGGTTTGGCCAGCCCCTTTGGTAGTGATGAATTGAAGACTAAAACCTAAGTGTTAGGCAAGGAGTAGTGTATGGCACAATTTGGGCAGCATAACAATACTCTATTTAATCTTGAAAATACAAGGTGTAGGCTCCTCTTTTTATAGGCTAAGGAGGACCATAATGCAACCCTAATGCTAGCCAAATGAAATGTAAATGTGAAGCACATGGGCCACATGGAAAGTGTGAGCACATGGGGAGGGGTGTGTCTAGTTTGTAAGTTCACCCCCTCCATGGGCTTTCTAGAATAGTGGGAAGGTTAACTTCTCCTTAATTCTAATGTGCAGAAAAATAAACATTTGTCCACATGGCTATGCTATTTACACCCCAATTAAAGCTAAACTACATTTGATGGGCCTTCACGGAATATGTGCTAGTATGCCACTCTCCCATTCATAGCTTTGATCCAAGTCTTCTTGTCCTAGACGCTTTTAGCTTGACCTTCTCGTCCTAGACGCTCCTAGCTTGTCTTAGACGCTCCTAGCTTGGTCTTAGACGCTCTTGACTTGGCTCTTGCCTTTCATGGAAGGTTGTGCTTGGCCCTCTTCCATCACTCCTAGTGCCTCATCTCCCCTCGAGCCACTCCTGGCGCTCGAGGGTGGAGGAGAGAGTGCTCCTCCAACCAGCGAAGCACCTCCTGCCCCCGAACTCCCTGCTCTCCTCCAGCGGACTCTCGCTCACATGCCCAGCCAAGAAGCGATGAAGGCCATGGCCTCTAACACACAGGCTATTCCTTGGCCGTCCTCTTATCACCCATAGGCATGTGTGATTTCACTGGTGAACCTTTCTGTGCAAGTTGGGAGTTCTCACTCGAAAGAGGAGGTGTTCCTTAGGAACCTACCTTCCCACTGACGAGACCTCTAATCCCAACTGACAGGCTCGAACTGACCTCACATCGCTCATAGGCGAGGGAGGATTTCGCTGGTGAACCTTTCTGTTCAACTTGGCGTTCTCACTCGAAGGGGGAGGTGTTCCTCACGAACCTACCTTCCCACTTACGAGACTTCTAACCCCAAGTGACAGGCTCGAACTGACCTCACATCGGTCATAGGCGAGGGAGGATTTCGCTGGTGAACCTTTTTGTTCAACTTGGCGTTCTCACTCGAAGGGGAGGTGTTCCTCACGAACCTACCTTCCCGCTTACGAGACTTCTAACCCCAAGTGACAGGTTCGAACTGCATTTTACAAATACATTCAAAGACATATCTAAACTGAAAATTTTATTGGGTGACCTCATTAAAAACCCTTCAAAAGGGAAAAAAGAGTGTCCCCTAAACTGTCTACAATGTTACATAGTTTTTAGTGAAATAAAACTTCAAGTGAGTCGCATTCCATGTACAAGGAATCAGACCACCTTCTAGAGTCTCAAGTCTATATGCTCCATTTCCCAGGGCCTCTGTCACTTTAAAGGGACCAGTCCACTTAGGGGATAGCTTGTTCTCTATTTGGTAGGGAGATGCCTTCCGCATGACTAAGTCGGCAACTTGGAACTGCCGAGCTCTTAACTTGGAACTGTGCTTGAGCTCAACCCTCCTTTTCAACGCCTCGGCTTTGATTCCCGCATCTTCCCTAACTTCATCCAAGAGATCTAAATTCACCTTCCTTTCCTCATTGGATTCCTCAGCCACAAAGTTCTGGAAACGTGGTGAGCTCTCCTGGATCTCCACTGGGATCATGGCGTCTGAACCATACACCAAGCTGAAAGGGGTCTCCTTGGTGGTGGACTACGGAGTGGTATGATAGGCCCATACAATTCTGGGAACCTCCTCAGCCCAAGTTCCCTTCGCCTTCTCCAGCCTTCTCTTCAGCCCTCTAAGTAGAACTCGGTTGGCTGACTCGACCTGTCCATTAGTGATGGAGAGAGGCCAAGCTCACCCCACCATGAAAGCCAAGGGCCAAGACTAGACCGTCTAGAACCACATGGAGAGCGTCTAGCACAAGACAAGGGAGAGCTACATGAGGAGCGTCTAGGAGGGAGCCTAGACCGTCTAGGACCTCTCACAAGGTCCATGGCCAAGCACATTCACGCCCAAATGAGTCAAGCCACGGATGGGAGGCAGAAGACCTTGTACGTGCTACTTGGAGGCCCATTAGGGGTAGCTTAGTAGATTAGTGTAGTGTAGAAAGCAAAACTTGCTCACTTAGGGGTGTGCTATCAAAAAGGTGCCCTTAGCAATAGAAGGAGGGGTGTGCTAGCAAATAGGTGCCTTTAGCAAAAGAAGGAGGGGTGTACTATCAAATGTTGCATTTTTGACCTATCTTCTAGAATATTAGGATGATGGTGTGGTTTGACTAAAGTCAATACCCTGGGCAGCCCCCACTTTTTGTATTTCCATCCCTACCCTTTAAGCTTGCTCACCAAGGCTCCTAAATCTATAAATAAGGAGGCCTACCTCATGTATTAACAAGATTAATTTGAGTAAAGTTATGCTGCCAAATTTGTGCCATACTTACTCCCTTGCCTAAATCTCTTGATTTATGGTTTTAATCTTCACTCCTTCACCACCAAAGAGAGCTGGCCAAACCTCTCTCATTTTCATACACTTCATGCACCTTCAAGATCACCATCACTCCTAGGAGGGTCTTGCTCATTTCAGCCATTGCTTCCACACCATCTTCAACATCCAAGGAGAGCTCAACATGTGAAGGCTATCATTTGGTATCATGAGCTATGGTTCTTCAAAGATGAGTGTCTCTTCATTTTATTTTTTTTGAGTTCTTCTTTTCTCCAAGTTGTTTATCTTTATTCCAAGTTGTCTTGCTGTTTTTTGTGTTTTAATATGATTTGAATGCTTGTTTATTCATTTCATTTGGTGGGTTTGTTCAAACTTGTGCTTGAACATCTATTTTCAATTTTGTGTAGGATTCTTGATATATTTGTGTTGCTGTTTTTATTTTTAGGTATTTGAGTCTTGCTTGAAATTTCATTTGGGTCATATGATGTTCTTGTGTCTTTTCATTTTATGAATCCATAAGTTTTGTCTAAGTCATGTGTTTCCATATTTGTCATCAAATCCTAGTAGTACTCTTTTTGATTTATTTGATTCTTGTTTTTGGTCTGAATGTTTGATCTGAAATCTGTTTTGTGTTGATCCTTTGGTGCATTTTTAATTTTAGTTTGAGTTCTTATTTGTGTGTTAGATCCACACAAATTCCATCATATTAACTCCATTGTGTTTTTAAGGTATATCATTTTGTTTTTCATTCCAGTTTTCAGAACCCCTTGTTTTTCACTTTTCTGTGCTGACTGTTTTGATTTATGAAAATCACATACATCATCAAAAATTTCTGAGCCTCTGGATTTCATAAATTTGAGGTGTTAGCAAAAGGACAAAAAAAGAACCATCTGAAAAGAAGAAATAGAAAAAAAAAAAGATAAATATTACAAAAAAAAGTGTGCAATCCTGACGTTCCAGCTGGCAGCTCTTAGCACTGATTTTATAAAATTTACCAAAATTAATTGGTACATGTGTTTGGAGTGAAACCAACGCCAAAAGTTTTTTAAGATCTTGTTCTGATTGTCTCTCAATTTTCAGAAGCAAATACAAAAGGGTCAGCTCAGCATAAATCTTTTAAAGATACGCTTTCTGGACCACAACAATTTGTGCTTTTCTGTGGTGCTATTTTTTGGTTTTTAAATCAAATCTAGTGTTATTCCTAGGTTCCTTTTTGTGTGCCATCCATTATTTGAGTACCTTTTATTTGCTTGTCTAATTTCATTTGAACTCTTTCTAGTTGTGTCACATTTAAATTCCATTTGTGTGGTACTGTTTTTCAAATTAATTTGTTTCTTGCTTTCTTTCTTTGGCCTCTAAGCTTGTTGGTGGATTAAATATCAATTGGTACTTGTTGAGTGAGAATTTGACTTGAGGGGAGTCTAGCTTGCTTAATAGGTGCTGGATTGAAGATTTTATTGACCTAATTCCAAGAGGAACAAAGGCAAAGGGCAGCAACAAACACCATACTACAAATACACCACACACTTTGGAAGGCCCAACAAGTAGAAAAGCAACAAAAGGGGTGCAACTAGAAGAACAACAAAAGGGGTGCAAATAGTAAAAGCAACAAAGGGAGTGTCATTTAATTTCTTTGCAATCTTGCTTGTGTTAATTACTTGTTAATCACGCAATTAGTCGGTGAGTGTGTCTTCAAGGGCTCCAAGTGTCCAAGAAGCCTCACCTAAGGCCGTCTAGCTTAATTTTGTTTTTATTAATTGCTTTAATTGAACCAACTTGCTTTAATCACTTCGTTAATTTCTTGTTTAATCTTGTTTAAGGCTTTGATAGCTTGCATTGTTTTCTTACATTAAAAATTTGATTTCTTCATCCTCATTGTGTTCTAAGTGTTTTACCTAAAGAAGGACTTGTGTAAAGGTTTTGGAGGGATAGTTTTTGGCTAAGGCAAGACTTGGTATTTAAGTAGTCCATTGTGACTCACCTCTCTTACCTGGAAAGCTACCTTCATTAACTTTCCTCTTCTTTCTTAAAAGTAAAACATTTCTATACACAAAGTTCTAGTCATGTCTACTCACTCTTCCAAGTCCATTGAAAGTGATGTAAGGTCCATAAAATCTCTTTTGAAACAACTCTCCAAGGACGTACAACACATTTCATATAGACAATTGGAAAATGAGTCTAAAATCAATGAATTAACTAGAGCAAAGGAAGAAAAATCTCAAAATTCAAAAAAAACACATACCCATGCATCTCAATCACAAATCCAAGAGTCTCTAGGGGAGGGAAGCCTTAGAATCAATGATTACTACCAACCACCCCCTAGGAGAAATAGGAGAAGAGAGGAAGAAGCCCCAAGGGAGGTTAGAGTAGACCTACCTCATTTCCATGGTAAGGAGAGTGTAGAAACCTACCTAGATTGGGAGATGAAAGTAGAGCAACTCTTTGCTTGCCATAGGGTGAGTGAAGAACGCAAGGTACCTCTAGCCACCCTTAGCTTCCAAGGGAACGCCATGTATTGGTGGACCTCTCTCGAAAGAGAAAGACGTCTTCATAGGGAACCTCCAATTGAATATTGGAACGACCTTAGGGGAGCCCTAAGACGTCGCCACATACCCTCATACTACCATAGGGAGTTGATGGACAAGCTCCAAAGACTCCGGCAAAATAATATGAGTGTTGAGGAGTATAGACAAAAAATGGAGCTCTACATGATGAGAGCCTCCATTAGAGAAGAAGAGCATATCACCATAGCTAGATTCCTTAGTGGCCTCTCACTTGGGATAAGGGATAGAGTAGAACTTCTGGCATACCAAGACTTGAATGACTTGGTCCAACTTTGCATTAAAGTTGAGCAACAAAATTTGCGCAAAACTTTAAGTCTAAAGGTTGGATCCTACTCTAACTCCTATCCCAAGAGAGAATATAGAAGGGAGGGTAGTACATCAAAAGAAAAACCTAGGGAAACTACCAAAACCTTAGCCAAAGATGCCTCCACCCCACCCATCCGAGCTAGGGACGTTAAGTGCTTTAAGTGCTATGGAAGAGGGCATGTGCAAGCACAATACCCAAACCAAAGGACTTTGTTTTTGAAAGGTGTAGATGAGTACACTAGTGGCAAGGATGAACCAAGTGAAAGAGAGGAAGGGGGAGAGGATGAGAGGGTAGATCCATTAGAGGGAGAATTGCTAATGATTAGGAGAACCCTCAACAATCATCCTAGTGCATCCATGGAGACACAAAGAGAGAACATCTTTCACACAAGATGTAAAGTTTTAGAAAATATATGTTCTCTCATTGTGGATAGTGGATCAAGTTGTAATTGTTGTAGCTCTAAAATGATTGAAAAGCTCAATCTACAAGTAGTTCCTCATCCTAAGCCATACAAGTTGCAATGGATAAATGAGAATGGGGAACTAAGTGTAGATAAGCAAGTGGAAATCAAGTTTTCCATAGGGAACTACAAAGACAAGGTTTTATGTGATGTAGTGCCTATGGAAGCTTGCCATATACTCTTAGGACCATGGCAATTTGATAAAAAAACCTTGCATGATGGTCTTACTAATGAGATTTCCTTCACCCATAAGCATAAAAAGTTTGTACTTAGTCCTTTACCACATTCCCAAGTGGTGAAAGACCAAATACAAATGAAAGAAAAGAGGGATGAGGAAAAGAAAAAGAAAAGAGAGCTTGAAAAGAAAAAAGTCCTTAGGGATAGGAAGGAGGGAGAGAAGAGTGTTCCTTCTCCCAAGGTTGCTCAACAAGAGAAGCCTTTTGAAAACATCTTGGAAAATTTGCTTCTTGTTGAACAACCAAGCCTTGTCTTTTGTAAAGGAACACTTGCATGCACTACCACAAGTAGTGAACTTATGAGTCTACCTCCTAAAGTAGAAAATTTTTTAAGTGAATTTGATGATGTATTCTCTAATGAGGGACCCAATGGACTCCCTCCCATTAGAGGTATAGAACACCAAATTGACTTGATTCCGGGGGCAAGCCTACCAAATAGGCCCGCCTATAGAACTAACCTCGAGGAGACCTAGGAGATAGAGTCACGAGTTCAAGACTTGTTGGAGAAGGGTTGGGTTCAAAAGAGCCTAAGCCCTTGTGCTGTACTTGTCTTGTTGGTGCCCAAAAAAGATGGACTATTTCAAGTCCTCAAGAGAGTCAACAACAATGCATACAAGTTGGACCTACCTCTTGAATATGGAGTGCATGACACATTTAATGTAATTGACCCATCTCCATTTGTAGGTACCAATGACGACTTGGATTTGAGGACAAATCCTTTCCAAGGGGGAGGGGATGATGGAGAGAGGCCAAGTCACCCCACCATGAAAGCCAAGGGCCAAGACTAGACCGTCTAGAACCACATGGAGAGCGTCTAGCACAAGACAAGGGGGAGCTACATGAGGAGCATCTAGGAGGAAGCCTAGACCGTCTAAGACCTGATGGCATTTTCATGTGTTCTTCTTGAATCAAAGTAGAAATAGATGGAGCGGAAGCAATGGATGAGTGAAACAAGACCCTCCTAGGAGTTGTGTTGGTCTTGAAGGTGCATGATGAGTATGGGTTGAGTGGTTCGGCCAGCTCAAGGGAGAAGGTGAAAGGATTGAAGTTTATAGCCTAGATTTCTAGGAGGAGTAAAGCTTGTGCACAAAAATGGCAGCATAACATTACTCAAATAAACTTGAAAATACATGAGGTAGGCCTCCTTATTTATAGATTTAGGAGCCTTGGTGAGCAAGCTTAAAGGGTAGGGATGGAAATACAAAAAGTGGGGGCTGCCTAGGGTATTGACTTTAGTCAAACCACACCATCATCCTAATATTCTAGAAGATAGGTCAAAAATGCAACATTTGATAGTACACCCCTCCCTCTTTTGCTAAAGGCACCTATTTGCTAGCACACCCCTCCTTCTATTGCTAAGGGCACCTTTTTGATAGCACACCCCTAAGTTAGCAAGTTTTGCTTTCTACACTACACTAATCTACTAAGCTACCCCTAATGGGCCTCCAAGTAGCATGTACAAGGTCTTCTCCCTCCCATCCGTGGCTTCTTCTATGTGTGCTTGGATATGTTTAGCCATGGATCTTGTGAGAGGTCCTAGACGGTCTAGCTCCATGGATAGCCTCCCTCCTTCACGTCCTAGACGCTCACTTCTTGGAGCTAGACGCTCCTCTTGGTCTAGACGGTCTTCTTGGTTTGGGCCTTGGCTTCCTTGGTTAGATGTGCTTGGCCCTCCTCCATCAAGACCTCTCACAAGGTCCATGGCCAAGCACATTCACGCCCAAATGAGTCAAGCCACGGATGAGAGGGAGAAGACCTTGTACATGCTACTTGGAGGCCCATTAGGGGTAGCTTAGTAGATTAGTGTAGTGTAGAAAGCAAAACTTGCTCACTTAGGGGTGTGCTATCAAAAAGGTGCCCTTAGCAATAGAAGGAGGGGTGTGCTAGCAAATAGGTGCCTTTAGCAAAAGAAGGAGGGGTGTACTATCAAATGTTGCATTTTTGACCTATCTTCTAGAATATTAGGATGATGGTGTGGTTTGACTAAAGTCAATACCCTAGGCAGCCCCCACTTTTTGTATTTCCATCCCTACCCTTTAAGCTTGCTCACCAAGGCTCCTAAATCTATAAATAAGGAGGCCTACCTCATGTATTAACAAGATTAATTTGAGTAAAGTTATGCTGCCAAATTTGTGCCATACTTACTCCCTTGCCTAAATCTCTTGATTTATGGTTTTAATCTTCACTCCTTCACCACCAAAGAGAGCTGGCCAAACCTCTCTCATTTTCATACACTTCATGCACCTTCAAGATCACCATCACTCCTAGGAGGGTCTTGCTCATTTCAACCATTGCTTCCGCACCATCTTCAACATCCAAGGAGAGCTCAACATGTGAAGGCCATCAATTAGTCTGAGGGTGCTTGACTGATGCGAACACCTACTTGATTCCCAACTCTGTGCATAGCTTTCCCATCTATTGACTTGCGAACTGGGTGCCATTATCAGACACCAAGCGCTTGGGTACACCAAAGCGGCACACTATATTCTTCCACACGAAGTGCTAGATCGTGTGGGTTGTGATTTGTGCTACGGGCTCAACCTCGATCCACTTCGTGAAGTATTCTATGGTGACCATGAGGTACTTCATCTGCCGCACAGCCAAAGGAAAGGGCCCCAGGATGTCAATTCCCCAGGTGTGGAATGGCCAAGGGCTGTATATAGATCTGAGCTCCTGTGGAGGCGCCTTGTGCCAATCTACATGTAGCTGACACTGTTTGCACTGCTGTGCATACTTCATGCAATCTTCCCTCATTGTTGGCCAGTAATACCCTGCTCGAATGGCCTTTGATGCCAAAGTGCGACCTCCTATGTGACTGTCACATATTCCTTCATGGGGCTCTTCCATTATACGCACGCACTGCTCACCATGCACACATACCAGAATGGGGTGTGTGAACCCGTGCCTATACAGCTCCCCATCAATGAGTGTGTACTTAGTTGAGTTCTTCTTCACCTTCCTCGCCTCTGTTGGCTCCATGGGCAACATCCCATCAGCCCAGTAGCGCTTGTAGGGCATCATCCATGTTTCCCCACTCTGCAACAACCATACCGATGACTCCTCTTCCCACCATCTGCCTTGCTGATTTGGTTGATTCCTACTAAATTATCAGCTGTGTATGTACGAGGTGTCCTCAGAGTCTCCTGGATGACTGTCCTCTGCCTGCCCCCCTTGCCCGAGCTTGCGAGTTTTGCCAACAAGTCAGCTCGGGCATTCTGATCTCTGGGCACATGCACTAATTCAAAATCCGCAAAGGAACTCTTCAACATCTGGACATACCCTAGGTATGAGGCCATTTGAGGGTCTTTGGCCTGGTACTCTCCTGTCACCTGACATGTGACTAATAGGGAGTCACTCTTTACCAAAAGACTCTACGCTCCCATCTCCTTAGCTAACAACATTCCAACGATTAGAGCCTCATACTCAGCCTGGTTGTTGCTGGCCTTGAAGGCAAATCGTAGGGCTTGCTCAATCAACAGCCCCTTTGGTCCTTCCAAGATCACCCCAGCTCCACTACCCTGTTGATTGGAAGACCCATCTACCGAAAGTACCCATCTAAAGTCAGGTACTTCCTGTTGGGTCTCTGCTGAGGACATCTCAGCCACAAAGTCGGCGTATACTTGGCCTTTGATTTGGCCTTTGATTGGGCCTCTGGGCTTGTACTGTATGTCGAATTCAGACAATTCCATCGCCCATCGCACCATCCTCCCTGCTACATCTGGCTTCTGCAAGACCTTCCTAATGGGTAGGTCTATTATCAACACCACCGTAAAGATTTGGAAGTAATGGCGAAGCCTACGTGCAGAGAACACTACGGCCAATGTCGCCTTTTCTATAGCCTGGTACCTCACCTCGGGCCCTTGCAGCACCTTACTAACAAAGTAGATAGGCTTTTGGCTTTGGTCCTGCTCCTGCACCAAGACTGAACTCACTGCCCTTTCGGTGACCGCGAAGTACAAGCACAATAAGGTACCAATCTATGGTTTGCACAGCACTGGCGGGCTGGCTAGATACTGTTTCAACTTGAGGAATGCTTCTTCACACTCTTTGGTCCACAAGAACCTACTGTTCCTCCTCAAGCATTGAAAATAAGGGTGACCCTTATCCCCCCCAGCTGACACAAACCTGGAAAGGGAAGCCATTCGACCTGTCAATTGTTGCACTTCCTTGACCGAAGTCAGGCTCCTCATGGCTAAGATCGCCGCACACTTGTTCGGATTGGCCTCGATTCCTCGTTTTGTTAGAAGGAAACCGAGGAACTTACCCGCTTCCACCTTAAAGACACACTTCTCTGGATTCAGCTTCAAACCATACTTAGCTATCGTAGTGAATAGCTCCTCCAAATCAGCGACGTGCTGATCTCTCACCTGGGATGTCACCACCATATCATCCACATAGGCTTGCACGTTGCGCCCCATCATAGGTGCAAGGACCTTGTCCATTAGCCTTTGGTAGGTGGCGCTTGCATTCTTCAACCCAAATGGCATGACTGTATAGCAGTAGCAGGACAGCTTGGTCATAAACGCCATCTTACTCTCGTCCATTAGGTGCATCTTGGTCTGGTTGTAACCAGAAAAGGCATCCAAGAAGCTGAGCAGCTTGCACCTCGAGGCGTTATCTACCAGCGCATCAATACTCGGCAAAGGATAAGAATCCTTTGGACATGCCTTATTGAGGTTAGTGAAGTCCACACACATCCTCCACTTCCCATTGGCCTTTTTCACCAACACCACATTTGCTAGCCACTCAGGATATTGGATTTCCCGTATGTGACCAGCCTTGAGCAGCTTTTGCGTCTCTTCCCTGATCACCTGCCTCCTTTCTTCGTTGAACTTCCTCCTCCTCTGACGGACAGGTCTGACTTGGGGATTCAACGCAAGGCGATGACACAAAAAAATCTGGGTCAATGCCTGGCATATCTGAGGCAGACCAAGCCAAAGCGTTCAAATGCCACTCTATGACTCCCGCTACTTGGTATTGTGCATCTTGGCATAGGGATTTGCCAAGTACGCTCTGCCTCCAATCTCCCTCTCTACTACCTCCTCCTCTGGTTCAGGTCGTCTCTCTCGGGTGCCTTTGCTCGTGCGACCCCGACATCTCCTTGGGGAAGGTCAGTATCAGTGCACTCTCCACCCGGTGGTTGGGTGGTCACCGTGCACACTCCCCTTCTTGTCTTAAGGCTATTCTTGTAGCACTTCTTAGCCTCCTTCTGATCTGACCTAATGGTGATCACCACACCCTCCATCGAGGGCAACTTCACCTTCATATGCCTCGTCGACGCTAAGACCCCCAGTCTGTTCAAAGCTAGCCTGCCCAGCAGTATGTTGTAGGCTGACGGGGCATTCACTACTAGATACTTGATGTTCTCGGTGCGGGAGGCCACCCCATCAGTGAAAGTGGTCCTCAGCTCTATGTATCCTCGCACCTTGACCTTGTCACCTGCGAACCCATACAGACAACCAGTATAAGGCCTTAGCTGATCTGGGGACAGCTGCAATTTGTTAAAGGTTGACCAAAACATCACATCGGCCGAACTCCCTTGATCAACAAGGACTTAGTGCACCCTTCTTCCCACGGTAACCACTGATATCACTACTTGATCATTGTCGTGAGGGACGACATCCAGGCGATCTACCTTTGTGAATGTGATGTCGATATCTGGGAAGTGGTCCTCCTGAGAATCCACCTGCGATGGTGTGGATCTCACCATGTATGGGCACTTCGTGCCCCTTATCAGCCCTCGGCGCCGCCGCCACCTCTCCCCCTTGTGACTCCTGCAAGTAATCGTTCAGGAAGCCGTTTTTGACCAGCTTATCAACCTGATGACCAAGGGCCAAGCAGTTTCGGATGGGATGGCCAAATGCTTGGTGGAACTCACACCAGGTGCCTTTGTTGGGCCCCAACCTCTTGCCTGTCTTTGGGGGCATCTTCAGCCTTTCTGCCACATTGGGAATGGCAATCAACTCTTTGAGCTCCACCAGGATGTTATGTCTGGGGGGCACATCCTCCTTAGCGCGTGCCCTGGTTTGAGGCTTCCTAGCCTCGTAGGGCTTCTACTTTCCCTGGGCTTTTCTTTTCTGTCGTCGCCTCATGTACCTGCAGGGGCTGAGGTCGACTAGGTTCTCGCGGTCGTGAAGAGGTTGCGCTCTCACGCTTTTCATTGAGTTCTCTTTCAGCGGCAATGTGAGCAACAACACGACGCTTGATGTCACCGAAGGTCTTTGGGCGACTTCTAATAAGGGACTCACTGAAAGGTCCTGGCAATACCCCCTTTCTGAAGGCGTGCACCACCATATCCTCATCTTTGGTGTGCAGCCTCACCACCATTGCCCCAAATCGGTTGAGGTAATCCTTAAGGGACTCCCTCTGATATTGCCTAACGTCAAATAGGTCATAAGACACCGGTGGGGGAGCCTGGTTGACGATATACTGTTCTCTGAACAGCGTGGAGAAATGTGCAAAGGACGTAACATGTCCCTCAGGGAGACTAACAAACCACTCCAGCGCTGTCCCCGTCAACATGGTCACGAAGAGCTTGCAATGCACCGCATCAGACCCTTCTGAAAGCATCATCTGCGTATGAAACGCCTTGAGATGCACTTTTGGATCCTCCACCCCCATGAACACAGTCTTAGGGCCCACGAAGGTAGCTGGGACCACCGTGTCCATGATTGCTTGGGAGAAAGGCATTAGGAAAGCCCTTGGCGGCATTGGTGGAACCTGATCATCCACCACACGATCCCCTACCTGCTGCAAGTTGCGCAAGTTCACGCGTAATTCTTCATTTGCCCTGTGTAACTCCTCGTTCCTAGCCTGTGATGCGGCCAGGTCCATCTGCATCCGCACTTGATCGGCCCTTGATTCCGCCACCGTCTCCTGGAGGGCGTGCATCGTTTCCATGAGTTGTTACATGGTGACGCTCTCACCCTCATTTGGCGGGACAGATCCTTGCCTGGTATTCCTCATGTCTTTGGTTTCTTCTCTTTTCCTTGGGTATGGGACCTTGTTTTACTTCGGCCCCACAGTGGGCGCCAAATGTTCTTGCCAATTCAATCTCCTGTCGGTTGATTCTACGACAATCACACGCCTCCTTCCCTCACCTTGAATTATGCTTTGCTGTCTCAAAATAACCTGGACCTGCAAGATAGAAAGGGGTGCCCTAGAGGCCGTTTGCACTCCGACACTCAAGTCAAAAACTGGGCAAGCACACCAAGTGTATTGAGTATTTCTGTTTAGGTATAGAAACTGCGTACCTTTGTGAAGTATTTTACTACCCTTTATATAGTCTAGGGTTTCTTCTACGTTGCTACCCATATTTAGGGTTTACAGGAATACCCTTGCGCTGCTATCACCCAGGCTTAGGGTAATCTAACACGTAAGGTTTCTTTAATTGGAGTGCAAATTTTAACAGGATGGTCACCTGGGTACCCCCTTGTGCACCAAGTCTCTGGGGCCACCTGTCCTGGGAGTGCCTTCATTGTTCAAGTGCCATGCATGCAGCCTCACTGGGAAACCCTAGTTCTGATGAGTACTCAACCCTTTAGGACCCTGCACCTAACTGTGCTTTCCCTGCCACACGCATAGGCACTTCGTGACTTAGGTCTCTCCTTACCTCTAGGTATTTTACTGATAATTGGTCTTCCCTCCAGACCCATCGTAGATGTTCTAGCTCTGTTGTTCGACACACCCAAGACCGATGTCACATCGACCCACTCTGATGCTGAGGACTCATCATCCTGCTGAGTGACGAGGACACATCAGTCCACCCTGGTGATCGACATGCTGATGACTAATCATCCCGCTAGTCCACACTACTTGTGGGACCCAGCCCACATGGCTCTGGCCCATGCTATGGGACCCAGCAGACGTAGCTCACCCTTACTAGCTGTTCTCGGTGTCCGAGGACTACTCGGTACATTATTATAGAGTTAACAACAATGCTATATATCATAATTATAACCGATTGCAAGAACAATATAACTGGTTGTTTATATCAGATACAGAAACATTAAACAGATAAACCAAGGCAAAGAAAGAGATAATCACACAAAGCAATCATACTGGTTCACTCAACCCCTGAGCTACATCCAGTTCTTGAAAATAATCTTCTGAGTTCTGATCCGGTCGGTCATCGGTAGTCGATGACGTCAGCAGCAGATGACCACGTGGGCCAGTCACAGAGTGACGCGTGGCATGAGATAGCAGATGAACCAGGGTGGAGATCGTTCAAGAACGGCGATCAGTGGTCAGTTACCGAGTGACCTCCACGAGCAGATCAGTTCCTACATGAGTGCCTGGAAGCAGAGCGCGAGAAGTGATGAAGCACCGATCATTCATCGGTGCATGCAGAGAGTGATCAGTCGTCGGGGGTTCCTTGCCAACACGTGTTAAACTGGGACCCAGGCTCCCAGCGAGAACGTTACCCAAGGACCTCGCCTGATTCCATAAGCAGAGCACGACAACGTAAAGAAGCGCCATTGGTCATCGGTCAGGGTGACACATCGATCACCAGCCAGCATGAGACATCGGCCATCGGCCATCGGTCAGGATGAGAGAGACCTCGGTCATCGGTATATGTCGAGGTGACATCGGCCGCGGCGATGTGAACAACGCGACTAGTGATCAGTAAAGCGCCCAGAGGCAGGGGGTGGCCTTAGTCGCGAGACGACCATGCATGAAGATGGGAAGACGCAGTTAGGTGCAGAATCCTGCTGGGACAAGAACCCATCAAGGCTAGAGTCTCCCAGTGAGGTTGCATGCATGCCACGTGGACCGTGAAGATGTTCCCAGAGAATAGGTAGGGCAGATGGGCACAGAAATTGAGGGGTACAGAGGTACCCACGCGGCCTCCCTTGTCAGACTTTGCACTCAAGTGAGGAAGGCCTGCACGCAAGGTAGGCCTGGGGGGTAGACAGCGGCGGTGCAGAGCAATCAAGTGGCCCTAGAGGTAGCCAGTAGGGGGCGACGTGGGTTTATACGAGGAAGAAGAACGCTGAACCAGGTATGAGATACGTAACCCAGAAACTAGACAAAGAGAGTTCTTGGTGTTCCCTTGCCCAAAACTGACTTGAGCGTCGAAGCTACACCGGCCGCTAGGGCGCCCCTCTGTGTTTGCAGGAACCGTTTGCTTCGTTCGAAGGGAAGCCAACCGGAGGAACGGACACGGACGCGGGAGGAACGCGGAGCCCATCCACGCTCGAGTCCGCGGTGGGATCATTTGGCGCCCACCATGGGGCACGAAGTAAAACGAAGCCCCCATACACAAGAACGAGAGTAGAAATCGCACAAATGAGTAGAAGAACCAAAAAAACGGTACCTGCGCCATCGGCTGAAGAAGGAGCTGTTACCATGGCGCAGGTCATGGAGATGATGCGCGCGCTGCAAGAGAATGTCGCGGCATCGAGAGCTGAGCAAGAGAAGATGCATGCAGAGCTGACTGCATCGCATAGCAGAAATGAAGAGCTGAACCGCGTGAACGAGGAGTTGCGTAGGGAATTGCAGGCGCAGAATGAGCGCGTATTCGAAGATAGAACGTCGATGCCGCCGTCGCCCCCTAGAGCATTTCCTATGCCTTTCTCCCTCGAGATCATGAACACGGTGGTGCCTCCCAACCTGGTGGGAGTGAAGGCGTCGTTCACGGGGGTGGAAGACCCAGAAGCACATTTGGCAGTCTTCCACACTCAGATGATGCTGTCTGGAGGTTCAGACGTTGTGTACTGCAAAATGTTTATGAGCACGCTGAGCGGAGTAGCTATGGAGTGGTTCGTGAGCCTGCCGGAGGGCCACATCACCTCTTTCCATCAGTTTTCAAAGCTGTTCACGGAGCAGTACATCGTGAACAGAGCGCCACCAGTGGTGTCTTATGATTTGTTCGACGTGCGCCAGTACCAAGGGGAGTCGCTGAAGTACTTCCTCAACCGTTTCGCTGCGCAGGTGGTAAGATTGCCCAGCAAGGACGAGAACATGTTAGTGCACGCGTTCAAGAAAGGCGTGCTGCCTGGTCCTTTCAGTGAATCCCTCATCAGGAGCCACCCCGCCACCTTTGCTGAGATACGGCGACACGCGGTGGCGCACATTGTAGCAGAGGCAGAGGTCTCTGAGAAGAGAGGCAGCACTGCGCCGACAAAGCCGCGCGGAGGTCAGGGGAAGCAGCAGCAACAGGTGCGGGTGTATGAGGCCAAGGAGGAGAGGAAGGCGCAGGGAAGGCCTCGTCCGTATGCACCTAGGAAGGACCAGCCCAGGGGGCGTGCAAGGGAGAACAACACACCCCCTAGGTATGATTTCGTGATAGAGTTGGCAGAGCTGATCGCCATCCCTGTCGTGGCTGGAAGACTCCGAGTACCAGAGAAAACCGACAAGGTACTTGGAGGGAGGAAGGACGAGTGGTGTGAGTTCCATCAGGCTTATGGACACACGCTCCGATCCTGCCTGACGTTGGGGCATCAACTTGCTGAGTTGGTGAAGACAGGATTCCTGACCGATTACCTGCGGGAGGCGCAAGGTGATCGCGCTTCGGGGTCTCAGACAGGCGATCAGCAACACGAGGTCCCTGTGCATGGGGACGTGAGGTGATGGAGGATGCAACGCTGGGGGGGCTCCCAGGTAGCTCAGGTGGAAGCTGAGGCAGAGATGAACGAGGGTTACGCTTCTGTGAACTTCGCCAGACCCCAGGTAGTGTGGGATTTCTGCACGTTTGCAGGAGAAAGAGGGATTGGAGAAGCACTTGAAATCATGAGCTTCCCGCACGAGTTCGAGGAAGTCCAGTCAGTTCGCTTTAACACACTTCGCGATGGTGTAACGAAGGGGAAGCACCAAGCTTATGGAGAGCTTGGGAAGCGCGAACAAGTTTGAAGTGAAGGACAAAGCTTTTCGTCATTGCTGGAAGAATGGTGTGCTCGCCAGGTCGGTCATCGCCTATGAAAGGAAGGGGTCCATACAGAGTGGTTGAAGCGTTGGAGAGTGGAGCTTATTGGCTGGAGACTCTGCATGGAGCACCTATCCCCAGGACGTGGAACGCTATACACTCAAGTTTCTACTTCAGTTAAGTTGTAAGGTAGATGCGTTCTTACGCTGTACACACACTCAATGTATATACTGTAAATAGTTGAGCAGATCAGGGGGCACTCTTTTCCCTGATGAGGGTTTTTAACGAGGCCACCCAATAAAAAAGGTTTCAGTATACCAAGTGTGCACGTGTTTTCCAGTTTAAAGTTCTCCTTGCCCCAGGTGCAAGTACAGGTGCTCGGTGGTCAGTTACCAAGTGGCCACCACCCACAGATCAGCCCCTAAGATAAGCGCTTGGAAGCAGAACGCGAGCAGTCATCGGTGCACTCAGAGCGCGATCAAACATCGGTGCACTCAGAGCGCGATCAGTCATCGGTGCATGGAAAGCAGAGCACTCCTCGGTGCATGGTCATCGGGGTCTTGCCAACACGTGTTAAGCTGGGACCCAGGCTCCCAGCGAGAGCGTTACGCATGTACCTCGCATGATTCCAAGCCAGAAGAAGAGGAGTTGCCCACTCAAAGGGCGTGCGGTGATACCATGCAGGCAGGGATGCGCCTGGCGAGTGCGTTTAGACAGCCACCCCTGGTGCTCCCCTGGGAGCATGCACTCACTCAGAGAAGAAAGTTCTCACCCTCGACTTTATACAGTGGGGTGCAGGCGAGAGAAAGACCTCACCCTCAACTTCTTACAGCGAGGCGGAGGCAACAGGAACCAGACCTAAAGGTCGATGACCTTGGGGCAAGCAAGAGGGGTCAACAAGAAAAGCTCTTCTTCCCCGAAGCAAGACATCATCTTCGCGTTTAAGCACCAAGAAGCAGAGCGCGATCAGTCGTCGGTGCACCCAAAGCAAGATCAGCCGTCGGTGCATGTCGGGGTGAGCACTCGGTCGGTGCATGGTAATCGGGGTCTTGCTAACACGTGTTAAGCTGGGACCCAGGTTCCCAGCGAGAGCGTTACGCATGCACCTCGCATGATTCCAGAAGAAGATTGGTCATCGGGGTCTTGCTAACACGTGTTAAGCTGGGACCCAGGTTCCCAGCGAGAGCGTTACGCATGCACCTCGCATGATTCCAGAAGAAGATTGGTCATCGGGGTCTTGCTAACACGTGTTAAGTTGGGACCCAGGTTCCCAGCGAGAGCGTTACGCATGCACCTCGCATGATTCCAGAAGAAGATTGGTCATCGGGGTCTTGCTAACACGTGTTAAGCTGGGACCCAGGTTCCCAGCGAGAGCGTTACGCATGCACCTCGCATGATTCCTGAAGCAGAGCACTCATCGGTGCATGGTCATCGGGGTCTTGCCAACACGTGTTAAGCTGGGACCCAGGCTCCCAACGAGAGTGTTACGCATGCACCTCGCATGATTCCAAACCAGAAGAAGAGGAGTTGCCCACTCAAAGGGCGTGCAGTGATACCATGGAGGCAGGGATGCGCCTAGCGAGTGCGCTTAGACGGCCACCCCTTGTGCTCCCCTGGGAGCATGCACCCACTCAGAGGAGAAAGTCCTCACCCTCGACTTTGTACAGCGGGGTGCAGGCAGAGAAAGTCCTCTTCCTCTGCTTTTTACAGCAAGGTTGAGGCGAGAGAAAGTCCTCTTCCTCTGCTTCTTACAGCAAGGTTGAGGCAAGAGAACCAAGTCCTTCTCCTCTGCTTCATACAGCAAAGTTAAGGCAACAGAGAAAGTCCTCTTCCTCTGCCTTTTACAGCAAGGTTGAGGCGAGATAAAAAGTCCTCACCTCGACTTTGTACAGCGAGGCTGAGGCGAGAGGAGAAAGACCTCACCTCGACTTCTTACAGTGAGCCTGAGGCAAGAGGGGTCATCGAGAAGCAATCCCCAAAACACAGGCGTCATCTTTGGTGTTCGGGCCCTCTATGCACCTAGCGCTGGAGTGACACAGAAGTAATGCGAAACCTGAAGCGCGATGACTGATCGGTGGTGCGCTAACATGCTAGTCGGTGATCGGTAGTAAAGCTCTGAGTATGAAAGCTTCCCCAAACAAGCTCTTGGGCGATCAGTCGAAGCATTTAGACACCATCAGGTCAGTCATCCAACATAAATTTATGCATAAAAACTGTTAAAGAGAATGCTAAGGTACACTTGGTCGGGATCAAGTTAGAAGCCAAGTTTGAAGGGTCACAGTGAGGTCGCGCTGAGGCCTAAGCCAGTTAACAGTTGGCCACATGCTGAGTGAGTTAAGGATGGAGGGAGAGAAAGGCAGCTGAGAAAAAGAGATTACACAAAAGGAGAAGTCGCAAGGGAAGAAGCTCAAGGAGGAGGAATGAGCTTGCCATCGACCACTGAATGGTGGAGGCTAAGTGGGGTAGAGTCCAAGTCTGGAAGGACGCAGTGAACCTGCTGCAAGCCCATGGAACCCATCTATCAGAGCCTCGGCACCAGCAGCCATGGTCTCAGGTACATCGGCTTCGAGCTCCTTCTTCTCTTTGGCAAGGAAGACCACTTAGTCTCTTCGCTGAGAACAAATTCACAGCTCGAGACAAGGGGGCTTGTGATCCGGTCGGTCATCGGTAGTCGATGACGTCAGCAGCAGATGACCACGTGGGCCAGTCATAGAGTGACGCGTGGCATGAGATAGCAGATGAACCAGGGTGGAGATCGTTCAAGAACGGCGATCAGTGGTCAGTTACCGAGTGACCTCCACCAGCAGATCAGTTCCTACATGAGCGCCTGGAAGCAGAGCGCGAGAAGTGATGAAGCACCGATCAGTCATCGGTGCATGCAGAGTGATCAGTCGTCGGGGGTTCCTTGCCAACACGTGTTAAACTGGGACCCAGGCTCCCAGCGAGAACGTTACCCAAGGACCTCGCCTGATTCCATAACCAGAGTACGACAACGTAAAGAAGCGCCATCGGTCATCGGTCAGGGTGACACATCGTTCACCAGCCAGGATGAGACATCGGCCATCGGTCAGGATGAGAGAGACCTCGGTCATCGGTATATGTCGAGGTGACATCGGCCGCGGCGATGTGAACAACGCGACCAGTGATCAGTAAAGCGCCCAGAGGCAGGGGGTGGCCTTAGTCGCGAGACGACCATGCATGAAGATGGGAAGACGCAGTTAGGTGCAGAATCCTGCTGGGACAAGAACCCATCAAGGCTAGAGTCTCCCAGTGAGGTTGCATGCATGCCACGTGGACCGTGAAGATGTTCCCAGAGAATAGGTAGGGCAGATGGGCACAGAAATCGAGGGGTACAGAGGTACCCACGCGGCCTCCCCTGTCAGACTTTGCACTCAAGTGAGGAAGGCCTGCACGCAAGGTAGGCCTGGGGGGTAGACAGCGGCGGTGCAGAGCAATCAAGTGGCCCTAGAGGTAGCCAGTAGGGGGCGACGTGGGTTTATACGAGGAAGAAGAACGCTGAACCAGGTATGAGATACGTAACCCAGAAACTAGACAAAGAGAGTTCTTGGTGTTCCCTTGCCCAAAACTGACTTGAGCGTCGGAGCTACACCGGCCGCTAGGGCGCCCCTCTGTGTTTGCAGGAACCGTTTGCTTCGTTCGAAGGGAAGCCAACCGGAGGAACGGACACGGACGCGGGAGGAACGCGGAGCCCATCCACGCTCGAGTCCGCGGCGGGATCAAGTTCCACTATGTAAAACACAACAGTTTACATACACACAACAACAACAAGAGAGGATCTTTTAACCTAAGATCACACACACTCTCTTCAAAACACCACACACCTTAAACTAGAACACCTTATGATTTTAAAGGATTTTACACACTTACAAGAATTGAAAGAATACAATCTCAGGAAAAAAGAAAGGAATAGAAAACACCTGATTTAAACGTTCCTAGATTCGTGTAATAATCATAACATCAGCTATTTAAGCAATCTTTAAACTTTAGCAAAAACTCTTCTCAAAACTGATTTCTCAAAACTCTTTCAAATCTCTGTAGAACTCTCTTTTGCAAACTCTTTCTGTATCTCAAAATGTATTTCACTTTTTTCTATATTGTTCTTGCCGGTTGACTCGCCTGTCAGTTGACTCCACGACGCTCACACGCCTCCTTCCTCACGTTGATATGTGCTTGATTCTTGCGAAACAATCTGCACCTGCAAAAGAGAAAGGGGCGCCCTAGAGGTCGTTTGCACTCCGACGCTCAAGTCAAGATGGGCAAGAAACACCAAGTGTATTGAGTCTCTCTGTGTTTAGGTCTAGAAACTGCGTACCTTTATGAAGTATTTTACTGTCCCTTATATAGTCTAGGGTTTACTGCGCCGCTAGCCCTAATTAGGATTCACTGCGCTGCTAGCTATATTCAGGGTTTATTGGAATACCCTTGCGCCGCTATCACCCAGTCTTAGGGTAATCTAGCACATAAGGTTTCCTTTTCTGGAGTGCAAACTCTAACAGGGTGACCACCTGGGTGCCTCCTCGTGCACCTAGTCTCTGGGGCCACCTGTTCTGGGAGTGCCTTCACTGTTCACGTGCCATGCATGTAGCCTTCACCGGGAAAACCCTAGTTCTAGTGAGTACTCGTCCCCTCAGGACTCTGCACCTAACTGTGCTCTCTCTGCTACCCGCATAGGCTCTTCGTGATTCAGGCCTCTCCCTACCTCTGGGTATTTAACTGGTCATTGGCCCACTCTGGGAACCAATCTTAGCTGTTCTGGTTACGCTGTTCAAATCACCCAAGACCGATGTCACCTCGTCACACTCTGTTGCCGAGGACTGATCACCCTACGAAGTGACGAGGACACATCAGTCCCTTCTGGCGATCATCACAGCGATGACTAATCACCCTTCTCTCTGGGGACATGCTGATGACTAATCACCCTTCTCTCTAGGGACATGCTGATGACTAATCACCCCTCTCTCTGGGGACATGCTGATGACTGATCACCCTTCTCTGAGGGGATACACCGATGAATGATCACCCTTCTCTGAGGGGACACACCGATGACTGATCACCCTTCTCTGAGGGGACACACCGATGACTAATCACCCTTCTCTGAGGGGACACACCGATGACTGATCACCCTTCTCTGAGGGGACACACCGATGACTGATCACCCTACTCTGATGGGACACACCGATGACTGATCACCCTCTAATCCAAGCTGCCTACGGGGTCCACTCCACGTGGCTTTGGCCCATGCTGTGGGACCCAGCTGACGTGGTTCGCCCGTTACTATCTGTTCTCAGTGTCCGAGGACTGGTCGGTACATATATGTTTAAAAGATAAGAGTCTCTATTTATAAACCTCACAAAATGCCTTTTTGAATCTATTAGGAAAACTAGCTGATTTTCAAAATTCAACCGATTGAAGTTTCAAAATAACCGATTGATTTGGTTAAAGCTATTATAAAACAGTTAAAAAACCCACCAAACTGACCAATGAGTACCAATCGGTTAAAATGAGAAAATAACCGGTTGTTTATCACTTAGCTTTTCAAAAACAAGTTTGCTCAAGCTAAGGTTCTGAATCAAGGACGAATAAAAAAAATTCTAAAACAGAAACAAAACATCTAAACCTAACTTCATCACAGCAACCAAGCTCTGCACATATTTTTCACAGATTTGATTCATCAAAGCCTTTGGTTCCAACATTCTCCCCCTATTTGATGAAGACAAATCCCTGGTTGCTTTGGAAGGGATGTTTTAGAATTTGATCACCTCCAGTCACAGATAGAGCACACAATATTCTTTTCCAAAGGTTAGTGCACCATAAAACGTGTTTCACATTTAGACAGAGAGAAAAACCAAACCATAGGTGCTACAGCAGAAGAACAACCGGTTGAACCACAGATATAACCAGTTAAACCTATCAGAGCAGCTAAACCTTCTATCTAATGCAGAGTGATTAAAGGCAGAAATAAGATATGCAGTTATAAGCAATTACAACCCAAAGAAACCACATTAATTCTCCCCCTATTTGTCTTATCAAATAGATAAAAGGAGGGATCAAGATAAAGCATTGAAAACAACCATACCAAGTTCATGCCTTAGTGTATAAAACTTGTCTTTGGAGAGAGGTTTAGTAAAGATGTTAGCAAGTTGCCTCTCAGTAGCAATAAATTTGACTTCACAGTCACCATTCTCTACATGGTCGTGAATGAAATGATGCCTTATTTCAATATGCTTTATTCGTGAGTGTTGTACTTGATTCTTAGTAAGGTTGATTGCACTTGTGTTGTCACAATAGAGTGGGATTTTGCTTATCTGCAGTTCAAAGTCTTCTAATTGTTGTTTGATCCATAAAATTTGAGCACAACAGCTACCTGCAGCTATGTATTCTACTTCAGCTGTTGATAAAGCAACACATGCTTGCTTTTTGATGTGCCATGATATTAAGCTTGATCCAAGTAAGTGGCATGTTCCACTGGTGCTTTTTCTGTCTAATTTGCAACCTACAAAGTCAGAATCAGAGAAATCAAAAAGCTGTATAGAGGAATGAGAGGGATACCACAATCCAACTTGAGGAGTGCCTTTGAGATACTTTAGTATTCTCTTGGCAGCTTTGAGGTGTGACTCCTTGGGACATGATTGAAACCTTGCGCATAGGCAAACAACAAATATGATATCTGGTCTACTAGCTGTGAGATACAGTAGAGAGCCTATCAAGCCCCTGTACATGGTTTGATCTACTTCTAGTCCAGCTTCATCAGCATCTAAATAACAGTTGGTAGCCATTGGTGTTGATGCAGATTTGGAGCTGTCCATTTCAAACTTTTTAAGTATCTTCTCATTGCAGTATTTGGTTTGGCACACAAAGATTCCTTCTGTTGATTGTTTGATTTGCAATCCAAGGAAGAAGGTGACTTCCCCCATCATAGACATTTCAAATTCTCCCTGCATAGCTTGTACAAACTCCTCACACAGTTTTTCATTAGATGAACCAAAAATAATATCATATACATAAATTTGTACTAAAATGATAGCAGATTTGGATTTGTTAATGAAAATGGTTTTATCAATTTTTCCTTTTTCAAGAGTGAGATAGGAGAAAGCAACTTAACCTCTCATACCATTGCCTTGGTGCTTGTTTGAGGCCATACAATGCTTTCTTTAATTTGTACATCCTTCTTCTTGATTGTAGCCTTTGGCAACCAGCCTTGCCTTGTTCCTTGTGATAACTCCAGAATCATCTGTCATATTTCTGAATACCCACTTCGTGCCTATGATATTCATCTAAGTTGTTTGAGGGACAAGGGTCCACACATCATTTCTCACAAATTGGTTGAGCTCCTCATGCATAGCTACTATCCATTGTTCATCTTTCAAGGCTTCCTTGATTGACTTTGGTGCAATCCTGGAGACAAATGTTGTATGATTGCAGTAGTTTGCAACACTCCTTCTGGTAGATACTCCTTTTTTTATCTGCCCAATGATGTTTTCAGCAGATAGATCTCTGGGAATTCTCCATTCTTTTTGAAAAGAACTTTGTTGCAAATTTTCAATCGGTTGTTTTGCAGGTTCAACCTGTTGAATTTCTATATTGTTTTCCAGATTCTTTAGAAATGAGCTCTGTTCATCTTTTTCAATGCTATCTGATCCTGCCGCGGACTTGAACGTGGAGGATGTGCCTCGTCACTCCTTCGTCTAGCCTTCTGCAGCTGCATGTTCTGCAAGAACGCTCCAAGAACCTTCGCCGGAACTCCAAACAATGCCTGCAAAACAACACAGACGACGCCTCTAGCGGCCGTGTGCACTCCAACGCTCAAGTTAGGCAACAGGAACACCAAAAACTCTCACTGAATCTCTCTGTGAGACTCGTCTGTGCTCAGATCCACTTTCTCTCTCTCTGTAACCGAATTCTGTTATCACTGTGCCACGTGTACAAACGCTCCCACAATGACTCAGAAACTATGTCTGGTAAATTTGTGTAAACTTGTAATCTGGAAAACTTGTGTGTACCTGACATAAGGTAGAGTACCTTTATACTTAGGCCACGCTTCTCTCCCAGATGGTGACACGTGGAGGCATGCAACTGGCATCTGACCGTACACGTGTCACACCTGGAAGGCTTCTGCGCGTTTCTCTTGTGCGGCTAAGTTATCCTCTTGCGGAGTAACTTAGCGCGTTTCTTCTGTCTGAATGAGTGCATGCTCCTAGGAGAGCACCTGGTGGGGCTGGTCTAAGCACACTCACCAGGCGTATCCTGCCTCCATGGCCTCTCCACACGTCCTCTGAGTGAGTGCATGCTCCCAGGAGAGCGCCTGGTGGGGCTGGTCTAAGCACACTCACCAGGCGTATCCTGCCTACATGGTCTCGTCGTGCATCCTCTGAGTGGGTGCATGCGAGGTGCATGCGTAACGCTCTCGCTGGGAACCTGGGTCCCAGCTTAACACGTGTTGGCAAGAACTCCGATGACCGATCTCGCTCTGCATGCACTAACGACCGAGCGGTGCCTCATTACTATCCACCGACGACCGTGCGGTGCCTCATGACCTTCCACCGACGACCTGCGGTGCCTCATGACCTTTCACCTACGACCGTGCGGTGCCTCATGTCCTTCCACCGACGTCCGTGCGGTGCCTCATTACTTTCCACCGACGTCCGTGCGGTGCCTCATGACTTTCCACCGACGTCCGTGCGGTGCTTCCAGACGCTTATCTAGGCACCGCTCTGGGGGTGGTGGCCACTTGGTAACTGACCACCGATCACCATTCTAAGTGGACTCCTCCCTGATTCGCCTGCCATCTCATGCTACGTGTCACCCTGTAACTGGTCCACGTGGTCATCTGCAACTGACATCACTGACTACCGATGACCGACCGGATCGCAAGCCCCCCAGTCTCGAGCTGTGAACTTGTTCTCAGCGAAGAGACTAAGTGGTCGCACCCTCGGTCCACGTGGCAGGTGAGGCCACGTCACGTGCTGCTCACGTGTCTGCTCTTTAACGTTATGACTTCCACGCTTTATCTCTCGACACGTGGACACATCAACGGCTCATACTGAGTGTCGCTACCGTTTACTTCATTCAAAAGAGGCGCGCGCTAGCACTGTTGCATCACCTTCTTCAGCATACTCAATCTGTCTTCCAGAACCCTCAGCCTTCTCTCTGCGTGCACATTCTCTTCGATCTTTCGATCTTCCACCCTTCTCCGATCATCAAAAGGTTTGTCTTTTCTTCTCCCTTGGTGTATTTAGAGCATTTCTACTGTTTACATTCATGTTTTTCATCACTGTTCATTCATCTTCTCTATTTTCTTCTTCTAAACCCGCGCCATGGTTCACTGTTCTTTTCTCTCAATCTCTACTTCTCCTTATTCCTCTTATTCACCTGAACCTTCTTTCTTGCTCTCTCCCTCTATTTTTTACCGAACCATTCATTATTTCCCTCTTCTCTCTTTCATCTGATTTTGCTCCTTCCTTTCCTCCATTGCAGCTTTCGGCAATGGCTCGCGTAAGGCAAACGGCATGCCTCGTTGCCTCTTCCTCTGGTGCCCAGCCCCCAAGGCCTGCACCATCGTCATCCTCTGCACCAACTCTGATGGCATTTTCATGTGTTCTTCTTGAATCAAAGTAGAAATAGATGGAGCGGAAGCAATGGATGAGTGAAACAAGACCCTCCTAGGAGTTGTGTTGGTCTTGAAGGTGCATGATGAGTATGGGTTGAGTGGTTCGGCCAGCTCAAGGGAGAAGGTGAAAGGATTGAAGTTTATAGCCTAGATTTCTAGGAGGAGTAAAGCTTGTGCACAAAAATGGCAGCATAACATTACTCAAATAAACTTGAAAATACATGAGGTAGGCCTCCTTATTTATAGATTTAGGAGCCTTGGTGAGCAAGCTTAAAGGGTAGGGATGGAAATACAAAAAGTGGGGGCTGCCTAGGGTATTGACTTTAGTTAAACCACACCATCATCCTAATATTCTAGAAGATAGGTCAAAAATGCAACATTTGATAGTACACCCCTCCCTCTTTTGCTAAAGGCACCTATTTGCTAGCACACCCCTCCTTCTATTGCTAAGGGCACCTTTTTGATAGCACACCCCTAAGTTAGCAAGTTTTGCTTTCTACACTACACTAATCTACTAAGCTACCCCTAATGGGCCTCCAAGTAGCATGTACAAGGTCTTCTCCCTCCCATCCGTGGCTTCTTCTATGTGTGCTTGGATATGTTTAGCCATGGATCTTGTGAGAGGTCCTAGACGGTCTAGCTCCATGGATAGCCTCCCTCCTTCACGTCCTAGACGCTCACTTCTTGGAACTAGACGCTCCTCTTGGTCTAGACGGTCTTCTTGGTTTGGGCCTTGGCTTCCTTGGTTAGATGTGCTTGGCCCTCCTCCATCATCCCCTCCCCCTTGGAAAGGATTTGTCCTCAAATCCAGCTCGTCATCGTCATTGGTACCTACAAATGGAGAAAGATCAATTACATTAAATGTGTCATGTACTCCATATTCAAGAGGTAGGTCCAATTTATATGCATTGTTGTTGACTCGCTTAAGGACTTGGAAGGGTCCCTCACCTCGGGGACTTAGTTTGGACTTCCTTTGATTTGGAAATCTTTCTTTTCGAAGATGAAGCCAAACTAAGTCTCCTTCCTCAAAAATTATTTCTCTCTTCCCTTTGTTGTTGTGTTTTGTGTACTTCTCATTTTGTTGTTGTATTTGAATTTTAATCTTCTCATGCATTTTCTTGACAAAATCAGCCTTGATTACTCCTTCCTTATGCACAAAATCTTGTGGATTAGGAAGAGGAATTAAATCCATGGGCGTGAGAGGATTAAAACCATATACTACCTCAAAAGGAGAAGCATTAGTAGTCTTGTGAACTACTCTATTGTAAGCAAATTCAATGTGGGGAAGGTACTCATCCCAAGATTTGTGGCTGCCCTTCATGATAGCCCTAAGCATAGTTCCAAGAGATCTATTGACTACTTCGGTTTGCCCATCCGTTTGAGGATGACAAGAAGTTGAGAATTGTAGTCTTGTTCCAAGTTTACCCCAAAGAGTTTTCCAAAAGTGACTTATAAACTTGGGATCTCTATCGGACACTATACTTCTAGGGAGACCATGGAGTCTCACCACTTCTCTAAAGAAGAGTTTAGAAATATTTTGAGCATCATCTACTTTGTGGCATGGAATAAAGTGAGACATTTTGCTAAAACGGTCCACTACCACAAAGATAGAGTCATGGCCTCTTGCAGTCCTAGGAAGTCCTAAAATGAAATCCATGCTAATGTCTTCCCAAGGAGCATTTGCAATCGGCAAAGGGGTGTAGAGTCCATGCGGCATTGTTCTAGACTTTGCTTTTAAACATGAGATACATCTAGAGCAATGGCGTTGGACATCTTTCCTCATGTGTGGCCAACAAAATTTTGCTTTCAAAAGATCTAGAGTCTTATCAACTCCAAAATGGCCCATGAGTCCCCCTTCATGTGATTCTTTGACAAGGAGTTTTCTATGTGTTCCTTGGGGAATGCAAAGTTTTCCTTCTTTAAAAAGATATCCCTCGGACACATAGTAACCTCCTTGCGCTCTATGTAGACATTGGGCATAGATGGATGAAAGTTCTTGATCTTCTTGGTAAAGCTCTCTTATGTGGTCAAATCCAAGAATTTGGGCACCCAATTTTGAAAAGAGTGTGTGGCGTCTTGAAAGAGCATCGGCCACTATATTGGTGCTTCCTTTCTTGTATTTGATTACATAAGGAAATTGTTCAAGAAATTCCATCCATTTTGCATGTCTCTTATTGAGCTTGTGTTGGCCCTTTAAATATTTTAAAGACTCGTGATCACTATGGATAACAAATTCTTTGGACACAAGATAGTGTTCCCAAGTCTTTAGGGCTCTCACAAGAGCATAGAGCTCTTTGTCATAAGTGGGGTAGTTGAGGGTGGCACCATGGAGTTTTTCACTAAAATAAGCAATGGGGTGTCCACCTTGCAACAATACCGCGCCTATGCCTACTCCCGATGCATCACACTCTATCTCAAAAGTTTTGGAAAAATTTGGGAGAGATAGGATGGGTGCATTGGTGAGTTGAGCTTTTAGCCTTTGAAAGGCTTGCTCATGCTTTTCATTCCAACAAAATGCAACATCTTTTTTAACAAGTTCATTCAAAGGAGAAGCTAGGCTAGAAAAATTAGGCACAAACCTTCTATAGAAGCTAGCTAACCCATGAAAACTTCTTACATCACTTACATTTTGTGGAGTTGGCCACTCTTGGATGGCTTTGATTTTCTCGGGATCTACATGTACCCCCGTTTTGTTTACTATAAAGCCTAAAAAGACTACACTATCTACACCAAAGGTACACTTATCCCTATTTGCAAAAAGACTATTTTTCCTAAGAACTAGAAAGACTTCCCTAAGGTGACTTAGATGGTCTTCTAGGGTTTTACTATATACTAAGATATCATCAAAGTAAACTACTACATATTTACCTATACAATCCCTCAAGGTGTGATTCATAAGCCTCATGAATGTGCTTGGAGCGTTAGTGAGTCCAAAGGGCATCACCAACCACTCATATAATCCAAATTTGGTCTTAAAAGCGGTTTTCCACTCATCACCTTCCTTGATTCGAATTTGGTGATATCCACTTTTAAGGTCAATTTTGGAGAATAGAGTTGACCCATGCAATTCATCAAGCATATCATCAAGCCTTGGGATTGGATGCCTATACTTGATGGTGATGTTGTTGATTGCTCTACAATCACAACACATGCGCCATTTTCCATCTTTTTTAGGCACCAACAAGACAGGTACAGCACAAGGGCTTAGACTCTTTTGAACCCAACCCTTCTCCAACAAGTCTTGAACTTGTGATTCTATCTCCTTTGTTTCCTCGGGGTTGGTTCTATAAGCAGGCCTATTTGGTAGGCTTGCCCCCGGAATGAAGTCAATTTGATGTTCTATCCCCCTAAGAGGAGGAAGCCCATTGGGTCCTTCTTGTGAGAATAGATCGTCAAATTCACTCAAAAGGTTTTCTATTTGAGGAGGTAAAACCGTGAGTTCATTACTTGTGGCAGTGCATGTAAGTGCTCCTTTACAAAAGATAAGGCTTGGTTGTTCAACAAGAAGCAAGTTTTCTAAAACATTTTCAAAAGGCTTTTCTTGTAGACCAACCTTGTGGGAAGGAACACTCTTCTCCCACGCCTTCCTATCCCTAAGGATTTTCTCTTTTTCTAGCACTCTTTTTTTTTTGTTTTCCTCATCCCTCTTTTGTTTCATTTGTATTTGGTCTTTCACCACTTGAGAATGTGGTAAAGGACTAAGTACAAACTTCTTATATTTATGGGTGAAGGAAATCTCGTTAGTGAGACCATCATGCAAGGTTTTCTTGTCAAATTGCCATGGCCTCCCTAATAAGATATGGCAAGCTTCCATAGGCACTACATCACATAAAACTTTATCTTTGTATTTCCCTATGGAAAACTTGATTTCCACTTGCTTATCTACATGTAGTTCCCCATTTTCATTAAGCCATTGAAGTTTGTAAGGTTTTGGGTGAGGAACCACTTGTAGCTTAAGCTTTTCAACCATCCTAGCACTACAACAATTACAACTAGATCCACTATCCACAATGAGGGAACATATATTTTCTAAAACATTGCATCTTGTATGAAATATGTTCTCCCTTTGTGTTTCAATGGATGTGCTAGGGTGATTGTTGAGGGTTCTCCTAATCATAAGCAATTCTCCCTCTAATGGAGCTACCCTCTCATCCTCTCCCCCTTCCTCTTTCTCACTAAGCTCATCCTCGCCACTAGTGTATTCGTCTACACCTTTAAGAAACAAAGTCCTTTGGTTTGGACATTGTGCTTGCACATGCCCCCTACCATAGCACTTAAAACATTTAACATCTCTAGCTCGGATGGGTGGGGTTGAGGTTTCTTTGGTGAAGGGTTTGGTAGGTTCTTTTGGTTTTTCCTTAGATGTACTACCCTCCCTTTTAAACTCTCTCTTGGGATAAAAGTTAGAATAGGGGCTCACCTTTTGACTTGATGTTTTGCGCAAATTTTGTTGCTCAACTTTAATGCAAAGTTGAACCAAATCATTCAAGTCTTGATAAGGTAAGAGCTCTACTCTATCTCTTATCTCAAGTGATAGACCACTAAGGAACCTAGATATGGTGGTTTCCTCTTCCTCTCTAATAGAGGCTCTCATCATATAGAGCTCCATCTTTTGCCTATACTCTTCTACACTCATATTCTTTTGTTGGAGTCTTTGGAGCTTGTCCATCAACTCCCTATGGTAGTAAGAAGGTATATGTCGACGTCTTAGGGCTCCCCTAAGGTCATTCCAATATTCTATGGGAGGTTCCCTATGAAGACGTCGGTCTCTTTCTAAAGAGGTCCACCAATACATGGCATTTCCTTGGAAACTAAGGGTGGCTAAGGGTACTTTTCGTTCCTCACTTACCCTATGGCAAGCAAAGAGTTGCTCTACCTTCATCTCCCAATCTAGATATATTTCTACATTTTCCTTTCCATGAAAATGAGGTAGGTCTACTCTAGTTTCCCTTGGCACCTCTTGTTCCCTTTGCCTAGTTCTTCTAGGGGGTGGTTGGTAGTAGTCATTAATTCTAAGGCTTCCCTCCCCTAGAGTTGCAATGCTTTGGGATGCATGAGTATTTGTTTTTTTTGATTTTTGAGATTTTTGGGATTTCTCTTCTTGAGCTCTAGCCAACTCATTAATCTTGTTTTCATTCTCCAATTGCCTAGAAGAGATTAATTGTACCGCTTGGGATACCTCTTTCAAAAGGGTTTTCAAAGATTTTACTTCACATTCTATAGACTTTGGAGAATGAGAAGAAGAAGACATGGCTAGACCTTTGTGTATTTAGGCGTTTTTACTTTGAGAAAGATTAGGGAAGATAAAGAAGGTAGTTTTCCAGGTAAGGGAGGTGAGTCTCAAATGACTACTTAAGTACCAAGCCTTTTCCTTGCCAAAAACTAGTCTCCAATGCCTTCTCACAAAAATTTCTCTTAGTGAAACACTTAAAACACAAGAAGTTGAGAAATCAAAAAGCAATAAAACTATGTAAGCAAAAAAAAAAAAAGATATGCAACAAACTAGTCGGTTTTAGCACAAATTAAACTAAACTAATCATGCAAAACGTTTCTACCAAAACAATAGAAAACAAGTTCAAACAAGCAACAAATTACTAAGCAAAAAAAAAATTTACTATGCTATTCGGCCCTAGGTGAGGCTTCTTGGACACTTTGAGCCCTTGAAGACACACTCACCGTCTAAACGTAATTAAAGAGGTAATTAACAATAAACCAAGTTGCAAAGGAAAAGAAGACTCCCTTTGTTGATCCTCTTTTGGGTTAGTGCACTTCCTTGTTGTCTTGAATTTTTTTTTGATCTTCTAGGTGTTTGTATTGTTTGTTTCAAGCAACCTTGTTTCGGCTTTAGCTTTGTCTCCCCCTTAAAATGATGGCTTTAATTCTCCAATTTCCAGCACCTATTCACAAGAGCTAAACCTAAACCAAGTCAAGTTCCATGCACATATGCACCAAGGAGAATTAAATTCCAGCACCCAAAAGAGAGGTCAAGAAACAAAAGCAAGAAACAAATTTAATTGAATAAAAACAGTACCACCAAAAGGATTTATAATATGACAACTTAGAAAGAGAGTCAAGAAATTAAAGCAAACAATTAAAGGTACTCAAAAAAAGTTGGCACACAAAAGGAATTCCTAAAGAAAAGCACTAGATTAGATGACCAAATAAAATAAAATAAAATAAAAAACAGCACCACTGAAAATTGTTGTGGGCCAGAAAACGTGTTTGTTCCCCGATTTATGCTGAGCTGTATTTTTAAAATTTGTCTCTGAAATTTATATGCAAGAAAATTCAGGATCTTATCTAAACAATGGCTTTGGAATCACCTAAAACGCATGCACCATTTTTTTTTAATAATTTTTGCAAATTTGGTGTGCAGTTAGGCCAGCTGGAGCGCTCAAGATTTGCACTCTGATTTTGTAAGATTTATCATATTTTTTCTGTTGCCTTTTTTGATCTGATTTTTTTTTTGTCCTTTTTGTAACACTTCAAACTTGCATTTTCCAGAGAATCACAAATTTCCTATGAGTGGAAATAATTTTTGAAACAAAAAACAGCCAGACAGAGAGAGAAACAGGGGAAATCTGGAAAACTGGAAAAAAAAAAGCAAGATACCAAAATTTAACACAAAGGAAAATGTAAGAAGGAAATTGTGAAAGAACTAAGACACAATTATGAACTCAAACTAAAATTAAAAAGGCAGCAAAGGATCAAAATAACAGCAGATTAAGGCAAATTAAAGAGACCCAAAAACAAGAAACAATCAAGCCAAAAATAGGACTACTAAGAATTGATGACAATTATGGATTCACATGACTTGACACAACATTTATAGATTCAGAAAATAAAGACTCAAAGCATAAAATGAAGCAATTATAAGAAAGCAATAAAGACTCAAATTCCTAAAAGAAAACAGCCACTCAATGTGTAAGGAATCCTATCACAATTGCACAAGAAAATGTTCAAGATCAATTGAACACATGTGCTTCGGTTGGATCTTCCATAAGCACACCAAGAACAATTTAAAATGTAAAAGAAACAGCAAGACAATTATGGAATTGAAATGACAAGATGAAAATAAAGAAGAACTGAAAATTTAAAAAGACAAGCTACTCATCTTGAAGAACCAAAAGCTCATGATACCAAATGATGGCATTTTCATGTGTTCTTCTTGAATCAAAGTAGAAATAGATGGAGCGGAAGCAATGGATGAGTGAAACAAGACCCTCCTAGGAGTTGTGTTGGTCTTGAAGGTGCATGATGAGTATGGGTTGAGTGGTTCGGCCAGCTCAAGGGAGAAGGTGAAAGGATTGAAGTTTATAGCCTAGATTTCTAGGAGGAGTAAAGCTTGTGCACAAAAATGGCAGCATAACATTACTCAAATAAACTTGAAAATACATGAGGTAGGCCTCCTTATTTATAGATTTAGGAGCCTTGGTGAGCAAGCTTAAAGGGTAGGGATGGAAATACAAAAAGTGGGGGCTGCCTAGGGTATTGACTTTAGTTAAACCACACCATCATCCTAATATTCTAGAAGATAGGTCAAAAATGCAACATTTGATAGTACACCCCTCCCTCTTTTGCTAAAGGCACCTATTTGCTAGCACACCCCTCCTTCTATTGCTAAGGGCACCTTTTTGATAGCACACCCCTAAGTTAGCAAGTTTTGCTTTCTACACTACACTAATCTACTAAGCTACCCCTAATGGGCCTCCAAGTAGCATGTACAAGGTCTTCTCCCTCCCATCCGTGGCTTCTTCTATGTGTGCTTGGATATGTTTAGCCATGGATCTTGTGAGAGGTCCTAGACGGTCTAGCTCCATGGATAGCCTCCCTCCTTCACGTCCTAGACGCTCACTTCTTGGAACTAGACGCTCCTCTTGGTCTAGACGGTCTTCTTGGTTTGGGCCTTGGCTTCCTTGGTTAGATGTGCTTGGCCCTCCTCCATCAAACTCCACCCCAACCTGATGCAACCTTCCCCACAGACCAAGCCAGGGTGTATGAGTGGGCTCCTTTGGTGCTCCTGGCTGAGACCTCCACACAACTCCCTCCAAACCACCTAAAGACCATTCTCAGCAGCGACCCAGACGAACCCACGTGCGCCGTTCACACGGAGAATGACTTCCGAGTGGTCGTACATATTCCTCCACGAGGGATACCTGTCTGTGCTGATGACAGGGCTACCAATGGTCGTACGCCATCTTCAAGAGACTGAAGCTACGCTTGCCCTTCACCTTCTTTGAGAAGGAGTTGATGATGGAACTGAACGTCGCCCCCTGCCAGCTCCATCCAAATGCCTGGGCCTTCATCCAGGCATTTGAAATTCTGTGCGACCATTTCAGTCACCCTGCCTCGGTCGACGTCTTCCTTTATTTCTTTGAGACGAAGAAACCAGGGGACCGATCTTGGGTCAGTTTAAACGGGGTTGCTGACAGGGTTATCTTGGGCCTATACCAGCAGTCCTTCAAAGACTGGAAAGGCAGATTTTACATGATCTCGGCTACTCCTCGGGACCCCATTCTGCTCGAAGGATTTCCCCTCTACTGGGTCCCAAGGGTCGAGTTCAAAAGACCCAGGGATTTGGAAACCCTGACCCCCTACGAGTGCGAACTGTGCAATCTTCTGCGGGGGGTAAAATATAGCTCTGCTACACTCATCAAGCACGAGTTTGATGTAGTGTCCCTAAAAAAGTACATAGGTAGACCACCCTTCCTCCTTAACTCTTTCATCACTCCATGCATCTGCATAGCATCCTCATGTACATTTACTGTTTCAGTCTTGTGATCTGATTTTTCCTCTTGACCTCTGATGTAGATATGACTTCCGGGAAAGATAGGAGGCAAGCCTTGCGAGCACTGGCTCAGTCCAGGTTTGCTTCTGCAGCAACCAGGCCCGAGACTGCTCCTGTTTCCACCTCCTCCAGCTCTGAGGTACTTGTGGCTCCTCCACTCTCGGTGGCACCTGCAAGGGGTCCTGAGGCTGAAAAGAAAAAGAGGAAACTGGTCAAAGCGTTCCCTGCTCATGCAGCCACTGCTGCTGCTGCTACTACTGCTACTGCTGCTACTTCGACCGAATAGGAGAGTTCTGACGTTCCCCTCCTTCGCCGCAAGAGGACCCGGTAGGAGACTGGAGGACCTTTAGCAGTTGAAGCTGGAGACACTAAAGTGCTGCAGGTTGAGGAAAAAGAAGAAGATGAAGCCTTATCTCCTACCTCTCAACCTGCACCTACGCCTTCCGCACCATCATCTCCCCCACCGCCACCTTCTCCAAGCACCCTTCCTTCCTCTTCAACTCCCCCTGCTCCACCATTCCCAGTGAGCCAAACGCCAAGCTCACCCAATCCACCTGTTGGGGGTGCACCAAGGCCTCGTGTCTCACCACCAATGCAAACCACTGCTACAACCTCTCACGGCGGTGGGGCTTCTTCACAACTGAGCATTCCTGGAATTACTAACAAGAACCTCAGCAGGGTAATCTCCTTGGCGAGGCACTGCATCAAAAACAAGGGATTCGACTCGTGGAGCGCACAGGATGTGGATGCACATCTGGCCAATAACCTGGTGCTCTCCTTGCAATTCTCCACCCAGCAGCACAAGCAGGAGCTCTTGGGAAAGACAATTCAAGAGCTTGAGCACGACAAAACCTCCTTGATGAGGGACCTTTAAGCTTCTCAAGGTTCGATGAAAATGTTGAGCGATATGGTGGAGAGGACCAGAAAAGACTACTGTCTACAGGTGTAGGAGACTATCAGGACCGAGCTCCTGATGGGCGAGGCTGTGACTGCTCTAGATAGTCAAGCCATGGAGCTGAAGGGGTAGAACATACGTCTAGAGGCTGAGACTTCCTCCTTGCGCCAACTGAGCGACCAACAGGCGGCTGAGATTTCTTCCTTGCGCCAACTGAGCAACCAACAGGCGGAGGATCTCAAGGCTTCTAGGGAGGAGCTTGCTCTGAAGGAGAAGAAGCTTGAAGAGGTTCTGGTCCAACTCCTGGAGGCACAGAGCAAATTGACAAGGACCCAGGAGGAGCTCGAAGGGGCCGAGGGCAAACTGGAAGAGGCTGTGTCTTCCTTTACCAAACAGAAGGAGGAGCTTGAGGCCAAAGTAACTGAGACCATGGAGGCTGGTGCCGATGCATGGATAGACGGGTTCAAGGCGGCCTTGGAGCAGGTTCACTACGTCCTACCAGACTTGGACCTTACCCAATTTACCCCTGGCCATTCGGTTGCTGACGGCAAGCTCATTCCTCCTCCTTGAGCTTCCTCCCTTGTAACTTCTTCTTTTTTGTAATCTCTCTTTCTGCAACATAACTTACGTACAAACTCTTTTACTGTAAAGGCTCTTTGTACTGACTTCAGTTGAATGAAATCTGCTTACTTCAGCTACTTGTTTCTCTATCTTTAACTCTCTGCATGTGACTAACTGCTAACTAACTTAGGCTCTAGTGCGATCTCACTGTACCCCTTCAAACTTGGCTTCTGACTTGACCGCGACTATCTATTGCCTTAACATTATCTTTAACAGCTCTTACGTATAACTTCATGCTGTATGACTGACTTGATGAGGCCTAAATGCTTCGGCTTATCGCATAAGAACTTGCTTGGAAAAGTTTTCTTACTCACATCTTTCTGAGTGAGTTGCATGCTCCCAGGAGAGCGCCAGGTGTGGCTAGTCTAAGCATACTCACCAGGCGCATCCTGCCTGCATGGTCTCACCGCACCTTCTCTGAGTGGGTGCATGCGTAACGCTCTCGCTGGGAGCCTGGGTCCCAGTTTAACACGTGTAGCAAGCAACCACCAACCACCGACTAGCATGTTAGGGCACCACCGATCAGTCATCGCGCTTCATACTTCGCTTTACCTTTCTGCCACTCCAGCGCTAAATGCATAGAGGGCCTGAACGCTCAAGATGATGCCTTGTCTTGGGAAGAAGAGTGTTTCTCGTTGTCCCCTCTTGCTTACACCAAGGTCACCGACCACCATTGATGACACCTTGTTCTGGAGAGGAAGAGTGTTTCTCGATGACCCCTCTTGCCTGCTCTAACGCCTTGTTTTGGGGAAGAAGAGTGTTTCTCGATACCCCTCTTGCCTACCCCAAGGTCATCGTCCTCACGTGCATCGGGTTATTCTATCTTTTCCCACTCCTGGGGTGAGGAGAGCCTTAACTAAGGACTTTACTGAGCCATACTGGCATATGCCAAGTGGGTAAGGACGTTTCTCGAAATCCTTCCTTTCCCACTCTTGGACTTACTAGTCCCCCTGGCTTTTCAAACCTTGGCCGTCTGCACTCACGCCTGGGGTGAGGAGGACCTCGGTCGGTTGTCCGTACTTGCACCTGGGGAGAGTAGGCTCCAACCGATCACCTGTACTTGCGCCTGGGGCAAGGAGGATTTTAAACTACTAGGAAACAGTTGCACACTTGATATACTGAAAACTTTATTTTATTGGGTGGCCTCGTTAAAAACCCTCCTTAGGAAAAAAAGAGTGCCCCCTGATCTGCTCAACTTTTTACAGTATATAAACATTGAGTGTTTGTACAGCGCGAGAACGCATCTACTTTACAATTTAACTAAAGTAGAATTTCAAATGTGTGGCGTTCCACGTTCTGGGGATAGCTGCTCCATCCAGAGTCTCCAGCCGATAAGCTCCATTCTCCAACGCCTCAACTACTCTGTATGGACCCGTCCACTTCGGAGATAGCTTGTTCTCCATCTCATTCTGATGCGCTTTCCTCATCACCAGATTGCCTTCCTGAAAACTCTTGAGCCTCACCTTGGAGTTGTGCCTGCGTTCTACTCTTCTCTTGACAGCTTCGGCACTAACTCTGGCTTCCTCTCACACTTCATCCAGGAGATCAAGATTCACTTTTCGCTCTTGATTGGACTCTTCCGCGATGAAGTTTAGAAATCTAGGGGAGCTCTCCTGTATCTCCACGGGAATCATGGCATCTGTCCCATAGACAAGACTAAAAGGTGTCTCATGGGTGCTAGACTGTGGAGTGGTATGGTAGGACCATACTATCCTGGGAACTTCTTCTGCCCAATTCCCCTTGGCCTTCTCTAGTCTTCGCTTCAGTCCCCTGAGTAGCACTCGATTGGCTGACTCCACCTGCCCATTGGTCTGCGGGTGTTCTACCGAGGCGAACACTTGCTGTATCTTCAACTCTTCGCACATCTTTTTCAGCTGATGACTAGTGAACTGAGTGTCATTGTCAGATACCAGCCTCTTCTTAAAATATAAGGTAAAAAGGTGGTGGAAGCTATGGATGATATGGGTCAAGGATGGCTCGTATAGAGCTATGGGTTCCTTGTAGGTGCATGAAAGGTGTGGAGAGTGATAGGTTAGGCCAAATCACTTGGAGGAAGGTGAAGATGAAGATCAAAGTGTCTAACCTAGAGAGACTAGACAAAGAGTAGAAGCTAGCATAATTTTGGCAGCATTTACTCATATAAATTGATCTTAAAAAAACATGAGCCAAAGCACCCTATTTATAGGAGATGGTGCCTTGGAGAGTAAGGAGCAAGGGTAGGATGGGGAATACATAAAAGAGGGGGCTGCTAGGGTGTTGACTAAAGGTCAATGCAGCCCCTTAGCATGCTTCTAGAAGGTAGGGCTACATTCCTACCCTAAAAGGCCTAGGTACAAGCTAAATTGTTAAATACACCCCCTATTGTGCTAAATGAACCCTACTCTACTGAAATTACAAATAAACTGAAATTAATTGATGCTCAGCTCCCATGGCTTGGGCTCTACTCCTTGTGGTCCTCTGAGGGGTCCTTGAATATGTAAAGAAAAGTTTCTTTGCCATCAGTAGCAGAGTCCCAATCTTCTTAAATACTCTTTTCCATGGACCTAGTTGTTGGGCCTGAGCTTGGGCTTTGGCTTGGGCTTGGGCCTCTTCCATCAATGTTCCTCCAGACAAAATGCTCGACCTTCTGAGCGGTGATGTGCGCCACTGGTTCTGTTTCCACCCACTTGGTAAAATACTCGATGGCCACAATGAGGAACTTCATATGCCTGATTGCCAGAGGAAAAGGGCCCAGAATGTCAATTCCCCATGTGTGAACTGGCCATGGGCTGTGGATGGACTTCAACTCTTCGGGGGGTGCCTTATGCCAGTCTGCATGAAGTTTGCACTGTTTGACCCGCTGAGCATACTTCACACAATGCTCCTCTTCTCTAATGGAGGCTCTCATCATGTAGAGCTCCATTTTTTGTCTATACTCCTCAACACTCATATTGTTTTGCCTAAGTCTTTGGAGCTTGTCCATCAACTCCCTATGGTAGTATGAGGGTATGTGGTGACGTCTTAGGGCTCCCCTAAGGTCGTTCCAATATTCAATTGGAGGTTCCCTATGAAGACGTCTTTCTCTTTCGAGAGAGGTCCACCAATACATGGCGTTCCCTTGGAAGCTAAGGGTGGCTAGAGGTACCTTGCGTTCTTCACTCACCCTATGGCAAGCAAAGAGTTGCTCTACTTTCATCTCCCAATCTAGGTAGGTTTCTACACTCTCCTTACCATGGAAATGAGGTAGGTCTACTCTAACCTCCCTTGGGCCCTCTTGCTCCCTTTGCCTATTTCTTCTAGGGGGTGGTTGGTAGTAGTCATACATTCTAAGGCTTCCCTCCCCTAGAGACTCTTGGACTTGTGAATGAGATGCATGAGTTTGAGATTTTTTTTATTTTTGTGACTTCTATTCTTGGGCTTTAGTCAACTCATTAATTTTAGACTCATTCTCCAATTGTCTAAAAGAAATCATTTGCACGGCTTGTGAAACTTCTTCCAAAAGAGTTTTCATAGATTTTAATTCATTTTCAATAGGCTTTGGAGAATGAGAAGAAGAAGACATGACTAAAGCTTTGTGTGTAGAAGTATTTTACCTTGAGAAAATTTAGGGAAGTCAAAGAAGGTAGTCTTCCAGGTAAGGGAGGTGAGTCACAATGGACTACTTAAATACCAAGCCTTGCCTTAGCCAAAGACTATTCCTCAATGTCTTCACACAAAGTTTTCTCTTAGTAAACCACTTAAAACACAATTAAGTTGAAGAAATCCTTTTTTTTAATGCAAGAAAACAATGCAACTAGCTAATTAACCAAGCAAAGAATTAACAAACTTAAACAAGGTAAAACAAATTAGCAAACGTAATTAATTAAGCAAGGAAAACAATTAAAAACAATTAACACATGCTAAACCAATTAAAGTCTACACTAGTCAGCCCTAGGTGAGGCTTCTTGGACACTTGGAGCCCTTGAAGACACACTCACCGTCTAATCACGTAATTAAAGAAGTAATTAACAAGGTTAAGTTGCAAAGAAGATTAAGAAAACCCCCTTTTGTTGATCCTTGTTTTGCTATTGGCACTCCCTTGGTTGTCTTTTTCTTTGTTGGGCCCTCCAAGTGTTTGTGGTGTTTTTGGGTAATATTTGTTTGCTGCCCTTGCTTTGGCTCCTCTTAGAATTAGGAAATTAATTCTCCAATCCAGCACGTATCACACAAGCTAGACCTCACTCAAGTTAAATTTCTACTCAAATAGGCACCAATTGAGAAATAATTCCAGCACCAAATTTAGAGGCCAAAGGATTAAAGCAAGAAACAAATTAATTGCAAAAAATAGGACCACACAAATGGAGTTATAATGTGACACAACTAGGAAGAGTTGCAATAAAATGTGACAAGCAAATAAAAGGTACACAAATAAAGTGGGCACACAAAAGGAATCCTAGAATGGTACTAGAATTGATTTGAAAAAACCAAAACAGCACTACTGAAAAAGTTTCCCTGGCACAAAAAGCGTCACTTAAAACGTGTGTACTGAGCTGGATATTCTGACTTTGCTTTTAAAATTTGAGACACAATTAGGTCAAGATCTTAACAAACTTTTGGAGTTGGTTTCACGCCAAACGCATGCACCAATTAATTTTGATAAATTTTTTACTACCAGTGCTCATTTTCCGCCAGCTGGAACAACAGATTGCACACTTTTTTTGTATGATTTGTCATTTTTTTTTCTATTTGTCCTTTTCAACTGATTCTTTTTGTATTCTTTTGCTAAGATCTCAAATGACTCAAATCCAGAGGCTCATAAATTTCTTGTGACGTATTTAATTTTAACACATAAAAACAGCTAGGCCAGTTGCAGTGAAAACAGGGGATCCTAAAGCTGGAACCAAAAACAGCAAAGAAAATTTTTCAAGAACACAATGGAGTGAAGATATAGGAATTTGCGTGGATCTAACACCCAAAGAGGATTTGTCCTCAAATCACATGCGTCTGCCTCTTCATCTTCACTACCTACAAAAGGTGTTAGATCCATAACATTGAAGGTAGTATATACTCCATATTGTAGAACATGAGAGCTTTGATGTTTCAAATCCATTATGAAGGTTGAAGTTGTGTTGCTTTTGGTTTGGGTTTAGTCTAGAGTGTTTAGAATCTTTGTAAGATCTTTCCTAGTCCATTGCACAAGCTTGCTCAATCTATTTTAAAAGAGAAAAATGTTTTTCTAAGCAAAGAGAAAAACAACCGGTTGAATTATCAAAATAATCGGTTGTTTGTCAGTTGGCTTGTTTGAAGCTTTCAAGACTGTTTTTAAATTGGTTAAGTAACTGCCTAACTATTTCAACCGGTTAAAACAACTTTTAAATCGGTCAAATGTAACATTTCATAACAGCTTTTTGAAAATCTGTTAATCTATTTTGAATGTGAATCAAAACTGTTCTGACCCATAAATTCTTCCTAGAACGGCTAGTTCTGTGTGCTATTTAATATAGCCTTTCTTTCAAAACAAAATATAAAAATTTTATATCAAACATAGTGAGATTGAGATTGATTTGAAAGAAGTTTTTCAAAAGTTTTGCAAGATTGTTATATAGTTGTGCACTGGTTCAAGGTCTAATCATAGGAGGTTTCAAATTCCTGTAAACTCAGGTGTAATTTGTTTCTTTCATGATTCTTGTATTTGATCTTTCATAAACTTGTAAGTATGTGTGAAATCCTATAAAGTCAGAGGTGTTAGAATTAATGGCTAAAACAAGAGGGGGGTGAATTGTTTTCAAAAGATTTTCACAAATAATGGCTAAGAATGAAATTCTTTAATGAATCATAAAAAGAAAGATTAGAGAAGCCAAGAGAATAAAGCTTTCAAAACTATTACTAGAATTTTAACCAATTGAAATATCATTTGAATCGGTTGTTTATATCATAAGAGGAAACAACAGAAACAAACAATTCATAAACCAGAATAACAACCGATTAAAATTTTGTTTTAACTGATTGTTTATATCAGCAGAAGCTATATCAAACAGTTTATAACAAAGAGAGAGAGGGAGATTACACAATCAATTTATACTGCTTCACTCAACCCTGAGCTACATCCAGTCCCTAGAACAACCCCTGGGTATTCCACTATGTAATACACAATAGATTACAATCCATACACAATTACAAAGAAAGGATCTTTTCACCCAAGATCAGACACACTCTTTGCTACACAACACACAGCTAGAACAACCCTTTGTCTTGCAGATTCACTATTTAATAGAGTATCAAAGATAGAAACTATTACAAGAAGTGTAAAAACAGATAACACCTAGGTTTTTGCAATACACAGAGATCCTAATGTCATTTCTTGAACCTTGACACAGCTGTTTAAGCAATCTTGAAAAGCACTTTTAAAACTCTCTCTCAAACTTGATTTCAATCTCTTTCACTTGCAGGAAATTCACATTGTATTGTTTTTCTTCTGAAAGAGGAGGGTGAACCCTTTTTAAAGCTTTCGAAGAGGACAGTTTAAGGCATCTAACATGAGCCAAAAGCTATTTGAAAAGCCAACTGATTTAGACATAACACGGTTTTGAAAAACTGTTACAGATTCAAAAATCAACCAGTTGAAAAGACGAAATAATCGGTTGAAATAGTTAAAGCTGTTATTCAACAAGTCAAAGTTAGTTGGAAAACCCTCCACATAGGCTAAGTGTAAAACAACCGATTAAACTGATAAATCAATCGGCTGTTTATCACTTTAGCTGAAAAAAAAATTTCCTTTTTAAAACCAAGATTGCTTTAGCTATGCTAAGATCTTAAGAGTGATTTTCACAAATTCTAAACATACTAAAACAAAGCCCTAACACCAGCAGCAAGATCTTCAAGCTTCATCCACAAATTTGGAGACATGAAAGCACCATATCCAACAAAAGGTTGTTCTGACTAGAGATGTGTGTTTGCAAAGAGGGTGAGTGGTTCTTGTGGTTTCAAGATCACCTCTTTGCGGCTGTGTATGTTGTAATTTGTGAGTGATTACTAGTGGAACCCAGTGGTTGTTCTGGGAATTGGATGTTGCTCAAGGTTGAGTGAACCAGTATAAAATTGGCTAAGTAAATCTCTCTCTCTCTCTCTCTCACTCTTTATATCTGTTTGTGTTAATTCTGTTTTCACTGCTGCTATAAACAACCGGTTAAACCGAAATTTTAACCGATTGAAATTTTGCAAACAGTTTCTTAATCATTGTTTAATTGCTTTCCTTGATTGCTTAATCTGTGAATTGTGTTAAAGCTTCATTCCTATTCAACCTTTGCGAAAAAGTTTCATAAACAATTCACCCCCCCTCTTGTTTAAGCCATTAATTCTAACAATTGGCATCAAGAGCTCGGTTCTTGAAAAATATTCAAGTTCTATTTTTCTAAAAACTATTTTACATGGTTGGCAAGTTGCCTTTTGGGGAAAGTGCTTCCATAAACAGACCACCACTATTTTTGTGGTGTAAATTGCAAGTTTTGGAAGGTAAGTGTACTGACCAGTCCTCGGACATGGAGACCTGCTGACGACAGCAAACCACGTCAGCTGGGCCCTACAGCCATGTGGGCAGGGTCCCACAAGTAGCGTGGAATAGTGGGTCGATGAGAAATCAGTGGTGTCGATCACTAGGGTAGGCTGATGTGTCCTCGTCATAGCGCAGGGTGATGAGTCCTTGGCAACAAAGTGTGACGAGGTGACATCGGTGCTAGGTGATTTGAACGACATGACCAGAACAGTTAAGATTGGTTCCCAGAGGGGGCCAATGCGAAGGGAAACCTAGAGGTAAGGTGATGCTCAAATCACGAAGAGCTTATGCGTGTGGCAGGGAAAGAAGGGTTAGGTGCAGAGTCCTGAGGGGTCGAGTACTTATCAGAACTAGGGTTTCCCAGTAAAGCTACATGCATGGCACGTGAACAGTGAAGGCACTCCCAGAACAGGTGGCCCCAGAGACTAGGTGCACGAGGAGGCACCCAGGTGGTCACCCTGTTAGAGTTTGCACTCTAGATAAGGAAACCTTATTTGCTAGATTACCCTAAGACTGGGTGATACCGGCACAAGGGTATTCCAGTAAACCCTGAATATGGCTAGCAGCGCAGTGAACCCTAATTAGGGACCCTAGACTATATAAAGGGCAGTAAAATACTTCACAAAGGCACGCAATTACAAACCCTAAACACAGTTACTCAAACACTTGGTGTTTCTTGCCCAATCTTGACTTGAGCGTCGAAGTGCAAACGGCCTCTAGGGCACCCCCTTTCTCTTTTCCAAGTGCAGATTGCTTCGAAAGAACCAAGCACATACCAACGTGAGGAAGGAGGCGTGCGAGTGTCGTGGAGTCAACCGACAGGCGAGTCAACTGGCGAGAACATTTGGCGCCCACCGTGGGGCCGAAATAAAACAAGGTCCCATACACGAGAGTAAGAGAAAAACCACAGAGATGAGGAATAGTAGACAAGGATCCGTTCCACCAAATGGGGGTGCAAGTGTGACCATGCAACAACTTATGGAAACGATGCGCGCTCTCCAGGAGACGGTGGCGGAGTCTAGAGCGCATCAGGCGCGTATGCAGGCGGACCTGACCGCCTCACAGGCCAGGAATGAGGAGTTACACAAAGCGAATGAGGAGCTATGCTTGAACCTGCACCATATGCAGCAAGCTGGGGATCGCGTTGGAGATGATCGGTGATGGAAGAGGCCCAAGCCCAAGCCAAAGCCCAAGCTCAGGCCCAACAACTAGGTCCATGGAAAAGAGTATTTAAGAAGATTGGGACTCTGCTACTGATGGCAGAGAAACTTTTCTTTACATATTCAAAGACCCCTCAGAGGACCACAAGGAGTAGAGCCCAAGCCATGGGAGCTGAGCATCAATTAATTTCAGTTTATTTGTAATTTCAGTAGAGTAGGGTTCATTTAGCACAATAGGGGGTGTATTTAACAATTTAGCTTGTACCTAGGCCTTTTAGGGTAGGAATGTAGCCCTACCTTCTAGAAGCATGCTAAGGGGTTGCATTGACCTTTAGTCAACACCCTAGCAGCCCCCTCTTTTATGTATTCCCCATCCTACCCTTGCTCCTTACTCTCCAAGGCACCATCTCCTACAAATAGGGTGCTTTGGCTCATGTTTTTTTAAGATTAATTTGAGTAAAGTTATGCAGCCAAATTTGTGCCATACTTACTCCCTTGCCTAAATCTCTTGATTTATGGTTTTAATCTTCACTCCTTCACCACCAAAGAGAGTTGGCCAAACCTCTCTCATTTTCATACACTTCATGCACCTACAAGTCACCATCACTCCTAGGAGGGTCTTGCTCATTTCAACCATTGCTTCTGCACCATCTTCAACATCCAAGGAGAGCTCAACATGTGAAGGCCATCATTTGGTATCTAGAGCTTTGGTTCTTCAAGAGATAAGTGTTCTCTTCATTTTATTTTTTGAGTCTTTTTCTTTATTCCATGTTGTTCTTCATATCCTTAAATGACTTGCTGTTTTTAATTTCTTTTTAAGTTGGTGTTGCTGTTTTTAAATTTCTATTTGGTATTTTTGGTTCAACTTGATCTTGAACTTCCATTTTCAAACTGTTTTAGGTTCCTTTTGTGTTGGCTGTTCTATTTTTATTTTATTTGAGTCTTATTGATGTTTTTAATCGGTGCAAAGTGTTTGTGGTTGAGTCATTTTAATTTTTGAATCCATACAAGTTTTGTCAAAGTCATGTTCATCCTACAATGTCATAAATTCCAAGTGGTGCCTTTTATTGTTGATTTGGTTGCTTGATTTTGTTTTGAGTGCAGTTTATATTTCTGGTTTTGAAGCTTTGGTGCCTTTTATATTTTCATATTTGAGTTCATACTTGTGTGTTAGTTCCATACAAGTTTGTTTCCAATCATTTCCATTGTGTTTTTGAAGTTTCTTTACCGTTTTCTAATTCCAAGTTAAGATTTCTCTGTTTTCACTGCTACTGTGCTGGCTGGAATCGTTCCCAGAAATTACATTTGTTGGTAAAAAATTCTGAAATTTTGGATTTGAGTAGTTTGATCTGTTAAGAAAAAGTGAAAAAAAGAAGCACATCAAAATTCAAAATACAAAAAAAATGATAAATGAAATACGAACAGAGTGCAAAAATCCTGACTCTGAAAAAATGCTGACGCGGCAGTGATTTCGGAAAAATTATTACAATTATTTGGCTCACTGTTTTGGTGAAATTCTAACGCCTATATTGAGCTAAAACATTGAAGTTTCTGTGGTTAAAATTTCAAGCTCAAATTTGAAGTATTCTGTCCAGAATAAAATTGGAAAGTTATGAAAAATTTACACAAAAAAATTCTGTAGTGCTGTTTTGGTTTTATTCATCTATTCTAGTTCCATTCACTAGGATTCCACTTTGTGTTCTACCTTTTCTTGTGTGCCTTAATTTTTTGCTTGTCAAATTTTATTGAATACTCTTTCAAGTCTTGTCAACTATCAACTCCATTTGCAGTAGTCCTTGATTTTAAATTTGAGTTTTGTTGCTTTAAAACTTGCTTGACCTCTCTTTGGTGGATTTGACCTAAAAAGTGCTTTGGTGAGTGTGGAGCTAAAATTTTGTTTTGGTGAAAGCCATAAAGAGGAGCTGGATTAAAGATTTAAGGTTGAATAACCTAAGGAGACAAAGCAAGGGACAGCAGCAACCTCATTGAAAAATACACAAATATACACAAAGGAGATACAAGTGAAGGAGTGCATAGAATAGGACTTTAAATTTTTGTGCATCAAAATTAGTAAACCTAATTTCTTTGTATTTCTTTGAGTTGTAATTTTCAAGGATATTGATTAATTAGTGGATTAATACGTCTTAGACGGTGAGTGTAAGGATCTAGAAATTTATTTGGAATAGAAGTGGTATATTTTAAATGATTTCTCAGTATGTAATTATTTAAAATGAAAAAGGTCATATAATAGAAAATTCATAGTAGTCAGACCTCGGACGTCGCCCAAGAGGTCTGAGGTCAGTATGGTAGAGGTCGGTCGGTGGACCATAGTGGGTTCCAGAAATCACATGTATCAAGGTGTGATTTGAACCTTAGATACGCCATGCATGCGGGATAAATGCGAAACTCTATGCTTTGGCATAAGAGATTTTCCTCAGTGTTGCATGCATTGGCGCGTGAGGAGTTAGTACCGACCTGTCCTCGGGCAGGAGAAGCTACCGACGTCACCGAGCCATGTGGGGGTGATAACACAGATGTGGAGTAGTGAGTCGATGAGCCTTCAGCAGGGGTGACGAGGTGTCATCAGACATCGGTCGTCTGCCAGGGAGAGACATCGGTCGTCTGCCAGGATGAGACATCAGTCGTCTGCCAAGATGAGACATCAGTCGTCTGCCAGGATGAGACATCAGTCGTCTTCCAGGATGAGACATCAGTCGTCTACCAGGATGAGACATCAGTCGTCTGCCAGGATGAGACATCGGTCGTCTGCAAGGGTGAGACATCGGTGGATAGTCATCGCGAGATCAGTCATCGGTTCCTGGTCATCGGGGGTTCCTGTTATACGCAGATAAGCTGGGACCCAGGCTTCCAGCGAAGGCGTTCTGCAGGCGCGACACGTAGACAGTAAGGGTCCCCAGAGCAGTTGGCAACAAAGAGTAAGTAGGGCAGGTGGCTCCAGAGTTTTGGGCATACAAAGGTGTCCACGTGGCCATCCTGTCAGAGGAAACTTGCACGCAAAAGTTTTCCATCAGAGTGGGTGGTGGCAGCGGCATTCCTGGGCAAGGTGGTTTAATTTCAAAATCCACTTCTGATAGGCAATGTTCGAACGTTGTTTGAGTAGAGAGAAATCGAGTGAGTTGAGTTTTGGTTCCCTGTTTCCTTTCTCTCCTTCTCTCCACGTTCGGGCATCTTCGCTACCAGTTGACGTTTCCGACACCATCAAGCACCCGTTTAACGATCGGCGACTACCCCTGGGCTCCGGGCAAGTATCTCTGCAAGTTTCCGATCAAAGCCTTAAAATAGAGTAAGTTGTTCGTGATCTGTTTTTGAAGTCGCTTCTGAACTTGAGAGAGTTGCCTCTGCATAGGCTTTGCGTGCGACTCTTTTGGCTTCAGAGTTAGTCTCTGTTAACTCAGAATATGAGTGTTATAGTTAGTTTTGTGATCGGGACTCTATGGTGCAGGTTAAGGCATCCTTGAGTTCTCGGTGGGTTTGGAGCTCTTAGTGAGATCGGCTCAAGTCCAGGTAAGGGAAGCTAGCATTTTTTTTTTTAATAAAAACCTTAGGCTAGCAGATTCTGAAGTTGGGGTGACGTGGTTACCAGTTTTGAATTCTATTTCACAATCCCCTGTTTTTGTGTGAATCGGTATTTGTTGAGATTGAAGTGTGGTTTTTTTTAAATATAGTGGATGCTGTGAACTGTGTATGATTTTCGAAATTATCAACCTTGGTATGATTTGATTGAGATATGTTTGGATTGTTAGAAAAGGTTTAAAGTATGTTATGGTTGCCTTGTTCATTTACGTGTTGGATGATATACTGGAATGATGTGAAAGAGTGATCAAAGCATAGTATTTTCAGGAAAGAAAATACCGTGTGGAGATTTGTTTAGAATGTGCATTGACTAAGGATTTGTAATAAGGAGATATCCTGACTCTCCTGAGATAATGGAATCATATAGATGAAGTTATTCAGGTGGTGAGAGTCGAAGGAGGTTCATATGTATGGGTAAGTCGTTTGAAAGATAACTGACTTGACCTGTTATATGGATTAACCCTGTCATACTAGGAGAGTGATGATATTGAGATTTTTTTATGCGCATAGCTATGTGGATTCACAGCGACCCTGTGTGGATTCACAGTGGTGTAGTATGACAGGTGCAGATCTCTGAGTCTGAGTCAACGCACGAGTCTTCCAGAAGTAGAGTCAAGTGTCTATGTGTTATGAGTCAGTGGAAAGTCTGACACGAGAAAGCTGAATAAAGAGAAATTTTGATAGACACTTGATGGTTATGTGGAATGAATGACACTTGAGGAAATTGTGAAATGTGTGAAAAATGATGGGTTATGTTGATATAAAGTTTCATATTTAAAGTTTTTTTTTTAACAGCTAGCTTACCCCCTTTGTTTTGTTTTGTGGTTGTTTTTCCTTAAATCTGTGATGATCGTGTATAATTTACACGGGAGCAGACAAGGTGGCAGGTGATAGAGCTCCCCAGTGAGTTATTGGAGGAAGGGATGGAAGAGTTTGAATGCTGTATTTCCGTTCTTTTTGAAAACTATTTGATGAATCTGTATTAAAATCCCCTAGAGAAGGGATGTTCTTTTGAGATACAATGTATGGGATGGATGTATTTTATTATATATACATATGTTAATTTTGATATTATTATTTTACGTTTATTTTATTATATAAATATGAATAAAATTTGAAGGGCGTTACATTTATGGTATCAGAGCAGTTCGTCCTTAGGATGACCTAAGGATAGTGGGTTCATTGTGTTTCTTCTGCTTATAAATAATTATTGGAGTCTTAATTACAGCTTTAGTGAAAGGTTTTCAAATGTTTTTCTTATTGAAGTCTTGTTTGTGCTCTCGTAAAAATATGTTCTAAATGAAAATTTTAGTATTAAGAATGAAAGGATCTTGATAAAGTAGTGAGGGTGCACACTCATAACTGGATCGAGATGGTTCTCAATCTTAATTCTAAAAGTTCGATGTTTAGCATATATTAAATTCTGGTGTGATTTATTTCATTTTGTTAAGTGTTTTGTATTTGATTGAAAGTTGTCTTTTGATTGATAGTTTTACGCAATAATTATTTTGGTGTTATGCTTTATATTATAAGCATTATGATCTTGTTGATAAACTCAAATTCTAGATGAGTTGAGATGCTGATCTTTGTAAGATCTAGATGTTGTCTTCTAAATGAATTGATTCTTTATCAAGTTCATTTTATAGGAATATGATTAGAGAATGATAGTTTCAATATCTTAAACAGAAAAATGGCTCCTAGACCGCCTACCCCTCCCCAACCTTCTTCGGAAATGAGCCAGATTGCCAAGGCTATTGAGATGATGGCAAGTGCTATCCAACAACAGAATGCGGCAATGGCTCAGAATCATCAAGCTGCAATGCACCATTGGGAAACTGCTAGATCGGCTGCAACAGCTTCCCACGTCGGTCAGCCTTAGGAACAGATGGGACTGACCGAGTTCATGAGGCACAACCCACCCAAGTTCAGTGGGAATGCTACTCCTGATCAAGCAGATCAATGGATCAGGGAGTTAGAGAAAATCTTCAAGGCAACCTCCTGCCCTGAAGATAAGAAATTGGTATTTGCTACCTATCCTTTATCTGGACAAGCCGAGTTCTGGTGGATGGGAACTCAACAGATGATGGAAGTCCGAGCGGAAGTATCAGATTGGGAAAGCTTCAGGGTGAGGTTTCTGGAGAAATATTTTCTAGATAGTGCAAGGTTCGCGAAGGAAGCAGAATTTCTCAAGTTGGAGCAGGGAGAGATGTCCGTGAACGCTTATGCTGCTAGGTTTGAGTACTTAGCCAGATTTTATACCCAAGCTACCTCTGAGGCTTGGAGGTGTAGGAAGTTTGAGGAAGGATTAAAGCATGAGTTGAAGAGGACCATAGCACCTATGTGCATCAGGGAGTTTCACGCCTTAGTGGAGAAGGCGAAGATGGTGGAGACCCTGGAAAAGAGTGATTCCTGGGTGATCAGATCACACCCAGGGGGTTCTTCCAGTGGGAAGGCCAAGGTGCAGCACCCACAAAACAAGCCTTATGCGAGACCTCAACAACATCGGGCAGGAGCAGTTCCGCCCCAGTTTCAGCAGCAACAACCATGGAAACCTAGATGTTTCCATTGTGGTGGACCACACACATCCAATATGTGCTCTAAGGGGAATTCAGAGAAAAGATGCTACACATGCCAAAAGACGGGACACGTTGCTAGAGAGTGTCCTAGCAAGAATAGGATGACCCAATCCGGTGGTTCTCAGCAGTTTAGGAATGAAGGCAGCAGACCTCAGGCAGCAGGGAGAGTGTTTGCTATGTCAGGAGCTGAGGCATCTTAGTCAGGTAACCTAGTGCAAGGTGTTTGTTTTATAGCTGGTAGAAGTGTAAAAGCCTTGTTTGATTCTGGAGCGACACACTCTTTTGTGTCAAGTCTGTGTGTAGCCGAGTTGGGCCTTCTAGTGAAGGAGTTGCCATTTGAACTGTTGGTCTCTACACCTGCATCAGGACAGGTATTGACCTCTACAGTTTGCTCTGAATGTCCAGTAATAGTAGAGGGACACAAGTTCAAAGTAAATTTGATCTGTCTACCTCTTCAGGACCTGGATGTTATCCTAGGAATGGATTGGCTATCTGCCAATCACATTCTCATAGATTGCGGTAGACAAAAAATAGCGTTTCCGGACTTCCAAGAGTCAGATGTGATATCTGCTCAGCATGTGTGGTCGGAGTTGAAAGAAGGGTCGAGGTGCTTTGTGATCCTAGCTCAAATGGAAGTGAAGAATCAAGAAGATATGGGCAGTATACATGTGGTGAAGGACTTCACGGATGTATTTCCAGAAGAAATACCTGGATTACCTCCTAAGAGAGAAGTGGAATTCTCTATTGATTTGGTACCTGGAGCTGGACCAGTGTCAATGGGACCTTACCGAATGGCTCCAGCTGAGTTGGTAGAATTAAAGAAGCAAGTAGAAGATTTGTTAGAGAAGCGACTCATCAGACCTAGTGTATCTCCATGGGGGGCTCCAGTGCTTCTAGTTAAGTGATCCGGTCGGTCATCGGTAGTCGATGACGTCAGCAGTAGGTGACCACGTGGACCAGTCACAGGGTGACCCGTGGCATGAGATGGCAGGCGAATCAGGGAGGAGACCACTTAGAATGGTGATCGGTGGTCAGTTACCAAGTGGCCACCATCCCCAGAGCGGTGCCTAGATAAGCGCCTGGAAGCACCGCACGGTCGTCGGTGGATAGTAATGGGGCACCGCACGGTCGTCGGTGGAAGGCAATGAGGCACCGCACGGACATCGGTGGAAGGTCATGAGGCATCGCACGGACGTCGGTGGATAGTAATGAGGCACCGCTCGGTCGTTAGTGCATGCAAAGCGAGATCGGTCATCGGGGTTCTTGCCAACACGCGTTAAGTTGGGACCCAAGTTCCCAGCGAGAGCGTTACGCATGCACCTCGCATGACGACCACTCAGAGGACGTGCGGCGAGACCATGCAGGCAGGATGCGCCTGGTAAGCATGCTCAGACCAGCCATACCTGGCACTCTCCTGGGAGCATGCGGCTCACTCAGAGAGAAGAACTGCGCTAAATTACTCCGCAAGAGGATGACTTAGCCGCACAGAGAAAAGTGCAGAAGCCCTCTAGGTGTGACACGTGTACGGTAGATACCGGCTGCATGCTTCCACGTGTCACCATCTGGGAGAGAGGCGCGGCCCAGTATAAAGGTGCTCCACCTCATGTAAGGTACAGAGGGTTTTTACATTCTTACACATTCTCACACAAGTTTACACACAGAGAGAGAAAGTGGATTTGAGCACACACGAGTCTCACAGAGAGATTCAGTGAGAGATTTGGTGTTCCTGTTGCCTGACTTAAGCGTCGGAGCTACAACGGCCGCCAGGGGCGCCGTCTGTGTGTTTTGCAGGCATCGTTTGGAGTTCCGGCGAAGGTTCTTGGAGCGTTCTTGCAGAACGTGCAGTTACAGAAGGCTAGACGAAGGAGTGACAAGGCACATCCTCCAGGTTCAAGTCCGCGGCAGGATCATTAAGAAAAAGGATGGAGGGTCTCGGTTGTGTGTGGATTACAGACAGTTGAATAAGTTGACCATCAAGAACAAGTATCCTCTACCTAGAATCGATGATTTGATGGATCAATTGCATGGAGTCTCGGTGTTCTCAAAGATTGATCTAAGAACGGGATACCACCAAATTTTGGTAAAGGCTGAAGATGTTCAGAAGACGACATTTAGGTCTCGTTATGGACACTATGAGTATGTGGTGATGCCGTTTGGAGTAACAAATGCTCTAGCTCTATTCATGGACTACATGAATAGAATTTTTCGTCCCTTCTTGGATAAGTTTGTTGTAGTCTTTATAGACGACATACTTATTTATTCAAGGACCAAGGAAGAACATGAAGAACATCTGAAGACAGTATTGGAGATTCTGAGGGAGAAACAATTATATGCTAAGTTCTCTAAGTGTGAGTTCTGGTTGATGGAAGTCAACTTCTTAGGACATGTAATATCTGCTCAGGGGATCTCAGTGGATCCAGCCAAAGTAGAGGCAGTGCTTCAGTGGGAACGTCCTAAGACAGTCACTGAGATAAGGAGTTTTGTGGGTTTAGCAGGCTACTATCGGAGGTTCATTGAAGATTTTTCCAGGGTAGTAGCTGTAACGCCCCTCAAAATATTGTTCATTTTTATATAATAAAATAAAGGTGAAACAATAATATCAACATTTAACATAGATATATACATAATATAATTCATCCATTAATACAAATGTGCCTCAAAATAATATCCCTTTTCGAGGAAGTTTTAATACATCTCCATACAGGAGTTTTCAAAATAAAACAAAACAACAGCATTCAAAAACCGGCGATCTCCTCCTCCAGAAATGCTCACTGAGGAGCTCTACTACCTGCAACCTCATCTGCTCCCGTGCAAATATACACGATCACCACAGGTTTAAGAAAAACAACCACGATACAAAACAAAAGGGTAAGCTAGATATTTTTAAAACTTTAAATATGAAACTTTATATCAATAGAAAGCATAAATCTTCACACCATTCATAATCTATATCAATTTCAACCATCAATATCCCCATATTCCACAAACTCGTCAAGTGTCTATTCAATACATTCAATACTCATGGTTCACATGTCAGACTTTCCACTGACTCATAACACATAGACACATGACTCTACTTCCGGAAGACTCGTGCGTTATCCAGAGACCTGCACCTATCATACTACATTGCTATAAAGTTCCCACAGCTATGCGCATAAACATAATCTCGATCTCAATCTCAATATCCTCACTCTCTCAGTATGACAGGGTTAATCCATATAACAGGTCAAGTCAGTTATCTTTCAAACGACTTACCCATACATATGGACCTCCTTCGACTCTCACCAACTGAATGACTTCATCTATGTGATTCCATCATATCAGCAGAGTCAGGATCGCCTCATTCACAGGATACTCACAGATCAATACACCCTCATAAAATCTCCACACGGTATTTTCTTTCCTGAAAATACTATGCTTTGATCACTCTTTCACATTCATCCAGTACATCATACCACACGTAAAAGCACAATTCCATCATATAATATTTTGAATCTTTTCTTAAACAATCCCAATCACAGAAACAATCATACCAAAGTTTAGATTTTCGAATATCATATGAATTTCACCTTTCAATCTCAAACAATTTCAAAACGACACTAAAACAGGGGATTCCTAAATTTGCATTAAAACCGGCGATCACGTCGCCCCACACATAAAAACAGAGCATCGTGAAATAGAATATGAAACCGGCGACCACGTCGCCCTCACTTCAGAACCTACTCGCCTAAATTTTTTATAAACGAAAATGCTAGCTTCCCTTACCTGAACTTGCGCAAAATCACTAAGAGCTCCAAAACCCACCGAAGCTTAAAGATGTCCTAACCTGCACCATGGAGCCTTTATCACAAAACTGACTATACTACTCATTTTCTACGCTAACAGAGACGATTTCTGGAGCTAAGGGAGTCGCCGGCAACGCCTATGCAGAGGCAACCCTCTCAAGCTCAGATTCGACTCGAAAAACAGAGTAAAACGACTTACTCTGTTCTAGCGTCCTGACGCGAGAACTTGCAGAGACTTCCCAGAAGGACAATGGCCATCTCGAATCTAAAACAAATGAGAGGTAGGAAGAAGGAAAAGGGTTTTAGAAGAAAATGATGACGAAAACTATGGCGGACAAAGACTCAAATGAATAACGAATGCAGAAAAGAAGAACAGAAACCCTAAAATGCAGAAATCGTAAACAAACCCAGCGCAGTTAGGATATGTGAAGAGAAGCAGAATCACAAAGTGAAGGCAGAAAGGAAGAGTAAAGATTATACCTTTGCGTGAGCGAAGTTGAAGGGTCGCGAGCGTAGGGGTTGGAGTAGGACAGAAGCGTGCGAGAGAAGTTAGAAGGTATGAAGGCTAGAATGGAAAGTGATGAAACAGTGAAGTGGTGCGGGATTTTGAAGGGGTTAAACGTAGCCCTAGGGAGCGCAAACGTTAGGAATCCCAGATCGTTGATGCAGCCACGTGTCTACAGATAAAATGGGGTTGGTGAAACGTCCCCTCAGCGCACTATTCACGTCCTTATGCACAGAGCCACGTAGGTTGCCGGGAGATTACTTAGTCTCTTCGCTGAAACAAGTTAGCAGCTTGAGACTGGGGGGCTTGTGTACTGACCAGTTCTCGGACGTGGAGACCTACTGACGACAGTAAACCATGTCAGCTGGCCCCTACAGCCATGTGGGCAGGGTCCCACAAGTAGCGTGGAATAGTGGGTCGATGAGTAATCAGTGATGTTGATCACCAGGGTAGGCTGATGTGTCCTCGTCATAGCGCAGGGTGATGAGTCCTCGGCAACAGAGTGTGACGAGGTGACATTGGTGCTAGGTGATTTGAACGACATGACCAGAATAGTTAAGATTGGTTTCGAGAGGGGGCAACTTCACAAAGGTACCAACTTCACAAAGGTACGCAATTACAATCCCTAAACACAGTTACTCAAACACTTTGTGTTTCTTGCCCAATCTTGACTTGAGCGTCGGAGTGCAAACGGCCTCTAGGGCCCCCCTTTCTCTTTTGCAGGTGCAGATTGCTTCGAAAGAACCAAGCACATACCAACGTGAGGAAGGAGGCGTGTGAGTGTCATGGAGTCAACCGACAGGCGAGTCAACCGAGGAGAACAGTAAGGATGAAGATCTTTATGCATTCCACGGATAAGGGTATTTAAGAAACAATTGAAAATGGTCCCTTTATACCTCTAGTTAAAACAAATGAGGTTTTAATTGATAAACCTTCATCTGAATGGACTAACTAAGGCTGAAAGCAAGAAAGCAAAGTTTGACTGGATTGCTAAAAACATAATAACCTCTGCCTTGAGTTGTGATGAATTTTTTAGGGTATCACAATGTAGTTTAACAAAGAAGATGTGGGACATTCTTGAAGTCACACATGAAGGAAAAAATTTTTGATCAAGGGAAGCTTTGATATTTTCAAATACTCTTAGAGATTGAAGAATTTGAAGCTTTTTATGTTGAGCATAAAATAGGATTCTTTAGAATCTTTGTTAAAGTCAGATCCTAAATCTCAGCATTGCTTGATTAATCTGTTTTGAAAAGAAACAAAGTGTTTTTAAAAGCAAAGGAAGAACAACTGATTATATCTTTGAGATAATCGGTTTTTTGTTACTTGGCTAGCACAAGGGTTTTGAATTTGCCTTGTGAGTCTGTTAAGTAGCAGCTTGACACATTTAACCGATTATTTCGTGGTTTTAACCGGTTAAATGGATGTCTCCATAACAGCTTTTTGAAAAACCGTTTTAACTATTTTCAAACTGATTTAGCTGATTCAAAGGGCCTTAAATAACTAGTTTTCAAGTGCTATAAATATAGCCCTTCTTTCAAAAGGAAATTAACAATTACACAGAATTTCGAAAGTTATTTTTGAGATCAAATAGAGATACAAGTTTTTGAAAGAACTTTTTGAAAAGCAAGATTTGTTTCAAGCTTTGCTAAGTTTTTCAAGATCTGTCTTAGGATTTCCTGCTATAAATCTTCAGGTGTTTTCTATCCTTGTATAGTTCTTGTGGTTTGATAAAACTATAACAAATTGTGGTTCACAAAGTCAGAGAATTGTTCTGATCTGTGGTGTGGTTAAGCCAAGAGAAGTGGGTGTTCTTATGTGAGTCAAGATCCTTTCTTTGGTGTGTGTGTTATTGTAATCTGGGTGATTACTAGTGGAACTCAGATAGTTTTCTAAGAACTAGATGTAGCTCCTTGTGTGAGTGAACTAGTATAACCCCTTGTGTTCATATCTCTCTATCTCTTCCTTTAATTGAAACTGTTTGATAGAAATTTCTTTTTTTGTCATAAGAACAACTGATTAAAACGAAACTTTAACCGGTTATAATTCTGCAACTGTTTCTGTGTATCATTATTTAATTGCTTCTCTGATTTCTTATCTGTGTTTGTTTGATAAAGATTCATTCCTAATCAAATATTTGCAAAAAGCTTTTGAAAAAAATTCACCCCCCCTCTTGTTTTAAGCCATAAATTCTAACATAAATGATGTCAAGAGGGCCAGAAAGTATGCTCTTATCCAAGAGTATGAGCTTTTCAAAATACAGAAAAGGGAGACTATATGATGGAGGAGGGCCAAGCACATCTAACCAAGGAAGCCAAGGCCCAAACCAAGAAGACCGTCTAGACCAAGAGGAGCGTCTAGCTCCAAGAAGTGAGCGTCTAGGACGTGAAGGAGGGAGGCTATCCATGGAGCTAGACCGTCTAGGACCTCTCACAAGATCCATGGCTAAACATATCCAAGCACACATAGAAGAAGCCACGGATGGGAGGGAGAAGACCTTGTACATGCTACTTGGAGGCCCATTAGGAGTAGCTTAGTAGATTAGTGTAGTGTAGAAAGCAAAACTTGCTAACTTAGGGGTGTGCTATCAAAAAGGTGCCCTTAGCAATAGAAGGAGGGGTGTGCTAGCAAATAGGTGCCTTTAGCAAAAGAGGGAGGGGTGTACTATCAAATGTTGCATTTTTGACCTATCTTCTAGAATATTAGGATGATGGTGTGGTTTGACTAAAGTCAATACCCTAGGCAGCCCCCACTTTTTGTATTTCCATCCCTACCCTTTAAGCTTGCTCACCAAGGCTCCTAAATCTATAAATAAGGAGGCCTACCTCATGTATTTTCAAGTTTATTTGAGTAATGTTATGCTGCCATTTTTGTGCACAAGCTTTACTCCTCCTAGAAATCTAGGTTATAAACTTCAATCCTTTCAACTTCTCCCTTGAGCTGGCCGAACCACTCAACCCATACTCATCATGCACCTTCAAGACCAACACAACTCCTAGGAGGGTCTTGTTTCACTCATCCATTGCTTCCGCTCCATCTATTTCTACTTTGATTCAAGAAGAACACATGAAAATGCCATCATTTGGTATCATGAGCTTTTGGTTCTTCAAGATGAGTAGCTTGTTTTTTTAAATTTTCAGTTCTTCTTTATTTTCATCTTGTCATTTCAATTCCATAATTGTCTTGCTGTTTTTTTTTACATTTTAAATTGTTCTTGGTGTGCTTATGGAAGATCCAACCGAAGCACATGTGTTCAATTGATCTTGAACATTTTCTTGTGCAATTGTGATAGGATTCCTTACACATTGAGTGGCTGTTTTCTTTTAGGAATTTGAGTCTTTATTGCTTTCTTATAATTGCTTCATTTTATGCTTTGAGTCTTTATTTTCTGAATCTATAAATGTTGTGTCAAGTCATGTGAATCCATAATTGTCATCAATTCTTAGTAGTCCTATTTTTGGCTTGATTGTTTCTTGTTTTTGGGTCTCTTTAATTTGCCTTAATCTGTTGTTATTTTGATCCTTTGCTGCCTTTTTAATTTTAGTTTGAGTTCATAATTGTGTCTTAGTTCTTACACAATTTCCTTCTTACATTTTCCTTTGTGTTAATTTTTGGTATCTTGCTGTTTTTTTTTTCCAGTTTTCCAGTTTTCCCCTGTTTCTCTCTCTGTCTGGCTGTTTTTTGTTTCAAAAATTATTTCCACTCATAGGAAATTTGTGATTCTCTGGAAAATGCAAGTTTGAAGTGTTACAAAAAGGACAAAAAAAAGAATCAGATCAAAAAAGGCAACAGAAAAAATATGATAAATCTTACAAAATCAGAGTGCAAATCTTGAGCGCTCCAGCTGGCCTAACTGCACACCAAATTTGCAAAAAATTATTAAAAAAAAATGGTGCATGCGTTTTAGGTGATTCCAAAGCCATTGTTTAGATAAGATCCTGAATTTTCTTGCATATAAATTTCATAGACAAATTTTAAAAATACAGCTCAGCATAAATCGGGGAACAAACACGTTTTCTGGCCCACAACAATTTTCAGTGGTGCTGTTTTTTTTTTATTTGGTCATCTAATCTAGTGCTTTTCTTTAGGAATTCCTTTTGTGTGCCAACTTTTTTTGAGTACCTTTAATTGTTTGCTTTAATTTCTTGACTCTCTTTCTAAGTTGTCATATTATAAATCCTTTTGGTGGTACTGTTTTTATTCAATTAAATTTGTTTCTTGCTTTTGTTTCTTGACCTCTCTTTTGGGTGCTGGAATTTAATTCTCCTTGGTGCATATGTGCATGGAACTTGACTTGGTTTAGGTTTAGCTCTTGTGAATAGGTGCTGGAAATTGGAGAATTAAAGCCATCATTTTAAGGAGGAGACAAAGCTAAAGCCGAAACAAGGTTGCTTGAAACAAACAATACAAACACCTAGAAGATCAAAAAAAAAATTCAAGACAACAAGGAAGTGCACTAACCCAAAAGAGGATCAACAAAGGGAGTCTTCTTTTCCTTTGCAACTTGGTTTATTGTTAATTACCTCTTTAATTACGTTTAGACGGTGAGTGTGTCTTCAAGGGCTCAAAGTGTCCAAGAAGCCTCACCTAGGGCCGAATAGCATAGTAAATTTTTTGCTTAGTAATTTGTTGCTTGTTTGAACTTGTTTTCTATTGTTTTGGTAGAAACGTTTTGCATGATTAGTTTAGTTTAATTTGTGCTAAAACCGACTAGTTTGTTGCATATCTTTTTTTTTAGCTTACATAGTTTTATTGCTTTGTGATTTCTCAACTTCTTGTGTTTTAAGTGTTTCACTAAGAGAAATTTTTGTGAGAAGGCATTGGAGACTAGTTTTTGGCAAGGAAAAGGCTTGGTACTTAAGTAGTCATTTGAGACTCACCTCCCTTACCTGGAAAACTACCTTCTTTATCTTCCCTAGTCTTTCTCAAAGTAAAAACGCCTAAATACACAAAGGTCTAGCCATGTCTTCTTCTTCTCATTCTCCAAAGTCTATAGAATGTGAAGTAAAATCTTTGAAAACCCTTTTGAAAGAGGTATCCCAAGCGGTACAATTAATCTCTTCTAGGCAATTGGAGAATGAAAACAAGATTAATGAGTTGGCTAGAGCTCAAGAAGAGAAATCCCAAAAATCTCAAAAATCAAAAAAAACAAATACTCATGCATCCCAAAGCATTGCAACTCTAGGGGAGGGAAGCCTTAGAATTAATGACTACTACCAACCACCCCCTAGAAGACCTAGGCAAAGGGAACAAGAGGTGCCAAGGGAAACTAGAGTAGACCTACCTCATTTTCATGGAAAGGAAAATGTAGAAATATATCTAGATTGGGAGATGAAGGTAGAGCAACTCTTTGCTTGCCATAGGGTAAGTGAGGAACGAAAAGTACCCTTAGCCACCCTTAGTTTCCAAGGAAATGCCATGTATTGGTGGACCTCTTTAGAAAGAGACCGACGTCTTCATAGGGAACCTCCCATAGAATATTGGAATGACCTTAGGGGAGCCCTAAGACGTCGACATATACCTTCTTACTACCATAGGGAGTTGATGGACAAGCTCCAAAGACTCCATCAAAAGAATATGAGTGTAGAAGAGTATAGGCAAAAGATGGAGCTCTATATGATGAGAGCCTCTATTAGAGAGGAAGAGGAAACCACCATATCTAGGTTCCTTAGTGGCCTATCACTTGAGATAAGAGATAGAGTAGAGCTCTTACCTTATCAAGACTTGAATGATTTGGTTCAACTTTGCATTAAAGTTGAGCAACAAAATTTGCGCAAAACATCAAGTCAAAAGGTGAGCCCCTATTCTAACTTTTATCCCAAGAGAGAGTTTAAAAGGGAGGGTAGTACATCTAAGGAAAAACCAAAAGAACCTACCAAACCCTTCACCAAAGAAACCTCAACCCCACCCATCCGAGCTAGAGATGTTAAATGTTTTAAGTGCTATGGTAGGGGGCATGTGCAAGCACAATGTCCAAACCAAAGGACTTTGTTTCTTAAAGGTGTAGACGAATACACTAGTGGCGAGGATGAGTTTAGTGAGAAAGAGGAAGGGGGAGAGGATGAGAGGGTAGCTCCATTAGAGGGAGAATGCCTTATGATTAGGAGAACCCTCAACAATCACCCTAGCACATCCATTGAAACACAAAGGGAGAACATATTTCATACAAGATGCAATGTTTTAGAAAATATATGTTCCCTCATTGTGGATAGTGGATCTAGTTGTAATTGTTGTAGTGCTAGGATGGTTGAAAAGCTTAAGCTACAAGTGGTTCCTCACCCAAAACCTTACAAACTTCAATGGCTTAATGAAAATGGGGAACTACATGTAGATAAGCAAGTGGAAATCAAGTTTTCCATAGGGAAATACAAAGATAAAGTTTTATGTGATGTAGTGCCTATGGAAGCTTGCCATATCTTATTAGGGAGGCCATGGCAATTTGACAAGAAAACCTTGCATGATGGTCTCACTAACGAGATTTCCTTCACCCATAAATATAAGAAGTTTGTACTTAGTCCTTTACCACATTCTCAAGTGGTGAAAGACCAAATACAAATGAAACAAAAGAGGAATGAGGAAAAAAAAAAAAAGAGTGCTAGAAAAAGAGAAAATCCTTAGGGATAGGAAGGCGTGGGAGAAGAGTGTTCCTTCCCACAAGGTTGGTCTACAAGAAAAGCCTTTTGAAAATGTTTTAGAAAACTTGCTTCTTGTTGAACAACCAAGCCTTATCTTTTGTAAAGGAGCACTTACATGCACTGTCACAAGTAATGAACTCACGGTTTTACCTCCTCAAATAGAAAACCTTTTGAGTGAATTTGACGATCTATTCTCACAAGAAGGACCCAATGGGCTTCCTCCTCTTAGGGGGATAGAACATCAAATTGACTTCATTCCGGGGGCAAGCCTACCAAATAGGCCTGCTTATAGAACCAACCCCGAGGAAACAAAGGAGATAGAATCACAAGTTCAAGACTTGTTGGAGAAGGGTTGGGTTCAAAAGAGTCTAAGCCCTTGTGCTGTACCTGTCTTGTTGGTGCCTAAAAAAGATGGAAAATGGCGCATGTGTTGTGATTGTAGAGCAATCAACAACATCACCATCAAGTATAGGCATCCAATCCCAAGGCTTGATGATATGCTTGATGAATTGCATGGGTCAACTCCATTCTCCAAAATTGACCTTAAAAGTGGATATCACCAAATTCGAATCAAGGAGGGTGATGAGTGGAAAACCGCTTTTAAGACCAAATTTGGATTATATGAGTGGTTGGTGATGCCCTTTGGACTCACTAACGCTCCAAGCACATTCATGAGGCTTATGAATCACACCTTGAGGGATTGTATAGGTAAATATGTAGTAGTTTACTTTGATGATATCTTAGTATATAGTAAAACCCTAGAAGACCATCTAAGTCACCTTAGGGAAGTCTTTCTAGTTCTTAGGAAAAATAGTCTTTTTGCAAATAGGGATAAGTGTACCTTTGGTGTAGATAGTGTAGTCTTTTTAGGCTTTATAGTAAACAAAATGGGGGTACATGTAGATCCCGAGAAAATCAAAGCCATCCAAGAGTGGCCAACTCCACAAAATGTAAGTGATGTAAGAAGTTTTCATGGGTTAGCTAGCTTCTATAGAAGGTTTGTGCCTAATTTTTCTAGCCTAGCTTCTCCTTTGAATGAACTTGTTAAAAAAGATGTTGCATTTTGTTGGAATGAAAAGCATGAGCAAGCCTTTCAAAGGCTAAAAGCTCAACTCACCAATGCACCCATCCTATCTCTCCCAAATTTTTCCAAAACTTTTGAGATAGAGTGTGATGCATCGGGAGTAGGCATAGGCGCGGTATTGTTGCAAGGTGGACACCCCATTGCTTAGTTTAGTGAAAAACTCCATGGTGCCACCCTCAACTACCCCACTTATGACAAAGAGCTCTATGCTCTTGTGAGAGCCCTAAAGACTTGGGAACACTATCTTGTGTCCAAAGAATTTGTTATCCATAGTGATCACGAGTCTTTAAAATATTTAAAGGGCCAACACAAGCTCAATAAGAGACATGCAAAATGGATGGAATTTCTTGAACAATTTCCTTATGTAATCAAATACAAGAAAGGAAGCACCAATATAGTGGCCGATGCTCTTTCAAGACGCCACACACTCTTTTCAAAATTGGGTGCCCAAATTCTTGGATTTGACCACATAAGAGAGCTTTACCAAGAAGATCAAGAACTTTCATCCATCTATGCCCAATGTCTACATAGAGCGCAAGGAGGTTACTATGTGTCCGAGGGATATCTTTTTAAAGAAGGAAAACTTTGCATTCCCCAAGGAACACATAGAAAACTCCTTGTCAAAGAATCACATGAAGGGGGACTCATGGGCCATTTTGGAGTTGATAAGACTCTAGATCTTTTGAAAGCAAAATTTTGTTGGCCACACATGAGGAAAGATGTCCAACGCCATTGCTCTAGATGTATCTCATGTTTAAAAGCAAAGTCTAGAACAATGCCGCATGGACTCTACACCCCTTTGCCAATTGCAAATGCTCCTTGGGAAGACATTAGCATGGATTTCATTTTAGGACTTCCTAGGACTGCAAGAGGCCATGACTCTATCTTTGTGGTAGTGGACCGTTTTAGCAAAATGTCTCACTTTATTCCATGCCACAAAGTAGATGATGCTCAAAATATTTCTAAACTCTTCTTTAGAGAAGTGGTGAGACTCCATGGTCTCCCTAGAAGTATAGTGTCCGATAGAGATCCCAAGTTTATAAGTCACTTTTGGAAAACTCTTTGGGGTAAACTTGGAACAAGACTACAATTCTCAACTTCTTGTCATCCTCAAACGGATGGGCAAACCGAAGTAGTCAATAGATCTCTTGGAACTATGCTTAGGGCTATCATGAAGGGCAGCCACAAATCTTGGGATGAGTACCTTCCCCACATTGAATTTGCTTACAATAGAGTAGTTCACAAGACTACTAATGCTTCTCCTTTTGAGGTAGTATATGGTTTTAATCCTCTCACGCCCATGGATTTAATTCCTCTTCCTAATCCACAAGATTTTGTGCATAAGGAAGGAGTAATCAAGGCTGATTTTGTCAAGAAAATGCATGAGAAGATTAAAATTCAAATACAACAACAAAATGAGAAGTACACAAAACACAACAACAAAGGGAAGAGAGAAATAATTTTTGAGGAAGGAGACTTAGTTTGGCTTCATCTTCGAAAAGAAAGATTTCCAAATCAAAGGAAGTCCAAACTAAGTCCCCGAGGTGAGGGACCCTTCCAAGTCCTTAAGCGAGTCAACAACAATGCATATAAATTGGACCTACCTCTTGAATATGGAGTACATGACACATTTAATGTAATTGATCTTTCTCCATTTGTAGGTACCAATGACGATGACGAGCTGGATTTGAGGACAAATCCTTTCCAAGGGGGAGGGGATGATGGAGGAGGGCCAAGCACATCTAACCAAGGAAGCCAAGGCCCAAACCAAGAAGACCGTCTAGACCAAGAGGAGCGTCTAGCTCCAAGAAGTGAGCGTCTAGCTCCAAGAAGTGAGCGTCTAGGACGTGAAGGAGGGAGGCTATCCATGGAGCTAGACCGTCTAGGACCTCTCACAAGATCCATGGCTAAACATATCCAAGCACACATAGAAGAAGCCACGGATGGGAGGGAGAAGACCTTGTACATGCTACTTGAAGGCCCATTAGGAGTAGCTTAGTAGATTAGTGTAGTGTAGAAAGCAAAACTTGCTAACTTAGGGGTGTGCTATCAAAAAGGTGCCCTTAGCAATAGAAGGAGGGGTGTGCTAGCAAATAGGTGCCTTTAGCAAAAGAGGGAGGGGTGTACTATCAAATGTTGCATTTTTGACCTATCTTCTAGAATATTAGGATGATGGTGTGGTTTGACTAAAGTCAATACCCTAGGCAGCCCCCACTTTTTGTATTTCCATCCCTACCCTTTAAGCTTGCTCACCAAGGCTCCTAAATCTATAAATAAGGAGGCCTACCTCATGTATTTTCAAGTTTATTTGAGTAATGTTATGCTGCCATTTTTGTGCACAAGCTTTACTCCTCCTAGAAATCTAGGTTATAAACTTCAATCCTTTCACCTTCTCCCTTGAGCTGGCCGAACCACTCAACCCATACTCATCATGCACCTTCAAGACCAACACAACTCCTAAGAGGGTCTTGTTTCACTCATCCATTGCTTCCGCTCCATCTATTTCTACTTTGATTCAAGAAGAACACATGAAAATGCCATCACTATATGTGACGTGCAGAAGCGGTTCTGTCATATAGTAAATCATTTGATGAGCCTTGGGAAGTCTTTTGATAAATTAACAAGTACACTTGCTATGGCTATGGTGAACAGGGTCATATCAAAGCTGAGTGCCCTAATAATGAAAGCAAGGGGCAAAGTAGATTTCAAAAGTGAAAGAAAGGGAAAAGCCAAGAAGGCATATGTTGCATGGGATGATAATGAGGTATCCTCCTCTAGCTCTTCAGATGATGAAGAAGCAAACCTGTGCCTGACAGCATCTGTATCCAGCCGCATGAGTTCATCTTCTTCAACCAAAGGTAACAACTATTATCCACTACTTCAAGTTTTCAATGAAACTCATGAAGAAGCTAACCGATTAGCTCTTTCTCACAACCGATTGAAAAGTTTAAACAACTGGCTTGAAAATAGAGTCCATTCATTGGAAGAAGAGTTGGAAAAAACAAATGATGATTTTGAAAACATTGATTTGATTTACAAAACCTCAACTTGCAGTTGTGACTCAAAGTTTTGCGAAAATTGTGAAAATCTTGAAAGAAAGATTCATTATCTTTTGAAACCATGGATAAACTTACAACTGGAAAATCCAACTTTGAAGATGTTCTTGCATCTCAAAATTGTGCTTTTGGAAAAGCTGGTTTAGGTTTTTATCCACAAAGCAAAGGAAATGGAATTTCAAAACCTTTTTCATCAGTGCCAGAAAAACAACCGATTAAAAGATTGATTTTGTACTAGCCAGACTTTGGACATCGGCACCAGTGGACATCGGCACTACTGGACGTCAGCACCAGTGGACACCGGCACGGTGATCTGGTCAGCATGATGAGCCACACAAACGGGGCCCCCAGAGTTTCTACGTATCGAACCCTGTATGAATAAGGGCCTAATTCCTGAAGAGTCCATGCGTGTGGTGTGTATAGTACATTCGGGTCTAGCACGAGGAAATATTTCCTGGAGACGCCAAAGCCCCAGAGCGTTAGGGTTTCAAGGGAAAGCTGCATGCATGGCACGTGGAAAATTAGGGCACCTGAAAAATAGATGGATCCTGCAGTGTTGGTGCACAAGTTGGTACCCTAACAGCCATACTGTTAGATTCTGCACTCCAGAAAAGGAATGTTGATGCGTACGTTACCCTAAGATTGCATAACAACATACCAACATGCCCTCCTAGCAACCCTAATTTCGCTAGAGAATAAGGCTCTAGTGAGAGAGAGGTGGGGCGGCAAGTTAACCTAAAAACAACCTATAAAAGGGAGACAACATCCCTGGTAAAGGTACACCGCCGTGGGGCTCGATAAAACTAGGTCCCATCCACAGCTGTGATCAGAATTACCAGACAATATTAGGAATACAAGGTGATCCGGTCGGTCATCGGTAGTCGATGACGTCAGCAGCAGATGACCACGTGGGCCAGTCATAGAGCAACGCGTGGCATGAGATAACAGATGAACCAGGGTGGAGATCGTTCAAGAACGGCGATCAGTGGTCAGTTACCGAGTGACCTCCACCAGCAGATCAGTTCCTACGAGCGCCTGGAAGCAGAGCGCGAGAAGTGATGAAGCACCGATCAATCATCGGTGCATGCAGAGTGATCAGTCGTCGGGGGTTCCTTGCCAACACGTGTTAAACTGGGACCCAGGCTCCCAGCGAGAACGTTACCCAAGGACCTCGCCTGATTCCATAAGCAGAGCACAACAATGTCAAGTAGCGCCATCGGCCATCGGTCAGGATGAGAGATACCTCGGTCACCGGTGTGTGTCGAGGTGACATCGGCCGCGCGATGTGAACAATGCGACCAGTGATCAGTAAAGTGCCCAGAGGCAAGGAGTGGCCTTAGTCGCGAGACGACCATGCATGAAGATGGGAAGACGCAGTTAGGTGCAGAATCCTGCTGGGACAAGAACCCATCAAGGTTAGAGTCTCCCAGTGAGGTTGCATGCATGCCACGTGGACTGTGAAGATGTTCCCAGAGAATAGGTAGGGCAGATGGGGACAGATATCGAGGGGTACAAAGGTACCCACGCGGCCTCCCCTGTCAGACTTTGCACTCAAGTGAGGAAGGCCCGCACGCAAGGTAGGCCTGGGGGGTAGATAGCGGCGGTGCAGAGCAATCAAGTGGCCCTAGAGGTAGCCAGTAGGTGGCGATGTGGGTTTATATGAGGAAGAAGAACGCTGAACCAGGTATGCAATACGTAACCCAGAAATTAGACAAAGAGAGTTCTTGGTGTTTCCTTGCCCAAAACTGACTTGAGCATCGGAGCTACACCGGCCGCTAGGGTGCCCCTCTGTGTTTGCAGGAACCGTTTGCTTCGTTCAAAGGGAAGCCAACCGGAGGAACAGACACGAACGCGGAGCCCATCCACGCTCGAGTCCGCGGCGGGATCATTTGGCACCAACCGTGGGGCCCGAAGTAAAACGAAGCCCCCATACACAAGAACGAGAGTAGAAATTGCACAGATGAGTAGAAGAACCAGAAAAACGGTACCTGCGCCATCTGCTGAAGAAGGAGCTGTTACCATGGCGCAGGTGATGGAGATGATGCGCGCGCTGCAAGAGAATGTCACGGCGTCGAGAGTTGAGCAACAGAAGATGCATGCAGAGCTGATGCATCGCATAGCAGAAATGAAGAGCTGAACCGCGTGAACGAGGAGTTGCGTAGGGAGTTGCAGGCGCAGAATGAGCGCATATTCGAAGATAGGACGTCGATGCCGCCGTCGCCCCCTAGAGCATTTCCTATGCCTTTCTCCCCCGAGATCATGAACACGGTGGTGCCTCCCAACCTGGTGGGAGTGAAGGCGTCGTTCACGGGGGTGGAAGACCTAGAGGCACATTTGACAGCCTTCCACACTCAGATGATGCTGTCTGGAGGTTCAGACGCTGTGTACTGCAAAATGTTTATGAGCACGCTGAGCGGAGTAGCTATGGAGTGGTTCGTGAGCCTGCCGGAGGGCCACATCACCTCTTTCCATCAGTTTTCAAAGCTGTTCACGGAGCAGTACATTGTCAACAGAGCGCCACCAGTGGTGTCTTACGATTTGTTCGACGTGCGCCAGTACCAGGGGGAGTCGCTGAAGGACTTCCTCAACAGTTTCGCTGCGGAGGTGGTGAGATTGCCCAGCAAGGACGAGAACATGTTAGTGCACGCGTTCAAGAAAGGCGTGCTGCCTGGTCCTTTCAGTGAATCCCTCATCAGGAGCCACCCCGCCACCTTTGCTGAGATACAGCGACGCGCGGTGGCGCACATTGTAGCAAAGGCAGAGGTCTCTAAGAAGAGAGGAAGCACTGCGCCGACGAAGCCGCGCGGAGGTCAGGGGAAGCAGCAGCAGCAGGTGCGGGTGTATGAGACCAAGGAGGAGAGGAAGGCGCAGGGAAGGCCTCGTCCGTATGCACCCAGGAAGGACCAGCCCAGGGGGCGTGCAAGGGAGAACAACACACCCCCTAGGTATGATTTCGTGATAGAGTTGGCAGAGCTGATCGCCATCCCTGTCGTGGCTGCAAGACTCCGAGTACCAGAGAAAACTGACAAGGTACTTGGAGGGAGGAAGGACGAGTGGTGTGAGTTCCATCAGGCTTATGGACACACGCTCCGCACCTGCCTGACGTTGGGGCATCAACTTGCTGAGTTGGTGAAGACAGGATTCCTGACCGATTACCTGCGGGAGGCGCAAGGTGATCGCGCTTCGGGGTCCCAGACAGGCGATCAGCAACACGAGATCCCTGTGCATGGGGACGTGAGGTGATGGGGGATGCAACGCTAGGGGGGCTCCCAGGCAGCTCAGGAGGAAGCTACTCGTGAATCAGGCGTCGCCAGGGCGGTCATCGCCTATGAAAGGAAGGGGTCCATACAGAGTGGTTGAAGCGTTGGAGAGTGGAGCTTATTGGCTGGAGACCCTGGATGGAGCACCTATCCCCAAGACATGGAACGCTACACACTCAAGTTTCTACTTCAGTTAAGTTGTAAGGTAGATGCGTTCTTGCGCTGTACACACACTCAATGTATATATTGTAAATAGTTGAGCAGATCAGGGGGCACTCTTTTCCCTGATGAGGGTTTTTAACGAGGCCACCCAATAAAAAAGATTTCAGTATACCAAGTGTGCACGTGTTTTCCAGTTTCAAGTTCTACTTGCCCCGGATGAAAGTGCAAGTGATCGGTTGGAGCCTGTTCGCCCCAGGCGTGAGTACGGACGACCGACAGGGGTCAACAAGAAAAACTCTTCTTCCCCAAAGCAAGACATCATCTTCGCGTTTAAACACCAAGAAGCGGAGCGCGATCATTCATCGGTGCACCCAAAGCACGATCAGTCATCAGTGCACTCAGAGCACGATCAGTCATCGGTGCACTCGAAGCAGAGCACTCATCGGTGCATGGTCATCGGGGTCTTGCCAACACGTGTTAAGCTGGGACCCAGGCTCCCAGCGAGAGCGTTACGCATGCACCTCGCATGATTCCAAACCAGAAGAAGAGGAGTTGTCCACTCAAAGGGCGTGCGGTGAGACCATGCAGGCAGGGATGCGCCTGGTGAGTGCGCTTAGACAGCCACCCCTGGTGCTCCCCTGGGAGCATGCACCCACTCAGAGAAGAAAGTCCTCACTCTCGAATTTGTACAGCGGGGTGCAGGCAGAGAAAGTCCTCTTCCTCTGCTTTTTACAGCAAGGTTAAGGTGAGAGAAAGTCCTCACCCTCGACTTTGTACAGCGGGGTGCAGGCGAGAGAAAGTCCTCTCCCTCGACTTCGTACAGCGAGGCATGGGCCAGATAAAAAAGTCCTCACCCTCGACTTTGTACAGCGGGGTGCAGGCGAGAGAAAGTCCTCTCCCTCGACTTCGTACAGCGAGGCATGGGCCAGATAAAAAAGTCCTCGCCCTCGACTTTGTACAGCGGGGTGCAGGCGAGAGAAAGTCCTCTCCCTCGACTTCGTACAGCGAGGCATGGGCCAGAGAAGAAAGTCCTCACCCTCAACTTTGTACAGCGAGGTGCAGGCAGGGAAAGTCCTCTTCCTCTACTTTTTAAAGCAAGGTTGAGGCGAGAGAAAAGTCCTCTTCCTCTGCTTCTTACAGCAAGGTTGAGGCAAGAGAACCAAGTCTTTTTCCTCTGCTTCATACAGCAAGGTTAAGGCAACAGAGAAAGTCCTCCTCCTCTGCTTTTTACAGCAAGGTTGGGGCGAGTGAAAAAAGTCCTCACCTCAACACATACAACGAGGCTGAGGCGAGATAAAAAGACCTCACCTCGACTTCTTACAGCGAGGCTGAGGCAAGAGGGGTCATCGAGAAGCATTCCCCAAAACACAGGCGTCATCTTTGGCGTTCGGGCCCTCTATGCACCTAGCGCTGGAGTGACACAGAAGTAATGCGAAACCTGAAGCGCGATGACTGATCGGTGGTGCGCTAAAATGCTAGTCGGTGGTCGGTAGTAAAGCTCTGAGTATGAAAGCTTCCCCAAACAAGCTCTTGGGCGATCAGTCGAAGCATTTAGACACCATCAGGTCAGTCATCCAACATGAATTTATGCATAAAAACTGTTAAAGAGAATGCTAAGGTACACTTGGTCGCGATCAAGTTAGAAGCCAAGTTTGAAGGGTCACAGTGAGGTCGCGCTGAAGAGTCTGGAAGGACGCAGTGAACCTGCTGCAAGCCCATGGAACCCATCTATCAGAGCCTCGACACCAGCAGCCATGGTCTCAAGTACATCGGCTTCGAGCTCCTTCTTCTCTTTGGCAAGGAAGACCACTTAGTCTCTTCGCTGAGAACAAGTTCACAGCTCGAGCCTGGGGGGCTTGTGATCCGGTCGGTCATCGGTAGTCGATGACGTCAGCAGCAGATGACCACGTGGGCCAGTCACAGAGCAACGCGTGGCATGAGATAGCAGATGAACCAGGGTGGAGATCGTTCAAGAACGGCGATCAATGGTCATTTACCGAGTGACCTCCACCAGCAGATCAGTTCCTACATGAGCGCCTGGAAGCAGAGCGCGAGAAGTGATGAAGCACCGATCAGTCATCGGTGCATGCAGAGTGATCAGTCGTCGGGGATTCCTTGCCAACACGTGTTAAACTGGGACCCAGGCTCCCAGCGAGAACGTTACCCAAGGACCTCGCCTGATTGCATAAGCAGAGCACGACAACATGAAGTAGCGCCATCGGCCATCGGTGTGTGTCGAGGTGACATCGGTCGCGCGATGTGAACAACGCGACCAGTGATCAGTAAAGCGCCCAGAGGCAGGGAGTGGCCTTAGTCGCGAGACGACCATGCATGAAGATGGGAAGACGCAGTTAGGTGCAGAATCCTGCTGGGACAAGAACCCATCAAGGTTAGAGTCTCCCAGTGAGGTTGCATGCATGCCACGTGGACCGTGAAGATGTTCCCAGAGAATAGGTAGGGCAGATGGGCACAGAAATCGAGGGGTACAGAGGTACCCACGCGGCCTCCCCTGTTAGACTTTGCACTCAAGTGAGGAAGGCCCGCACGCAAGGTAGGCCTGGGGGGTAGATAGCGGCGGTGCAGAGCAATCAAGTGGCCCTAGAGGTAGCCAGTAGGGGGCGATGTGGGTTTATATGAGGAAGAAGAACGCTGAACCAGGTATGCAATACGTAACCCAGAAATTAGACAAAGAGAGTTCTTGGTGTTTCCTTGCCCAAAACTGACTTGAGCGTCGGAGCTACATCGGCCGCTAGGGCGCCCCTCTGTGTTTGCAGGAACCGTTTGCTTCGTTTGAAGGGAAGCCAACCGGAGGAACAGACACGGACGTGGGAGGAACGCGGAGCCCATCCACGCTCGAGTCCGCGGCGGGATCACAAGGCAAGGTGCTGCCACAGGAAGGGAGGAAGACAACAATGTCACCATGCAGGAGCTCATGGAGACTATCCGTAACCTTCAATAGGCATTTGTGGCATCCAAGGGTGACCAGGAAAGGGTTTTGGTTGAGGTTCGAGCCGAACAGCCCTCAGACAAGATCAGTTCAGGGCCAAACTGGATGCATCATTGGCAACCAATGAAGAATTGCACAGGGCCAACCCAACCAGGAGCTGCGAAGAGGGATGGGAGAATGCGCGACATGAGAGCCAGGTTCACCCTCCCCAGTTAGGGCTCAACCCACACCTTTCTCCCAGGCGATCATGGATGCGGTAATACCAGCGACTTTCATGATCCCAAAAATCACCTTTACAGGTGTAGAAGACCCGTAGGCTCACATCATGACTTTCCACACCCAGATGATGATATCAGGAAGAAGTGACGCTATGCACTGTAAGTTGTTTATGGGAACATTTTTAGGTACAACGTTGGATTGGTTCATCAGCCTCCCCGACGGACACATAACCTTGTTCGACCAATTCTCATCATTATTTAAAGAGCAATTCATCGTCAACTAGGCTCCCACACCCGTTTCTTTCGATCTCTTTGATGAGAAGTAATATCAAGGAGAGCCTTTGAAAGACTTCCTGAACCGATTTGGGGCGCTCATGCTGAAGCTGCACACCAAAGATGAGCTCATGGTGGTACAGGCGTTCAGGCGAGGGATTTTACCCGGACCCTTTAGCGATTCCTTGATAAGATGTCGCCCAAAGACGTTTAGCGAGATCCATAGTCGAGCCGTGGCCCACATCAAAGTAGAGGAGGAGGTGACAAAGAAGCACGGAAGGGTCGATCCAACAAAGCCTCGGGGAACAGGTTGTTCTCAAACCATGAGGGTGCATGAGGTCACGACAAAAAAGAAGGCTAAATCGACGCCATTTGACCCGAAGAAGCCTCAGACCAAGACGCGAACGAGGGAAGGTGCACCCACTAAGCGTAGCTTCAGAATAGACCTTAAGGAGTTGATTGTTATCCGCGATGTGGCAAATAAGCTGAAGTCGCCTCCAAAGACTGATAGAAGACTGGGGCCCAGCAAGGACACTTGGTGCGAATTCCACCAGGCTTTTGGCCACAACCTGCGCTACTGCTTAGCGCTGGGACACAAATTAGACGAATTGGTGAGGAATGGTTTCCTGAATGAGTACTAATCCTGTTGGTCATCGGTAGTCGATGACGTCAGCAGCAGATGACCACGTGGACCAGTCACAGGGTGAAACGTGGCATGAGATAGCAAGTGAATCAGGGAGGAGACCAGTTAGACCGGTGATCGATGGTCAGTTACCAAGTGGCCACCACCCCCAGATCGGTGCCTAGATAAGCGCCTGGAAGTAGAGCGCGGAAAGTAATGAGGCACCGCACGGTCATCGGTGGAAGGTGATGAGGCACCGCACGGTCATCGATGGAAGGTAATGAGGCACCGCACGGTCATCGGTGGAAAGTAATGAGGCATCGCACGGTCGTCGGGGCATGGTCGTCAGGGTTTCTTGCTACATGTGTTAAATTGGGACCCAGGCTCCCAGCGAGAGCGTTACGCATGCACCTCGCATGATGTCAAACCAGAAGACGTGCGGTGAGACCATGCAGGCAGGATGCGCCTGGTGAGTGTGCTTAGAACAGCCACACTCGGTGCTCTCCTGGGAGCATGCACCCACTCAGAGGATGTACGGTGAGACCATGTAGGCAGGATGCGCCTGGTGAGTGTGCTCAGGCCAGCCACACCTGGCGCTCTCCTGGGAGCATGCGACTCACTCAGAGAGAAGAAACACGCTAAGTTACTCCGCAAGAGGATAACTTAGCCGCACAGAGAAAAGTGCAGAAGCCCTTCAGATGTGACACGTGTACGGTTAGATGTCAGCTGCATGCCTCCACGTGTCACCATCTGAGAGAGAGGCGCGACCCAGTGTAAAGGTACTCCACCTCATGTAAGGTACAGAGATTCTTACACAAGTTTTTCATATTACAAGTTTACACAGATTTACTACACACAGTTTCTGAGTCATTGTGGGAGCGTTTGTACACGTTGCACAGTGATAACAGAATTGAGCCATAGAGAGAGAAAGTGGATCAGAGCACACACGAGTCTCACAGAGAGATTCAGTGAGAGTTTTTGGTGTTCCTGTTGCCTGGCTTGAGCGTCGGAGCTACAACGGCCGCTAGAGGCGCTGTCTGTGTGTTTTGCAAGCATCGTTTGGAGTTCCGTCGAAGGTTCTTGGAGCATTCTTGCAGAACGTGCAGTTGCAGAAGGCTAGACGAAGGAGTGACGAGGCACATCCTCCACGTTCAAGTCCACGGCAGGATCATTTGGCGCCCACCGTGGAGCCCGTGTGAATCTTGTTCCCATCCACATCGCAGTTCTTGAAGTTTCTTGAAGTTATTGCAGTTTCTTGAAGCTTTCATCGAAGTTCTTGAGAATATGAGTAGAAGAACCAGACAAACCATACCTGCGCCACCTGCGGAAGAAGGAGCTGTTACCATGGGGCAGGTCATGGAGATGATGCGCGCGCTGCAGGATAATGTCGCGGCATCAAGAGCTGAGCAAGAGAAGATGCATGCAGAGCTGACTGCGTCGCATGGCAGAAATGAGGAGTTGAACCGCATAAACGAGGAACTGCATAGGGAGTTGCAGGCGCAGAAGAATAGCGCAGTCGAAGATAGGACGTCGACGCCGCCGTCGCCTCCTAGAGCATTTCCTATGCCTTTGTCCCCCGAAATCATGAACACAGCTGTGCCTCCCAATCTGGTGGGACTGAAGGCGTCGTTCACGGGGGTGGAAGATCCAGGAGCACACCTGACAGCCTTCTACACTCAGATGATGCTGTCTGGAGGTTCAGATGCTGTGTACTGCAAGATATTTATGAGCACGCTGAGCGGAGGAGCTATGGAGTGGTTCGTGAGCCTGCCAGAGGGCCACATCACCTCTTTCCATCAGTTTTCGAAGCTGTTCACGGAGCAGTACATCGTCAACAGAGCGCCACCAGTGGTGTCCTATGATCTGTTCGACGTGCGCCAGTACTAGGGGGAGTCGCTGAAGGAATTCCTCAACCGTTTCGGTGCGCAGGTGGTGAGGTTGCCCAGCAAGGACGAGAGCATGCTGGTGCATGCATTCAAGAAAGGCGTAGTGTCTGGCCTTTTCAGTGAATCGCTCATCAGGAGCCACCCTGCCACCTTTCCTGAGATTTGGCGACGTGCGGTGGCGCACATAGTAGCAGAGACAGAGGTCTCTGAGAAGATAAGCGGTGTTGCACTGTCGAAGCCGCGCAGAAGTCAGGGGAAGCAGCAACAGCAGGCGCGGGTGTATGTAGCCAAGGAAGGGAAGAAGGCGCAGGGAAGGCCTTGTCCCTATGCACCCAGGAAGGACCAGACCACGGGGCGTGCAAGGGAGAACAACGCACCCCCTACGTATGATTTCATGGTGGAGTTGGCGGAGCTGATCGCCATCCTTGCTGTGGCTGCAAGACTCCGAGTGTAAGGACCTGTGAAATTAAATTGGAATAAAAGGAATATATATTAAATGAATTCTAAGTATGTTTTTATTTAAAATAAAAAGGAAGGAAAGTGTAGCGTAGAAGACTCTGAGATCGCCTGGTTAGTACAAAATCGCCTGTCGCCTAGACTACACATGCGTACATCGCCAGGGCGCGAGGCATGCGGGCATCGCCAGGGCGCGAGAGAATGCGGACATCGCCAGGGCGCGAGGCATGGGGGCATCGCCAGGGCGCGAGAGGCTTGCGGGCATCGCCAGGGCGCGAGAGACATGCGGACATCGCCAGGGCGCTAGGCATGGGGGCATCGCCAGGGCGCAAGAGGCATGCGGGCATCGCCAGGGCGCGAGAGACATTCAGACATCGCCAGGGCGCGAGGCATGGGGGCATCGCCAGGGCGCGAGAGACATGGGGGCATCGCCAGGGCGCGAGAGACATGCGGGCGTCGCCAGGGATAGACATCGGTCGTCTTCCAGAGGGAGACATCGGTCGTCTTCCAGGGATAGACATCGGTCGTCTTCCAGAGGGAGACATCGGTCGTCTTCCAGGGATAGACATCGGTCGTCTTCCAGAGGGAGACATCGGTCGCCTCCCAGGGAAAGACATCGGTCGTTTGCCAGGATGAGTCAGCGGTGGAAAGTTATCGCGTAACGTCGAGTTTCACACAGATAAGGTGGGGCCCAGGCTCCCAGCATGAAACGTCCTGCACGCGCGACACGTAGACAAAAAGGGTGGTTCAGAATAGTGACATCAGAGAGTTGGCATGCGCAGAGACACACGTGGCTGTACTGTTCAGGGAAGCGTGCACGCAAGCTTTCCTGCAGAGTGGGTGGTGGCAGCGGAAATTGTGGACAAGTTGGTTTAGATTCAAAAACTCACTTCGGAGAGGCAAAGAACGCTGCTGTGGTTCAAGAGTGACAGAGTGAGTCTACCTTCATCCTTCTCTTTTCTCTCCTTCGCGCTGCGTTTCAGACATCCCCAAGCACCAGTACGACGAGCAACGACTGCACTTGGATACCTGGGGAGTTCTCTGCGAGTTTTCCGTCAGGACGCTAGAACAGAGTTAGGACATCTTTAAGCTTCGGTGGGTGTTGGAGCTCTTAGTGTTTTTACGCAAGTTCAGGTAAGGGAAGCTAGCCTTATTTCCAACGAAAACCTTATATTAGATGATTTTTTGATGTTGGGCGACGTGGTCGCCGGTTTTCAACTGTTATTGCATAATCCCCTGTTTTTGGATGAGATCGCCGGTTTTGATGTTGTTTTCGAACTCCCCTGTTTTAGTGTCGTTTGAAACTGTTTGAGATTTAAATGTGAAATGCATGTGATATTCGAAACCCTGAACCGTGGAATGATTATTGCTATGTTTGAAATCGTTCATTAAGTGTTGTATGATGTGTTGAATGTTGTGAATGTGGAATCAAGGCATAGTATTTTCAGGAAAGAAAATACCGTGTAAGATTGTTGTAGAATGTGCATTGATCGGTGATTTCTATAATGAGATATCCTCACTCTCCTGATATAATGGACTCATATAGAGGAAGTCATTCAGGCGTTGAGAGTCGATGGAGGTTCATATGTATGGGTAAGTGGTTTGAAAAATAACCACTTGACCTGTTGTATGGATTCACCCTGTCATACTAGGTGAGTGATGAGATTGAGATTGAGATTATGTTGATGCGCATAGCTGTGGGAACTTTACAGCAGTGTAGTATGACAGGTGCAGATCTCTGAGTCTAGTCAATGCACGAGTCTTCCGGAAGTAGTGTCAAGTGTCTGTGTGTGACGAGTCAGCGGAAGGTCTGACGTGTGAACCATGAATGTTGAATGTAGTGAATAGACACTTGACGAGTTGGTGGAATATGGGGATATTGATGGTTGCAATTGATATAGATTATGAATGGTGTGAAGATTTATGTTTTCTATAGATATAAAGTTTCATATTTAAAGTTTTTGCAAATATCTAGCTTACCCTTTTATCTTGTATCGTGGTTGTTTTTCTTAAACCTGTGATGATCGTGTATAATTGCACGGGAGCAGATGAGGCTGCAGGTAGTAGGGCTCCTTTGTGAGTGGTTGCCGGGAGGAGATCGCCTGTTTCTGTTTCTGTTAGGAGATCGCCGTTTTCTGTCTTCTATCAGGAGATCGCCTGTTTTTTTTATTTTGCTGTATTTTGTTTAAGTTTTGGAATTGACCGATTATGTATTAAACTCCCTGTGAGGAGAAACTTCATTACATATATATAATTATGTTCACTTCAATATATTTGTTTACCTTTATTTCATTATATAAATATGAAAAGAATTTGGCGGGATGTTACACCGAGTACCAGAGAAAACTGACAAGGTACTTGGAGGGAGGAAGTACGAGTGGTGTGAGTTCCATCAGGCTTATGGACACACACTCCGCACTTGCCTGGCGTTGGGGCATCAACTTGCTGAGTTGGTGAAGACAGGATTCCTGACCGATTACCTGCGGGAGGGGCAAGGTGATCGCGTTTCAGGGTCTCAGACAGGTTATCAGCAACACGAAATCCCTGTGCATGGGGACGTGAGGTGATGGAGGATGCAACGCTGGGGGGCTCCCAAGTAGCTCAGGAGGAAGCTCCTCGTGAATCAGGCGTCGCCAGGGCGGTCATCGCCTATGAAAGGAAGGGGTCCATACAGAGTGGTTGAGGCGTTAGAGAATAGAGCTTATCGGGTGGAGACTCTGGATGGAGCAGCTATCCCCAGGATGTGGAATGCTACACACTTAAGTTTCTACTTCAGTTAAGTTGTAAAGTAGATGCGTTCTCGCGCTGTACACACCCTCAGTATATCTACTGCAAACAGTTGAGCAGATCAGGGGGCACTTTTTTAACAAGGCCACCCAATAAAAAAGATTTCAGTACATAAAGTGTGCAAGTGTTTCCCAGTTTAAAGTTCTCCTTGCCCCAGGCGCAAGTGCAGGTGATTGGTGGTTAGTTACCGAGTGGCCACCACCCACAGATAAGTGCCTAGAGGAGCGCCTGCATGTAGAGCGCGATCAGCCGTCGGTGGCGATCAGCCGTCAGTGCATGCAGACCGCGATCAGCCGTCAGTGCATATAGAGCGCGAGCACTCGGTCGGTGCATGGTCATCGGGGTCTTGCCAACACGTGTTAAGCTGGGTCCCAGGCTCCCAGCGAGAGCGTTACGCATGCACCTCACATGATTCCAGAAGCAGAGAACTCAGTCGGTGCATGGTCATCGGGGTCTTGCCAACACGTGTTAAGCTGGGACCCAGGCTCCCAACGAGAGCGTTACGCATGCACCTCGCATGATTCCAGAAGCAGAGAACTCGGTCGGTGCATGGTCATCGGGGTCTTGCTAACACGTGTTAAGCTGGGACCTAGGCTCCCAGCGAGAGCGTTACGCATGCACCTTGCATGATTCCAAACCAGAAGAAGAAGAGTTGCCCGCTCAAAGGGCGTGCGGTGAGACCATGCAGGCAAGATGCGCCTGGTGAGTGTGCTTAGACAGCCACACCTGGTGCTCTCCTGAGAGCATGCACCCACTAAGATAAGAAAGTCCTCTCCCGCGACTTTGTACAGCGAGACAGAGGAGAGAGAAAAGTCCTCTCCCTCGACTTTGTACAGCGAGGCAGAGGCGCGAGAAAAAAGACCTCACCTCGACTTTGTAAAGCGAGGCTGAGGCAAGAGAAAAAGTCCTCACCTCGACTTTGTACAGCGAGGCTGAGGCGAGATAAGAAAGTCCTCTCACCTCGACTTTTTACAGTGAGGCAGAGGCGAGAGAAAGTCCTCTCCCTCGACTTTGTACAGCGAGGCAGAGGCGAGAGAAAAGTCCTCTCCCTCGACTTTGTACAGCGAGGCAGAGGCGCGAGAGAAAAGACCTCACCATGACTTTGTACAGCGAGGCTGAGGCAAGAGAAAAAGTCCTCACCTCGACTTTGTACAGCGAGGCTGAGGTGAGATAAGAAAGTCCTCTCACCTCGACTTTTTACAGCGAGGTAGAAGCGAGAGAAAGTCCTCTCCCTCGACTTTGTACAGCGAGGCAGAGGGGAGAGAAAAGTCCTCTCCCTCGACTTTGTACAGCGAGGTAGAGGCGCGAGAAAAAAGACCTCACCTCGACTTTGTACAGCAAGGCTGAGGCAAGAGAAAAAGTCCTCACCTCGACTTTGTATAGCAAGGCTGAGGCGAGATAAGAAAGTCCTCTCCCTCGACTTTGTACAGCGAGGCAGAGGAAGGAGAAAGTCCTCTCCCTCGACTTTGTACAGCGAGGCAGAGGCGAGAGAAAAGTCCTCTCCCTCGACTTTGTACAGGGAGGTAGAGGCAAGAGAAAAAAGTCCTCACCTCGACTTTGTACAGTGAGGCTGAGGCGAGAGGAAAAAGACCTCACCTCGACTTTTTACAGCGAGGCTGAGGCGAGAGGAGAAAGACCTCACCCTCGACTTTGTACAGCGAGGCTGAGGCGAGAGCAGAAAGACCTCACCCTCGACTTTGTACAGCGAGGTTGAGGCGAGAGAAGTAAGACCTCACCCTCGACTTCTTACAGCGAGGCTGAGGCAAGAGGGGTCATCGAGAAGCACTTTTCTTCCCCAAAACACAGGCATCATCTTTGGCGTTCAGGCCCTCTATGTGCTTATCACTGGAGTAATAGAGAAGTAAAGCAAAGCCTGAAGCACGATGACTGATCAGTGGTGAACTAACATGCTAGTCGGTGGTTGATGGTGATTTAGGCCCGTCAAGTCAGTCGTCCAGCATGAAGTTATGCATAAAAGCTGTTAAAGACAATGCTGAGGTAACAGTTAGTAGTGATCAAGTCAAAAACCAAGTTTGAAGGGTTACAGTGATATCGCACTAAAGCCTAAGGCAGTTAACGGTTAGTAACATGCAGAGAGTTAAAAATGGAAATAGATATGCAGCTGGAGCAAAGATTTCATTCATATTGAAGTAAATACAGTGAGCCTTTACAGCTAAAAGGTTTATACAACTTATGTACCAGAAAAAGAAATTACACAGAAGGAGAAGTAGCAAGGGGAGTAGCTCAAGGAGGAGGAATGAGCTTGCCATCGACCGCTTAGTCTCTTCGCTGAGAACAAGTTCACAGCTCGAGACTGGGGGGCTTGTGATCCGGTCGGTCATCGGTAGCCGATGACGTCAACAGCAGATGACCACGTGGATCAGTCACAGGGTGACACGTGGCATGAGATAGCAGGTGAATCAGGGAGGAGACCACTTAGAACGGTGATCGGTGGTCAGTTACCAAGTGGCCACCACCCCCAGATCGGTGCCTAGATAAGCGCCTGGAAGCAGAGCGCGGAAAGTAATGAGGCACCACACGGTCATCGGTGGAAGGTAATGAGGCACCGCACGGTCATCGGTGGAAGGTAATGAGGCACCGCACGGTCATCGGTGGAAGGTAATGAGGCACCGCAGGGTCATCGGTGGAAGGTAATGAGGCACCGCACGGTCATCGGTGGAAAGTAATGAGGCACCGCACGGTCATCGGTGGAAAGTAATGAGGCACCGCACGGTCGTCGGGGCATGGTCGTCAGGGTTTCTTGCTACACGTGTTAAACTGGGACCCAGGCTCCCAGCGAGAGCGTTACGCATGCACCTCGCATGATGTCAAACCAGAAGACGTGCGGTGAGACCATGCAGGCAGGATGTGCCTGGTGAGTGTGCTTAGAACAGCCACACCCGGTGCTCTCCTGGGAGCATGCACCCACTCAGAGGATGTACGGTGAGACCATGCAGGCAGGATGCGCCTGGTGAGTGTGCTCAGGCCAGCCACACCTGGCGCTCTCCTGGGAGCATGCGACTCACTCAGAGAGAAGAAATGTGCTAAGTTACTCCGTAAGAGGATAACTTAGCCGCATAGAGAAAAGCGCAGAAGCCCTTCAGATGTGACACGTGTACGGTTAGATGTCAGCTGCATGCCTCCACGTGTCACCATCTAAGAGAGAGGCGCAGCCCAGTATAAAGGTACTCCACCTCATGTAAGGTACAGAGATTCTTACACAATTTTTCAGATTACAAGTTTACACAGATTTACTACACACAGTTTCTGAGTCATTGTGGGAGCGTTTGTACACGTTGCACAGTGATAACAGAATTGAGCCACAGAGAGAGAAACTGGATCAGAGCACACACAATTCTCACAGAGAGATTCAGTGAGAGGTTTTGGTGTTCCTGTTGCCTGACTTGAGCGTCGGAGCTACAACGGCCGTTAGAGGCACCGTCTGTGTGTTTTGCAGGCATCGTTTGGAGTTTCGTCGAAGGTTCTTGGAGAGTTCTTGCAGAACGTGCAGTTGCAGAAGGCTAGACGAAGGAGTGACGAGGCACATCCTCCACGTTCAAGTCCGCGGCAGGATCAAGTACCTACAGGAAAAGCAAGGGATGATGGAAACTGTCCAGCCTCAAAACTTTCTACCAAGAAGATAGACGAAGATCGAGCTTTAATGAAGAGTTTGTAGAGTCTTTTTCTTCTTCTTAGCCTTGTAAAATTTGTATAGAGTTGTTAGGAAGTTTTGGGCCTTGTTGATCCGGTCGGTCATCGGTAGTCGATGACGTCAGCAGCAGATGACCACGTGGGCCAGTCACAGAGTGACGCGTGGCATGAGATAGCAGATGAACCAGGGTGGAGATCATTCAAGAACGACGATCAGTGGTCAGTTACCGAGTGACCACCACCAGCAGATCAGTTCCTACATGAGCGCCTGGAAGCAGAGCGCGAGAATAGATGAAGCACCGATCAGTCATCGGTGCATGCAGAGAGATCAGTCGTCGGGGGTCCTTGCCAACGCGTGTTAGACTGGGACCCAGGCTCCCAGCGAGAACGTTACCCAAGGACCACGCCTGATTCCATAAGCAGAGCACGACAACATAAAGAAGCGCCATCGGTCATCGGTCAGGGTGACATATCGATCACCGGCCAGGATGAGACATCGGCCATCGGTCAGGATGAGAGACACCTCGGTCATCGGTATGTGTCGAGGTGACATCGCCCGCGGCGATGTGAACAACGCGACCAGTGATCGGTAAAGCGCCCAGAGGAAGGGAGTGGCCTTAGTCGCGAGACGACCATGCATGAAGATGGGAAGACGCAATTAGGTGCAGAATCCTGCTGGGACAAGAACCCATCAAGGTTAGAGTCTCCCGGTGAGGTTGCATGCATGCCACGTGGACCGTGAAGATGTTCCCGGAAATTAGGTAGGGCAGATAGGCACAAAAATCGAGGGGTACAGAGGTACCCACGCGGCCTCCCCTGTTAGACTTTGCACTCAAGTGAGGAAGGCCTGCACGCAAGGTAGCCCTGGGGGGTAGATAACGGCGGTGCAGAGCAATCAAGTGGCCCTAGAGGTAGCCAGTAGGGGACGACGCGGGCTTATATGAGGAAGAAGAACACTAAACCAGTGATGTGAGTTGATTTTAGGTTCATTATATTTGTGACACTTTCTTAGAATTAGGATCAAGATTCTTAGCAATTTAGAGTGAGTCACCTAAGGAAAATCCCCACTGGACATTAACTTTAACTTAACAAGTGTTAAGTAGATGTGAAGGTTCATTTCCAAAGGTCCAAGGTTAAAACACAAATAGAGATATGAATGGATGACAATTAAGGTGCAGAATCCAGATTTGAATGGTGCAAAACAAAGCTGGAAACAGAATTGAAATTAAGCACAAAAACAGAATTGAAACAACACACAAATTCAAGGAAGCTTAAGGAATCATCAATGGAGACAATGCCTTCCAAAATGATGAACCAAACTCAACTATGAGTGCTATATCCTTGTACACAACAATTGATATAGGAAGAACACAAAAACAGAACAGAATTGGAAAGGAAAACAGAATTACTGAATAGAAACACAAATTGAAACGAAAGAACCGATTGAAATGACAATGAAAGATGAAAGAAGATGAAACTTATGTGGTTGTAGCCATGGATTGGGAATGGACACGCCACTTGGAGGTGATGATCCAAGATAAGTGCAGATTTGCCGCCACTTGAGTGCTCCCAAAGCTTCACAAGATGAGACAAGGAAGAGGAGAACAAGTCTCACAAAATTCACTCACAATTTGAGTATAGTAACTTTTCTTCTAGTTTCAATCTTATTTTACATGAGCATAGCATCTCTATTTATAGTGTGAGAGGGCTGAAATTAAAGTGGGAAAATTCAAATGAGAAGCATTTGAATTTGGAGCCAAAACACATGTAACAAGGGAGGTGTGACTTGATTTCTACTTTGGCACCTCCTAAAACTACACCTACACCTACTTTTTATGTCACATGGAAGGTGTGACTTGTTTTTGTACATTAGCACCCCTTATTTTAATATCTACACCTTCCTTTAATGTTCTACTAAAAACTACACAAAAGAAATTACAAAAGAGATACATCCATTCATGCTTATTTCCCAAAGCTTTAGCCTTGCTCCTATTGATGCTCATGGATTGGGCTTGGGCCCCACTTGACTTGGGCTTCTTGGCTTGGGCTTCTTGGGCTTGGGCTTCTTGGGCTTGGGCCCTCTTTATTAATACTACTACTTGGATTCTTCAAGAGAACCCAATTATTTACAAAAATTTTCTACTCTTTAAGAAGACTAGTAAGAAGAACTTCAAGTGCTTTGGAATATGGCCCTTTCTTATTTTTGTGAAGTCTTCTTTTGATTGCTGAGATGACCCTTTATATATAGCATCTTTGGTCATCCTTAAGTGGTCTTGACTTGCATCATACCCCCCAAGTTGGAGAGAATTCGACCACGAATTCAGAATTCCTGCATATAACAAAGTCAACTTGCTCATTGATAAAAGAGGATAAGAAGTGATATTAGAAGTTGACTTATAATCTTGAAGCGCGGGAAGTTCATAGGAAGGTTTATTATCTGTATACCAGCTTTGGAAAGAATGTTTAAGAATGATAAAACTTTGTGAAGAAAAGCCTCTTAGAAAGGGTAAACCTTTAGGAGGAATTGGAAAATCATTCCTAATATTCTTTAACAAAGAAAGCAAATAGGTAGAAACCTTAGGTAATGAAAAAGATAAGGAAGAATAACACCTTGGAGGTGCAAATTGTAGCATAGCCCGAGTCAACATGATTGATTTAGTTGCATATGATGAGACTTGGAGACTCGGTTTCTCTTTTCTTTTATTCTCTTTTTCATTTTCTCTTTTGGTTTTCATTTTTAATTGGTCTTTATGAACCTCACTTGGAGAAAGAGATTTTAAAGTGATCCGATGCCCATGGAAGGTAAAAGAAATGTTGTTGGTAAGGCCATCATGTAAAGTTTTCCTATCAAATTGCCATGGCCTACCTACAAGAATATGAGTTGCTTCCATAGGGACAACATCACATAAGACCGCATCTTTATATTTGCCAATTGAAAAAGCAATAAGGACTTGTTTATTTACAATAATTTCACCTTTGTTACTTAACCATTGGAGTTTATAGGGTTTAGCATGAGAGATAGTAGATAATCCAAGCCTATCAACTACTCTTGTGCTTACCACATTTGTACAACTTCCTCCATCAATAATTAAGGAACACAAATTGTTATTGATAAGGCACCTTGTATGAAAGATATTTTCTCTTTGAGTTTCATCAAAAGGTTTTTGAATTTGACTAAGGAATCTCCTTATCACTAACAAGTCACCTTCACATGGAATCTCACATTCATGGTCACTAGGGAAAGGGGAAGGGGAAATTAGACTTTGAAGAATTATCACTATGTTTGCTTACAATTTCCCCATTATCAAGCATCATCATATTTCTCTTTGAAGGACAATTAGCCGCTATATGACCATAGCCTAAACATTTAAAGCACTTTTTACTTGAAGATTTAGTGGGTGATTTAGGAGTAGAAGGTGAGGCTTGAGAATCTCTAGATTTGGAAGTAGATTCTTTAGAAGGAGATTTTGAAAAGGATTTGTTTTTGTTTTTCCAAGAAGAGTGGTAATAGCCATCATTATGAGTATTTTTAAAAGAATTTTTCCTTGCAAGTTGAGATTCTACCTTGATGGCAAGGTGAACCAAATTTTCTAAAGAAGAATACTCATTAAGTTCCACAACATCTTGGATATCCCTTCTAAGACCACTAACAAATCTAGCCATTTTAGCTTCATCATTCTCATGCATATTGGCTCTAGTTAAAAGCGTTTCAAGTTCTTTATAATAAGCATCCACACTTAGCGTGCCTTGGTGAAGCCGTTGGAGCTTCAACAATAGGTCTTTCCTAAAGTGTGGAGGCACAAATCTAGCGCGCATGCAAGCTTTAAAATCATCCCAAGAGACCACGGGCGGCCTCTTGTTTAGCCCAATGTCCATGAGAGTTTTGTGCCACCATTGCATGGCATAGTCCATAAATTCTAGGGAGGCTAGCTTAATCTTTTGGTCTTCTTGGACCTCATGTACAAAAAATATTTGCTCTACCTTAGCCTCCCATCCTAAATACACATTAGGATCTCCTTCACCACTAAAACTAGGTAATTTTACATAAGGCATAAAAGGCTTAGCCACATTTTGGCGCCTATCTTCATGATGGTGATGCATCCTCCAAGCATTTTCTTCATGATATCCATAAGAATTTTGTGAAGACCTTGAAGTATGCCTATGATGATGGTGTTGTCTTCTCTCACGGTGGTGATGCATCTCTTCACCAACTCCAATCTTTGGAGCCTTGCCTCCATTTGTCTTAATGCCTCATCTTTTTGTGCAATTGTTAGTTTAGCATCCTTTAATTCACCAATTAGGTATGCTTTTTGAGGTGAGTGAGGCTTAGATGATTCTCCACTAGAAAGATTAGCCATGATAAAATGAAACACAAAAACACAAAGAAGAAACTATTATAGAAAACAAAGTTAGAAAAACAAGGTGAAAAACAAATATAGCTTGCGGCAATGATGTAAAATCTCTCAAACCACTCCAAGAAAATATATCCTTCCTTTACCAAGCCTCTCTTGTGGATTGGATGAGCCTCAAGTGAAAGATGCCAAAGCAAACCACACTTAGTCAAAGAACAATTCACCCCAAAACTAGAGGAAACAAGAAAGACAAGCAAGAAAAGGTATATAAGCAAGAAAAGCTAAACCAAAGTGGAAGTAGATATGACAAAACTTTGGAAAAGAATATTGAATAAAAATGACAAGCAAAGAAAATAAGGCACTCAATAAAAGGTAGTACACAAATAGAACCTAGAGAATGGTACTAGAATTGGATTAACAAAACCAAAACAGTACTACAGAATATTAAGGTGTCAAAATGCGTGACTTAAACAAATTATGCTGAGCTGGATAATTCAAATTTGAATTTGAAATTTAAACCACAGAAATTTCAAGATCTTAGCTCAAATTTGGCGCTGGAATCACACCAAAATGATGCACCAATAAATTGTGATAATTTTTTCAAATCTGATGCCACTTCACCGTTTTTTTCGCGTCAGAATTGCACACTGATTGTATTTGATTTATCATTTTTTTTCTATTTTGAATTTTCCTTCACTTTTTTTTTTCACTTTTTTCTAACACATCAATCTGTTCAGATCCAGAATTTTAGAATTTTTCATAAACGGAATTAAATTCTGTAAACAAAAACAGCCAGCACAGTTTCAACAAAAACAGAGGAAGCCTAATTTGGAATTAAAATAATATTAAGAAACTTCAAAGACACAATAGAATTGATGTATGTGAACTTGTATGGATCTATCACACAAGCATGAACTCAAATCTAAAATTAAAATGCACCAAAGGCTCAACAAAACAGATTAGAAACTGCACTCAAAATTAAAAGCAATCAACCAAAAATTATCAAGAAAAGTACTACATAGAAGTGATGACAATTTAGGAGAAACATGACTTGAGAAAACTTGTATGGATTCAAAAAGCAAAATGACTCAAACACAATTAATTTGCACCAATTAAAACAGCAAGGAAAGACTCAAATTAAAGCAAAAACAGAATAGCTAACACAACAAGGAACCTAAAAAAAAATTCTGCACAAAAATAAAGTGCTGGAAAATGGAAATTGCTTGAATAGAAAGTGTCAACTCAACTCAACAAGAACAAAACATCACCATAGCTCATGATACCACATGATGTGAGTTGATTTTAGGTTCATTATATTTGTGACACTTTCTTAGAACTAGGATCAGGATTCTTAGCAATTTAGAGTGAGTCACCTAAGGAAAATCCCCACTGGACATTAACTTAACAAGTGTTAAGTAGATGTGAAGGTTCATTTCCAAAGGTCCAAGGTTAAAACACAAATAGCGATATGAATGGATGACAATTAAGGTGCAGAATCCAGATTTGAATGGTGCAAAACAAAGCTGGAAACAGAATTGAAATTAAGCACAAAAACAGAATTGAAACAATACACAAATTCAAGGAAGCTTAAGGAATCATCAATGGAGACAATGCCTTCCAAAATGATGAACCAAACTCAACTATGAGTGCTATATCCTTGTACACAACAATTGATATAGGAAGAACACAAAAACAGAACAGAATTGGAAAGGAAAACAGAATTACTGAATAGAAACACAAATTGAAACAAAAGAACCGATTGAAATGACAATGGAAGATGAAAGAAGATGAAACTTATGTGGTTGTAGCCATGGATTGGGAATGGACACGCCACTTGGAGGTGATGATCCAAGATAAGTGCAGATTTGCTGCCACTTGAGTGCTCCCAAAGCTTCACAAGATGAGACAAGGAAGAGGAGAACAAGTCTCACAAAATTCACTCACAATTTGAGTATAGTAACTTTTCTTCTAATTTCAATCTTATTTTACATGAGCATAGCACCTCTATTTATAGTGTGAGAGGGCTGAAATTAAAGTGGGAAAATTCAAATGAGAAGCATTTGAATTTGGAGCCAAAACACATGTCACAAGGGAGGTGTGACTTGATTTCTACTTTGGCACCTCCTAAAACTACACCTACACCTACTTTTTATGTCACATGGAAGGTGTGACTTGTTTTTGTACATTAGCACCCCTTATTTTAATATCTACACCTTCCTTTAATGTTCTACTAAAAACTACACAAAAGAAATTACAAAAGAGATACATCCATTCATGCTTATTTCCCAAAGCTTTAGCCTTGCTCCTATTGATGCTCATGGATTGGGCTTGGGCCCCACTTGACTTGGGCTTCTTGGGCCCTCTTTATTTATACTACTACTTGGATTCTTCAAGAGAACCCAATTATTTACAAAAATTTTCTACTCTTTAAGAAGACTAGTAAGAAGAACTTCAAGTGCTTTGGAATATGGCCCTTTCTTATTTTTGTGAAGTCTTCTTTTGATTGTTGAGATGACCCTTTATATATAGCATCTTTGGTCATCCTTAAGTGGTCTTGACTTGCATCAACCAGGTACGCAATTTTTGCCACACAATACACAACACAAACGGAGAACACTCAGTCTTCGAATCAAAGAGGACTGAGGGCACACACGAGTCTCACACAGATAGATCCGAGAGAGAGTTTGGTGTTCCCGTTGCCTGACTTGAGCGTCGGAGCTACAACGGCCGCTAGAGGCGCCGTCTGTGTGTTTTGCAGGTATCATTTGGAGTTCCGGCGAAGGTTCCTGGAGCCTCCTTGCAGAGCGCGCAGCAGTTAGAAGGCTAGACGAAGGAGTGACGAGGCACTTTCCCCACGCTCGAGTCCTCGGCGAGATCACTTGTATTTTTGGGCCAAAGTAGGGAAGGATGTAAATAGAAAATAAAGTAAAGTGTAAAATAGTAAAAGAGGGGTGCAAATAGAAATGTAGGCAAGGAAGGTGTGAGGCTCGACATGTGTAGATTAATGGAGAGGATTTGCACCAATAAGGTAGTGACACTTGTCACACTCTCATTTGAGAGTTTTTTAGAGACTTTCTCCTATAAATAGGAGTCTCTTATACATGTATTTTTTTAACTTGGAATTAGTAATGAAATGGTGCCTAATTTTGGGCATTCTACTTGTTCTTAAGTTCTCCCTAGGTTAGTCTCCTTCAAGACTTAATGATGGCCTTCACATGTTGAGCTCTCCTTGGATGTTGAAGATGGTGCGGAAGCAATGGTTGAAATGAGCAAGACCCTCCTAGGAGTGATGGTGATCTTAAAGGTGCATGAAGTGTATGAAAATGAGAGAGGTTTGGCCAGCTCTCTTTGGTGGTGAAGGAGTGAAGATTAAAACCATAAATCAAGAGATTTAGGCAAGGGAGTAAGTATGGCACAAATTTGGCAGCATAACTTTACTCAAATTAATCTTGAAAATACATGAGGTAGGCCTCCTTATTTATAGATTTAGGAGCCTTGGTGAGCAAGCTTAAAGGGTAGGGATGGAAATACAAAAAGTGGGGGCTGCCTAGGGTATTGACTTTAGTCAAACCACACCATCATCCTAATATTCTAGAAGATAGATAAAAAAATGCAACATTTGATAGTACACCCCTCCTTCTTTTGCTAAAGGCACCTATTTGCCAGCACACCCCTTCTTCTATTGCTAAGGGCACCTTTTTGATAGCACACCCCTAAGTGAACAAGTTTTGCTTTCTACACTACACTAATCTACTAAGCTACCCCTAATGGGCCTCCAAGTAGCATGTACAAGGTCTTCTCCCTCCCATCCGTGGCTTGACTCATTTGGGCGTGAATGTGCTTGGCCATGGACCTTGTGAGAGGTCCTAGACAGTCTAGGCTCCCTCCTAGACGCTCCTCATGTAGCTCCCCCTTGTCTTGTGCTAGATGCTCTCCATGTGGTTCTAGATGGTCTAGTCTTGGCCCTTGGCTTTCATGGTGGGGTGAGCTTGGCCTCTCTCCATCATCCCCTCCCCCTTGGAAAGGATTTGTCCTCAAATCCAAGTTGTCACTGGTACCTACAAATGGAGATAGGTCAATTACATTAAATGTGTCATGCACTCCATATTCAAGAGGTAGGTCCAACTTGTATTCATTGTTGTTGACTCTCTTGAGGACTTGAAAGGGTCCATCTTTTTTGGGCACCAACAAGACAGGTACAGCACAAGGGCTTAGGCTCTTTTGAACCCAACCCTTCTCCAACAAGTCTTGAACTTGTGACTCTATCTCCTTGGTCTCCTAGGGGTTAGTTCTATAGGCGGGCCTATTTGGTAGGCTTGCCCCCGAAATCAAGTCAATTTGGTGTTCTATACCTCTAATGGGAGGGAGTCCATTGGGTCCCTCATTAGAGAATAAATCATCAAATTCACTTAAAAGTTTTTATACTTTAGGAGGTAGACTCATAAGTTCACTACTTGTGGCAGTGCATGCAAGTGTTCCTTCACAAAAGACAAGGCTTGGTTGTTCAACAAGAAGCAAATTTTCCAAGATGTTTTCAAAAGGCTTCTCTTGTTGAGCAACCTTGGGAGAAGGAACACTCTTCTCTCCCTCCTTCCTATCCCTAAGGAATTTTTTCTTTTCAAACTCTCTTTTCTTTTTCTTTTCCTCATCCCTCTTTTCTTTCATTTGTATTTGGTCTTTCACCACTTGGGAATGTGGTAAAGGACTAAGTACAAACTTTTTATGCTTATGGGTGAAGGAAATCTCATTAGTAAGACCATCATGCAAGGTTTTTTTATCAAATTGTCATGGTCTTCCTAAGAGTATATGGCAAGCTTCCATAGGCACTACATCACATAAAACCTTGTCTTTGTAGTTCCCTATGGAAAACTTGATTTCCACTTGCTTATCTACACTTAGTTCCCCATTCTCATTTATCCATTGCAACTTGTATGGCTTAGGATGAGGAACTACTTGTAGATTGAGCTTTTCAACCATTCTTGAGCTACAACAATTGCAGCTTGATCCACTATCCACAATGAGAGAACATATATTTTCTAAAACTTTACATCTTGTGTGAAAGATGTTCTCTCTTCGTGTCTCCATAGATGCACTAGGATGATTGTTGAGGGTTCTCCTAATCATTAGCAATTCTCCCTCTAATGGATCTACCCTCTCATCCTCTCCCCCTTCCTCTCTTTCACTTGGTTCATCCTCTCCACTAGTGTACTCATCTACACCTTTCAAAAACAAAGTCCTTTGGTTTGGGCATTGTGCTTGCACATGCCTTCTTCCATGGCACTTAAAGCACTTAACGTCTCTAGCTCGGATGGGTGGTGATCCGGTCGGTCATCGGTAGTCAATGACGTCAGCAGCAGATGACCACGTGGGTCAGTCACAGAGCAACGCGTGGCATGAGATAGCAAATGAACCAGGGTGGAGATCGTTCAAGAACGGCGATCAGTGGTCAGTTACCGAGTGACCTCCACCAGTAGATCAGTTCCTACATGAGCGCCTGGAAGCAGAGCGCGAGAAGTGATGAAGCACCGATCAGTCATCGGTGCATGCAGAGTGATCAGTCGTCGGTGCATGCAGAGCGATCAGTCGTCGGTGCTTCCTTGCCAACACGTGTTAAACTGGGGTCCAGGCTCCCAGCGAGAACGTTACCCAAAGACCTCGCCTGATTCCATAAGCAGAGCACGACAACGTGAAGTAGCGCCATCGGCCATCGGTCAGGATGAGAGATACCTCGGTCATCGGTGTGTGTCGAGGTGACATCGGCCGCGCGATGTGAACAACGCGACCAGTGATCAGTAAAGCGCCCAGAGGAAGGGAGTGGCCTTAATCGCGAGACGACCATGCATGAAGATGGGAAGACGAAGTTAGGTGCAGAATCCTGCTGGGACAAGAACCCATCAAGGCTAGAGTCTCCCAGTGAGGTTGCATGCATGCCACGTGGACCGTGAAGATGTTCCCAGAGAATAGGTAGGGCAGATGGGCACAGAAATCGAGGGGTACAGAGGTACCCACGCGGCCTCCCCTGTCAGACTTTGCACTCAAGTGAGGAAGGCCCGCACGCAAGGTAGGCCTGAGGGGTAGATAGCGGCGGTGCAGAGCAATCAAGTGGCCCTAGAGGTAGCCAGTAGGGGGCGATGTGGGTTTACATGAGGAAGAAGAACGCTGAACCAGGTATGCAATACGTAACCCAGAAATTAGACAAAGAGAGTTCTTCGTGTTCCCTTGCCCAAAACTGACTTGAGCGTCGGAGCTACACTGGTCGCTAGGGTGCCCCTCTGTGTTTGCAGGAACCGTTTGCTTCGTTCGAAGGGAAGCCAACCGGAGGAACGGACACGGACGCGGGAGGAACGCGGAGCCCATCCACGCTCGAGTCCGCGGCGGGATCATTTGGCGCCCACCGTGGGGCCCGAAGTAAAACGAAGCCCCCATACACAAGAACGAGAGTAGAAATCGCACAGATGAGTAGAAGAACCAGACAAACGGCACCTGCGCCATCTGCTGAAGAAGGAGCTGTTACCATGGCGCAGGTCATGGAGATGATGCGCGCGCTGCAAGAGAATGTCACGGCGTCGAGAGTTGAGCAAGAGAAGATGCATGCAGAGCTGACTGCATCGCATAGCAGAAATGAAGAGCTGAACCGCGTGAATGAGGAGTTGCATAGGGAATTGCAGGCGCAGAATGAGCGCGTATTCGAAGATAGGACGTCGATGCCGCCGTCGCCCCCTAGAGCATTTCCTATGCCTTTCTCCCCCGAGATCATGAACACGTTGGTGCCTCCCAACCTAGTGGGAGTAAAGGCGTCGTTCACGGGGGTGGAAGACCCAGAGGCACATTTGACAGCCTTCCACACTCAGATGATGCTGTCTGGAGGTTTAGACGCTGTGTACTGCAAAATGTTTATGAGCACGCTGAGCGGAGTAGCTATGGAGTGGTTCGTGAGCCTGCCGGAGGGCCACATCACCTCTTTCCATCAGTTTTCAAAGCTGTTCATGGAGCAGTACATCGTCAATAGAGCGCCACCAGTGGTGTCTTACGATTTGTTCGACGTGCGCCAGTACCAGGGGGAGTCGCTGAAGGACTTCCTCAACCGTTTCGCTGCGCAGGTAGTGAGATTGCCCAGCAAGGATGAGAACATGTTAGTGCACGCATTCAAGAAAGGCGTGCTGCCTGGTCCTTTCAGTGAATCCCTCATCAGGAGCCACCCCGCCACCTTTGCTGAGATACGGCGACGCGCGGTGGCGCACATTGCAGCAGAGGCAGAGGTCTCTGAGAAGAGAGGCAGCACTGCACCGACGAAGCCGCGCGGAGGTCAGGGGAAGCAGCAGCAGCAGGTGCGGGTGTATGAGACCAAGGAGGAGAGGAAGGCGCAAGGAAGGCCTCGTCCGTATGCACCCAGGAAGGACCAGCCCAGGGGGCGTGGAAGGGAGAACAACACACCCCCTAGGTATGATTTCGTGATAGAGTTGGCAGAGCTGATCGCCATCCCTGCCATGGCTGCAAGACTCCGAGTACCAGAGAAAACTGACATGGTACTTGGAAGGAGGAAGGACGATTGGTGTGTGTTCCATCAGGCTTATGGACACCCACTCCACACATGCCTGGCATTGGGGCGTCAACTTGCTGAGTTGGTGAAGACAGGTTTCCTGACCGATTACCTGAGGGAGGCGCAAGGTGATCGCGCTTCGGGGTCCCAGGCAGGTGATCAGCAGCATGAAATCCCTGTGCACGGGGAAATCAGGTGATAGAAGATGCTACACTGGGGGTCTCCCAGGTAGCTCAGGTGGAAGCTGAGGCAGAGTCTTTAAGCTCGGCGATAAAAAGTTGCAAAGAGAAAGGCAAAGAGTCCAGTTCTTTAGCTGTTGACTTTGTATATCCGCCAGCCGATCCCAAGACGTGGATGAACGAGGGTTACGCTTCTGTGAACTTCGCCAGACCCCAGGTAGTGTGGGATTTCTGCACGTTTGCAGGAGAAAGAGGGATTGGAGAAGCACTTGAAATCATGAGCTTCCCGCACAAGTTCGAGGAAGTCCAGTCAGTTCGCTTTAACACATCTCGCGATGGTGTAACGAAGGGGAAATACCGAGCTTATGGAGAGCTTGGGAAGCGCGAACAAGTTTGAAGTGAAGGACAAAGCTTTTCGTCGTTGCTGGAAGAATGGTGTGCTCGCCAGGTCGTTCATCGCCTATGAAAGGAAGGGGTCCATACAGAGTGGTTGAAGCGTTGGAAAGTGGAGCTTATTGGCTGGAGACTCTGCATGGAGCACCTATCCCCAGGACATGGAACGCTACACACTCAAGTTTCTACTTCAGTTAAGTTGTAAGGTAGATGCGTTCTTGCGCTGTACACACACTCAATGTATATACTGTAAATAGTTGAGCAGATCAAGGGGCACTCTTTTCCCTGATGAGGGTTTTTAACGAGGCCACCCAATAAAAAAGGTTTCAGTATACCAAGTGTGCACGTGTTTTCCAGTTTAAAGTTCTCCTTGCCCCAGGTGCAAGTACAGGTGATCGGTGGTCAGTTACTGAGTGGCCACCACCCACAGATCAGCCCCTAAGATAAGCGCTTGGAAGCAGAGCGCGAGCAGTCATCGGTGCACTCAGAGCGCGATCAAACATCGGTGCACTCAGAGCGCGATCAGTCATCGGTGCATGGAAAGCAGAGCACTCCTCGGTGCATGGCCATCGGGGTCTTGCCAACACGTGTTAAGCTGGGACCCAGGCTCCCAGCGAGAGCATTACGCATGCACCTCGCATGATTCCAAGCCAGAAGAAGAGGAGTTGCCCACTCAAAGGGCGTGCGGTGATACCATGCAGGCAGGGATGCGCCTGGCGAGTGCGTTTAGACAGCCACCCCTGGTGCTCCCCTGGGAGCATGCACCCACTCAGAGAAGAAAGTCCTCACCCTCGACTTTTGTACAGCGGGGTGCAGGCGAGAGAAAGACCTCACCCTCGACTTCTTACAGCGAGGCGGAGGCAACAGGAACCAGACCTAAAGGTCGATGACCTTGGGGCAAGCAAGAGGGGTCAACAAGAAAAACTCTTCTTCCCCGAAGCAAGACATCATCTTCGCGTTTAAGCACCAAGAACCGCAGCGCGATCAGTCGTCGGTGCACCCAAAGCAAGATCAGCCGTCGGTGCATGTCGGGAGTGAGCACTCGGTCGGTGCATGGTCATCGGGGTCTTGCTAACACGTGTTAAGCTGGGACCCAGGTTCCCAGCGAGAGCGTTACGCATGCACCTCGCATGATTCCAGAAGAAGATTGGTCATCGGGGTCTTGCTAACACGTGTTAAGCTGGGACCCAGGTTCCCAGCGAGAGCGTTACGCATGCACCTCGCATGATTCCAGAAGAAGATTGGTCATCGGGGTCTTGCTAACACGTGTTAAGCTGGGACCCAGGTTCCCAGCGAGAGCGTTACGCATGCACCTCGCATGATTCCAGAAGCAGAGCACTCATCGGTGCATGGTGATCGGGGTCTTGCCAACACGTGTTAAGCTGGGACCCAGGCTCCTAGCGAGAGCGTTACGCATGCACCTCGCATGATTCCAAACCAGAAGAAGAGGAGTTACCCACTCAAAGGGCGTGCGGTGATACCATGCAGGCAGGGATGCGCCTGGCGAGTGCGCTTAGACAGCCACCCCTGGTGCTCCCCTGGGAGCATGCACCCACTCAGAGGAGAAAGTCCTCACCATCGACTTTGTACAGCGGGGTGCAGGCAGAGGAAGTCCTCTTCCTCTGCTTTTTACAGCAAGGTTGAGGCGAGAGAAAGTCCTCTTCCTCTGCTTCTTACAGCAAGGTTGAGGCAAGAGAACCAAGTCCTTCTCCTCTGCTTCATACAGCAAGGTTAAGGCAACAGAGAAAGTCCTCTTCCTCTGCTTTTTACAGCAAGGTTGAGGCGAGATAAAAAGTCCTCACCTCGACTTTGTACAGCGAGGTTGAGGCAAAAGGGGTCATCGAGAAGCATTCCCCAAAACACAGGCGTCATCTTTGGCGTTCGGGCCCTCTATGCACCTAGCGCTGGAGTGACACAGAAGTAATGCAAAACCTGAAGCGCGATGACTGATCGGTGGTGCGCTAACATGCTAGTCGGTGGTCGGTAGTAAAGCTCTGAGTATGAAAGCTTCCCCAAACAAGATCTTGGGCGATCAGTCGAAGCATTTAGACACCATCAGGTCAGTCATCCAACATAAATTTATGCATAAAAACTGTTAAAGAGAATGCTAAGGTACACTTGGTCGGGATCAAGTTAGAAGCCAAGTTTGAAGGGTCACAGTAAGGTTGCGCTGAAGCCTAAGCCAGTTAATAGTTGGCCACATGCTGAGTAAGTTAAAGATGGAGGGAGATAAAGGCAGCTGAGAAAAAGAGATTACACAAAAGGAGAAGTCGCAAGGGAAGAAGCTCAAGGAGGAGGAATGAGCTTGCCATCGACCACTGAATGGTGGAGGCTAGGTGGGGCAGAGTCCAAGTCTGGAAGGACGCAGTGAACCTGCTGCAAGCCCATGGAACCCATCTATCAGAGCCTCGGCACCAGCAGCCATGGTCTCAGGTACATCGGCTTCGAGCTCCTTCTTCTCTTTGGCAAGGAAGACCACTTAGTCTCTTCGCTGAGAACAAGTTCACAGCTCGAGACTGGGGGGCTTGTGATCCGGTCGGTCATCGGTAGTCAATGACGTCAGCAGCAGATGACCACGTGGGCCAGTCACAGAGCAACGCGTGGCATGAGATAGCAGATGAACCAGGGTGGAGATCGTTCAAGAACGGCGATCAGTGGTCAGTTACCGAGTGACCTCCACCAGTAGATCAGTTCCTACATGAGCGCCTGGAAGCAGAGCGCGAGAAGTGATGAAGCACCGATCAGTCATCGGTGCATGCAGAGTGATCAGTCGTCGGTGCATGCAGAGCGATCAGTCGTCGGTGCATGCAGAGCGATCAGTCGTCGGTGCATGCAGAGCGATCAGTCGTCGGTGCTTCCTTGCCAACACGTGTTAAACTGGGACCCAGGCTCCCAGCGAGAACGTTACCCAAGGACCTCGCCTGATTCCATAAGCAGAGCACGACAACGTGAAGTAGCGCCATCGGCCATCGGTCAGGATGAGAGATACCTCGGTCATCGGTGTGTGTCGAGGTGACATCGGCCGCGCGATGTGAACAACGCGACCAGTGATCAGTAAAGCGCCCAGAGGCAGGGAGTGGCCTTAATCGCGAGACGACCATGTATGAAGATGGGAAGACGAAGTTAGGTGCAGAATCCTGCTGGGACAAGAACCCATCAAGGCTAGAGTCTCCCAGTGAGGTTGCATGCATGCCACGTGGACCGTGAAGATGTTCCCAGAGAATAGGTAGGGCAGATGGGCACAGAAATCGAGGGGTACAGAGGTACCCACGCGGCCTCCCCTGTCAGACTTTGCACTCAAGTGAGGAAGGCCCGCACGCAAGGTAGGCCTGGGGGGTAGATAGCGGCGGTGCAGAGCAATCAAGTGGCCCTAGAGGTAGCCAGTAGGGGGCGATGTGGGTTTATATGAGGAAGAAGAATGCTGAACCAGGTATGCAATACGTAACCCAGAAATTAGACAAAGAGAGTTCTTGGTGTTCCCTTGCCCAAAACTGACTTGAGCGTCGGAGCTACACTGGCCGCTAGGGCGCCCCTCTGTGTTTGCAGGAACCGTTTGCTTCGTTCAAAGGGAAGCCAACCAGAGGAATGCGGAGCCCATCCACGCTCGAGTCCGCGGCGGGATCAGGTGGGGTGGAGGCATCTTTGGCTAAGGGTTTGGTAGTTTCCCTAGGTTTTTCTTTTGATGTACTACCCTCCCTTCTATATTCTCTCTTGGGATAGGAGTTAGAGTAGGATCCAACCTTTAAACTTGAAGTTTTGCGCAAATTTTGTTGCTCAACTTTAATGCAAAGTTGGACCAAGTCATTCAAGGCTTGGTATGGAAGAAGTTCTACTCTATCCCTTATCCCAAGTGAGAGGCCACTAAGGAATCTAGCTATGGTGATATGCTCTTCTTCTCTAATGGAGGCTCTCATCATCATGTAGAGCTCCATTTTTTGTCTATACTCCTCAACACTCATATTATTTTGCCGAAGTCTTTGGAGCTTGTCCATCAACTCCCTATGGTAGTATGAGGGTATGTGGCGACGTCTTAGGGCTCCCCTAAGGTCGTTCCAATATTCAATTGGAGGTTCCCTATGAAGACGTCTTTCTCTTTCGAGAGAGGTCCACCAATACATGGCATTCCCTTGGAAGCTAAGGGTGGCTAGAGGTACCTTGCGTTCTTCACTCACCCTATGGCAAGCAAAGAGTTGCTCTACTTTCATCTCCCAATCTAGGTAGGTTTCTACACTCTCCTTACCATGGAAATGAGGTAGGTCTACTCTAACCTCTCTTGGGCCCTCTTGCTCCCTTTGCCTATTTCTTCTAGGGGGTGGTTGGTAGTAGTCATACATTCTAAGGCTTCCCTCCCCTAGAGACTCTTGGACTTCTGAATGAGATGCATGAGTTTGAGATTTTTTTGATTTTTGTGACTTCTCTTCTTGGGCTTTAGTCAACTCATTAATTTTAGACTCATTCTCCAATTGTCTAAAAGAAATCATTTGCACGGCTTGTGAAACTTCTTCCAAAAGAGTTTTCATAGATTTTAATTCATTTTCAATAGGCTTTGGAGAATGAGAAGAAGAAGACATGACTAAAGCTTTGTGTGTAGAAGTATTTTACCTTGAGAAAATTTAGGGAGTCAAAGAAGGTAGTTGTTCTTGCCGGTTGACTCGCCTGTCAGTTTACTCCACGACACTCACGCACCACCTTCCTCACGTTGATACGTGCTTGGTTCTTGCGAAACAATCTGCACCTGCAAAAGAGAAAGGGGCGCCCTAGAGGCCGTTTGCACTCCGACGCTCAAGTCAGTGTAGGGAAAGAAACACCAAGTGTATTGAGTTTCTCTGTGTTTAGGTCTAGAAACTGCGTACCTTTGTGAAGTATTTTACTGTCCCTTATATAGTCTAGGGTTTACTGCGTCGCTAGCCCTAATTAAGGTTTACTGCGCTGCTAGCCATATTTAGGGTTTACTGGAATACCCTTGCGCCGCTATCACCCAACCTTAGGGTAATCTAGCACATAAGGTTTCCTTCTCTGGAGTGCAAACTCTAACAGGGTGACCACCTGAGTGCCTCCTTGTGTACCTAGTCTCTGGGGCCACCTGTTCTGTCTACGCTGTTCAAATCACCCAAGACCGATGTCACCTCGTCACACTCTGTTGCTTAGGACTGATCACCCTGCGGAGTGACGAGGACACATCAGCCCTTCCTGGTGATCGTCATGCTGATGACTAATCACCCTTCTCTGTGGGAACATGCTGATGAGTAATCACCCTTCTCTGTGGGAACATGCTGATGACTAATCACCCTTCTCTCAGGGGACACACCGATGACTGATCACCCTACTCTGAGGGGAAAGACTGATCACCCTTCTCTAAGGGAACACACCAATGACTGATCACCCTACTCTGAGGGGAATGCCGATGACTGATCACCCTCTAATCCAAGTTGCCTGCGGGGTCCACTCCACGTGGCTTTGGCCCATGCTGTGGGACCCAGCTGACGTGGTTCGCCCTTTACTACCTGTTCTCGGTGTCCGAGGACTGGTCGGTAAACAAGCCCCCCAGTCTCAAGCTGTTAACTTGTTTCAACAAAGAAACTAAGTCATGGGTGAGAACTGGTCGGTACACAAGCCCCCCAGTCTCAAGCTGTTAACTTGTTTCAGCGAAGAGACTAAGTCATCGGCCCGGGCGACCTACGTGGTTCTGCGCATATGACATGAGTAGCGCGCTGAAGGGACATCTCACCACCTTGTCATCGCCCACATCTCTTACCCTCTGAGGACTTCATTGGTGAGCTCTCCGCTCGAATTGAGGACTTCTTGCTCGACAAAGAGGTGTTAATCACCCTTCTCCCCGATGACCTTGCACCGATGACTGATCGGTGCTTCATTACTTCTCGCGCTCTGCTGTCAGGCGCTCATCTAGGCACTGATCTGCTACTGGTGGTCACTTTAGCAACTGACCACCGATCACCGTTCTGAGTGATCTCCCCTCTGATTCACCTGCTATCTTCTACCACGTGTCACCCTGTGAATGGTCCACGTGGTCATCTGCTGCTGACGTCATCGACTACCGCTGACCGACCGGATCAACCGGATCACAAGCCCCCCAGTCTCGAGCTGTGAACTCGTTCTCAGCGAAGAGACTAAGTGGTCGATGGCAAGATCATTCCTCCTCCTTGAGCTTCTCCCTTTGCAACTTCTTCTTTTCTGTGTAATTTCTTTTTCTGCTTCATAACTTGTATAAACCTTTTAGCTGTAAAGGCTCACTGCATTTGTAAGGACCTAGAAAATTTTATTGGAATGAAAGTAATATATTTTAAGTGAATTCTAAGTATGTTTTTATTTAAAATATAAAGGAAGGAAAGTGTAGCTTAGAAGTCTACGAGATCGCCGTTGTTGAAGGCGGAGGCGACCTTCGACTTCTCTGGTACATAATCGCCAATCGCCTATGGTGCACATGATCGCCGAAAGTGCACTTAGTATGTGGTCAAGATGCTGGATCAACCACAGTGGGTTCCAAAAACCACGCGTATCAAGGTGTGGGTTAAGCCTTAGATACACTGTGCATGCGAAGCTCCATGCTTGAGCATAAGAAATCGTCCTTAGTGTTGCATGCATGGGTGCACGAGGAGTAGTGCTGATCTACTCTTGGAAATGTGAAGCTACCGACGTCACCAAGTCATGTGGAGATGATACCTTGGACGTAACATAGTGGGATGAAGAACCTTCAGCAAGGCGTGGCGATGTGTCGTCGGGCATCGCCAGGGCGAGAGACAAGCGGACATCGCCAGGGCGCGAGGCATGCGGGCATCGCCAGGGCGAGAGACATGCGGACATCGCTAGGGCGCGAGGCATGCGGGCATCGCCAGGGCACGAGACATGCGGGCGTCGCCAGGGATAGACATCGGTCGTCTTCCAGAGAGAGACATCGGTCGTCTTCCAGAGAGAGACATCGGTCGTCCTCCAGGATGAGTCATCGGTGGAAGGTTATCGCGCGATGTCGTGTTTCACACAGATAAGGTGGGACCCAGGCTCCCAGCATGAGACGTCCTGCACGCGCGACACGTAGACAAAAAGGGTGTTTCAGAATAGTTGGCATCAGAGAGTTGGTATGCGCAGAGACACACGTGGCCGTACTGTTTAAGGAAGCGTGCACGCAAGCTTTCCTGCAGAGTGGGTGGTGGCAGCGGCAATTGTGGACAAGTTGGTTTAGATTCAAAAACTCACTTCTGAGAGGAAAAGAACGTTGCAGTGGTTCAAGAGTGACAGAGTGAGTTTACCTTCATCCTTCTCTTTTCTCTCCTTCGCGCTGCGATTCAGGCATCCTCAAGCACCAGTACGACGAGCGACGACTGCCCTTGGACACCTGGGAGGTTCTGTAACATCCCGCCAAATCCTTTTCATATTTATATAAAATAAAGATAAAACAAAAATTTCGAAGTGAACATAATTATATATATATGTGTAATAAAATTTCTCCTCGCAGGGAGTTTAATACATAATCGGTCAATTTCCAAAACTTAAACAAAATACAGCAAAATAGAATAACAGGCGATCTCCTAACAGAAAACAGAAGACGGGCGATCGCCTAACAGAAACAGAAAAACGGCGATCTCCTTCCGGCGACCACTCATAGAGGAGCTCTACTACCTGTAACCTCGTCTGCTCCCGTGCCAAAAATACACGATCATCACAGGTTTAAGAAAACAACCACGATACAGATAAAAGGGTAAGCTAGATATTTTTCAAAACTTTAAATATGAAACTTTATATCAGTAGAAAACATAAATCTTCACACCATTCATAAACTATATTAATTTCAACCATCAACATCCCCATATACCACAAACTCGTCAAGTGTCTATTCAATACATTCAATACTCATGGTTCACATGTCAGACTTTCCACTGACTCATAACATATAGACACATGACTCTACTTCCGGAAGACTCGTGCGTTGACTCAGACTCAGAGATCTGCACCCGTCATACCACACCACTGTGAAATCCACACAGGGTCGTTGTGAAATCCACACAGCCATGCGCATACACAATCTCAATATCATCACTCTCCCGGTATGACAGGGTTAATTCATATAACATGTCAAGTCAGTTATCTTTCAAACAACTTACCCATACATATGAACCTCCTTCGACTCTCCACAACTGAATAACTTCATCTATGTGATTCCATTATATCAGCAGAGTCAGGATATCTCCTTCTAGACAAGTCCCTAGTCAATGCACATTACACATGATCTTACACGGTATTTTCTTTCCTGAAAATACTATGCCTTGATCCCACATTCACAACATTCAACACCTCATACAACACTTAATGAACGATTTCAGTCACAGCAACATTCATTCCACGGTTAAGATTTTCGAATATCACATGCATTTCACATTTAAATCTCAAACAGTTTCAAACAACACTAAAACAGGGGAGTTCGAAAAACAACGCCAAAACCGGCGATCTCATCCAAAAACAGGGGATTTCGAAAACAACATTAAAACCGGCGATCACGTCGCCCCACACATAAAAACAGAGCATCGTGAAAAGGAATATGAAAACCGGCGACCACGTCGCCCTCACTTCAGAACCTACTCGCCTAACGTTTTTATAAATGCAAAGTGCTAGCTTCCCTTACCTGGACTAGCGCAAAACACCAAGAGCTCCAAAACCCACCGAAGCTTAAAGGTGCTTTCACTCTGTTTTAGTGTCCCGGTCTGGAGAACTTGCAGAGAACCTCCCAGGTGTCCAAGGGCAGTCGTCGCTCGTCGTACTGGTGCTTGAGGGTGCCTAAATCGCAGCGCGAAGGAGAGAAAAGAGAAGGATGAAGGTGAACTCACTCTTTCACTCTTGAACCACTGCAACGTTCTTTGCCTCCCCGAAGTGGGTTTTTGAATCTAAGCCTACTTGTCCACGCATGCTGCTGCCACCACCCACTCTGCAGGAAAGCCTGAGTGTACGCTTCCCTGAACAGTACGGCCACGAGTGTCTCTTGCGCATGCCAACCGCTTCCCTGAACAGTACGGCCACGGGTGTCTCTTGCGCATGCCAACTCTCTGATGTCACTATTCTGAACCACCCTTTTTGTCTACGTGGCGCGCGTGCAGGACGTTTCATGCTGGGAGCCTGGGTCCCACCTTATCTGTGTGAAACACGACATCGCGCGATAACCTTCCACCGATGACTCATCCTGGCGGACGACCGATCTCTCTCTCTGGAAGACAACCGATGTCTATGTCCTGGCGATGCCCGCATGCCTCGCGCCCTGGCGATGTCCGCATGCCTCTCGCGCCCTGGCGATGCCCGCATGCCTCACGCCCTGGCGATGTCCGCATGTCTCTCGCGCCCTAGCGACGTCCGCATGTCTCCCGCGCCCTGGCGATCATGTACACTACAGGCGATTTGGCGTTCATGTGTAGTCTAGGCGACAGGCGATTATGTACTAACCAGGCGATCTTATAGTCTTCTAAGCTACACTTTCCTTCCTTTTTATTTTAAATAAAAACATACTTAGAATTCATTTAAAATATACTCCTTTTATTCCAATTTAATTTTACAGGTCCTTACAGGTTCTCTGCAAGTTCTCCAAACCGGACGCTAAAACAGAGTTAAGACATCTTTAAGCTTCGGTGGGTTTCGGAGCTCTTGGTGTTTTTGCGCAAGTTCAGGTAAGGGAAGCTAGCATTTTCATTTATAAAAAACTTTAGGCGAGTATGTTCTGAAGTGAGGGCGACGTGGTCGCCGGTTTCATATTCTTTTTCACGATGCTCTGTTTTTATGTGTGGGGCGACGTGATCGCCGGTTTTAATGTTGATTTCGAACTTCCCTGTTTTAGTGTCGTTTGAAACTGTTTGAGATTGAAATGTGAAATGCATGTGATATTCGAAAATCTGAATCGTGGAATGATTGTTGCTATGATTGGAATCGTTCATTTAAGTGTTGTATGATGTGTTGAATGTTGTGAATGTGGAATCAAGGCATAGTATTTTCAGGAAAGAAAATACCGTGTAAGATTGTTGTAGAATGTGCATTGATCGGTGATTTCTATAATGAGATATCCTGACTCTCCTGATATAATGGAATCATATAGATGAAGTCATTCAGGCGTTGAGAGTCGATGGAGGTTCATATGTATGGGTAAGTGGTTTGAAAAATACCCACTTGACCTGTTGTATGGATTCACCCTGTCATACTAGGAGAGTGATGAGATTGAGATTGAGATTATGTTGATGCGCATAGCTATGGGAACTTTAGAGCAATGTAGTATGACAGGTGCAGATCTCTGAGTCTAGTCAATGCACGTGTCTTCCGGAAGTAGTGTCAAGTGTCTTGTGTGATGAGTCAGTGGAAGTCTGACGTGAGAAATGAGAAACATTGAAATTGATAGACACTTGATGGATTATGTGAATTGAACGACTCTTGAGGAAATTGTGAAATATGTGATTACTTGATGGTCATGTGAAGGGAATGAGAAAGTTGATGGTTTTTACGTGGGTGTATTAAACTTGTTTTATCTTGATTTTAAAGTTTCATATCTAAATTCTCTTTAAAATATCTAGCTTACCCTGCGTTTTTGTTTTGTGGATATTTTCTCAAACCTGTGATGATCGTGTATAATTTACACGGGAGCAGATGATGTTGCAGGAAGTAGAGCTCCTCAGTGAGTGGTCGCCGGAAGGAGATCGCCTGTTTTCTGTTTCTGTTAGGAGATCGCCTGTTTTCTGTTTCTGTTAGGAGATCGCCTGTTTTTCTATTTTGCTGTATTTTGTTTAAGTTTTGGAAACTGACTGGATATGTATTAAACTCCCTGTGAGGAGAAATTTCATTACATATATATATATATTTATGTTCACTTCGATATTATTGTTTTACCTTTATTTTATTATATAAATATGAAAAGGATTTGGCGGGATGTTACAGCATTGACTTCAATATGAATGAAATCTTTGCTCCAGCTGCATGTCCCTTTCCACTTTTAACTCTCTGCATGTGACTCAGCATTGTCTTTAACAACTTTTATGCATAACTTCATGCTGGACGACTGACTTGAAGGGCCTAAATGCTTTGGCTTCTCGCAGCAGAACTTGCTTCTACCACCGACCACCGACTAGCATGTTGGTGCACCACCGATCAGTCATCGCACTTCAGGCTTTGCTTTACTTCTCTGTTAGTCCAGCACTAAGCACATAAAGGGCCTAAACGCCAAAGATGATGCTTGTGTTTTGGGGAAGAAAAGTGCTTCTCGATGACCTTTCTTGCCTCAGCCTCTCTGTAAGAAGTCGAGGTGAGGTCTTTCTCCTCTCGCCTCAGCCTCGCTGTACAAAGTCGAGATGAGGTCTTTCTGCTCTCGCCTCAGCCTCGCTGTACAAAGTCGAGGGTGAGGTCTTTCATCTCGCCTCAGCCTCGCTGTAAAAGGTCGAGGTGAGGTCTTTTTTCTCTTGCCTCTGCCTCGCTGTACAAAGTCGAGGAAGAGGACTTTCTTCTCTCGCCTCAGCCTCGCTGTAAAAAGTCGAGGTGAGGTCTTCTCTCTGGCCTCAGCCTCGCTGTAAGAAGTCGAGGTGAGGATTTCTCTCGCCTCAGCCTCGCTGTAAAAAGTCGAGGGTGAGGTCTTTCTTATCTCGCCCCAGCCTCGCTATACAAAGTCGAGGTGAGGACTTTCTTATCTCACCTCAGCCTCGCTGTACAAAGTCGAGGGTGAGGACTTTCTTCTCTAGTGAACCTTGCTGTTCACGTTGGGTGTTCTCACTCGAAGGGGAGGTGTTCTCGACGAACCTACCTTCCCACTTACGAGACCTCTAACCCCAAGTGACAGGTTCAATCTTGCCTTGTATCGCTCACAGGCGAGGGAGGACTTAACTGGTGAACCTGGCTGTTCACGTTGGGCGTTCTCACTCGAAGGGGAGGTGTTCTTGACAAACCTACCTTCCCTCTTACGAGACCTCTAACCCCCAAGTGACAGGTTCGATCTTGCCTCGCATGGCTCACAGGCGAGGGAGGACTTAACTGACCTCACATCGCTCATAGGCGAGGAGGATTTATCTGACCTCACATCGCTCACAGGCGAGGAGGATTTATCTGGGCGAACCCTTCTGTTCACGTTGGAAGTTCTCACTCGAAATGGAGGTGTTCTCTACGAACCTACCTCTCCCCAAGTGACAGGTTCTATCTCGCCTCAGCCTCGCTGTAAGAGTCGAGGGAAGAGGACTTTTCTCTCGCCTCAACCTTGCTGTAAGAAGCAGAGGAAGAGGACTTTTCTCTCACCTCAACCTTGCTGTAAGAAGCAGAGGAAGAGGACTTTTCTCAAATGTTCTCTGAGTGGGTGCATGCTCCCAGGGGAGCACCAGGTGCGGCTGCCTAGCGCACTCACCCGGCACACCCTGCCTGCGTGGTCTCACCGCACTTTCTCTGAGTGAGTGCATGCTCCCAGGAGAGCACCTGGCGTGGCTGGTCTGAGCGCACTCGCCAGGCGCATCCTGCCTGCATGGCCTCATCGCGCGGTTCCATGCACGTTCCCACCGGCGAGGAGCTCTTCTTCTGAAATCATGCGAGGTGCATGCGTAACGCTCTCGCTGGGAGTTTGGGTCCCAGCTTAACACGTGTTGGCAAGACCCCGATGACCATGCGCCGATGAGTGATCGTGCTCTATACGTGGCGGCGACAGATCGCGCCCTCATGCGGCGATGTCTGATCGTGCTTGCACGGGGCGATGACTGATCATCGCTCTCGTGCGGCGATGTCTGATCGTGCTTGCACGTGGCGATGACTGATCGCGTGATGAATAACCACCGATGACTTCGCGCACGCTGCTCCCAGGCGCTCGTCCAGGCGCTGATCTGTGGGTGGTGGTCACTTGGTACTAACCACCTATCACCTGCACTTGCGCTTGGGGCAAGGGGAACTTTAAACTGGAAAACACACACTTTATGTACTGAAGTCTTTTTTATTGGGTGGCCTCGTTAAAAACCCTCCTTAGGGAAAAGAGTGCCCCCTGGTGTATTCAACTGCTTACAGTGTATAGCGCGAGAACGCATCTACTTTACATCTTAACTGGGTGTATATATGTTGGGTCTCCTTTCAATGGCGATGACCGACCTCATGAGTAGCGATCATGCCCTCTGCTTCAGCTTCCCCCCGAGCTACCTGGTAGCCCCCCTAGGGTAGCTCCCTCCATCACTTGATTTCCCCGTGCACAGGGATCTCATGCTGCTGGTCACCCGAAGCGCGATCACCTTGCGGCTCCCTCAGGTAATCGGTTAGGAAACCTGTTTTCACCAACTTAGCAAGTTGATCCCCCAGCGCCAGGCAGGTGTAGAGTGTGTGTCCATAAGCCTGATGGAATTCACACCAGTCATCCTTCCTACTTCCAAGCACCTTGTCAGTTTTCTCTGGTACTCGGAGTCTTGCAGCTACAGCGGGAATTGCAATCAGCTCCGCCAACTCTATCATGAAATCATACCTGGGGGGTACATTGTTCTCCCTTGCATGCCCCCTGGCCTGATCCTTCCTGGGTGTGTAGGGGCGAGACCTGCCCTGCGCTTTCTTCCCTTCTCTGGCCTCATGCACCCATGCGTGTCGCTGCTGCTTCCCCTGTCCTTCGCGCGGCTTTGGCGGTGCAGCACTGCTTTTCTTCTCAGAGACCTGCGTCTCTGCTACAATATGCGCCACCGCGCGTCTCCGAATCTCAGCGAAGGTGGCAGGGTGGTCTCTGATGAGCGATTCACTGAAAAGACCAGGCAGCACACCTTTCTTGAATGCATGCACCAGCATGTCCTCGTCCTTGCTGGGCAACCTCACTACCTGCGCACCAAAACGGTTGAGGTAGTCCTTCAACGACTCCCCCTGGTACTGGCGCACGTCAAACAGGTCGTAGGACACCATCGGTAGCGCTCTGTTGACGATGTACTGCTCTGTGAACAGCTTCGAAAACTGCTGGAAGGAGGTGACGTGGCCCTCTGGCAGGCTCACGAACCACTCCATAGCTACTCTACTCAGCGTACTCATAAACACCTTGCAGTACACAGCGTCTGAACCTCCAGACAACATCATCTGGGTGTGGAAGGCTATCAGATGCACTTCTGGATCTTCCTTCCCCGTGAACGACGCCTTCACTCCCACCAGGTGGGGAGACATCACTGTGTTCATGATCTCAGGGGAGAAAGGCATAGGGAAGGCCCTTGGGGGCGTCAGTGGAGCCTGATCCTCTCCCACGCGACCCCCAGCTTGCTGCATGTGGTGCAGACTCGAGCGCAGCTCCTCGTTTGCCTTGTGCAACTCCTCATTCCTGGCTTGAGAGGCGGCCAGGTTCTCCTGCATCCGCGCCTGATGCGCCCTGGACTCTGATGGAGGAGGGCCAAGCACATCTAACCAAGGAAGCCAAGGCCCAAACCAAGAAGACCGTCTAGACCAAGAGGAGCGTCTAGCTCCAAGAAGTGAGCGTCTAGGACGTGAAGGAGGGAGGCTATCCATGGAGCTAGACCGTCTAGGACCTCTCACAAGATCCATGGCTAAACATATCCAAGCACACATAGAAGAAGCCACGGATGGGAGGGAGAAGACCTTGTACATGCTACTTGGAGGCCCATTAGGGGTAGCTTAGTAGATTAGTGTAGTGTAGAAAGCAAAACTTGCTAACTTAGGGGTGTGCTATCAAAAAGGTGCCCTTAGCAATAGAAGGAGGGGTGTGCTAGCAAATAGGTGCCTTTAGCAAAAAAGGGAGGGGTGTACTATCAAATGTTGCATTTTTGACCTATCTTCTAGAATATTAGGATGATGGTGTGGTTTGACTAAAGTCAATACCCTAGGCAGCCCCCACTTTTTGTATTTCCATCCCTACCCTTTAAGCTTGCTCACCAAGGCTCCTAAATCTATAAATAAGGAGGCCTACCTCATGTATTTTCAAGTTTATTTGAGTAATGTTATGCTGCCATTTTTGTGCACAAGCTTTACTCCTCCTAGAAATCTAGGCTATAAACTTCAATCCTTTCACCTTCTCCCTTGAGCTGGCCGAACCACTCAACCCATACTCATCATGCACCTTCAAGACCAACACAACTCCTAGGAGGGTCTTGTTTCACTCATCCATTGCTTCCGCTCCATCTATTTCTACTTTGATTCAAGAAGAACACATGAAAATGCCATCATTTGGTATCATGAGCTTTTGGTTCTTCAAGATGAGTAGCTTGTCTTTTTAAATTTTCAGTTCTTCTTTATTTTCATCTTGTCATTTCAATTCCATAATTGTCTTGCTGTTTTTTTTTTTTACATTTTAAATTGTTCTTGGTGTGCTTATGGAAGATCCAACCGAAGCACATGTGTTCAATTGATCTTGAACATTTTCTTGTGCAATTGTGATAGGATTCCTCACACATTGAGTGGCTGTTTTCTTTTAGGAATTTGAGTCTTTATTGCTTTCTTATAATTGCTTCATTTTATGCTTTGAGTCTTTATTTTCTGAATCTATAAATGTTGTGTCAAGTCATGTGAATCCATAATTGTCATCAATTCTTAGTAGTCCTATTTTTGGCTTGATTGTTTCTTGTTTTTGGGTCTCTTTAATTTGCCTTAATCTGCTGTTATTTTGATCCTTTGCTGCCTTTTTAATTTTAGTTTGAGTTCATAATTGTGTCTTAGTTCTTACACAATTTCCTTCTTACATTTTTCTTTGTGTTAAATTTTGGTATCTTGCTGTTTTTTTTTTCCAGTTTTCCAGATTTCCCCTGTTTCTCTCTCTGTCTGGCTGTTTTTTTGTTTCAAAAATTATTTCCACTCATAGGAAATTTATGATTCTCTGGAAAATGCAAGTTTGAAGTGTTACAAAAAGGACAAAAAAAAGAATCAGATCAAAAAAGGCAACAGAAAAAATATGATAAATCTTACAAAATCAGAGTGCAAATCTTGAGCGCTCCAGCTGGCCTAACTGCACACCAAATTTGCAAAAATTATTAAAAAAAAATGGTGCATGCGTTTTAGGTGATTCCAAAGCCATTGTTTAGATAAGATCCTGAATTTTCTTGCATATAAATTTCAGAGACAAATTTTAAAAATACAGCTCAGCATAAATCGGGGAACAAACACGTTTTCTGGCCCACAACAATTTCCAGTGGTGCTGTTTTTTTTTTTTTATTTGGTCATCTAATCTAGTGCTTTTCTTTAGGAATTCCTTTTGTGTGCCAACTTTTTTTGAGTACCTTTAATTGTTTGCTTTAATTTCTTGACTCTCTTTCTAAGTTGTCATATTATAAATCCTTTTGGTGGTACTGTTTTTATTCAATTAAATTTGTTTCTTGCTTTTGTTTCTTGACCTCTCTTTTGGGTGCTGGAATTTATTTCTCCTTGGTGCATATGTGCATGGAACTTGACTTGGTTTAGGTTTAGCTCTTGTGAATAGGTGCTGGAAATTGGAGAATTAAAGCCATCATTATAAGGAGGAGACAAAGCTAAAGCCGAAACAAGGTTGCTTGAAACAAACAATACAAACACCTAGAAGATCAAAAAAAAAATTCAAGACAACAAGGAAGTGCACTAACCCAAAAGAGGATCAACAAAGGGAGTCTTCTTTTCCTTTGCAACTTGGTTTATTGTTAATTACCTCTTTAATTACGTTTAGACGGTGAGTGTGTCTTCAAGGGCTCAAAGTGTCCAAGAAGCCTCACCTAGGGCCGAATAGCATAGTAAATTTTTTGCTTAGTAATTTGTTGCTTGTTTGAACTTGTTTTCTATTGTTTTGGTAGAAACGTTTTGCATGATTAGTTTAGTTTAATTTGTGCTAAAACCGACTAGTTTGTTGCATATCTTTTTTTTTTAGCTTACATAGTTTTATTGCTTTTTGATTTCTCAACTTCTTGTGTTTTAAGTGTTTCACTAAGAGAAATTTTTGTGAGAAGGCATTGGAGACTAGTTTTTGGCAAGGAAAAGGCTTGGTACTTAAGTAGTCATTTGAGACTCACCTCCCTTACCTGGAAAACTACCTTCTTTATCTTCCCTAATCTTTCTCAAAGTAAAAACGCCTAAATACACAAAGGTCTAGCCATGTCTTCTTCTTCTCATTCTCCAAAGTCTATAGAATGTGAAGTAAAATCTTTGAAAACCCTTTTGAAAGAGGTATCCCAAGCGGTACAATTAATCTCTTCTAGGCAATTGGAGAATGAAAACAAGATTAATGAGTTGGCTAGAGCTCAAGAAGAGAAATCCCAAAAATCTCAAAAATCAAAAAAAACAAATACTCATGCATCCCAAAGCATTGCAACTCTAGGGGAGGGAAGCCTTAGAATTAATGACTACTACCAACCACCCCCTAGAAGAACTAGGCAAAGGGAACAAGAGGTGCCAAGGGAAACTAGAGTAGACCTACCTCATTTTCATGGAAAGGAAAATGTAGAAATATATCTAGATTGGGAGATGAAGGTAGAGCAACTCTTTGCTTGCCATAGGGTAAGTGAGGAACGAAAAGTACCCTTAGCCACCCTTAGTTTCCAAGGAAATGCCATGTATTGGTGGACCTCTTTAGAAAGAGACCGACGTCTTCATAGGGAACCTCCCATAGAATATTGGAATGACCTTAGGGGAGCCCTAAGACGTCGACATATACCTTCTTACTACCATAGGGAGTTGATGGACAAGCTCCAAAGACTCCAACAAAAGAATATGAGTGTAGAAGAGTATAGGCAAAAGATGGAGCTCTATATGATGAGAGCCTCTATTAGAGAGGAAGAGGAAACCACCATATCTAGGTTCCTTAGTGGCCTATCACTTGAGTAAGAGATAGAGTAGAGCTCTTACCTTATCAAGACTTGAATGATTTGGTTCAACTTTGCATTAAAGTTGAGCAACAAAATTTGCGCAAAACATCAAGTCAAAAGGTGAGCCCCTATTCTAACTTTTATCCCAAGAGAGAGTTTAAAAGGGAGGGTAGTACATCTAAGGAAAAACCAAAAGAACCTACCAAACCCTTCACCAAAGAAACCTCAACCCCACCCATCCGAGCTAGAGATGTTAAATGTTTTAAGTGCTATGGTAGGGGGCATGTGCAAGCACAATGTCCAAACCAAAGGACTTTGTTTCTTAAAGGTGTAGATGAATACACTAGTGGCGAGGATGAGCTTAGTGAGAAAGAGGAAGGGGGAGAGGATGAGAGGGTAGCTCCATTAGAGGGAGAATTGCTTATGATTAGGAGAACCCTCAACAATCACCCTAGCACATCCATTGAAACACAAAGGGAGAACATATTTCATACAAGATGCAATGTTTTAGAAAATATATGTTCCCTCATTGTGGATAGTGGATCTAGTTGTAATTGTTGTAGTGCTAGGATGGTTGAAAAGCTTAAGCTACAAGTGGTTCCTCACCCAAAACCTTACAAACTTCAATGGCTTAATGAAAATGGGGAACTACATGTAGATAAGCAAGTGGAAATCAAGTTTTCCATAGGGAAATACAAAGATAAAGTTTTATGTGATGTAGTGCCTATGGAAGCTTGCCATATCTTATTAGGGAGGCCATGGCAATTTGACAAGAAAACCTTGCATGATGGTCTCACTAACGAGATTTCCTTCACCCATAAATATAAGAAGTTTGTACTTAGTCCTTTACCACATTCTCAAGTGGTGAAAGACCAAATACAAATGAAACAAAAGAGGGATGAGGAAAACAAAAAAAAAAAGAGTGCTAGAAAAAGAGAAAATCCTTAGGGATAGGAAGGCGTGGGAGAAGAGTGTTCCTTCCCACAAGGTTGGTCTACAAGAAAAGCCTTTTGAAAATGTTTTAGAAAACTTGCTTCTTGTTGAACAACCAAGCCTTATCTTTTGTAAAGGAGCACTTACATGCACTGCCACAAGTAATGAACTCACGGTTTTACCTCCTCAAATAGAAAACCTTTTGAGTGAATTTGACGATCTATTCTCACAAGAAGGACCCAATGGGCTTCCTCCTCTTAGGGGGATAGAACATCAAATTGACTTCATTCCGGGGGCAAGCCTACCAAATAGGCCTGCTTATAGAACCAACCCCGAGGAAACAAAGGAGATAGAATCACAAGTTCAAGACTTGTTGGAGAAGGGTTGGGTTCAAAAGAGTCTAAGCCCTTGTGCTGTACCTGTCTTGTTGGTGCCTAAAAAAGATGGAAAATGGCGCATGTGTTGTGATTGTAGAGCAATCAACAACATCACCATCAAGTATAGGCATCCAATCCCAAGGCTTGATGATATGCTTGATGAATTGCATGGGTCAACTCTATTCTCCAAAATTGACCTTAAAAGTGGATATCACCAAATTCGAATCAAGGAGGGTGATGAGTGGAAAACCGCTTTTAAGACCAAATTTGGATTATATGAGTGGTTGGTGATGCCCTTTGGACTCACTAACGCTCCAAGCACATTCATGAGGCTTATGAATCACACCTTGAGGGATTGTATAGGTAAATATGTAGTAGTTTACTTTGATGATATCTTAGTATATAGTAAAACCCTAGAAGACCATCTAAGTCACCTTAGGGAAGTCTTTCTAGTTCTTAGGAAAAATAGTCTTTTTGCAAATAGGGATAAGTGTACCTTTGGTGTAGATAGTGTAGTCTTTTTAGGCTTTATAGTAAAAAAAACGGGGGTACATGTAGATCCCGAGAAAATCAAAGCCATCCAAGAGTGGCCAACTCCACAAAATGTAAGTGATGTAAGAAGTTTTCATGGGTTAGCTAGCTTCTATAGAAGGTTTGTGCCTAATTTTTCTAGCCTAGCTTCTCCTTTGAATGAACTTGTTAAAAAAGATGTTGCATTTTGTTGGAATGAAAAGCATGAGCAAGCCTTTCAAAGGCTAAAAGCTCAACTCACCAATGCACCCATCCTATCTCTCCCAAATTTTTCCAAAACTTTTGAGATAGAGTGTGATGCATCGGGAGTAGGCATAGGCGCGGTATTGTTGCAAGGTGGACACCCCATTGCTTATTTTAGTGAAAAACTCCATGGTGCCACCCTCAACTACCCCACTTATGACAAAGAGCTCTATGCTCTTGTGAGAGCCCTAAAGACTTGGGAACACTATCTTGTGTCCAAAGAATTTGTTATCCATAGTGATCACGAGTCTTTAAAATATTTAAAGGGCCAACACAAGCTCAATAAGAGACATGCAAAATGGATGGAATTTCTTGAACAATTTCCTTATGTAATCAAATACAAGAAAGGAAGCACCAATATAGTGGCCGATGCTCTTTCAAGACGCCACACACTCTTTTCAAAATTGGGTGCCCAAATTCTTGGATTTGACCACATAAGAGAGCTTTACCAAGAAGATCAAGAACTTTCATCCATCTATGCCCAATGTCTACATAGAGCGCAAGGAGGTTACTATGTGTCCGAGGGATATCTTTTTAAAGAAGGAAAACTTTGCATTCCCCAAGGAACACATAGAAAACTCCTTGTCAAAGAATCACATGAAGGGGGACTCATGGGCCATTTTGGAGTTGATAAGACTCTAGATCTTTTGAAAGCAAAATTTTGTTGGCCACACATGAGGAAAGATGTCCAACGCCATTGCTCTAGATGTATCTCATGTTTAAAAGCAAAGTCTAGAACAATGCCGCATGGACTCTACACCCCTTTGCCGATTGCAAATGCTCCTTGGGAAGACATTAGCATGGATTTCATTTTAGGACTTCCTAGGACTGCAAGAGGCCATGACTCTATCTTTGTGGTAGTGGACCGTTTTAGCAAAATGTCTCACTTTATTCCATGCCACAAAGTAGATGATGCTCAAAATATTTCTAAACTCTTCTTTAGAGAAGTGGTGAGACTCCATGGTCTCCCTAGAAGTATAGTGTCCGATAGAGATCCCAAGTTTATAAGTCACTTTTGGAAAACTCTTTGGGGTAAACTTGGAACAAGACTACAATTTTCAACTTCTTGTCATCCTCAAACGGATGGGCAAACCGAAGTAGTCAATAGATCTCTTGGAACTATGCTTAGGGCTATCATGAAGGGCAGCCACAAATCTTGGGATGAGTACCTTCCCCACATTGAATTTGCTTACAATAGAGTAGTTCACAAGACTACTAATGCTTCTCCTTTTGAGGTAGTATATGGTTTTAATCCTCTCACGCCCATGGATTTAATTCCTCTTCCTAATCCACAAGATTTTGTGCATAAGGAAGGAGTAATCAAGGCTGATTTTGTCAAGAAAATGCATGAGAAGATTAAAATTCAAATACAACAACAAAATGAGAAGTACACAAAACACAACAACAAAGGGAAGAGAGAAATAATTTTTGAGGAAGGAGACTTAGTTTGGCTTCATCTTCGAAAAGAAAGATTTCCAAATCAAAGGAAGTCCAAACTAAGTCCCCGAGGTGAGGGACCCTTCCAAGTCCTTAAGCGAGTCAACAACAATGCATATAAATTGGACCTACCTCTTGAATATGGAGTACATGACACATTTAATGTAATTGATCTTTCTCCATTTGTAGGTACCAATGACGATGACGAGCTGGATTTGAGGACAAATCCTTTCCAAGGGGGAGGGGATGATGGAGGAGGGCCAAGCACATCTAACCAAGGAAGCCAAGGCCCAAACCAAGAAGACCGTCTAGACCAAGAGGAGCGTCTAGTTCCAAGAAGTGAGCGTCTAGGACGTGAAGGAGGGAGGCTATCCATGGAGCTAGACCGTCTAGGACCTCTCACAAGATCCATGGCTAAACATATCCAAGCACACATAGAAGAAGCCACGGATGGGAGGGAGAAGACCTTGTACATGCTACTTGGAGGCCCATTAGGGGTAGCTTAGTAGATTAGTGTAGTGTAGAAAGCAAAACTTGCTAACTTAGGGGTGTGCTATCAAAAAGGTGCCCTTAGCAATAGAAGGAGGGGTGTGCTAGCAAATAGGTGCCTTTAGCAAAAGAGGGAGGGGTGTACTATCAAATGTTGCATTTTTGACCTATCTTCTAGAATATTAGGATGATGGTGTGGTTTGACTAAAGTCAATACCCTAGGCAGCCCCCACTTTTTGTATTTCCATCCCTACCCTTTAAGCTTGCTCACCAAGGCTCCTAAATCTATAAATAAGGAGGCCTACCTCATGTATTTTCAAGTTTATTTGAGTAATGTTATGCTGCCATTTTTGTGCACAAGCTTTACTCCTCCTAGAAATCTAGGCTATAAACTTCAATCCTTTCACCTTCTCCCTTGAGCTGGCCGAACCACTCAACCCATACTCATCATGCACCTTCAAGACCAACACAACTCCTAGGAGGGTCTTGTTTCACTCATCCATTGCTTCCGCTCCATCTATTTCTACTTTGATTCAAGAAGAACACATGAAAATGCCATCAATGTGTCCGAGGGATATCTTTTTAAAGAAGGAAAACTTTGCATTCCCCAAGGAACACATAGAAAACTCCTTGTCAAAGAATCACATGAAGGGGGACTCATGGGCCATTTTGGAGTTGATAAGACTCTAGATCTTTTGAAAGCAAAATTTTGTTGGCCACACATGAGGAAAGATGTCCAACGCCATTGCTCTAGATGTATCTCATGTTTAAAAGCAAAGTCTAGAACAATGCCGCATGGACTCTACACCCCTTTGCCGATTGCAAATGCTCCTTGGGAAGACATTAGCATGGATTTCATTTTAGGACTTCCTAGGACTGCAAGAGGCCATGACTCTATCTTTGTGGTAGTGGACCGTTTTAGCAAAATGTCTCACTTTATTCCATGCCACAAAGTAGATGATGCTCAAAATATTTATAAACTCTTCTTTAGAGAAGTGGTGAGACTCCATGGTCTCCCTAGAAGTATAGTGTCCGATAGAGATCCCAAGTTTATAAGTCACTTTTGGAAAACTCTTTGGGGTAAACTTGGAACAAGACTACAATTCTCAACTTCTTGTCATCCTCAAACGGATGGGCAAACCGAAGTAGTCAATAGATCTCTTGGAACTATGCTTAGGGCTATCATGAAGGGCAGCCACAAATCTTGGGATGAGTACCTTCCCCACATTGAATTTGCTTACAATAGAGTAGTTCACAAGACTACTAATGCTTCTCCTTTTGAGGTAGTATATGGTTTTAATCCTCTCACGCCCATGGATTTAATTCCTCTTCCTAATCCACAAGATTTTGTGCATAAGGAAGGAGTAATCAAGGCTGATTTTGTCAAGAAAATGCATGAGAAGATTAAAATTCAAATACAACAACAAAATGAGAAGTACACAAAACACAACAACAAAGGGAAGAGAGAAATAATTTTTGAGGAAGGAGACTTAGTTTGGCTTCATCTTCGAAAAGAAAGATTTCCAAATCAAAGGAAGTCCAAACTAAGTCCCCGAGGTGAGGGACCCTTCCAAGTCCTTAAGCGAGTCAACAACAATGCATATAAATTGGACCTACCTCTTGAATATGGAGTACATGACACATTTAATGTAATTGATCTTTCTCCATTTGTAGGTACCAATGACCATGACGAGCTGGATTTGAGGACAAATCCTTTCCAAGGGGGAGGGGATGATGGAGGAGGGCCAAGCACATCTAACCAAGGAAGCCAAGGCCCAAACCAAGAAGACCGTCTAGACCAAGAGGAGCGTCTAGCTCCAAGAAGTGAGCGTCTAGGACGTGAAGGAGGGAGGCTATCCATGGAGCTAGACCGTCTAGGACCTCTCACAAGATCCATGGCTAAACATATCCAAGCACACATAGAAGAAGCCACGGATGGGAGGGAGAAGACCTTGTACATGCTACTTGGAGGCCCATTAGGGGTAGCTTAGTAGATTAGTGTAGTGTAGAAAGCAAAACTTGCTAACTTAGGGGTGTGCTATCAAAAAGGTGCCCTTAGCAATAGAAGGAGGGGTGTGCTAGCAAATAGGTGCCTTTAGCAAAAGAGGGAGGGGTGTACTATCAAATGTTGCATTTTTGACCTATCTTCTAGAATATTAGGATGATGGTGTGGTTTGACTAAAGTCAATACCCTAGGCAGCCCCCACTTTTTGTATTTCCATCCCTACCCTTTAAGCTTGCTCACCAAGGCTCCTAAATCTATAAATAAGGAGGCCTACCTCATGTATTTTCAAGTTTATTTGAGTAATGTTATGCTGCCATTTTTGTGCACAAGCTTTACTCCTCCTAGAAATCTAGGCTATAAACTTCAATCCTTTCACCTTCTCCCTTGAGCTGGCCGAACCACTCAACCCATACTCATCATGCACCTTCAAGACCAACACAACTCCTAGGAGGGTCTTGTTTCACTCATCCATTGCTTCCGCTCCATCTATTTTCTACTTTGATTCAAGAAGAACACATGAAAATGCCATCAGTGCCCCCTGATCTGCTCAACTGTTTAATACACTAGGTGTGCGTACAGCGCGATAGCGCATCTACTTTACAACTTAACCAGAGTAGGAAACAAGCGTGTAGCGTCCTGGGTTCTGGGAATAGCCGTTCCGTCCAGAATCTCCAGCCGACAAGCTCTATTCTCCAACGTCTCAACCACTCTAGATGTGGTCTCCTTTAACCGGCGATGACCGCCCTGGCTATGCACACACGTGGGGCGATCATGCCTTCCGCTTCAGCTCTGGGAGCCCCCCCAGTGTAGCCTCTTCCATCACCTCACCTCCCCAAACACAGGGAGTTCATGCTGCTGGTCGCCTGCCTGGGACCCCGAAGCGCGATCACCTTGTGTCTTCTGCAGGTAATCGATCAGGAACCCTGTCTCCACCAACTCAGCAAGCTGACGCCCCAACGCCAGGCAGGTACGGAGTGTATGTCCATAAGCTTGATGGAATTCACACCACTCATCCTTCCTCCCTCCAAGTACCCTGTCGGTTTTCTCTGGCACATGGAGTCCTGCTGCCATAGCAGGGATGGCGATCAGCTCCGCCAAACTTATCATGAAATCATACCTGGGGGGTGCATTGCTTGCACGCCCCCTGGTCTGATCCTTCCTGGGTGCATAAGGGCGAGACCTTCCCTGCTCCTTCCTCCCTTCCTTGGTCTCATGCACCCGTGCCTGTTGCTGCTGATTCCCCTGACCTCCACATGGCTTCGACGGTGCAACACTTCCTCTCTTCTCAGAGACCTCTGTCTCTGCTACTATGTGTGCCACCGCGCGTCGCCGTATCTCGGTGAAGGTGGCAGGGTGGCTCCTGATGAGCGATTCACTGAAAGGACCAGGGAGGACACCTCTCTTGAACGCATGCACCAGCATGTCCTCGTCCCTTCTTCAACTGCGCGCTCCTTTTGCGCCTGCAGTTCCCTACGCAGCTCTTCATTCATACGGTTCAACTCTTCGTTTCTTCTCTGCGATGCAGTCAGCTCTGCACGCATTTTCTCTTGCTCAACTCTCGATTCCGCGACGCTATCTTGCAGCGCGCGCATCATCTCCACTACCTGCACCATGGTAACAGCTCCTTCTTCAGCAGATGGCGCAGGTGAGGTTTGCCTGGTTCTTCTACTCATCTCCTCTACACTTCGACGAAATGATCAAGAAGCTCCAAGAAACTTCAAGAAACCTCAAGAAACTTCAAGAACTGCGATGTGGATGGGAACAAAATTCACACGGGCCCCACGGTGGGCGCCAGATGATCCTGCCGCTTGACTCGAACGTGGAGGATTGCCTCGTCACTCCTTCGTCTAGCCTTCTGTTCTGCAGGATCGCTCCAAGAACCACCACCGGAACTCCAAACGCTTCCTGCAAAACACACAGACGGCGCCTCTGGCGGCCGTTGTAGCTCCGACGCTCAAGTCAGGCAACAGGAACACCAAAACTATCACTGAGACTCGTGTGTGCTCTCAGATCCACTTTCTCTCTCTATAGTCGTTTTCTGTTATCACTGTGCAACGTGTAAGAACAGTGACTCAGAGACTGTGTGTAACTGTTAACTCTCAAATGTGTAAGCTGTAAGAATCTGTAAAACTCCTTCCCTAATTTCGTTAAGAGTTTCGTATATATACCTGAGTCTTTCTCTCTCCTGACGGTTATTCCTCTTGACACGTGGATAACATCTGGTCATACACGTGTCACCATCTAGAGTACCTGCAGCTGAAACGTTACTTCCACTGTGCTCCTGCGACTAAGTTATCCACACAGGGAGTAGCTTAGTACACAGGCTACTCTGGGCGCAACCTTAACATGGCGAGCTGGTTAACACTGGGTATCACAGCTCACACTTCACATGGTGGCAGATATGCCACTTATCCTCTGTACTTAGACCATACAACAAGTGCTTGCCAAGTCTTCTCAAACACCCGGCAATGTGCTCTTTCGGCGACTTGCTGACCACCTGATCACCTTCACACACGGCGATCATGTGCAATCTAGGCGATTACTGATCCATACCGGCGATGAGCGATTACTCATCCTCAAGGCGATAGGCGATTACTCATCCTCAAGGCGATAGGCGATTACTCATCATCACAGGCGATAGGCGATTACTCATCCTCAAGGCGATAGGCGATTACTCATCCTCAAGGCGATAGGCGATTACTCATCATCACAGGCGATAGGCGATTACACTTCTGAGTGATCGCCTCCCTGATTCACCTGCTATCCTCTACCACGTGTTACCCTGTGAATGGTCCACGTGGTCAACTGCTACTGATGTCATCGACTACCGATGACCGACCGGATCAGTTATGAATCCCAAACCGTTGATGCAGCCACGTGTTAGCAGATGAAAGGGGGTTGGTGAAGTGTCCTTTCAGCGCACTGTAACATCCCGCCAAATTCTTTTCATATTTATATAATAAAATAAGCGTAGACATTTATTTATAAAATCAACATATGTATATATATTGAAAGTACATCATCCCATACATTGTATCTCAAAAAGAAACGTCCCTCTTATAGGGGTTTTAATACATTCCATCAACTGTTTCAAAATAAAACCAAAATACAGCATAAAAAGAAAACAGGCGATCTCTTCCTCCAACTGCTCACTGAGGAGCTCGACTACCTGCAACATCATCTGCTCCCGTGTAAAATACACGATCGTCACAGTTTTAAGAAAAACAGCCACAGAACAAAAACGCAGGGTAAGCTAGATATTTTAAAGAGAATTTAGATATGAAACTTTAAAATCAAGATAAAACAAATTTAAGACACCCACGTAAAACCATCAATTTCCCATTCATTTCACACACTTCACAATTTCATCAAGAGTTATTTGTTTCACATAAAACATCAAATGCCTATCAAATCTCAATATTTCTCTTTCTCACGTCCGACTTCCACGGACTCACCACACATAGACACATACCACACCACTGTAAAGTCCACACAGGACAGGTAATGAAGTCCACACAGGACAGCTAATGAAGTCCACACAGGACAGCTAATGAAGTCCACACAGGACAACTAATGAAGTCCACACAGGACAACTAATAACATCAATTCACCCAATGCACCATACAACACTTAAATGAACGATTCCAAACACAGCAACTATCGTACCAAGGTTCAGGTTTTCCAATATCACATGCATTTCACATATCAATCTCAAACAAGTTCAAAGCGACACTAAAACAGGGGAGTTCGAAATCAACATTGAAACCGGCGATCACGTCGCCCCACACATAAAAATAGAGCATCGTGAAAAAGAATATGAAACCCGCGACCACGTCGCCCTCACTTCAGAACCTACTCGCCTAAAGTTTTTATAAACGAAAAATACTAGCTTCCCTTACCTGGACTAGCGTAAACTTCACCAAGAGCTCCAAAACCCACCGAAGCTTAAAGATGCCTTAACTCTGCTTTAGTGTCCGGTTTGAAGAACTTGCAGAGAACCTCCCAGGTGTCCAAGGGCAGTCGTCGCTCGTCGTACTAGTGCTTGAGGATGCCTGAATCGCAGCGCGAAGGAGAGAAAAGAGAAGGATGAAGGTAAACTCACTCTTACACTCTTGAACTACTGCAACGTTCTTTTCCTCTCAGAAGTGGGTTTTTGAATCTAAACCAACCTGTCCACAATTTCCGCTGCGACCACCACTCTGCAGGAAAGCTTGCGTGCACACTTCCTTGAACAGTACGGCCACGTGTGTCTCTGCGCATACCAACTCTCTGATGCCACTATTCTGAAACACCCTTTTTGTCTACGTGTCGCGCGTGCAGGACGTCTCATGCTGGGAGCCTGGGTCCCACCTTATCTGTGTGAAACACGACATCGCGCGATAACCTTCCACCGATGACTCATCCTGGCGGACGACCGATGTCTCTCTCTAGAAGACGACCGATGTCTCTCTCTGGAAGACGACCGATGTCTCTCTCTGGAAGACGACCGATGTCTCTCCCTGGCGACGCCCGCATGTCTCTCGCCCTGGCGATGTCCGCATGTCTCTCGCGCCCTGGCGATGCCCGCATGCCTCGCGCCATGGCGATGTCCGTGTGCCTCTCGCGCCCCGGCGATGCCCGCATGCCTCGCGCCCTGGCGATGTCCGCATGCCTCGCGCCCTGGCGATGCCCGTATGCCTCGCGCCCTGGCGATGTTCGCATGCCTCTCGCGCCCTGGCGATGCCCGCATGTCTCGCGCCCTGGCGATGACTGATGACACATCGCCACGCCTTGCTGAAGGTTCTTCATCCCACAATGTTACGTCCAAGGTATCACCTCCACATGACTTGGTGACGTCGGTAGCTTCACATTTCCAAGAATAGATCAGCACTACTCCTCGTGCGCCCATGCATGCAACACTAAGGACGATTTCTTATGCTCAAGCATAGAGCTTCGCATGCACAACGTATCTAAGGTTTAACCCACACCTCGATACGCGTGGTTTTTGGAACCCACTATGGTTGATCCAGCATCTTGACCACATACTAAGTGCACTCCCGGCGATCACGTACACCATAGCCGATTGGCGATCATGTGTACTCTAGGCGACAGGCGATTATGTGCCAGAGAAGTCGGAGATCGCCTCCGTCTTCAACAACGGCGATCTCGTAGACTTCTAAGCTATACTTTTCTTCCTTTACTCTTCTTGATCCACATGTCTTCCTCGAGCACCCCCACGTGATTACCTCACGATAAAGTTATCGCACCTGACTACTTGGTTAATACAATGGTCAGCCGACCGACCTCTACCAGCTGACCCCAGACCTTGGGCGATGTCCGAGGTCCGACTACTACGAAACTTCTATTACCAGCTCTTTGTATTTTAAATAATAACATCTTCTGAAATTATTTAAATATAACACTTTTATTCCAATTAAAGTTTCTAGGTCCTTACACGCACTGTTCATGTACTTATGTGCAGAGCCACGTAGGTCGCCCGAGTCAATGACTTAGTCTCTTCGCTGAAACAAGTTAACAGCTCGAGACTAGGGGGGCTTGTGTACCGATCAGTCCTCACCCATGACTTAGTCTCTTCGCTGAAACAAGTTAACAACTTAAGACTGGGGGGCTTGTGTACTGACCAGTCCTCAGACACTGAGGACAGTTTGTAAAGGGGTCGAACCATGTCAGCTAGGTCCCACAGCATGGGCCAAAGCCACGTGGAATGGACCCCGCAGGTGGTATTGATGAGAGGGGGTGATTAGTCATCAGCCTACAGAGAAGGGTGATTAGTCATCAGCCTACAGAGAAGGGTGATTAGTAATCAGCCTACAGAGAGGGGTGATTAGTCATCAGCCTACAGAGAGGGGTGATTAGTCATCAGCCTACAGAGAAGGGTGAGTAGTCATCAGCGTGATGATCACCAGAAAGGGCTGATGTGTCTTCGTCACTCCGCAGGTTGAGGAGTCCTCGGCAACAGAGTGTGACGAGGTGACATCGGTCTTGGGTGATTCAACAGCATAACCAGAACAACTAAGATTGGTTCCCAGAGTGGGCCAATGACCAGTTAAATACCCAGAGGTAGCGAGAGGCCTGGATCACGAAGAGCCTATGCGGGTAGCAGGGAGACCATAGTTAGGTGCAGAGTCCTGAGGGGTCGAGTACTCATCAGACCTAGGGTTTCCCAGTGAAGCTACATGCATGGCACGTGAACAGTGAAGGCACTCCCAGAACAGGTGGCCCCAGAGACTAGGTGCACAAGGAGGCACCTAGGTGGTCACCCTGTGAGAGTTTGCACTCTAGAGAAGGAAACCTTATGTGCTAGATTACCCTAAGATTGGGTGATGGCGGCGCAAGGGTATTCCAGTAAACCCTAAATATGGCTAGTAGCGCAGTGAACCCTAATTAGGGCTAGCGGCGCTGTAAACCCTAGACTATATAAGGGACAGTAAAATACTTCACAAAGGTACGCAGTTTCTAGACCTAAACACAGAGAGACTCAATACACTTGGTGTTGCTTGCCCTACACTGACTTGAGCGTCGGAGTGCAAACGGCCTCTAGGGCGCCCTCTTTCTCTTTTGCAGGTGCAGATTGCTTCGGAAGAACCAAGCACGTATCAATGTGAGAAGGGAGGCATGTGAGTGTCGTGGAGTCAACTGACAGGCAAGTCAACCAGCAAGAACATTTACACAGAGAGAGAAAGTGGATATGACCACACACGAGTCTCAGAGAGAGATTCAGTGAGAGTTTTTGGTGTTCCTGTTGTCTGACTTGAGCGTCGGAGCTACAACGGCCGCTAGAGGCACCGTCGGTGTGTTTTGGAGGCATCGTTTGGAGTTCCGGCGAAGGTTCTTGGAGCGTTCTTGCAGAACATGCAGTTGCAGAAGGCTAGACGAAGGAGTGACGAGGCACATCCTCCACGTTCAAGTCTGCGGCAGGATCAAGAAGATAAGAAGAAACAAGGTCTGTAAAACTATTAGCAGCATTTTAACCTGTTAAAATTTCGAGACAACCGGTTGTTTATGTTAGAGAAGCAAAACCAATGTTCAAGCAATGTACACACCTGAATTTTAAACCTGTTAAAATTTCGGGATAACCAGTTGTTTTTCTTACAGAAGCAAAAGCCAAGATCCAAGCAATGTAAACAGCATAATTTTAACCTATTTAAATTTCGAAACAACCGGTTGTTTTTCTTACAGAAGCAAAAGCCAAGATCCAAGCAATGTAAACAGCTGAATTTTAACCTATTAAAATTTCGAGACAACCGGTTGTTTTTCTTACAGAAGCAAAAGCCAAGATCCAAGCAATGTAAACAACATAATTTTAACCTGTTAAAATTTCAAAAGAATCGATTGTTATTTTACAGAAGCAAAAGCCAAGATACAAGCAATGTATACAGCAGAATTTTAACATGTTAAAATTTTGAAATAACCAAATTATGTTTTACAACTTCAGAAAATATGAAATAGTTTATACAAGAGAGAGATAAGGAGATTCATACAAAAGGATTATGCTGGTTCACTCCCTCCAGAGCTACATGCAGTTCCCAGAACCACATTGGGCAATCCACTATTCGTACTGCACAACAGATTACAAATAACACAGTTACAAATATAAGATCTTCTCACTCAAGATCACACACACACTACCTTTGTAATTCAAACGAAACTAGAACAGCCCTCTGCTTTCGCAGATTAATTGCTTTTAAAATACTTTCGCAAATCCCAACTAAGTATGAAGATCGTTATCAAATTACAGAAAGAAAGATTAAGAAGATAAGAAGTAACAAGGTTTGTAAAACTGTTAGTAGAATTTTAACCTATTAAAATGTCGAGATAACCGATAATTTTTCTTAGAGAAGCAAAAGCCAAGATCCAAGGAATGTAAACAGCTGAATTTGAACCTGTTAAAATTTTGAGACAACCGGTTGTTTTTCTTACAGAAGCAAAAGCCAAGATACAAGCAATGTAAACAGCATAATTTTAACATGTTCAAATTTTGAAACAACCGGTTGTTTTTCTTACAGAAGCAAAAGCCAAGATATAAGCGATGTAAAGAGCAGAAATTTAACCTGTTAAAATTTTGAAATAACCGGTTGTTTTTTACAACTTCAGAAAATATCAAACAGTTTATACAAGAGAGAGATAGAGAGATTCACACAAAAAGATTATGCTAGTTCACTCCCTCCAGAGCTACATCCTGTTCCCAGAGCCACACTGGGCAATCCACTATTCGTAATGCACAACAGATTACAAATAACACAGTTACAAAGATAAGATCTTCTCACTCAAGATCACACACACTACCATTGTAATTCAAACCAAACTAGAACAGCCCTCTACTTTCGCAGATTAACTGCTTTTAAAATCTTTTCGCAAATCCCAACTAAGTATGAAGATCTTTATCAAATTACAGAAAGAAAGATTAAGAAGATAAGAAGAAACAAGGTTTGTAAAACTGTTAGCAGAATTTTAACCTGTTAAAATTTCGATTGAACCGGTTGTTTATGTGACAAAAGCAAAACCAATGTTCAAGCAGTGTACACAGCTGAATTTTAACCTGTTAAAATTTTGAGATAACCGGTTTTTTTTCTTACAGCAGCAAAAGCCAATATCCAAGCAATTTAACAATATAATTTTAACCTGTTTAAACTTAGAAACTACCGGTTGTTTTTCGTACAGAAGCAAAAGCCAAGATATAAGCAATGTAAACACCATAATTTTTAACCTGTTAGAATTTTGAAATAATCGGTTGTTTTTTACAGCTTCAAAAAATATCAAACAAGAGAGAGATAATGAGATTCACACAAAAAGATTATGCTGGTTCACTGCCTCCAGAGCTACATCCAGTTCCCAGAACCACACTGGGCAATCAACTATTCGTAATGCATAACAGATTACAAATAACACAGTTACAAAGATAAGATCTTGTCACTCAAGATCACACACATACTACCTTTGTCAGTCAAACCAAACTAGAATAGCCCTCTGCTTTCGCAGATTAACTGCTTTGAAAATATTTTCGCAAATCCCAGCTAAGTATGAAGATCTTTATCAAATTACAGAAAGAAAGATTAAGAAGATAAGAAGAAACAAGGTTTGTAAAACTGTTCGCAGAATTTTAACCTGTTAAAATTTCGAGATAACTGGTATTTTTTCTTACAGGAGCAAAAGCCAAGATCCAAGCAATGTAAACAGCTGAATTTTAACCTGATCCTGCCGCGGACTTGAACGTGGAGGATGTGCCTCGTCACTCCTTCGTCTAGCCCTCTGCAACTGCATGTTCTGCAAGAACGCTCCAAGAACCTCCTCTGGGACTCCTGACGATGCCTGCAAAACAACACAGACGGCGCCTCTAGCGGCCGTGTGCACTCCGACGCTTAAGTCAGGCAACAGGAACACCAAAAACTATCACTGAATCTCTCAGTGAGACTCGTGTGTGCTCAAACCCACTTTCTCTCTCTGTGTGTAAACTTGTGTCATAGAATGTGTGTGGAAGAACTGTGTAAACTGGTGTAATAGTATGTGTCCCAGTCCCCCTACCTTACATGAGGTGGAGTATCTTTATACCTGGGCCGCACCTCTCTCTCAGATGGCGACACGTGGAGGCATGCAGCTGACATCTACTGTTCACGTGTCACACCTGAAGGGCTCCTGCACTTGTCTTTGTGCGGCTAAGTTATCCTCTTGCGGTGTAACTTAGCGTGTTTCTTCTCTCTGAGCAAGTCGCATGCTCCCAGGAGATCGCCTGGTGAGGTTGGTCTAAGTGCACAAGGAGATCGCCTGGTAAGGCTGGTCTAAGTACACTCACCAGGCTATCCTGCCTGCAGGGCCTTTGTCCACACGTCCTCTGCACGTCCTTTGGGTGGGCATCATGCGAGGTGCATGCGTGACGCTCTCGCTGGGAACCTGGGTCCCAGCTTAACACGTGTTGGCAAGAACACCAATGACCGATCTAGCTCTGCATGTACTAACGACCGAGCGGTGCCCCATTACTACCCACCGATGACCGTGCGGTGCCTCATTACCTTCCACCGACGTCCGTGCAGTGCCTCATGACTTTCCACTGACGTCCGCGCGGTGCCTCATTTCCACCGACGTCTGTGCGGTGCCTCCTTACTTCCCACCGACGTCCGTGCGGTGCTTCCAGGCACTTATCTAGGCACCGCTCTAGGGTGGTTGCCACTTGGTAACTGACCACCGATCACCATTCTAAGCGGTCTCCTCCCTGATTCGCCTGCCATCTCATGCCATGTGTCACCCTGTGACTGGTCCACATGGTCATCTGCTGCTGACGTCATCGCCTACCGATACCTCCACATGTCGCCATCTGAGAGAGAGGTGCGGCCTAGGTATAAAGATACTCCACCTCATGTAAGGTAGGGGGACTGGGACACATACTATTACACCAGTTTACACAGTTCTTCCACACACATTCTATGACACAAGTTTACACACACAGAGAGAAACTGGGTTTGAGCACACACGAGTCTCACAGAGAGATTCAGTGATAGTTTTTGGTGATCCTGTTGCCTGACTTGAGCGTCGGAGTGCACACGGCCGCTAGAGGCGCCGTCTGTGTTGTTTTGCAGGCATCGTCGGGAGTCCCGGAGGAGGTTCTTGGAGCGTTCTTGCAGAACACGCAGTTGCAGAGGGCTAGACGAAGGAGTGACGAGGCACATCCTCCACGTTCAAGTCCGCGGCAGGATCATAACCTGTTAAAATTTCAAGCCGGTTGTTTTTCTTACAGAAGCAAAAGCCACAATCCAAGCAATGTAAACAGGATAATTTTAACCTGTTAAAATTTTGAAACAACCGGTTGTTTTTCTTATAGAAGCAAAAGCCAAGGTACAAGCAATGTTAACAGCAGAATTTTAAGCGGTTAAAATTTTGAAATAACCGATTGGTTTTTACAGCTTCAGAAAATATCAAACAGTTTATACAAGAGAGAGATAGAGAGATTCACACAAAAAAATTATGTTGGTTCACTCCCTCTAGAGCTACATCCAGTTCCCAAACCACACAGGGGAATCCACTATTCGTAATGCACAACAGATTACAAATAACAGAGTTACAAACTCAAGATCACACACACTACCTTTGTAATCCAAACTAAACTAGAGCAGCCCTCTGCTTTCGCAGATTAACTGCTTTTAAAATATTTTCGCAAATCCCAAATAAGTATGAAGATCTATATCAAATTACAGAAAGAAAGATTAAGAAGATAAGAGGAAACAAGGTTTGTAAAACTATTAGCAGAATTTTAACCTGTTAAAACTTTGATTTAACCTGTTGTTTATGCTATAGAAGCAAAACCAATGTTCAAGCAATGTACACAGCTGAATTTTAACCTGTTAAAATTTGAAGATAACCGGTTGTTTGTCTTACAGAAGCAAAAGCCAAGATCCAAGCAATGTAAACAATAGAATTTTAACCTGTTAAAATTTTGAAAAATGGGTTGTTTTTGTTATAGAAGCAAAAGCCAAGATACAAGCAAGGTAAACAACAGAATTTTAACCTATTAAAATTTTGAAATAATCGGTGCTTTTTTACAGCTTCAGAAAATATCAAACAGTTTATACAAGAGAGAGATAGAGAGATTCACACAAAAAGATTATGCTGGTTCACTCCTTCCAAAGCTACATCCAGTTCCCAGAACCACACTAGGCAATCCACTATTCGTAATGCACAACAGATTACAAATAACACAGTTACAAAGATAAGATCTTCTCACTCAAGATCACACCAACTACCTTTGTAATTCAAACGAAACTAGAACAGCCTTCTGCTCTCGTAGATTAACTGCTTTTAAAATCTTTTCGCAAATCCCCAACTAAGTATGAAGATCTTTATCAAAGTACAGAAAGAAAGATTAAGAAGATAAGAAGAAACAAGGATTGTAAAACTGTTAGCAGAATTTTAACTTGTTAAAATTTCGATTTAACTTGTTGTTTATGTTATAGAAGCAAAACCAATGTTCAAGAAATGTACACAGCTGATTTTTAACCTGTTAGAATTTCGAGACAACCGGTTGTTTTTCTTACAGAAGCAAAAGCTAAGATCCAAGCAATGTAAACAACATAATTTTAAACCGTTAAAATTTCGAAACAACCGGTTGTTTTTCTTACAGAAGCAAAAGCCAAGATACAAGCAATGTAAACAGTAGAATTTTAACTTGTTAAAATTTTGAAATAACCGGTTGTTTTTTACAACTTCAGAAAATATCAAACAGTTTATACAAGAGAGAGATAAAGAGATTCACACAAAAAGATTATGCTGGTTCTTTCCCTCCAGAGCTACATCTAGTTCCCAGAACCACACAGGGCAATCCACTATTCGTAATGCACAACAGATTACAAATAACACAGTTACAAAGATAAGATCTTCCCACTCAAGATCTCACACACACACGACCTTTGTAATTCAAACAAAACTAGAACAGCCCTCTGCTTTCGCAGATTAACTGCTTTTAAAATATTTTCGCAAATCCCAACTAAGTATGAAGATCTTTATCAAATTACAAAAAGAAAGATTAAGAAGATAAGAAGAAACAAGGTTTGTAAAACCGTTAGCAGAATTTTAACCTGTTAAAATTTCGATTTAACCGGTTGTTTATGTTATAAAAGCAAAACCAATGTTCAAGCAATGTACACTGCTGAATTTTAACCTGTTAAAATTTCGAGATAACCGGTTATTTTTCTTACAGAAGTAAAAGGCAAGATCCAGGCAATGTAAATTACATAATTTTAACTTATTCAAATTTCGAAACAACCGGTTGTTTTTCTTACAGAAGCAAAAGCCAAGATACAAGCAATGTAAACAGCCGAATTTTAACTTGTAAAAATTTGAAATAACCGGTTGTTTTTTACTGCTTCAGAAAATATCAAACAGTTTATACAAGAGAGAGATAGAGAGAGTCACACAAAAAGATTATGCTGGTTCAATCCCTCCAGAGCTACATCCAGTTCCTGGAACCACACTGGGCAATCGATTATTTGTAATGCACAACAAATTACAAATAACACAGTTACAAAGATAAGATCTTCTCACTCAAGATCACACACACACTATCTTTGTAATTCAAACCAAACTAGAACAGCCCTCTGCTTTCGCAGATTAATTGCTTTTAAAATATTTTCGCAAATCCCAACTAAGTATGAAGATCTTTATCAAATTACAGAAAGAAAGATTAAGAAGATAAGAAGAAACGAGGTTTGTAAAACTGTTAGCAGAATTTTAACTTGTTAAAATTTCTATTTAACCGGTTGTTTATGTTATAGAAGCAAAACCAATGTTCAAGCAATGTACACAGTTAAATTTTAGCCTGTTAAAATTTTGGAGACAGCTAGTTGCTTTTCTTACAGAAGTAAAAGCCCAGATCCAAGCAATGTAAACAACATAATTTTAACCTGTTGAAATTTCGAAACAACCGGTTGTTTTTCTTACAAAAGCAAAAGCAAAGATACAAGCAATGTAAACAGTAGAATTTTAACTTGTTAAAATTTTGAAATAACCGGTTGTTTTTTACAACTTCAGAAAATATCAAACAGTTTATACAAGAGAGAGATAAAGAGATTCACACAAAAAGATTATGCTGGTTCACTCCCTCCAGAGCTACATCCAGTTCCCAGAACCACACAGGGCAATCCACTATTCGTAATGCACAACAGATTACAAATAACACAGTTACAAAGATAAGATCTTCTCACTCAAGATCTCACACACACACGACCTTTGTAATTCAAACAAAACTAGAACAGCCCTCTGCTTTCGCAGATTAACTGCTTTTAAAATATTTTTGCAAATCCCAACTAAGTATGAAGATCTTTATCAAATTACAGAAAGAAAGATTAAGAAGATAAGAAGAAACAAGGTTTGTAAACCTGTTAGCAGAATTTTAACCTGTTAAAATTTCGATTTAACTGGTTGTTTATGTTATAGAAGCAAAACCAATGTTCAAGAAATGTACACAACTGATTTTTAACCTGTTAAAATTTTGAGATAACCGGTTGTTTTTCTTACAGAAGCAAAAGCCAAGATCCAAGCAATGTAAACAAGATAATTTTAACCTGTTAAAACTTGAAAACAACCGGTTGTTTTTCTTACAGAAGCAAAAGCCAAGATACAAGCAATGTAAACAGGTGAATTTTAACTTGTTAAAATTTCGAAACAGCCGGTTGTTTTTCTTACAGAAGCAAAAGCCAAGATACAAGCCATGTAAACAGTAGAATTTTAACTTGTTAAAATTTTGAAATAACCGGTTGTTTTTTACAGCTTCAGAAAATATCAAACAATTTGTACAAGAGAGAGATAGAGAGATTCGCACAAAAAGATTATACTGGTTCACTCCCTCCAGAGCAACATCCAGTTCACAGAACCACACTGGGCAATCCACTATTCGTAATGCACAACAGATTCCAAATAACACAGTTACAAAGATAAGATCTTCTCACTCAAGATCACACACACACTACGTTTGTAATTCAAACCAAACTAGAACAGCCCTCTGCTTTCGCAGATTAACAAAAATAAATTAAGCTAGACGGCCCTAGGTGCGGCTTCTTAGACACTTGAAGCCCTTGAAGACACACTCACCGACTAATTGCGTGATTAACAAGTAATTAACACAAGCAAGATTGCAAAGAAATTAAAGGGCACTCCCTTTGTTGCTTTTCTAATTGCACTCCCTTTGTTGCTTTTCTAGTTGAACCCCTTTTGTTGCTTTTCTACTTGTTGGGCCTTCCAAAGTGTGTGGTGTATTTGTGGTATGGTGTTTGTTGCTGCCCCTTGTCTTTGTTCCTCTTGGAAATAGGTCAATGAAAATCTTCAATCCAGCACCTATTAAGTAAGCTAGACTCCCCTCAAGTCAATTTCCCACTCAACAAGTACCAATTGATATTTAATCCACCAACAAGCTTAGAGGCCAAAGAAATAAAGCAAGAAACAAATTAATTTGAAAAACAGTACCACACCAATGGAATTAAATGTGACACAACTAGAAAGAGTTCAAATGAAATTAGACAAGCAAATAAAAGATACTCAAATAAAGGATGGCACACAAAAGGAACCTAGGAATAACACTAGATTTGATTTAAAAACCAAAAAAGCACCACTGAAAAAAAAAAAGATTGTTGTGGTCCAGAAAGCGTATCTTTAAAGATTTATGTTGAGCTGACCCTTTTGTATTTGCTTCTGAAAATTGAGACACAATCAGAACAAGATCTTAAAAAACTTTTGGCGTTGGTTTCACTCCAAACGCATGTACCAATTAATTTTGGTAAATTTTATAAAATCAGTGCTCAGAGCTGCCAGCTGGAACGTCAGGATTGCACACTTTTTTTGTAATATTTATCTTTTTTTTTCTATTTCTTTTTTTCAGATGGTTCTTTTTTTTTTCCTTTTGATAACACCTCAAATTTGTGAAATCCAGAGGCTCAGAAATTTTTGATGATGTATGTAATTTTCATAAAACAAAACAGTCAGCACAGAAATGTTGAAAACAGGGGGTTCTGAAAACTAGAATCAAAAACAGAATGATATACCTCAAAAACAGAATGGAGTTAATATGATGGAATTTGTGTGGATCTAACACACAAATAAGAACTCAAACTAAAATTAAAAATGCACCAAAGGATCAACACAAAACAGATTTCAGATCAAACATTCAGACCAAAAACAAGAAACAAATAAATCAAAAAGAGTACTACTAGGATTTGATGACAAATATGGAAACACATGACTTAGACAAAACTTATGGATTCATAAAATGAAAAGACTCAAGAACATCATATGACCCAAATGAAATTTCAAGCAAGACTCAAATACCTAAAAATAAAAACAGCAACACAAATATATCAAGAATCCTACACAAAATTGAAAATAGATGTTCAAGCACAAGTTTGAACAAACCCACCGAATGAAATGAATAAACAAGCATTCAAATCATATTAAAACACAAAAAACAGCAAGACAACTTGGAATAAATATGAACAACTTGGAGAAAAGAAGAACTCAAAAAGAAAATGAAAAGAGATACTCATCTTTGAAGAACCATAGCTCTAGATACCAAATGATGGCATTCCTATGAGCTCTTCTTTGGATTTTGGAATTCCTTGGTGAAGAACTTTGCGGAAGCTTGTGGAGGAGGTGAGCAAGGCCTTCCTAGGAAACATGGGTGTCTTGAAGGTGCATGAAGAGTGGGGAAAAGAGGAGGTTTGGCCAGCCCCTTGGGTAGTGATGGAGTGAAGACTAAAACCTAAGAGTTAGGCAAAGAGTAGTGTATGGCACAATTTGGGCAGCATAACAATACTCTATTCAATCTTGAAAATACAATAGGTTGGCTCCTCCTTTTATAGGCTAAGCAGGACCATAAAGGTTAACCTAATGCTAAGCAAATGTACTCAAAATGAAATGCAAATGTCAACACATAGGACTCATGGTCGGCCCTAGTTTTTAGGAATGCTTCTAGAAATGTGACAAAAGCTAGGTTAAACCCTCATGGAAACAAGTTTGTGCTATTTACACCACAACTAAAACTAAGCTACTCTTGATGGGCCTTCATGTAATATGTACAAATATCTTTCTCTCCCATCCTTATCTAGGTCAACGTCTTCATGTAGTCTTTTGCCCATGGACCTAGTAAATGGTCCTAGACGCTCTTCCCATGGCCCTAGATGCTCCTTCCATGGCCCTAGACGCTCCTCTTCTTCCCTAAACGCTCTTGGTGTGGCTTTGGATGCTCTTGTCTTAGCTCTTGTGCGGGGTTGCTCGACCCTCTTCCATCAGGCGTGCTCGAAGCCAGTGAAGGGTAGGCGAAGGTTGAGTTTTCTGAAGACAGTTTAATAAATAAAACAAAAGGGGTCCTGATCCGGTCAGTCATCGGTAGTCGATGACGTCAGCAGCAGATGACCACGTGGGCCAGTCACAGAGTGACGCGTGGCATGAGATAGCAGATGAACCAGGGTGGAGATCGTTCAAGAACAGCGATCAGTGGTCAGTTATCGAGTGACCACCACCAGCAGATCAGTTCCTACATGAGCGCCTGGAAGTAGAGCGCGAGGAGTGATGAAGCACCGATCAGTCATCGGTGCATGCAGAGCGATCAGTCGTCGGGGGTTCCTTGCCAACACGTGTTAAACTGGGACCCAGGCTCCCAGCGATAACGTTACCCAAGGACCTCGCATGATTCCATAAGGAGAGCACGACAACGTGAAGAAGCGCCATCTGTCATCGGTCAGGGTGACACATCGATCACCGGCCAGGATGAGACATCGGCCATCGATCAGGATGAGAGGCACCTTGGTCATCGGTATGTGTCGAGGTGACATCGGTCGCGGCGATGTGAACAACGCGACCAGTGATCAGTAAAGCGCCCAGAGGCAAGGAGTGGCCTTAGTCGCGAGACGACCATGCATGAAGATGGGAAGACGTAGTTAGGCGCAGAATCCTGCTGGGACAAGAACCCATCAAGGTTAGAGTCTCCCAGTGAGGTTGCATGCATGCCACGTGGACCGTGAAGGTGTCCCCAGAGATTAGGTAGGGCAGATGGGCACAGAAATTGAGGGGTACAGAGGTACCCACGCGGCCTCCCTGTCAGACTTTCCACTCAAGTAGAGGAAACCCCACGCAAGGTTGCCCAGAGAAGTGGGTGATGGCAGTGCCGGGGTACTCAAGTGAGGCTTAGACGTAGCCAGTAGACCTCGAAGGTATATGAGTGGCATAGAAACACTACACCATGTACGCAATACGTAACCCAGAGATGACAGAAAGAGAGTTTTTGGTGTTTCCTTGCCCAAACTGACTTTAGCGTCGGAGCTACACCAGCCGCTAGGGCGCCCCTCTGTCTTTGCAGGAACCGCTTGCTTCGTTCGAAGGGAAGCCAACCAGAGGAACAGACGCGGACGCGGGAGGAACGCAGAGCCCATCCACCGGCGGGAACAGGTCCTTTGGGTCCGACGACTCATCGATGCACACAGGCTCACCTTTCCCACAAGGCATGACCCTCACAAATCTATTGTGCTCCTTTCCAAAGATGCGGGATTTAGGGCTGGTCTCACTCTCCTTATACGCAGTTATGCTTGCGAAGGAGGTAAAGCTAGAGGTTTCACTCAGGAGATTGGTGGGAGCCCAACGGTATAGGGATTTCTAGTCAAAGGTGGGAGGAGTAGGTTTCGGGGGAGCCATCTTAAGAAGAAAAAGGCAAACTTTCAGAAAAAGAGAAATGGTGTGTCGCGAACACAGGAGAATCAAAAAAACAAGAAAACAAAGAACAGAAATCATAAGGTGCAGAAAACATAAGAAGTCCCAGAGCAGTTAAGGCAAGTCAAGAACATCATAATGATAAGGCAAAGGCAGTTATGAGATAAAAAAAATACCTTGTAGTGATTGCAGTTCGAGGAATCGAGGTAAGTAGGGAAGAAAGGCAGAGTGATTCTGAAAGAGCAGGAGGTTTCAAGAAATGCTTGAGAGAGGTAATGGAACAGTGAGGGGAGCGTAGGGTTTGAGGGGTTTAAGGTATCAGAGAAGCGCAAGCGGCAACAGGCCTCGACCGTTGATCCTGCCACGTGTACGTTGGTAAAAGAGTGTGGTGAGACGTCACCTCGATGCACTGTGCACATCTTGTCACTCATTTGCCACGTAGGCCGTCGTGGGTGATCACTTAGCCTCTTTACTAAAAAAATTACAGCTCGAGCCTGGGGGCTTGTGTACTGACCAGACATCGGTCGTCGGCCAATAGACGTCGGACATCGGTATGGGCCACGTAAGCGGGCCCCAGATATATTAGTAAGATATTATCCAGAACATAAAAGACCCAAATTCACGAGAGGATTTATGCATGTGGTGTGTATAGCTTGTTTAGGGGCTGGCACGAGTAAGTATTCCATGGAGGCACTAAGGCCCATAAGGGTTAGGGTTTCTAGGGAAGGCAGCATGCATGGCACGTGAATACTTAGGTCACCTACAAAATAAATGGCCCCGCAGCGCTGGTGCATGAGTTGGTACCCTGGAGGCCATACTGTTAAGACTTCGCACTCCAGGAAAGGAAGGTTCTGTGCAACGGCTGCACTAAGCATGCGCAACGCACATGCTATGACTTAGTGGTAACCTTAGTTCCACTTAAGGAAAGGTTGCGCTAGGCTTGGGCAACATGCATAGGACGCCACATTGGTAATCCTAATTCCACTTAAGGAAAGACTTTCGTGGGATAGAAAGGTTGACCTAGATACATCTTATAAAGAGGGTGGTAAGAACCCTAGAACGGTACGCAGTTCTAAGCTTGAACTATCTTATTATTTTCTAGCCCAGTATTGACTTGATCGTAGGAGTGTAGTCAAAAGGTAGGGCCCGTTCTGTTTCAATGGAGCCACTCTTGAGAGCACAAAAATCACCTAAAATAGGAGGAGCCACCACCTGCCCTTGAAGTCAACGGCGACTTAGTCAACCAGCGAGAACAAAACACTATAAATAGAGGTGCTTAGCTCTTGTAAAATCATGAATGAATTAGAGTAAAGTTACTATACCAAAATTTGAGTGAGTGTGAGAATTGCTTTCTCCTTCCTAGTCTCATCTTGTGAGTTTTGGGAGCTCTCAAGTGGAGGCAACATTGCACTTATCTTGGATCATCACCTCCAAGTGGCGTGTTCATTCCCAACCATGGCTTCAACCACATAAGTTTCATCTTCTTCCATCTCCTTTTCATTTTTTGAATCATGTTTAGTAAATTCCAATCGGTAGATTTGTGTTCTATGCCTTGTTCTTTCATTTCAATTGATTAATCTTATTCTTCTTGTGTTTTCCTTTCCAATTCTATTTTTATGTTATGTTTTGGCCCCATTTTGTTCTTGTTTCTGCATTTCATTTGTCATCATTCTTCACCTCTAATTGTATTTTTGTCTTGGACCTTTGGAAATGAACCTTCGCATCTACTTAACACTTGTTAAGTTAATGTCCAATGGGGATTTTCCTTAGGTGACTCACTCTAAATTGCTAAGAATCTTGATCCTAATTCTTAAAAAGTGTCACAATATTAATGAACCTAAAATCAACTCACATCAGGTAAAGGGTCCAAAGGTGTAGCGGAGGCTGCTGAGGTTTCTCCTTTTGAAGATGAGGGCACCTGTTCAGGCCTCATTTTCTCAAGGAAACGCAAAGCCGATCCCGCCATTCCCGTGTCATCAGACTCGGATGGCCAAACTCCCTCCTAGCACCTCCTCTCCTCACAATGTCACAGTGCAAGAAGGTGGGGGGGAGAGTGCTTCGGAGGGTGACCTGTGGGACCCTGCTGCCGACCTGTCTTCCTATTTGTAAAAAAGTGTTGCGATCCGCCCAAGCCAAAGAGAGACTGGGAAGCTTGGAGGTGGACCCCCTGGTGGAGCACGTGTCAAGACACCTTGGGGAAACCCTTGTTGGGTCCAACCTCCTTCTCACCAAGATGTAGAGGGAAAAGGGGTTGGCTGACCAGGAAGCCCTCAAAACCACCAAATTCAAGTGCCAAGTGACTGGGCTTACCCTGGAGGTGGAGCAGCTTCGTAAAGCTGATCGAGAAACCAAGGGCCTCTTGTTTGAGAAATCTCAAGAGACCCTAAAGTTATATGCCAGAAACGGCAACCTCCGCATCGAGGTGGATGATCTGAAGAAGGAGCTTGGCGGCAAAGATGACGAGATGGCCCAGGTGAAGGACGAATTGGCCAAGCTGAAGGAGGAGATGGCCCGCAAGGACGAGATCTTCTAGCAGATGAAGGATGAGCTCACCAATGATGCTGCCAAGGCCTACGGAGCAGGGTTAGGGGATGCCATGGCTCAGGTTGCCTGTGTGCATCTTGGGGTGGACCTTTCCCAAACCGGCTTGAACAAGACCATTGTCGATGGGCAGTTGGTGGATGCCGAGTAGCAGTGGTGACTCCTCCTGTTATTGATTTTATCTTTGACTTTGTGAACCTTGATGAACCTGTATTTATCTTGTAATTTATGAATTTGTATTTATCTGTGGTGTAGAGCCTTTTTTCTCTTAACTCTGCGCCTGTTTTTGGAACAATCTTGCCAACTAACAACGCGTCAATGACCATCCTTAGGTAGCGCGATCCTTATTTGGCTTGTGTCCGATCTTAACACCTATAAGCAGAGAGGACATGTTCGAAGCTTTATTGGTCCCGACCTAGGTGTATAAAGCCAAAGAGAATGCCTTATTCTGGAACCATACCATTCTTGACCTTGGCGTATAAAGGCAAGGGAGAGGTTCATTTACCATTCTTGACCTTGACGTATGAAGGCAAGCAAGACGTCTTTCTTTGGAACCATGTTGTTTTCGACCTTGGCATATAAAGGCAAGGGAGAGTTTTACTGTGGAACCATACTGTTCTCGACCTTGGCGTATAGAGGTGAGGGAGAGGTTCGCTTACTGTTCTCGACCTTGGCGTATAAAGGCAAGGAAGAGTTTTACTGTGGAACCATACTGTTCTCGACCTTGCCATATAAAGGTGAGGGAGAGGTTCGCTTACTGTTCTCGACCTTGGCGTATAAAGGCAAGGAAGAGTTTTACTGTGGAACCATACTGTTCTCAACCTTGGTGTATAAAGGTGAGGGAGAGGTTCGCTTACTTTGTACGATACATTGAAAACACATTTATTTCAACTTTTTTTCTTTTTATTGGGTGACCTCATTAAAAAACCCTAGTAAGGGAAAAAGAGTGTCCCCCTTAACTGCGTACAATAATATATCTGATTGAAATGAAGCTTAACTGCATACAATAGTGTAACTAACTGAAATAGAACTTAAGGTTGGCTTCATTCCATGTTCGGGGAATTGTCCCACCTTCTAATGTCTCCAGTCTGTATGCTCTGTTCTCGATCATACAGACAATTCGACAGGAATCATGGCATCTGATCCATACACCAAGCTAAAAGGTGTCTCCTTGGTGGTGGACTGGGGGGTGGTGTGGTAAGCCCACACAATTCTGGGGACTTCTTCTGCCCAAGTCCCTTTGGCTTTCTCCAGTCTTCTCTTTAGGCCCCTAAGCAGGACTCGGTTGGCAGACTTGACCTGCCCATTTTTCTAGGGGTGCTCGACTGATGCGAACACCTGCTTGATGTCGAGCTCCATGCATAGCTTGCCTAACTACTGGCTCGAGAACTGGGTGCCATTGTCAAACCCCAAACGCCTTGTGATTCCAAAGCGGCAGACTATGTTTTTCCACATGAAGTGTTGGATTTTGTGGGCTGTGATTTGTGCCACGGGCTCGGCCTCTATCCACTTGGTAAAGCACTCGATAGCGACCACGAGGTACTTCATCTGTGAACCTGATAGGTTGTTCTTCTTGAAATATGAGGTAAAAAGGTGGTGGAAGCTATGGATGATATGGGTCAAGGATGGCTCATATAGAGCTATGGGTTCCTTGTAGGTGCATGAAAGGTGTGGAGAGTGATAGGTTAGGCCAAATCACTTGGAGGAAGGTGAAGATGAAGATCAAAGTGTCTAACCTAGAGAGACTAGACAAAGAGTAGAAGCTAGCATAATTTTGGCAGCATTTACTCATATAAATTGATCTTAAAAAAACATGAGCCAAAGCACCCTATTTATAGGAGATGATGGTGCCTTGGAGAGTAAGGAGCAAGGGTAGGATGGGGAATACATAAAAGAGGAGGCTGCTAGGGTGTTGACTAAAGGTCAATGCAGCCCCTTAGCATGCTTCTAGAAGGTAGGGCTACATTCCTACCCTAAAAGGCCTAGGTACAAGCTAAATTGTTAAATACACCCCCTATTGTGCTAAATGAACCCTACTTTACTGAAATTACAAATAAACTGAAATTAATTGATGCTCAGCTCCTATGGCTTGGGCTCTACTCCTTGTGGTCCTCTGAGGGGTCCTTGAATATGTAAAGAAAAGTTTCTCTGCCATCAGTAGCAGAGTCCCAATCTTCTTAAATACTCTTTTCCATGGACCTAGTTGTTGGGCCTGAGCTTGGGCTTTGGCTTGGGCTTGGGCCTCTTCCATCAGAACCCCTAGGGGAAACGGTCCCAGGTTATCAATCCCCCAGGTGTGGAAAGGCCACAGGTTGTGGATTGATCTTAATTCCTCTAGGGGCGCACGATGCCAATTGGCGTGCTATTGGCACTGCTTGCATCGTTGTGCGTACTTCGCGTAGTCCTCCCTCATGGTTGGTTAGTAGTACCAGCTCAAATGGTCTTGGATAAGAGAGCTCAGCTGCCGATGTGACTCCCGCATATACCTTCATGGAGTTCTGACATGATACGGGTACACTGCACCCCACTCACACAAGTTAGGATAGGGTGAGTGAAGCCATGCCTGAACAAGTTGCCATCAACCAGGATGTACCGACCTGCATTCTTCTTAACGATTCTGGCTTCTGCTGGATCCAGGGGAAGCACGCCCTCTGCCAGGTAGCGTCTATAGGGCGTCATCCATGTTTCATCCTCGTCGACTAGGTAAACGCACAACGACTTTCCTTCTAGTGGCTCATATGCTCTTACCCAGGGTGTTTTTAATGTTTCCTGGGTCAACGACCGGTGACTTCTTTTTTCGCCTTCTAAAATGCCTACCAGCTGGACCTTTGACGTGCAATTTGTGGCGGTTCAGGGTGTCCTCAAGGTTTCCTGTATGACTGTCCTCTGCCTGCCCCCCTTGCCTGAGTTGGAGAGCTTGGCTAGCAGGTCAACTTGGGCATTCTATTCTCTGAGGACGTGTAACAATTCGAACTCCACAAAAGCCTCTTTCATTATCCCGACATACTCTAGGTAAACGGCCATCTGGGGGTCCTTGGCCTGGTACTCACCTGTAACCTGTCCTGTTACAAAGATAACTATTAGAAGAAGAGCATTTTTTCATCATTTGGAAAAACGCTCTTCTTTTAATAGTTTTCTCTGTAATTTCTTCTTTGGATGGATGATGAAGGAGATCGAAGGAGCGGAAGCATTACAGAAACTCAAGAGGAGTTTCCATGGATAGAAGTGGAGTTAGGAATTTGTGAGAGTGAGAGGTGAGGCCAACTCACTAAGAAAGAGTCTAGGCTAAGTGATGGAGAGAGGCCAAGCTCACCCCACCATGAAAGCCAAGGGCCAAGACTAGCCCATCTAGAACCACATGGAGAGCGTCTAGCACAAGACAAGGGGGAGCTACATGAGGAGCGTCTAGGAGGGAGCCTAGACCATCTAGGACCTCTCACAAGGTCCATGGCCAAGCACATTCACGCCCAAATGAGTCAAGCCACGGATGGGAGGGAGAAGACCTTGTACATGCTACTTGGAGGCCCATTAGGGGTAGCTTAGTAGATTAGTGTAGTGTAGAAAGCAAAACTTGTTCACTTAGGGGTGTGCTATCAAAAAGGTGCCCTTAGCAATAGAAGAAGGGGTGTGCTAGCAAATAGGTGCCTTTAGCAAAAGAAGGAGGGGTGTACTATCAAATGTTGCATTTTTTATCTATCTTCTAGAATATTAGGATGATGGTGTGGTTTGACTAAAGTCAATACCCTAGGCAGCCCCCACTTTTTGTATTTCCATCCCTACCCTTTAAGCTTGCTCACCAAGGCTCCTAAATCTATAAATAAGGAGGCCTACCTCATGTATTTTCAAGATTAATTTGAGTAAAGTTATGCTGCCAAATTTGTGCCATACTTACTCTCTTGCCTAAATCTCTTGATTTATGGTTTTAATCTTCACTCCTTCACCACCAAAGAGAGCTGGCCAAACCTCTCTGATTTTCATACACTTCATGCACCTTCAAGATCACCATCACTCCTAGGAGGGTCTTGCTCATTTCAACCATTGCTTCCGCACCATCTTCAACATCCAAGGAGAGCTCAACATGTGAAGGCCATCATTTGGTATCATGAGCATGGGGTTCTTCAAAGATGAGTAGTTCTGGGTCCTTTTTCATTTTGAGTTCTTCTTTAATCCTTGTTGTTCATCTTTGTTTTCCATACTTGTCTTGCTGTTTTTTAATTTTTAATTTGAATTGGTGTGCTGTTTGGAAATTCCAATTGGTGCATCTTGTTCAATTGTTCTTGAGCAATCTTTGTGCAATTTTTGGTAGGATTCCATACACCTTTGTGTTGCTGTTTTTCTTTTAGGTTTTGAGTCTTTATTGCAATTCTTATTTTGGTTCATTTTATGCTCTTTGAGTCTTTAATTTTTGAATCTATATATGTTGTCTAAGTCATGTTTCTCCAAAATGTCATAAAATCATAAGTAGTACTTTGTTTGGCTTATTTGTTTCTTGATTTTGGTCTAAAAGTTTGATTTGAATCTGCTGGGTTTTTGAGCTTTTGGTGCCTTTTTATTTTTAGGTTGAGTTCATATTTGTGTTTTAGTTCTACACAAATTCATTCACATCTTTTCCTTCGTGTCTTTTGGTATATCTTGCTGTTTTTCCATTTTACCCAGAATCCCCTGTTTTGCATCAATCTATGCTGGCTGTTTTTGCTTAGAAATATTATTTTGCCACATAGAAAAATTTTAATTCTCTGGAATATGCAAGATTGAGGTGTTATTGAAAAGAAAAAAAAAAAGAATCAGGTCAAAAAAACAAATAGAAAAAAAATGATAAATATTTTTAAAACAGTGTGCAAATCTGGGGGCTCCAGCTGGCGTAACTGAACACTGTTTTTGCAAAAATTATTTTAAAAAAATGGCTCATGCGTTTTGGGTGAAATCTGTCCCAGAATCTTTTTGAGATCTTGAAATATTTGCATATCAATTTTCAGAGGCAAATCTGTAAAGGACAGCTCAGCATAAATTGGGGAAAATCACGTTTTCTGGCCACAACAATTTTTCAGTGGTGCTGTTTTGTTTTTTTTAAAATCTATTCTAGTGCTATTCTTAGGATTCACTTTGTGTGCCTACCTTTCTTTGAGTACCTTTATTTGCTTGTTTTATATTTCTTTGGAACTCTTTCTAGTTGTCACAATTTTTAACTCCATTTGGTGGTACTGTTTTTCTAATTAATTTGTTTCTTGCTTTAATCCTTTGGCCTCTAAATTTGGTGCTGGAATTGTTTTTCAATTGGTGCCTATTTGAGTAGAAATTTAACTTGAGTGAGGTCTAGCTTGTGTGATAGGTGCTGGATTGGAGAATTAATTTCCTAATTCTAAGAGCAGCCAAAGCAAGGGCAGCAAACAAATATTACCCAAAAACACCACAAACACTTGGAGGGCCCAACAAAGAAAAGACAACCAAGGGAGTGCCAATAGCAAAACAAGGATCAACAAAGGGGGTTTTCTTAATCTTCTTTGCAACTTAACCTTGTTAATTGCTTCTTTAATTACGTGATTAGACGGTGAGTGTGTCTTCAAGGGCTCCAAGTGTCCAAGAAGCCTCACCTAGGACCGACTAGTGTAGACTTTAATTGGTTTAGCATGTGTTGATTGTTTTTAATTGTTTTCCTTGCTTAATTAATTACGTTTGCTAATTGTCTTGCCTTGTTTAAGTTTGTTAATTTTTTTTTGCTTGGTTATTTAGCTAGTTTGCATTGTTTTCTTGCATCAAAAAAAAAAAAAGGATTTCTTCAACTTAATTGTGTTTTAAGTGGTTTACTAAGAGAAAACTTTGTGTGAAGACATTGAGGAATAGTCTTTGGCTAAGGCAAGACTTGGTATTTAAGTAGTCCATTGTGACTCACCTCCCTTACCTGGAAGACTACTGTACCGACCAGTCCTCGGACACCAAGAACAGGTAGTAAAGGGTGAACCACGTCAGCTGGGTCCCACAGCATGGGCCAAAGCCATGTGGAGTGGACCCCGCAGGCAACTTGGATTAGAGGGTGATCAGTCATCGACATTCCCCTCAGAGTATGGTGATCAGTCATCGGTGTGTTCCCTTAGAGAAGGGTGATCAGTCTTTCCCCTCAGAGTAGGGTGATCAGTCATCGATGTGTCCCCTGAGAGAAGGGTGATTAGTCATCAGCATGTTCCCACAGAGAAGGGTGATTAGTCATCAGGGTGACGATCACCAGGAAGGGCTGATGTGTCCTCGTCACTCCGCAGGGTGATCAGTCCTCGGCAACAGAGTGTGACGAGGTGACATCGGTCTTGGGTGATTTGAACAGCGTAGACAGAACAGGTGGCCCCAGAGACTAGGTGCACAAGGAGGCACTCAGGTGGTCACCCTGTTAGAGTTTGCACTCCAGAGAAGGAAACCTTATGTGCTAGATTACCCTAAGGTTGGGTGATAGGGGCGCAAGGGTATTCCAGTAAACCCTAAATATGGCTAGCAGCACAGTAAACCCTAATTAGGGCTAGCGGCGCAGTAAACCCTAGACTATAGAAGGGACAACAAAATACTTCACAAAGGTACGCAGTTTCTAGACCTAAACACAGAGAAACTCAATACACTTGGTGTTTCTTGCCCTACACTGACTTGAGCGTCGGAGTGCAAACGGCCTCTAGGGCGCCCCTTTCTCTTTTGCAGGTGCAGATTGTTTCGCAAGAACCAAGCACGTATCAACGTGAGGAAGGTGGTACGTGAGTGTCGTGGAGTAAACTGACAGGCGAATCAACCGGCAAGAACATTTGGCGCCCACCGTGGGGCCCGAGTAAAACGAAGGTCCCATACACAAGAACGAGAGCAGAAATCGCAGAGAATGAGGAATACCAGACATGGATCTGTTCCGCCGAATGGAGCCGTCGGCGTTACCATGCAACAAATCATGGAAACGATGCGCGCCCTCAAAGAGACGGTGGCAGAGTCTGATGGCATTTTCATGTGTTCTTCTTGAATCAAAGTAGAAATAGATGGAGCGGAAGCAATGGATGAGTGAAACAAGACCCTCCTAGGAGTTGTGTTGGTCTTGAAGGTGCATGATGAGTATGGGTTGAGTGGTTCGGCCAGCTCAAGGGAGAAGGTGAAAGGATTGAAGTTTATAGCCTAGATTTCTAGGAGGAGTAAAGCTTGTGCACAAAAATGGCAGCATAACATTACTCAAATAAACTTGAAAATACATGAGGTAGGCCTCCTTATTTATAGATTTAGGAGCCTTGGTGAGCAAGCTTAAAGGGTAGGGATGGAAATACAAAAAGTGGGGGCTGCCTAGGGTATTGACTTTAGTCAAACCACACCATCATCCTAATATTCTAGAAGATAGGTCAAAAATGCAACATTTGATAGTACACCCCTCCCTTTTTTGCTAAAGGCACCTATTTGCTAGCACACCCCTCCTTCTATTGCTAAGGGCACCTTTTTGATAGCACACCCCTAAGTTAGCAAGTTTTGCTTTCTACACTACACTAATCTACTAAGCTACCCCTAATGGGCCTCCAAGTAGCATGTACAAGGTCTTCTCCCTCCCATCCGTGGCTTCTTCTATGTGTGCTTGGATATGTTTAGCCATGGATCTTGTGAGAGGTCCTAGACGGTCTAGCTCCATGGATAGCCTCCCTCCTTCACGTCCTAGACGCTCACTTCTTGGAGCTAGACGCTCCTCTTGGTCTAGACGGTCTTCTTGGTTTGGGCCTTGGCTTCCTTGGTTAGATGTGCTTGGCCCTCCTCCATCATCCCCTCCCCCTTGGAAAGGATTTGTCCTCAAATCCAGCTCGTCATCATCATTGGTACCTACAAATGGAGAAAGATCAATTACATTAAATGTGTCATGTACTCCATATTCAAGAGGTAGGTCCAATTTATATGCATTGTTGTTGACTCGCTTAAGGACTTGGAAGGGTCCCTCACCTCGGGGACTTAGTTTGGACTTCCTTTGATTTGGAAATCTTTCTTTTCGAAGATGAAGCCAAACTAAGTCTCCTTCCTCAAAAATTATTTCTCTCTTCCCTTTGTTGTTGTGTTTTGTGTACTTCTCATTTTGTTGTTGTATTTGAATTTTAATCTTCTCATGCATTTTCTTGACAAAATCAGCCTTGATTACTCCTTCCTTATGCACAAAATCTTGTGGATTAGGAAGAGGAATTAAATCCATGGGCGTGAGAGGATTAAAACCATATACTACCTCAAAAGGAGAAGCATTAGTAGTCTTGTGAACTACTCTATTGTAAGCAAATTCAATGTGGGGAAGGTACTCATCCCAAGATTTGTGGCTGCCCTTCATGATAGCCCTAAGCATAGTTCCAAGAGATCTATTGACTACTTCGGTTTGCCCATCCGTTTGAGGATGACAAGAAGTTGAGAATTGTAGTCTTGTTCCAAGTTTACCCCCAAAGAGTTTTCCAAAAGTGACTTATAAACTTGGGATCTCTATCGGACACTATACTTCTAGGGAGACCATGGAGTCTCACCACTTCTCTAAAGAAGAGTTTAGAAATATTTTGAGCATCATCTACTTTGTGGCATGGAATAAAGTGAGACATTTTGCTAAAACGGTCCACTACCACAAAGATAGAGTCATGGCCTCTTGCAGTCCTAGGAAGTCCTAAAATGAAATCCATGCTAATGTCTTCCCAAGGAGCATTTGCAATTGGCAAAGGGGTGTAGAGTCCATGCGGCATTGTTCTAGACTTTGCTTTTAAACATGAGATACATCTAGAGCAATGGCGTTGGACATCTTTCCTCATGTGTGGCCAACAAAATTTTGCTTTCAAAAGATCTAGAGTCTTATCAACTCCAAAATGGCCCATGAGTCCCCCTTCATGTGATTCTTTGACAAGGAGTTTTCTATGTGTTCCTTGGGGAATGCAAAGTTTTCCTTCTTTAAAAAGATATCCCTCGGACACATAGTAACCTCCTTGCGCTCTATGTAGACATTGGGCATAGATGGATGAAAGTTCTTGATCTTCTTGGTAAAGCTCTCTTATGTGGTCAAATCCAAGAATTTGGGCACCCAATTTTGAAAAGAGTGTGTGGCGTCTTGAAAGAGCATCGGCCACTATATTGGTGCTTCCTTTCTTGTATTTGATTACATAAGGAAATTGTTCAAGAAATTCCATCCATTTTGCATGTCTCTTATTGAGCTTGTGTTGGCCCTTTAAATATTTTAAAGACTCGTGATCACTATGGATAACAAATTCTTTGGACACAAGATAGTGTTCCCAAGTCTTTAGGGCTCTCACAAGAGCATAGAGCTCTTTGTCATAAGTGGGGTAGTTGAGGGTGGCACCATGGAGTTTTTCACTAAAATAAGCAATGGGGTGTCCACCTTGCAACAATACCGCGCCTATGCCTACTCCCGATGCATCACACTCTATCTCAAAAGTTTTGGAAAAATTTGGGAGAGATAGGATGGGTGCATTGGTGAGTTGAGCTTTTAGCCTTTGAAAGGCTTGCTCATGCTTTTCATTCCAACAAAATGCAACATCTTTTTTAACAAGTTCATTCAAAGGAGAAGCTAGGCTAGAAAAATTAGGCACAAACCTTCTATAGAAGCTAGCTAACCCATGAAAACTTCTTACATCACTTACATTTTGTGGAGTTGGCCACTCTTGGATGGCTTTGATTTTCTCGAGATCTACATGTACCCCCGTTTTGTTTACTATAAAGCCTAAAAAGACTACACTATCTACACCAAAGGTACACTTATCCCTATTTGCAAAAAGACTATTTTTCCTAAGAACTAGAAAGACTTCCCTAAGGTGACTTAGATGGTCTTCTAGGGTTTTACTATATACTAAGATATCATCAAAGTAAACTACTACATATTTACCTATACAATCCCTCAAGGTGTGATTCATAAGCCTCATGAATGTGCTTGGAGCGTTAGTGAGTCCAAAGGGCATCACCAACCACTCATATAATCCAAATTTGGTCTTAAAAGCGGTTTTCCACTCATCACCCTCCTTGATTCGAATTTGGTGATATCCACTTTTAAGGTCAATTTTGGAGAATAGAGTTGACCCATGCAATTCATCAAGCATATCATCAAGCCTTGGGATTGGATGCCTATACTTGATGGTGATGTTGTTGATTGCTCTACAATCACAACACATGCGCCATTTTCCATCTTTTTTAGGCACCAACAAGACAGGTACAGCACAAGGGCTTAGACTCTTTTGAACCCAACCCTTCTCCAACAAGTCTTGAACTTGTGATTCTATCTCCTTTGTTTCCTCGGGGTTGGTTCTATAAGCAGGCCTATTTGGTAGGCTTGCCCCCGGAATGAAGTCAATTTGATGTTCTATCCCCCTAAGAGGAGGAAGCCCATTGGGTCCTTCTTGTGAGAATAGATCGTCAAATTCACTCAAAAGGTTTTCTATTTGAGGAGGTAAAACCGTGAGTTCATTACTTGTGGCAGTGCATGTAAGTGCTCCTTTACAAAAGATAAGGCTTGGTTGTTCAACAAGAAGCAAGTTTTCTAAAACATTTTCAAAAGGCTTTTCTTGTAGACCAACCTTGTGGGAAGGAACACTCTTCTCCCACGCCTTCCTATCCCTAAGGATTTTCTCTTTTTCTAGCACTCTTTTTTTTTTTGTTTTCCTCATCCCTCTTTTGTTTCATTTGTATTTGGTCTTTCACCACTTGAGAATGTGGTAAAGGACTAAGTACAAACTTCTTATATTTATGGGTGAAGGAAATCTCGTTAGTGAGACCATCATGCAAGGTTTTCTTGTCAAATTGCCATGGCCTCCCTAATAAGATATGGCAAGCTTCCATAGGCACTACATCACATAAAACTTTATCTTTGTATTTCCCTATGGAAAACTTGATTTCCACTTGCTTATCTACATGTAGTTCCCCATTTTCATTAAGCCATTGAAGTTTGTAAGGTTTTGGGTGAGGAACCACTTGTAGCTTAAGCTTTTCAACCATCCTAGCACTACAACAATTACAACTAGATCCACTATCCACAATGAGGGAACATATATTTTCTAAAACATTGCATCTTGTATGAAATATGTTCTCCCTTTGTGTTTCAATGGATGTGCTAGGGTGATTGTTGAGGGTTCTCCTAATCATAAGCAATTCTCCCTCTAATGGAGCTACCCTCTCATCCTCTCCCCCTTCCTCTTTCTCACTAAGCTCATCCTCGCCACTAGTGTATTCGTCTACACCTTTAAGAAACAAAGTCCTTTGGTTTGGACATTGTGCTTGCACATGCCCCCTACCATAGCACTTAAAACATTTAACATCTCTAGCTCGGATGGGTGGGGTTGAGGTTTCTTTGGTGAAGGGTTTGGTAGGTTCTTTTGGTTTTTCCTTAGATGTACTACCCTCCCTTTTAAACTCTCTCTTGGGATAAAAGTTAGAATAGGGGCTCACCTTTTGACTTGATGTTTTGCGCAAATTTTGTTGCTCAACTTTAATGCAAAGTTGAACCAAATCATTCAAGTCTTGATAAGGTAAGAGCTCTACTCTATCTCTTATCTCAAGTGATAGGCCACTAAGGAACCTAGATATGGTGGTTTCCTCTTCCTCTCTAATAGAGGCTCTCATCATATAGAGCTCCATCTTTTGCCTATACTCTTCTACACTCATATTCTTTTGTTGGAGTCTTTGGAGCTTGTCCATCAACTCCCTATGGTAGTAAGAAGGTATATGTCGACGTCTTAGGGCTCCCCTAAGGTCATTCCAATATTCTATGGGAGGTTCCTTATGAAGACGTCGGTCTCTTTCTAAAGAGGTCCACCAATACATGGCATTTCCTTGGAAACTAAGGGTGGCTAAGGGTACTTTTCGTTCCTCACTTACCCTATGGCAAGCAAAGAGTTGCTCTACCTTCATCTCCCAATCTAGATATATTTCTACATTTTCCTTTCCATGAAAATGAGGCAGGTCTACTCTAGTTTCCCTTGGCACCTCTTGTTCCCTTTGCCTAGTTCTTCTAGGGGGTGGTTGGTAGTAGTCATTAATTCTAAGGCTTCCCTCCCCTAGAGTTGCAATGCTTTGGGATGCATGAGTATTTGTTTTTTTTTATTTTTGAGATTTTTGGGATTTCTCTTCTTGAGCTCTAGCCAACTCATTAATCTTGTTTTCATTCTCCAATTGCCTAGAAGAGATTAATTGTACCGCTTGGGATACCTCTTTCAAAAGGGTTTTCAAAGATTTTACTTCACATTCTATAGACTTTGGAGAATGAGAAGAAGAAGACATGGCTAGACCTTTGTGTATTTAGGCGTTTTTACTTTGAGAAAGATTAGGGAAGATAAAGAAGGTAGTTTTCCAGGTAAGGGAGGTGAGTCTCAAATGACTACTTAAGTACCAAGCCTTTTCCTTGCCAAAAACTAGTCTCCAATGCCTTCTCACAAAAATTTCTCTTAGTGAAACACTTAAAACACAAGAAGTTGAGAAATCAAAAAGCAATAAAACTATGTAAGCTAAAAAAAAAAGATATGCAACAAACTAGTCGGTTTTAGCACAAATTAAACTAAACTAATCATGCAAAACGTTTCTACCAAAACAATAGAAAACAAGTTCAAAAAAGCAACAAATTACTAAGCAAAAAATTTACTATGCTATTCGGCCCTAGGTGAGGCTTCTTGGACACTTTGAGCCCTTGAAGACACACTCACCGTCTAAACGTAATTAAAGAGGTAATTAACAATAAACCAAGTTGCAAAGGAAAAGAAGACTCCCTTTGTTGATCCTCTTTTGGGTTAGTGCACTTCCTTGTTGTCTTGAATTTTTTTTTTTGATCTTCTAGGTGTTTGTATTGTTTGTTTCAAGTAACCTTGTTTCGGATTTAGCTTTGTCTCCTCCTTAAAATGATGGCTTTAATTCTCCAATTTCCAGCACCTATTCACAAGAGCTAAACCTAAACCAAGTCAAGTTCCATGCACATATGCACCAAGGAGAATTAAATTCCAGCACCCAAAAGAGAGGTCAAGAAACAAAAGCAAGAAACAAATTTAATTGAATAAAAACAGTACCACCAAAAGGATTTATAATATGACAACTTAGAAAGAGAGTCAAGAAATTAAAGCAAACAATTAAAGGTACTCAAAAAAAGTTGGCACACAAAAGGAATTCCTAAAGAAAAGCACTAGATTAGATGACCAAATAAAAATAAAAAAAAAACAGCACCACTGAAAATTGTTGTGGGCCAGAAAACGTGTTTGTTCCCCGATTTATGCTGAGCTGTATTTTTTAAATTTGTCTCTGAAATTTATATGCAAGAAAATTCAGGATCTTATCTAAACAATGGCTTTGGAATCACCTAAAACGCATGCACCATTTTTTTTTAATAATTTTTACAAATTTGGTGTGCAGTTAGGCCAGCTGGAGCGCTCAAGATTTGCACTCTGATTTTGTAAGATTTATCATATTTTTTCTGTTGCCTTTTTTGATCTGATTTTTTTTTTGTCCTTTTTGTAACACTTCAAACTTGCATTTTCCAGAGAATCACAAATTTCCTATGAGTGGAAATAATTTTTGAAACAAAAAACAGCCAGACAGAGAGAGAAACAGGGGAAATCTGGAAAACTGGAAAAAAAAAAGCAAGATACCAAAATTTAACACAAAGGAAAATGTAAGAAGGAAATTGTGTAAGAACTAAGACACAATTATGAACTCAAACTAAAATTAAAAAGGCAGCAAAGGATCAAAATAACAGCAGATTAAGGCAAATTAAAGAGACCCAAAAACAAGAAACAATCAAGCCAAAAATAGGACTACTAAGAATTGATGACAATTATGGATTCACATGACTTGACACAACATTTATAGATTCAGAAAATAAAGACTCAAAGCATAAAATGAAGCAATTATAAGAAAGCAATAAAGACTCAAATTCCTAAAAGAAAACAGCCACTCAATGTGTAAGGAATCCTATCACAATTGCACAAGAAAATGTTCAAGATCAATTGAACACATGTGCTTCGGTTGGATCTTCCATAAGCACACCAAGAACAATTTAAAATGTAAAAGAAACAGCAAGACAATTATGGAATTGAAATGACAAGATGAAAATAAAGAAGAACTGAAAATTTAAAAAGACAAGCTACTCATCTTGAAGAACCAAAAGCTCTGATACCAAATGATGGCATTTTCATGTGTTCTTCTTGAATCAAAGTAGAAATAGATGGAGCGGAAGCAATGGATGAGTGAAACAAGACCCTCCTAGGAGTTGTGTTGGTCTTGAAGGTGCATGATGAGTATGGGTTGAGTGGTTCGGCCAGCTCAAGGGAGAAGGTGAAAGGATTGAAGTTTATAGCCTAGATTTCTAGGAGGAGTAAAGCTTGTGCACAAAAATGGCAGCATAACATTACTCAAATAAACTTGAAAATACATGAGGTAGGCCTCCTTATTTATAGATTTAGGAGCCTTGGTGAGCAAGCTTAAAGGGTAGGGATGGAAATACAAAAAGTGGGGGCTGCCTAGGGTATTGACTTTAGTCAAACCACACCATCATCCTAATATTCTAGAAGATAGGTCAAAAATGCAACATTTGATAGTACACCCCTCCCTTTTTTGCTAAAGGCACCTATTTGCTAGCACACCCCTCCTTCTATTGCTAAGGGCACCTTTTTGATAGCACACCCCTAAGTTAGCAAGTTTTGCTTTCTACACTACACTAATCTACTAAGCTACCCCTAATGGGCCTCCAAGTAGCATGTACAAGGTCTTCTCCCTCCCATCCGTGGCTTCTTCTATGTGTGCTTGGATATGTTTAGCCATGGATCTTGTGAGAGGTCCTAGACGGTCTAGCTCCATGGATAGCCTCCCTCCTTCACGTCCTAGACGCTCACTTCTTGGAGCTAGACGCTCCTCTTGGTCTAGACGGTCTTCTTGGTTTGGGCCTTGGCTTCCTTGGTTAGATGTGCTTGGCCCTCCTCCATCACACATAGTAACCTCCTTGCGCTCTATGTAGACATTGGGCATAGATGGATGAAAGTTCTTGATCTTCTTGGTAAAGCTCTCTTATGTGGTCAAATCCAAGAATTTGGGCACCCAATTTTGAAAAGAGTGTGTGGCGTCTTGAAAGAGCATCGGCCACTATATTGGTGCTTCCTTTCTTGTATTTGATTACATAAGGAAATTGTTCAAGAAATTCCATCCATTTTGCATGTCTCTTATTGAGCTTGTGTTGGCCCTTTAAATATTTTAAAGACTCGTGATCACTATGGATAACAAATTCTTTGGACACAAGATAGTGTTCCCAAGTCTTTAGGGCTCTCACAAGAGCATAGAGCTCTTTGTCATAAGTGGGGTAGTTGAGGGTGGCACCATGGAGTTTTTCACTAAAATAAGCAATGGGGTGTCCACCTTGCAACAATACCGCGCCTATGCCTACTCCCGATGCATCACACTCTATCTCAAAAGTTTTGGAAAAATTTGGGAGAGATAGGATGGGTGCATTGGTGAGTTGAGCTTTTAGCCTTTGAAAGGCTTGCTCATGCTTTTCATTCCAACAAAATGCAACATCTTTTTTAACAAGTTCATTCAAAGGAGAAGCTAGGCTAGAAAAATTAGGCACAAACCTTCTATAGAAGCTAGCTAACCCATGAAAACTTCTTACATCACTTACATTTTGTGGAGTTGGCCACTCTTGGATGGCTTTGATTTTCTCGGGATCTACATGTACCCCCGTTTTGTTTACTATAAAGCCTAAAAAGACTACACTATCTACACCAAAGGTACACTTATCCTTATTTGCAAAAAGACTATTTTTCCTAAGAACTAGAAAGACTTCCCTAAGGTGACTTAGATGGTCTTCTAGGGTTTTACTATATACTAAGATATCATCAAAGTAAACTACTACATATTTACCTATACAATCCCTCAAGGTGTGATTCATAAGCCTCATGAATGTGCTTGGAGCGTTAGTGAGTCCAAAGGGCATCACCAACCACTCATATAATCCAAATTTGGTCTTAAAAGCGGTTTTCCACTCATCACCCTCCTTGATTCGAATTTGGTGATATCCACTTTTAAGGTCAATTTTGGAGAATAGAGTTGACCCATGCAATTCATCAAGCATATCATCAAGCCTTGGGATTGGATGCCTATACTTGATGGTGATGTTGTTGATTGCTCTACAATCACAACACATGCGCCATTTTCCATCTTTTTTAGGCACCAACAAGACAGGTACAACACAAGGGCTTAGACTCTTTTGAACCCAACCCTTCTCCAACAAGTCTTGAACTTGTGATTCTATCTCCTTTGTTTCCTCGGGGTTGGTTCTATAAGCAGGCCTATTTGGTAGGCTTGCCCCCGGAGTGAAGTCAATTTGATGTTCTATCCCCCTAAGAGGAGGAAGCCCATTGGGTCCTTCTTGTGAGAATAGATCGTCAAATTCACTCAAAAGGTTTTCTATTTGAGGAGGTAAAACCGTGAGTTCATTGCTTGTGGCAGTGCATGTAAGTGCTCCTTTACAAAAGATAAGGCTTGGTTGTTCAACAAGAAGCAAGTTTTCTAAAACATTTTCAAAAGGCTTTTCTTGTAGACCAACCTTGTGGGAAGGAACACTCTTCTCCCACGCCTTCCTATCCCTAAGGATTTTCTCTTTTTCTAGCACTCTTTTTTTTTTTGTTTTCCTCATTCCTCTTTTGTTTCATTTGTATTTGGTCTTTCACCACTTGAGAATGTGGTAAAGGACTAAGTTCAAACTTCTTATATTTATGGGTGAAGGAAATCTCGTTAGTGAGACCATCATGCAAGGTTTTCTTGTCAAATTGCCATGGCCTCCCTAATAAGATATGGCAAGCTTCCATAGGCACTACATCACATAAAACTTTATCTTTGTATTTCCCTATGGAAAACTTGATTTCCACTTGCTTATCTACATGTAGTTCCCCATTTTCATTAAGCCATTGAAGTTTGTAAGGTTTTGGGTGAGGAACCACTTGTAGCTTAAGCTTTTCAACCATCCTAGCACTACAACAATTACAACTAGATCCACTATCCACAATGAGGGAACATATATTTTCTAAAACATTGCATCTTGTATGAAATATGTTCTCCCTTTGTGTTTCAATGGATGTGCTAGGGTGATTGTTGAGGGTTCTCCTAATCATAAGCAATTCTCCCTCTAATGGAGCTACCCTCTCATCCTCTCCCCCTTCCTCTTTCTCACTAAGCTCATCCTCGCCACTAGTGTATTCGTCTACACCTTTAAGAAACAAAGTCCTTTGGTTTGGACATTGTGCTTGCACATGCCCCCTACCATAGCACTTAAAACATTTAACATCTCTAGCTCGGATGGGTGGGGTTGAGGTTTCTTTGGTGAAGGGTTTGGTAGGTTCTTTTGGTTTTTCCTTAGATGTACTACCCTCCCTTTTAAACTCTCTCTTGGGATAAAAGTTAGAATAGGGGCTCACCTTTTGACTTGATGTTTTGCGCAAATTTTGTTGCTCAACTTTAATGCAAAGTTGAACCAAATCATTCAAGTCTTGATAAGGTAAGAGCTCTACTCTATCTCTTATCTCAAGTGATAGGCCACTAAGGAACCTAGATATGGTGGTTTCCTCTTCCTCTCTAATAGAGGCTCTCATCATATAGAGCTCCATCTTTTGCCTATACTCTTCTACACTCATATTCTTTTGTTGGAGTCTTTGGAGCTTGTCCATCAACTCCCTATGGTAGTAAGAAGGTATATGTCGACGTCTTAGGGCTCCCCTAAGGTCATTCCAATATTCTATGGGAGGTTCCCTATGAAGACGTCGGTCTCTTTCTAAAGAGGTCCACCAATACATGGCATTTCCTTGGAAACTAAGGGTGGCTAAGGGTACTTTTCGTTCCTCACTTACCCTATGGCAAGCAAAGAGTTGCTCTACCTTCATCTCCCAATCTAGATATATTTCTACATTTTCCTTTCCATGAAAATGAGGCAGGTCTACTCTAGTTTCCCTTGGCACCTCTTGTTCCCTTTGCCTAGTTCTTCTAGGGGGTGGTTGGTAGTAGTCATTAATTCTAAGGCTTCCCTCCCCTAGAGTTGCAATGCTTTGGGATGCATGAGTATTTGTTTTTTTTTATTTTTGAGATTTTTGGGATTTCTCTTCTTGAGCTCTAGCCAACTCATTAATCTTGTTTTCATTCTCCAATTGCCTAGAAGAGATTAATTGTACCGCTTGGGATACCTCTTTCAAAAGGGTTTTCAAAGATTTTACTTCACATTCTATAGACTTTGGAGAATGAGAAGAAGAAGACATGGCTAGACCTTTGTGTATTTAGGCGTTTTTACTTTGAGAAAGATTAGGGAAGATAAAGAAGGTAGTTTTCCAGGTAAGGGAGGTGAGTCTCAAATGACTACTTAAGTACCAAGCCTTTTCCTTGCCAAAAACTAGTCTCCAATGCCTTCTCACAAAAATTTCTCTTAGTGAAACACTTAAAACACAAGAAGTTGAGAAATCAAAAAGCAATAAAACTATGTAAGCTAAAACAAAAGATATGCAACAAACTAGTCGGTTTTAGCACAAATTAAACTAAACTAATCATGCAAAACGTTTCTACCAAAACAATAGAAAACAAGTTCAAACAAGCAACAAATTACTAAGCAAAAAATTTACTATGCTATTCGGCCCTAGGTGAGGCTTCTTGGACACTTTGAGCCCTTGAAGACACACTCACCGTCTAAACGTAATTAAAGAGGTAATTAACAATAAACCAAGTTGCAAAGGAAAAGAAGACTCCCTTTGTTGATCCTCTTTTGGGTTAGTGCACTTCCTTGTTGTCTTGAATTTTTTTTTGATCTTCTAGGTGTTTGTATTGTTTGTTTCAAGCAACCTTGTTTCGGCTTTAGCTTTGTCTCCTCCTTAAAATGATGGCTTTAATTCTCCAATTTCCAGCACCTATTCACAAGAGCTAAACCTAAACCAAGTCAAGTTCCATGCACATATGCACCAAGGAGAATTAAATTCCAGCACCCAAAAGAGAGGTCAAGAAACAAAAGCAAGAAACAAATTTAATTGAATAAAAATAGTACCACCAAAAGGATTTATAATATGACAACTTAGAAAGAGAGTCAAGAAATTAAAGCAAACAATTAAAGGTACTCAAAAAAAAGTTGGCACACAAAAGGAATTCCTAAAGAAAAGCACTAGATTAGATGACCAAATAAAAAAAAAACAGCACCACTGAAAATTGTTGTGGGCCAGAAAACGTGTTTGTTCCCCGATTTATGCTGAGCTGTATTTTTAAAATTTGTCTCTGAAATTTATATGCAAGAAAATTCAGGATCTTATCTAAACAATGGCTTTGGAATCACCTAAAACGCATGCACCTTTTTTTTTAATAATTTTTGCAAATTTGGTGTGCAGTTAGGCCAGCTGGAGCGCTCAAGATTTGCACTCTGATTTTGTAAGATTTATCATATTTTTTCTGTTGCCTTTTTTGATCTGATTCTTTTTTTTGTCCTTTTTGTAACACTTCAAACTTGCATTTTCCAGAGAATCACAAATTTCCTATGAGTGGAAATAATTTTTGAAACAAAAAACAGCCAGACAGAGAGAGAAACAGGGGAAAACTGGAAAACTGGAAAAAAAAAACAGCAAGATACCAAAATTTAACACAAAGGAAAATGTAAGAAGGAAATTGTGTAAGAACTAAGACACAATTATGAACTCAAACTAAAATTAAAAAGGCAGCAAAGGATCAAAATAACAGCAGATTAAGGCAAATTAAAGAGACCCAAAAACAAGAAACAATCAAGCCAAAAATAGGACTACTAAGAATTGATGACAATTATGGATTCACATGACTTGACACAACATTTATAGATTCAGAAAATAAAGACTCAAAGCATAAAATGAAGCAATTATAAGAAAGCAATAAAGACTCACATTCCTAAAAGAAAACAGCCACTCAATGTGTAAGGAATCCTATCACAATTGCACAAGAAAATGTTCAAGATCAATTGAACACATGTGCTTCGGTTGGATCTTCCATAAGCACACCAAGAACAATTTAAAATGTAAAAAAAAAAACAGCAAGACAATTATGGAATTGAAATGACAAGATGAAAATAAAGAAGAACTGAAAATTTAAAAAGACAAGCTACTCATCTTGAAGAACCAAAAGCTCATGATACCAAATGATGGCATTTTCATGTGTTCTTCTTGAATCAAAGTAGAAAATAGATGGAGCGGAAGCAATGGATGAGTGAAACAAGACCCTCCTAGGAGTTGTGTTGGTCTTGAAGGTGCATGATGAGTATGGGTTGAGTGGTTCGGCCAGCTCAAGGGAGAAGGTGAAAGGATTGAAGTTTATAGCCTAGATTTCTAGGAGGAGTAAAGCTTGTGCACAAAAATGGCAGCATAACATTACTCAAATAAACTTGAAAATACATGAGGTAGGCCTCCTTATTTATAGATTTAGGAGCCTTGGTGAGCAAGCTTAAAGGGTAGGGATGGAAATACAAAAAGTGGGGGCTGCCTAGGGTATTGACTTTAGTCAAACCACACCATCATCCTAATATTCTAGAAGATAGGTCAAAAATGCAACATTTGATAGTACACCCCTCCCTCTTTTGCTAAAGGCACCTATTTGCTAGCACACCCCTCCTTCTATTGCTAAGGGCACCTTTTTGATAGCACACCCCTAAGTTAGCAAGTTTTGCTTTCTACACTACACTAATCTACTAAGCTACCCCTAATGGGCCTCCAAGTAGCATGTACAAGGTCTTCTCCCTCCCATCCGTGGCTTCTTCTATGTGTGCTTGGATATGTTTAGCCATGGATCTTGTGAGAGGTCCTAGACGGTCTAGCTCCATGGATAGCCTCCCTCCTTCACGTCCTAGACGCTCACTTCTTGGAGCTAGACGCTCCTCTTGGTCTAGACGGTATTCTTGGTTTGGGCCTTGGCTTCCTTGGTTAGATGTGCTTGGCCCTCCTCCATCAGGCACTCTTTTTAACGATGCCACCCAATAAAAGATTTTCAGTACATAAAGTGTGCGAGTGTTCCCAGTTTAAAGTTCTCCTTGCCCCAGGTGCAAGTACAGGTGATCGGTGGTCAGTTACCGAGTGGCCACCACCCACAGATCAGCCCCTAGGTAAGCGCCTGGATGTAGAGCGCGATCAACCATCAGTGCATGCAGACCGCGATCAGCCGTCGGTGCATGTAGAGAGTGAGCGCTCGGTCGGTGCATGGTCATCGGGGTCTTGCTAACACGCGTTAAGCTGGAAGCCAAGTTCCCAGCGAGAGCGTTAAGCATGCACCTCACATGATTCCAGAAGAAGAGCTCCTCGCCGGTGGGGACGTGCATGCACTCACACAGAGAACACGCGATGAGGCCATGCAGGCAGGATGTGCCTGGCGAGTGCGCTCAGATCAGCCATGTTAGGTGCTCTCCTGGGAGCATGCCCTCACCCAGAGAACGTGCGATGAGACCATGCAGGCAGGGTGCGCCTGGTGAGTGCGCTTAGACAGCCACGCCTGGCGCTCCCCTAGGAGCGTGCACCCACGAGAAAGTCCTCCCTCGACTTTGTACAGCGAGGTGCAGGCGAGAGAAAGTCCTCTTCCTCTGCTTTATACAACAAGGTTGGGGGGCAAGAGAGAAAGTCCTCTTCCTCTGCTTTATACAGCAAGGTTGGGGCAAGAGCGAAAGTCCTCTTCCTCTGCTTTATACAGCAAGGTTGGGGCAAGAGAAGAAACTCCTCCCTCGACTTTGTACAGCGAGGTGCAGGCGAGAGAAAGTCCTCTTCCTCTGCTTTATACAGCAAGGTTGGGGCAAGAGCGAAAGTCCTCTTCCTCCGCTTTTTACAGCTAGGTTGAGGCAACAGAGGAAGTCCTCCTTGCGTTTGAGCAAGTGTAGGCGAGAACAGAGGAAGTCCTCCTTGCCTTTGAGCAAGTGCAGGTGAGAAAGAGGAAGACCTCCTTGCCTTTGAGCAAGTGTAGGCAACAGAGGAAGTCCTCCTTGCCTTTAAGCAAGTGCAGGCGAGAAAGAGGAAGACCTCCTTGCCTTTGAGCAAGTGTAGGCAACAGAGGAAGTCCTCCTTGCCTTTGAGCAAGTGCAGCCGAGAAAGAGGAAGACCTCCTTGCCTTTGAGCAAGTGTAGGCAACAGAGGAAGTCCTCCTTGCCTTTGAGCAAGTGCAGGCGAGAAAGAGGAAGACCTCCTTGCCTTTGAGCAAGTGTAGGCAACAGAGGAAGTCCTCCTTGCCTTTGAGCAAGTGCAGGCGAGAAAGAGGAAGACCTCCTTGCCTTTGAGCAAGTGTAGGCAACAGAGGAAGTCCTCCTTGCCTTTGAGCAAGTGCAGGCGAGAAAGAGGAAGACCTCCTTGCCTTTGAGCAAGTGTAGGCAACAGAGGAAGTCCTCCTTGCCTTTGAGCAAGTGCAGGCAACAGAGGAAGTCCTCCTTGCCTTTGAGCAAGTGCAGGCGAGAAAGAGGAAGACCTCCTTGCCTTTGAGCAAGTGTAGGCAACAGAGGAAGTCCTCCTTGCCTTTGAGCAAGTGCAGGCAACAGAGGAAGTCCTCCTTGCCTTTGAGCAAGTGCAGGCGAGAAAGAGGAAGACCTCCTTGCCTTTGAGAAAGTGTAGGCAACAGAGGAAGTCCTCCTTGCCATTGAGCAAGTGCAGGCGAGAACAGAGGAAGACCTCCTTGCCTTTGAGCAAGTGTAGGCAACAGAGGAAGACCTCCTTGCCTTTGAGCGAGTGCAGGCGAGAAAGAGGAAGACCTCCTTGCCTTTGAGCAAGTGTAGGCAAGAGAGAACCAATTCCTCTTCCTCTGCTTTTTACAGCGAGGCTGAGGCGAGAGAGAAAGTCCTCACCTCGACTTTGTACAGCGAGGCTGAGGCATGAGGAAAAGTCCTCTTCCTCTGCTTTTTACAGCAAGGTTGAGGCGAGAGAAAAGTCCTCTTCCTCTGCTTCTTACAGCAAGGTTGAGGCAAGAGAACCAAGTCCTCTTCCTCTGCTTTTTACAGCAAGGTTGAGGCGAGAGAAAAGTCCTCTTCCTCTGCTTCTTACAGCAAGGTTGAGGCAAGAGAACCAAGTCCTCTTCCTCTGCTTTTCACAGCAAGGTTGAGGCGAGAGAAAAGTCCTCTTCCTCTGCTTCTTACAGCAAGGTTGAGGCAAGAGAACCAAGTCCTCTTCCTCTGCTTTTTACAGCAAGGTTGAGGCGAGAGAAAAGTCCTCTTCCTCTGCTTCTTACAGCAAGGTTGAGGCAAGAGAACCAAGTCCTCTTCCTCTGCTTTTCACAGCAAGGTTGAGGCGAGAGAAAAGTCCTCTTCCTCTGCTTCTTACAGCAAGGTTGAGGCAAGAGAACCAAGTCCTCTTCCTCTACTTTTCACAGCAAGGTTGAGGCGAGAGAAAAGTCCTCTTCCTCTGCTTCTTACAGCAAGGTTGAGGCAAGAGAACCAAGTCCTCTTCCTCTGCTTTTCACAGCAAGGTTGAGGCGAGAGAAAAGTCCTCTTCCTCTGCTTCTTACAGCAAGGTTGAGGCAAGAGAACCAAGTCCTCTTCCTCTGCTTTTTACAGCAAGGTTGAGGCGAGAGAAAAGTCCTCTTCCTCTGCTTCTTACAGCAAGGTTGAGGCAAGAGAACCAAGTCCTCTTCCTCTGCTTTTCACAGCAAGGTTGAGGCGAGAGAAAAGTCCTTTTCCTCTGCTTCTTACAGCAAGGTTAAGGCAAGAGAACCAAGTCATCACGTCGACTTTGTACAGCGAGGCTGAGGTGAGAGAAGCAAGACCTCACCCACGAGTTCTTACAGCGAGGTTGAGACAAGAGGGGTCACCGAGAAGCACTTCTCTTCCCCAAAACACAGGCGTCATAGTTGGTGTTCAGGCCCTCTATGCACTCAGCGCTGGTGTGGCAGAGAAGTGTAGCGAAGCCAGAAGCGCGATGACTGATCGGTGGTGCACTAACATGCTACTCGGTGGTCGGTGGTAGAAGCAAGTTCTGCTGCGTGAAGCCGAAGCGTTTAGGCCCCGTTAAGTCAGTCATCCAGCACGAAGTTATGATGAAGGCAATGCTAAGGTAACAGTTAGCCGCGATCAAGTCAGAAGCCAAGTTTGAGGGGTTGCAGTGAGATCGCGCTAAAGCCTAAGCTAGTTAACAGTTAGTCACATGCAGAAAGTTAAAGAGGAGAAACACAGTGAACCCTAGCGCGGTTGAGAAGAAGAAAACAGAAAAGGTGAATCTCTAGATGATCCAGAGGGATGCGCACGCTTCTGTTGAATGAAGGAAACGGTAGCGATACTCAGTGGGGGCCATTAATGCGTCCATGTGTCAAGAGATAAAAGTATGGAAGCCGTGACACCGAGGAACAGATAGTAAAGGGTGAACCATGTCAGCTGGGTCCCACAGCATGGGCCAAAGCCACGTGGAGGGGACCTCGCAGGTAGCTTGGATTAGCGGGTGATCGGTCATCAGTGTGTCCCCTCAGATGGAGGTGATCGGTCATCGGTGTGTACTGACCAAGTAGTCGGGTGTGACGACGTAATTGTGAGGTAATCCTGTGGGCATGCTGGAGGAGAACATGTGGATCAAGAAATTGCAAAGAAAGAAAAAGGAATAGATGAGGGAAGGTGACTCAAAGGAAAGGTTTATATAAGAATAGTGGTCGTCAGAAAAACCCTAAGTTACAAGAAGGATCAGAAAGCATCCCACAGTGTATGCACCAAAAAAGCGTCACGAAGGCTGGAAATTGAAGAAGTCAAAGGGTCTCACAAAGAAATGCTTTGAATGTTTGAAGGCAAAGAATAAGGAATGAAACAGTGTTACTGCCAGAGTGTGCGCTCCTGTAGACCGCCAGAAGACGATTTCTTAGTCTCTTCGCTGAGAACAAGTTCATAGCTCGAGACTGGGGGGCTTGTGATCCGGTCGGTCATCGGTAGTCGATGACATCAGTAGCAGTTGACCACGTGGACCATTCACAGGGTAACACGTGGTAGAGGATAGCAGGTGAATCAGGGAGGCGATCACTCAGAATGGTAATCGCCTATCGCCTGTGATGATGAGTAATCGCCTATCGCCTTGAGGATGAGTAATCGCCTATCGCCTTGAGGATGAGTAATCGCTCATCGCCGGTATGGATCAGTAATCGCCTAGATTGCACATGATCGTCGTGTGTGAAGGTTAGGAGATCAGGTGGTCAGCAAGTCGCCGAAAGAGCACATCGCCGGGTGTTTGAGAAGACTTGGCAAGCACTTGTTGTATGGTCTAAGTACAGAGGATAAGTGGCATATCTGCCACCATGTGAAGTGTGAGCTGTGATACCCAGTGTTAACCAGCTCGCCATGTTAAGGTTGCGCCCAGAGTAGCCTGTGTACTAAGCTACTCCCTGTGTGGATAACTTAGTCGCAGGAGCACAGTGGAAGTAACGTTTCAGCTACAGGTACTCCAGATGGTGACACGTGTATGACCAGATGTTATCCACGTGTCAAGAGGAATAACCGTCAGGAGAGAGAAAGACTCAGGTATATATACGAAACTCTTAACGAAATTAGGGAAGGAGTTTTACAGATTCTTACAGCTTACACATTTGAGAGTTAACAGTTACACACAGTCTCTGAGTCACTATGGAGCGTTCTTACACGTTGGACAGTGATAACAGAAAATGACTATAGAGAGAGAAAGAGGATCTGAGAGCACACACGAGTCTCACAGAGAGATTCAGTGATAGTTTTGGTGTTCCTGTTGCCTGACTTGAGCGTCGGAGCTACAACGGCCGCCAGAGGCGCCGTCTGTGTGTTTTGCAGGCAGCGTTTGGAGTTCCGGTGGTGGTTCTTGGAGCGTTCCTGCAGAACAGAAGGCTAGACGAAGCAGTGACGAGGCAATCCTCCACGTTCGAGTCAAGCAGCAGGATCAATAACGTTTGCGCTCCCTAGGGCTACGTTAAACCTCTTCAAAACCCCGCGCCACTTCACTGTTCCATCACTTTGCATTCTCACCTTCTGCAAACTCTATCTTCCAGCGCACGCTTTCTTCCTCTCACCAGGCTTTTCAACCTCCTTCGCCCTCGCTCAACCAAAGGTATGATTTTTATGTGTTCTCCTCCTTCATAACATAATCTCGATCATTCATGTTGCATGCTGTAACTGTTCTGGGCCTGTTTGTGATTTGTGCATTCTAGGGTTTTTGTTCTTCTTTACTGGGTTCGTTCTACCTTTGAGTCCTCGTCCACAATTGTTTTCTTCTAAGCCTTTTTCTTTTCCTGCCTCTCATTTGTTTAGATTCGAGATGGCCAGAACCAAAACTACCTCCAACCCTCCTCCAACCGTAGCGGTTGATTACAGGGCCCTCTACCCATGGGCTTCTGAGGATCTCCTTGCTGAGACCTCCAAACTCACATCCTGTGAGGATCTTCGCAAGCATAGGGATGATGAGAATGAAATCAAAGGGCGCGTCTTTGGCAGGGAAACTGACGTGTACGTCTCTGTGCGACCCTGTACAGAGAACGAACCCATTTGCGCCAATGATCGCTGTAACAACGAGGAACTGTTCTTCTTCTTCTACGCCACCATCTTCAAACAAGTCAAAGTCCGACTTCCTTTCACTGGGTTCGAGAGGACTTTGCTCACAGAGTTGAATGTGGCGCCTGCCCAACTGCACCCCAACAGCCGGGCCTTTATCAGGGCATTCTCCGTCCTTTGCAATAACCTAGGGTTCACCCCCTCTGTGGACGTATTTCTTTACTTCTTTGAGGCGAAGAGCCCTGGCAAGAGGCTTTGGGTGAGCCTGAACGGGGTGGCAGGGAGAGTCCTACTCACTCTCTTCTCACAGTCGTACAAGAACTTCAAAGGAAGGTTCTTCCGAGTCTGCTGTAGCTCCTACAACTTCACCATGCTCGATGGGTTCCCATTATATTGGGTGGAGAAGTTGAAGTTCAAGAAACCCCGCAAACTCGAAGAGTTGACTATCCCTGACCAAGAACTCTGCCAGACCATCTCCAGCTGGGGTGTGGTGTTTGACACCGCCCAGCTGATTAGGCATGAATATGACGCCGAGACCCTCAGCGTGTACATTGGTACATCATCTTCGTCTTGCACTTAACTGTTTATATACTTCATCTTTGTCTTCCTCACCCCTTTCTTATTGTCCATTGCAGGCATGGTGCTCAGCGTTGAGAAGAAGAAGAGGTTGGCCGAGGTGCTGAATCGCCGCAACGCTAGTGGCTCAGCCCTTGCTAGCCCTTCATCACCCGCGGGTGCTGCCCTGGAACAAATTGCTGAAAATTCGAAAAGGGCAGCCCCTGTAGAGGTTTCCGAAGATGAGGAAACTTGCTCTGGCCTTGTCTTCAAAAGGAAAAGGGTGGAGACTGCTGCGGAAGTCTCTTCAGCAACAGAAGGGCACCCTTCATCCTTCAGGGAGCACCCTCCCAGCGCTTCATCCCCTCCTGAGCCAATTTTGACACTTGACGGGGGTGGGGAGAGTGCTCCTCCCACTGGCCAGATGCCTTCTGCCCCAGAGCTGCCTTCTCTGCTCCAAAGATCTCTTGCGCAGATGCCTGGCCAAGCTGCTTTGGAGGCCATGGACAGAAATTCCCTCGAGCATCTCCTTAGTCATGGTCTTGGGGAGTTCCTGGCCACTTCAAACTTCTTGCTGGTCAAGGGCAGCGCTGAGGCTGAGCTGCTCGAGAAGACTACCCAACTGGGGAAAGAGCTGGAGCAGAAGGATCTCCAACTCCGCCAAGCGGCTAAGCGGGAGAGTGCCCTTAATCAAGAACTGGGTAGTCTCCGCCAATCTGAGAAGGAGACCAAGAAGCTCCTCTTCTCCAAGGGGCAGGAGGCCCTCCAGTTTGAAGCCAAGATTCTCCCCCTCCGCAACAAGATCATCGAATTGGAAGAGCAAGCGGAGGGGACTCAAGCCAAAATGACCAAGCTGGAGGAAAGAGCTACCAACCGAGAAGTTCAGCTGGGCAAGTTTGAAGAGGAACTTGCCCAACAAATTGAATTGCTAAAGAAGACCGAGACTGAGCTCACTGAAGATGCCGCCGACGCCTATGGGGAAGGCTTTGGTGATGCCCTTGCTCAGGTTGCCTGCGTGCATCCTGAGATGGACCTCTCACCATACTCTGCAACCATGCAGGTAGTCGACGGGCAAATAGTGCCCAGATAGGTCTTCTGAGTAATTGTATCTAATGGCTGAACATCTTGTAATTATCCTCCGTTATAATGTAATTACCTTGTTTTCAGTCTTCTTTGCTTTATATAGCATTTTGTTTGCCCTTGTATTTCTGCTGCTTGTTCATCTGTTTGACATGCTTTATATTTTGTGGAACTCACGACTTAGCATTCAGATCACAAATAACGCACCTGTCAAAATGAATCTTAGGTAGCACGATTTCTGCTGATTTCACTAGTGAACCCTTACTTTAAGCTGGGAGTTCTCACTCGAAGGGGAAGGTGTTCCTTGCAAACTTCCCTTACCACTCACGAGACCTCTAACCCCAACTAATAGGTTCTGACTGACCTCACATCGCCCATAGGCGAGGGAGGATTCAACTGGGCGAACCCTTCTTTCACATTGGAAGTTCTCACTCGAAGGGGAGGTGTTCTCTACGAAGCCACCTCACCACTTACGAGACCTCTAACTCCAAGTGACAGGTTCTAACTGACCTCACATCGCTCACAGGCGAGGAGGATTTCTCTGGGCGAACCCTTCTTTCACATTGGAAGTTCTCACTCGAAGGGGAGGTGTTCTCTACGAACCTACCTCTCCACTTACGAGACCTCTAACTCCAAGTGACAGGTTCTAACTGACCTCATATCGCTCACAGGCGAGGAGGATTTCTCTGGGCGAACCCTTCTTTCACATTGGAAGTTCTCACTCGAAAGGGAGGTGTTCTCTACGAACCTACCTCTCCACTTACGAGACCTCTAACTCCAAGTGACAGGTTCTAACTGACCTCACATCGCTCACAGGTGAGGAGGATTTCTCTGGGCGAACCCTTCTTTCACATTGGAAGTTCTCACTTGAAGGGGAGGTGTTCTCTACGAACCTACCTCTCCACTTACGAGACCTCTAACTCCAAGTGACAGGTTCTAATAGCATTATACAAACACATAAAAAATATATATGTTTAACTGAATTTTATTGGGTGACCTCATTAAAAACCCTTAGAAAGGGAAAAAAGAGTGTCCCCTGTATTGTGTAGTGTACAACATTACATGGCTTTAACTGAAATAAAACTTCAGGTGGGTCGCATTCCATGTTCGAGGAATCGGACCTCCTTCTAAAGTCTCAAGCCTATATGCTCCATTCCCTAGGGCCTCTGGCACTCTGAAAGGACCAGTCCACTTAGGGGATAGCTTGTTCTCTATTTGGTATGGGGACGCCTTGCGCATGACGAGGTCAGCCACCTGGAACTGCCGAGCTCTCAACTTAGAACTGTGTTTGAGCTCGACTCTCCTCTTCAGTGCCTCAGCTTTGATTCCTGCTTCTTCCCTAGCTTCATCCAAAAGATCAAGATTCGCCTTCCTCTCTTCATTGGACTCTTCAGCCGGAAAGTTCTGGAAACGTGGCGAGTTCTCCTGGATCTCCACAGGGATCATGGCATCTGAACCATACACCAAACTAAAGGGAGTCTCCTTGGTAGTGGACAGGGGAGTAGTATGGTAGGCCCATACTATTCTGGGAACCTCCTCAGCCCACCTTCCCTTTGCTTTCTCCAGCCTTCTCTTCAGTCCTCTGAGGAGGACTCGGTTGGCCGACTCGACCTGCCCATTGGTCTGTGGGTGCTCGACTGATGCGAACACCTGCTTGATCCCCAACTCTGTACATAGCTTCCCCAATTGTTGTCTTGCAAACTGCGTGCCATTGTCAGACACTAAACGTTTGGGCACCCCGAAGCGGCATACTATATTCTTCCACACGAAGTGTTGGATCTTCTGTGCTGTGATCTGTGCTACTGGCTCAGCCTCGATCCACTTCGTGAAATATTCTATGGCGACCACGAGGTACTTCATCTGTCGTATTGCCAAAGGGAAAGGACCCAAGATGTCGATTCCCCATGTGTGAAACGGCCAAGGGCTGTATATCGACCTGAGCTCCTCTGGTGGCGCCTTAGGCCAATCAACATGCAACTGGCATTGCTTGCACTGCTGCACATACCTAGTGCAATCTTCCCTCATTGTCGGCCAGTAGTACCCTGCTCGAATGGCCTTAGAGGCTAAAGCACGACCTCCAATGTGACTACCACAGATGCCTTCATGGAGCTCTGCCATTATTCTCACACACTGCTCGCCATGCACGCAGACTAAGATGGGGTGGGTAAACCCATGTCTGTACAACTCGCCTTCAATGAGCGTGTACTTGGACGAGTTTTTCTTTATCCTCCTTGCTTCCGTCGGCTCTACTGGGAGCATTCCATCTGCTATGTAACGCTTATAGGGCGTCATCCATGTCTCTCCACCTTGTAGCAGGCAGACTTGCGATGACTCTACCTCCATTAGCATGCATGCGTTGACTCGTGGTTTCTTCAAAGTTTCTTGAGTCAACGAGCGATGACTCCTCTTCTCACCGTCTGACTGGCTGATCTGATGGACTTCCACCAAGTTATCAGCTGTATAAGTACGAGGCGCCCTCAGAGTCTCCTGGATGACTGTCCTCTGCTTGCCCCCCTTGCCTGAGCTGGCGAGTTTGGCCAACAGGTCAGCTTTGGCATTCTGCTCCCTGGGCACATGTACTAGTTCAAATGTTTCAAACGAACTCTTCAATCTTTGGACATACTCCAAGTAAGAGGCCATCTGAGGGTCTTTGGCCTGGTACTCTCCCGCCACTTGACCAGTGACCAACAGTGAGTCACTCTTGGCCATAAGGCTCTGCGCTCCCATTTCCATAGCCAACAACATCCCGACGATCAAAGCCTCATACTCTGCTTGGTTATTGCTGGCTTTGAAAGCGAACCGCAGGGCCTGCTCTATCAACAACCCCTTGGGTCCTTCCAGGATCACCCCCGCTCCGCTACCTTGCTGATTCGAGGACCCGTCTACTGACAATACCCACTTGAAGCTGGGTCCCTCCTGCTGGGCCTCGGTTGAGGACATCTCGGCCACAAAGTCAGCGTAGACCTGTCCTTTGATCGGGCCCCTGGGTTCATACTGGATGTCGAATTCTGACAACTCGACTGCCCAACGCACCATTCTTCCCACCACATCAGGCTTCTGCAGGACCTTGCATATCGGTAAATCTGTCATCACCACCACTGTGAAGCTCTGAAAATAGTGGCGAAGTCTCCTGGCTGAGAACACCACTGCTAATGTTGCCCTTTCTATGGCTTGGTATCTCGTCTCAGGCCCCTGCAAAACTTTGCTGACAAAATAAATGGGCTTCTGGCTCTGTTCCTGCTCTTGAACCAAGACAGAACTCACCGCCCTCTCTGTAACTACAAAGTACAGCAGCAGGGGTGTGCCGAGCTGAGGCTTGCACAAGACTGGAGGGCTGGCCAGGTACTCTTTGAGCTTGAGGAAGGCCTGCTCACATTCTGCAGTCCAGGTGAATCTGCTATTCCTTCTTAGGCATTGAAAATAAGGGTGGCCTTTGTCTCCTCCGGCTGACACGAACCTGGAGAGGGTAGCCATCCGACCTGTCAACTGTTGCACTTCTTTGACCGATGTCGGGCTCCTCATGGCTATGATCGCTGCACACTTGTCTGGGTTGGCCTCAATCCCTCTTTCCTTAAGCAAAAAACCAAGGAACTTGCCTACTTCCACCCCAAAGACGCACTTCTCTGGATTCAACTTCAGTCTGTACTTCGCTATCGTATTAAATAGCTCCTCTAAGTCGTCGACATGCTGATCTCGTGCCTGGGACGTCACCACCATGTCATCTACATAGGCCTGCACATTGTGTCCCAGCATGGGGGCAAGGACCTTGTCCATCAGCCTCTGATAAGTGGCACCCGCGTTCTTCAGCCCGAATGGCATGACTGTGTAGCAGTAGCAAGACAGCTCTGTCATGAACACAGTCTTGTTCTCGTCCATCGGGTGCATCTTGATCTGATTATACCCAGAGAAGGCATCCAACAAGCTGAGTAACTTGCAACCCGAGGCACTATCTACTAGCACATCTATGTTAGGCAGAGGGTAGGAGTCTTTCGGACAGGCCTTGTTGAGATCTGTGAAGTCTACACACATCCTCCACTTCCCATTGGCCTTTTTTACCAGAACGACATTCGCAAGCCACTCAGGGTACTGGATTTCCCGTATATGGCCTGCTTTGAGCAACTTCTGTGTCTCCTCCCTGACGACCTGTCTTCGTTCATCATTGAACTTCCTTCTCCTTTGGCGGACTGGTCTGACTTGGGGATTCAGTGCCAGGCGATGGCATAGGAAATCAGGGTCAATGCCTAGCATGTCTGAAGGGGACCAAGCGAAAGCGTCCAAATGTTTTCCTATGACCTCCGCTACTTGGTCTTGGGTCTCCTAAGGCAGGGACTTACCCAGCTTGAAAATCTTCCCCCCTATCTCCTTCTCCACCACCTCCTCTGCCGGTTCAGGTCGCCTTGCCCGGGCGACCTCTGCTCGTGTAACCCCGACGTCACCTCGGGGCATATCAACTTCATCGACACCCCCTCCTGGTGGTGAGGTGGTCACCATGCAAACTCCCCTTTTCGTCTTGAGGCTATTCTCGTCGCACCTTTTAGCCTCTTTTTGATCTGATTTGATGGTTACCACCATCCCCTCCATCGAAGGCAACTTCATCTTCATGTGCCTTGTGGACACCACAGCCCCTAACCTGTTTAGGGCTGGTCTGCCCAGCAGTATGTTGTAGGCAGATGGGGCGTTCACTATGAGGTACTTGATGTTCTCTGTGCGGGAAGCCACTCCATCAGTGAAAGTGGTCCTCAGCTCGATGTACCCCCGCACTTTCACTTGGTCTCCTGCGAACCCATACAAGCAGCCAACGTAGGGTCGCAGCTGATCAGGAGACAACTGTAACTTGTTGAATGTCGACCAGAACATCACATCGGCCGAGCTTCCTTGATCTACTAGCACTCGGTGCACCTTGCGTGCGGCAGTGACAACTGAAACGGATCGTTATCGTGGGGGATAACATCTCGGTGATCAGCTTTTGTGAAGACGAGGTCGATGTCTGGGAAGTGATCTTCCTCGCAGGTCTCCACTGCCATCACCGAACATGCATACTTCTTGCGTTGCGAAGAAGTGCACCCTCCTCCTGAGAACCCACCTGATATAGTGTGGATCTCACCATGTATGGGCACTTCGTGCCCCTGGTCTGTCCTTGGTACAACGACCGCCTCGCCCTCTTGTGCCTCCTTCAGGTAGTCATTCAAGAACCCACTCTTCACTAACTCGTCCAATTGGTGGCCCAAGGCCAGACAATTTCGAATGGGGTGACCAAAGGCCTGATGGAACTCGCACCAGGCGTTTTTGTTTGGCCCCAACCTCTTGTCACTCTTTGGGGGCATCTTCAACCTTTCTGCCACATTAGGAATGGCAATCAGCTCCTTCAGCTCCACCACAAATTCATGCCTAGGGGGCATGTCATCCTTGCCTCGTGCCCTAGCTTGGGGTTTTTGGGGCTCATAGCGCTTCTATTTTCCTTGAGCCTTCTTCTCTGTGGTCGCCTCGTGCACCCGCAGGGGTTGACGCCGACTAGGCACTCGGGGCCTTAACGAGACTGCGCTTTCTCGCTTCTCGCTGAGCTCTCCCTCGGCGACAATGTGGGCCACGGCACGTCGTTTTATGTCGCCGAAAGTCTTGGGGCGGCTGCATATCAAAGACTCGCTGAAAGGCCCTGGCAATACGCCTTTCCTGAAGGCGTGCACCACCATGTCTTCATCCTTCGTGTGCAACCTTACCACCATCGCCCCAAACCTGTTGAGGTAATCTTTAAGGGACTCCCTCTGGTGCTGCCTTACATCGAAGAGGTCGTAAGACACTGGTGGAGGGGCCCTTTTGACAAGATATTGCTCCCTGAACAGCACGGAGAATTGCGCGAAAGACGTGATATGTCCCTCGGGCAAACTCACGAACCATTCTAGCTCGGTTCCTGTCATGCCGGTTGACTCGCCTGTCAGTTGACTCCACGACACTCACACGCCTCCCTTCTCACGTTGATACGTGCTTGGTTCTTTCGAGGAAATCTGCACCTGCAAAAGAGAAAGAGGGCGCCCTAGAGGTCGTTTGCACTCTGACGCTTAAGTCAGTGTAGGGCAAGCAAGACCCAATGTATTGAGTCTCTATGTGTTTAGGTCTAGAAACTGCGTACCTTTGTGAAGTATTTTACTGTCCCTTATATAGTCTAGGGTTTACAGCGTCGCTAGCCCTAATCAGGGTTCATTGCGCTACTAGCCATATTTAGGGTTTACTGGAATACCCTTGCGCCGCTACCACCCAATCTTAGGGTAATCTAGCACATAAGGTTTCCTTCTCTGGAGTGCAAACTCTCACAGGGTGACCACCTGGGTGCCTCCTTGTGCACCTAGTCTCTGGGGCCACCTGTTCTGGGAGTGCCTTCATTGTTCACGTGCCATGCATGTAGCTTCACTGGGAAACCCTAGGTCTGATGAGTACTCGACCCCTCAGGACTCTGCACCTAACTATGGTCTCCCTACTACCCGCATAGGCTCTTCGTGATCCAGGCCTCTCCCTACCTCTGGGTATTTAACTGGTCATTGGCCCACTCTGGGAACCAATCTTAGTTGTTCTGGTTATGCTGTTGAAATCACCCAGGACCGATGTCACCTCGTCACACTCTGTTGCCGAGGACTCCTCAACCTGTGGAGTGATGAAGACACATCAGCCCTTTCTGGTGATCATCACGCCGATGACTACTCACCCTTCTCTGTAGGCTGATGACTAATCACCCCTCTCTGTAGGCTGATGACTAATCACCCTTCTCTGTAGGCTGATGACTAATCACCCCTCTCATCAATACCACCTGCGGGGTCCATTCCACGTGGCTTTGGCCCATGCTGTGGGACCTAGCTGACATGGTTCGACCCCTTTACAAACTGTCCTCAGTGTCCGAGGACTGGTCAGTACACAAGCGCCCCAGTCTCAAGCTGTTAACTTGTTTCAGCGAAGAGACTAAGTCATGGGTGAGGACTGATCGGTACACAAGCCCCCTAGTCTCGAGCTGTTAACTTGTTTCAGCGAAGAGACTAACTCATTGACTCGGGCAACCTACGTGGCTCTGCACATAAGTACATGAACAGTGCGCTGAAAGGACACTTCACCAACCCCCTTTCATCTGCTAACACGTGGCTGCATCAACGGTCTGGGATTCATAACGTTTGCGCTCCTTAGGGCTACGTTAAACCTCTTCAAAACCCCGTGCCACTTCACTGTTCCATCACTTTGCATTCTCACCTTCTGCAAACTCTATCTTCCAGCGCACGCTTTCTTCCTCTCACCAGGCTTTTCAACCTCCTTCGGCCTCGCTCAACCAAAGGTATGATTTTTATGTCTTCTCCTCCTTCATAACATAATCTCGATCATCCATGTTGCATGTTGTAACAGTTCTGGGCCTGTTTGTGATTTGTGCATTCTAGGGTTTTTGTTCTTCTTTTCTGGGTTCGTTCTACCTTTGAGTCCTCGTCCACCATTGTTTTCTTCTAAGCCTTTTTCTTTTCCTGCCTCTCATTTGTTTAGATTCGAGATGGCCAGAACCAAAACTACCTCCAACCCTCCTCCAACCGTAGCGGTTGATTACAGGGCCCTCTACCCATGGGCTTCTGAGGATCTCCTTGCTGAGACCTCCAAACTCACATCCTGTGAGGATCTTCGCAAGCATAGGGATGATGAGAATGAAATCAAAGGGCGCGTCTTTGGCAGGGAAACTGACGTGTACGTCTCTGTGCGACCCTGTACAGAGAACGAACCCGTTTGCACCGATGATCGCTGTAACAACGGGGAACCCTTCTTCTTCTTCTACGCCACCATCTTCAAACAAGTCAAAGTCCGCCTTCCTTTCACTGGGTTCGAAAGGACTTTGCTCACAGAGTTGAATGTGGCGCCTGCCCAACTGCACCCCAACAGCCGGGCCTTTATCAGGGCGTTCTCCGTCCTTTGCAATAACCTAGGGTTCACCCCCTCTGTGGACGTATTTCTTTACTTCTTTGAGGCGAAGAGCCCTGGCAAGAGGCTTTGGGTGAGCTTGAACGGGGTGGCAGGGAGAGTCCTACTCACTCTCTTCTCACAGTCGTACAAGAACTTCAAAGGAAGGTTCTTCCGAGTCTGCTGCAGCTCCTACAACTCCACCATGCTCGATGGGTTCCCATTATATTGGGTGGAGAAGTTGAAGTTCAAGAAACCTCGCAAACTCGAAGAGTTGACTATCCCTGACCAAGAACTCTGCCAGACCATCTCCAGCTGGGGTGTGGCAGAAGACTACCCAACTGGAGAAAGAGCTGGAGCAGAAGGATCTCCAACTCTGCCAAGCGGCTAAGCGGGAGAGTGCCCTTAATCAAGAACTGCGTAGTATCCGCCAATCTGAGAAGGAGACCAAGAAGCTCCTCTTCTCCAAGGGGCAGGAGGCCCTCCAGCTTGAAGCCAAGATTCTCCCTCTCCGCAACAAGATCATCGAACTGGAAGAGCAAGCGGAGGGGACTCAAGCCAAAATGACCAAGTTGGAGGAAAGAGCTACCAACCGAGAAGTTCAGCTGGGCAAGGTTGAGGAGGAACTTGCCCAACAAATTGAATTGCTGAAGAAGACCGAGACTGAGCTCACTGAAGACGCCGCCGACGCCTATGGGGAAGGCTTTGGTGATGCCCTTGCTCAGGTTGCCTGCGTGCATCTTGAGATGGACCTCTCACCATACTCTGCAACCATGCAGGTATCTGGTTGACTCGCCTGTTAGTTGACTCCACGACACTCACACGCCTCCCTTCTCACGTTGATACGTGCTTGGTTCTTTCGAGGAAATCTGCACCTGTAAAAGAGAAAGAGGGCACCCTAGAGGTCGTTTGTACTCCGACACTCAAGTCAGTGTAGGGCAAGCAACACCAAGTGTATTGAGTCTCTCTGTGTTTAGGTCTAGAAACTGCGTACCTTTGTGAAGTATTTTACTGTCCCTTATATAGTCTAGGGTTTACAGTGCCGCTAGCCCTAATTAGGGTTCATTGCGCTACTAGCCATATTTAGGGTTTACTGGAATACCCTTGCGCCGCTATCACCCAATCTTAGGGTAATCTAGCACATAAGGTTTCCTTCTCTGGAGTGCAAACTCTCACATGGTGACCACCTGGGTGCCTCCTTGTGCACCTAGTCTTTGGGCCACCTGTTCTGGGAGTGCCTTCACTGTTCACGTGCCATGCATGTAGCTTCACTGGGAAACCCTAGGTCTGATGAGTACTCGACCCCTCAGGACTCTGCACCTAACTATGGTCTCCCTGCTACCTGCACAGGCTCTTCGTGATCCAGGCCTCTCCCTACCTCTGGGTATTTAACTAGTCATTGGCCCACTCTGGGAACCAATCTTAGCTGTTCTAGTTATGCTGTTGAAATCACCCAGGACCGATGTCACCTCGTCACACTCTGTTGCCGAGGACTCCTCAACCTGCGGAGTGACGAAGACACATCAGCCTTTTCTGGTGATCATCACGCTGATGACTACTCACCCTTCTCTATAGGCTGATGACTAATCACCCCTCTCTGTAGGCTGATGACTAATCACCCCTCTCTGTAGGCTGATGACTAATCACCCTTCTCTGTAGGCTGATGACTAATCACCCCTCTCATCAATACCACCTGCGGGGTCCATTCCACGTGGCTTTGGCCCATGCTGTGGGACCCAGCTGACATGGTTCGACCCCTTTACAAACTGTCCTCAGTGTCCGAGGACTGGTCAGTACATTAAACTTGTAATCTGAAAACTTGTGTAAGAATGTATAAGACTCTGTAAGACTGTGTCTGAATCCCCCTACCTTACATGAGGTGGAGTACCTTTATACTGGGCCGCGCCTCTCTCTCAGATGGTGACACGTGGAGGCATGCAGCTGACATCTAACCGTACACGTGTCACATCTGAAAGGCTCCTGCACTTGTCTCTGTGCGGCTAAGTTATCCTCTTGCGGAGTAACTTAGTGCGTTTCTTCTCTCTAAGTGAGCCGCATGCTCCCAGGAGAGCACCAAGTGTGGCTGGTCTGAGCACACTCACCAGGCGCATCCTACCTACATGGTCTTGCCGTACATCCTCTAAGTGGGTGCATGCTCCCAGGAGAGCACCGGGTGTGGCTGTTCTAAGCACACTCACCAGGCGCATCCTGCCTGCATGGTCTCACCGCACGTCCTCAGAGTGGGCATCATACGAGGTGCATGCGTAACGCTCTCGCTGGGAACCTGGGTCCCAGCTTAAGACGTATTGGCAAGAACCCCGATGACCGATTGCGCTCTGCATGCACTAACGACCGAGCGGTGCCCCATTACTATCCACCGATGACCGTGCGGTGCCTCATGACTTTCCACCGATGACCGTGCGGTGCCTCATGACCTTCCACCGACGACCGTGCGGTGCCTCATTGCCTTCCACCGATGACGGTGCGGTGCCTCATTACTTTCCGCGCTCTACTTCCAGGCGCTTATCTAGGCACCCATCTGGGGGTGGTGGCCACTTGGTAACTGACCACCGATCACCGTTCTAAGTGGTTTCCTCCCTGATTCACCTGCTATCTCATGCCACGTGTCACCTTGTGACTGGTCCACGTGGTCATCTGCTGCTAACGTCATCGACTACCGATGACCGACCGGATCACTTCTTAATCTTTCTTTCTGTAATTTCATAAAGATCTTCATACTTAGTTGGGATTCGCGAAAATATTTTAAAAGTAGTTAATCTGCGAAAGCAAAGGGCTATTCTAGTTTGGTTTGAATTACAAAGGTAGTGTGTGTGTGATGTTGAGTGAGAAGATCTTATCTTTGTAACTGTGTTATTTGTAATCTGTTGTGCATTACGAATAGTGGATTGCCCAGTGTGATTCTGGGAACTGGATTTAGCTCTGGAGGGAGTGAACCAGCATAATCTTTTTGTGTGAATCTCTCTATCTCTCTCTTGTATAAACTGTTTGATATTTTTTAAAGCTGTAAAAAACAACCAGTTATTTAAAATTTTAACAGGTTAAAATTCTGCTGTTTACATTGCTTGTACCTTGGCTTTTGCTTCTCTAAGAGAAACAACTGGTTGTTTCAAAATTTTAACAGGTTAAAAATTATGCTCTTTATATTGCTTGTATCTTGGCTTTTGCTTCTCTAAGAAAAACAACCGGTTGTCTTGAAATTTTAACAGGTTAAAATTCAGCTGTTTACATTGCTTGGATCTTGGCTTTTGCTTCTGTAAGAAAAACAACCGGTTATCTCGAAATTTTAACAGGTTAAAATTCTACTAACAGTTTTACAAGCCTTGTTTCTTCTTATCTTCTTAATCTTTCTTTCTGTAATTTGATAAAGATCTTCATACTTAGTTGGGATTTGTGAAAATATTTTAAAAGCAGTTTATCTGCGAAAGCAGAGGGCTGTTCTAGTTTGTTTTGAATTTCAAACGTAGTGTGTGTGATCTTGAGTGAGAAGATCTTATCTTTGTTACTGTGTTATTTGTAATGTGGTTTGCATTACAAATAGTTGATTGCCCAGTATGGTTCTAGGAACTAGATGTAGCTCTGGAGGGAGTGAACCAGCATAATCTTTTTGTGTGAATCTCTCTATCTCTCTTGTATAAACTGTTTCATATTTTCTGAAGCTGTAAAAAACAATCGGTTATTTTAAAATGTTAACAGGTCAAAATTATGTTGTTTACATTGCTTGTATCTTGGCTTTTGCTTTTGTAAGAAAAACAACCGGTTGTTTTGAAATTTTAATAGGTTAAAATTATACTGTTTACATTGCCTGTATCTTGGCTTTTACTTCTATAAGAAAAACAACCGGTTGTCTTGAAATTTTAACAGGTTAAAATTCAGCTATTTACATTGCTTGGATCTTGGCTTTTGCTTCTGTAAGAAAAACCACCGGTTATCTCGAAATTTTAACAAGTTAAAATTCTACTAACAGTTTTACAAACCTTGTTTCTTCTTATCTTCTTAATCTTCCTTTATGTAATATGATAAAGATCTTCATACTTAGTTGGGATTTTTGAAAATATTTTAAAAGCAGTTAATCTGCAAAAGCAGAAGGCTATTCTAGTTTTGTTTGAATTACAAACGTAGTGTGTGTGATCTTGAGTGAGAAGATCTTATATTTTGTAATGTGTTATTTTTAATGTGGTTTGCATTACAAATAGTTGATTGCCCAGTATGGTTCTGGGAACTGGATGTAGCTCTGGAAGGAGTGAACCAGCATAATGTTTTTGTGTGAATCTCTCTATCTCTCTTGTATAAACTATTTCATATTTTCTGAAGCTGTAAAAAACAATCGGTTATTTTAAAATGTTAACAGGTCAAAATTCTGTTGTTTACATTGTTTGTATCTTGGCTTTTGCTTCTGTAAGAAAAACAACCGGTTGTTTTGAAATTTTAACAGGTTAAAATTATACTGTTTACATTGCTTGTATCTTGGCTTTTGCTTCTATAAGAAAAATAATCGGTTGTCTTGAAATTTTAACAGGTTAAAATTCAGCTGCTTACATTGCCTGGATCTTGGCTTTTGCTTTTGTAAGAAAAACAACCGGTTATCTCGAAATTTTAACAAGTGAAAATTCTGCTAACAGTTTTACAAACCTTGTTTCTTATCTTCCTAATATTTTTTTCTGTAATTTGCTAAAGATCTTCATACTTAGTTGGGATTTGCGAAAATATTTTAAAAGCAGTTAATCTGCGAAAGCAGAAGGCTGTTCTAGTTTGGTTTGAATTACAAAGGTAGTGTGTGTGTGATCTTGAGTGAGAAGATCTTATCTTTGTAACTGTGTTATTTGTAATCTATTGTGCATTAGGAATAGTGGATTGCCCAGTGTGGTTCTGGGAACTGGATGTAGCTCTGGAGGGAGCGAACCAGCATAATCTTTTTGTGTGAATCTCTCTATCTCGCTCTTGTATAAACTGTTTGATATTTTTTGAAGCGGTAAAAAACAACCGGTTATTTCAAAATTGAAACAGGTTAAAATCCTGCTGTTTACATTGCTTGTATCTTGGCTTATGCTTCTGTAAGAAAAACAACCGGTTGTTTTGAAATTTTAACATGTTAAAATTATGCTGTTTACATTGCCTGTATCTTGGCTTTTGCTTCTGTAAGAAAAACAACCGGTTGTCTCGAAATTTTAATAGGTTAAAATTCTGCTAACAGTTTTACAAACCCCATTTTCTTCTTATCTTCTTAATCTTTCTTTCTGTAATTTGATAAAGATCTTCATACTTAGTTGGGATTTGCAAAATTATTTTAAAAGTAGTTAATCTGCGAAAGCAGAGGGCGGTTCTAGTTTGGTTTGAATTACAAAGGTAGTGTGTGTGTGATCTTGAGTGAGAAGATCTTATGATGTAGCCTAGCTTGAGTGCTTTCTTCCATGAGCTGAAAACGAATTTGAAGGTGGCGGAAGCAATGGTTGGAGGCGTGCAAGGCATTCCTAGGAGCTGTGGAAACCTTGAAGGTGAAGTGTTAGGTGTGGAGAGTGAGTGGTGAGGCCATCTCACTTTGAAAAGATGAAGAATGAAGAATAAGGTGTCTATCCTAGAGGTATAGGAGACAAGGGTGATAATTGGCACAAAGTTGGCAGCAATTTCACTCAAATTAATCTTGAGAATTACATGAGCCAAGCCCTCTTATTTATAGTGTTTAGAGGGCTGAAAATTCAAATGAAAGTGGAGGGAAATTCAAAATGAAATTCTCCTCAAGGTGGAGCCTAAAAATGAGAGCACATGGGAGGGGTATGATTAGTATTTCACGCTCACCCTCTCTAGGCTTTCCAAACCGGCCTTGGTTAATTTAGTAGTTTTAAAAACCCTAAATTAACCTAGGTTGGTGTTTTAGGTGCCAAAATTAATTCTAAGAAAATTACAATTATCCTATTCTAATTTTGACAAGAAAATTAAATGCTACTTCTACATTAAACTTATGGCATCTTTATCATGTAGAGGAAAGTCTCTCTGCCATCAGTAGCAGTGTCCCAATCCTCTTGTATTCTCCTTGCCATAGCCCTTGTAGTTGGCCCATATCCTCTATTTGGTGGGCTTGAGCTAGGTCTTGGACTTGAACATGGGTTTGGGCTTGGACTTGGGCTTGGGCTTGGGCTTGGGCTTGGGCCTCTTCCATCATCTTATCTTTGTAACTGTGTTATTTGTAATCTGTTGTGCATTACGAATAGTTGATTGCCCAGTGTGGTTCTGGGAACTGGAAGTAGCTCTGGAGGGAGTGAACCAGCATAATCTTTTTGTGTGAATCTCTCTATCTCTCTCTTGTATAAAATGTTTGATATTTTCTGAACCTGTAAAAAACAACCGGTTATTTCAAAATTTTAACAAGTTAAAATTCTGGTGTTTACATTGCTTATATCTTGGCTTTTGCTTCTATACGAAAAACAACCGGTTGTTTCGAAATTTTAACAGCTTAAAATTATATTGTTTACATTGCTTGGATATTGGCTTTTGCTGCTGTAAGAAAAACAACCGGTTATCTCGACATTGGTGGAGATAAAATTCAGCTGTGTACATTGCTTGAACATTGGTTTTGCTTCTATGACATAAAAAACTGGGTCAATCAAAATTTTAACAGGTTAAAATTTTGCTAACAGTTTTACAAACCTTGTTTCTTCTTATCTTCTTAATCTTTCTTTCTGTACTTTGATAAATATCTTCATACTTAGTTGGGATTTGTGAAAATATTTTAAAAGCAGTTAATCTGCGAAAGCAGAGGGCTCTTCTAGTTTGGTTTGAATTACAAAGGTAGTGTGTGTGTGATCTTGAGTGAAAAGATATTATCTTTGTAACTGTGTTATTTGTAATCTGTTGTGCATTACGAATAGTGGATTGCCCATTGTGGTTCTAGGAACTGGATGTAGCTCTGGAGGGAGTGAACCAGCATAATCTTTTTATGTGAATCTCTCTATCTCTCTCTTGTATAAACTGTTTGATATTTTCTGAAGTTGTAAAAAACAACCAATTATTTGAAAATTTTAACAGGTTAAATTCTGCTATTTACATTGCTTGTATCTTGGCTTTGGCTTCTATAAGAAAAACAACCAGTTGTTTCGAAATTTTAACAAGTTAAAATTATGCAGTTTACATTGCTTGTATCTTGCCTTTTGCTTCTGTAAGAAAAACAACCGGTTGTCCCGAAATTTTAATAGGTTAAAATTCAGCTTTTTACATTGCTTGGATCTTGGCTTTTGCTTCTATAAGATAAACAACTGGTTATCTCAAAATTTTAACAGGTTAAAATTCTGCTAAGAGTTTTACAAACCTTGTTTGTTCTTATCTTCTTAATCTTTGTTTCTGTAATTTTATAAAGATCTTCATACTTAGTTGGGATTTGCGAAAATATTTTAAAAGCAGTTAATCTGCGAAAGCAAAAGGCTGTTCTACTTTGGTTTGAATTACAAAGGTAGTGTGTGTGATCTTGAGTGAGAGGATCTTATCTTTGTAACTGTGTTATTTGTAATCTGTTGTGCATTACGAATAGTGGATTGCCAAGTGTGGTTCTGGGAACTAGATGTAGCTCTGGAGGGAGTGAACCAACATAATCTTTTTGTGTGAATCTCTCTATGTCTCTCTTGTAGAAACTGTTTGATAATTTCTGAAGCTGTAAAAAACAGCCGGTTATTTCAAAAGTTAATAGGTTAAAATTCTGCTAGTTTCATTGCTTGTATCTTGGCTATGGCATCTGTAAGAAAAACAACCAGTTGTTTCAAAATTTTAACAGGTTAAAATTCTGCTATTTACATTGCTTGTATCTTGGCTTTTGCTTCTGTAAGAAAAACAACCGGTTGTCTCCAAGTTTTAACAGGTTAAAATTCAGCTGTTTACATTGCTTGGATCTTGGCTTTTGCTTCTGTAAGAAAAACAATCGAAGGTTTTGAAATTTAAACAGGTTAAAATTATGTTGTTTACATTGCTTGGATCTTGGCTTTTGCTTCTGTAAGAAAAACAACCGGTTATCTCGAAATTTTAACAGGTTAAAATTCAGTTGTGTTCAATGGTTGAACATTGGTTTTGCTTCTATAACATAAACAACCAGTTAAATCAAAATTTTAACAGGTTAAAATTCTGTTAACAGTTTTACAAACCTTGTTTCTTCTTATCTTCTTAATCTTTCTTCTGTAATTTGATAAAGATCTTCATACTTAGTTGGGATTTGCGAAAGTATTTTAAAAGCAGTTAATATGCGAAAGCAGAAGGCTGTTCTAGTTTGGTTTGAATTACAAAGGTAGTGTGTGTGTGATCTTGAGTGAGAAGATCTTATCTTTGTAACTGTGTTATTTGTAATCTATTGTGCATTAGGAATAGTGGATTGCCCAGTGTGGTTCTGGGAACTGGATGTAGCTCTGGAGGGAGCGAACCAGCATAATCTTTTTGTGTGAATCTCTCTATCTCGCTCTTGTATAAACTGTTTGATATTTTCTGAAGCTGTGAAAAACAACCAGGTATTTCAAAATTTTAACAGGTGAAAATTCTGTTGTTTACATTGCTTGCATCTTGGGTTTTGCTTCTGTAAGAAAAACAACTGGTAATTTCGACATTTTAACAGGTTAAAATTATGTTGTTTACATTGCTTGCATCTTGGCTTTTGCTTCGATAAGAAAAAAACCCGGTTATCCAAAAATTTTAACAGGTTAAAATTTAGCTATGTACATTGCTTGAAAATTGGTTTTGCTTCTATAACATAAACAACTGGTTAAATTGAAATTTTAACAGGTCAAAATTTTGCTAACAGTTTTATAGATCTTGTTTCTTCTTATCTTCTTAATCTTTCTTTCTGTAATTTGATAAAGATCCTCATACTTAGTTGTGGTTTGCGAAAATCTTTGAAAAACATTTAATCTTCGAAAGCGGAGGGTTGTTCTAGTTTGGTTTGAATTACAAAGGTAGTGTGTATGTGTGTGTGATCTTGAGTGAGAATATCTTATCTTTGTAATTGTGTTATTTGTAATCTGTCGTGCACTACAAATAGTGGACTGCCCAGTGTGGTTCTGGGAACTGGATGTAGCTCTAAAGGGAGTGGACCAGTATAATTGTTTTGTGTGAATCTCTCTATCTCTCTCTTGTATAAACTTTTTGATATTTTCTGAAGCTGTAAAAAACAACAAGTTATTTTAAAATTTTAACAGGTTAAAATTCAGTTGTTTACATTGCTTGCATCTTGGCTTTTGCTGCTGTAAGAAATACAACCGGTTATTTCGAAATTTTAACAGCCTCAACCATGCTGACCTCTCACTCATGTTCCGACGTCCGAGGTCTTGCCATTACACAAGACCCCTAGGCTTGAGCTAGAACTTGTTTCAGCGAGAAGCCTAACTGCTCGACCTGTCAACCTACGTGGTATTGCCCTACGTGGTACGGCGGTGAGGCTGAGTGATGGGACGTGCACAGTGCTGCGAGGTGACATTTCACCATACTTTCCCTGGAGCGTACACGTGGCAATCTCAATGGCTAGGGTGCATTGTTGATTCATGCTTCCCCTATACATTAACCATTTGCCTCTTACGCTCTTCACTGTTTCATTCGTTCTCATTTCATCTTTTCAAAAACTCTTTGCTTCTTCGTGCGCTCTTTCTTCTCTCTTGACCCTTCATCAACTCCACTCATAATCTATTAAAGGTACGTTCTTTTCATCATCTATGAATTTCCTTTGCTATTGCGATGCCCCTGCATGTATTTATAACTGCCTGGGACTGTTTATGATTTTTGCTCGTTTCATCTCGTCGTGCCCTACTTTCCTGTCTTGACACTTTCTTTGAAATGTGTTTGTTTTGTTCCCCTTCTAAGTCTGTCTTTTCCCTTTTTTCTATGTGTTTTAGCCTTCACTGCTCTCAAATGGATTAATCTACTTCCTCCCACTCTAGGGTTGAGTCGAATTCCTCCCAGCCCCTTGTCCGTCAAGTAGTTCTAGGGCTTCGCTTTGACTTCTACCAACTCTTATACCCGTGGACTTTTTTGAAGGGCTTCGGAAGGAGGTGTCTGAGTTTACCACTTCCAAAGCCATTGTAGATTATAGAAAGAAGGAGGTGAGGAGTAAGACCAGCCATGCCTCCCGTGTCTTCGGGAAAGAAGATGATAAATACATTGCGGTGGTCCCCTACAAGGTGGGCGAGCCTGTCTGCTGCGACGAGGCTTCAGTCCAGGAGGCACCCTTCTGCTTCATCTACTCAACTGTCTTCTAGAGGGTTTGCCTACGTCTCCCCTTCAACGGCTTTGAGCGGGCACTGTTGACTGAGATGAATGTCGCCCCCGCTTAACTTCATCCAAATGGCTGGGCTTTCGTAAAGTCCTTCGCCATTCTCTGCAATTACTTCGGACATCTACCCTCCGTGGACTCCTTCTTATACTTCTTCGAGGCCAAAAGTCCGGAGAAGAACTCCTAGGTTAGCATCCACGGGGTTGCTGGAAGGGCACTGCTGACCCTCTTCCAACAATCCTATAACGGATTCAAAGGCAAGTTCTTCAAGATCTGCTGCCATGCCACCAACCATACACTTCTGGATGGGTTTCCCCTTTACTGGGTGGAGAACCCTAATCTGGCCAAACCCAGGGTCCTAACTGACTTGCACCCTTGAGATAGGGAAGTGTGCGAGTTTCTGACTGGCCTCGAGGCAGTGTCAAGCTTATAAAAAATGAGTACCACCCCAAAACCTTGCAGGGGTACATAGGTACCTGTTCTTACTTAGTGACTGTTCTTGCTTGTCTTTTTCTTCTAGGTTTTTAGCTGCTTTTTGCATGTTAACCTGTTGTTGATATGGGGTGCCTTCTATTTTCTTGTTGCTTGTGGCAGAAATGACTATTGGTGCTGAGAGAAGGAAACAACAGGCTACTCGTGCTGCCAAAAAGGGTGGTGCAGGCCCTTCCCGACTAGTCCAAGCCAACCCTCCTGCCGTCGATGATCTTACCACCGTTGCTGCCCCTCTTGCTACCGTGGCCCCCACTGAACTCCCTGCCACGCAATCTCAGGATGCAGCTGTGGCAGTCGAGGTTCTTCCCTCTAATGACGAGGGCACCCACTCAGGGTTGATCTTCAAAAGGAAGAGAAAAGCTACCAGGTGGCCTTTGACTCTGAAAAAGAGGGTGCCTCTTCCTTCAGGGATCAACCTCCAAACGCCTCTTCTCCACCACGTGCTGTAGAACTTGAGGGACGGGGAGAAAGCGTTCCCGCGAGCACACCGCTGGGCCCCCCTACCACTCTAGCCCCCTTCCTCCAACGTATGCTGAAGTCCACCTAAGAGTTGGAGGTCTTGGAAGGCATGGAAGTGGGGTCACTTATGGAGTAAGTGGCCCAGGACTTTGGGAGGGCTCTCGGCGGGTCAAGCCTCCTCTTTAAAAAGATGCGCAAATCCCAACTTGACGCTGAGTGCCAGATGGTTCTTTTTTTTTCCCTTTTGCTAACACCTCAAATTTGTGAAATCTGCTCAGAAATTTTTGATGATGTATGTAATTTTCATTAAACAAAACAGTCAGCACAGAAATGTGAAAATAGGGGTTTCTGAAAACTGGAATAAAAAACAGAATGATATACCACAAAAACACAAAGGAGTTAATATAATGGAATTTGTATGGATCTAACACACAAATAAGAACTCAAAATAAAATTAAAAATTCACCAAAGGATCAACACAAAACAGATTTCAGATCAAACATTCAGACCAAAAACAAGAAACAAATAAATCTAGAAGAGTACTACTAGGATTTGATGACAAATATGGAAACACATGACTTAGACAAAACTTATGGATTCATAAAATGAAAAGACTCAAGAACATCATATGACCCAAATGAAATTTCAAGCAAGACTCAAATACCTAAACATAAAAACAGCAACAAAAATATATCAAGAATCCTACACAAAATTGAAAATAGATGTTCAAGCACAAGTTTGAACAAACCCACCGAATGAAATGAATAAACAAGCATTCAAATCATATTAAAACACAAAAAAACAGCAAGACAACTTGGAATAAAGATGAACAAATTGGAGAAAAGAAGAACTAAAAAAGAAAATGGAAAGAGATACTCATCTTTGAAGAACCATAGCTCTAGATACCAAATGATAGCCTTCCTATGAGCTCTTCTTTGGATTTTGGAATTCCTTGGTGATGATGGATGCGGAAGCTTATGAAGGAGGTGAGCAAGGCCTTCCTAGGAAGCATGGGTTCCTTGAAGGTGCATGAAGAGTGAGGAAATGGGGAGGTTCGGCCAGCCCCTTTGGTAGTGATGAAATGAAGACTAAAACCTAAGTGTTAGGCAATGAGTAGTTTATGGCACAATTTTGGTAGCATAACAATACTCTATTTAATCTTGAAAATACAATAGGTTGGCTCCTCCTTTTATAGGCTAAGGAGGACCATAAAGGTTAACCTAATGCTAAGCAAATGTACTCGAAATGAAATGCAAATGTCACACATAGGACTCATGGCCGGCCCTAGTTTTAGGAATGCTTATAGAAATGTAACAAAAGCAAGGTTAAACCCTCATGGAAACAAGTTTGTGCTATTTACACCACAACTAAGAGTAAGCTACTCTTGATGGGCCTTCATGTAACATGTACAAATATCTTTCTCTCCCATCCTTAGCTAGGTCAACGTTTTCATGTAGTCTTTTGGCCATGGACCTAGTAAATGGTCCTAGACGCTCTTCCCATGGCCCTAGACGCTCCTTCCATGGTCCTAGACACTCCTCTTCTTGCCCTAGATGCTCTTGGTGTGGCTTTGGATGCTCTTGTCTTGGCTATTGTGCGGTTATGCTTGGCCCTCTTCCATCATAAGTGAACCTCTCCTACCTTGTTAAAGAAAGGTGGAGAATAGTATGTGATGGAGAGAGGCCAAGCTCACCCCACCATGAAAGCCAAGGGCCAAGACTAGACCGTCTAGAACAACATGGAGAGCGTCTAGCACAAGACAAGGGGGAGCTACATGAGGAGCGTCTAGGAGGGAGCCTAGACCGTCTAGGACCTCTCACAAGGTCCATCATGGCCAAGCACATTCACGCCCAAATAAGTCAAGCCACGGATGGGAGGGAGAAGACCTTGTACATGCTACTTGGAGGCCCATTACGGGTAGCTTAGTAGAATAGTGTAGTGTAGAAAGCAAAACTTGCTCACTTAGGGGTGTGCTATCAAAAAGGTGCCCTTAGCAATAGAAGGAGGGGTGTGCTAGCAAATAGGTGCCTTTAGCAAAAGAAGGAGGGGTGTACTATCAAATGTTGCATTTTTGACCTATCTTCTAGAATATTAGGATGATGGTGTGGTTTGACTAAAGTCAATACCCTAGGCAGCCCCACTTTTTGTATTTCCATCCCTACCCTTTAAGCTTGCTCACCAAGGCTCCTAAATCTATAAATAATGAGGCCTACCTCATGTATTTTCAAGATTAATTTGAGTAAAGTTGTGCTGCCAAATTTGTGTCATACTTACTCCCTTGCCTAAATCTCTTGATTTATGGTTTTAATCTTCACTCCTTCACCACCAAAGAGAGCTGGCCAAACCTCTCTCATTTTCATACACATCATGCACCTTCAAGATCACCATCACTCCTAGGAGGGTCTTGCTCATTTAAACCATTGCTTCCGCACCATCTTCAACATCCAAGGAGAGCTCAACATGTGAAGGCCATCATTTGGTATCATGAGCATGGGGTTCTTCAAAGATGAGTAGTTCTTGGTCCTTTTTCATTTTGAGTTCTTCTTTAATCCTTGTTGTTCATCTTTGTTTTCCATACTTGTCTTGCTGTTTTTTTAATTTTTAATTTGCATTGGTGTGCTGTTTGGAAATTCCAATTGGTGCATCTTGTTCAATTGTTCTTGAGCAATCTTTGTGCAATTTTTGGTAGGATTCCATACACCTTTGTGTTGCTGTTTTTATTTTTAGGTATTTGAGTCTTGCTTGTTTTTATTTTCTTTTGGGTCATATGATGCTTTGAGTCTTTTTATTTTATGAATCCATATGTTTTGTCTAAGTCATGTGTTTCCAAATTTGTCATCAAAATCTTAGTGGTACTTGTTCTTGATGATTTGGTTTCTTGCTTTATTTTGGGTCCAGTTTTTATTTTGCTGTTTTGGATGATCTTTTGGTGCATTTTTCTTTTAGTTTGAGTTCATATTTGGGTGTTAGATCCACGCAAATTCCTATATCTTCACTCCATTGTGTTCTTGAAAAATTTTCTTTGCTGTTTTTGGTTCCAGCTTTAGGATCCCCTGTTTTCACTGCAACTGGCCTGGCTGTTTTTATGTGTTAAAATTAAATACGTCACAAGAAATTTATGAGCCTCTGGATTTGAGTCACTTGAGATCTTAGCAAAAGAATACAAAAAGAATCAGGTCAAAAAAACAAATAGAAAAAAAATGATAAATCATACAAAAAAAGTGTGCAATCTGTTGTTCCAGCTGGCGGAAAATGAGCACTGGTAGTAAAAAATTTATCAAAATTAATTGGTGCATGCGTTTGGCGTGAAACCAACTCCAAAAGTTTGTTAAGATCTTGACCTAATTGTGTCTCAAATTTCAAAAGCAAAGTCAGAATATCCAGCTCAGTACACACGTTTTAAGTGACGCTTTTTGTGCCAGGGAAACTTTTTCAGTAGTGCTGTTTTGGTTTTTCAAATCAATTCTAGTACCATTCTAGGATTCCTTTTGTGTGCCCACTTTATTTGTGTACCTTTTATTTGCTTGTCACATTTTATTGCAACTCTTCCTAGTTGTGTCACATTATAACTCCATTTGTGTGGTCCTATTTTTTTTGCAATTAATTTGTTTCTTGCTTTAATCCTTTGGCCTCTAAATTTGGTGCTGGAATTGTTTCTCAATTGGTGCCTATTTGAGTAGAAATTTAACTTGAGTGAGGTCTAGCTTGTGTGATAGGTGCTGGATTGGAGAATTAATTTCCTAATTCTAAGAGGAGCCAAAGCAAGGGCAGCAAACAAATATTACCCAAAAAAAAAAAAAACACCACAAACACTTGGAGGGCCCAACAAAGAAAAAGACAACCAAGGGAGTGCCAATAGCAAAACAAGGATCAACAAAAGGGGGTTTTGTTAATCTTCTTTGCAACTTAACCTTTTTAATTACTTCTTTAATTACGTGATTAGACGGTGAGTGTGTCTTCAAGGGCTCCAAGTGTCCAAGAAGCCTCACCTAGGGCCGACTAGTATAGACTTTAATTGGTTTAGCATGTGTTAATTGTTTTTAATTGTTTTCCTTGCTTAATTAATTACGTTTGCTAATTGTCTTTCCTTGTTTAAGTTTGTTAATTCTTTGCTTGGTTAATTAGCTAGTTTGCATTGTTTTCTTGCATCAAAAAGGATTTCTTCAACTTAATTGTGTTTTAAGTGGTTTACTAAGAGAAAACTTTGTGTGAAGACATTGAGGAATAGTCTTTGGCTAAGGCAAGGCTTGGTATTTAAGTAGTCCATTGTGACTCACCTCCCTTACCTGGAAGACTACCTTCTTTGACTTCCCTAAATTTTCTCAAGGTAAAATACTTCTACACACAAAGCTTTAGTCATGTCTTCTTCTTCTCATTCTCCAAAGCCTATTGAAAATGAATTAAAATCTATGAAAACTCTTTTGGAAGAAGTTTCACAAGCCGTGCAAATGATTTCTTTTTAGACAATTGGAGAATGAGTCTAAAATTAATGAGTTGACTAAAGCCCAAGAAGAGAAGTCACAAAAATCAAAAAAATCTCAAACTCATGCATCTCATTCACAAGTCTTAGAATGTATGACTACTACCAACCACCCCCTAGAAGAAATAGGCAAAGGGAGCAAGAGGGCCCAAGGGAGGTTAGAGTAGACCTACCTCATTTCCATGGTAAGGAGAGTGTAGAAACCTACCTAGATTGGGAGATGAAAGTAGAGCAACTCTTTGCTTGCCATAGGGTGAGTGAAGAACACAAGGTACCTCTAGCCACCCTTAGCTTCCAAGGGAACGCCATGTATTGGTGGACCTCTCTCGAAAGAGAAAGACGTCTTCATAGGGAACCTCCAATTGAATATTGGAATGACCTTAGGGGAGCCCTAAGACGTCGCCACATACCCTCATACTACCATAGGGAGTTGATGGACAAGCTCCAAAGACTCAGGCAAAACAATATGAGTGTTGAGGAGTATAGACAAAAAATGGAGCTCTACATGATGAGAGCCTCCATTAGAGAAGAGGAGCATATCACCATAGCTAGGTTCCTTAGTGGCCTCTCGCTTGAGATAAGGGATAGAGTAGAACTCCTTCCATACCAAGACTTGAATGACTTGGTCCAACTTTGCATTAAAGTTGAGCAACAAAATTTGCGCAAAACTTCAAGTCTAAAGGTTGGATCCTACTCTAACCTCTATCCCAAGAGAGAATATAGAAGGGAGGGTAGTACATCAAAAGAAAAACCTAGGGAAACTACCAAACCCTTAGCCAAAGATGCCTCCACCCCACCCATCCGAGCTAGGGACGTTAAGTGCTTTAAGTGCCATGGAAGAGGGCATGTGCAAGCACAATGCCCAAACCAAAGGACTTTGTTTTAGAAAGGTGTCGATGAATACACTAGTGGCGAGGATGAGCCAAGTGAAAGAGAGGAAGGGGGAGAGGATGAGAGGGTAGATCCATTAGAGGGAGAATTGCTAATGATTAGGAGAACCCTCAACAATCATCCTAGTGCATCTATGGAGACACAAAGAGAGAACATCTTTCACACAAGATGTAAAGTTTTAGAAAATATATGTTCTCTCATTGTGGATAGTGGATCAAGCTGCAATTGTTGTAGCTCTAGAATGATTGAAAAGCTCAATCTACAAGTAGTTCCTCATCCTAAGCCATACAAGTTGCAATGGATAAATGAGAATGGGGAACTAAGTGTAGATAAGCAAGTGGAAATCAAGTTTTCCATAGGGAACTACAAAGACAAGGTTTTATGTGATGTAGTGCCTATGGAAGCTTGCCATATTCTCTTAGGAAGACCATGGCAATTTGATAAAAAAACCTTGCATGATGGTCTTACTAATGAGATTTCCTTCACCCATAAGCATAAAAAGTTTGTACTTAGTCCTTTACCACATTCCCAAGTGGTGAAAGATCAAATACAAATGAAAGAAAAGAGGGATGAGGAAAAGAAAAAGAAAAGAGAGCTTGAAAAAGAAAAGGTCCTTAGGGATAGGAAGGAGAGGGAGAAGAGTGTTCCTTCCCCCAAGGTTGCTCAACAAGAGAAGCCTTGTGAAAACATCTTGGAAAATTTGCTTCTTGTTGAACAACCAAGCCTTGTCTTTTGTAAAGGAACACTTGCATGCACTGCCACAAGTAGTGAACTTATGAGTCTACCTCCTAAAGTAGAAAAACTTTTAAGTGAATTTGATGATGTATTCTCTAATGAGGGGCCCAATGGACTCCCTCCCATTAGAGGTATAGAACACCAAATTGACTTGATTCCGGGGGCAAGCCTACCAAATAGGCCCGCCTATAGAACTAACCCCGAGGAGACCAAGGAGATAGAGTCACAAGTTCAAGACTTGTTGGAGAAGGGTTGGGTTCAAAAGAGCCTAAGCCCTTCTGCTGTACCTGTATTGTTGGTGCCCAAAAAAGATGGAAAATGGCGCATGTGTTGTGATTGTAGAGCAATCAACAACATCACCATCAAGTATAGGCATCCAATCCCAAGGCTTGATGAATTGCATGGGTCCACCATGTTTTCCAAAATTGACCTTAAAAGTGGATATCACCAAATTAGAATTAAAGAAGGTGATGAGTGGAAAACTGCTTTTAAGACCAAATTTGGACTATATGAATGGTTAGTGATGCCTTTTGGACTCACTAAAGCACCTAGCACTTTCATGAGGCTTATGAATCATGTCTTTAGGGATTGCATAGGTAAGTATGTAGTAGTCTATTTTGATGATATCTTAGTATATAGTCAAAGCCTAGAGTCCCACCTAAGTCACCTTAGGGAGGTTCTTTTAGTGCTTAGGAAAAATAGTTTGTTTGCCAATATAGATAAATGCACTTTTTGTGTAGATAGTGTAGTGTTTTTAGGTTTCATAGTCAACCAAAAGGGGGTGCATGTTGACCCCGAGAAAATCAAAGCCATCCAAGAGTGGCCCACTCCACAAAATGTAAGTGATGTAAGAAGTTTCCATGGGTTAGCTAGCTTTTATAGAAGGTTTGTGCCTAATTTTTCAAGTCTAGCTTCTCCTTTGAATGAACTTGTGAAAAAGAATGTTGCATTTTGTTGGAATGATAAGCATGAGCAAGCCTTCCAAAGGCTAAAAGCTCAACTCACCAATGCACCAATTCTAGCTCTCCCAAATTTTTCCAAAACTTTTGAGATAGAATGTGATGCATCGGGAGTAGGCATAGGTGCGGTATTATTGCAAGGTGGTCACCCCATTGCATATTTTAGTGAAAAACTCCATGGTGCCACCCTCAATTACCCCACCTATGACAAAGAGCTTTATGCTCTTGTGAGAGCCCTAAAGACTTGGGAACACTACCTTGTGACCAAAGAATTTGTAATCCATAGTGATCACGAGTCTTTAAAATATCTAAAGGGCCAACACAAGCTCAACAAGAGACATGCTAAATGGATGGAATTTCTTGAACAATTTCCTTATGTAATCAAGTACAAGAAAGGAAGCACCAATATAGTGGCCGATGCTCTTTCAAGACGGCACACACTCTTTTCAAAATTGGGTGCTCAAATTCTTGGATTTGATCACATAAGAGAGCTTTATCAAGATGATCAAGAATTTTCATCCATCTATGCCCAATGTCAACATAGAGCGCAAGGAGGTTACTATGTGTCCGAGGGATATCTTTTTAAAGAAGGAAAACTTTGCATTCCCCAAGGCACACATAGGAAACTCCTTGTCAAAGAATCACATGAGGGGGGACTCATGGGCCATTTTGGAGTTGATAAGACTCTAGACATTTTGAAAGTAAAATTTTGTTGGCCACACATGAGGAAAGATGTCCAAAGACATTGTTCTAGATGCATAGCATGTTTGAAAGCAAAATCTAGAGCAATGCCTCATGGACTCTACACTCCCTTGCCGATTGCAAATGCTCCTTGGGAAGACATTAGCATGGATTTCATTTTAGGACTCCCTAGGACTGCAAGAGGCCATGACTCTATCTTTGTGGTAGTGGACCGTTTTAGCAAAATGTCCCATTTTATTCCATGCCACAAGGTAGATGATGCTCAAAAATATTTCTAGGCTCTTCTTTAGAGAAGTGGTGAGACTCCATGGTATACCTAGAAGTATAGTGTCCGATAGAGATCCCAAGTTTATAAGCCACTTTTGGAAAACTCTTTGGAGTAAACTTGGAACAAGACTACAATTTTCCACTTCTTGTCATCCTCAAACGGATGGTCAAACCGAAGTAGTCAATAGATCTCTAGGAACTATGCTTAGGGCTATCATGAAGGGAAACCACAAGTCTTGGGATGAGCACCTTCCCCACATTGAGTTTGCTTATAATAGAGTAGTTCACAAGACTACTAATGCTTCTCCTTTTGAAGTAGTATATGGATTTAATCCTCTCACACCTATGGACTTGTTATCCCTTCCTAATCCACAAGATTTTGTGCATAAGGAAGGAGCAATCAAGGCCGATTTTGTTAAGAAAATTCATGAGAAGGTTAAGCTTCAAATACAACAACAAAATGAGAAGTATGCAAAATACCACAATAAGGGGAAGAGGGAAATGATTTTTGAGGAAGGAGACTTAGTTTGGCTTCATCTTCGAAAAGATAGATTTCCCACTCAAAGGAAGTCCAAACTAAGTCCCCGAGGAGATGGACCCTTTCAAGTCCTCAAGAGAGTCAACAACAATGCATACAAGTTGGACCTACCTCTTGAATATGGAGTTCATGACACATTTAATGTAATTGACCTATCTCCATTTGTAGGTACCAATGAAGACTTGGATTTGAGGACAAATCCTTTCCAAGGGGGAGGGGATGATGGAGAGAGGCCAAGCTCACCCCACCATGAAAGCCAAGGGCCAAGACTAGACCGTCTAGAACAACATGGAGAGCGTCTAGCACAAGACAAGGGGGAGCTACATGAGGAGCGTCTAGGAGGGAGCCTAGACCGTCTAGGATCTCTCACAAGGTCCATGGCCAAGCACATTCACGCCCAAATAAGTCAAGCCACGGATGGGAGGGAGAAGACCTTGTACATGCTACTTGGAGGCCCATTACGGGTAGCTTAGTAGAATAGTGTAGTGTAGAAAGCAAAACTTGCTCACTTAGGGGTGTGCTATCAAAAAGGTGCCCTTAGCAATAGAAGGAGGGGTGTGCTAGCAAATAGGTGCCTTTAGCAAAAGAAGGAGGGGTGTACTATCAAATGTTGCATTTTTGACCTATCTTCTAGAATATTAGGATGATGGTGTGGTTTGACTAAAGTCAATACCCTAGGCAGCCCCACTTTTTGTATTTCCATCCCTACCCTTTAAGCTTGCTCACCAAGGCTCCTAAATCTATAAATAAGGAGGCCTACCTCATGTATTTTCAAGATTAATTTGAGTAAAGTTGTGGTGCCAAATTTGTGCCATACTTACTCCCTTGCCTAAATCTCTTGATTTATGGTTTTAATCTTCACTCCTTCACCACCAAAGAGAGCTGGCCAAACCTCTCTCATTTTCATACACATCATGCACCTTCAAGATCACCATCACTCCTAGGAGGGTCTTGCTCATTTAAACCATTGCTTTCGCACCATCTTCAACATCCAAGGAGAGCTCAACATGTGAAGGCCATCAGTATGGTTCCAAGAAAGTCCTCTCTGGCTTAGTGGCCAAGGTTAAGGCACGTAAGTGAGCTTCTCCTACCTTGTTAAAGAAAGATGGAGAATGGTATGTGATGGATTGTTCTTCATGACCATTTGTTCTTCTTGAAATATGAGGTAAAAAGGTGGTGGAAGCTATGGATGATATGGGTCAAGGATGGCTCATATAGAGCTATGGGTTCCTTGTAGGTGCATGAAAGGTGTGGAGAGTGATAGGTTAGGCCAAATCACTTGGAGGAAGGTGAAGATGAAGATCAAAGTGTCTAACCTAGAGAGACTAGATAAAGAGAAGAAGCTAGCATAATTTTGGCAGCATTTACTCATAAATTGATCTTAAAAAAACATGAGCCAAAGCACCCTATTTATAGGAGATGGTGCCTTGGAGAGTAAGGAGCAAGGGTAGGATGGGGAATACATAAAAGAGGGGGCTGCTAGGGTGTTGACTAAAGGTCAATGCAGCCCCTTAGCATGCTTCTAGAAGGTAGGGCTACATTCCTACCCTAAAAGGCCTAGGTACAAGCTAAATTGTTAAATACACCCCCTATTGTGCTAAATGAACCCTACTATACTGAAATTACAAATAAACTGAAATTAATTGATGCTCAGCTCCCATGGCTTGGGCTCTACTCCTTGTGGTCCTCTGAGGGGTCTTTGAATATGTAAAGAAAAGTTTCTCTGCCATCAGTAGCAGAGTCCCAATCTTCTTAAATACTCTTTTCCATGGACCTAGTTGTTGGGCCTGAGCTTGGGCTTAGGCTTGGGCTTGGGCCTCTTCCATCATCCCCTCCTTCTTGAGAGGATCTGTCCTCAGATCTACAGGGTTGATCTCAAACAGCAGCCTTATTCCTGCTTTGAAAACTATGCTCGGCCTCCAGGATCAAATATTAACCTACAGTAAACATTAAAGAAAAGTGAGATAAGAAAATTAAGACTAGTGTATTCAAATAAAATAGTAAGAAAATAAGGCCCTTTGCTATTTTTATAAAAGTTTTGTTTGAAAGAAATAGGGCCCTTTTCAAAAATATTTTTGCTTCCTTTGTGTTGTTCATTGCCCAAGATAAGCAACAACATCACAAAGTGTTGTTTTTGTGATTTTTGAGAATAAGAGTAAGCATCATGATTCAAAGGAAAAGAAGAGTTCAAAGTATTGCAATCCCCCTTTAAGGGTTCTTTTGCCACTATGCTTGTAGGAGGTGTTGTAAGATACTCTTCATTCTTTCTAGATTCCACTTCTTCTTTTTCAAACAACCCCTCACTTGGCTTTTCTGTGGAGGAAAGGTTCATATCTATATCTGGTTCAGCTTCAGAAACAGATTTTTCTTCAAGCATATTCTCATAAGGGTTTTCTATGAAAAAAGAATTTAAGTCAATGTCTGGTTCTACTCCAAACAAAGGATTTTTTGTACTTTCCTTTTCTTTCATCACTTTTTCTCTCTTTTCTTTCTCTTCTCTATCTTTCCTTTCATTATCCTCTCTTTCTCTTTTGTCTTTCTCATTTTCTCTCTTTATTTTCATTTCTACTCGGTCCTTTATCACTTGTGAAGGTGTTAAAGGATAGAGTACAAACTTTTTCTCCCTATGGGTAAAATTTATCTCGTTGGTAAGACCATTATGGATGGTTTTCTTGTCAAATTGCCATGGTCTTCCCAATAAGATGTGGCAGGCTTCCATGGGTACTACATCACATAAAATCTCATCTTTATAGTTCCCCACAGAAAGACTGATTTTTACCCGCTTATCTACAGTTAATTCCCCATCTTCATTTATCCACTGAAGTTTGTAAGGTTTTGGATGAGGTATTAATTGTAGATTAAGCTTTTCAACCATCCTAGTGCTACAACAATTGCAACAAGAGCCACTATCCACAATGAGAGAACAAATGTTTTCTGAAACTTTACATCTAGTATGAAAGATGTTCTCTCTCTGTGTTTCATGGTTCACACTGGGTTGATTGTTGAGGGTTCTTCTAATCATCATTAATTCTCCCTCACAAGGATATGCCCCCTCACTACTTTCCTTCTCTTCTTCCCCACTAGACTCTTCATCTTGGCTGCTATACTCATCCCTCCCTCTTAAGATCATGGTTCTCCTATTTGGGCACTGGGATGTTATATGGCCTCTACCAAGACACTTGAAGCACTCGATGTCTCTACTGCGGGGTTGTGAGGTAGACACATCTTTTCCTACACTCTTGGGATTTTCTTTGGATTTATCCTTTGAAAAACTATCCTCCCTTTCTCTTCTATACTCTTTCTTGGGATAAGAGTTAGAGTAAGAACTCTCCTTGTGACTTGATCCCTTTCTCAAATTTTGTTGTTTAACTTTTATACAAAGTTGGATCAAGTCATTCAAGTCCCTGTAGGGCAAAAGTTCTACTTTATCCCTTATCTCAAGATTGAGACCACTCAGGAACCTAGCTATGGTGGTGGTGGCTTCTTCCCTAATAAAGGCTCTCATCATGTAGAGCTCCATCTTTTGCCTATACTCCTCTACACTCATGTTTTCCTGTTGGAGTCTTTGGAGCTTGTCCATTAACTCCCTATTGTAGTATGAAGGGATATGGCGGCGTCTCAGGGCTCCCTTAAGGTCATTCCAATATTCTATGGGAGGGTCCTTGTGGAGGCGCCTATCTCTCTCTAGGGTTGTCCACCAATACATAGCGTTTCCTTGAAAGCTTAAAGTGGCTAAGGGTACTTTCCTTTCCTCACTAACATGATGGCAAGCAAAAAGTTGTTCTACTTTCATTTCCCATTTTAGGTATGTTTCAACATTTTCCTTTCCATAAAAATGAGGTAAGTCTACCCTAGTCTCTTTTAGGTGGCTTTCTCTCTTAGTTCTTCTAGGTGGAGGTTGATAATAATCATTTACTCTCAGACTCCCCTCAACATGTGAGTCACTCGACCTAGAACTAGACGCATGTGATGCATGTGATTTTTTTAATTTTCGAATGTATTCATCTTTTTCTCTAACAATCCTCAACTCCTCTTCCAAAACTGCAAGATGGGCATCTCTTTCTTTTTTATCTTCCAAAAGTTTAGCCTCATGTTGCAATTGTCTTAGTGATAGTGATTGAAAATCTCTAGCCAATTGTTTCAAAAGAGATTTTGTGGATTTTCTATCACTTTCACTATGACTTGAAGAATGAGTAGACGTGTTTAGGGTTTGTGATAAAAGTAATTTTCAAAAAGAAAGATAAGTGGAGTGAAGTAGGTAATTTCCCAGGAAAGGGAGGTGGATCACTAGGATCTCTTAAGTACCAAGCCTTTCCTTAGCTAGATACTATCCCACAACACTTTCACAAACCTTTCTCTAAGCAATTTACTTAGAGCACAATCAAAGATAAAAACAAAATTTTTTATGCAAGAAAAAAATATGTAAAGTAATAAAACACAAATGAAAATTGCTATCTAGAAAGCTTTTAAAACTAGTCGAATCCTAAGGTGAGGCTTCTTGGCACTTTGGAACCTTGAAGACACACTCACCGTCTAAGACGTATTAATCCACTAATTAATCAATGTCCTTGCAAATTACAACTCAAAGAAATACAAAGAAATTAGGTTAACAAATTTTGATGCACAAAAATTTAAAGTCCTATTCTATGCACTCCTTCACTTGTAGCTCCTTTGTGTATATTTGTGTATTTTTCAATGAGGTTGCTGTTGTCCCTTGCTTTGTCTCCTTAGGTTATTCAACCTTAAATCTTTAATCCAGCTCCTCTTTAGTGATATGGCTTTCACCAAAACAAAATTTTAGCTCCACACTCACCAAAGCACTTTTTAGGTCAAATCCACCAAAGAGAGGTCAAGCAAGTTTTAAAGCAACAAAACTCAAATTTAAAATCAAGGACTACTGCAAATGGAGTTGATATTTGACAAGACTTGAAAGAGTATTCAATAAAATTTGACAAGCAAAAAATTAAGGCACACAAGAAAAGGTAGCACACAAAGTGGAATCCTAGTGAATCGAACTAGAATAGATGAATAAAACCAAAACAGCACTACAGAATTTTTTGTGTAAAATTTTTCACAACTTTCCAATTTTATGCTGGACAGAATACTTAAAATTTGAGCTTGAAATTTTAACCACAGAAACTTCAATGTTTTATCTCAATATAGGCGTTTGAATTTCACCAAAACAGTGAGCCAAATAATTGTAATAATTTTTCCGAAATCACTGCCGCGTCAGCGTTTTTTCAGAGTCAGGATTTTTGCACTCTGTTCGTATTTCATTTATCATTTTTTTTGTATTTTGAATTTTGATGTGCTTCTTTTTTTCACTTTTTCTTAACACATCAAACTACTCAAATACAAAATTTCAGGTTTTTTTACCAACAAATGTAATTTCTGGGAACGATTCCAGCCAGAACAGTAGCAGTGAAAACAGAGAAATCCTAACTTGGAATATTAGAAAACGGTAAAGAAACTTCAAAAACACAATGGAAATGATTGGAAACGAACTTGTATGGAACTAACACACAAGTATGAACTCAAATATGAAAATATAAAAGGCACCAAAGCTTCAAAACCAGAAATATAAACTGCACTCAAAACAAAATCAAGCAACCAAATCAACAATAAAAGGCACCACTTGGAATTTATGACATTGTAGGATGAACATGACTTTGACAAAACTTGTATGGATTCAAAAATCAAAATGACTCAACCACAAACACTTTGCACCGATTAAAAACATCAATAAGACTCAAATAAAATAAAAATAGAACAGCCAACACAAAAGGAACCTAAAACAGTTTGAAAATGGAAGTTCAAGATCAAGTTGAACCAAAAATACCAAATAGAAATTTAAAAACAGCAACACCAACTTAAAAAGAAATTAAAAACAGCAAGTCATTTAAGGATATGATGAACAACAAGGAATAAAGAAGAAGACTAAAAAAAAAAAAAATGAAGAGAACACTTATCTCTTGAAGAACCAAAGCTCTAGATACCAAATGATGGATTGTTCTTCATGACCATTTGTTCTTCTTGAAATATGAGGTAAAAAGGTGGTGGAAGCTATGGATGATATGGGTCAAGGATGGCTCATATAGAGCTATGGGTTCCTTGTAGGTGCATGAAAGGTGTGGAGAGTGATAGGTTAGGCCAAATCACTTGGAGGAAGGTGAAGATGAAGATCAAAGTGTCTAACCTAGAGAGACTAGACAAAGAGTAGAAGCTAGCATAATTTTGGCAGCATTTACTCATATAAATTGATCTTAAAAAAACATGAGCCAAAGCACCCTATTTATAGGAGATGGTGCCTTGGAGAGTAAGGAGCAAGGGTAGGATGGGGAATACATAAAAGAGGGGGATGCTAGGGTGTTGACTAAAGGTCAATGCAGCCCCTTAGCATGCTTCTAGAAGGTAGGGCTACATTCCTACCCTAAAAGGCCTAGGTACAAGCTAAATTGTTAAATACACCCCCTATTGTGCTAAATGAACCCTACTCTACTGAAATTACAAATAAACTGAAATTAATTGATGCTCAGCTCCCATGGCTTGGGCTCTACTCCTTGTGGTCCTCTGAGGGGTCTTTGAATATGTAAAGAAAAGTTTCTCTGCCATCAGTAGCACAGTCCCAATCTTCTTAAATACTCTTTTCCATGGACCTAGTTGTTGGGCCTGAGCTTGGGCTTAGGCTTGGGTTTGGGCCTCTTCCATCAGTATGGTTCAAAGTAAAGTCCTTCGTGGCTTCATAGCCGAGGCCAAGGCATGTAAGTGAACCTCTCCTACCTTGTTAAAGAAAGGTGGAGAATAGTATGGTTCCAAGTGTAACATCCCGCAAAATTCTTTTCATATTTATATAATAAAATAAGCGTAGACATTTATTTATAAAATCAACATATGTATATATATTGAAAGTACATCATCCCATACATTGTATCTCAAAAAGAAACGTCCCTCTAATAGGGGTTTTAATACATTCCATCAACTGTTTCGAAATAAAACCAAAATACAGTATAAAAAGAAAACAGGCGATCTCTTCCTCCAACTGCTCACTGAGGAGCTCGACTACCTGCAACATCATCTGCTCCCGTGTAAAATACACGATCATCACAGTTTTAAGAAAAACAGCCACAGAACAAAAACGTAGGGTAAGCTAGATATTTTAAAGAGAATTTAGATATGAAACTTTAAAATCAAGACAAAACAAATTTAAGACACCCACGTAAAACCATCAATTTCCCATTCATTTCACACACTTCACAATTTCATCAAGAGTTATTTGTTTCACATAAAACATCAAATGCCTATCAAATCTCAATATTTCGCTTTCTCACGTCCGACTTCCACGGACTCACCACACATAGACACATACCACACCACTGTAAAGTCCACACAGGACAGGTAATGAAGTCCACACAGAACAACTGATGAAGTCCACACAGGACAGCTAATGAAGTCCACACAGGACGGCTGATGAAGTCCACACAGGACAGCTACTGAAGTCCACACAGGACAGCTACTGAAGTCCACACAGGACAGCTACTTAACATCAATTCACCCAATGCACCATACAACACTTAAACGAACACAGCAACAATCATTCCACGGTTCAGATTTTCGAATATCACATGCATTTCACATTTAAATCTCAAACAGTCTCAACGACACTAAAACAGGGGAGTTCGAAATAAATAATAACACAGGCGATCACGTCCAAAACAGGGGATTTCGAAATCTGTATTTAAAACCGGCGATCACGTCGCCCAAACACATAAGAACAGAACATCATGAAAAAGGGGTTTAAAACCGGCGACCACGTCGCCCAAACACATAGAACAGCGCATCGCGAAAAGAATACGAAACCGGCGACCACGTCACCCTCACTTCAGAAACAGCTAGCCTACGGCTTTTATTGAAAATAAAGCTAGCTTCCCTTACCTGGACTTGCGTAAACTTCACTAAGAGCTCCAACCCAACGAGCTTCAAGGATGCTTTAACTCTGTTTTAGCATCTGGTTTGGAGGACTTGCAGAGAACCTCCCAAGTGTCCAAGGGCAGTCGTCGCTTGTCTACTGGTGCTTGAGGTTGCCTGAATCGCAGCGCGAAGAGGAGAAAAGAGAGGGATGAAGATGCACTCACTCTTTCACTCTTGAGCCACTGCAACGTTCTTTGCCTCCCCGCAGTGGGTTTTTGAATCCAAGCCTACTTGTCCACGCATGCTGCTCCCACCACCCCCTCTGCAGGAAAGCCTGAGTGTACGTTTCACTGAACAGTACAGCCACGGTTGTCTCTTGCGCATGCCAACTTTCTGATGTCACTATTCTGAACCACCCTTTTTGTCTACGTGGCGCGCCTGCAGGACGTTTCATGCTGGGAGTCTGGGTCCCACTTTAACTGTGTGAAACACGACATCGCGCGATAACCTTCCACCGATGACTCATCCTGGCGAACGACCGATGTCTCTCCCTGCAAAGACCGATGTCTCTCTCTGGAAGACGACCGATGTCTCTCCCTGCATGACGACCGATGTCTCTCCCTGCATGACGACCGATGTCTCTCCCTGCATGACGACCGATGTCTCTCTCTGGAAGACGACCGATGTCTCTCCCTGGCGATGCCCGCATGCCTCACGCCCTGGCGACGTCCGCATGCCTCTCGCGCGCTGGCGATATCCTCATGTCTCGCGCCCTGGCGATGACTGATGACAATCGCCACGCCTGGCTGAAGGTTCTTCATCCCACAATGTTACGTCCAAGGTATCACCTCCACATGATTACCTCACGATAAAGTCATCGCACCTGACTACTTGGTTAATAAAATGGTCAGCCGACCGACCTCTACCAGCTCTTTGTATTTTAAATAATAACATCTTCTGAAATTATTTAAATATAACACTTTTATTCCAATTAAAGTTTCTAGGTCCTTACATTCTCCCCAACAAGAAAAATTTTCGTCCTCGAAAATTGAATTACAAGGAAAAGAGGTAGGGATAGGCTTCTCTCATGGTTTCTTCTAACTCCCAAGTTGAATCCCCTGATCTGTCATTTCATTGGTTGAAGTGGAGACTTGCAGACCAGAAAACCTGTCTCAAATACTTGATCCTTAAAACTCCTAATTCCTCTTGTTTTAGATGTCCTTCATTGGCATGAACTGATCTGCGATGACTTGGGTGACATCAACATTATTATTCTGTCTAGAAACTGCAGAGATGGAGTTTCTTCCAGGATTTTCATTTTTCAGTTCAGAAACAACCGGTTTGTAGCTTGGCTTCACATTAGACACCGTTTCTTGTCAAACCGATGGTGGAACAGCAAAAACTTGAGGGAGCACGGTCTCTTGGCACCCCTCTGGTTCATCTCTTCTTTGATTACTAATAGCAGATCAGGAAAAACCCACCCCTTTAACAGATGGTTGGGATTTCAGAGCTGCTAACTCAGGAATTCCAATGGATACATCCATATTAGCATTGCATGGGCTCTCAAGGTGCTCAGTATTCAACACGCAGATCATAAATCCCTCACTGTGTTCAGGGTGAGGACTTGTTGCCACAGCTGACAATGCAGCAGTGTTTTTAGGATCAGAAACGAAACGCTGACCACCACAACTGCCCATTTAAAGGATTAGCTGTAAATCCCATCCCATTAGAAACACAAGGCACGGAAAGTTCTGCTTCCACATCCAACTTTCTGCAATTTACTAACATCGCTAGAAGAACTCAACATCATCATAACACGGCTTACCCTTATTCTTATCCATAGCCATTACCTCCTTCCCTTCTACATTCACAGGCAGAACTGCATCCTCATTTGCCAAGTTCAGGAGATCTACGGCATCAGAAGCCTTTAGTCTCAACCCACCATTTCCATACTCATCTTTCGAATCACGATCAACAAAACAGCATCCATTCTGCGTGAAGCTTTCTCTCTTATCCCAGTAACTTCTCTACCTAGTATTTTTCAGCAAATTTCTCTGTCTAATTGAACTTTAGACATAAATACAATATCTCATCTTTCCTTTTAAGCTTGTGGTTAAGCTAGAGCCATCTCATGCTGTTTCATCGACATAACCATCTTCCAAGCTTCAATTAAAAGAAAATTCATTCTTTCATTCTTGGAAGTTAACCCTGGTACTTCCCATGGATACACATGCTTAAGTCTTTAAACCCTCAACTTATTTACTCTCCATAACTTATATGTAGCTGAAACTAAACCTTGGTACAACTAAATCTAACTTACACTTGCTTCTTTAATTCCATCAACTCTGCTGGAGCCATTGACACTGGTCCAGCTCCAGGTACCAAAACAATAGAGAATTCCATCTCTCTCTTAGGAGGTAGTCCAGGTATTTCTTCTGGAAATACATCCATGAAATCCTTCACCACATGTATACTGCCCATATCTTCATCATTCTTCACTCCCCCTTGAGCTAGGATCACAAGGCACGTCGCCCCTTCTTTCAACTCCGACCATACATGCTGAGCAGATATCATATCTGTCTCTTGGAGATCTGGAAACACCACTTCCTGCCTACTGCAATCTATGAGAATGTGATTGGCAGATAACTAATCCATTCCCAGGATAACATCCAGATCCTGAAGAGGTAGACAGATCAAATTCACTTTGAACCTGCGTCCCTCTACTATCACTGGACATTCAGAGCAAACTGGGGAGGTCAAAACCTGTCCTGATGCAGGTGTAGAGATCAACCGTTCAAACGACAGCTCCTTCACTAGAAGGCCCAGTTCGGTTGCACACCGATTTGACACAAAAGAGTGTGTCGCTCCAGAATCAAACAAAACTCTAACGTATCTACCAGCTATAAACAAGCACCTTGTACTAGGTTACCTGACTGAGATGCCTCCGCTCCAGACATGGCAAACACTCTCCCTGCTGCCTGAGGTCTGCTGCCTTCGTTCCTCAACTGCTGGGAACCACTGGGTTGAGTCGCCCTATTCCCGTTAGGACACTCTCTAGCAAGGTGTCCCGTCTCTCGGCAGATGTAGCATCTTCTCCCTGAATCTCTCTTGGGGCACACATTGGATGTGTGTGGTCCACCACAATGGAAACATCTGAGTTTCCAGGGCTGTTGCTGCTGAAACTGGGGAGGTGCTGCTTCTGCCCTATGCTGTGGAGGTCTCGCATAAGGCTTATTCTGCTGTTGCTGCACCTTGGCCTTCCCATTGGAAGAACCCCCTGGGTATGACCTGATCACCCGGGAGTCACTCTTCTCCAGTGTCTCCACCATCTTCGCCTTCTCCACTAAGGCGTGAAATTCTCTTATGCACATAGGTGCTATGGTCCTCTTCAGCTCATGCTTCAGTCCTTCTTCAAATTTCCTACACCTCCAAGCCTCAGAGGTCGCCTGGGTATAGAATCGGGCGAGGTACTCAAACCGAGCAGCATAAGCATTCACTGACATCTCCCCCTGCTCCAACCTGAGGAATTCTGCTTCCTTCGCAAACCTTGCACTATCTGGGAAGTATTTTTCCAGAAATCTCACCCTGAAGCTCTCCCAGTCTAAAACATCAGCTTTGGCTTCCATCATCTGCTGAGCTCCCATCCACCAGAACTCGGCTTCTCCAGATAGCAGATAGGTGGCGAATACCAATTTCTTCTCTTCAGGGCAGGAGGTCGCCCTAAAGATTTTCTCCAACTCCCTGACCCACTGATCTGCTTGATCAGGGGTAGCATTCCCACTGAACTTGGGTGGGTTGTGCCTCATGAACTCGGTCAGTCCCATCTGTTCCTGAGGCTGACCGACGTGAGAAGTTGTTTCAGCCGACCGAGCAGTTTCCCAATGGTGCATTGCAGCTTGATGATTTTGAGCCATTGCTGCATTCTGTTGTTGGATAGCACTCGCCATCATCTCAATGGCCCTGGCGATCTGGCCCATTTCCGAAGAAGGTTGGGGAGGGGTAGGAGGTCTACGTGCCATCTTCTGTGTAAGATTAGGAAACTATTATTCTCTAATCATATTCCTATAAAATGAACTTGATGAGGAATCAATTCATTTAGAAGACCACATCTAGGTCTTACAAAGGCCAGCATCTCAAATTCATCAAGAATTTTGAGTTTATCAGCCGATCATGATACTTACAGCAGCAAGCATAACACCAAAACAGCCACTGGTATAAAACCATCAGTCCAAACAACCACTTTCAATCAATTACAAAGACACTCAACAAAGTGAAATAATTCACACCAGAATCCAATATATGCTAAACATCAAACTTTCAGGACTAAGATTGAGAATCATCTTGATCCAGTTATGAGTGTGCACCCTCACTACTTTATCAAGATCCTTTCATTCTTAATACTAAAATTTTCAGTTAGGGCATATATTCACTAAAGCACACACAAAATTTCAATACAAAAACGTTTGAAAACCTTTCACTATAGTTTTTATTTAAAACTCAATTAAATTTTATGAGCAGAAGAAACACAATGGATCCACAGCCCTCAGGTCATCCTAAGGACGAACTGCTCTGATACCATTAATGTAACATCCCGCAAAATTCTTTTCATATTTATATAATAAAATAAGCGTAGACATTTATTTATAAAATCAACATATGTATATATATTGAAAGTACATCATCCCATACATTGTATCTCAAAAAGAAACGTCCCTCTTATAGGGGTTTTAATACATTCTATCAACTGTTTCGAAATAAAACCAAAATACAGTATAAAAAGAAAACAGGCGATCTCTTCCTCCAACTGCTCACTGAGGAGCTCGACTACCTGCAACATCATCTGCTCCCGTGTAAAATACACGATCATCACAGTTTTAAGAAAAACAGCCACAGAACAAAAACGTAGGGTAAGCTAGATATTTTAAAGAGAATTTAGATATGAAACTTTAAAATCAAGACAAAACAAATTTAAGACACCCACGTAAAACCATCAATTTCCCATTCATTTCACACACTTCACAATTTCATCAAGAGTTATTTGTTTCACATAAAACATCAAATGCCTATCAAATCTCAATATTTCGCTTTCTCACGTCCGACTTCCACGGACTCACCACACATAGACACATACCACACCACTGTAAAGTCCACACAGGACAGGTAATGAAGTCCACACAGAACAACTGATGAAGTCCACACAGGACAGCTAATGAAGTCCACACAGGACGGCTGATGAAGTCCACACAGGACAGCTACTGAAGTCCACACAGGACAGCTACTGAAGTCCACACAGGACAGCTACTGAAGTCCACACAGGACAGCTACTTAACATCAATTCACCCAATGCACCATACAACACTTAAACGAACACAGCAACAATCATTCCATGGTTCAGATTTTCGAATATCACATGCATTTCACATTTAAATCTCAAACAGTCTCAACGACACTAAAACAGGGGAGTTCGAAATCAATAATAACACAGGCGATCACGTCCAAAACAGGGGATTTCGAAATCTGTATTTAAAACCGGCGATCACGTCGCCCAAACACATAAGAACAGAACATCATGAAAAAGGGGTTTAAAACCGGCGACCACGTCGCCCAAACACATAGAACAGAGCATCGCGAAAAGAATACGAAACCGGCGACCACGTCACCCTCACTTCAGAAACAGCTAGCCTACGGCTTTTATTGAAAATAAAGCTAGCTTCCCTTACCTGGACTTGCGTAAACTTCACTAAGAGCTCCAACCCAACGAGCTTCAAGGATGCTTTAACTCTGTTTTAGCGTCTGGTTTGGAGGACTTGCAGAGAACCTCCCAAGTGTCCAAGGGCAGTCGTCGCTTGTCTACTGGTGCTTGAGGTTGCCTGAATCGCAGCGCGAAGAGGAGAAAAGAGAGGGATGAAGATGCACTCGCTCTTTCACTCTTGAGCCACTGCAACGTTCTTTGCCTCCCCGCAGTGGGTTTTTGAATCCAAGCCTACTTGTCCACGCATGCTGCTGCCACCACCCCCTCTGCAGGAAAGCCTGAGTGTACGTTTCACTGAACAGTACAGCCACGGTTGTCTCTTGCGCATGCCAACTTTCTGATGTCACTATTCTGAACCACCCTTTTTGTCTACGTGGCGCGCCTGCAGGACGTTTCATGCTGGGAGTCTGGGTCCCACTTTAACTGTGTGAAACACGACATCGCGCGATAACCTTCCACCGATGACTCATCCTGGCGAACGACCGATGTCTCTCCCTGCATGACGACCGATGTCTGTCTCTGGAAGACGACCGATGTCTCTCCCTGGCGATGCCCGCATGCCTCACGCCCTGGCGACGTCCGCATGCCTCTCGCGCGCTGGCGATATCCTCATGTCTCGCGCCCTGGCGATGACTGATGACAATCGCCACGCCTGGCTGAAGGTTCTTCATCCCACAATGTTACGTCCAAGGTATCACCTCCACATGATTACCTCACGATAAAGTCATCGCACCTGACTACTTGGTTAATAAAATGGTCAGCCGACCGACCTCTACCAGCTCTTTGTATTTTAAATAATAACATCTTCTGAAATTATTTAAATATAACACTTTTATTCCAATTAAAGTTTCTAGGTCCTTACACCAAGAATGTCCTCCGTGGCTTAACGTCCAAGGCTGAGGCACGTAAGTGAGCCTTTCCTACCTTGTTAAAGAAAGGTGGAGAATAGTATGGTTCCAAGTAAAGACCTGCATGGCCTAACAGCCGAGGTCGAGGCACATAAAAGTCCTCTTCCTCAACTTTTTATAGTGAGGTTGAGGCAAGATTAAAAAGCTCTTCCTCAACTTTTTACAGCAAGGTTGAGGCAAGTTAAAGACCTCTTCCTCGACTTTTTTACAGCGAGATTGAGGCAACTTAAAGACCTCTTCCTTGACTTTTTACAGCATGGTCGAGGGAAGTTAAAGACCTCTTCCTTGACTTTGTACAGCGAGGTCAAGGCAAGTGAAGTCTTCCTTGGCTTATCAGTCGAGGTCGATAGAGAGAGGTCTTCCTTAGCTTATTAGTCGAGGTCGACAAAGATGAGATCTTCCTTGGCTTATTAGTCGAGGTCGACAGAGATGAGGTCTTCCTTGGCTTATCGGTCGAGGTCGACAAAGATGAGATCTTCCTTGGCTTATCAGTCGAGGTCGACAAAGATGAGGTCTTCCTTGCCTTATCAGTCGAGGTCAACAAAGATAAGGTTTTCCTTGGCCTATTAGTCGAGGTCGATAGAGATGAAGTTTTCCTTGGCTTATCTGATGGAAGAGGCCCAAGCTCCAACCCAAGTTCAGGCCCAACACAAGGTCCATGGCCAAGCACATTCACGCCCAAATGAGTCAAGCCACGGATGGGAGGGAGAAGACCTTGTACATGCTACTTGGAGGCCCATTAGGGGTAGCTTAGTAGATTAGTGTAGTGTAGAAAGCAAAACTTGCTCACTTAGGGGTGTGCTAGCAAAAAGGTGCCCTTAGCAATAGAAGGAGGGGTGTGCTAGCAAATAGGTGCCTTTAGCAAAAGAAGGAGGGGTGTACTATCAAATGTTGCATTTTTGACCTATCTTCTAGAATATTAGGATGATGGTGTGGTTTGACTAAAGTCAATACCCTAGGCAGCCCCCACTTTTTGTATTTCCATCCCTACCCTTTAAGCTTGCTCACCAAGGCTCCTAAATCTATAAAGAAGGAGGCCTACCTCATGTATTAACAAGATTAATTTGAGTAAAGTTATGCTGCCAAATTTGTGCCATACTTACTCCCTTGCCTAAATCTCTTGATTTATGGTTTTAATCTTCACTCCTTCACCACCAAAGAGAGCTGGCCAAACCTCTCTCATTTTCATACACTTCATGCACCTTCAAGATAACCATCACTCCTAGGAGGGTCTTGCTCATTTCAACCATTGCTTCCGCACCATCTTCAACATCCAAGGACAGCTCAACATGTGAAGGCCATCATTTGGTATCAGAGCTATGGTTCTTCAAAGATGAGTGTCTCTTCATTTTATTTTTTTTGAGTTCTTCTTATATTCAAGTTGTTCATCTTGGATCCAAGTTGTCTTGCTGTTTTTTGCTTTTTATTTTTGCATTGGATGCTATTCTTGGCATTTCAATCGGTAGAATTGTTCAATTTGTGCTTGAGCATCTCTTGTCAAATTTTTTTGTAGGTTTCTTGCTATATTTGTGTGGCTGTCTTTTATTTTTTAGGTATTTGAGTCTTGCTTGAAATTTCATTTGGATCATATGATGTTCTTTAGTCTTTTCATTTTATGAATCCATAAGTTTTCTCTAAGTCATGTGTTTCCATATTTGTCATCAAATCCTAGTAGTACTCTTTTTGATTTATTTGTTTCTTGTTTTTGGTCTGAATGTTTGATCTGAAATTTGTTTTATGTTGATCCTTTGGTGCATTTTTAATTTTAGTTTGGGTTCTTATTTGTGTGTTAGATCCACACAAATTCCATCATATTAACTCCATTGTGTTTTTGAGGTATATCATTCTGTTTTTGATTCCAGTTTTCAGAACCTCTGTTTTCACATTTCTGTGCTGACTGTTTTGTCTTATGAAAATTACATACATCATCAAAAATTTCTGAGCCTCTGGATTTCACAAATTTGAGGTGTTAGAAAAAGGAAAAAAAAAGAACCATCTGAAAAAAAGAAATAGAAAAAAAAAGATAAATATTACAAAAAAAGTGTGCAATCCTGACGTTCCAGCTGGCAGCTCTGAGCACTGATTTTATAAAATTTACCAAAATTAATTGGTACATGCGTTTGGAGTGAAACCAACGCCAAAAGTTTTTTAAGATCTTGTTTTGATTGTGTCTCAATTTTCAGAAGCAAATACAAAAGGGTCAGCTCAGCATAAATCTTTTAAAGATACGCTTTTTGGACCACAACAATATGTGCTTTTCTGTGGTGCTGTTTTTTGGTTTTTAAATCAAATCTAGTGCTATTCCTAGGTTCCTTTTTGTGTGCCATCCATTATTTGAGTACCTTTTATTTGCTTGTCTAATTTCATTTGAACTCTTTCTAGTTGTGTCACATTTAATTCCATTTGAGTGGTACTGTTTTTCAAATTAATTTGTTTCTTGCTTTCTTTCTTTGGCCTCTAAGCTTGTTGGTGGATTAAATATCAATTGGTACTTGTTGAGTGGGAATTTGACTTGAGGGGAGTCTAGCTTGCCTAATGGGTTCTGGATTGAAGATTTTATTGACCTAATTCCAAGAGGAACAAAGGCAAAGGGCAGCAACAAACACCATACTACAAATACACCACACACTTTGGAAGGCCCAACAAGTAGAAGAGCAACAAAAGGGGTGCAACTAGAAGAACAACAAAAGGGGTGCAAATAGTAAAAGCAACAAAGGGAGTGTCATTTAATTTCTTTTCAATCTTGCTTGTGTTAATTACTTGTTAATCACGCAATTAGTCGGTGAGTGTGTCTTCAAGGGCTCCAAGTGTCCAAGAAGCCTCACCTAGGGCCGTCTAGCTTAATTTGTTTTTGTTAATTGCTTTAATTGAACCAACTTGCTTTAATCACTTTGTTAATTTCTTGTTTAATATTGTTTAAGGCTTTGATAATTTGCTTCATTTGCTAGATAGCTTGCGTTGTTTTCTTGCATTAAAAATTTGATTTCTTCATCCTCATTGTGTTCTAAGTGTTTTACTTAAAGAAGGACTTGTGTAAAGGTTTTGGAGGGATAGTTTTTGGCTAAGGCAAGACTTGGTATTTAAGTAGTCCATTGTGACTCACCTCTCTTACCTGGAAAGCTACCTTCATTAACTTTCCTCTTCTTTCTTAAAAGTAAAACATTTCTATACACAAAGTTCTAGTTATGTCTACTCACTCTTCCAAGTCCATTGAAAGTGATGTAAGGTCGATAAAATCTCTTTTGAAACAAATTGCCAAGGATGTACAACATCTTTCATATAGACAATTGGAAAATGAATCTAAAATCAATGAATTGGCTAGAGCAAGGAAAGAGAAATCACAAAATTCAAAAAAATCTCATTCACATGCATCTCATTCTCAACTCCAAGAGTCTCTAGGAGAGGTAAGCATTAGAAACCATGAGTATTACCAACCACCACCTAGAAGACTTAGGCAAAGAGAGGAAGAAGCCCCAAGGGAAGTAAGGGTAGACCTACCACATTTCTATGGTAAGGACAATGTAGAAGTTTACCTAGATTGGGAAATGAAAGTGGAACAACTCTTTGCTTGTCATAGGGTGAGTGAAGAAAGAAAGGTACCCTTAGCCACCCTTAGTTTTCAAGAAAATGCCATGTATTGGTGGATCTCTCTAGAGAGAGATAGACGTCTTCATAGAGACCCTCCCATAGAGTATTGGAATGACCTTAGGGGAGCCCTAAGACGTCGCCACATACCTTCCTACTACCATAGGGAGCTAATGGACAAACTCCAAAGGCTCCAACAAAAGAACATGAGTGTGGAAGAGTATAGGCAAAAAATGGAGCTATACATGATGAGAGCCTCTATTAGAGAGGAAGAGGTCACCACCATATCTCGGTTTTTAAGTGGACTCAACCTTGAGATAAGAGATAAAGTAGAGCTTCTTCCCTACCAAGACTTGAATGATTTGGTTCAACTTTGCATTAAAGTTGAACAACAAAATTTGCGCAAAACTTCAAGTCAAAGGGTGGGAATCTACTCTAACTCTTATCCCAAGAGAGAGTATAGAAGAGAAAGGGAGGATAGTTTTTCAAAGGATAAATCCAAAAGAAACTCCCAAGAGTGTAGGGAAAGATGTGTCTACCTCACAACCCCGCAGTAGAGACACCCAGTGCTTCAAGTGTTTTGGTAGAGGCCATATAGCATCCCAGTGCCCAAATAGGAGAACCATGATCTTAAGAGGGAGGGATGAGTATAGCAGCCAAGATGAAGAGTCTAGTGGGGAAGAAGAGAAGGAAAGTAGTGAGGGTACATATCCTTGTGAGGGAGAATTAATGATGATCAGAAGAACCCTCAACAATCAACCTAGTGTGAACCATGAAACATAGAGAGAGAACATCTTTCATACAAGATGTAAAGTTTCAGAAAACATTTGTTCTCTCATTGTGGATAGTGGCTCTTGCTGCAATTGTTGTAGCACTAGGATGGTTGAAAAGCTTAATCTACAATTAATACCTCATCCAAAACCTTACAAACTTCAGTGGATAAATGAAGATGGGGAATTAACTGTAGATAAGCGGGTAAAAATCAGTGTTTCTGTGGGGAACTATAAAGATGAGATTTTATGTGATGTAGTACCCATGGAAGCCTGCCACATCTTATTGGGAAGACCATGGCAATTTGACAAGAAAAATGGTCTTACCAACGAGATAACTTTTACCCATAGGGAGAAAAAGTTTGTACTCTATCCTTTAACACCTTCACAAGTGGTAAAAGACCAAGTACAAATGAAAATAAAAAGAGAAAATGAGAAAAAGAAAAAAGAATTAAAGGAAAATCCTTTGTTTGGAGTTGAACCAGGCATTGACTTAAATTCTTCTTCCACAGAAAACCCTTGTGAGAATATGCTTGAAGATAAATTTGTGTCTGGAGCTGAACCAGATATAGATATAAACCTTTCCTCCACAGAAAAGCCAAGTGAGGGGTTGTTTGAAAAAGAAGAAGAGGAATCTAGAAAGAATGAAGAGTATCTTACAACACCTCCTACAAGCATAGTGGGAAAAGAATCCTTAAAGGGGGATTGCAATAATTTTAACTCTCCTTTTCCTTTGAATCATGATGCTTACTCTTATTTTCAAAAATCACAAAAATAACACTTTGTGATGTTGTTGCTTATCTTGGGCAATGAACAACACAAAGGAAGCAAAAATATTTTTGTAAACGGCCCTATTTCTTTCCAACAAAACTTTTATAAAAATAGCAAAGGGGCTTATTTCCTTACTATTTTATTTGAATACACTAGTCTTAATTTTCTTATCTCACTTTTCTTTGATGTTTATTGTAGGTTAATATTTGATCCTGGAGGACAAGCATAGTTTTCAAAGCAAGAATAAGGTTGTTGTTTGAGATCAACCCTGTAGATCTGAGGACAGATCCTCTCAAGAAGGAGGGGATGATGGAAGAGGCCCAAGCTCCAACCCAAGTTCAGGCCCAACACAAGGTCCATGGCCAAGCACATTCACGCCCAAATGAGTCAAGCCACGGATGGGAGGGAGAAGACCTTGTACATGCTACTTGGAGGCCCATTAGGGGTAGCTTAGTAGATTAGTGTAGTGTTAGAAAGCAAAACTCGCTCACTTAGGGGTGTGCTATCAAAAAGGTGCCCTTAGCAATAGAAGGAGGGGTGTGCTAGCAAATAGGTGCCTTTAGCAAAAGAAGGAGGGGTGTACTATCAAATGTTGCATTTTTGACCTATCTTCTAGAATATTAGGATGATGGTGTGGTTTGACTAAAGTCAATACCCTAGGCAGCCCCCACTTTTTGTATTTCCATCCCTACCCTTTAAGCTTGCTCACCAAGGCTCCTAAATCTATAAATAAGGAGGCCTACCTCATGTATTTTCAAGATTAATTTGAGTAAAGTTATGCTGCCAAATTTGTGCCATACTTACTCCCTTGCCTAAATCTCTTGATTTATGGTTTTAATCTTCACTCCTTCACCACCAAAGAGAGCTGGCCAAACCTCTCTCATTTTCATACACTTCATGCACCTTCAAGATAACCATCACTCCTAGGAGGGTCTTGCTCATTTCAACCATTGCTTCCGCACCATCTTCAACATCCAAGGAGAGCTCAACATGTGAAGGCTATCATTTGGTATCATGAGCTATGGTTCTTCAAAGATGAGTGTCTCTTCATTTTTTTTTTTTTGAGTTCTTCTTATATTCAAGTTGTTCATCTTGGCTCCAAGTTGTCTTGCTGTTTTTTGCTTTTTATTTTTGCATTGGATGCTATTCTTGGCATTTCAATCGGTAGAATTGTTCAATTTGTGCTTGAGCATCTCTTGTCCCCAGAACAACCCCTTGGTATTCCACTATGTAACCAATCACAGATTACAACACAAACAACACCACAAAGAGGTGATCCTTTCACACAAGATCACCTTTTTTTTCCTTACAACACACACAAATAGAACAACCCTCTACCAACCAGATTTACTGTTTTACAGAATATTCAAAGCGAAAAAAAATTACAAGTAGGAACGGATTACACCTGACTTTCAGGAAATCACAGGGCTCCTAGAATCACTTCTTGAACACTTTCACAGCCTTAAGCAATCTTGGCAAGACTTTGAAAAAACTCTCTCTCAGATCAGATTCTAATTCTCTTTTTCTGTGTTTTGGAATAAGGAGGGTGATCCCCTTTTTATAGCTCGCAGAACTGACCGTTTTTGTTAGTTGATCACGAGCAAAATACAGTTTGAAAACCAACTAAAGTTAGGTTTAACAAGATTTTGAAAAGTTGTTAGAAATTAAAAAATGAACCAGTTGAAAAGACAAAATAACCGATTGAATTGGTTATGATTGTTAGTTAACCAAGTCAAAATCAGTTGGAAAGCCTCCAAACAGGCTATGTGTAAACACACTTTTCCTTTTTCAAAACAAGATTGCTTTAGCTATGCTTTGGTTTAAGAGTGATTGTTACAAATTTTAAACACTCTAAAACTAATCCCTAACATCAGCAACATAGGCTCCAAGCTTTCTTCACATATTTGGGGTCATCAAAGCCTCGTGTTTAACATTCTCCCCCTATTTGATGAAGATAAATCCCTGGGTTGCTTTGGGATGCTTTGTTTAAAATTTGGCACAACCTGCAATCACAAATAGATGTAGAAACATAGGATAATCTATTCTAGATATGTCAAACACCACAAAACTAGTTTCCACTAGGTGATTTACAACCAGGAAGACCATCCAAATCAGTGTGAAAACCAGAAACACATGCATAGGTGCAACAGCAAAAATATAGCCAGTTAAAATACAGGAATAACCGGTTAAAATATTAGAGTTAGCAGATTAAGCAGTTTATCATCTTCCTAAATAGTTTGCAAAACAAAAATAGTGCAGGTATAAGATGATTACAACTCCCAAAGCCACTTCTCCCCTTATTTTGTCTTAACAAATAGAGTTAAAGAAGGGATTAAAAACAACATAAAAGAAGAAAATTGTTCAGAATCAATAACCATAAATGTAAAGGAAGGCATTTAGCTTGCTTCATTAATCTTTGTTGTACTGCAACTCAAATAGTTGGTTCAGCACAACCTTTATTTGTTCATATAAGGTTTCAAACCTTGTGTCCATGCTATTGAACCTTGTATCACACAACTCATAGAGATTGTGTTGACTTTCAGCAAAATAATCCATCCAATTGACCATGAGCCTCTCAAATGGAGTCATTGATGTAATCCTCTCCTGTCCAGCAGCTGTACTTGGTCCAGCTTCATTTACAGCAGCAGCAACCTCCTCAACAGCTTCATTTTCCTCTTCAGCTTGTGCTCCTTTGGTTGATGCAGCTATGTAGGCCATGAACAAGCCTGTTCATCAAATATTTCAAGACAAGAAGGATTTGGATTTACTCATTGTCTCCTACCTCTCTAGGATAGACACTTTAGTCTTCATTCTTCACCTATTCCAAGTGAGATGGCCTCACCACTCACTCTCCACACCTAGCATGCACCTTCAAGGATTCCACATCTCTACGTGGGATCCTTGTTCATTCTCCTCCATTGAAGCTTCCACCAATTCCTCCAAAGAAAAGCTAACCGGATGAAGGCACAACTTCATCAAGTGGTATCATGAGCCTAGGTTCTTGAAGAGCTAAGTATGCCTTCTTCTTTTCATCTTTTTGATTTCGTGTTGTTCTTCATATTTCTGTGTTGTTCATCATAAGATCCTTGAATGTCTTGCTGTTTTTGAAATTTAATTTTTATTTAGATGCTGTTTGGATAAATCCAATCGGTACAATGTGTTCTAATTGTTCTTGAGCTTCTAATTTCAATTTTGTGTAGGATTCGTTTGAGATTTTGTGTTGCTATTTTGTTTTTGCTAGATTTGAGTCTTTCTTGCAATTTCAATTGGTTCATATTGCTTATGTTTGATTCATTTTGATTTTTGAATCCATACATGTTTTGTCAAGTCATGCTTCTCCTAAATTGTCATCAATTCTATGTAGTACTTTTCTTGATAATTCTGGTTGATTGCTTTTAATTTTGAGTGCAGGTTCTAATATGTTTTGTTGAGCCTTTGGTGCATTTTAATTTTTAGATTTAAGTTCATTCTTGTGTGCTAGATCCACACAAGTTCCTATACATCAATTCTATTGTGTTTTTGAAGTTTTCAAAACCATTTTTAATTCCAAATTAGGATTCTATATTCTGTGCTGGCTATTTCTGTTTGTGAAATTAAAATTCGTAGGACAAAAATTGTGAAATTCTGGATCTGAACGGATTGAGGTGTTAGAAAAAAGTGAATCAAAATTCAAAGTAGAAAAAAAATGATAAATCAAATTCAAACAATGTGCAATTCTGGCGCGAAAAAAACGGTGAAGTGGCATCAGATTTGAAAATTTTATCACAATTAATTGATGCACTCTTTTAGCATGATTCCAGGGCCAAAATTGAGCTAAGATCTTGAACTGTCTGTGGTTTAAAATTCAAATTCAAATTTGAAAGATGCAGCTCAGCATAAATCAGTTAAGTCACACATTTTGACACTTTAATATTCTGTAGTACTGTTTTGGTTTTGTTAATCCAATTCTAGTGCCATTCTCTAGGTTCAATTTATGTGCTATACTTTTGTTGAGTACCTTATTTTTTTTGCTTGTCAATTTTTGTTCAATTACTCTTTCAAGTTGTCATATATCAATTCTCTTTGTTGTAGTCCAATTTCAAATTGATTTTTTGTTGCTTTAAGATTTTGTTGACCTCTTGGTGGAAGTAATTCAAAGGTGCCTTGTTTGGAGCTAACATCTTTGGTGAGAGCTTTATCACTTATTAGGTGCTTATTTGAATTCTCAAAGTTGAATATCCTTGAGAGGTTGAGCAAGAGGACAACAGCAAGTGAGCTTAAACACACACACAAAGAAGGAGTGCCAAAAAGAAACAAGGAGTGCAAAAAGAAGGAATGCATAGAATAGGATCTTCTAAATTTTGTTAATTCAATTTGCATTGTATTTTCTTTGAATTGTAATTTGTTAAACCTTGAGTAATTAGTGGATTAATCACGCAATTAGGCGGTGAGTGTTTCTTTGAGGTTCTAAGTGCCAAAAAGCCTCACCATTAGGAATTCGACTAGTTTAAAGCTTTCTAGTTAGAATTAATTTTCAATTGTGATTAATTGCTTTTAGTATTTTAGTTTTCTTGTATAAATTTGTGTTTTCATTCTTGATTGTGTTCTAAGTGAATTACTTAGAGAAAGGTTTGCAAAAGTCTTGAAGGATAGACTCTGGCTAAGGAAAGGCTTGGTACTTAACAAATCCAAGTGATTCACCTCCCTTTCCTGGGAATCTACCTACATTACTACACCTATCTTTCTTAAGGTAAATTACTTTTAATACATAACTTTAACCATGTCTTCTCATTCTCCAAGCTCTAGTGAAAATGATAGAAAGTCTATAAAATTCCTTTTAAAACAACTAGCACAAGACTTTCAATCACCTTTATATAGATGTACCGACCAGTCCTCGGACACTAAGGACAGTTTGTAAAGGGGGTGAACCACGTCAGCTGGATCCCACAGCATGGGCCAAAGCCACGTGGAATGGACCCCGCAGGTGGTATTGATGAGAGGGGTGATTAGTCATCAACCCACAGAGAAGGGTGATTAGTCATCAACCTACAGAGAAGGGTGATTAGTCATCAGCCCACAGAGAAGGGTGATTAGTCATCAGCCCACAGAGAAGGGTGATTAGCCATCAGCGTGACGATCACCAGAAAGGGCTGATGTGTCTTCGTCACTCCGCAGGTTGAGGAGTCCTCGGCAACAGAGTGTGACGAGGTGACATCGGTCTTGGGTGATTTGAACAGCGTAACCAGAACAGCTAAGATTGGTTCCCAGAGTGGGCAATTGACCAGTTAAATACCCAGAGGTAGGGAGAGGCCTGAATCACGAAGAGCCTATGCGGGTAGCAGGGAAACCACAGTTAGGTGCAGAGTCCTGAGGGGTCGAGTACTCATCAGACCTAGGGTTTCCCAGTGAAGCTACATGCATGGCACGTGAACAGTGAAGGCACTCCCAGAACAGGTGGCCCCAAAGACTAGGTGCACAAGGAGGCACCCAGGTGGTCACCCTGTGAGAGTTTGCACTCTAGAGAAGGAAACCTTATGTGCTAGATTACCCTAAGATTGGGTGATAGCGGCGCAAGGGTATTCCAGTAAACCCTAAATATGGCTAGTAGCGCAGTGAACCCTAATTAGGGCTAGCGGCGCAGTAAACCCTAGACTATATAAGGGACAGTAAAATACTTCACAAAGGTATGCAGTTTCTAGACCTAAACACAGAGAAACTCAATACATTGGTGTTGCTTGCCCAATCTTGACTTGAGCATCGGAGTGCAAACGGCCTCTAGGGCGCCCCCTTTCTCTTTTGCAGGTGCAGATTGTTTCGAAAGAACGAAGCACGTATGAACGTGAAGGAGGAGGCGTGTGAGTGTCGTGGAGTCAACTGACAGGCGAGTCAAGCGGTAAGAACAATAGACAATTGCAACATGAGACCCAACTCAAAGAAAGGGATGCTCATTTTGCTTTGTTGGAAGAAAAGTTGAAAATGGTTAAAGAAAGGGATGAATACACTCATAAATCAAAAAGAAGTTTGCATGCATCTAGTTCTAAAGGAGATGATTCTTTTGGGGAACAAAGTCTTAGAATTAACGAATATTATCAACCACCCCCTAGAAGAGATAGAAAAGAAAGAAAAGAAAGCACTAAGGAGGTTAGGGTAGATCTACCTTATTTCCATGGGAAAGAAAATGTAGAAGCTTACTTAGACTGGGAAATGAAGGTAGAACAATTGTTTGCTTTCCATAGAGTAAGTGAGGAACGAAAGGTACCTTTAGCTACCCTTAGCTTTAAAGGAAATGCTATGTACTGGTGGACTGCCCTTAAGAGAGAAAGGCGCCTTCATAAGGACCTTCCCATAGAATACTGGAATGATCTTAGGGGAGCCTTAAGACGCCGTCATATGCCTTCTTATTATAATGGAGAGTTAATGGACAAGCTCCAGAGACTCCAATAGAGGACTATGAGTGTAGAGGAATATAGACAGAAAATGGAACTATACATGATGAGAGCCTCCATAAGGGAAGCAGAGACCACCATAATAGCAAGGTTTTTGAGTGGACTCAATCTTCAGATTAGAGATAAAGTTGAACTTTTGCCCTACAAAGATTTGAACGATTTGATCCAGCTTTGTATCAAAATTGAACAACAAATTTTAAGAAAAGGATCAAGTCGTAGGGAAAGTTCATATTCTAACTCTTCTCCCAAGAGAGTATAAAAGGGAGGAAACCATAAAGGAAAAACCAAAAGAAACTCCCAAGAAGGTAGAAATAGATATCTCCAGCTCACAACCCCGTAGCAGAGAGACCAAATGTTTTAAATGCTTTGGTAGAGGTCACATAGTAGCCTAGTGCCCAAATAGGAGAACAATGATCCTAAGAGGGAGGGATGAATATTGTAGCCAAAGTGATGAAGCTAGTGGGGAAGAGGAAAAAGGAAATAGAGAGGGAGTATATCCATGGGAGGGGGAGTTAATGATGATCCATAGAACCCTCAACAGCCAACCTACTATGAACCAAGAGACACAAAGGGAGAACATTTTCCACATAAGCTATAGAGTTTTTTAAAATGTGTGTTTTCTCATTGTGGAGAGTGGTTCCTGTTGCAATTGTTGTAGCGCTAGGATGGCTGAGAAGTTGAATCAACAATTAAAACCTCATCCTAAACCTTATAAACTTCAGTGGATAAATGAAGATGGGGAATTAATTGTAGATCAGCAAGTGAAAGTCAAGTTCTCTGTGGGAAACTATAAAGATAAAGTTTTATGTGACGGAGTTCCCATGGAAGCTTGTCATATTTTGTTGGGTAGACCTTGGCAATTTGATAAGAAAACTATGCACAATGGTTTTACTAATGAGATTACTTTCACTCACAGGGATAAAAAGTTTGTACTCTATCCCTTATCATATTGACAGGTGATAAAGGATCAAGTACAAATGAAGCAGAAAATGAGGAAGAGAAAAACAAAAAAAATTAGAAAACTAAGAAAAAGCCCTTAGGGAAATAGAGGCGTGGGAAAAGAGTGTTCCTTCCCACCAAGTCATTCAGAAAGAAGGAAAATTTGAAAACAAAATTAACAAAATACTTCTTTCTAAACAACCTTCAAGTCTCCTACTTTGTAAAGGAACACCTGGTTTTGATTCCATTTTTGTGGTTGTGGACAAATTTAGTAAAATGGCCCATTTTATTCCCTGCCACAAAATGGATGATGCCAACAATATCTCTAGGTTCTTCTTTAGAGGAGTGGTAAGACTTCATGGTCTACCCAAAAACATAGTATCTGATAGAGATTGAAAATTTATAAGCCATTTCTGGAGAACTCTTTGGGAAATGTTTGGAACTAAAATGAAATTTTCAAATGGATGGACAAACTGAAGTAGTAAATAAATCTCTTTCAACTATGCTTAGGGCAGTTATGCAAGGATACCACAAATCTTGGAATGACTACCTGATGGAGATCAAGTAGAAGAGGATTTCACTAATGGAGCAAGAGGCCATCCACCCCAGCATTTAAAGTCTTCTCAAAAAAATAAAGAAGAATTAAAATAAACGGTTATTTAGAAATTTTAACAGGTTAAAATTTTGTTGTTTACATTGCTTGCATCTTGGCTTTTGCTTCTGTAAGAAAAACAACCGGTTATCTCAAAATTTTAACAGGTTAAAAGTAAACTGTGTATATTGCTTGAACATTGGTTTTGCTTCTATAACATAAACAACCGGTTAAATCGAAATTTTAACAGGTCAAATTTCTGCTAACAGATTTATAAATCTTTTTTCTTCTTATCTTCTTAATCTTTCTTTCTGTAATTTGATAAAGATCCTCATACTTAGTTGGGATTTGCGAATATCATTGAAAAACAGTTAATCTGCAAAAGCAGAGGGCTGTTCTAGTTTGGTTTGAATTACAATGGTAGTGTGTGTGTGTGTGTGATCTTAAGTGAGAAGATCTTATCTTTGTAATTGTGTTATTTGTAATCTGTTGTGCATTACAAATAGTGGATTGCCAAGTGTGGTTCTAGGAACTGGATGTAGCTCTAGAGGGAGTGGATCAGTATAATTGTTTTGTGTGAATCTCCCTATCTCTCTCTTGTATAAGCTGTTTGATATTTTCTGAAGTTGTAAAAAACAACCGGTTATTTCAAAATTTTGACAGGTTAAAATTCTGTTGTTTACATTGCTTGCATCTTGGCTTTTGCATTTGTAAGAAAAACAACCGGTTACTCCGAAATTTTAACAAGTTAAAATTACGTTGTTTACATTACTTCATCTTGGCTTTTGCTTCTATAAGAAAAACAACCGGTTATTTCGAAATTTTAACAGGTTAAAATTATGTTGTTTACATTGCTTGCATCTTGGCTTTTGCTTTTGTAAGAAAAACAACCGGTTATCTCAAAATTTTAACAAGTTAAAATTCAGCTATCTACATTGCTTGAACATTCGTTTTGCTTCTATAACTTAAACAACCGGTTAAATCGAAATTTTAACAGGTTAAAATTCTGCTAACAGTTTTATAAATGTTGTTTCTTCTTATCTTCTTCATCTTTCTTTCTGTAATTTGATAAAGATCCTCATACTTAGTTGGGATTTGCAAATATCTTTGAAAAAAAGTTAATCTGCGAAAGCAGAGGGCTGTTCTAGTTTGGTTTGAAATACAATGGTAGTGTGTGTGTGTGTGTGTGATCTTGAGTGAGAAGATCTTATCTTTGTAATTGTGTTATTTGTAATCTATTGTGCATTACAAATAGTGGATTGCCCAGTGTGGTTCTGGCAACTGGATGTAGCTCTGGAGGGAGTGGACCAGTATAACTGTTTTGTGTGAATCTCTCTATCTCTCTCTTGTATAAACTGTTTGATATTTTCTGAAGTTGTAAAAAACAATCGGTTATTTCAAAATTTTAATAGGTTAAAATTTTGTTGTTTAAATTGCTTGCATCTTGGCTTTTGCATTTGTAAGAAAAACAACCGGTTACTTCGAAATTTTAACAGGTTAAAATTACGTTGTTTACATTACTTGCATCTTGGCTTTTGCTTCTATAAGAAAAACAACCTGTTATCTCAAAATTTTAACAGGTTAAAATTCAGTTGTGTACATTGCTTGAACATTGGTTTTGCTTCTATAACATAAACAACCGGTTAAATCGAAATTTTAACAGGTCAAATTTCTGCTAACAGATTTATAAATCTTTTTTCTTCTTATCTTCTTAATCTTTCTTTCTATAATTTGATAACGATCCTCATACTTAGTTGGGATTTGCGAAAATCTTTGAAAAACAGTTAATCTGCAAAAGCAGAGGGCTGTTCTAGTTTGGTTTGAATTACAATGGTAGTGTGTGTGTGTGATCTTGAGTGATAAGATCTTATCTTTGTAATTGTGTTATTTGTAATCTGTTGTGCATTACAAATAGTGGATTTGATGGCCTTCACATGTTGAGCTCTCCTTGGATGTTGAAGATGGTACGGAAGCAATGGTTGAAATGAGGAAGACCCTCCTAGGAGTGATGGTGATCTTGAAGGTGCATGATGTGTATGGGAGTAGGGAGGTTCGACCAACCCTTGGTGAGGTGAAGGAGATGAATATCAATTCCTAGAAACTAGGAGAGAGCAAAGCTTGGCACAAATTTGGCAGCATAACTTTACTCATATTAATCTTGAAAATACATGAGGTAGGCCTCCTTATTTATAGATTTAGGAGCCTTGGTGAGCAAGCTTAAAGGGTAGGGATGGAAATACAAAAAGTGGGGGCTGCCTAGGGTATTGACTTTAGTCAAACCACACCATCATCCTAATATTCTAGAAGATAGGTCAAAAAATGCAACATTTGATAGTACACCCCTCCTTCTTTTGCTAAAGGCACCTATTTGCTAGCACACCCCTCCTTCTATTGCTAAGGGCACCTTTTTGATAGCACACCCCTAGGTGAGCAAGTTTTGCTTTCTACACTACATTAATCTACTAAGCTACCCCTAATGGGCCTCCAAGTAGCATGTACAAGGTCTTCTCCCTCCCATCCGTGGCTTGACTCATTTGGGCGTGAATGTGGTTGGCCATGGACCTTGTGAGAGGTCCTAGACGGTCTAGGCTCCCTCCTAGACGCTCCTCATGTAGCTCCCCCTTGTCTTGTGCTAGACGCTCTCCATGTGGTTCTAGACGGTCTAGTCTTGGCCCTTGGCTTTCATGGTGGGGTGAGCTTGGCCTCTCTCCATCAGGATTGCCCAGTGTGGTTCTGGGAACTAGATGTAGCTCTGAAGGGAGTGGACCAGTATAATTGTTTTGTGTGAATCTTTCTATCTCTCTCTTGTATAAACTGTTCGATATTTTCTGAAGCTGTAAAAAACAACCGGTTATTTCAAAATTTTGGCATGTTAAAATTCTGTTGTTTACATTGCTTGCATCTTGGCTTTTACTTCTGTAAGAAAAACAACCAGTTATTTCAAAATTTGAATAGGTTAAAATTATGCTGTTTACATTGCTTACATCTTGGCTTTTGCTTCTGTAAGAAAAACAATCGGTTATGTCAAAATTTTAACAGGTTAAAATTCAGCTATGTACATTGCTTGAACATTGGTTTTGCTTCTATAACATAAACAACCGGGTAAATCGAAATTTTAACAGGTTAAAATTTTGCTAACAGTTTTATAAATGTTATTTCTTCTTATCTTCTTAATCTTTCTTTTTGTAATTTGATAAAGATCCTCATACTTAGTCGGGATTTGCGAAAATCTTTGAAAAATAGTTAATCTGCAAAAGCAGAGGGCTGTTCTAGTTTGGTTTGATTACAAAGGTAGTGTGTGGGTGTGTGATCTTGAGTGAGAACATCTTATCTTTGTAATCGTGTTATTTGTAATCTGTTGTGCATTACAAATAGTGGATTGCCCAGTGTGGTTCCAGGAACTGGATGTAGCTCTAGAGGGAATGGATCTGATGGAGATCAAGCTCAAGAGGACATGGAGGCCAATCATCACGAAGAAGAAGAGGTTGAGGACGTTCATGGAGATCAAAGTCAACCTCAAAGGCTCACAAGAAGCATGTTCAAAGCTTTAGGAGCAAGGGGAAGTTTATTTTCCCTTTTTGTAATTTCATTGTGTGAGGATGCTTAGAGGAAAACATGAGAAACCTCTTGTGTTAAAGCATCTTTAGGGTTTTTAGTTAGGAGCATTAGGAGGGGGGTGCGTTAGTAGATAGGTGTAAGAGTTAAAATAGGAGGTGCCAAAGTGAGAGAAGAAGTCACACCTTCCTCATGACTTGTTTAGGCACCATTTTCATTTGAATTTGGGGGGAATATTTGAATTCATTTAGCTTGCATTTCAGCACCTTCACACTATAAGGTGCTTCCCTTGTATTTTTTTAGATTTGAATTTTGAATTAGAGAAACTTTACTCAATTTTTGAGTGAGCATTGGAGAGCTTTGCATCTTCTTCACTAGTCTTATCTTGAAGGTTCAATGGTTTACCTCAAGTGGCGGCTTGCACACTCATCTAGGAGCCTTCATCCTCTTAGTGGCGTGATCATCCTACCATACCTCCATCTTCATGAGCATTCTCTTCTTCTTCCTTCCTTCTTTCTCTTTTAATTTTCATGTCTTAGCTTGTGTTCTTGTGTTTTGGTTCGGTGCCTTTATTTTCCAGCACTTATATTCAGTTTCTTGGCCTTTAATTTCTTTTTTAATCGGTTCAATTTGACAATAATTGGAACTTCCATATGAGTTTGTGTTTTGGCATTAGTTTTTGGTGAGTTCTTGACTTAAAACATTGATCCAATTCTAAGAAAAAGTGCCTCTCTAATGACCAGCTCAAGATGTTTCCTAAGAATGTCAAGAACCTTTCATCTTATGTTCTTGAATTCACATCAGGACCAGTATAATTATTTTGTGTGAATCTCTTTATCTCTCTCTTGTATCAACTGTTTGATATTTTTTGAAGCTGTAAAAAACAACCGGTTATTTCAAAATTTTGGAAGGTTAAAATTCTGTTGTTTACATTGCTTGCATCTTGGCTTTTGCTTCTGTAAGAAAAACAACCGGTTATTTCAAAATTTTAACAGGTTAAAATTATGTTGTTTACATTGCTTGCATCTTGGCTTTTGTTTTTCTGTAAGAAGAAAAACAATCGGTTATCTCAAAATTTTAACAGGTTAAAATTCAGCTGTGTACATTGCTTAAACATTGGTTTTGCTTCTATAACATAAACAACCGGTTCAATCGAAATTTTAACAGGTTAAAATTATACTAATAGTTTTATAAATCTTGTTTCTTCTTATCTTCTTAATCTTTCTTTCTGTAATTTGATAAAGATCCTCATGCTTAGTTGGGATTTGCGAAAATCTTTGAAAAACAGTTAATCTGCAAAAGCAGAGGGATGTTCTAGTTTGGTTTGAATTACAAAGGTAGTGTGTGTGTGTGATCTTGAGTGAGAAGATCTTATCTTTGTAATTGTGTTATTTGTAATCTGTTGTGCATGACAAATAGTGGATTGCCCAATGTGGTTCTGGGAACTGGATGTAGCTCTGGAGGGAGTGGACCAGTATAATTGTTTTGTGTGAATCTCTCTATCTCTCTCTTGTATAAACTGTTTAATATTTTCTGAAGCTGTAAAAAACAACCAGTTATTTCCAAATTTTAACAGGTTAAAATTATGTTGTTTACATTGCTTGCATCTTGGCTGTTGCTTCTGTAAGAAAAACAACCGGTTATCTCAAAATTTTAACAAGTTAAAATTCAACTGTGTACATTGCTTGAACATTGGTTTTGCTTCTATAACATAAACAACCGGTTAAATCGAAATTTTAACAGGTTAAAATTCTCCTAACAGTTTTTATAAATGTTGTTTCTTCTTATCTTCTTAATTTTTCTTTCTGTAATTTGATAAAGATCCTCATGCTTAGTTGGGATTTGCGAAAATCTTTGAAAAACAGTTAATCTGCAAAAGTAGAAGGCTATTCTAGTTTGGTTTCAATTACAAAGGTAGTGTGTGCATGTATGATCTTGAGTGAGAAGATCTTATCTTTGTGTTCTTGCCGGTTGACCCTCTTGCCGGTTGACTCTACGACGCTCACACGCCTCCTTTCCTCACTTTGAATTATGCTTCGCTGTCTCAAAACAACCTGCACCTGTAAGATAGAAAGGGGCGCCCTAGTGGCCGTTTGCACTCCGACGCTCAAGTCAAAAATTGGGCAAGCACACCAAGTGTATTCAGTATCTGTGTTAGGTCTAGAAACTGCGTACCTTTGTGAAGTGTTTTACTACCTGTACTGCCCAGTCACCGGACGTCAGCTGGGTCCCACAGCATGGGCCAAAGCCACGTGGAATGGACCCCACAAGAGGTATTGAAAAGAGAGGGGTGACGAGTCATCAGCCCAGTAGGGAAGGGTGACGAGTCATCAGCCCAGTAGGGAAGGGTGAGGAGTCATCAGCCTATGAAGAGGGGTGACGAGTCATCAGCCCAGTAGGGAAGGGTGAGGAGTCATCAGCCCAGTAGGGAAGGGTGAGGAGTCATCAGCCTAGAGAGAGGGGTGACGAGTCATCAGCCTAGAGAGAGGGGTGATTAGTCATCAGCCTACAGAGCCAGGTGAGTAGTTGTCAGTTCACCAGGATGGGTGGAGGTGTCATCGTCACTCAGCAGGTCGAGGACTCCTCGGCCACAGGGTGGCGAGGTGACATCGGCGAGGAGTCCTCGGCCACATGGTGTGGCGAGGTGACATCGGCCTTGGGTGATCTGAACAGCGTAAACAGAACAGCTAAGATTGGTTCCCAGAGTGGGCCAATGATCAGTTAAATACCCAGAGTTAGGGAGAGGCCTGGATCACGAAGTGCCTATGCGGGTAGCAGGGAAAGCACAGTTGGGTGTAGAGTCCTGAGGGGACGAGTACTCACCAGAGCTAGGGTTTTCCCAGTGAAGCTACATGCATGGCACGTGAACAGTAAAGGCACTCCCAGAACAGGTGGCCCCAGAGACTAGGTGCACAAGGAGGCACCCAGGTGGTCACCCTGTGAGAGTTTGCACTCCAGAGAAGGAAACCTTATACGCTAGATTACCCTAAGATTGGGTGATAGCGGCGCAAGGGTATTCCAGTAAACCCTAAATATGGCTAGTAGCGTAGTAAACCCTAATTAGGGCTAACGGCGCAGTAAACCCTAATTAGGGCTAACGGCGCAGTAAATCCTAGCCTATATAAGGGACAGTAAGATACTTCACAAGGTACGCAGTTTCTAGCCCTAAACACACAGAGAAACTCAATACACTTGGTGTTGCTTGCCCTACACTGACTTGAGCGTCGGAGTGCAAACGGCCTCTAGGGCGCCCCTTTTCTCTTTTGCAGGTGCAGATTGCTTCGAAAGAACCAAGCACATATCAACGTGAGGAAGAAGGCGTGTGAGTGTCGTGAGTCAACCGGCAGGCGAGTCAACCGGCAAGAACATTTGGCGCCCACCGTGGGGCCGGAGTAAAACGAAGGTCCCATACACAAGAACGAGAGAAGAACCACAGAGGATGAGGAATACGAGACACGGGTCCGTTCCACCAAACGGGGGTGACAGTGTTACCATGCAACAAATCATGGAAACAATGCACGCCCTCCAAGAGACGGTGGCAGAGTCCAGGGCCCAACAGGCGCGGATGCAGGAGGACCTGGCCGCCTCTCAGGCCAGGAATGAAGAGTTACACCGAGCAAATGAGGAGCTGCGCTTGAATTTGCAGCACATACAACAAGCTGGAGATCGTGGAGAAGATGCTCGAGCCCCGCCAGTGCCTCCAAGGGCCTTCCCAATGCCTTTCTCCCAAGCAATCATGAACACAGTGGTTCCAGCCACCTTTGTGGGACCTACAACCATGTTCACCGGGAAAGAAGATCCTGAAACGCATCTTACTGCTTTCCACACGCAGATGATGTTGTCAGGAGGGTCCGACGCAGTGCACTGCAAGCTCTTTATGGCCACACTGGCAGGGACTGCGCTAGAATGGTTCGTGAGTTTGCCAGAAGGACATATCACGTCTTTCGCGCAATTCTCTGCATTGTTCAGGGAGCAGTATCTTGTCAACAGGGCCCCTCCACCAGTGTCTTACAATCTTTTTGATGTAAGGCAACACCAAAGGGAGTCCCTCAAGGATTACCTCAATAGGTTTGGGGCGATGGTGGTAAGGTTGCACACCAAGGATGAGGACATGGTGGTGCACGCCTTCAGGAAGGGCGTATTGCCAGGGCCTTTCAGCGAGTCTCTAATCCGCAGCCGTCCCAAGACCTTCAGCGACATAAAACGGCGTGCTGTGGCCCACATAGTCGCTGAAGGGGAGCTCACTGAGAAGCGAGAAAGCGCAGTTCCGTTAAGGCCCCGAGCGCCTAGTCGGCCTCAACCACTGCGGGTGCACGAGGCGACCACGAAGAAGAAAGCTCAAGGGAAACAGAAGCCCTACGAGCCCCGACAACCACAGCCTAGGACGCGAGGCAGAGATGACATGCCCCCTAGGCATGAATTTGTGGTGGAGTTGAAGGAACTGATTGCCATTCCATCAGGCTTTTGGGCATCCTGTTCGAAATTGCCTGGCTCTGGCCCACCAATTGGACGAGTTGGTAAAGAGTGGGTTTTTGAACGACTATCTGAAGGAGGCATCGGAAGGTGAGACAGTCGCTGCACCAAGAGCAGACCAGGGGCATGAAGTGCCCATACACAGTGAGATCCACAATATATCAGGTGGGTTCTCAGGAGGAGGGTGCACTTCTTCTCAGCGAAAGAAGTATGCCCGTTCAGTAATGATAGTGGAGGCCTGCGAGGAGGATCACTTTCCGGACATCGACCTCGTCTTCACGAAGGCTGATCGCCGAGATGTTGTTCCCCATGACAACGATCCGGTGGTTGTTTCGGTGGTCACTGCTGCACGTAAGGTACACCGGGTACTGGTCGATCAGGGAAGCTCGGCCGATGTGATGTTCTGGTCGACTTTCAACAAACTACAGTTGTCTCCTGATCAGCTGCGCCCCTACGTCGGTTGTTTGTATGGGTTCGCAGGAGACCAAGTAGAAGTGCGAGGGTACATAGAGTTGAGGACCACGTTCACTGATGGAACAGCATCTCGCACGGAAAACATCAGGTACCTTGTGGTGAACGCTCCCTCTGCCTACAATATACTTCTAGGCAGACCGGCCCTGAACCGGTTGGGGGCCGTGGTTTCCACGAGGCACATGAAGATGAAGTTGCCATCGATGGAGGGGAGGGTGGTAACCATCAAGTCAGATCAAAAGGAGGCTAAAAGGTGCTATGAGAATAGCCTCAAGACGAAGAGAGGAGTCTGCATGGTGACAACATCACCACCAACCAGTGAAACAGATAGGCCCCGAGATGATGTCGGGGTCACCCGGGCAGAGGTCGCCCGGGCGAGGCGACCAGAACCTGCAGAGGGGGTCGTAGAGAAGCATATCGAAGGGAAGATTTTCAAGCTGGGAAAGTCCCTATCTCAGGAGCCCAGGATCAGATAGCAGAGGTTATAAGGAAGCATCTGGACGCTTTCGCTTGGTCCCCCTCAGACATGCCAGGCATTGACCCTGATTTCCTATGCCATCGCTTAGCGCTGAATCCCCAAGCCAGACCAGTCCGGCAGAGGAGACGGAAGTTCAACGACGAGCGAAGGCAGGCAGTCAGGGAGGAAACACAAAAATTGCTGGCAGCGGGTCACATACGGGAAATACAATACCCTGAGTGGCTGGCGAATGTTGTCCTAGTGAAGAAGGCCAACGGGAAATGGAGGATGTGTGTGGACTTTACAGATCTTAATAAAGCTTGTCCAAAAGATTCCTATCCTCTGCCTAACATAGATGCGTTGGTAGACAGTGCCTCAGGCTGCAAATTACTCAGTTTCTTGGACGCCTTCTCCGGGTACAATCAGATCAAGATGCACCCGATGGATGAGAACAAGACTGCGTTCATGACAGAGCTGTCTTGTTACTACTACAAAGTCATGCCGTTTGGCCTGAAGAATGCGGGGGCCACATACCAGAGGCTGATGGACAAAGTCCTCGCCCCTATGCTGGGACGTAATGTGCAGGCATATGTGGATGACATGGTAGTGACGTCCCGGGCACGAGATCAGCATATTGATGATTTGGAGGAGCTCTTCAACACAATAGCAAAATACAGGTTGAAGTTGAATCCTGAAAAGTGCGTCTTTGGGGTGGAGGCAGGCAAGTTCCTTGGTTTTTTGCTCACGGAAAGAGGGATCGAGGCCAACCCAGACAAGTGTGCAGCAATCATAGCCATGAGGAGCCCGACGTCGGTCAAAGAAGTGCAACAGTTGACAGGTCGAATGGCTGCGCTTTCCAGGTTCGTGTCAGCCGGAGGAGATAAGGGTCACCCTTACTTCCAATGCTTAAGGAGGAATAGCAGATTCACCTGGACGTCAGAATGTGAGCAGGCTTTCCTTAAGCTCAAGGAATACCTGGCCAGCCCACCAGTGTTGTGCAAGCCTCAACTCGGCACGCCCCTGCGTTTGTACTTTGCAGTTACAGATAGGGCGGTGAGTTCTGTTTTGGTTCAAGAACAGCAACAGAGCCAGAAGCCCATTTATTTCGTGAGCAAAGTGTTGCAGGGACCTGAGACAAGATACCAAGCCTTAGAGAAGGCAGCATTAGCAGTGGTGTTTTCAGCCAGGAGACTACGCCACTACTTCCAGAGCTTCACAGTGGTGGTGATGACAGATCTGCCGATATGTAAGGTCCTGCAGAAGCCTGATGTGGCAGGAAGGATGGTGCGTTGGGCAGTGGAGTTGTCGGAATTTGACATCCAGTATGAACCCAGGGGCCCTATCAAAGGACAGGTCTACGCTGATTTTGTGGCAGAGATGTCTTCAGCCGAAACCCAACAGGAGGGACCCAATTTCAAATGGGTATTGTCAGTAGATGGGTCCTCGAATCAGCAAGGCAGCGGAGCGGGGGTGATCTTAGAAGGACCCAAGGGGTTGTTAATAGAGCAGGCCTTGCGATTCGCTTTCAAAGCCAGCAATAATCAGGCGGAATATGAAGCCCTGATCGCTGGGATGTTGCTGGCGAAGGAGATGGGAGCGCAAAGCCTTATGGCCAAGAGTGACTCATTGTTGGTCACCGGTCAAGTGGCGGGAGACTACCAGGCCAAAGACCCCCAAATGGCCTCTTACTTGGAATATGTCCAGAGATTGAAAGGTTCATTCGAAATGTTTGAATTAGTACATGTGCCCAGGGAGCAGAATGCCAGAGCTGACTTGTTGGCCAAACTCGCCAGCTCAGGCAAGGGGGGCAGGCAGAGGACGGTCATCCAGGAGACCCTGAGAGCACCTCGTACTTATACAGCCGATAACTTGGTGGGAGTCCATCAGATCAGCCAATCAGATGGCGGGAAGAGGAGTCATCGGTCGTTGACTCAAGAAACTTTAAAGAAGCCAAGAGTCAACGCATGTATGCTAATGGGGGTAGAAGCGTCACAGATCTGCCTACTACAAAATGGCGAGACATGGATGACCCCCTACAAGCGTTACATAGCGGATGGTATGCTCCCAGCAGTGCCGGAGGAGGCAAAAAAGATAAAGAAGAACTCGTCCAGGTATACGCTCATTGAAGGTGAGTTGTATAGACATGGGTTTACTCACCCCATCTTAGTCTGCGTGCACGGCGAACAATGTGTGAGGATAATGGCGGAGCTTCATGAAGGTATCTGCGGAAGTCACATCGGCGGCCGAGCTCTGGCCTCCAAGGCCATTCGAGCAGGGTACTACTGGCCGACAATGAGGGAAGATTGCACTAGGTATGCACAGCAATGCAAGCAGTGTCAGTTACATGCTGATTGGCCTAAGGCACCACCAGAAGAGCTCAGGTCGATTTACAGCCCTTGGCCGTTTCATACATGGGGAATCGACATCTTGGGGCCTTTCCCTTTGGCGATAAGGCAGATGAAGTACCTCGTGGTCGCCATAGAATATTTCACGAAGTGGATCGAAGCTGAGCCAGTGGCACAGATTACAGCACAGAAGATCCAACATTTCGTGTGGAAGAATATAGTCTGCCGTTTCGGGGTACCCAAGCGCTTGGTGTCTGACAATGGCACGCAGTTTGCAAGCCAGCAGTTGGGAAGGCTATGTGCAGAGTTGGGGATCAAGCAAGTGTTTGCGTCAGTTGAGCATCCGCAAACCAATGGGCAGGTGGAGTCGGCCAACCGAGTTCTTCTCAGAGGGTTGAAGAGAAGGTTGGAGAAAGCAAAGGGAAGGTGGGCTGAGGAAGTTCCCAGAATAGTATGGGCCTACCATACTACTCCCCAGTCCACTACCAAGGAGACTCCTTTTAGTTTGGTATATGGTTCAGATGCCATGATTCCCGTGGAGATCCAGGAGAACTCACCACGTTTCCAGAACTTTGTAGCTGAGGAGTCCAATGAAGAGAGGAAGGTGAATCTTGACCTCTTGGATGAAGTTAGGGAAGAAGCAGGAATCAAAGCTGAGGCGCTGAAGAGGAGGGTCGAGCTCAAACACACTTCGAGGTTGAGAGCTCGACAGTTCCAGGAGGCAGACCTCGTCATGCGCAAGGCGTCTCCATACCAGATAGAGAACAAGTTATCCCCTAAGTGGACTGGTCCTTTCAGAGTGACAGAGGCCCTTGGGAATGGAGCATACAGGCTTGAGACTTTAGAAGGAGGTCCGATTCCTCGAACATGGAATGCGACCCACCTGAAGTTTTATTACAGTTAAAGTTATGTAATTTTGTACACTACATAGGGGACACTCTTTTTTCCCTTCTAAGGGTTTTTAATGAGGTCACCCAATAAAATTCAGTTAAAGATATATTCTTGTAATGCGTTTGTACAATGCAGTTAGAACCTGTCATTTGGAGTTAGAGGTCTCGTAAGTGGAGAGGTAGGTTCGCAGAGAACACCTCCACTTCGAGTGAGAACTTCCAATATGAAAGAAGGGTTCGCAGTTAGAACCTGTCATTTGGAGTTAGAGGTCTCGTAAGTGGAGAGGTAGGTTCGCAGAGAACACCTCCACTTCGAGTGAGAACTTCCAATATGAAAGAAGGGTTCGCTGTTAGCATCCATCACTTGGAGTTAGAGGTCTCGTAAGCGGAGAGGTAGGTTCGCAGAGAACACCTCCACTTCGAGTGAGAACTTCCAACGTGAAAGAAGGATTTGCTGTTAGCACCTATCACTTGGAATTAGAAGTCTCGTAAATGGAAAGGAAGGTTCGTAGGGAACACCTCCACTTCGAGTGAGAACTTCCAATGTGAAAGAGTTCATCCAGTTAAATCCTCTCTCGCCTATGGTGGTGAGAGGTCAGTCAAAACCTATTAGTTGGGGTTAGAGGTCTCGTGAAGGGAGAAGGAAGTTAATAAGGAACACTCTCCCCTTCCGAGTGAGAACGTCCAGACTAAAGTTAAAATTCGTTAATGACGTTAGCAGAAAGAACATGCTACTTGAGATTCATTTTTGCAGGTGCATTATTTGTGATCGTGGGCCTACCAGATGCAAAGCACGATAAAAGATGAACAATACAGAAATCAAAGTTTATATTGCAAAGAAGAGTGATTACAGGATGATCAGCTATATACAACTGCTTGGAAGACCTATCTGGGCACTATTTGCCCGTCGACTACCTGCATAGTTGCAGAATATGGTGAGAGGTCCATCTCAGGATGCACGCAGGCAACCTGAACAAGGGCATCACCAAAGCCTGCCTCATAAGCGTCGGCAGCGTCGTCAATGAGCTCAGCCTCAGTCTTCTTCAGCAGTTCAATTTGTTGGGCAAGTTCCTCCTCAACCTGGCCCAGCTGAACTTCCCTATCAGTCGCCCTCTCCTCCAGCTTGGCCATTCTAGCCTGAGCCCCCTCGGCTTGCTCTTCCAACTCGATGATCTTGTTGCGAAGAGGGAGTATCTTAGCTTCAAGCTGGAGGGCCTCCTGCCCTTTGGAAAAAAGGAGTTTCTTGGTCTCCTTCTCTGATTGGCGGAGACTACCCAGTTCTTGGTTAAGGGCAGTCTCGCGCTGGGACGCCTGATGGAGTTGGAGGTCCTTTCGCTCCAGCTCCTTCTTCAGTTGGACAGTTTCCTCAAACAGCTCTGCCTCAACGCTGCTCTTGACCAGCAAAGACTGAGAAGCGGCCAAGAACTCCCCGAGACCATGGCTGAGGAGGTTTTCGAGAGAGTTTCTATCCATGGCCTCTAAAATAGCTCTGCCAGGCATCTGAGCAAGCGACCTCTGGAGCAGAGAAGGCAGTTCTGGGGCAGGAGGTGCCTGGCCAGAGTGAGGAACACTCTCCCCACCCCCCTCAAGCGCTAAGATTGGCTCAGGAGGGGAGGAGGCACTGGGGGGATGCTCCCTGAAGGATGAAGGGTGCCTTTCCGTGGCTGAAGAGACCTCCGCAGCTGTCCCCACCCTTTTTCTTTTGAAGACAAGGCCGGAGCAGGTGTCCTCATCATCAGAGACTTCCGCAGGGGCTGCCCTCTTGGACCTTTCAGCAATAGGTTCCAAGGTAACACCCGCAGGCGATGAAGGACCTGCTAAGGCTGAACCGCCAGCATTGCGGCGATTCAGCACATCAGCCAGCCTTTTCTTCTTGTCGGCGCTGAGTACCATGCCTGCAGAGACCAATGGAAAGGTATGAGAAAGACAAGATGGTGAACAATTAAGTATGTGAACAGTTAAGTGCAAGATGAAGTTAATGTACCAATGTACACGCCAAGAGATTCAGCGTCATACTCATGCCTAATCAGCTGGGCGGAGTCAAACACCACGCCCCAGCTGGAGATAATCTGGCAGAGCTCTTGGTTAGAGGCAGTCAACTCCTCGAGCCTGCGTGGCTTCTGGAACTTCAACTCCCTCACCCAGTATAAGGGGAATCCGTCGAGGATGGTGAGGTCGTAGGAGCTACAGCAGACCCGAAAGAACTTTCCTTTGAAGTTCTTGTATGACTGCGAAAAGGGAGTTAGAAGGACTCTCCCTGCCACCCCACTCAGGCTCACCCAAAGCCTCTTACCGGGATTCTTCGCTTCAAAGAAGTAAAGGAAGACATCGACGGAGGGGGTGATCCCTAGATTGCTGAAGAGAATGGAGAACGCCCTGATAAAGGCCCAACTGTTGGGATGCAGTTGGGCAGGCGCCACGTTTAACTCTGTGAGCAAAGCCCTTTCAAACCCAGTAAAGGGAAGACGGACTTTGACCTTTTTAAAGATGGTGGCGTAAAAGAAGAAGAAGGGCTCCCCATCGTTGCAACGGTCGTCGGCGCATACGGGCTCATTTGCGGTGCAGGGACGCACAGAGACGTACGCGTCAGTTTCTTTGCCAAAGACGCGTCCTTTAACCTCGTTCTCGTCATCCCTGTGTTTGCGAAGATCCTCGCAGGATGTGAGTTTGGAAGTCTCAGCAAGGAGATCCTCAGAAGCCCAGGGGTAAAGGGCCTTGTAATCGACCGTCACAGTGGGAGGAGGGTTGGAGGTGATTTTGGTTCTGGCCATCTCGAATCTAAACAAATGAGAGGCAGGAAAAGAAGAAAGGCTCAGAGGAGAACAATGGTGGACGAAGACTCAAAGGTAGAATGAACCCGGGATAAAAGAATAAAACCCTAGAATGCATAAATCACGCACAGGCCCAAAACAGTCACAGCATATCATATGGATGATCGAGTTCATGTTATGAATGAGGAGAAGACATAAAAATCATACCTTTAGTTGAGGAAGAGCGGGGAAACGTGAAAAGTCTGTTGGGAAGAAGAGAGCGTGTGCTGGAAGATAGTATATGCAGAAGTGAGGTTGCCAGGTGATGAAACAGTGAAATGGCGCGGGGTTTTGAAGAGGTTTAACGTAGCCCTAGGAAGTTACAACGTTATGAATTCCAAACCGTTGATGGAGCCACGTGGCAGCAGATGAAAGGGGGTTGGTGAAGTGTCCTATCAGAGTACTATTCGTGTACTTAGGCGCAGAGCCACATAGGTCGCCTAAGCTCGATACCACGGTGGGGGGCTTGTGTACCGATCAGTCCTCGTCCATCACTTAGTCTCTTCGCTGAAACAAGTTAACAGCTTGAGACTGGGGGGCTTGTGTACTGCCCAGTCACCGGACGTCAGCTGGGTCCCACAGCATGGGCCAAAGCCACGTGGAATGGACCCCACAAGAGGTATTGAAAAGAGAGGGGTGACGAGTCATCAGCCCAGTAGGGAAGGGTGACGAGTCATCAGCCCAGTAGGGAAGGGTGAGGAGTCATCAGCCTATGAAGAGGGGTGAGGAGTCATCAGCCCAGTAGGGAAGGGTGAGGAGTCATCAGCCCAGTAGGGAAGGGTGAGGAGTCATCAGCCTAGAGAGAGGGGTGACGAGTCATCAGCCTAGAGAGAGGGGTGATTAGTCATCAGCCTACAGAGCCAGGTGAGTAGTTGTCAGTTCACCAGGATGGGTGGAGGTGTCATCGTCACTCAGCAGGTCGAGGACTCCTCGGCCACAGGGTGGCGAGGTGACATCGGCGAGGAGTCCTCGGCCACATGGTGTGGCGAGGTGACATCGGCCTTGGGTGATCTGAACAGCGTAAACAGAACAGCTAAGATTGGTTCCCAGAGTGGGCCAATGATCAGTTAAATACCCAGAGTTAGGGAGAGGCCTGGATCACGAAGTGCCTATGCGGGTAGCAGGGAAAGCACAGTTGGGTGTAGAGTCCTGAGGGGACGAGTACTCACCAGAGCTAGGGTTTTCCCAGTGAAGCTACATGCATGGCACGTGAACAGTAAAGGCACTCCCAGAACAGGTGGCCCCAGAGACTAGGTGCACAAGGAGGCACCCAGGTGGTCACCCTGTGAGAGTTTGCACTCCAGAGAAGGAAACCTTATACGCTAGATTACCCTAAGATTGGGTGATAGCGGCGCAAGGGTATTCCAGTAAACCCTAAATATGGCTAGTAGCGTAGTAAACCCTAATTAGGGCTAACGGCGCAGTAAACCCTAATTAGGGCTAACGGCGCAGTAAATCCTAGCCTATATAAGGGACAGTAAGATACTTCAAGAGGTACGCAGTTTCTAGCCCTAAACACACAGAGAAACTCAATACACTTGGTGTTGCTTGCCCTACACTGACTTGAGCGTCGGAGTGCAAACGGCCTCTAGGGCGCCCCTTTTCTCTTTTGCAGGTGCAGATTGCTTTGAAAGAACCAAGCACATATCAACGTGAGGAAGAAGGCGTGTGAGTGTCGTGAGTCAACCGGCAGGCGAGTCAACCGGCAAGAACACTACCCTTTATATAGTCTAGGGTTTCCTCTGCGCCGCTACCCATATTTAGGATTTACAGGAATACCCTTGCGCCACTATCACCCAGGCTTAGTGTAATCTAGCACATAAGGTTTCCTTAACTGGAATGCAAGACTCTAACAGGATGGCCACCTGGGTACCCCCTCGTGCACCTAGTCTCTGGGGCCATCTGTCCTGGGAGCGCCTTCACTGTTCACGTGCCATGCATGTAGCTTCACTGGGAAACCCTAGTTCTGATGAGTACTCAACCCCTCAGGACTCTGCACCTAACTGTGCTTTCCCTGCCACACGCATAGGCACTTCGTGACTTAGTCTTCTCCTTACTTCTGGGCATTTTACTGATAACTGGTCTTCCCTTAAGACCCATCGTGGATGTTTTAGCTCTGTTATTCGAAACATCCAAGGCCGATGTCACCTCGTCACACCCAGCCATCGAGGACTCATCACCTTGCTGAGTGACAAGGACACCTTAGTTCACTCTGGCGGTCGACATGCTAATGACTAATCATCCCATTAGTCCTTACTACTTGTGGGACCCGGCCCACGTGGCTCTGGCCCATGCTGTGGGACCCAGCTGACGCGGCTCACCCTTACTAGCTGATCCCGCTGCGGACTCGAGCGTGGGGAAAGTGCCTCGTCACTCCTTCGTCTAGCCTTCTAACTGCTGCGCGTTCTGCAAGGAGGCTCCAGGAACCTTCGCCGGAACTCCAAACGATGCCTGCAAAACACACAGACGGCGCCTCTAGCGGCCGTTGTAGCTCCGACGCTCAAGTCAGGCAACGGGAACACCAAAACTCTCTCTCGGATCTATCTGTGTGAGATCCGTGTGTGTGCCCTCAGTCCTCTTTGATTCGAAGACTGAGTGTTCTCGGTTTGTGTTGTGTATTGTGTGGCAAAGATTGCGTACCTGGTGTAGTGTTCTTCTTCCTCATATAATCCCGCGTCGCCCCCTACTGGCTACCTCTAGGGCCACTTGATTACTCTGCACCGCCGTTATCTACCCCCCAGGGCTACCTTGCGTGCAGGCCTTCCTCACTTGAGTGCAAAGTCTGACAGGGGAGGCCGCGTGAGTACCTCTGTACTCCTCAATCTCTGTGCCCATCTACCCTACCTAATCTCTGGGAACACCTTCACGGTCCACATGGCATGCATGCAACCTCACTGGGAGACTCTAACCTTGATGGGTTCTTGTCCCAGCAGGATTCTGCACCTAACTGCGTCTTCCCATCTTCATGCATGGTCGTCTCGCGACTAAGGCCACTCCCTGCCTCTGGGCGCTTTACTGATCACTGGTCGCGTTGTTCACATCGCCGCGGCCGATGTCACCTCGACACATACCGATGACCGAGGTGTCTCTCATCCTGACCGATGGCCGATGTCTCATCCTGGCCGGTGATCGATGTGTCACCCTGACCGATGACCGATGGCGCTTCTTTACGTTGTCGTGCTCTGCTTATGGAATCAGGCGTGGTCCTTGGGTAACGTTCTCGCTGGGAGCCTGGGTCCCAGTTTAACACGCGTTGGCAAGGACCCCCGACGACTGATCGCTCTGCATGCACCGATGACTGATCGGTGCTTCATCACATCTCGCGCTCTGCTTCCAGGCGCTCATGTAGGAACTGATCTGCTGGTGGTGGTCACTCTGTAACTGACCACTGATCACCGTTCTTGAACGATCTCCACCCTGGTTCATCTGCTATCTCATGCCACGCGTCACTCTATGACTGGCCCACGTGGTCATCTGCTGCTGACGTCATCGACTACCGATGACCGACCGGATCACAAGCCCCCCAGTCTCGAGCTGTGAACTTGTTCTCAGCGAAGAGACTAAGTGGTCTTCCTTGTCAAAGAGAAGAAGGAGCTCGAAGCCAATGTACCTGAGACCATGACTGCTGGTGTCGAGGCTCTGATAGATGGGTTCCATGGGCTTGCAGCAGGTTTACTGCGTCCTGCCAGACTTGGACTCTACCCAACCTAGCCTCCGCCATTCAGTGGTCGACGACAAGTTCACTCTTCTTCCTTGAGATTTTTTCCTTGCAACTCTTTCTTCTATGTAATCTCTTTTTCTGCTACAAACTTGTGTATAAACCTTTTATGCATAAATTCATGTTGGGTGACTGACCTGATGGTGTCTAAATGCTTCGACTGATCGCCCAAGAGCTTGTTTGGGGAAGCTTTCATACTCAGAGCTTTACCACCGATCACCGACTAGCTTGTTAGTGCACCACCGATTAGTCATCGCGCTTCAGGCTTTGCTTTACTTCTCTGTTACTCCAGCACTGGGTGCATAGAGGGCCCGAACGCCAAAGATGACGCCTGTGTTTTGGGGAAGGAAAATGCTTCTCGATGACCCCTCTTGCCTCAGCCTCGCTGTAAGAAGTCGAGGTGAGGTCTTTCTCCTCTCGCCTCTGTAAGGACCTGGAAAATCCTATTGGAATAAAAGTGATATATTTTAAGTAAATTCTAAGTATGTTTTATTTAAAATAAAAGTAAAGGAAAGTGTAGTTAGAAAGCCATGAGATCGCATAGAACATGATCGCCAGGGCGCGAGACACGCGAGCATTTCCAGGGCGCGAGAGGCATGCGGACATCGCCAGGGCGCGAGACACGCGAGCATTTCCAGGGCGCGAGAGGCATGCGGACATCGCCAGGGCGCGAGACATGCGAGCATCGCTAGAGCGCGAGAGGCATGCGGGCATCGCCAGGGCGCGAGATGCATGTGGGCTTTGCCCAGGCGCGAGAGTCATGCGGGTGTCGCCAAGAGGAGACCTCGGTCGGTCTCCATGAGGAAGAGACCGCGGCCGGTCTCCAGGAGGAAGAGACCGCGGCCGGTCTCCAGGAGGAAGAAACCTCGGTCGGTCTCCAGGAGGAAGGGACCTCGGTCGGTCTCCAGGAGGAAGAGACCTCGGTCGGTCTCCAGGAAGAGAGAGACATCGGTCGTCTTCCAGAGAGAGACATCGGTCGTCCTCCAGGATGGGTCATCGGTGGATTGTCTTTGCGCGAGTGGTCATCGGCGAAAGGTTATCGCGCGATGTCGCGTTTCACGCAGATGAAGTGGGGCCCTGGTTTCCAGGATGAACGTGCTGCATGTGCGACATGTAGGCAGTGAAAGTCCTGCAGGAGCAGTAGCTCCACATGCGCAGAGACGCCACGTGGCCATGCTGTTAGGTTGCACTGAATTCGAGGAAGGAAACCCACCAAGGAGGGTTAGTTAGAGAATAGGTAATGATGGCTACATGGCAGGCCTATGTTCCTAGTATCAGAATACACCGCCTCTTAGTGAGTATAAAAACGCAGTGAGAGTATGAAAGGTGACAGAGTGAGTTCACCTTCAGCTTTCTTTTTTCTCTCCTTTGCACTGCAACTCAGAAATTCCAGGCACCAGTTAAATTACCAGCGATTGCCATAGAGCATTTGAGAAGGGTCTCTGCAAGTTTTACCAATTAGAACGCTTAGGCAGAGTTCAGGCATCCTTTACGTTCGGCGGTTTAGAGCTTGAAGTGAGATTTCACGCTGATCCAGGTAAGGGAAGCTAGTCTTTTTCCAACGATAACTGGATATTTGATGTTTGTGATGATAGGGCGACGCGGTCGCCGGTTTTTACTTCGTTTTCACGGTGTTTGATGTTGAAATGTGAGATGTTTATGATAACAGTTCTGTTTGAATGCTGGGGGCGACGTGGTCGCCGGTTTTTCATCTGTCATAGAAATATCCCCTGTTTTATGCTGTTTCAAAAGTGTTTGAGATTTTTAAATGTGATATTCGAAAATCTGAACCTTGGCATGAGTTTTTCTGTGACTGGAATCATTTGTTGAAATGTTATGTGATGTGTGAATGTTGTGAATGTGGGATCGAGGCATAGTATTTTCAGGAAAGGAAATACCGTGTAAGATCTGTGTAGGATGTGTATTGATCAGTGAGTGTCCTGGTGTAATGAGACGATCCTGACTCTACTGAGGTAATGAAATCACATAGAAGAAGTTACTCAGTTGTGGAGAGTCGAAGGAGGTCATACGTATGGGTGTCTCGTGTGAAACAGAACGAGTTCGGCCTGTAGTATGGATTTACCCTGTCATGCTGTGATAATGATGATATTGAGATTGTGTAATGCGCATGGCTGAGGGCACTTTCCAGCCTTTTAGCATGACAGGTGCATGTCTCAGGACGCTAAGTTCAATGCACGAGTCTCCGGAAATAGTGGTCAAGTGTCTGGTGTGATGAGTCAGTGGAAAGTCTGACGTGAGAAATGAGAAATTGAATTAATAGACACTTGATTGCTGATGTGAATTGAAATACTCTGGATTGATTTGTGAAATATGGGATTTCTGATAGTCTTGTGGAATATGGAAATGTGATGGCTGATACTGTTATGGTTCGTGGATGTTGTGAAGTTCTTATGTATGCTCTTGATTCAAATGTTTTCTTAAATATATAGCTTACCCTGTATTTTGTTTCTGTGGCTGTTTTTCTTAAACCTGTGATGATCGTGTAACTTTACACGGGAGCAGATGATGTTGCAGGAAGTGGATTTCCCCTGTGAGTGATCGCCGTATGTGGTCGCCGGTTTTCTGTTCTTGTTGGGCGATCGCCCCCTCGTACCATTTTCTGATAGGCGATCTCCGTTTTCTGTTAGGAGATCGGTAGTTTTGTATTTTGCTGTTTTTATGTTTAAGTTTTGTATTAAACTCCCTGCGAGGAGAAGTCCTTTGTATATATATATACAATTATGTTTATTTCAATATATTTGTTTTACCATTATCTCATATTACAAAAATGCAAAAATGCGAAATTGTATTTGGGGGGATGTTACAAGAGATCGCCGGTTTTTCTATCTCTTGGTGGTGATCGCCGGTTTTGTGTCTTGCTAGCAGATCGCCTGTTTTTTTGGGGCCTTCTGTTACCAGATCGCCGGTTCAGGAAGTTGAGATCGCCGGTCTTGAAATTTTTGATTGAATTTAATAAAATTTTGAAGCAATTGACTGGTTATGTATTAAGCTCCATGAGAGGAGTAAGTTCATTACTTATATATATATATATATATTACCATGTACTCTTCAATATTAATTGTGTACCTTTATTTTCATTATACATGTATGTCTAGTTTTATTTTGGCGGGATGTTACATTAATGGTATCAGAGCAGTTCGTCCTTTGGATGACCTGAGGGCTGTGGATCCATTGTGTTTTCTTCTGCTCATGAAAACTTATTTGAGTTTTAAGTGACAACTATTGTGAAAGGTTTTCAAACGTTTTTGTATTGAACTTTGTGTGTGTGCTGTAGTGAATGTATGCCTAACTGAAGATCTTAGTATTTAGAATGAGAGGGTCTTGATAAGGTGGTGAGGGTGCACACTCATGACCGGATCGGGGTGATTCTCAATCTAAATTCCAGAGGTTTAATGTTTAGCATACTTTGAATTCTGGTGTGATTTATTTCACGTTATTGAGTGTTCTTGTAATTGATTGTGAGTGGCTGTGTGAATTGATGGTTGCACACCAGTAGCTGTTCTGGTGTTTTGCTTGAGGTTATAAGCTTTATGGTTCTGTAGATGGACTCAAATTCCTAAGGAATTTGAGAAAGCTGACCTTGTAAGGTCGTGATGTTACCCCCTTGAATGAATTGATTCCCTTATCGATTTCATTCTTGTAGTTGTAGGGAATATAGAAGCTAGTGGTTTCAGAATCTTAGAACGAAGAAGATGACTCGTAGACCTCCTACCCCTTCCCAACCTTCTTCTGAGATGGGCCAGATCGCCAGGGCCATTGAGATGATGGCAGGTGCCATCCAGCAGCAGAATGCGGCGATGGCGCAGAACCATCAAGCTACCATGCAGCACTGGGAATCTGCTCGGTCGGCTGATACGAATTCGCCCGTCGGTCAGCCTCAGGAACGGATGGGACTGGCCGAGTTTATGAGGCACAACCCACCCAGGTTCTGTGGGAATGCTACCCCTGATCAAGCAGATCAGTGGGTCAGAGAAATGGAGAAAATCTTTAGGGCGACCTCCTGCCCTGAAGAGAAGAAGTTGTTGTTTGCCACCTATCTGCTATCGGGTGAGGCCGAATTCTGGTGGATGGGAGCTCAGCAAATGATGGAGGCCAGAGAAGAGGTGTTGGACTGGGAGAGCTTTAGGGTGAGGTTCTTGGAGAAATACTTCCCTGACAGCGCAAAGTTTGCGCGGGAAGCGGAGTTCTTAAAGTTGGAGCAGGGGGTGATGTCGGTGAACGCCTATGCTGCTAGGTTTGAGTACCTCGCGCGATTCTACACTCAGGCGACCTCCGAAGCTTGGAAGTGCAGGAAGTTTGAGGAGGGGCTGAAGCATGGGCTGAAGAGGACTATAGCCCCGATGTGCATCAGGGAATTTCACGCCTTGGTAGAAAAGGCGAAGATGGTGGAAACCCTGGAAAAGGGTGATTCTCGGGTGATCAGGTCACACCCAGGGGGTTCTTCCAGTGGGAAGACAAGGATGCAGCAACAGCAGTTTGAGCCTTATGAGAGACCTCCACAGCATAGGGCAAGAGCAGCACCGCCCCAGCCTCAGCAGCAACCACCTTGGGAACCCAGATGTTTCACGTGCAAAAGGATGGGGCACATTTCTAGAAATTGCCCCAACAGAAAAGAGATGACTCAACCCAGGGGACCTCGGCGGTAGAGGAATGAAAGTAGCAGACCTCAGGCAACAGGGAGAGTGTTTGCCATGGCAGGAACTGAGGCGTCCCAGTTAGGAAATTTGGTGTAAGATGCTTGTTTTATTGCTGGTAGAAGTATAAGAGCCTTGTTTGTTTCTGGAGTGACACACTCTTTTGTGTCAAGTCAGTGTAGCCGAGCTAGGCCTTCTAGTGAAGGAGTTAACCTTAGAACTGTTGGTCTCCACACCTGCGTCAGAGCAGGTGGTGACCTCTACAGTTGCCCCGAATGTTCAGTGATAGTAGAGGGACACAGATTCAAAGTGAATTTGATCTGTCTATCTCTGCAGGATCTGGATGTTATCCTGTGAATGGATTGGCTGTCTGCCGATCACGTTCCCATAGTTTGCGGTAGGCAGAAAGTGGTGTTTTCCGATCTCCAAGAGCCAGATGGGAGATCTGCTCGGCATTGGCGATCAGAGTTGGAAGAAGAGGCGAGGTGTTTCGTGATGGTAGCTCGGTTAGAAGTGAAGGATGAAGAGGACGTAAGCAGGATTCACGTGGTGAAAGATTGGATGGATGTATTTCCAGAAGAAGTACCTGGGTTACCTCCTAAGAGGGAAGTGGAATTCTCTACTGATTTGGTACCTGTAGCTGGACCAGTGTCAATGGCACCTTGCAGGATGACTCCAGCCGAGTTGGTAGAATTAAAGAAGCAAGTGGAAGAGCTGTTGGGGAAGCCTTTCATCAAATCCAGCGTATCTCCATGAGGTACTCCAGTGCTGGTAATTCCAGAGGTCGGAAGACCTTTTGACGTCTACTGTGGTACTTCACCTCAAGGGTTGGGATGCGTTTTGGATGCAAGAGAAGAGAGTGGTTGCATATGCTTCAAGGCAACTCAAAGTTCATGAGAGATAATTATTCCACTTATGATTTAGAATCAGCAGTGGTAGTGGTTGATCTGGTTGGCTACCAGCAGTAGATGATGCCAGCAACAGTTGATTTCGTAGATCGTTCAAAGGAGTCATGTGGTAGAGGGTGGCAAGTGAATCGGAGAGGCGATCGCCCAGAATGGTGATTGGTTGGGGTGGTTAAGGGACCAACACTTGCGGATCAGTATCAGGCGAGCGCCTGTAAGCTGAACCCGAGAAGTAAAGAAACACAGAGTAGCAATCGCCTATCGCCGTGTGTTAAGAATAGAACACGCCTATCGCCGTGTGGATCAATACACGCCTATCGCCGGGAGAGAAAATCAGTACACGCCTATCGACCGTGTGTGGAGAATACGAGATCAGTGGTCAACAAAACGCCGCAAGGAGCACATCGCCTGATATTCAGATCGCCGGGGTTTTCACATCGCCATACATTTGAGAAGATTAGTTCATCACGTTAAGGCTGCCAGTTCATCGTGTTAAGGCTGCGCCCACAGTAGCTAGCGCACTAGGCTACTCCCTGTGTGGATAACTTAGCCACAGGAGCAAAGTGGAAGTAACGACTCAGTTGTAGGTTCTCCAGATGACGACACGTGTGTGACCAGATATCCTCCACGTGTCAAGAGGGATAACCGTCAGGAGAGAGAAAGATTCAGAGGCGCCAACTTGTTCTTTCAGGTGAAGTCATTGAGGTGCTTGGCGCGAAGCTGGTGAGAAGGAGGAGGCTAGAAGAATAAGCTCTGGCGTCGGGTCAAGGGGCTGGATCAGTGGTGTTATGGGGTTTTGAAGTCAGTGATTGTATGAAGCTCTGTATGGGGGAAAATGCAGAACTCCCTTATGGTTGGAACCAGGAGGGCGAACCAGTTTTGATTGAACATTTAGGGGAGCCTAGTCTGAAGCGTATTATGGGAGTTCTAGGCACCGAGCAAGCTAAAAGCTTTGTAATGGGTGATGAGAAATGGAAATGGTGAATGATGAGTGATGAGAAAGGGAATGGAATTTGATGAAGTATTGGAGTAGTAAGAGTTGGTTCAGCAGACAACCGAGGAGCTGAAGCTGATACAAGGCAGAATGAGAGCTTCTCAAAGTCGGCAGATTCAGAGGAGAAGACCTTTGGAGTTTGCTGCTGAAGACCATGTGTTTATGAGAGTGACACCAACCAAGGGTGTAGGACGAGCTATCAGACCAAAGAAGCTGTCTCCTAAGTTTGTTGGACCTTACCAGATCTTGAGGAAAATTGGTCCAGTAGCCTATGAGATCGCCCTACCTCCACATTTGGCAAATCTGCATAATGTCTTCCACGTATCACAGTTAAGGAAATATCTCGCCGACCCTTGTCACGTGTTGGAGGTGGACGACGTGCAGATCAGGGACGACTTGTCTTTTGAAGCAAGACCAGTCAGGATAGACGATCACCAAAGCAAACAGCTCAGGAGTAAGACCATCCATATGGTTAAGGTGGTGTGGGATGAGAGATCCGGTGATTCGACTTGGGAGTTGGAAGAGGACATGAGAAACGACTATCCCCATCTCTTTTTCTTGTAATTCCATTTTCGAGGACGAAAATTTTTGTTGTTAGGGAGATTGTAAGGACCTGGAAAATCCTATTGGAATAAAAGTGATATATTTTAAGTAAATTCTAAGTATGTTTTATTTAAAATAAAAGTAAAGGAAAGTGTAGTTAGAAAGCCATGAGATCGCATAGAACATGATCGCCAGGGCGCGAGACACGCGAGCATTTCCAGGGCGCGAGAGGCATGCGGACATCGCCAGGGCGCGAGACACGCGAGCATTTCCAGGGCGCGAGAGGCATGCGGACATCGCCAGGGCGCGAGACATGCGAGCATCGCTAGAGCGCGAGAGGCATGCGGGCATCGCCAGGGCGCGAGATGCATGTGGGCTTTGCCCAGGCGCGAGAGTCATGCGGGTGTCGCCAAGAGGAGACCTCGGTCGGTCTCCATGAGGAAGAGACCGCGGCCGGTCTCCAGGAGGAAGAGACCGCGGCCGGTCTCCAGGAGGAAGAAACCTCGGTCGGTCTCCAGGAGGAAGGGACCTCGGTCGGTCTCCAGGAGGAAGAGACCTCGGTCGGTCTCCAGGAAGAGAGAGACATCGGTCGTCTTCCAGAGAGAGACATCGGTCGTCCTCCAGGATGGGTCATCGGTGGATTGTCTTTGCGCGAGTGGTCATCGGCGAAAGGTTATCGCGCGATGTCGCGTTTCACGCAGATGAAGTGGGGCCCTGGTTTCCAGGATGAACGTGCTGCATGTGCGACATGTAGGCAGTGAAAGTCCTGCAGGAGCAGTAGCTCCACATGCGCAGAGACGCCACGTGGCCATGCTGTTAGGTTGCACTGAATTCGAGGAAGGAAACCCACCAAGGAGGGTTAGTTAGAGAATAGGTAATGATGGCTACATGGCAGGCCTATGTTCCTAGTATCAGAATACACCGCCTCTTAGTGAGTATAAAAACGCAGTGAGAGTATGAAAGGTGACAGAGTGAGTTCACCTTCAGCTTTCTTTTTTCTCTCCTTTGCACTGCAACTCAGAAATTCCAGGCACCAGTTAAATTACCAGCGATTGCCATAGAGCATTTGAGAAGGGTCTCTGCAAGTTTTACCAATTAGAACGCTTAGGCAGAGTTCAGGCATCCTTTACGTTCGGCGGTTTAGAGCTTGAAGTGAGATTTCACGCTGATCCAGGTAAGGGAAGCTAGTCTTTTTCCAACGATAACTGGATATTTGATGTTTGTGATGATAGGGCGACGCGGTCGCCGGTTTTTACTTCGTTTTCACGGTGTTTGATGTTGAAATGTGAGATGTTTATGATAACAGTTCTGTTTGAATGCTGGGGGCGACGTGGTCGCCGGTTTTTCATCTGTCATAGAAATATCCCCTGTTTTATGCTGTTTCAAAAGTGTTTGAGATTTTTAAATGTGATATTCGAAAATCTGAACCTTGGCATGAGTTTTTCTGTGACTGGAATCATTTGTTGAAATGTTATGTGATGTGTGAATGTTGTGAATGTGGGATCGAGGCATAGTATTTTCAGGAAAGGAAATACCGTGTAAGATCTGTGTAGGATGTGTATTGATCAGTGAGTGTCCTGGTGTAATGAGACGATCCTGACTCTACTGAGGTAATGAAATCACATAGAAGAAGTTACTCAGTTGTGGAGAGTCGAAGGAGGTCATACGTATGGGTGTCTCGTGTGAAACAGAACGAGTTCGGCCTGTAGTATGGATTTACCCTGTCATGCTGTGATAATGATGATATTGAGATTGTGTAATGCGCATGGCTGAGGGCACTTTCCAGCCTTTTAGCATGACAGGTGCATGTCTCAGGACGCTAAGTTCAATGCACGAGTCTCCGGAAATAGTGGTCAAGTGTCTGGTGTGATGAGTCAGTGGAAAGTCTGACGTGAGAAATGAGAAATTGAATTAATAGACACTTGATTGCTGATGTGAATTGAAATACTCTGGATTGATTTGTGAAATATGGGATTTCTGATAGTCTTGTGGAATATGGAAATGTGATGGCTGATACTGTTATGGTTCGTGGATGTTGTGAAGTTCTTATGTATGCTCTTGATTCAAATGTTTTCTTAAATATATAGCTTACCCTGTATTTTGTTTCTGTGGCTGTTTTTCTTAAACCTGTGATGATCGTGTAACTTTACACGGGAGCAGATGATGTTGCAGGAAGTGGATTTCCCCTGTGAGTGATCGCCGTATGTGGTCGCCGGTTTTCTGTTCTTGTTGGGCGATCGCCCCCTCGTACCATTTTCTGATAGGCGATCTCCGTTTTCTGTTAGGAGATCGGTAGTTTTGTATTTTGCTGTTTTTATGTTTAAGTTTTGTATTAAACTCCCTGCGAGGAGAAGTCCTTTGTATATATATATACAATTATGTTTATTTCAATATATTTGTTTTACCATTATCTCATATTACAAAAATGCAAAAATGCGAAATTGTATTTGGGGGGATGTTACAAGAGATCGCCGGTTTTTCTATCTCTTGGTGGTGATCGCCGGTTTTGTGTCTTGCTAGCAGATCGCCTGTTTTTTTGGGGCCTTCTGTTACCAGATCGCCGGTTCAGGAAGTTGAGATCGCCGGTCTTGAAATTTTTGATTGAATTTAATAAAATTTTGAAGCAATTGACTGGTTATGTATTAAGCTCCATGAGAGGAGTAAGTTCATTACTTATATATATATATATTACCATGTACTCTTCAATATTAATTGTGTACCTTTATTTTCATTATACATGTATGTCTAGTTTTATTTTGGCGGGATGTTACAGCCTCAGCCTCGCTGTACAAAGTCGAGGTGAGGACTTTTTTATCTCGCCTCAGCCTCGCTGTATAAAGTCAAGGTGAGGACTTTTTTCACTCGCCCCAACCTTGCTGTAAAAAGCAGAGGAAGAGGACTTTCTCTGTTGCCTTAACCTTGCTGTATGAAGCAGAGGAGAAGGACTTGGTTCTCTTGCCTCAACCTTGCTGTAAGAAGCAGAGGAAGAGGACTTTTCTCTCGCCTCAACCTTGCTGTAAAAAGCAGAGGAAGAGGACTTTCTCGGTCTGCACCTCGCTGTACAAAGTCGAGGGTGAGGACTTTCTTCTCTGGCCCATGCCTCGCTGTACAAAGTCGAGGGAGAGGACTTTCTCTCGCCTGCACCCCGCTGTACAAAGTCGAGGGAGAGGACTTTCTCTCGCCTGCACCCCGCTGTACAAAGTCGAGGGTGAGGACTTTCTTTTCTGAGTGGGTGCATGCTCCTAGGGGAGCACCAGGGATGGCTGTCTAAGCGCACTCACCAGGCGCATCCCTGCCTGCATGGTCTCACCGCACGTTCTCTAGTAAGCAGCTCTTCTTCGGGTTTGGAATCATGCGAGGTGCATGCGTAACGCTCTCGTTGGGAGCCAGGGCCCCAACTTAACACGTGTTAGCAAGCCCCCGATGACCATGCACCGACCGATCTATTTGCATTTGGAATCATGCGAGGTGCATGCGTAACGCTCTCGCTGGGAACCTGGGTCCCAGCTTAACACGTGTTGGCAAGACCCCGATGACCATGCACTAACGAGTGCTTGCTTCTGGAATCATGCGAGGTGCATGCGTAACGCTCTCGCTGGGAGCCTGGGTCCCATCTTAACACGTGTTGGCAAGACCCCGATGACCATGCACCAATGAGTGCTTGCTTCTGGAATCATGCGAGGTGCATGCGTAACGCTCTCGCTGGGAGCCTGGGTCCCAGCTTAACACGTGTTGGCAAGACCTCGATGACCATGCACCAATGAGTGCTTGCTTCTGGAATCATGCGAGGTGCATGCGTAACGCTCTCGCTGGGAGCCTGGGTCCCAGCTTAACACGTGTTGGCAAGACCCCGATGACCATGCACCGACCGAGTGCTCACTCCTGACATGCACCGACGGCTGATCTTGCTTTGGGTGTACCAATGACTGATCGCGCTCTGCTTCTTGGTGCTTAAACGCGGAGATGATCTCTTGCTTTGGGGAAGAAGAGTTTTTCTTGTTGACCCCTCTTGCTTGCCCCAAGGTCATCGACCTTTAGGTCTGGTTCCTGTTGCCTCCGCCTCGCTGTAAGAAGTCGAGGGTGAGGTCTTTCTTCTCCCAGCCAACCTCAACTCGCCAAGGAAGACCTTCTGATGTGCGACTTTGAGTCCTTCATTGAGGTGGACCGCCCTATCTTCTCTCACTCCTGGGGTGAGAAGAGCCTCCACTAAGGGCTTTACTTAGCCAAAAATGGTATACGCCAAGTGGGCAAGGACGTTTCTCGAAATCTTCCCTTTCCCTCTCTTGGTCTTACTAGTACTCACGAGTTTCCAAACTTTAGCCACCTGCACTCACGCCTGGGGTGAGGAGAATATAGGTCGGTGGTCCGTACTCGCGCCTGGGGCGAGCAGGCTCCAACCGATCACTTGCACTTGCATCTGGGGCAAGTAGAACTTGAAACTGGGAAACATGTGCACACTTGATATACTGAAATCTTTTTTATTGGGTGGCCTCGTTAGAAACCCTCATCAGGAAAAGAGTGCCCCCTGATCTGCTCAACTATTTACAGTATATACATTGAGTGTGTGTACAGCGCAAGAACGCATCTACTTTATAACTTAACTGAAGTAGAATCTCAAGTGTGTTGCGTTCCATGTCCTGGGGATAGGTGCTCCATCCAGAGTCTCCAGCCGATAAGCTCCATTCTCCAACGCCTCAACTACTCTGTATGGACCCGTCCACTTTGGAGATAACTTGTTCTCCATCTCATTCTGATGTGCTTTCCTCATCACCAGATCGCCCTCTTGGAAACGCCTGGGCTTGACCTTGGAATTGTGCCTCCGTTCTACTCTTCTCTTGACAGCTTCAGCACTAACCCTGGCTCCCTCTCGCACTTCGTCCAGGAGGTCCAGATTCACCTTTCGCTCTTGATTGGACTCTTCGGCGATGAAGTTTAGGAATCTAGGGGAGCTCTCCTGTATCTCCACGGGGATCATAGCATCCGTCCCATAGACAAGACTAAAGGGTGTCTCTTGGGTGCTAGACTGTGGGGTGGTATGGTAGGACCATACAATTCTGGGAACTTCTTATGCCCAATTCCCCTTAGCTTTCTCTAATCTTCGCTTCAGTCCCCTGAGCAGCACTCGGTTGGCTGACTCCACCTGCCCGTTGGTCTGCGGGTGTTCTACTGAGGTGAACACTTGTTGTATCTTCAATTCTTCGCACATCTTTCTCAACTGATGACTGGTGAACTGAGTGTCGTTGTCGGATACCAGCCTCTTGGGTACTCCGAAACGACAGACAATATTCCTCCAGACAAAATGCTCGACCTTCTGAGCGGTGATGTGGGCCACTGGTTCCGCCTCCACCCACTTTGTGAAATACTCGATGGCCACTATGAGGAACTTCATCTGCCTGATCGCCAAAGGAAAAGGTCCCAGGATGTCGATTCCACACGTGTGAAATGGCCACGGGCTATGGATGGACTTCAACTCCTCCGGGGGTGCCTTATGCCAGTCTGCATGAAGTTGGCACTGTTTGCACCGCTAAGCGTACTTCACACAGTCTTCCTTCAGCGTTGGCCAGTAGTACCCCGCGCGGAGGATCCTACTTGCCAAAGCGCGACCACCGACGTGGCTTCTGACATGAGTCTGGTGCATTGCTCCCCATGCACGCACATTTGTACAGGATGGGAAAAGCCAAATCTAAACAAATTCCCATCAATGAGAGTAAACTTACTCGAGCTCTTCTTTATCTTCTTTGCCTCTGCCGGGTCCAGTGGAAGCACACCATCCTCTAGGTACAATTGGTACGGCGTTATCCACGTATCGGGCTCCTTGACAGCGCAGACTTCCATCGCCTCATCGGTCCTTGCCGGTCGCGCCCTCACTCTCGGTGCTTTCAGCGTTTCTTGAGTCAGGGACCGATGACTGATCGCCAGACGCTCCACCGACTTGGATACTTGAAGCACTTGATTGTCTGACACGAGCGCTCGTGGCACCTTTAGAGTCTCTTGAGACGGTCCTCTGCTTTCCCCCTTTGCCTGAGCTGGCCAGCTTGGCAAGCAGATCTGCTCTGGCATTTTGCTCGCGGGGCACATGCACCAATTCAAACTCATCGAAGGACGTCTTCATGAGCTGCACGTACTCCAGGTAAGCTGCCATCTGAGGATCTTTCGCCTGGAACTCCCCTGTAACTTGCCCAGTGACTAGCAACGAATCACTCTTAGCCACCAGACTTCTTGCTCCCATTTCTCTTGCCAGCAACATTCCTGCGATCAGGGCTTCATACTCCGCCTGATTGTTGCTAGCCTTGAAGGCAAAGCGAAGGGACTGTTCGATCAGCACCCCGTTCGGGCCTTCCAGAATGACTCCAGCATCGCTTCCCTGCTGATTCGAGGAGCCATCCACCGATAAGACCCATCGAAAAACTACGCCTTCTGCAGGTGTCGCGACCGACGACAGTTCGACCACGAAGTCAGTGAACACCTGCCCCTTGATCGGTCCTTGGGGCTCGTACTGGATGTCGAATTCTGAGAGTTCCACAGCCCACTTGACCATCCTTCCTGCTACGTCTGGCTTCTTCAACACCTTCTGGATGGGCAAGTCTGTCATGACCACTATGGGGAAGCTGTGGAAATAGTGTCTGAGCCTTCTAGCTGAAAAAACTACCGCCAGTGCTGCCTTTTCCAGAGCCTGATACCTTGTTTCCGGGCCCTGCAGCACCTTACTTACAAAATACACAAACTTCTGAACCTGATCTTGCTCCTGCACCAGGACCGAGCTGACTACCCTCTCCATCACAGCAAAGTACAGACGAAGAGGGGTGCCCACTTGTGGTTTACACAATACTGGTGGGCTCGCAAGATACTCCTTCAGCTTTAGGAAGGCCTCTTCGCACTCCTGTGTCCAAAGGAATCTGCTGTTGCGCTTGAGACACTAGAAATACGGATGACCCTTCTCTCCTCCAGCAGACATAAACCGTGACAATGCGGTCAACCGACCAGTGAGCTGCTGCACCTCTTTCACTGTCGTTGGGCTCCTCATTGCCACGATTGCTGCGCACTTCTCTGGATTTGCCTCGATCCCACGCTCTGTTAGAAGGAAACCCAAGAACTTCCCAGCCTCCACACCGAAGATACACTTTTCAAGGTTGAGCTTCAACCTGTACTTGGCGAGGGTGGTGAAAAGTTCCTCCAGATCAACTACATGATGCGCCTTCTCTCGCGACGTGACCACCATGTCATCTACGTATGCATGCACGTTCCTTCCAAGCATGGGCGAGAGCACCCTATCCATAAGTCTCTGATAGGTAGCTCCTGCGTTCTTCAACCCAAACGGCATCACTTTGTAGCAGTAGCAAGATCGTTCCGTCATGAAAGCATTTTTGCACTCGTCCATGGGGTGCATCCTTATCTAGTTGTAGCCTGAGAAGGCGTCCAGAAAGCTGAGGAGCTTCCCCCCTGATGCGCTGTCCACCAGTGCATCTATACTAGGGAGAGGGTAGGAGTCCTTGGGGCAGGCCTTATTGAGGTCAGTGAAGTCCACACACATCCTCCACTTGCCGTTTGACTTCTGCACCAGTACCACGTTTGCCAGCCACTCGGGGTACTGGATCTCTCTGATATGTCCAGCAGCAAGGAGCTTCTGCGTCTCATCATGGATCACCTTCCTCTTCTCTTCATTGAATCTCCTTCGCCTTTGGCGCACTGGCCGCGCCTTGGGGTCCATTGATAGGTGGTGGCAAAGGAAATCAGGATCGATTCCTGGCATGTCAGAAGCTGACCACGCAAAGGCGCCCATGTGCCTCTCAATCACACAGGTGATCTGTGCTCGGTCTTCTGCAGCGAGCGATTCCCCCAACTTAAACCTCTTTCCCCTTATCTCCACCTCTTCCCATCCCTCAGCTGGATGGGATCTCCTTTCATGGGCGATGACCGCCCTGGCGATGTCTAACTCACGAGGAGCGATCATGCCCCCTGCTTCAGCTTCAACTTGAGCTACCTGGGAGCCCCCCAGCGTAGCATCTTCCATTACCTGATCTGCCTGTGCCCCACGAACCACCGATCTCTCCTGGAGCACGCCTGCTGGTGGTGTTGTAGTGACATGGCAGATGCTTCTCTTCTGCTTGAGGCTGTTCTCATAGCAGCGTCTAGCCTCAGCCTGATCTGACTTGATGGTAATGACAGCCCCTTCCACGGACGGCAGCTTCAACTTCATGTGCCTCGTCGATGGCACTGCACCCAACCTGTTGAGCGTGGGTCTTCCCAGCAAGATATTGTATGCAGATGGGGCATTTACCACCAAGTACTTTATCTTCTCTGTGCGGGACGCCACTCCATCGGTGAACGTCATCCTCAGCTCTATGTAGCCCCGCACCTCGACCTGGTCCCCTGCAAAACCATATAGACACCCAACATATGGCCTCAACTGATCGGGGGACAACTGCAACTTGTTGAACGTCGGCCAGAACATGACGTCCGCTGAGCTTCCTTGGTCTACAAGCGCCCTGTGCACTCGTCTTCCTGCTGTCACCAGGGAGATGACCACAGGGTCGTTGTTGTGGGCTATTACGTCCTGCAGATCAGCCCTTGTGAAGGTGATGTCCACCTCGGGAAAATGGCCTTCATCTACCGAGTCGACGGCCATCACTGATCGTGCATACCTTCTTCTCTGCAACCTGGAGCACCCTCCGCCGGAAAAGCCCCCCGCAATGGTCATCACCTCCCCATGCACAGGGATTTCATGTTGTTGATCACCCACTTGAGACCCCGAAGCGCGATCACCCTGCGCTCCCCGTACATAATCGGTCAGGAGACCTGTCTTCACCAACTCAGCGAGTTGGCGCCCCAACGCCAGGCAGGTGCGGAGTGTATGTCCATGAGCGTGATGGAACTCACACCACTCATCCTTCTTCCTTCCAAGTACCCTGTCAGTTTTCTCTGGTACTCGGAGCCTTGCAGCCACGGCAGGGATGGCGATCAGCTCCGCCAACTCTACCATGAAATCGTACCTAGGGGGTGCGTCGTGCTCCCTCGCACACCCCCTGACCTGGTCTTTCCTGGGTGTATAGGGACGAGGCCTCCCTGGCACCCTCTTTCCTTCCTTGGCCTCATACACCCGCGCCTGTTGCTGCTGCTTCCCATGACCCCCGCGTGGCTTCGATGGTGCAACACTGCCTCTCTTCTCAAAGACCTCTGTCTCCGCTACTATGTGCGCCACCGCCCGTCGCCGAATCTCAGCGAAGGTGGCAGGGTGGCTTCTGATGAGAGATTCACTGAAAGGGCCAGGTAGCACGCCTTTCTTGAATGCATGCACCAGCATGCTCTCATCCTTGCTGGGCAATCTCACCACCTGCGCACCAAAGCGGTTGAGGAAGTCCTTCAGCAACTCCCCCTGGTACTGGCGCACGTCAAACAGGTCGTAAGACACCACCGGTGGCGCTCTGTTGACTATATACTGCTCCGTGAATAGCTTTGAAAACTGATGGAAGGAGGTGATGTGGCCCTCCGGCAGGCTCACGAACCACTCCATAGCTATTCCGCTCAGTGTACTCATAAACAGTTTGCAGTACACAGCGTCTGAGCCTCCAGACAGCATCATCTGAGTGTGGAATGCCGTCAAATGCGCTTCTGGGTCTTCCACCCCAGTGAACGACGCTTTCACTCCTACCAGGTTGGGAGGCACCACCGTGGTCATGATCTCGGTGGAGAAAGGCATAGGAAATGCTCTAGGAGGCGACGGCGGCATCGACGTCCTATCTTCGAATACGCGCTCATTCTGCGCCTGCAACTCCCTACGCAACTCCTCGTTCACGCGGTTCAGCTCTTCATTTCTACTATGCGATGCAGTCAGCTCTGCATGCATCTTCTCTTGCTCAACTCTCGACGCCGCGACATTCTCTTGCAGCGCGCGCATCATCTCCATGACCTGCGCCATGGTAACAGCTCCTTCTTCAGCAGATGGCGCAGGTGCCGTTTGTCTGGTTCTTTTACTCATCTTCTCAGAAGCTTCGACAAACAACTTCAAGACATGCGATGTGGATGGGAACAAAATTCACACGGGCCCCACGGTGGGCGCCAATTGATCCCGCCGCGGACTCGAGCGTAGGTGATCTCGCCGCGGACTCGAGCGTGGGGAAATGCCTCGTCTCTCCTTCGTCTGGCTTTCCAGCTGCTGCGCGTTCTGCAGGGAGGCTCCAGGAACCTTCTTGGAACTCCGGACGATGCCTGCAAAACACACAGACGGCGCCTCTAGCGGCCGTTGTAGCTCCGACGCTCAAGTCAGGCAACGGGAACACCAAAACTCACTCTCGGATCCCTCTGTGTGAGACCCGTGTGTGTGTGTCCTCAGTCCCCTTTGATTCGGAGCCTGAGTGTTCTCTGTTTTTGTGTGTGTATTCTGAGGTAAAAAACTCATACCTGGTTTGGTGTTCTTCTTCCTCATATAAACCAGTGTAGCCCCTACAGGCTACCCCTAGGGTCACTTGATTACTCTGCATTGTCGTTTCCACTTCCCCGCACCACCTTGCACGCCAGCGTTCTTCACTTAAATGCAAAGTCTGACAGGGGAGGCTGCGTGGGTGTCTCTGGACCCCTCGACTTCTGTGCCTATCTGCCCTACTTATTCTCTAGGAACATCTTCACGGTCCACGTGGCATGCGTGCAAGCTCACTGGGAGACTCTAACCTTGATGGGTTCTCGTCCCAGCAGGATTCTGCACCAGCCTGTGCCTTCTCATCTTCATGCATGGTAGTCTCGCGACTATGGCCACTCCCTGCCCCTGAGTGCTTTACTGGTCACTGGTCGCGTTGTTCACATCGCGCGGCCGATGTCGCCTCGACACACACCGACGACCGAGGTATCTCTCATCCTGGCCGATGTCCGATGGCGCTTCTTCACGTTGTCGTGCTCTGCTTATGGAATCAGGCGAGGTCCTTGGGTAACGTTCTCGCTGGGAGCCTGGGTCCCAGTTTAACACGCGTTGGCAAGGAACCCCCGACGACTGATCATTCTATATACACCGATGACTGATCACTCTGTATACACCGATGACTGATCACTCTGTATACACCGATGACTGATCACTCTGTATACACCGATGACTGATCACTCTGTATACACCGATGACTGATCACTCTGCATGCACCGATGACTGATCACTCTGTATACACCGATGACTGATCACTCTGTATACACCGATGACTGATCACTCTGTATACACCGATGACTGATCACTCTGTATACACCGATGACTGATCACCCTGCATGCACCGATGACTGATCATTCTGTATACACCGATGACTGATCGGTGCTTCATCACTCTCGCGCTCTGCTTCCAGGCGCTCATGTAGGAGTCGATCTCCACCCTTGTTCATCTGCTATCTCATGCCACGTGTTGCTCTGTGACTGGCCCACGTGGTCATCTGCTGCTGACGTCATTGGATACCGATGACCGACCGGATCAGTAGGGAAAGTGCCTCGTCACTCCTTCGTCTAGCCTTCTAACTGCTGCGCGTTCTGCAAGGAGGCTCCAGGAACCTTTGCCGGAACTCCAAACGATGCCTGCAAAAGACACAGATGGCGCCTCTAGCGGCCGTTGTAGCTCCGACGCTCAAGTCAAGCAACGGGAACACCAAAACTCTCTCTCGGATCTATCTGTGTGAGATCCGTGTGTGTGCCCTCAGTCCTATTTGATTCGAAGACTGAGTGTTCTCGGTTCGTGTTGTGTATTCTGTGGCAAAGATTGCGTACCTGGTGTAGTGTTCTTCTTCCTCATATAATCCCGCGTCGCCCCCTACTGGCTACCTCTAGGGCCACTTGATTACTCTGCACTGCCGTTATCTACCCCCTAGGGCTACCTTGCGTGCAGGCCTTCCTCACTTGAGTTCAAAGTCTGACAGGAGAGGCCGCGTGGGTACCTCTGTACTCCTCAATTTCTGTGCCCATCTGCCCTACCTAATCTCTAGGAACACCTTCACGGTCCACGTGGCATGCATGCAACCTCACTGGGAGACTCTAACCTTGATGGGTTCTTGTCCCAGCAGGATTCTGCACCTAACTGAGTCTTCCCATCTTCATGCATGGTCGTCTTGCGACTAAGGCCACTCCCTGCCTCTGGGCGCTTTACTAATCACTGGTCGCGTTGTTCACATCGCCGCGGCCGATGTCACCTCGACACATACCGATGACCGAGGTGTCTCTCATCCTGACCGATGGCCGATGTCTCATCCTGACCGATGGCCGATGTCTCATCTTGGCCGGTGATCGATGTGTCACCCTGATCGATGACCGATGGCGCTTCTTTACGTTGTCGTGCTCTGCTTATGGAATCAAGCGTGGTCCTTGGGTAACGTTCTCGCTGGGAGCCTGGGTCCCAGTTTAACACGCGTTGGCAAGGACCCCCGACGACTGATCGCTCTGCATGCACCGATGACTGATCGGTGCTTCATCACATCTCGCGCTCTGCTTCCAGGCGCTCATGTAGGAACTGATCTGCTGGTGGTGGTCACTCTGTAACTGACCACTGATCGCCGTTCTTGAACGATCTCCACCCTGGTTCATCTGCTATCTCATGCCACGCGTCACTCTGTGACTGGCCCACGTGGTCATCTGCTGCTGACGTCATCGACTACCGATGACCGACCGGATCACTAGCTGTTCTCGGTGTCTGAGGACTGGTCGGTACACAAGCGCCCCAGTCTCGAGCTATTAACTTGTTCAATAAAGAGACTAAGTCATTGGCTCGGGCGACCTACATTGCACTGAGCGAAAGGACATGAATAGCGCGCTGAAGGGACATCTCACCAACCCTCTTTTAATCTGCGGACACGTGTCTAGATCAACGATTCGGGTTTCCTAACGTTAGCGCTCCCTTGCCTACGTTAAACCCTTTCAAAACCCCGCGCCTCTACACTATTTCATCACTTTTCACTCGAGCCTCCATACTTCCTAACTTCTCTTGTACGCTTCTGTTCTATTCCAACCCCTATGCTCGCGACTGTTCTTCTTCGTTTACACAAAGGTATGATTTTTATTCTCCCTTTCTGTCTTCGCCTTATGATTCTGTTTCTCTTCACATACCATAACTGCTTTTAGTCTGTTCATGCATTTAGGGTTTCTGTTCTTCTTTCTCGCTTTCGCTCTTCTTCTGTGGGTCTTTGTCCGCCATTGTTTTCGCCATCACTTTCTTCTAAACCCATTTTCCCTTCTTCCTGCCTCTCATTTGTTTTAGATTCGAGATGGCCAGAACTAAAACCACCTCCAACCCTCCTCCAGTCGTTGACTACAAGTCCCTCTACTCCTGGGCCTCAGAGGATCTCCTTGCCGAAATCTCTAAGCTCACAACCTGTGACGACCTAAGGAAGCACAGGGACGACGAGAACGAGATCAAGGGGTGCGTCTTTGGAAGGGAGAGTGACACGTACATATCGGTTCGATCCTGCACTGAGGGCGAACTTGTCTGCTTTGACGACCACTGCAACGACGGGGAGCCCTTCTTTTTCTTCTAAGCCACCGTCTTTAAACAAGTCAAAGTCCGTCTTCCCTTCATCGGGTTCGAGAGGGCTTTGCTCACTGAACTGAATGTGGTGCCTGCCCAGCTGCACCCCAACAGCTGGACCGTCATCAGGGCGTTCTCGATTCTCTATAACTACCTAGGGTTCACTCCCTCGGTAGACGTATTCCTGTACTTCTTCGAGGTGAAAAGCCCTGGGAAGAGGCTTTGGGTAAGCCTCAATGGGGTGGCGGGGGGTTCTGCTAACCTTCTTCCAACAGTCCTACAAAGGCTTCAAGGGGAAGTTCTTCCGGGTCTGCTGCAGCTCCTACGACTCCACCATGCTCGATGGGTTCCCATTATACTAGGTGGAGAAGTTGAAGTTCAAGAAGCCCCGCGGGCTCGAGGAGCTGACGCCCTTTGATCGCGATGTGTGCCAACTCCTCTCAAGCTGGGGTGTGGTGTTCGACACCACCCAGCTAATCAGGCATGAATATGATGCTGAAACCCTCAGCATTTATATCGGTATAATTACCTTTATCTTGTATCTGTCAACACTTGTGTTTTCTGCATGCCACTTCTCACTCTTTACTTGTTGTTCATCGCAGGTATGGTATTAGATGCTGAGAAGAAGAAGAGGCTAATCGCCTTGCTGGATCGCCGCGGAGCAGGTGGTTCATGCCCGGCTGGTCCTTCTTCACCTGCCGCGACTGCCCCAGGCCCCACTTCTGATAAGTTAAAGAGGGCAGCCGCAGTAGTGATCTCTGAAGATGAGGACACATGCTCAAGCCTCTTCTTCAAGAGGAAAAGGGTGGAGGTTGCTGCGATGATGTCTTCTGCAATAGAGGGGCAGCCTCCATCTTTCAGGGAGCACCCTCCTAGCGCCTCATCTCCCCCCGAGCCACTCCTGGTGCTCGAGGGTGGAGGAGAGAGTGCCCATCCAACCAGTGAAGCACCTCCTGTCCCCGAACTCCCTCCTCTCCTCCAGCAGACCCTCACTCAGATGCCTGGCCAAGAGGCGATGGAGGCCCTAGATGGGGACTCACTAAGGGACCTCATCAATCATGGCCTTGGTGAGTTCCTTGCTACCTCCAATGTCTTGCTGGCCAAAGGGAATGCCGAGGCAGAGCTACGAGAGAAGCTAGCCAGATTGGAGAATGAACGGGAGCAAAAGAAAGACTTGGAGCTCCAAGTTCAACTGGCTGCCAAGCGTGAGACTGCTCTGAACCAGGAGCTGGGCAGTCTGCGCCAATCAGAGAAGGAGACCAAGAGGCTCCTCTTCTCCAAGGAACAGGAGGCCCTCCAGTTTGAGCCAAAATTCTTCCCCTCCGTAACAAAGTCATCGACTTGGAAGAGCAGTTGGAGGGGAACCAAGCTAAGATGACCAAGCTAGAGGAAAGGGCTACCAGTCAAGAAGTTCAGCTGGGCAAAGTCGAGGAAGAACTTGCTCAACAAGCCGAGCTATTCAAGAAGACCGAGGCGAAACTAACTGAAGATGGCGCGGTCCTTGTTCAGGTTGCCTGCGCGCATCCTGAGATGGACCTCTCGCCCTTCTCCATGTCCATGCAGGTAGTTGACGGGCAAATATTGCCTAGATAGGTCTTCTTGGATAGCTTTATCTGTACTGGACTTCTTGTAACTATCTTATGTAATTATTCTTCCAATCCAATTAATACATTTACGTGGCTTACATACTTGTTTGACTTTATGCATCAATTTACTTGTATTGGTATCTCTATTGCTGTCTGGCTACTTTGGCATACTTGGTTAAGCTCTCTCTTCAGCATAGAATCAATCCATAGGTAGCACGCTTAACTCTGCCAAGTCGTTATGAGCTTTGCTTTTCATTAGGATAGAGGATTATACCGCGAAAAAGACTTCATAAGAACTTCTCTGCCGAAAAGTACCTCACCTATTTCGTCATTGCCCATATCTCTTTACCCCTGTGAGGATTTCAGCGCCAATCTGTATGCCCTTGACCCCTCCTTGCTCGAGGCAGTGTAGGAAGCTAACGAGTTTCAATTGACCACTCATTGCTCTTAGGCGAGGGTGGACTTCACTGGTGAACCTTCCTGTTCGAATTGGGAGTTCTCACTCGAAGAGGAGGTGTTCTATACGAACCTACCTTCCAACTGTCGAGACTTCTAACCCCAAACGAAAGGTTCGAGCTGACCTCTGATCGCTTGTAGGCGAAGGAGGATTTCACTGATTTGGTGTTCTCACTCGGAAGGGGAGGCGTTCTCTATGAACCATCCTTTCCCGCTTCCAAGACTTCTAACCCAATCTGACGAGTCCTTACTCACCTCACATCGCCCAAAGGCAGAGGAGGATTTAACTGGTGAACCTTTCTATTCAAGTTGGGAGTTCTCACTCGAAGAGGAGGTGTTCCTTACGAACCTACCTTCCTACTCACGAGATGTTCTTGCCGGTTGACTCGCCTGTCGGTTGACTCCACGACACTCACACGCCTCTTTCCTCACGTTGATACGTGCTTGGATCTTTCGAAGCAATCTGCACCTGCAAAAGAGAAAGGGGGCACCCTAGAGGCCGTTTACACTCCGACGCTCAAGTCAGTGTAGGGCAAGGAACACCAAGTGTATTGAGTTTCTCTGTGTTTAGGTCTAGAAACTGCGTACCTTTGTGAAGTATTTTACTATCCCTTATATAGTCTAGGGTTTACTGCGCCGCTAGCCCTAATTAGGGTTCACTGCGCTACTAGCCATATTTAGGGTTTACTGGAATACCCTTGCGCCGCTATCACCCAATCTTAGGGTAATCTAGCACATAAGGTTTCCTTCTCTAGAGTGCAAACTCTCACAGGGTGACCACCTGGGTGCCTCCTTGTGCACCTAGTCTCTGGGGCCACCTGTTCTGGGAGTGCCTTCACTGTTCACGTGCCATGCATGTAGCTTCACTGGGAAACTCTAGGTCTGATGAGTACTCGACCCCTCAGGACTCTACACCTAACTGTGTTCTCCCTGCTACCCGCATAGGCTCTTTCGTGATTCAGGCCTCTCCCTACCTCTGGGTATTTAACTGGTCACTGGCCCACACTGGGAACCAATCTTAGCTGTTCTGTCTACGCTGTTCAAATCACCCAAGACCGATGTCACCTCGTCACACTCTGTTGCTGAGGACTAATCACCCTGCGGAGTGACGAGGACACATCACCCCTTTCTGGTGATCGTCACGCTGATGACTAATCACCCTTCTCTGTGGGAACATGCTGATGACTAATCACCCTTCTCTGTGGGAACATGCTGATGACTGATCACCCTTCTCTGTGGGAACATGTTGATGACTGATCACCCTTCTCTGTGGGAACATGCTGATGACTGATCACCCTTCTCTGTGGGAACATGCTGATGACTGATCACCCTTCCCTGAGGGGACACACCGATGACTGATCACCCTTCTCTAAGGGAACACACCGATGACTGATCACCCTTCCCTGAGGGGACACACCGATGACTGATCACCCTTCTCTAAGGGAACACACAGATGACTGATCACCCTTTAATCCAAGCTGCCTGCGGGGTCCACTCCATGTGGCTTTGGCCCATGCTGTGGGACCCAGCTGACCTGGTTCACCCTTTACTACCTGTTCTCGGTGTCCGAGGACTGGTCGGTACACAAGCCCCCCAGTCTCAAGCTGTTAACTTGTTTCAGCGAAGAGACTAAGTCATCGGCTCGGGCGACCTACGTGGCTCTGCGCGTAAGGACATGAGTAGCGCGCTGAAGGGACATCTCACCACCTTGTCATCGCCCACATCTCTTAACCCTATGAGGACTTCATTGGTGAGCTCTCTGCTCGAATTGAGGACTTCTTTCTCGACAAAGAGGTGTTAATCACCCTTCTCCCGATGCTTCATTACTTCTCGCACTCTGCTGTCAGGCGCTCATCTAGGCACTGATCTGCTGGTGGTGGTCACTTTAGCAACTGACCACCGATCATCGTTCTGAGTGATCTCCCCTCTGATTCACCTGTTATATTCTACCACATGTCACCCTGTGAATAGTCCACGTGGTCATCTGCTGCTGACATCATCGACTACCGATGACCGACCGGATCACGAGACCTCTAACCCAAAATGACAGGTTCGAACTAACCTCACATCGCTCATAGGCGAAGGAGGATTTAACTGGGTGAACCTTTCTGTTCAAGTTAGGAGTTCTCACTCGAAGAGGAGGTGTTCCTTACCAACCTACCTTCCTACTTACAAGACCTCTAACCCCAAATGACAGGTTTGATCTGCATTGTACAAATATGTTCTTGCCGGTTGACTCGCCTGTCAGTTGACTCCATGACACTCACACGCCTCCTCCCTCACGTTGATACGTGCTTGGTTCTTTCGAAACAATCTACACCTGCAAAAGAGAAAGGGGGCGCCCTAGAGGCCGTTTGCACTCCGACGCTCAAGTCAAGATTGGGCAAGCAACACCAATGTATTGAGTTTCTCTGTGTTTAGGTCTAGAAACTGCGTACCTTTGTGAAGTATTTTACTGTCCCTTATATAGTCTAGGGTTTACTGCGCCGCTAGCCCTAATTAGGGTTCACTGCGCTACTAGCCATATTCAGGGTTTACTGGAATACCCTTGCGCTGCTATCACCCAACCTTAGGATAATCTAGAACATAAGTTTTCCTTCTTTGGAGTGCAAACTTTAATAGGGTGACCACCTGGATGCCTCCTTGTGCACCTAGTCTCTAGGGCCACCTATTTTGGGAGTGCCTTCACTGTTTACGTGCCATGCATGTAGCTTCACTAGGAAACCCTAGGTCTGATGACTACTCGACCCCTCAGGATTCTGCACCTCACTGTGCTCTCCCTGCTACCCGCATAGGCTCTTCGTGATTCAGGCCTCTCCCTACCTCCGGGTATTTAACTGGTCATTGGCCCACTCTGGGAACCAATCTTAGCCGTTCTGGTTACGCTGTTCACTTCACCCAAGACCGATGTCACCTCGTCACACTCTGTTGCCGAGGACTCCTCAACCTGCGGAGTGACGAAGACACATCAGCCCTTTCTGGTAATCGTCACGCTGATGACTAATCACCATTCTCTGTGGGTGATGACTAATCACCCTCTTCTGAGGGGACATACCGATGACTGATCACCCTACTCTGATTGGGCACACCTATGACTGATCACCCTCTAATCCAAGCTCTGATTGGGCATACCGATGACTGATCACCCTCTAATCCAAGCTGCCTGCGGGGTCCATTCCATGTGGCTTTGGCCCATGCTGTGGGACCCAGCTGACGTGGTTCGCCCTTTACTACCTGTTCTCGGTGTCCGAGGACTGGTCGCTACACAAGCCCCCCAGTCTCAAGCTGTTAACTTGTTTCAGCGAAGAGACTAAGTCGTGGGTGAGGACCGGTCGGTACACAAGCCCCCCTAGTCTCAAGCTGTTAACTTGTTTCAGTGAAGAGACTAAGTCATCGGCTCGGGCGACCTACGTGGCTCTACGCGTAAGGACATGAGTAGCGCGCTGAAGGGACATCTCACCACCTTGTCATCGCCCACATCTCTTAACCCTCTCAGGATTTCATTGGTGAGCTCTCTGCTCGAATTGAGGACTTCTTTCTCGACAAAGAGGTGTTAATCACCCTTCTCCCCGATGCTTCATTACTTCTCGTGCTCTGCTGTCAGGCGCTTATCTAGGAACTGATCTGCTGGTGGTGGTCACTTTAGCGATTGACCACCGATCACCGTTCTGAGTGATCTCCTCTCTGATTCACCTGCTATCTTCTACCACGTGTCACCCTGTGAATGGTCCTCGGGGTCATCTGCTGCTGACGTCATCGACTACCGATGACCGACCGGATCACAAGCCCCCCAGTCTCGAGCTGTGGACTCGTTCTCAGCGAAGAGACTAAGTGGTCGATGGCAAGATCATTCCTCCTCCTTGAGCTTCTCCCCTTGAAACTTCTTCTTTTTTGTAATTTCTTTGTCTGCCGCATGACTTATGTATAAACCTTTTACCTGTAAAGGCTTTCTATGTTGACTTCAATATGAATGAAATCTATTTGCTTCAGCTACTTGTCTCTCTCCATCTTTAACTCTTTGCATGTGACTAACTGTTAATCTAGCTTAGGCTTTAGCGCGATCTCACTGTAACTCTTCAAACTTTTCTGACTTGATCACGACTAACTGTTACCTTAACATTCTCTTTAACAGTCTTTATCCATAACTTCATGCTGGATGACCGACTTAACGGGGCCTAAATGCTTCGGCTTATCGCACAAGAACTTTCCTGAAAAACTTTCTTACTCAAAGCTTTTACCACCGACTAGCACGTTAGTGCACCACCGATCAGTCATCGAGCTTCAGGCTTTGCTTTACCTCTTTGTCACTCCAGCGCTAAGTGCATAGAGGGCCTGAGCGCTAAAGATGATGCCTTGTTGTGGGGAGGAAGAGTGTTTCTCGATGACCCTCTTGCCTGCCGATAAGCTTCAGAAGACCTCCTCCTTATACTGAGAGATGGGAGATTCCTCCTGAGTCGACCTTGATTGACAAGCCAAGGAAAGCCTTAACTCGATCAATCTTAACTCATCAAGGAAGACCTCCTGGTGGGTCAACCTCGAGTGCTATATTGAGGTGGAAGTACTATTCTTTCTCGCCTCAGCCTCACTGTAAGAAGTCGAGGATGAGGTCTTTTTCTCTCGCCTCAGCCTCGCTGTAAGAAGTCGAGGGTGAGGTATTTTCTCGCCTCAGCCTCGCTGTAAGAAGTCGAGGGTGAGGACTTCTTCTCTCGCCTCAGCCTCGCTGTAAGAAGTCGAGGGTGAGGACTTCTTATCTCGCCTCAGCCTCGCTGTAAGAAGTCGAGGGTAAGGACTTCTTCTCTCGCCTCAGCCTCGCTGTAAGAAGTCGAGGGTGAGGACTTTTTCTCGCGCCTCAGCCTCGCTGTAAGAAGTCGAGGGTGAGGACTTCTTCTCTCGCCTCAGCCTCGCTGTAAGAAGTCGAGGGTGAGGACTTCTTATCTCGCCTCAGCCTCGCTGTAAGAAGTCGAGGGTGAGGACTTCTTCTCTCGCCTCAGCCTCGCTGTAAGAAGTCGAGGGTGAGGACTTTTTCTCGCGCCTCAGCCTCGCTGTAAGAATTCGAGGGTGAGGACTTCTTCTCTCGCCTCAGCCTCGCTGTAACAAGTCAAGGGTGAGGACTTCTTCTCGCACCTCAGCCTCGCTGTAACAAGTCGAGGGTGAGGACTTCTTTTTCTCTTGCCTCAGCCTCACTGTACAAAGTCGAGGGTGAGGACTTCTTCTCTCGCCTCAGCCTCACTGTAAGAAGTCGAGGGTGAGGACTTCTTCTCTCGCCTCAGCCTCGCTGTAAGAAGTCGAGGGTGAGGACTTCTTCTCGCGCCTCAACCTCGCTGTAAGAAGTCAAGGGTGAGGACTTCTTCTCTCGCCTCAGCCTCACTGTAAGAAGTCGAGGGTGAGGACTTCTTCTCGCGCCTTAGCCTCACTGTAAGAAGTCGAGGGTGAGGACTTCTTTTTCTCTTGCCTCAGCCTCACTGTACAAAGTCGAGGGTGAGGACTTCTTCTCTCACCTCAGCCTCGCTGTAAGAAGTCGAGGGTGAGGACTTCTTTTTCTCCTGCCTCAGCCTCACTGTACAAAGTCGAGGGTGAGGACTTCTTCTCTCGCCTCAGCCTCGCTGTAAGAAGTCGAGGGTGAGGACTTCTTTTCTGGCCTCAGCCTCACTGTAAGAAGTCGAGGGTGAGGACTTCCCTCGCCTCAGCCTTGCTGTAAGAAGTCGAGGTGAGGACTTCTCTCTTGCCTCAGCCTCGCTGTAAGAAGTCGAGGTGAGGACTTCTCTCTTGCCTCAGCCTCGTTGTAAGAAGTCGAGGTGAGGACTTCTCCTCTTGCCTTAGCCTCGCTGTATGAAGTCGAGGGTGAGGACTTTTTCTCTGGCCTCAGCCTCGCTGTAAGAAGTCGAGGGTGAGGACTTCTCTCTTGCCTCAGCCTCGTTGTAAGAAGTCGAGGTGAGGACTTCTCCTCTTGCCTTAGCCTCGCTGTATGAAGTCGAGGGTGAGGACTTCTTCTCTGGCCTCAGCCTCGCTGTAAGAAGTCGAGGGCAAATGTTCTTGGCGGTTGACTCGTCTGTCAGTTGACTCCACGACACTCACGCACCACCTTCCTCACGTTGATATGTGCTTGGTTCTTGCGAAATAATCTGCACCTGCAAAAGAGAAAGGGGCGCCCTAGAGGCCATTTGCACTCCGACGCTCAAGTCAGTGTAGGGCAAGCAACACCAAGTGTATTGAGTCTCTCTGTGTTTAGGTCTAGAAACTGCGTACCTCTGTGAAGTATTTTACTGTCCCTTATATAGTCTAGGGTTTACGGCGCCGCTAACCCTAATTAGGGTTCACTGCGCTGATAGCCATATTTAGGGTTTACTGGAATACCCTTGCGCCGCTATCACCCAATCTTAGGGTAATCTAGCACATAAGGTTTCCTTCTCTGGAGTGCAAACCTTTACAGTGTGACCACTGGGTGCCTCCTTGTGCACCTAGTCTCTGGGGCCACCTGTTCTGGGAGTGCCTTCACTGTTCACGTGCCATGCATGTAGCTTCACTGGGAAAACCCTAGTTCTGGTGAGTACTCATCCCCTCAGGACTCTACACCTAACTGTGCTCTCCATGCTACCCGCATAGGCTCTTCGTGATCTAGGCCTCTCCCTACCTCTGGGTATTTAACTGGTCATTGGCCCACTCTGGGAACCAATCTTAGCTGTTCTGTTTACGCTATTCAAATCACCCAAGACCGATGTCACCTCGTCACACTCTGTTGCCGAGGACTGATCACCCTGCAGAGTGACGAGGACATGTCAGCTCTTTCTGGTGACCATCACGCTGATGACTACTCACCCTTCTTTGTGGGAACATGCTGATGACTAATCACCCCTCTCTGTAGGCTAATGACTAATCACCCCTCTCTGTAGGCCGATGACTAATCACCCTTCTCTCTATAGGCTGATGACTCATCACCCTTCTCTGTAGGCTGATGACTAATCACCCTTCTCTGTAGGCTGATGACTAATCACCCTCTCTGTGGGCTAATGACTAATCACCCTTCCCTGCGGGAACACACCGATGACTGATCACCCTTCTCTAAGGGGACCCACCGATGACTGATCACCCTTCTCTGATAGCACACACCGATGACTGATCACCCTCTAATCCAAGCTGCTTGCGGGGTCCACTCCACGCGGCTTTGGCCCATGCTGTGGGACCCAGCTGACGTGGTTCACCCTCTACCACCTGTTCTCGGTGTCCGAGGACTGGTCGGTACACCAGGCAAGGGTTTGTCCCACCAAATGGGGGTGAGAGCGTTACCATGCAACAACTCATGGAAACTGATCCTGCCGCGGACTTGAACGTGGAGGATGTGCCTCGTCACTCCTTCGTCTAGCCTTCTGCAACTGCGTGTTCTACAAGAACGCTCCAAGAACCCCCTCCGGAACTCCCAACGATGCCTGCAAAACAACACAGACAGCGCCTCTAGCGGCCGTGTGCACTCTGACGCTCAAGTCAGGCAACAGGAACACCAAAAACTGTCACTGAATCTCTCTGTGAGACTCGTGTGTGCTCAGATCCACTCCCTCTCTCTGTGTAACTCAATTCTGTTATCACTGTGCAACGTGTATAAACGTCCCCAAAATGACTCAGAAACTGTGTGTAGTGTAAAAACTGTAAGAAGTGTAATTCTGTGAGAGTCTGTAAAACTGTGTAAGAATTTCCCTTACCTTACACGAGGTGGAGTACCTTTATACTAGGCCGCGCCTTTCTCTCAGATGGTGACACGTGGAGGCATGCAGCTGACATCTAACCGTACACGTGTCACATCTGAAGGGCTTCTGCGCTTTTCTCTGTGCGGCTAAGTTATCCTCTTGTGGAGTAACATAGCGCGTTTCTTCTCTCTGAGTGAGTCGCATGCTCCCAGGAGAGCGCCAGGTGTGGCTGGTCTGAGCACACTCACCAGGTGCATCCTGCCTGCATGGTCTCACCATACATCCTCTGAGTGGGTGCATGCTCCCACGAGAGCACCGGGTGTGGCTGTTCTAAGCACACTCACCAGGCGCATCCTGCCTGCAAGGTTTCACTGCACGTCCTCTGAGTGGGCATCCTGCGAGCTGCATGCGTAACGCTCTCGCTGGGAACCTGGGTCCCAGCTTAACACGTGTTGGCAAGAACCCCGATGACCGATTGCGCTCTGCATGCACTAACGACCGAGCGGTGCCCCATTACTATCCACCGATGACCGTGCGGTGCCTCATTACTTTCCACCGATGACCGTGCGGTGCCTCATTACCTTCCCTCAACGACCATGCGGTGCCTCATTACCTTCCACCGATGACCGTGCGGTGCCTCATTACCTTCCCTCGACGACCGTGCGGTGCCTCATTACCTTCCACCAATGACCGTGCGGTGCCTCGTTACATTCCGCGCTCTGCTTCCAGGCGCTTATCTAGGCACCAATCTAGGGGTGGTGGCCACTTGGTAACTGACCACCGATCACCATTCTAAGTGGTCTCCTCCCTGATTCACCTGCTATCTCATGCCACGTGTCACCCTGTGACTGGTCCACGTGGTCATCTGCTGCTGACGTCATCGACTACCGATGACCGACCGGATCAGAAACGATGCGCGCCCTCCAGGAGACGGTGGCGGAGTCAAGGGCAGATCAGGCGCGAATGCAGATGGACCTGGCCGCATCACAGGCCAAGAACGAGGAATTACATAGGGCAAATGAAGAATTGCGCGTGAACCTGCGTAATTTGCAGCAAGCAGGGGATCGCGTGGTGGACGATCGGGCTCCACCAACGCCACCAAGGGCTTTCCCCATGCCCTTCTCCCAAGCAATCATGGACAGGGTGGTCCCAGCCACCTTCGTGGGCCCTAAGACCGTGTTCACCGGGGTAGAGGATCCTGAAGCGCATCTCACAGTGTTTCACACGTAGATGATGCTGTCAGGAGGGTCTGATGCGGTGCATTGCAAGCTCTTCATGACCACGTTGATAGGGACAACGCTAGAATGGTTTGTTAGCCTGCCTGAGGGACATATCACGTCTTTCGCGAAGTTCTCCACGCTATTCAGAGAACAGCACATTGTCAATCGGGCCCCTCCACCGGTGTCCTATGACCTTTTTGACGTGAGGCAATATCAGAGGGAGTCCCTTAAAGATTACCTCAACATATTTGGGGTGATGGTAGTGAGGTCCAAAGATGAAGATATGGTGGTGCACGCCTTCAGAAAGGGTATATTGCCAGGACCTTTCAGTGAGTCCCTTATTAGAAGTCGCCCGAAGACCTTCGGTGACATCAAGCGTCGTTCTATTGCTCACATTGCCGCTGAAGGAGAACTCAATGAGAAGCGGGAGAGCGCAGCCTCCTCGCGGCAACGAGTACCTAGTGGGCCTCAGCCTTTGCGGGTACATGAGGCGATGACAGAAAAGAGAACCCAGGGAAAGCAGAAGCCCTACGAGGCTAGGAAGCCCCAGGCTAGGGCACGTGCTAAGGAGGATGTGCCCCCCAGACCTAACTTCCTGGTGGAGCTCAAAGAACTGATCGCCATTCCCAATGTGGCAGAGAGGCTGAAGGTGCCCCAAAGACAGACAAGAGATTGGGGCCCAACAAGAGCGCCTGGTGTGAATTCCATCAAGCATTTGGCCATCCCATTTGAAACTGCTTGGCCCTTGGCCATCAGCTAGATGAGTTGGTCAAAAGCGGCTTCCTAAATGATTACTTGAGGGAGTCACAGGGGGCAGAGGTGGTGGTAGCACCGAGGGCTGATCAGGGACACGAGGTGCCCATACATGGAGAGATCCATACCATTTCAGGTGGGTTCTCGGGAGGAGGATGCACCTCGTCGCAGCGCAAGAAGTATGCGCGTTCAGTGATAGCAGTGGAAGCATGTGAGGAAGACCACTTCCCAAACATCGACCTCACATTCACAAAGGCAGATCGCCTGGACGTCGTCCCTCACGACAACGATCCAGTGGTGATATCAGTGGTTACAGTGGGGAGAAGGGTGCACCGGGTCCTCGTCGATCAAGGAAGTTCAGCTGATGTTATGTTCTGGTCAACCTTTAACAAGTTGCAGCTGTCCCCAGATCAGCTAAGGCCTTATACTGGCTGCCTATATGGGTTCGCAGGTGACCAGGTTGAGGTACGAGGATATATAGAGCTGAGGACCACTTTTATTGATGGGGTGGCCTCCCGCACCGAGAACATCAAGTATCTGGTCGTCAACGCCCCATCAGCCTACAACATGCTGTTGGGCAGGCCAGCCTTGAACAGACTGGGAGCCGTAGCGTCGACGAGGCACATGAAGATGAAGTTGCCCTCAATGGAAGGAGTGGTGATCACCATAAGGTTAGATCAGAAGGAGGCTAAGAAGTGCTACAAGAATAGCCTCAAGACGAGAGGGGGAGTGTGCACGGTGACCACCCAACCACCGGGTGGAGAGTACGATGATATTGACCTGCCCCGAGGAGACATCAGGGTCACACGAGTAGAGGTCGCCCGAGAGAGACGACCGGAGCTAGCGGAGGAGGTGGTAGAAAGGGAGATTGGAGGCAAGATGTTCAAACTTGGCAAATCCCTACGCCAGGAGACACAGGACCAAATAGCGGGAGTCATAGAATGGCATATGGACGCTTTTGCTTGGTCTGCCTCGGATATGCCAGGTATTGATCCAGACTTCTTATGTCATCGCCTTGCATTGAATCCCCAAGCCAGACCTGTCCGACAGAGGAGGCGAAAGTTCAATGAAGAAAGGAGGCAGGTGGTCAGGGAAGAGACACAAAAGCTGCTTAAGGCTGGTCACATACGGGAGATCCAATACCCTTAGTGGCTAGCGAATGTGATGTTGGTGAAGAAGGCGAATGGGAAGTGTGTGGACTTCACTGACCTCAATAAGGCGTGCCCAAAGGATTTTTATCCTCTACCGAGTATTGATGCGCTGGTAGATAACGCCTCGGGGTGCAAGCTACTCAATTTCTTGGATGAAAGCAAGACAACGTTTATGACCGAGTTGTCCTGCTACTGCTACACAGTCATGCCATTTGGGCTGAAGAATGTGGGCGCCACCTACCAAAGGCTGATGGACAAGGTCCTTGCACCCATGATAGGGCGCAACGTGTAGGCCTATGTGGATGATATGGTGGTGACATCCCAGGTGAAAGATCAGCACGGTGTTGATTTGGAGGAGCTATTCACTACAATAGCTAAGTATGGGTTGAAGTTGAATCCAGAAAAGTGTCTTTGGGGTAGAGGCAGGCAAGTTCCTCGGTTTCTTGCTCACCGAACAAGGGATTGAGGCCAACCTAGACAAATGCGCGGCGATCTTAGCCATGAGGAGCCGGACTTCAGTCAAGGAAGTGCAACAATTGACAGGTCGAATGTGATGTAGCCTAGCTTGAGTGCTTTCTTCAATGAGCTGAAAACAAATTTGAAGGTGGCGGAAGCTATGGTTGAAGACGTGCAAGGATCTCCTAGGAGTTGTGGTTTCCTTGAAGGTGAAGTGTTAGGTGTGGAGAGTGAGTGGTGAGGCCATCTCACTTGACTAGATGAAGAATGAAGACTAAAGGTGTCTATCCTAGAGGTAGGAGACAAGAGTGATAATTGGCACAAAGTTGGCAGCAATTTCACTCAAATTAATCTTCCTATTTACATGAGCTAAGCACCTTATTATATAGGAGAGAGGGCTGGACATTTTGGAGCCAAAATTTGAAAATTCAAAATAAAACTCTCCAATGAGAAGGTGCCATGTCGAGTCATGCTTTCCATGTTTTAGCTCACACCTTCCATGCTAAATCCTCTCCACTCCTAGGCTGCCATGCTGACGTCCATGTGCTCCATGCCAAGGTGATTTTCGTCCTCCAATATACCCTAGACGTTTTAGGGTTACATTGGGCTCAAAGAAGCCCAATTGTTACCCTAACTAGTCACTTTTCACCCTAACTAGTCATATTTTACTATTGGCCCAAATACAAGCCCAAAAACCTATGCTACTTGGCCCAAATATTTGGTCCAATTATTTTATGCTACTAGGCCCAATACATGGCCCATGAAATCCTAAACAAATTTATACAATTTATTTAAGCTAAAGCTTGGCCCAAAAATAATGTTGACTAGTCAGCAGGAACTCAGTCTTCTTGTGTTCTTCTGACCAAAGCTTTAGTTTATGTTTTGATGACTTGGAGATCTTCTTGGATATGATTGTACATTCCTTCACCCTAGAGTTCTCCTCTTGATTGGGCCTACAAAAAGAAACAAAAACCCAATTAGACCCATATTTACAAGTAAATCCCAAAATAACCTCTAGGTCTTTATCCTCCTTATTATGTGGTTGTGTGTGGTTCGATCGTTTGCATCAGAATGGCTGCCCTTTCCAGGTTTGTGTCAGCCGGGGGTGATAAGGGTCACCCTTATTTCCAATGCTTGGGGAGGAAAAGTAGGTTCTTGTGGACCCAGGAGTGTGAAGAAGCATTCCTCAAGCTAAAGCAATATCTATCCAGCCCACCAGTGCTGTGCAGACCACAGATCAGCACCCCATTGCGCTTATACTTCGCGGTCACCAAAAGGGCGGTGAGTTCAGTCTTGGTGCAGGAACAGGACCAAACCCAAAAGCCTATCTACTTTGTTAGCAAGGTGTTGCAAGGGCCCGAGGTGAGGTACCAGGCCTTTGAAAAGGCAGCCTTGGCCGTTGTGTTCTCAGCGCGTAGGCTACGTCATTACTTCCAGAGCTTTACAGTGGTGGTGATGACAGACCTCCCCATCAGGAAGGTCTTGCAGAAACCAGATGTAGCAGGGAGGATGGTACGATGGGCAGTGGAGTTATCTGAGTTCGACATACAGTATGAGCCTAGAGGCCCAATCAAGGGCCAAGTTTATGCGGACTTCATAGCCGAGATGTCCTCGACAGAAACCCAGGAGGAAAGACCTGACTTCAGATGGGTGCTCTCGGTAGATGGGTCTTCCAATCAGCAAGGTAGTGGGGCTGGGGTGATCTTGGAAGGACCGAAAGGGCTGTTGATCGAGCAAGCTCTACGTTTGCCTTCAAGGCCAACAACAACCAAGCTGAGTATGAGGCTCTAACCGCTGGAATGCTGTTGGCTAAGGAGATGGGAGCACAGAGTCTTCTGTCAAAGAGTGACTCCCTATTGGTCACAGGCCAGGTGGCGGGAGAGTACCAGGCCAAAGATCTTCAGATGGCCTCCTACCTAGAGTATGTCCAGGTGTTAAAGAGTTCCTTTGCAGATTTTGAATTGGTACATGTGCCCAGAGATCAGAATGCCCGAGCTGACTTGTTGGCAAAACTCGTAAGCTTGGGCAAGGGGGGCAGGCAGAGGACAATTATCCAGGAGACCCTAAGGGCACCTCGCACCTATACGGCTGACAACTTGGTAGGAGTCCACCAGATCAGCCAGACAGACGGTGGGAGGAGGAGTCATCGGTCGTTGACCCAGGAAACTTTGAAGAAGCCAAGGGTCAACGCGTATGTGGAACTGGAGGAGACATCGCCACAGGTATGCTTGTTGCAGAGTGGGGAAACGTGGATGACACCCTACAAGTGCTACTTGGCTGATGGGATGTTGCCCATAGAGCCAACAGAGGCGAGGAAGGTGAAGAAGAACTCGACTAAGTACACACTCATTGATGGAGAGTTATACAGGCACGGGTTTACGCATCCCATCCTGGTGTGTGTACATGGTGAGCAGTGTGTACGTATAATGGCAGAGCTCCATGAAAGAATATGTGGGAGCCACATAGGAGGTCGTGCTTTGGCATCTAAGGCCATTCGAGTAGAATATTACTGGCCAACCATGAGGGAGGATTGCACGAAGTATGCGCAGCAATGCAAACAATGTCAGTTACATGCAGATTGGCACAAGGCGCCTCCAGAGGAGCTCAGATCTATATACAGCCCTTGGCCATTCCACACCTAAGGAATTGACATCCTGGGGTCCTTTGCTTCGGCTGTGCTGCAGATGACGTACCTTGTAGTTGTCATAGAATATTTCACGAAGTGGATCGAGGCTAAGCCAGTAGCGCAAATCACAACCCACAAGATCCAGCACTTCGTGTGGAAGAATATAGTGTGTCGCTTTGGTGTACCCAAGCGTTTGGTGTCTGATAATGGCACCCAGTTTGCAAGCCAACAGTTGGGGAAGCTATCTACAGAGTTGGGGATCAAGTAGGTGTTTGCATTAGTCGAGCATCCCCAAACTAATGGGCAGGTCGAGTCGGCCAACCGAGTCCTACTCAGAGGGCTGAAGAGAAGGCTGGAGAAGGCACAGGGGATTTGGGCTGAGGAGGTTCCCAGAATTGTATGGGCCTATCATACCACTCCTCAGTCCACCACCAAGGAGACCCCTTTCAGTTTGGTGTACGGTTCAGATGCCATGATTCCTGTAGAGATCTAGGAGAGCTCACCACGTTTCCAGAACTTCGAGGCTGAGGAATCCAATGAGGAAAGGAAGGTGAATTTAGATCTCTTAGATGAAGTTAGGGAAGAGGCAGGAATCAAAGCCGAAGTGTTGAAGAGGAGAGTTGAGCTCAAGCACAGTTCCAAGTTGAGAGCTTGGCAGTTCCAGGTGGCTGACCTAGTCATGCGGAAGGCATCTCCCTACCAGATAGAGAACAAGCTATCCCCTAAGTGGACTGGTCTCTTTAGAGAGACAGAGGCCCTAGGGACTGGAGCATATAGGCTTGAAACTCTAGAGGGTGGTCTGATTCCTCGTACATGGAATGTGACTCACCTGAAGTTTTATTTTAGTTAAGATTATGTAACATTGTACACAGTAAGGGGACACTCTTTCTTTCCTTTTAAGGGTTTTTAATGAGGTCACCCAATAAAATTTCCAGTTAAAGATATATCTTTGAATGTATTTGTACAATGCAGTTCGAACCTGTCATTTGGGGTTAGAGGTCTCGTAAGTGGGAAGGTAGGTTCGTAGAGAACACCTCCCCTTCGAGTGAAAACTCCCAACTTGAACAGAAAGGTTCACCAGTTAAATCCTCCTTCGCCTATGAGCGATGTGAGGTCAGTTCGAACCTGTCATTTGGGGTTAGAGGTCTCGTAAGTGGGAAGGTAGGTTTTTGGAGAACACCTCCCCTTCGAGTGAGAACTCCCAACTTGAATAGAAAGGTTCACCAGTTAAATCCTCCTTCGCTTATGAGCGATGTGAGGTCAGTTTGAACCTGTCATTTGGGGTTAGAGGTCTCGTAAATGGGAAGGTAGGTTCGTAGAGAACACCTCCCCTTCGAGTGAGAACTCCCAACTTGAACAGAAAGGTTCACCAGTTAAATCCTCCTTTGCCTATGAGCGATGTGAGGTCAGTTCGAACCTGTCAGTTAGGGTTAGAGGTCTCGTGAGTAGGAAGGTAGGTCCATAAGGAACACCTCCTCTTCGAGTGAGAACTCCCAACTTGAACAGAAAGGTTCATTTAGCGAAATCGTCCTTTGCCTTTCGGCGATGTAAGGTCAGTAAGGACTCGTCAGATTGGGTTAGAAGCCTTGGAAGTAGGAAAGGAAGGTTCATAGAGAATGCCTCCCCTTCCGAGTGAGAACACCAAGGACGTACCAGTGAAATCCTCCTTCGCCTATGAGTGATCAGAGGCCAGCCCGAACCTTTCGTGTGGGGTTAGAGGTCTCGACAGTTGGAAAGTAGGTTCGTATAGAACACCTCCTTGTTGAGTGAGAACTCCCAATTCGAACAGAGGGCTCACCAGTGAAGTCCACCCTCGCCTAAGAGCGATGGGTGGTCAGTTGAAATTCGTTAGCTTCCTCCTCTGCCTTGAGCAAGGAAGGGTCAGGTGTATACAGATCGCAGTTGGAGTCTTCACGGGGTAAAGATATGGGCGATTACAAGATAGGTGAGGTACTTTTCGTCAGAGAAGTTCTTATGAAGTCTTATCCATGGTATGATCACCTGTCCTAGCGAAAAGCAGAGCCCATAACGACTTAGCAGAGTTAAGCGTGCTACGTATAGGTCAATTCTATGCTGAGGAGGGAACTCAACCAAGTATGACAAAATAGCCAGACAACAATAAGATACCAATACAAGTAAATTGATGCGTAAAGTCAAACAAGTATATAAATGTGTTAAATATATTGGAAGTTAGTAACAAGATGTTCAACTATGAGATACAGCTGCTCAGAAGACCTATCTAGGCACTATTTGCCCGTCGACTACCTGTTTTGATACAGAGTATGGCGAGAGGTCCATCTCAGGATGCACGCAGGCAAACTGAGCAAGGGCATCACCAAACCCCTTCCCATAGGCGTCGGCGGCATCTTCAGTGAGCTCAGCCTCGGTCTTCTTAAGCAGCTCGGTTTGTTGGGCAAGTTCCTCCTCAATTCTGCCCAGCTGAACCTCATGGCTTGTAGCCCTTTCCTCCAGCTTGGTCATCTTAGTTTGAGCCCCCTCCAGCTGCTCTTCTAGTTCGATGATCTTGTTGTGGAGGGGGAGGATTTTGGCCTCAAGCTGGAAGGCCTCCTGCCCCTTGGAGAAGAGAAGCTTCTTGGTCTCCTTCTCTGATTGGCGGAGACTGCCAAGCTCCTGGTTTAGGGCAGTCTTACGCTTGGCAGCCTGCTGAAGTTGAAGCTCCAAGTCTTTCTTTTGCTCCAGCTCTCTCTCCAGATTTGTAACCTTTTCTAGTAGCTCTGCCTCAGCATTTCCCTTGATCAGGAGGAAGTTGGAGGCGGCAAGGAACTCCCCAAGACCGTGACTGATGAGGTTCCCTAGAGAGTTCCTATCCATGGCCTCCATCGGGGAGATGAAGCACTGGGAGGGTGCTCCCTAAAGGAAGGAGGTTGCCCATCTGTTGCAGAAGAGGTCTCTACAGCAACCTCCACCCTCTTTCTCTTGAAAATAAGACCAGAACAGGTGTCTTCGTCTTCAGAGATCACCACTGCGGCTGCCCTTTTTGATTTATCAGAAGTTGGACCTAGGGCAACCACAGTAGGTAAAGAAGGGCCAGCAGGGCCTGAGCCATCTGCTGTGCGACGACTTAGTAGGTCAGCCAACCTCTTCTTCTTCTCAGAGTCTAGTACCATACCTGCAATGAACAACAAGCAAAGGGTGAGAAGAGTCATGCATAAAACACAAGTTTTTTCAGATGAGAGATAAAGGCAATGTACCAATATAGATGCTGAGGGTTTCAGCATCATATTCATGCCTAATCAGCTGGGTGGTGTCAAACACCACACCCCAGCTGGAGAGGAGTTGGCACACATCGCGGTCAAAGGGCATCAGCTCCTCGAGTCCGCAGGGCTTCTTGAACTTGAACTTCTCCACCCAATACAATGGGAACCCATCAAGCATGGTGGAGTCGTACAAACTGCAACAGACTCGGAAGAACTTCCCCTTGAAGCCCTTGTACGATTGAGAGAAGAGGGTAAGCAGAACCCTCCCTGCCACTCCATTAAGGCTTACCCAAAGCCTTTTCCCAGGGCTCTTCGCCTCGAAGAAGTAGAGGAATACATCTACCAAGAGAGTGAACCCTAGGTTGTTGCAGAGAATGGAGAAGGCCCTAATGAAGGCCCAACTGTTGGGGTGCAGCTGGGCGAGAGCCACGTTCAGCTCTGTGAGCAAAGCCCTCTCGAACCCAGTGAAGGGAAGCCACACTTTGACTCGCTTGAAGACGGTGGCATAGAAGAAGAAGAAGGGTTCCCCGTCATTGCAGCAATTATCAACGCATACGGGTTCACCCTTTGTGCAAGGTCACACCGAGATATACGCGTCAATCTCCCTGCCAAAGACGTGCCCCTTGATCTCGTTCTCATCGTCCCTGTGTTTTCTCAGGTCTTCACAGGTCGTGAGTTTAGAGGTCTCAGCAAGGAGCTCCTTAGAAGCCCAGGAGTACAGGGCCTTGTAGTCAATGGCTACGGTTGGAGGAGGGTTGGAGGTGGTTTTGGTTCTGGCCATCTTGAATCTAAAACAAATGAAAGGCAGGAAGAAGAAAAGAGGGCTTAGAAGAAGCGATGGCGAAAACAATGGCGGACCAAGACTCAAAAGAAGAACAAACACAGAAAAGAAGAACAGAAACCCTAAATGCAAAAATCGTAAATAGACCCACCGCAGCTAAGGTATGTGAAGAGAAGCAGAATCATAAAGTGAAGGCAGAAAGGGAGAGTAAAGATCATACCTTTGTGTAAGCAAAGTTGAAGGGTCGCGAGCGTAGAGGTTGGAGTAGGACAGAAGCGTGCAAGAGAAGTTAGAAAGTATGAAGGCTCGAGTGAAAATTCATGAAACAGTGTAGAGGCGCGGAGTTTTGAAAGGGTTTAACATAGGCAAGGAAGCGCAAACTTTAAAACACCCTAACTGTTGATCTAGACACGTGTCTGCAGATTAAGAGGGGGTTGGTGAGATGTCCCTTCAGCACACTGTTCATGTCCTTTCGCTCAGTGCCACGTAGGTCGCCCGAGCCGATGACTTAGTCTCTTTGCTGAACAAGTTAACAGCTTGAGACTCGGGGGCTTGTGTACCGACCAGTCCTCGGATACCGAGAACAACTAGTAATGGTAGGCCACGTTAGTTGGGTCCCACAACATAGCCCAAAGCCACGTGGGATGGACCCCGCAGGTAGTATCAACTAGCAAGATGATTAGTCATCAGCGTGTCGATCACCAGAGTGGACTAATGTGTCCTCGTCACTCCGCAGGTTGATGAGTCCTTGGCGACAGAGTGTGATGAGGTGACATCGGTCTTGGGTGTTTTGAACAACAGAGCTAGAACATTTGGTGTGGGTCCTGAAAGAAGACCAGTTATCAGTAACATGCCCAGAGGTAAGGAGAGGCCTAAATCACGAAGAGCTTATGTGTGTGGCAGGGAAAGCACAGTTAGGTGCAGAGTCCTGAGGGGTCGAGTACTCATTAGAACTAGGGTTTCCCAGTGAAGCTACATGCACGGCACGTGAACAGTGAAGGCACTCCCAGAACAGGTGGCCCCAGAGACTAGGTGCACGAGGAGGCACCCAGGTGGTCACCCTGTTAGAGTTTGCACTCCAGTTAAGGAAACTTTAGGTGCTAGATTACCTTAAGTCTGGGTGATAGCGGCACAAGGGTATTCCTGTAAACCAAAAATATGGGTAGCGGCGCAGAGGAAACCCTAGACTATATAAAGGGTAGTAAAACACTTCACAAAGGTACGCAATTTCTAAACCTAAACACAGATACTCAATACACTTGGTGTGCTTGTCCGAGTTTTGACTTCAGTGTCAGAGTGCAAACGGCCTCTAGGGCGCCCCCTTTCTATCTTGCAGGGCAGATTGCTTCGAGAGAACAAAGCATATATCAAGGTGAGGAAGAAGGCGGGTGATTCCTGTAGAGTCAACCGACAGGAGAGTCAACCGGCAAGAACAGAAGCTGTAAAAAACAATCGGTTATTTCAAAATTTTAATAGGTTAAAATTCTGCTGTTTACATTGCTTGTATCTTAGCTTTTGCTTCTGTAAGAAAAAGAACCAGTTGTTTCGAAAATTTAATAGGTTAAAATTATGTTGTTTACATTGCTTCGATCTTGGCTTTTGCTTCTGTAAGAAAAACAACCGGTTATCTCAAAATTTTAACAGGTGACAATTCAGCTGTGTACATTGCTTGAACATTGGTTTTGCTTCTATAACAAACAACCAGTTAAATCGAAATTTTAACAGGTTAAAATTCTGGTAACAGTTTTACAAACCTTGTTTCTTCTTATCTTTTTAATCTTTCTTTCTGTAACTTGATAAAGATCTTCATACTTAGTTGGGATTTGCGAAAATATTTTAAAAGCAGTTAGTCTGCGAAAGCAGAGGGCTGTTCTAGTTTGGTTTGAATTACAAAGGTAGTGTGTGTGTGATCTTGAGTGAGAAGATCTTATCTTTGTAACTGTGTTATTTGTAATCAGTTGTGCATTACGAATAGTGGATTGCCCAGTGTGATTCCGGGAACTGGATGTGGCTCTGGAGGAAGTGAACCAACATAATCTTTTTGTGTGAATCTCTCTATCTCTCTCTTGTATAAACTGTTTGATATTTTCTGAAGCTGTAAAAAATAATCGGTTATTTCAAAATTTTAATAGGTTAAAATTCTGCTGTTTACATTGCTTGTATCTTGGCTTTTGCTTCTGTAAGAAAAACAACCGGTTGTTTCGAAATTTTAACAGGTTAAAATTATGTTGTTTACATTGCTTGGATCTTGTCTTTTGCTTCTGTAAGAAAAACAACCGGTTATCTCAAAATTTTAACAGGTTAAAATTCAGCTGTGTACATTGCTTCAACATTGGTTTTTTTTCTATAACAAACAACCAGTTAAATTGAAATTTTAACAGGTTAAAATTCTGGTAACAGTTTTACAAACCTTGTTTCTTCTTATCTTTTTAATCTTTCTTTATGTAACTTGATAAAGATCTTCATACTTAGTTGGTATTTGCGAAAATATTTTAAAAGCAGTTAGTCTGCGAAAGCGGAGGGCTGTTCTAGTTTGGTTTGAATTACAAAGGTAGTGTGTGTGTGATCTTGAGTGAGAAGATCTTATCTTTGTAACTGTGTTATTTGTAATCTGTTGTGCATTACGAATAGTGGATTGCCCAGTGTGGTTCCGGGAACTGGATGTGGCTCTGGAGGAAGTGAACCAGCATAATCTTTTTGTGTGAATCTCTCTATCTCTCTCTTGTATAAACTGTTTGATATTTTCTGAAGCTGTAAAAAACAATTGGTTATTTCAAAATTTTAACAGGTTAAAATTCTGTTGTTTACATTGCTTATATCTTGGCTTTTGCTTCTGTAAGAAAAACAACCGGTTGTTTCAAAATTTTAACTAGTTAAAATTATGTTGTTTACATTGCTTGGATCTTGGCTTTTGCTTCTGTAAGAAAAACAACCGGTTATCTCGAAATTTAAACAGGTGACAATTCAGCTGTGTACATTGCTTGAACATTGGTTTTGCTTCTATAACATAAACAACTGGCTAAATCGAAGTTTTAACAGGTTAAAATTGTGCTAACAGTTTTACAAACCTTGTTTCTTCTTATCTTCTTAATCTTTCTTTCTGTAATTTAATAAAGATCTTCATACTTAGTTGGGATTTGTGAAAATATTTTAAAAGCAGTTAATCTGCGAAAGCAGAGGGCTGTTCTAGTTTGGTTTGAATTACAAAGGTAGTGTGTGTGTGATCTTGAGTCAGAAGATCTTATATTTGTAACTGTCTAATTTTTAATCTGTTGTGCATTACGAATAGTGGATTGCCCAGTGTCGTTGTTGGAACTGGATGTAGCTCCGGAGGGAGTGAACCAGCATAATCTTTTTGTGTGAATCTCTCTAGCTCTCTCTTGCATTAACTGTTTGATATTTTCTGAACCTGTAAAAAAGAACCGGTTATTTCAAAATTTTAACAGGTTAAAACTCTGCTGTTTACATTGCTTGTATCTTGGCTTTTGCTTTTGTAAGAAAAACAACCGGTTGTTTTGAAATTTTAACAGGTTAAAATTATGTTGTTTACATTGCTTGGATCTTGGCTTTTGCTTCTATAAGAAAAAAAACCGGTTGTCTCGAAATTTTAACAGGTTAAAATTCAGCTGTGTACATTGCTTGAACATTGGTTTTGCTTCTATAACATAAACAACTGGTTAAATCAAAATTTTAACAGGTTAAAATTGTGCTAACAGTTTTACAAACCTTGTTTCTTCTTATCTTCTTAATTGTTCTTTCTGTAATTTGATAAAGATCTTCATACTTAGTTGGTGATCTGGTCGGTCATCGGTAGTCGATGACATCAGCAGCAGATGACCACGTGGACCATTCACAGGGTGACACGCGGAATAAGATAGCAGGTGAATCAGGGAGGAGATCGCTCAGAGCGGTGATCGGTGGTCAGTTGCTAAGTCACCGCCACCAGCAGATCATTGCCTAGATGAGCGCCTGGAAGAAGAGCGCGACAAAGTAAAGAAGCATTGATCCGTCATCGGTGCATGGTCATCGGGGTTTCTTGTTAACACGCAGTTAAGCTGGGACCCAGGCTCCCAGCGAGAGCGTTACGCAAGAAGCACAGATCAGTCATCGGGGTTTCTTGCTAACACGCAATTAAGTTGGGATCCAGGCTCCCAGCGAGAGCGTTACGCATGCACCTCGCATGATTCCAAACCAGAAGAAGAAGAGCTGCTCGCCAGTAGGGTCGTGCATGAGGATGGCATAAGAGAGCTAGTAAGCTGGTCAGTCATCAGTGACTCTCTTAACCCATTACGTGTATGGCACTGTGCAGTGAGACCATGCATGCAGGATGCAGCCCCTGGTGAGTGTTATAGTGGCCAGACCTCGGAGGTCGGCACAAGAGAGGTCGGTCTGGTGGGCCCAATAGGACATGGAGAGCTGATGACGTCACCGAGCCACGTCAGCTGGGCCCTACAGTGTGGGCCAGAGCTATGTGGGGGTGATACCACAGACGTGGAGTAGTGGGTCGATGAGCCCTCAGTAGGGTCGATCACCAGAGTGAGGCAATGTGTCCTCGTCACACAATAGGGCGATGAGAGACACATCGGTCATCGGTCAGGATGACAGACACATCGGTCAACAGGGTGTGACGAGGTGACATCGGCCAGGGTGATTTGAACAACGTGACCAGAACAGTTGAGATTGATTCCCCGAAGGGACCAGTGATCAGTAAAGTGCCCAGAGCCAGGGAGAGGCCTTAGTCACGAAACGTCCATGCATGAGGCGGAGGAAGCACAACTACGTACAGAGAGCCTTGAGGGGTAGAGAACCCATCAAGATTAGAGCTTCCCAGTGAGGTTGCCTACATGGCACGCGGACCGTGAAGGCGTTCCTAGAGCAGTTGGCGCCAGTGATTAGGTAGGGCAGGTGGGCACAGAAATTGAGAGGTACCCACGTGGCCTTCTGATGGCATTTTCATGTGTTCTTCTTGAATCAAAGTAGAAATAGATGGAGCGGAAGCAATGGATGAGTGAAACAAGACCCTCCTAGGAGTTGTGTTGGTCTTGAAGGTGCATGATGAGTATGGGTTGAGTGGTTCGGCCAGCTCAAGGGAGAAGGTGAAAGGATTGAAGTTTATAGCCTAGATTTCTAGGAGGAGTAAAGCTTGTGCACAAAAATGGCAGCATAACATTACTCAAATAAACTTGAAAATACATGAGGTAGGCCTCCTTATTTATAGATTTAGGAGCCTTGGTGACCAAGCTTAAAGGGTAGGGATGGAAATACAAAAAGTGGGGGCTGCCTAGGGTATTGACTTTAGTCAAACCACACCATCATCCTAATATTCTAGAAGATAGGTCAAAAAATGCAACATTTGATAGTACACCCCTCCCTCTTTTGCTAAAGGCACCTATTTGCTAGCACACCCCTCCTTCTATTGCTAAGGGCACCTTTTTGATAGCACACCCCTAAGTTAGCAAGTTTTGCTTTCTACACTACACTAATCTACTAAGCTACCCCTAATGGGCCTCCAAGTAGCATGTACAAGGTCTTCTCCCTCCCATCCGTGGCTTCTTCTATGTGTGCTTGGATATGTTTAGCCATGGATCTTGTGAGAGGTCCTAGACGGTCTAGCTCCATGGATAGCCTCCCTCCTTCACGTCCTAGACGCTCACTTCTTGGAGCTAGACGCTCCTCTTGGTCTAGACGGTCTTCTTGGTTTGGGCCTTGGCTTCCTTGGTTAGATGTGCTTGGCCCTCCTCCATCACCTTCCCTGTCAGATTTTGCACTCAAGTAAAGGAAGCCTGCACGCAAGATTGCCCTCAAAGTGGGTGATGGCAGCACAGGAGTAATCGAGTGAGCCCTAGAGGTAGCCAGTAAACGCTAAGGCTATATAAGGGGAAGAGAAACACTCAGCAAAGGTACGCAATACGTGATTTCAAACTAGAGATTTCACTGAGAGATTTTTGGTGTTCCTGTTACCTGACTTGAGCGTCGGAGCTACAACGGCCGCTAGAGGCACCGTCTGTGTTGTTTCGCAGGCATTGTTTGGAGTTCCAGAGAAGGTTCTTGGAGCGTTCTTGTAGAACACGCAGTTGCAGAAGGCTAGACGAAGGAGTGACGAGGAATATCCTCCACATTCGAGTTAGCGGCAGGATTAGTTGGTATTTGCGAAAATATTTTAAAAGCAGTTAGTCTGCGAAAGCATAGGGCTGTTCTAGTTTGGTTTGAATTACTAAGGTAGTGTGTGTGTGATCTTGAGTGAGAAGATCTTATCTTTGTAACTGTGTTATTTGTAATCTATTGTGCATTACGAATAGTTGATTGCCCAGTGTGGTTCTAGGAACTAGATTTAGCTCTGGAGGGAGTGAACCAGCATAATCTTTTTGTGTGAATCTCTCTATCTCTCTCTTGTATAAACTGTTTAATATTCTCTGAAGCTGTAAAAAACAACTAGTTATTTCAAAATTTTAACAGGTTAAAATTCTGCTGTTTACAATGCTTGTATCTTGGCTTTTGCTTCTGTAAGACAAACAACCGGTTGTTTCGAAATTTTAACAGGTTAAAATTCTGCTAATAGTTTTACAAGCCTTGTTTCTTCTTATCTTTTTAATCTTTCTTTCTGTAATTTGATAAAGATCTTCATACTTAGTTGGGATTTGCAAAAATATTTTAAAAGCAGTTAATCTGGGAAAGCAGAGGGCTATTCTAGTTTGGTTTGAATTTCAAAGGTAGTGTGTGTGTGATCTTGAGTGAGAAGATCTTATCTTTGTATCTGTCTAATTTGTAATCTGTTGTGTATTACGAATAGTGGATTGCCTAGTGTCGTTCTGGGAACTGGATGTAGCTCTGCAGGGAGTGAACCAGCATAATCTTTTTGTGTGAATCTCTCTATCTCTCTCTTGTATAAACTGTTTGATATTTTCTGAAGCTGTAAAAAATAACCGGTTATTTCAAAATTTTAATAGGTTAAAATTCTGCGGTTTACATTGCTTGTGTCTTGGCTTTTGCTTCTGTAAGAAAAACAACCGGTTGTCTCGAAATTTTAACAGGTTAAAATTATGTTGTTTACATTGCTTGGATCTTGGCTTTTGCTTCTGTAAGAAAAACAACCGGTTATCTCGAAATTTTAACAAGTTAAAATTCAGCTGTGTACATTGCTTCAACATTGGTTTTGCTTCTATAATAAACAACCAGTTCATTCGAAATTTTAACAGGTTAAAATTATGCTAACAGTTTTACAAACCTTGTTTCTTCTTATCTTCTTAATCTTTCTTTCTGTAACTTGATAAAGATCTTCATACTTAGTTGGGATTTGCGAAAATATTTTAAAAGCAGTTAATCTGCGAAGGCAGAGGGTTGCTCTAGTTTGGTTTGAATTACAAAGGTACTGTATGTGTGACCTGGAGTGAGAAGATCTTATCTTTGTAACTGTGTTATAATTTGTTGTGCATTACGAATAGTGGATTGCCGAGTGTGGTTCTGGGAACTGGATGTGGCTCTGGAGGGAGTGAACCAACATAATCTTTTTCTGTTAATCTCTCTATCTCTCTCTTGTATAAACTGTTTGATATTTTCTGATGCTGTAAAAAACAACTGGTTATTTCAAAATTTTAACAGGTTAAAATTCTGCTGTTTACAATGCTTGTATCTTGGCTTTTGCTTCTGTAAGAAAAACAACCAGTTGTATCGAAATTTTAACAGGTTAAAATTATGTTGTTTGCATTGCTTGGATCTTGGCTTTTGCTTCTGTAAGAAAAACAACCGGTTATCTCGAAATTTTAACAGGTTAAAATTCAGCTGTGTACATTGCTTCAACATTCGTTTTGCTTCTATAACATAAACAACCGGTTACATCGAAATTTTAACATGTTAAAATTTTCTAATAGTTTTACAAGCCTTGCTTCTTCTTATCTTCTTAATATTTCTTTCTGTAATTTGATAAAGATCTTCATACTTAGTTGGAATTTGCGAAAATATATTAAAAGCAGTTAATCTGCGAAAGCAGAGGGCTGTTCTAGTTTGGTTTGAATTAGAAAGGTAGTGTGTGTGATCTTTAGTGAGAAGATCTTATCTTTGTAACTGTCGAATTTGTAATATGTTGTGTGTTACGAATAGTGGATTGCCCAGTGTCGTTCTGGGAACTGGATGTAGCTCTGGAGGGAGTGAACCAGCATAATTTTTTGTGTGAATCTCTCTATCTCTCTCTTGTTTAAACTGTTTGATATTTTCTGAAGCTGTAAAAAACAATCGGTTATTTCAAAATTTTAACAGGTTAAAACTCTGATGTTTACATTGCTTGTATCTTGGCTTTTGCTTCTGTAAGAAAAATAACCAGTTGTTTCGAAATTTTAACAGGTTGAAATTATGTTGTTTACATTGCTTGGATCTTGGCTTTTGCTTCTGTAAGAAAAAAAAATAGGTTGTCTTGAAATTTTAACAGGTTAAAATTCAGCTGTGTACATTGCTTGAACATTGCTTTTGCTTTTATAACATAAACAACCGGTTCAATCGAAATTTTAACAGGTTAAAATTTTGCTAACAGTTTTACAAACCTTATTTCTTCTTGTAGTGGCCAGACCTCGGACGTCGGCCAAGAGGTGAGAGGTCGGCCACATAGAGGTCGGCCTGGTAGGGCCAACAGCGGGTCCCAGTAACCACACGTGTCAAGATGTGAATTGGACCCTCAGATACGCCATGCAAGCGGGATATGTGCGAAACGTTAGGCTTTGGCATAAGAGATTTATCCTTAGAGTTGCATGCATTGGCACGTAAGGGCTTAAGGGCACGTGATGGGTTTAAAAGACACGTGAAGGGTCAGTTTGAATCATAAAGATAGACCCCGCTACGTTAAGAGTAACAATATACTGTGATATTCGTTCATAAAGATAATTGATTAAAGATAGAAGGTTACCGCCATACACGCGAAGAGATTAAGAGATAAAAGATATTGTTCCTAGTAATATGTTATTGATATGCAGACGGTTATGGTAAAGCGACATTAGCACTCCAAATATGCCCAGATACGCTATTAAAGTTTATGCATGTATAACAGCTTTCTCTCACTCACTGAATATTCTCTTCCTAAAGATAATGTTCCACGCAGGGAAAGTTGGTTACCAGAGATAACCTAATAGCACTCTATAAAAGGGGCGTAAGGCTCCAGGAGAAGGTACGCAGTTTTTGAGACTATCACTATTTTACTATACACATGGTGTTTTTTGCCCTAGTTTTGACTTGAGCGTCGGAGTGCACACGGCCGTGAGGGTGCCTCTCTTTCTTTCTTTGCAGGCAAGTCCTTCTAACAGTGAAGGAGGAAGAAGAAGGTGCTGAAAATCGTAGAGTTTAACCGACAACGGGTCAACCGGCAAGAACAGTTCTTATCTTCTTAATCTTTCTGTTCTTGCCGGTTGACTCACCTGTCAGTTGACTCCACGACACTCACACGCCTCCCTTCTCACGTTGATACGTGCTTGGTTCTTTCGAAGCAATCTGCACCTACAAAAGAGAAAGAGGGTGCCCTAGAGGCCGTTTGCACTCCGATGCTCAAGTCAGTGTAGGGCAAGCAACACCAAGTGTATTGAGTCTCTCTGTGTTTAGGTCTAGAAACTGCGTACCTTTGTGAAGTATTTTACTGTCCCTTATATAGTCTAGGGTTTACAGTGCCGCTAGCCCTAATTAGGGTTCACTGCGCTACTAGCCATATTTAGGGTTTACTGGAATACCCTTGCGCCGCCGCTATCACTAAATCTTAGGGTAATCTAGCACATAAGGTTTCCTTCTCTAGAGTGCAAACTCTCACAGGGTGACCACCTGGGTGCCCTCCTTGTGCACCTAGTCTCTGGGGTCACCTGTTCTGGGAGTGCCTTCACTGTTCACGTGCCATGCATGTAGCTTCACTGGGAAACCCTAGGTCTGATGAGTACTCGACCCCTCAGGACTCTGCACCTAACTATGGTCTCCCTGCTACCCGCATAGGCTCTTCGTGATCCAGGCCTCTCCCTACCTCTGGGTATTTACCTAGTCATTGGCCCACTCTGGGAACCAATCTTAGCTGTTCTGGTTATGCTGTTGAAATCACCCAGGACCGATGTCACCTCGTCACACTTTGTTGCCGAGGACTCCTCAACCTGCGGAGTGACGAAGACACATCAGCCCTTTCTGGTGATCATCACGCTGATGACTACTCACCCTTCTCTGTAGGCTGATGACTAATCACCCCTCTCTATAGGCTGATGACTAATCACCCCTCTCTGTAGGCTGATGACTAATCACCCCTCTCTGTAGGCTGATGACTAATCACCCCTCTTTGTAGGCTGATGACTAATCACCCTTCTCTGTAGGCTGATGACTAATCACCCCTCTCATCAATACCACCTGCGGGGTCCATTCCACGTGGCTTTGGCCCATGCTGTGGGACCCAACTGACATGGTTCGACCCCTTTACAAACTGTCCTCAGTGTCCGAGGACTGGTCAGTACACAAGCCCCCCAATCTCAAGCTGTTAACTTGTTTCAGCGAAGAGACTAAGTCATGGGTGAGGACTGATCGGTACATAAGCCCCCCTAGTCTCGAGCTGTTAACTTGTTTCAGCGAAGAGACTAAGTCATTGACTCGGGCGACCTACGTGGCTCTGCACATAAGTACATGAACTGTGCGCTGAAAGGACACTTCACCAACCCCCTTTCATCTGCTAACACGTGGCTGCATCAACGGTCTGGGATTCATAACGTTTGCGCTCCCTAGGGCTACGCTAAACCTCTTCAAAACCCCGCGCCACTTCACTGTTCCATCACTTTGCATTCTCACCTTCTGCAAACTCTATCTTCCAGCGCACGCTTTCTTCCTCTCACCAGGCTTTTCAACCTCCTTCGCCCTCGCTCAACCAAAGGTATGATTTTTATGTCTTCTCCTCCTTCATAACATAATCTCGATCATCCATGTTGCATGATGTAACTGTTCTGGGCCTGTTTGTGATTTGTTCATTCTAGGGTTTTTGTTATTCTTTTCTAGGTTCGTTCTACCTTTGAGTCCTCGTCCACCATTATTTTCTTCTAAGCCTTTTTCTTTTCCTGCCTCTCATTTGTTTAGATTCGAGATGGCCAGAACCAAAACTACCTCCAACCCTCCTCCAACCGTAGCGGTTGATTACAGGGCCCTCTACCCATGGGCTTCTGAGGATCTCCTTGCTAAGACCTCCAAACTCACATCCTGTGAGGATCTTCGTAAGCATAGGGATGATAAGAATGAAATCAAAGGGCGCGTGTTTGGCAGGGAAACTGACGCGTACGTCTCTATGCGACTCTGTACAGAGAACGAACCCGTTTGCGCCGATGATCGCGGTAACAACGGGGAACCGTTCTTCTTCTTCTACGCCACCATCTTCAAACGAGTCAAAGTCCGCCTTCCTTTCACTGGGTTCGAGAGGACTTTGCTCACAGAGTTGAATGTGGCGCCTGCCCAACTGCACCCCAACAGCTGGGCCTTTATCAGGGCGTTCTCCGTCCTTTGCAATAACCTAGGGTTTACCCCCTCTGTGGACGTATTTCTTTACTTCTTCGAGGTGAAGAGCCCTGGCAAGAGGCTTTAGGTGAGCCTGAACGGGGTGGCAGGGAGAGTCCTACTCACTCTCTTCTCACAGTCGTACAAGAACTTCAAAGGAAGGTTCTTCCGAGTCTGCTGCAACTCCTACGACTCCACCATGCTCGATGGGTTCCCATTATATTAGGTGGAGAAGTTGAAGTTCAAGAAACCCCGCAAACTCGAAGAGTTGACTATCCCTGACCAAGAACTCTGCCAGACCATCTCCAGCTGGGGTGTGGTGTTTGACACCGCCCAGCTGATTAGGCATGAATATGACGCCGAGACCCTCAGCGTGTACATTGGTACATCATCTTCGTCTTGCACTTAACTGTTTATATACTTCATCTTTGTCTTCCTCACCCCTTTCTTATTGTCCATTGCAGGCATGGTGCTCAGCGCTGAGAAGAAGAAGAGGTTGGCCGAGGTGCTGAATCGCCACAACGCTAGTGGCTCAGCCCCTGCTGGCCCTTCATCACCCGTGGGTGCTGCCTTGGAACCAATTGCTGAAAAATCGAAAAGGGCAGCCCCTGTAGAGGTTTCCGAAGAGGAGGACACTTGCTCTGGCCTCGTCTTCAAAAGGAAAAGGGTGGAGACTGCTGCGGAAGTCTCTTCAGCAACAGAAGGGCACCCTTCATCCTTCAGGGAGCACCCTCCCAGCGCTTCATCCCCTCCTGAGCCAATTTTGACACTTGAGGGGGGTGGGCAGAGTGCTCCTCCCACTGGCCAGATGCCTTCTGCCCCAGAGCTGCCTTCTCTGCTCCAAAGATCTCTTGCGCAGATGCCTGGCCAAGCTGCTTTGGAGGCCATGGACAGAAATTCCCTCGAGCATCTCCTCAGTCATGGTCTTGGGGAGTTCCTAGCCGCTTCAAACTTCTTGCTGGTCAAGGGCAGCGCTGAGGCTGAGCTGCTCGAGAAGACTAAGATTCTCCCTCTCCGGCTGGAGGAGGCCCTCCAGCTTGAAGCTAAGATTCTCCCCCTCTGGAACAAGATCATCGAACTGGAAGAGCAAGCGAAGGGGACTTGATCCAGCCACTTGACTCGAACGTCAACACTCCTCCTCCTCAGCTCCAAACCCTCCAAGAAACCTGAAAGAACAGAAAGGCGCCTCTGCGGCCGGGGTAGCTCCGACGCTCAAGTCAGTGGACAAATCAACAAATTCTCTCAAAGAAAACTAGGAACCGTGCAAGTGAGTTGTTACTAAATGAATCCTCCCCTCAATACCGTTAGGAATTCTGTATATATACCTGTGTTTTTCTCTCTCCTGACGGTTATTCCTCTCGACACGTGGACCGCATCTGGTCGTACACGTGTCACCATCTGGAGTACCTGCAACTGAAACATTACTTTCCCTTTACTCCTGCGACTAAGTTATCCACACAGGGAGTAACTTAGCATGCAGGCTACTCTGGTCACAGCCTTAAAGCTGGCTAACACTGGTTATTACGGTTCTCAGAGCACACGGGCCAATATACCACTTATCTCCTGTATTTAGACCATGTAATAAACGTTCACCAAGTCTTCTCCAATACCCGGCGATGTCATCTTTCGGCGATGTCCTCTCTCGGCGATGTCCTCACATACGGCAATCACGTGCAATCCAGGCGTTTACTGACCTCATACGAGAGAAGTAGGAGACCGCCGCCTTCTTCAACAAACGGCGATTCCCTCAACTTCCAAGCTACATTCTCTTTTCTCTTGCCCTTCTTGATCCATGCATTCTCCCGCCATGTCGTTCCACGTGGCACCCTGTGATTGGTCCACGTGGCAATCTACTGCTGAAGTCATCGACTACCGATGACCGACCGTATCAGTTCTCGCCGGGAACCTTGGTCTCAACTTAACACGCGTTGGCAAGAACCCCGATGACCGATCGCCCTCTGCATGTGCTTACGGCCGACCGGTGCCTCATAACTATCCACCGACGTCCGTGGGGTGCCTGATGTCTATCCACCGACGTCCGTGCGGTGCCTCATGACCATCCACCGACGTCCGTGCGGTGCCTCCTGACTATCCACCGACGTTCGTGCGGTGCCTCCTGACTATCCACCGACGTCAGTGCGCCTCATAACTTCCCCCGATGACCGGGCGGTGCCTCGTGCCTATCCACCGACGTCCGTGCCGTGGCTCATGACTATCCACCGACGCCCGTGCGGTGCTTCCAGGCGCTTATCTAGGCACCGCTCTGGGGGTGGCGGCCACTAGGTATCTGACTACCGATCACCGTTGTAAGCAATATCCTCCCTGATTCACTTGCTCTTTCTACCACGTGCCACTCTGTGTATGGTCCACGTGGTCACCTGCTGCTGACGTCATCAACTACTGATGACCGACCGGAACACAAGCCCCCCAGTCTCGAGCTGTGAACCTATTCACAGCAAAGAGACTAAGAAGTCGTCTTCTGGCGGTCTACAGGAGCGCACACTCTGGCAATAACACTGTTTCATTTCTTCTTCTTCGCCTTCAGACATTCAAAGCATCTCTCTGTGACACCTTTCGACTTCTTCAACCTCCAACCTTCGTCCGACGTCTTTCTGATCACCCAAAGGTAACCTCTTATCTCTTCTACTGACGACTGATCACCCGCTAATCCAAGCTGCCTGCTAGGTCCACTCCACGTGGCTTTGGTCCATGCTGCGGGACCCAGCTGACATGGATCACCCTTTGCGATCTGTTCTCGACGACCGAGGTCTGGCCACTACACAAGCCCCCCAGGCTCGAGTTATAACTTGTCTCATCGAAGAGCCTTACAACTCGCCTGATCGCTATCGGACCTACCGGGCTGACGGGCTCTCACCTTTTTGCCGATGACCGAGGTCATGTAACAAATGAATTATAAATCTTGTCTTTACAATTCGAAGTACTCTTTCTCCTTTACAACTCAACTTTCACCTTGTGTGGGTTGTTTGTAAAGGTCATCTTCCGCTCTCTTCACTTAGCCTTGTTTCTTTGTGTGTTTGACTGTCATGCCAAGTGTTCTGCATCATCGCCAGAAATTCCTCTGATCTGGTACTCGCCGAATTAAATTCGGGCGATGTTGCCTTCTTTACCCAAATAAGACGTCCTCTGTGGGATCACCTTTTGCAACCTTCTATTCACTTTTTCACCTGTCATTCCTTTATACGAACTCCTCTTGCCTTCACCTGCTCGAAGGCAAGGAGAACTTCTCCTTTCTCGCCTGCACTTGCTCAAAGGCAAGGAGGACTTCCTCTGGTGCCTACACTTGCTCAAAGGCAAGGAGGTCTTCCTCTGTTCTCGCCTGCACTTGCTCAAAGGCAAGGAGGACTTCCTCTGGTGCCTACACTTGCTCAAAGGCAAGGAGGTCTTCCTCTGGTGCCTACACTTGCTCAAAGGCAAAGAGGTCTTCCTCTGGTGCCTACACTTGCTCAAAGGCAAGGAGGTCTTCCTCTGGTGCCTACACTTGCTCAAAGGCAAGGAGGTCTTCCTCTGGTGCCTACACTTGCTCAAAGGCAAGGAGGACTTTGAACTTCGCTGGATGCCTCCGATCGCCAAAGGACGATGAGGACTTTAAAAACCTTTCACTTGTGCCCCTGATCGCCTAAGGGCGATGAGGACTTTTAAAGCTTTTCACTTGTGCCTCTCATCGCCCTCAGGCGATGAGGACTTTAAAACTTTCCACTTGTGCCTCTGATCGCCTGAGGGCGATGAGGACTTTAAAACTTTTTCACTTGAAGTGTGCACACTTATTTTACTTCTACCTTGAATCACTTTAGGTGATAAGGTTTTTTTCAAAAACTTCTTTAAATCGATAAGCACTCACACTTTAGTATACTTCAAAATTTCAATTTTGACTTTCTTATTTCTTGGGTGGGCTCGTTAAAAACCCTCCTTAGGGAAAAAAGAGTGCCCCCTTTGCATCTGTTTTTACAAAACTGTTAATGATTCCTCTGAGTTTGTACTACTTACAAAGCTTTAACTGAAATAAAACTTGAGGTGAGTGGCGTTCCAAGTACGAGGAATCGCCCCTCCTTCTAGTGTCTCCAAGCGGTAGGCGCCGTTCCCGAGTGCTTCGGTTATTCTAAACGGTCATGTCCACTTGGGTGACAACTTATTCTCCATCTCGTACTGGTGGGCTTTCCTCATCACCAGATCGCCGGTTTTAAACTGCCTCTGTATTACCTTAGAATTGTATCTTCGTTCAATTCTTCTTTTCACCGCTTCAGCTTTCACTCTTGCTTCCTCTCTGACCTCATCTAGTAAATCCAGGTTCATTCTTCTCTCTTCATTTGATTCTTCTGCTACAAAGTGTTGAAATCTCGGCGAGCTCTCCTGGATCTCAACTGGAATCATTGCGTCACATCCATACACTAAACTAAAAGGAGTTTCGTGGGTACCTGACTGCTCAGTTGTGTGGTATGCCCAAATTATGCGAGGTACCTCATCAGCCCACAATCCTTTAGCTTTCTCTAACCTCTTCTTCAAACCTCTCAACAGAACCCGATTAGCGGATTCTACCTGGCCATTCGTCTGTGGGTGCTCCACGGATGCAAACACTTGTTGAATTCCCACATCCTCACACAGCTTCTTCAACAGGTGGCTTGCAAACTGAGTCCCATTGTCCGATACTAGACGCTTAGGCACCCCAAATCGGCACACAATGTTCTTCCGCACAAAGTTTTCGATCTTGGGTGCCGTGATTTGGGCAACTGGCTCCGCTTCAATCCACTTAGTGAAGTACTCGATCGCCACCACCAAGTACTTCCTCTGCCTGATCGCCATCGGGAAGGGCCCCAGAATATCGATTCCCCATGTATGAAATGGCCAAGGGCTATAAATTGACTTAAGCTCTTCTGGGGGCGACTTATGCCAATCGGCGTGCTGCTGGCACTGCTTGCAGCACTGGGCGTACTTCTTGCAATCCTCTCTCATCGACGGCCAATAATATCCTGCACGAAGAGTTCTAGCGGCTAGAGCTCGACCCCCGATGTGACTTCCGCAAATACCTTCATGGAGCTCAGCCATAATCCGTGTGCATTTCTCCCCGTGTATACATACCAGGAGTGGGTGTGTGAACCCGAACCTGTACAACTCACCATCTACCAAGGTGAACCTGGTAGAGTTCTTCTTGATCTTCCTGGACTCTACTGGATCCCTTGGAAGCACGCCATCGGCTAAGTAACGCTGGTACTGCGTAATCCATGTATCTGGCTTATGTGTGGCACAGACCTGTGCGACGTTCACTCCCACCACAGGGAATGTCCTTATCCTTGGCGTTCTCAAGGTCTCCTGAGTCAAAGACCTGTGACTCCTCGCCGTTCCCCCCGTCGACTTGGTCACCTGAAACACCTGGTGATCTGCCACGAACGCCCTTGGCGTCTTCAATATTTCTTGAATAACAGTCCTCTGCCTACCCCCCTTGCCTGAACTGGCGAGCTTGGCAAGCAAGTCAGCTCGGGCATTTTGCTCCCTTGGCACGTGCACTACCTCAAATGAGGTAAAAGAATCCTTCAACTCCTGCACATATGCCAAGTAAGCCGCCATCTGCGGGTCCTTGGCCTGGAACTCGCCAACTACTTGCCCTGTGACCAGCATCGAGTCACTTTTGGCCACCAACACTTTAGCTCCCATCTCCTTTGCCAACAGGATACCTGCAATCAATGCCTCATACTCTGCTTGATTGTTGCTGGCTTTGAAAGCAAACCTCAGGGACTGTTCTATCAGCACGCCGTTGGGCCCCTCTAGAATGACTCCAGCACCGCTACCCTGCTGGTTCGACGATCCATCTACCGAAAGGACCCAACGAAAGCCATTTTCTTCAACGTGAGTTGCCTCTGACGAGAGCTCGACAAGAAAATCAGCGAAAACCTGCCCCTTAATTGGCCCTCGGGGTTCAAAGTTAATGTCGAACTCTGACAGCTCTACCGCCCACTTCACCATTCTTCCTGCGACATCAGGTTTCTTCAGGACCTTCTGAATTGGCAAATCGGTCATTATCAGAACGGTGAAGCTCTGAAAGTAATGACGCAACCTCCTCGCCGAAAATACTACCGCTAGAGCAGCTTTCTCCAAGGCCTGATACCTCACTTCGGGACCTTGTAGCACTTTACTCACAAAATAAATAGGCTTCTGGACCTGGTTTTGGTCTTGAACAAGCACTGCACTCACCGCTCTCTCAGTTACAGCATAATACAACCTGAGAGGCACTCCTACTAACGGTTTGCACAGAACCGGCGGGCTTGCTAAATATGTCTTAAGCTTCACGAAAGCTTCTTCACACTCCTGGGTCCAGACAAACCTATTGTTTCTCTTTCAATTCCGACCACACATGCTGAGCAGACATTACATCTGACACTTCGAGATCTGGAAACACCACTTTCTGCCTACCGCAAACTATGAGAATGTGATTGGCAGATAGCCAATCCATTCCTAGGATAACATCCAGATCCTGAAGAGGTAGGCAGATCAAATTTACTTTGAACCTGCGTCCCTCTACTATCACTGGACATTCAAAGCAAACTGTAGAGGTCAACACCTGTCTTGACGCAGGTGTAGAGACCAACAGTTCAAACGGTAACTCCTTCACTAGAAGGCCCAACTCGGCTACACACAGGCCTGACACAAAGGAGTGTGTCGCTCCAGAATCAAACAAGGCTTTTACACCTATACCAGCTATAAAACAAACACCTTGCACTAGGTTACCTGACTGAGACGCCTCTGCTCCTGTCATGGCAAACACTCTCCCTGCTGCTTGAGGTCTACTGCCTCCATTCCTCAACTGCTGAGAACCAACGGGTTGAGTCATCCTATTTCTGCTAGGACAATCTCTAGAAATGTGCCCCATCTTTTGGCACGTGAAACATCTGGTTTTCCATGTTTGTTGCTGCTGAAACTGGGGCGGAACTGCTCCTACCCGATGTGGTGGAGGTCTCGCATAAGGCTTGCTTTATGGGTGCTGCACCTTGGCCTTCCCACTGGAAGAACCCCCTGGGTGTGATCTGATCACCCGAGAATTACCCCTTTCCAAGGTTTCCACCATCTTTGCCTTCTCTACTAAGGCATGAAACTCCCTGATGCACATGGGTGCTATGGTCTTCTTCAGCTCATGCTTTAAACCTTCTTCAAACTTCCTACACCTCCAAGCCTCAGAGGTAGCTTGGGTATAAAATCTGGCTAGGTATTCAAACCTAGCAGCATAAGCGTTCACGGACATCTCCCCTTGCTCCAACCTGAGAAATTCCGCTTCCTTCGCAAACCTTGCACTATCTGGAAAATATTTCTCTAGGAACCTCTCTCGGAAACTTTCCCAGTCTAAAACGTCAGCTCTGGCTTCCATCATCTGCTGAGCTCCCATCCACCAGAACTCGGCTTCTCCAGATAGCAGATAGGTGGCGAACACCAATTTCTTCTCTTCAGGGCAGGAGGTCGCCCTAAAGATTTTCTCCAACTCCCTGACCCACTGATCTGCTTGATCAGGGGTAGCACTCCCACTGAACTTGGGTGGGTTGTGCCTCATGAACTCGGTCAGTCCCATCTGTTCCTGAGGGTGACCGACGTGGGAAGCTGTTTCAGCCGACCGAGCAGTTTCCCAATGGTGCATTGCAGCTTGATGATTCTGAGCCATTGCTGCATTCTGTTGTTGGATGGCAGTTGCCATCATCTCAATAGCCTTGGCAATCTGGCTCATTTCCGAAGAAGGTTGGGGACGGGTAGGAGGTCTACGAGCCATCTTTCTTTCTTTCAGATTTTGAAACTATTGGTTTCTATATCCCTTACAACTATAAGAATGAGATCGATAAGAAATCAATTCATTCAGGAGGTAACATCTAGACCTTACAAAGGTCAGCATCTCAAAGTCATTTAGAATTTGAGTTCATCAACAGAATCATAATGCTCAAAATAGAAAGCATAACACCGAACAGTCATGGGTACAAAACTATCAATCAAATATCACCACACTTAATAATTGGGATAAAACACACCAGAAGTGGATATATGCTCAACATCAAACTTTTAGAATTAAGATTGAGAACATCTCGATTCAGTTATGAGTGTGCACCCTTACTACTTTATCAAGATCCTTTCACTCTTAATACTAAATTTTTCATTTAGAGCCTATATCTACTAAAGCACAAACAAGATTTCAATAAGAAAACATTTGAAAACCTTTCACTATAGCTTTGATTAAGACTCCAATAGCAGAAGAAACACAATGAACCCACTCTCCTCAGGTCATCCTAAGGACGAACTGCTCTGATACCATTAATGTAACGCCCCTCAAAATATTGTTCATTTTTATATAATAAAATAAAGGTGAAACAATAATATCAAAATTTAACATAGATATATACATAATATAATTCATCCATTAATACAAATGTGCCTCAAAATAATATCCCTTTTCGAGGAGGTTTTAATACATCTCCACACAGGAGTTTTCAAAATAAAACAAAACAACAGCATTCAAAAACCGGCGATCTCCTCCTCCAGAAATGCTCACTGAGGAGCTTTACTACCTGCAACCTCATCTGCTCCCGTGCAAATATACACGATCATCACAGGTTTAAGAAAAATAACCACGATACAAAACAAAAGGGTAAGCTAGATATTTTTAAAAACTTTAAATATGAAACTTTATATCAATAGAAAGCATAAACCTTCACACCATTCATAATCTATATCAATTCCAACCATCAATATCCCCATATTCCACAAACTCGTCAAGTGTCTATTCAATACATTCAATACTCATGGTTCACATGTCAGACTTTCCACTGACTCATAACACATAGACACATGACTCTACTTCCGGAAGACTCGTGCGTTGAACTTAGCATCCAGAGACCTGCACCTGTCATACTACATTGCTGTAAAGTTCCCACAGCTATGCGCATAAACATAATCTTGATCTCAATCTCAATATCCTCACTCTCTCAGTATGACAGGGTTAATCCATATAACAGGTCAAGTCAGTTATCTTTCAAACGACTTACCCATACATATGGACCTCCTTCGACTCTCACCAACTGAATGACTTCATCTATGTGATTCCATCATATCAGCAGAGTCAGGATCGTCTCATTCACAGGATACTCACTGATCAATACACCTCATAACCAATCTCAACACGATATTTCCTTTCCTGAAAATACTATGTCTTGATCACAATTTCACATTTATCCAGTACATCATATCACACGTAAAAGCACAACTGCATCATATAATATTTTGAATCTTTTCTTAAACAATCCCAATCACAGAAACAATCATACCAAAGTTCAGATTTTCGAATATCACACGCATTTCACATTTCAATCTCAAACAGTTTCAAACGACACTAAAATAGGGGAGTTCGAAATCAACGTTAAAACCGGCGATCACGTCGCCCCACACATAAAAACAGAGCATCGTGAAAAAGAATATGAAACCGGTGACCACATCGCCCTCACTACAGAACCTACTCGCCTAAAGTTTTTATAAACGAAAATGCTAGCTTCCCTTACCTGAACTTGTGCAAAATCACTAAGAGCTCCAAAACCCACCGAAGCTTAAAGATGTCCTAACCTGCACCATGGAGCCTTTATCACAAAACTGACTATACTACTCATTTTCTACGCTAACAGAGACGATTTCTGGAGCTAAGGGAGTCGCCGGCAACGCCTATGCAGAGGCAACCCTTTCAAGCTCAGATTCGACTCGAAAAACAGAGTAAAACGACTTACTCTATTCTAGCATCCTGACGGGAGAACTTGCAGAGACTTCCCAGAAGGACAAAGGCAGTCGCCGATCATAGCACTGGTACGTGAGGATAGCTGCGTCTTTGAGTGGAGGAGAAAGGAGAAAAGGGGAACTAAATGAGCTGATTCCCTCAGCTCTTAAGGTCGAACGGCTCTTTAGCCTTCACTGCCACTACCCACTCTCTGAGCAACCTTGCGTGCACACTTCCTTAAACAGTATGACCACGTGGGTTTCTGCGCATACCAACTCTCTGATGCTAACTATTCTGAAACACCCTTTTTGTCTACGTGTCACGCATGCAGGACGTCTCATGCTGGGAGCCTGGGTCCCACCTTATTTGTGCGAAACACGACATCGCGCGATAACCTTCCACCGATGACTACTCGCGCGATGACTATCCACCGATGTCTCATCCTGGCGGACGAACGATGTCTCTCCTTGGAAGACGACCGATGTCTCTCCCTGGAAGACGACCGATGTCTCCCCCTGGAAGACGACCGATGTCTCTCCCGGGAAAGACGACCGATGTCTCCCCCTGGAAGTCGACCGATGCGTCCCTCATCCTGGCGATGACCGTCTGTCTCTCGCCCTGGCGATGCCCGCGTGTCTCTCGCCCTGGCGATCCCCGCGTGTCTCTCGCCCTGGCGATCTCTCATCGTCCCTGATGTGGCGAGGACACATCGCCTTGCTTCTGCCGACTGATGCCACATCGTCACACCCTGTTGAGGGCTCGTCCTACCACTACTCCACGCCTGTGTTATCACCCCCACATGGCTCAGTGACGTCGGTAGCTTCTCCTGCCCGAGGGTAGCTCAGTACTCAATCCTTACGTGCCTAAGCATGCAACACTAAGGTAAATCCCTTATGTCCAAGCGTAAAGTCCCGTAGTCATTCTGCATGCATGGCGCTCCTAAGGTTCAAATCACACCTCCCTACATGTGATTTCTGGAACCCACTATGGTCCACCGACCGACCTCTACCACGCCGCCCTCAGACCTTGGGCGACATCCGAGGTCTGACCACCATGAAACTTCCATTACAAGCTCTTTTCGTTTTAAGTAATAACATATTCAGAATTCATTAAAATTATACTTCTTCTATTCCAAATAATTATCTAGATCCTTACATTCCTTGCGAACTTCCCTTACCACTCACGAGACCTCTAACCCCAACTAATAGGTTCTGACTGACCTCACATCGCCCATAGGCGAGGGAGGATTCAACTGGGCGAACCCTTCTTTCACATTGGAAGTTCTCACTCGAAGGGGAGGTGTTCTCTACGAAGCCACCTCACCACTTACGAGACCTCTAACTCCAAGTGACAGGTTCTAACTGACCTCACATCGCTCACAGGCGAGGAGGATTTCTCTGGGCGAACCCTTCTTTCACATTGGAAGTTCTCACTTGAAGGGGAGGTGTTCTCTACGAACCTACCTCTCCACTTACGAGACCTCTAACTCCAAGTGACAGGTTCTAACTGACCTCACATCGCTCACAGGCGAGGAGGATTTCTCTGGGCGAACCCTTCTTTCACATTGGAAGTTCTCACTCGAAGGGGAGGTGTTCTCTACGAACCTACCTCTCCACTTACGAGACCTCTGACTCCAAGTGACAGGTTCTAACTGACCTCACATCGCTCACAGGTGAGGAGTATTTCTCTGGGCGAACCCTTCTTTCACATTGGAAGTTCTCACTCGAAAGGGAGATGTTCTCTACGAACCTACCTCTCCACTTACGAGACCTCTAACTCCAAGTGATAGGTTCTAATAGCATTGTACAAACACATAAAAAATATATATCTTTAACTGAATTTTATTGGGTGACCTCATTAAAAACCCTTAGAAAGGGAAAAAAGAGTGTCCCCTGTATTGTGTAGTGTACAACATTACATGGCTTTAACTCAAATAAAACTTCAGGTGGGTCGCATTCCATGTTCTAGGAATCGGACCTCCTTCTAAAGTCTCAAGCCTATATGCTCCATTCCCTAGGGCCTCTGTCACTCTGAAAGGACCAGTCCACTTAGGGGATAGCTTGTTCTCTATCTAGTATGGGGACGCCTTGCGCATGACGAGGTCAGCCACCTAGAACTACTGAGCTCTCAACTTAGAACTGTGTTTGAGCTCGACTCTCCTCTTCAGCGCCTCAGCTTTGATTCCTGCTTCTTCCCTAGCTTCATCCAAAAGATCAAGATTCACCTTCCTCTCTTCATTGGACTCTTCAGCCACAAAGTTCTGGAAACGTGGCGAGTTCTCCTGGATCTCCATAGGGATCATGGCATCTGAACCATACACCAAACTAAAGGGAGTCTCCTTTGTAGTGGACTGGGGAGTAGTATGGTAGGCCTATACTATTCTGGGACCCTCCTCAGCCCACCTTCCCTTTGCTTTCTCCAGCCTTCTCTTCAATCCTCTGAGGAGGACTCGGTTGGCCGACTCGACCTGCCCATTGGTCTGTGGGTGCTCGACTGATGCAAACACCTGCTTGATCCCGAACTCTGTACATAGCTTCCCCAATTGTTGGCTTGCAAACTGCGTGCCATTGTCAGACACTAAACGTTTGGGCACCCCGAAGTGGCATACTATATTCTTCCACACAAAGTGTTGGGTCTTCTGTGCTGTGATCTGTGCTACTGGGTCAGCCTCGATCCACGTCGTGAAATATTCTATGGCGACCACGAGGTACTTCATCTGTCATATTGCCAAAGGGAAAGGCCCCAAGATGTCGATTCCCCATGTGTGAAACGGCCAAGGGCTGTATATCGACCTGAGCTCCTCTGGTGGCGCCTTAGGCCAATCAGCATGCAACTAGCATTGCTTGCACTGCTGCGCATACCTAGTGCAATCTTCCCTCATTGTCGACCAGTAATACCCTGCTCGAATGGCCTTAGAGGCCAAAGCTCGACCTCCAATGTGACTACCACAGATGCCTTCACGGAGCTTTGCCATTATTCTCACACACTGCTCGCCATGCACGCAAACTAAGATGGGGTGGGTAAACCCATGTCTGTACAACTCGCCTTCAATGAGCGTGTACTTGGACGAGTTTTTTTTTATCCTCCTTGCTTCCGTCGGCTCTACTGGGAGCATTCCATCCGCTATGTAACGCTTATAGGGCGTCATCCATGTCTCTCCACCTTGTAGCAGGCAGACTTGCGATGACTCTACCTCCATTAGCATGCATGCGTTGACTCGTGGTTTCTTCAAAGTTTCTTGAGTCAACGAGCGATGACTCCTCTTCTCACCATCTGACTGGCTGATCTGATGGACTTCCACCAAGTTATCAGCTGTATAAGTACGAGGCGCCCTCAGAGTCTCCTGGATGACTGTCCTCTGCTTACCCCCCTTGCATGAGCTGGCGAGTTTGGGCAACAAGTCAGCTGTGGCATTCTGCTCCCTGGGCACATGTACTAGTTCAAATGTTTCAAACGAACTCTTCAATCTTTGGACATACTCCAAGTAAGAGGCCATCTGAGGGTCTTTGGCCTGGTACTCTCCCGCCACTTGACCAGTGACCAACAGTGAGTCACTCTTGACCATAAGGCTCTGCGCTCCCATTTCCTTAGCCAACAACATCCCGGCGATCAAAGCCTCATACTCTGCTTGGTTATTGCTGGCTTTGAAAGCGAACCGCAGGGCCTACTCTATCAACAACCCCTTGGGTCCTTCCAGGATCACCCCCGCTCCGCTACCTTACTGATTCGAGGACCCGTCTACTGACAATACCCACTTGAAGCTGGGTCCCTCCTGCTGGGCCTCGGTTGAGGACATCTCGGCCACAAAGTCAGCGTAGACCTGTCCTTTGATCGGGCCGCTGGGTTCATACTGGATGTCGAATTCTGACAACTCGACTGCCCAACGCACCATTCTTCCCGCCCATCAGGCTTCTGCAGGACCTTGCATATCGGTAAATCTGTCATCACCACCACTGTGAAGCTCTAAAAATAGTGGTGAAGTCTCCTGGCTGAGAACACCACTGCTAATGCTGCCCTTTCTATGGCTTGGTATCTCGTCTCAAGCCCCTGCAAAACTTTGCTGACAAAATAAATGGGCTTCTGGCTTTGTTCCTGCTCTTGAACCAAGACAGAACTCACCGCCCTCTCTGTAACTGCAAAGTACAGCCGTAGGGGTGTGCCGAGCTGAGGCTTGCACAAGACTGGCGGGTTGGCCAGGTACTCTTTGAGCTTGAGGAAGGCCTGCTCACATTCTGCAGTCCAGGCGAATCTGCTATTCCTTCTTAGGCATTGAAAATAAGGGTGGCCTTTGTCTCCTCCGGCTGACACGAACCTGGAGAGGGCAGCCATCCGACCTGTCAACTGTTGCACTTCTTTGACCGTTGTCGGGCTCCTCATGGCTATGATCGCTGCACACTTGTCTGGGTTGGCCTCAATCCCTCTTTCCGTAAGCAAAAAACCAAGGAACTTGCCTGCTTCCACCCCAAAGACGCACTTCTCTGGATTCAACTTCAGTCTGTACTTCGCTATCGTATTAAATAGCTCCTCCAAGTCGTCGACATGCTGATCTCGTGCCTGGGACGTCACCACCATGTCATCTACATAGGCCTGCACATTGCGTCCCAGCATGGGGGCAAGGACCTTGTCCATCAGCCTCTGATAAGTGGCACCTGCGTTCTTCAGCCCGAATGGCATGACTGTGTAGCAGTAGCAAGACAGCTCTGTCATGAACACAGTCTTGTTCTCGTCCATCGGGTGTATCTTGATCTGATTATACCCAGAGAAGGCATCCAAGAAGCTGAGTAACTTGTAACCCCAGGCACTGTCTACTAGCGCATCTATGTTGGGCAGAGGGTACGAGTCTTTCGGACAGGCCTTGTTGAGATCTGTGAAGTCTACACACATCCTCCACTTCCCATTGGCCTTTTTTACCAGAACGACATTTGCAAGCCACTCAAGATACTGGATTTCCCATATGTGGCCTGCTTTGAACAACTTCTGTGTCTCCTCCCTGACGACCTGTCGTCGTTCATCATTGAACTTCCTTCTCCTCTGGCGGACTGGTCTGACTTGGGGATTCAGTGCCAGGGGATGACATAGGAAGTCAGGGTCAATGCCTGGCATGTCTGAGGGGGACCAAGCGAAAGCGTCCAAATGTTTTCCTATGACCCCCGCTACTTGGTCTTGGGTCTCCTGAGGCAGGGACTTACCCAGCTTGAAAATCTTTCCCCCAATCTCCTTCTCCACCACCTCTTCTGCCGGTTCAGGTCGCCTCGTCCGGGCGACCTCTGCTCGTGTAACCCCGACGTCACCTCGAGGCATATCAGCTTCATCAACACCCCCTCCTGGTGGTGAGGTGGTCACCATGCAGACTCCCCTTTTCATCTTGAGGCTATTCTCATAGCACCTTTTAGCCTCTTTTTGATCTGATTTGATGGTTACCACCATCCCCTCCATCGAAGGCAACTTTATTTTCATGTGCCTTGTGGACACCACAGCCCCTAACCTCTTTAGGGCCGGTCTGCCCAGCTGTATGTTGTAGGCAGATGGGGCGTTTACTACGAGGTACCTGATGTTCTCTGTGCGGGAAGCCACTCCATCAGTGAAAGTGGTCCTCAGCTCGATGTACCCCCGCACTTCCACTTGGTCTCCTGCGAACCCATACAAGCAGCCAACGTAGGGTCGCAGCTGATCAGGAGACAACTGTAACTTGTTGAACGTCGACCAGAACATCACATCGGCCGAGCTTCCTTGATCTACTAGCACTCGGTGCACCTTGCGTGCGGCAGTGACAACTGAAATGACCACCGGATCGTTATCATGGGGAATAACATCTCGGCGATCAGCTTTTGTGAAGACGAGGTCGATGTCTGGGAAGTGATCTTCCTCGCAGGTCTCCACTGCCATCACAGAACGTGCATACTTTTTGCGTTGCAAAAAAGTGCACCCTCCTCCTGAGAACCCACCTAATATAGTGTGGATCTCACCATGTATGGGCACTTCGTGCCCCTGGTCTGCCCTCGGTACAACGACCGCCTCGCCCTCTTGTGCCTCCTTCAGGTAGTCACTCAAGAACCCACTCTTCACTAACTCGTCCAATTGGTGGCCCAAGGCCAGACAATTGCGAATGGGGTGACCAAAGGCCTGATGGAACTCGCACCAGGCGTTTCTTGTTTGGCCCCAACCTCTTGTCACTCTTTTGGGGCATCTTCAACCTTTCTGCCACGTTAGGAATGGCAATCAGTTCCTTCAGCTCCACCACAAATTCATGCCTAGGGGGCATATCATCCTTGCCTCGTGCTCTAGCTTGGGGTTTTCGGGGCTCATAGGGCTTCTGTTTTCCTTGAGCCTTCTTCTCTTTGGTCGCCTCGTGCACCCGCAGGGGTTGAGGTCGACTAGGCACTTGGGGCCTTAACGAGACTGCGCTTTCTCGCTTCTCGCTGAGCTCCCCCTCAGCGACAATGTGGGCCACGACACGTCGTTTTATGTCGCCAAAAGTCTTGGGGCGGCTGCATATCAAAGACTCGCTGAAAGGCCCTAGCAATACGCATTTCCTGAAGGCGTGCACCACCATGTCTTCATCCTTGGTGTGCAACCTTTCCACCATCGCCCCAAACCTGTTGAGGTAATCTTTAAGGGACTCCCTCTGGTGCTGCCTTACATCGATGAGGTCGTAAGACACTGGTGGAGGGGCCCTGTTGACAAGATATTGCTCCCTGAACAGCACGAAGAATTGCGCGAAAGACGTGATATGTCCCTCGGGCAAACTCACGAACCATTCTATCGCGGTTCCTGTCAGTGTGGCCATAAAAAGCTTACAGTGCACTGCGTCAGACCCTCCTGACAACATCATCTGCGTATGGAAAGCAGTGAGATGTGTTTCAGGATCTTCTTTCCCGGTGAACACGGTTTTAGGCCCTACAAAGGTGGATGGGACCACCGTGTTCATAATCGCCTGGGAGAAAGGCATGGGAAAGGCCCTTGGGGGCACTGGTGGAGCCCGATCATCTTCCCCACGATCTCCAGCTTGTTGTATGTGCTGCAAATTCAAGAACAGCTCCTCATTCGCTCGGTGCAACTCCGAATTCCTGGCCTGTGATGCGGCCAGGTCTTCCTGCATACGCGCCTGATGCGCTCTGGACTCCGCCACCGTCTCCTGGAGGGCGCGCATCGTTTCCATAAGCTGTTGCATGGTAACGCTGTCGCCTCCATTTGGTGGAACGGACCCGTGTCTTGTATTCCTCATCTTCTGTCGTTTTTTCTCTCACTCTCGTGTATGGGACCTTGTTTTACTCCGGCCCCATGGTGGGCGCCAAATGTTCTTGCCGGTTGACTCGCCTGTCAGTTGACTCCACGACACTCACACGCCTCCTTCCTCACGTTGATACGTGCTTGAATCTTGCGAAACAATATGCACCTGCAAAAGAGAAAAGGGGGCGCCCTAGAAGCCGTTTGCACTCCGACACTCAAGTCAATAGTGGGCAAGTCACACAAAGTGTATTGAGTTTCTCTGTGTTTAGGTCTAGAAACTGTGTACCTTTGTGAAGTATTTTACCGTCCCTTATATAGTCTAGGGTTTACAGCGCCGCTAGCCCTAATTAGGGTTCACTGCGCTACTAGCCATATTTAGGGTTTACTGGAATACCCTTGCGCCGCTATCACCTAATCTTAGGGTAATCTAGCACATAAGGTTTCTTTCTCTGGAGTGCAAACTTTAACAGGGTGACCACCTGGGTGCCTCCTTGTGCACCTAGTCTCTAGGGCCACCTGTTCTGGGAGTGCCTTCACTATTCACGTGCCATGCATGTAGCTTCACTGGGAAACCCTAGGTCTGATGAGTACTCGACCCCTCAGGACTCTGCACCTAACTATGGTCTCCCTGCTACCCGCATAGGCTCTTCGTGATTCAGGCCTCTCCCTACCTCTGGGTATTTAACTGGTCATTGGCCCACTCTGGGAACCAATCTTAGCTGTTCTGGTTACGCTGTTGAAATCACCCAAGACCAATGTCACCTCGTCACACTCTGTTGTCGAGGACTCCTCAACCTGCGGAGTGACGAAGACACATCAGCCCTTTCTGGTGATCATCACGCTGATGACTAATCACCCTTCCTTGTAGGCTGATGACTAATCACCCCTCTCTGTAGGCTCATGACTAATCACCCCTCTCTGTAGGCTGATGACTAATCACCCTTCTCTGTAGGCTGATGACTAATCACCCCTCTCTGTAGGCTGATGACTAATCACCCTTCTCTATAGGCTGATGACTAATCACCCCTCTCATCAATACCACCTGCGGGATCCATTCCACGTGGCTTTGGCCCATGCTGTGGGACCCAGCTGACATGGTTCGATCCCTTTACGAACTGTCCTCAGTGTCCGAGGACTGGTCAGTACACTTTCTTTCTCTAATTTGATAAAGATCTTCATACTTAGTTGAGATTTGCAAAAATATTTAAAATGCAGTTAATCTGCGAAAGTAGAGGGCTGTTCTAGTTTGGTTTGAATTACAAAGGTAGTGTGTGTGTGATGGAGATCAAGTAGAAGAGGATTTTACTAATGGAGGAAGAGGTCATCCACCCAAGCATTTAAAATTCTTCTTACTAGTCTTCTTAAAAAGTAGAACAGTTTGGGTTCTCTTGAAAATTCAAAAGATAGTAGTATAAATAAATCTTTGTAAATACTCTTGTATAAATTTGTAAATAATATAGAAATATCCTTAGGAGTATGCCAAAGAGGAAAACCGAAAGAAACCTCTAAATGTAAGGCATTTTAGGCACTTTCTTTAGGAAAAAGTGGAAAAAGTGACTTTTCTACTCCTTTTTCTCTTAGGCACTAGAAGGAGCTGGAAGAGTGACTCTTCCCACTCCTTCCCCTTTGTAACATGACCAGCCCTCTCCATTATAAATAGGGGTGCTTGGTACTTTGAATAAAAAAAAGTTGAAAGTTAGAAGAAAAGAAACTATCTTGAAATTGAGAGAGAGTGAGTTTGTGAGACTTGTCTCTTCTTCTCCTTCATGTTTTATCTTGTGAGCTTTGGAGACTTTCAAGTGGCGGCACCACCTACTCATCTTGGAAGAACCACCCTCCAAGTGGCGTGAATCACATCTCCAAAAGGCTACATCCACATAAGTCATTTCTATTCATCTTCTAAAAATACCCATTTGTGTTTTCTTGTAGTTTTTCCATTTTTAATCGGTTCAATCTTTTCCATGAGTTGTTTCCTTTCATTTTCTGCCATTGTTCTGCACTTTCTTTGGTTTATTTCCTTGTTTTCTTGCTGTTTTAATTTTGTCCAAACCATGGGTTTCCATATACATGTGTTGTTCTTGTTTTCCATCCATGGGATTTGTTCTTTGATGAGTTTCTTTGTGATTTTCTAATTCCTATTGAATTTCAATCGGTATTTTCACTTCTTCTTGGTGTTCTTATGATGATCTTGTGTTTCCTTTGAAGTTTGGTACTGTTCTTGAATTACCCATTCATATTCCATTGTTATCTTACACTACAAGTTACCTATTCATGTGTTTTTAGTATGAACCTTTGTTTTCTTGAGTAGAAACTCTATTAATTGCTCTTTAGAATTTTGATCCTAATTCTTGAAAGTGTCATGAATACAATGAAACCTATATCAACTCAACCCAAACCAAGAAAGGTTCATAAGAGACTCACATCATGTGGTATCTAGAGCCATGGTGTTGATTTGTTGATTGTGAATTGAATAGACACTTTCTTTTTGGGCAATTTTTTTTCCAGCACCTATAATTTCATGTTTCTTGTTTTTCCAGCACCTTATATTCATACTTTTGCTTGGTTTGAATATGTTTTAGTTGTGCCTTTTCATTGATCATACTTTTTGCTTTGAGTTTTATGTTCATAGTGTTCTAGGTGTCCAAATCTTGTCTCTACTTGCTTGCTTTTGATTTTGAAAGTTTGTGTTTCTCTATAATTTGTTTTGGTACTTGTGATTGGAGGTTCCAAACATTTGATTTCAAGTGTTCAATTGTCTTGAATCCTTTATAAAATTTTTGTGCAATTTGATTGATGTTTCAACTTCCATATGATGCATATTATGGTTCTTTCACTACATAAGTTCCAAAATTGTTTATGATTCCCCTGAGTTGGTACTACTTACGAAGCTTTAACTGAAATAAAATATGAGGTGTGTCGCGTTCCAAGTACGAGGAATCGCCCCTCCTTCTAGCGTCTCCAAGCAGTAGGCGCCGTTCCCGAGTGCTTCGGTTATTCTAAACGGTCCTGTCCATTTGGGTGACAACTTATTCTCCATCTCGTACCGGTGGGCCTTCCTCATCACCAGATTGCCGCTTCTGAACTGCCTCAGTATTACTCTAGAATTGTATCTTCGTTCAATTCTTCTTTTCACCGCTTCAGCTTTCACTCTTGCTTCCTCTCTGACCTCATCCAGTAAATCCAGATTCATTCTTCATCCAGTAAATCCAGGTTCATTCTTCTCTCTTCATTTGATTCTTCTGCCACAAAGTGTTGAAATCTCAGCTAGCTCTCCTGGATTTCAACTGGAATCATCGCGTCATAGCCATGCACTAAACTAAAAAGGGGTTTCGCAGGAGCCATATTCCCTCTCTTCTCTATCACTTCATTCTTAGCGGCGATGTGAGCCACAGCACGTCGCCGAATCTCTGCAAACGTTGCGAGGTGGCTCCTGATTAATGATTCACTGAAGGGTCCAGGTAGCACGCCCTTCTTAAAGGCGTGCACGAACATCTCCTCATCTTTACCTGGTAGTCGGACTATCTGAGCTCCAAACCTATTCAGATAGTCCTTCAAAGATTCCCCCTGAAATTGCCTTACGTCGAACAAATCGTACGACACCATAGGCGGCGCCTTATTCACAATGTACTGATCGACGAAAAGCTTGGAGAATTGCTGGAAACTGGAAATGTGTCCAGTAGGTAGGCTTACAAACCAATCCAACGTTGTGCTGTGGAGAGTGCTCATGAACATCTTACAATAGACCGCATCCGATCCTCCCGACAGCATCATCTGCGTATGGAACGCGGTAAGGTGAGCCTCTGGATCTTCCACTCGAGTGAAGGAGGCCTTCACCGCCGTGATGTTTGTAGGAATCGCAGCATCCATGATCGCCTGCGAAAATGGCATTGGAAAAACTCGTGGCGGAGACGGTGGTGCACCTCCACTGGTTGCAGCACTCTCCATCTGCTCGTGAAGAGCCTTACGTAAATTCTTCATTAACCTTACTCAGCTCTTCGTTCCTGGCCTGAGAAGCGACCAGGTCGTCGTGCATCTTCGTCTGCTCGACGCGCAATGCTGCCACATTTTCTTGCAAAGCACGCATCATCTCCAGCATTTGCGACATCGTCACGTTATTCTCTCCGGATTGTGGTGCAACTGAACTAGATCTGGTTGTCCTCATTTTTCTCATGAAACTTCTACTAATTTCACACAGTTACCTTTCAACACGCAAAAGTTATCTCGCAACAACGCTCAAGAAACGTTTCATGTAACTCCCCTCAAAATATTGTTCATTTTTATATAATAAAATAAAGGTGAAACAATAATATCAAAAATTTAACATAGGTATATACATAATATAATTCATCCATTAATACAAATGTGCCTCAAAATAATATCCCTTTTCGAGGAAGTTTAATACATCTCCATACAGGAGTTTTCAAAATAAAACAAAACAACAGCATTCAAAAACCGGCGATCTCCTCCTCCAGAAATGCTCACTGAGGAGCTCTACCACCTGCAACCTCATCTGCTCCCGTGCAAATATACACGATCATCACAGGTTTAAGAAAAACAACCACGATACAAAACAAAGGGTAAGCTAGATATTTTTAAAACCTTTAAATATGAAACTTTATATCGATAGAAAGCATAAATCTTCACACCATTCATAATCTATATCAATTTTCAACAATCAATATCCCCATATTCCACAAACTCGTCAAGTGTCTATTCAATACATTCAATACTCATGGTTCACATGTCAGACTTTCCACTGACTCGTAACACATAGACACATGACTCTACTTCCGGAAGACTCGTGCGTTGAACTTAGCATCCAGAGACCTGCACCTGTCATACTACATTGCTGTAAAGTTCCCACAGCTATGCGCATAAACATAATCTCGATCTCAATCTCAATATCCTCACTCTCTCAGTATGACGGGGTTAATCCATATAACAGGTCAAGTCAGTTATCTTTCAAACGACTTACCCATACATATGGACCTCCTTCGACTCTCACCAACTGAATGACTTCATCTATGTGATTCCATCATATCAGCAGAGTCAGGATCGCCTCATTCACAGGATACTCACAGATCAATACACCCTCATAAAATCTCCACACGGTATTTTCTTTCCTGAAAATACTATGCTTTGATCACTCTTTCACATTCATCCAGTACATCATACCACACGTAAAAGCACAATTCCATCATATAATATTTTGAATCATTTTTTTAAACAATCCCAATCACATAAACAATCATACTAAAGTTCAGATTTTCGAATATCATATGCATTTCACCTTTCAATCTCAAACAATTTCAAAACGACACTAAAACAGGGGATTTCGAAATTTGCATTAAAACCGGCGATCACGTCGCCCCACACATAAAAACAGAGCATCGTGAAATAGAATATGAAACCGGCGACCACGTCGCCCTCACTTCAGAACCTACTTGCCTAAAGTTTTTTATAAACGAAAATGCTAGCTTCCCTCACCTGAACTTGCGCAAAATCACTAAGAGCTCCAAAACCCACCGAAGCTTAAAGATGTCCTAACTCTGTTCTAGCGTTCTGACGGGAGAACTTGCAGAGACTTCCCAGAAGGACAATGGTAGTCGCCGATCGTAGCGCTGGTACGTGAGGATAGCTGCGTCTTCGAGTGGAGGAGAAAGGAGAAAGGGGAACTAAATGAGCTGATTCCCTCAGCTCTTAAGGTCGAACGGCTCTTTATCCTTCACTGCCATTACCCACTCTCTGAGCAACCTTGTGTGTGGGTTTCCTCTAACAGTGTGGCCACGTGGGTCTCTACGCACACCAACTCTAGGTCACTTTCCATACCAACTCTCTGGAGCCACTGTTCTGAAGCACTCTCACTGACTACGTGTCGCGCATGCAAGACGCTCATGCTGGGAGCCTGGGCCCCACCTCATCTGTGTGGAACACGACCTCGCGCGATGACCATCCACCGATATCTCATCCTGGCGGACGAACGATGTCTCTCCCTGGAAGACGACCGATGTCTCTCCCTGGAAGATGACCGATGTCTCTCCATGGAAGAGGACCGATGCCTCATCCTGACAGACGACCGATGCCTCACCCTGGCAGACGACTGATGCCTCATCCTGGCAGACGACCGATGTCTCTCCCTGGAAGACGATCGATGTCTCTCCCTGGAAGACGACCGATGTCTCTCCCTGGAAGACGACCGATGTCTCTCCCTGGAAGACAACCGATGTCTCCCCCTGGAAGTCGACCGATGCGTCCCTCATCCTGGCGATGACCGTCTGTCTCTCGCCCCGGCGATGCCCGCGTGTCTCGCGCCCTAGCGATCCCCGCGTGTCTCTCGCCCTGGCGATCTCTCATCGTCCTTGATGTGGCGAGGACACATCGCCTTGCTTCTGCCGACTGATGCCACATCGTCACACCCTGTTGAGGGCTCGTCCTACCACTACTCCACGCCTGTGTTATCACCCCCACATGGCTCGGTGATGTCGGTAGCTTCTCCTGCCCGAGGGCAGCTCAGTACTCAATCCTTACGTGCCTAAGCATGCAACACTAAGGTAAATCCCTTATGTCCAAGCGTAAAGTCCCGTAGTTATTCTGCATGCATGGCGCTCCTAAGGTTCAAATCACACCTCCCTACATGTGATTTCTGGAACCCACTATGATCCATCGACCGACCTCTACCACGCCGCCCTCAGACCTTGGGCGACATCCGAGGTCTAACCACCATGAAATTTCCATTACAAGCTCTTTTCGTTTTAAGTAATAACATATTCAAAATTCATTAAAATTATACTCCTTCTATTCCAAATTATTATCTAGATCCTTACGTTTCAACTTCCTTCGCACAACGATTGATCCAGGAATCCATCGGTAGAAACCTCCAGAAAGCCAATCTTCACCGATTGAACTTCGATTCAAACGGTCAAAACTTCCAGAAAACCACTCTTCACCGATTGAACTTCAATTCAAACGGTCAAAACCTCCAGAAAACCACTCTTCACCGATTGAACTTCAATTCAAACGGTCAAAACCTCCAAAAAACCACTCTTCACCGATTGAACTTCAATTCAAACGGTCAAAACCTCCGAAAAACGATTGCGGCAGCAAGCAATCGAACAGAAACTACCGAAAACCTCACAAACTCAACTGTCGATGGGAATCACAGTTTACACGGCCCCACGGTGGGCGCCTGATGATCCAGCCTCTTGACCAAAGCATTGGAACTTCTCCTTCTCGAACCTTGTTCTCTCCAGCTTCACGCCAAGTACACCGATAACCTTCACCTGATAATCCTCCAAGAAACCTGAAAGAACAGTATGGCGCCTCTGCGGCCGATTGCGCTTCGACGCTCAAGTCAGTGATTGAATCAACAAATAATTTCAAAGAAAACTCAGAACCGTGTGCAAGTGAATCACCACCAATGACTAGAAAAAAACCCCCCCTGAATTCCGTTAAGAATTCTATATATATACCTGAGTCTTTCTCTCTCCTGACGGTTATTCCTCTTGACACGTGGATAACATCTGGTCATACACGTGTCACCATCTGGAGTACCTGCAGTTGAAACGTTACCTTCACTTTGCTCCTGCGACTAAGTTATCCACACAGGGAGTAGCTTAGTGCACAGGCTACTCTGGCCACAACCTTAACATGGCGAGCTGGTTAACACTGGGTATCACGACTCACACTACTTTCACGGCAGACATGCCACTTATCTTCTGTATTTAGACCATATAATAAGTGCTTACCAGGTCTTCTCAAATACTCGGTGATGTGCTCCTTTCGGCGACTTGTTGACCACCTGATCTCCTAATCTTCACACACGGCGATCATGTGCAATCTAGGTGATTACTGATTACACACGAGAGAAATCGGAGATCGCCGCCTTCTTCAACAAACGACAATCTCATCGACTTCTAAGCTACACTTTCCTTTCTCTTACTCTTCTTGATCCACGTGTCCTCCTCAAGCAGGCCCACAAGATTACCTCACAATTACGTCATCACACCTGACTACTTCGTCAGTACACACCGATCACCCTTCTCCGAGGGAACACACCGATGACTGATCACCCTTCTCCGAGGCAACACACTGATGACTGATAACCCTTCTCTGAGGCAACACACTGATGGCTGATCACCCCTCTCTGAGGAGGCACACCGATCACCCTTCTCCAAGGGAACACACCGATGACCGATCACCCCTCTCTGAGGAGGCACACCGATCACCCTTTACTATCTGTTCTCGACGATCGAGGTCTGGCCACTACACTTCTGTAAGAAAAACAACCGGTTGTTTCAAAATTTTAACAGGTTAAAATTATCTTGTTTACATTGCTTGGATCTTGGCTTTTGCTTCTGTAAGAAAAACAACCGGTTATCTCGAAATTTTAAAAGGCTAAAATTCAGCTGTGTACATTGCTTGAACATTGGTTTTGCTTCTATAACATAAACAACCAGTTAAATCGAAATTTTAACAGGTTATAATTCTGCTAACAGTTTTACAAACCTTGTTTCTTCTTATCTTCTTAATCTTTCTTTCTGTAATTTGATAAAGATCTTCATACTTAGTTGGGATTTGCGAAAATATTTTAAAAGCAGTTAATCTGCAAAAGCAGAGGGCTGTTCTAGTTTGGTTTGAATTACGAAGGTACTGTGTGTGTGATCTTGAGTGAGAAGATCTTATCTTTGTAACTGTGTTATTTGAAATCTGTTGTGCATTACGAATAGTGGATTGCTCTGTGTGGTTCTGGAAATTGGATATAGCTCTGGAGGGAGTGAACCAGCAAAATCTTTTTGTGTGAATCTCTCTATCTCTCTCTTGTATAAACTCGTTGATATTTTCTGAAGCTGTAAAAAACAACTGGTTATTTCAAAATTTTAACAGGTTAAAATTCAGCTGTTTACATTGCTTGTATCTTGGCTTTTGCTTCTGTAAGAAAAACAACCGATTCTTTCGAAATTTTAACAGGTTAAAATTAGTTTGTTTACATTGCTTAGATCTTGGCTTTTGCTTCTGTAAGAAAAACAACCAGTTATCTCAAAATTTTCAAAGGCTAAAATTCAGCTGTGTAAATTGCTTGAACATTGGATTTGCTTCTCTAACATAAACAATCGGTTAAATAGAAATTTTAACAGGTTAAAATTCTGCTAACAGTTTTACAAACTGTTCTTGCCGGTTGACTCGCCTGTCAGTTGACTCCACGACACTCACACGCCTCGTTCCTCACGTTGATACGTGCTTGATTCTTGCGAAACAATCTGCACCTGCAAAAGAGAAAGGGGCGCCCTAGAGGCCATTTGCACTCCGATGCTCAAGTCAATAGTGGGCAAGAAACACCAAGTGTATTGAGTCTCTCTGTGTTTAGGTCTAGAAACTGCATACCTTTGTGAATTTTACTATCCCTTATATAGTCTAGGGTTTACTGCGCCGTTAGCCCTAACTAGGGTTCACTGCGCTACTAGCCATATTCAGGGTTTACTGGAATACCCTTGCGCCGCTATCACCCAATCTTAGGGTAATCTAGCACATAAGGTTTCCTTCTCTGGAGTGCAAAATCTCACAGGGTGACCACCTGGGTGCCTCCTTGTGCACCTAGTCTCTGGGGCCACCTGTTCTGGGAGTGCCTTCACTGTTCATGTGCCATGCATGTAGCTTCATTGGGAAACCCTAGGTCTGATGAGTACTCGACCCCTCAGGATTCTGCACCTCACTGTGCTCTCCCTGCTACCCGCATAGGCTCTTCGTGATTCAGGCCTCTCCCTACCTCTGGGTATTTAACTGGTTATTGCCCCACTCTGGGGACCAACCTTAGCTATTCTAGTTACGCTGTTCAAATCACCCAAGACCGATGTCACCTCGTCACACTCTATTGCCGAGGACTCCTCGACCTGCGGAGTGACGAAGACACATCAGCCCTTTCTAGTGATCGTCACGCTGATGACTAACCACCCTTCTCTTTGGGCTGATGACTAATCACCCCTCTCTGTGGGCTGATGACTAATCACCCCTCTCTGTGGGCTGATGACTAATCACCCCTCTCTGTGGGAACATGCTGATCACTAATCACCCTCTAATCAATACCACCTGCGGGGTCCATTCCACGTGGCTTTGGCCCATGCTGTGGGACCCAGCTGACGTGGTTCACCCCATTTACAAGCTGTCCTCAGCGTCCGAGGACTGGTCGGTACACAAGCCCCCCAGTCTCAAGCTGTTAACTTGTTTCAACGAAGAGACTATGATGGCCTTCACATGTTGAGCTCTCCTTGGATGTTGAAGATGGTGCGGAAGCAATGGTTGAAATGAGCAATACCCTCCTAGGAGTGATGGTGATCTTGAAGGTGCATGAAGTGTATGAAAATGAGAGAGGTTTGGCTAGCTCTCTTTGGTGGTGAAGGAGTGAAGATTAAAACCATAAATCAAGAGATTTAGGCAAGGGAGTAAGTATGGCACAAATTTGGCAGCATAACTTTACTCAAATTAATCTTGAAAATACAAGGTGTAGGCTCCTCCTTTTATAGGCTAAGGAGGACCATAATGCAACCCTAATGCTAGCCAAATGAAATGTAAATGTGAAGCACATGGGCCACATGGAAAGTGTGAGCACATGGGGAGGGGTGTGTCTAGTTTGTAAGTTCACCCCCTCCATGGGCTTTCTAGAATAGTGGAAAGGTTAACTTCTCCTTAATTCTAATGTGCAGAAAAATAAACATTTGTCCACATAGCTATGCTATTTACACCCCAATTAAAGCTAAACTACATTTGATGGGCCTTCACAGAATATGTGCTAGTATGCCACTCTCCCATTCATAGCTTTGATCCAAGTCTTCTTGTCCTAGACGCTTCTAGCTTGGCCTTCTCGTCCTAGACGCTCCTAGCTTGTCTTAGACGCTCCTAGCTTGGTCTTAGACGCTCTTGACTTGGCTCTTGCCTTTCATGGAAGGTTGTGCTTGGCCCTCTTCCATCATCCCCTCCCTCTTGAAAAAGGATTTGTCCTCAAATCCCTTGCTTTGTCTTCAACTAGGGGGATGGATGGGGCTGGATGGTGTCCATCATCTCCTCCTCCTTTGAGAAGATCTATCCTCAGATCTACAGATTTGATCTCGGATAGCAGCCTATTGTTTCGGCAAGGCTTGTCCTCCCGGATCAAACGTCCACCTATGGAAATCATTAAACAAAGTAAAGGTGTTAGTGTGAGCAATTGGAGAGAACTTAATTGTATGAAGTTGCCATTTTTGTTTTTCTTTTGTTTTTGGCAACTTTGTACAATATTTCTCTTTTGATGGTTGTATGTGTTCTCTAATCCTCTTATGTATTTGAAAATTTTCAATATTGGTTACCTTTTCCTTAGGCACAATACCTTTAGGAAAGGGTAACAACTTAAAAAGCGAAAGAGGATTAAGTCCACATGCAATTTCAAATGTAGAAATATTAGTAGTCTTGTGGACTACTCCATTGTATGCATGCTCAAAAGGATACTCATCCCAAGAATTGTGATTGTCTTTCATGATTTCTCTAGGCATAGTAAAAAGAGCTATGTTTTCAATTTTATTTTGACCATTCTTTTGAGGATAAAAATTTGAAGAGTACAACTTAATTTCAAGTTTTTCTAAAAGATTCCTCAAATGATGGTTTTCAAATTTTGGAGCTCTATCCAATACTATGCTTGAAGATAAACCATGAAGACTTGTCACTTCTATATAGAAGAGATTATCCATATCCATAAAAATGGAATCAAAACCTTTTGTTGTCCTAGGAAGCTCTAAGATAAAATTGAGGTTTATGTCTTCCCAAGGATCATTTGCAAAAGGTAAAGGAGTATAGAGTTCATGAGACATCACCTTAGGTGTATTTTTAAAACAAGAAATGTATCTAGGGTAATGTCTTTGAACATCTTTTCTCATGGGTGACAAAAGTTTTTCTTTTAAAAGCTCTAGAGTTTTATCAACTCTAATTTGGTCCATGAGTTCTCCTTCATCAAGAATTTTTCTCTTATGTGTAAAGATAGTCTCGTTGTTACAACCATTGTTTATGAGAAGTTGCACACTTGGCAATGGTTGTCTCAATAGGACATTGTAACATCCCGCCAAATCCTTTTCACAAATATAAAATGAAATAAAGGTAAAACAATAATATTGAAGTGAACATACGTATTTATATAAAATGGAGTTGCTCCTCACAGGGAGTTTAATACATAACCGGTCAATTTTCCAAAACTTAAACAAAATACAGCCAAATAAAATGAAACCGGCGGTCTCCCTACATAAACCGGCGATCTCCTATCAGAAGACCCAAAACAGCCGATCTGCTATCAGAACAGAAAAACAGGCGATCACCACATAGAGACAGAAACAGGCGATCTCCTTCCGGCGACCACTCACTGAGGAGCTCTACTCCCTGGAAGATCATCTGCTCCCGTGTAAAATACACGATCATCACAGTTTTAAGAGAAAACAGCCACAGAACAATACAAAGGGTAAGCTAGATATTTTTAAAACTTTAAATTATAAACTGGACAACCAACGTAGATCGGCCCTTTTTAAACATTCACAAGAGTCCATCACTTTCTCATTCATATCACACAACCATCAAGTGTCTATCAACAATTCTCAATATTTCACATTTCTCACGTCAGACTTCCACTGACTCATCACACATAGACACTTGACACTACTTCCGGAAGACTCGTGCGTTGACTCAGGCTCAGAGATCTGCACTTGTCATACCACACCACTGTGAAATCCACACAGGGTCGCTGTGAAATCCACACAGCCATGCGCATACATAGTCTCAATATCAACTCTCCCGGTATGACAGGGTTAATTCATATAACAGGTCAAGTCAGTTATCTTTCAAACAACTTACCCATACATATGAACCTCCTTCGACTCTCCACAACTGAATAACTTCATCTATGTGATTCCATTATATCAGCAGAGTCAGGATATCTCCTTCTAGACAAGCCCCTAGTCAATGCACATTACACACGATCTTACACGGTATTTTCTTTCCTGAAAATACTATGCCTTGATCCCACATTCACAACGTTCAACACATCATACAACACTGAATCAACGATTCAGTCACAGCAACATTCATTCCACGGTTCAGATTTTCGAATATCACATGCATTCCACATTTAAATCTCAAACAGTCTCAACGACACTAAAACAGGGGATTTCGAAAGTTGTATTTAAAACCGGCGATCACGTCGCCCAAATACATAAAAACAGAACATCGTGAAATAGAGTTTAAAACTGGCGACCACGTCGCCCAAACACATAGAACAGAGCATCACGAAATAGAGCTTAAAACCGGCGACCACGTCGCCCTCACTTCAGAAACAGCTAATCTACGGCTTTTATTGAAAAACAAAGCTAGCTTCCCTTACCTGGACTTGCGTAAACTTCACTAAGAGCTCCAACCCAACGAGCTTCAAGGATGCCTTAACTCTGTTTTAGCGTCTGGTTTGGAGGACTTGCAGAGAACCTCCCAGGTGCTCTATGGCAGTTGTCGATAGCCAAGCAGGGACGTGATAAGGCCTGAATCGCAGAGTGAAGGAGAGAAAAGAGAAGGATGAAGGTAGACTCACTCTGTCACTCTTGAACCACAGCAACGTTCTTTGCCTCCCCGCAGTGGGTTTTTGAATCCAAGTCTACTTGTCCACGCATGCTGCTGCCACCACCCCCTCTGCAGGAAAGCCTGAGTGTACGTTTCACTGAACAGTACGGCCACGGTTGTATCTTGCGCATGCCAACTTTCTGATGTCACTATTCTGAACCACCATTTTTGTCTTTTTGCGCATGCCAACCACTTCCCTGAACAGTACGACCGCGAGTGTCTCTTGCGCATGCCAACTTTCTGATGTCACTATTCTGAACCACCCTTTTGTCTACGTGGCGCGCCTGCAGGACGTTTCATGCTGGGAGTCTGGGTCCCACTTTATCTGTGTGAAGCACGACATCGCGCGATAACCTTTCACCGATGACTTATCCTGGAAGATGACCGATCTCTCTCTCTGGAAGACGATCGATCTCTCTCTCTGGGAGACGACCGATGTCTCTCTCTGGGAGACGACCGATGTCTCTCTCTGGGAGATGACCGATGTCTCTCTCTGGGAGACGACCGATGTCTATCCCTGGCAACGCCCGCATGTCTCTTCAGCCCCTGGCGATGCCCGCATGCCTCTCGCGCCCTAGCGATGTCCCCATACCTCGCGCCCTGGCGATGTCCGCATACCTCGCGCCCTGGCGATGTCCGCATACCTCGCGCCCTGGCGATGTCCGCATGGGTAGTCTAGGCGACAGGCGATTATGTACTAACCAGGCGATCTCATACTCTTCTAAGCTACACTTTCCTTCCTTTTTATTTTAAATAAAAACATACTTAGAATTCATTTAAAATATATTCCTTTTATTCCAATTTAATTTTACAGGTCCTTACAGACATGACAAGTTTCTTTAGGCACTACTTCACATAAAAATTTGTTTTTGTAGATGCTTGTAAATAACTTGACATTCACTTGGTGATATCCTAGCACATATGAGAAATAATCCACTTTATCTTTATCTATGCAAGCTTCTTTTAAAGACTCTTTTTTGTTACTATGCTTGCAAGTGCTCCTTTACAAAAGGAAAGGCTAGGTTGTTCAACAAGACGCATATTTTCAAAGGTATTTTTAAATCTTTTGTCTTGTTGAATAACCTTGTGAGAAGGAACACTATTCTCCCACACCTTTTGTTTCTCAAGGGTCTTCTCATGCTTTTCTTTTTCTTTTTCTTTTTCTTTTTCTTTAGCTTCCCTTTCGGCTTCCTCTCTTTTTTTTTGTATCTTTCTTTCCTTTCTTTCTTTATGGGAAGCAAACAATTTTTCTACCCTCATTTCCCAATCTAGGCAAGTTTCTATATTTTCTTTTCCATGGGAATGGGGTAGGTCTACCCTAACCTCTCTTGGGCTTTCTTGTTCTTTTCTATCTCTTCTATGTCTTCCCTCCCCAAAAGAATCATGCTTTTTAGAGATAGATGCATGAGAAGGTAATTTTTTTGAAATGTGAGACTTCTCATCCTTTGATTTAGTCAATTCATTAGTTTTGGCCTCATTCTCCAATTGTTTAGATGAAATTGATTGAATATTCTTGGAAAGTTGTTCCAAAAGAGATTTCAAGGATTTCACCTCACTTTTAAGAGATTTAAAGGAATGAGAAGACATGACTAGACCTTTGTGTATAGAAATATTTTACCTTGAGAAAATTTAGGGAAGTCAAAGAAGGTAGTCTTCCAGGTAAGGGAGGTGAGTCACAATGGACTACTTAAATACCAAGCCTTGCCTTAGCCAAAGACTATCCCTCAATGTCTTCACACAAAGCTTTCTCTTAGTAAACTAAAACACAATTAGGTTGAAGAAATCAAATTTTTAATGCAAGAAAACAATGCAAGCTATGAAAGCCTTAAACAAGATTAAACAAGAAATTAACGAAGTGATTAAAGCAAGTTGGTTCAATTAAAGCAATTAACAAAAACAAATTAAGCTAGACGGCCCTAGGTGAGGCTTCTTGGACACTTGGAGCCCTTGAAGACACACTCACCGACGAATTGCGTGATTAACAAGTAATTAACACAAGGAAGATTGCAAAGAAATTAAATGACACTCCCTTTGTTGCTTTTACTATTTGCACCCCTTTTGTTGTTCTTCTAGTTGCACCCCTTTTGTTGCTTTTCTACTTGTTGGGCCTTCCAAAGTGTGTGGTGTATTTGTAGTATGGTGTTTGTTGCTGCCCTTTGCCTTTGTTCCTCTTGGAATTAGGTCAATAAAATCTTCAATCCAGCACCTATTAAGCAAGCTAGACTCCCCTCAAGTCAAATTCTCACTCAACAAGTACCAATTGATATTTAATCCACCAACAAGCTTAGAGGCCAAAGAAAGAAAGCAAGAAACAAATTAATTTGAAAAACAGTACCACACAAATGGAATTTAAATGTGACACAACTAGAAATATTTCAAATGAAATTAGACAAGCAAATAAAAGGTACTCAAATAATGGATGGCACACAAAAAGGAACCTAGGAATAGCACTAGATTTGATTTAAAAACCAAAAAACAGCACCACAGAAAAGCACAAATTGTTGTGGTCCAGAAAGTGTATCTTTAAAAGATTTATGCTGAGCTGACCCTTTTGTATTTGCTTCTGAAAATTGAGACACAATCAGAACAAGATCTTAACAAACTTTTGGCGTTGGTTTCACTCCAAACGCATGTACCAAATAATTTTGGTAAATTTTATAAAATCAGTGCTCAGAGCTGCCAGCTGGAACGTCAGGATTGCACACTTTTTTTGTAATATTTATCTTTTTTTTCTATTTCTTCTTTTCAGATGGTTCTTTTTTTGTTCTTTTGCTAACACCTCAAATTTGTGAAATCCAGAGGCTCAGAAATTTTTGATGATGTATGTGATTTTCATAAATCAAAACAGTCAGCACAGAAAAGTGAAAAACAGGGGGTTCTGAAAACTGGAATGAAAAACAGAATGATATACCTCAAAAACACAATGGAGTTAATATGATGGAATTTGTGTGGATCTAACACACAAATAAGAACTCAAACTAAAATTAAAAATGCACCAAAGGATCAACACAAAACAGATTTCAGATCAAACATTCAGACCAAAAACAAGAAACAAATAAATCAAAAAGAGTACTACTAGGATTTGATGACAAATATGGAAACACATATGACTTAGACAAAACTTATGGATTCATAAAATGAAAAGACACAAGAACATCATATGACCCAAATGAAATTTCAAGCAAGACTCAAATACCTAAAAATAAAAACAGCAACACAAATATATCAAGAATCCTACACAAAATTGAAAATAGATGTTCAAGCACAAGTTTGAACAAACCCACCAAATGAAATGAATAAACAAGCATTCAAATCATATTAAAACTCAAAAAACAGCAAGACAACTTGGAATAAAGATGAACAACTTGGAGAAAAGAAGAACTCAAAAAGAAAATGAAAAGAGATACTCATCTTTGAAGAACCATAGCTCTAGATACCAAATGATGGCATTCACACGTTGAGCTCTCCTTGGATGTTGAAGATGGTGCGGAAGCAATGGTTGAAATGAGCAAGACCCTCCTAGGAGTGATGGTGATCTTGAAGGTGCATGAAGTGTATGAAAATGAGAGAGGTTTGGCCAACTCTCTTTGGTGGTGAAGGAGTGAAGATTAAAACCATAAATCAAGAGATTTAGGCAAGGGAGTAAGTATGGCACAAATTTGGCAGCATAACTTTACTCAAATTAATCTTGAAAATACAAGGTGTAGGCTCCTCCTTTTATAGGCTAAGGAGGACCATAATGCAACCCTAATGCTAGCCAAATGAAATGTAAATGTGAAGCACATGGGCCACATGGAAAGTGTGAGCACATGGGGAGGGGTGTGTCTAGTTTGTAAGTTCACCCCCTCCATGGGCTTTCTAGAATAGTGGGAAGGTTAACTTCTCCTTAATTCTAATGTGCAGAAAAATAAACATTTGTCCACATAGCTATGCTATTTACACCCCAATTAAAGCTAAACTACATTTGATGGGCCTTCACGGAATATGTGCTAGTATGCCACTCTCCCATTCATAGCTTTGATCCAAGTCTTCTTGTCCTAGACGCTTCTAGCTTGGCCTTCTCGTCCTAGACGCTCCTAGCTTGTCTTAGACGCTCCTAGCTTGGTCTTAGACGCTCTTGACTTGGCTCTTGCCTTTCATGGAAGGTTGTGCTTGGCCCTCTTCCATCAGACTAAGTCATGGGTGAGGACTGGTCGGTACACGGTGAGGACTGGTCGGTACACAAGCCCCCCTAGTCTCAAGCTGTTAACTTGTTTCAGCGAAAAGACTAAGTCATTGGCTCGGGCGACCTACGTGGCTCTGCACGTAAGTACATGAACAGTGCACTGAAGGGACACTTCACCAACCCCCTTTCATCTGTTAACACGTGGCTGCATCAACAGTCTGGGATTCATAACGTTTGCGCTCCCTAGGGCTACGTTAAACCTCTTCAAAACCCCGCGCCACTTCACTGTTCCATCACTTTGCATTCTCACCTTCTGCAAACTCTATCTTCCAGTGCACGCTTTCTTCCTCTCACCAGGCTTTTCAACCTCCTTCGTCCTCGCTCAACCAAAGGTATGATTTTTGTGTCTTCTTCCCCCTTCATAACATAATCTCGATCTTCCATGTTGCATGATGTAACTGTTCTGGGCCTGTTTTTTATTTGTGCATTCTAGGGTTTTTGTTCTTCTTTTCTGGGTTCGTCTACCTTTGAGTCTTCGTCCACCATTGTTTTCTTCTAAGCCTTTTTCTCTTCCTGCCTCTCATTTGTTTAGATTCGAGATGGCCAGAACCAAAACTACTTCCAACCCTCCTCCAACCGTAGCGGTTGATTACAGGGCCCTCTACCCATGGGCTTCCGAGGATCTCCTTGCTGAGACCTCAAAACTCACATCTTGTGAGGATCTTTGAAAACATAGGGATGATGAGAAAGAAATCAGAGGGCCCGTCTTTGGCAGGGAAACTGACGCGTACATCTCTGTGCGACCCTGTACAGAAAACGAACCCGTTTGTGCTGATGATCGCTGCAACAACGGGGAACCTTTCTTCTTCTTCTATGCCACCATCTTCAAACGAGTCAAAGTCCGCCTTCCTTTCAATGGGTTCGAGAGGGCTTTGCTCACAGAGTTGAATGTGGCACCTGCCCAACTGCACCCCAACAGCTGGGCTTTTATCAGGGCGTTCTCCGTCCTTTGCAATAACTTAGGGTTCACTCCCTCGGTAGATGTATTTCTCTACTTCTTCGAGGCGAAGAGCCCTGGCAAGAGGCTTTCGGTGAGCCTGAATGGGGTGGCAGGGAGAGTCCTACTCACTCTCTTCTCACAGTCGTACAAGAACTTCAAGGGAAGGTTCTTCCGAGTCTGCTGCAGCTCCTACGACTCCACCATGCTCGATGGGTTCCCCTTATATTGGGTGGAGAAGTTGAAGTTCAAGAAACCCCGCAGACTCGAAGAGTTGACTGCCCCTGACCAAGAACTGTGCCAAACCATCTCCAGCTGGGGCGTAGTGTTTGACACCACCCAGCTGATTAGGCATGAATACGACGCTGAGACCCTCAGCATATACATCGATACATCAACTTCGTCTTGCATTTAACTGTTTACATATTTCATGGTTTGTCTTTCTCACCCTTTCTTATTGTCCACTGCAGACATGGTGCTTAGCGCTGATAAGAAGAAGAGGCTAGCAGATGTGCTGAATCACCGCAATGCTAGCGGCTCGGCACCTGCTGGCCCTTCATCCCCCGCGGGTGCTGCCCTGGAACCAATTGCTGAAAAATCCAAAAGGGCAACCCCATTAGAGATTTCTGAGGATGAGGACACTTGCTCTGGCCTCGTCTTCAAGAGGAAAAGGGTGGAGGTTGCTGCAGAAGTCTCCTCAGCAACAGAAGGGCACCCTCCATCCTTCAGGGAGCACCCTCCCAGCGCTTCGTCCCCCCCCCCCCCCCCCGAGCCAATCTTGACACTTGAGGGAGGTGGGGAGAGTGCTCCTTCTACCAGCCAAATGCCTTCTGCCCCAGAGTTGCCTCCTCTACTCCAGAGGTTTCTTGCGCAGATGCCTGGCCAAGCTGCTTTGGAAGCCATGGACAGGAACTCCCTCGAGCGCCTTCTCAGCCATGGTCTTGGGGAGTTCCTTGCTGCTTCAAACTTCTTGCTGGTCAAGGGCAGCGCTGAGGCTGAGTTGCTCGAGAAGACTGCCAGATTGGAGAAAGAGCTGGAGCAGAAGGACCTCCAACTCCGCCAAGCAGCTAAACGCGAGACTGCCCTCAATCAAGAACTGGGTAGTCTCCGCCAATCTGAGAAGGAGACCAAGAAGCTCCTCTTCTCCAAGGGGCAGGAGGCCCTCCAGCTTGAAGCCAAGATTCTCCCCCTCCGCAACAAGATCATCGAACTGGAAGAGCGAGCGGAGGGGGCTCAAGCCAAAATGACCAAGCTGGAGGAAAGAGCTACCAACCGAGAAGTTCAGCTGGGCAAGGTTGAGGAGGAACTTGCCCAACAAATTGAATTGCTGAAGAAGACCGAGACCGAGCTAACTGAGGACGCCACCGACGCCTATGGGGAAGGTTTTGGTGATGCCCTCGCTCAGGTTGCCTGCGTGCATCCTAAGATGGACCTCTCACCATACTCTGCTACCATGCAGGTAGTCGACGGGCAAATAGTGCCTAGATAGGTCTTCTGAGCAATTGTGATTAATGGCTGAACATCTTGTAATCACCCTCCTTTATAATGTAATTACTTTATTTGTTTCCAATCTTCTTCGCTTTACACAGCACCGTGCTTGCCTTTGCATTCCTGCTGCTGTTTATTTGTTTGACATGCTTCATGTTTTGTGGAACTCACGACTTAGAATTCAGACCACAAATAACGCACCTGCCAAAATGAACTTTAGGTAGCACGATTTTCTGCTGATTTCACCAGTGAACCCTTCCTTCAAGTTAGGAGTTCTCACTCGGAGGGGAGGTGTTCCTTGCGAACCTTCCTTCCTACTCACGAGACTTCTAACCCCAACTGATGGGCTCTGACTGACCTCACAATGCTCACAGGCGAGGGAGGATTTAACTGGGCGAACCCTTCTTTCACGTTGGAAGTTCTCACTCGAAGGGGAGGTGTTCTCTACGAACCTACCTCTTCCCTTACGAGACCTCTAACTCCAAGTGACAGGTTCTAACTGACCTCACATCGCTCATAGGCGAGGGAGGATTTCTCTGGGTGAACCCTTCTTTCACATTGGAAGTTCTCACTCGAAGGGGAGGTGTTCTCTACGAACCTACCTCTCCGCTTACGAGACCTCTAACTCCAAGTGACAGGTTCTAACTGACCTCACATCGCTCACCTCTAACTCCTTGCTTCCGTCGGCTCTACTGGGAGCATCCCATCAGCTATGTAGCGCTTATAGGGCGTCATCCATGTCTCTCCACTCTGTAGCAGGCAGACTTGCGATGACCCTACCTCCATTACATGCATGCGTTGACTCGTGGTTTCTTCAGAGTTTCTTGAGTCAACAAGTGATGACTCCTCTTCTCACCGTCTGACTGGCTAATCTGATGGACTCCCACCAAGTTGTCAGCTGTATAAGTACGAGGCGCCCTCAGGGTCTCCTAGATGACTGTCCTCTGCCTGCCCCCCTTGCCTGAGCTGGCGAGTTTGGCCAACAAGTCAGCTCTGGCATTCTGCTCCCTGGGCACATGCACTAGTTCGAATGCTTCAAACGAACTCTTCAATCGTTGGACATACTCCAAGTAAGAGGCCATCTGAGGGTCTTTGGCCTGGTATTCTCCTGCCACTTGACCAGTGACCAACAGTGAGTCACTCTTCGCCATAAGGCTCTACGCTCCCATCTCCTTAGCCAACAACATCCCAGCAATCAAAGCCTCATACTCTGCTTGGTTATTGCTGGCTTTGAAGGCGAACCGTAGGGCCTGCTCTATCAACAACCCCTTGGGTCCTTCAAGGATCACCCCCGCTCCGCTACCTTGCTGATTCGAGGACCCGTCTACTGACAATACCCACTTGAAGCTGGGTTCCTCCTGTTGGGCCTCGGTCGAGGACATCTCGGCCACAAAGTCAGCGTAGACCTGTCCTTTGATTGGGCCCCTGGGTTCATACTGGATGTCGAATTCTGACAACTCGACTGCCCTGGGTTCATACTCGCCACATCTGGCTTCTGCAGGACCTTGCATATTGGTAGATCTGTCATCACCACCACTGTGAAACTTTGAAAATAGTGACGAAGTCTCCTGGCCAAGAACACCACTGCTAAGGCTGCCTTTTCTATGGCCTGGTATCTCGCCTCCGGCCCCTGCAAAACTTTGCTGACAAAATAAATGGGCTTCTGGCTTTGTTCCTGCTCCTGAACCAAGACAGAACTCATCGCCCTTTCTGTGACTGCAAAGTACAGCCGCAGGGGTGTGCCAAGCTGAGGCTTGCACAAGACTGGCGGGCTGGCCAGATACTCTTTGAGCTTGAGGAAAACCTGCTCACATTCTGTAGTCCAGGCAAATCTGCTATTTCTTCTTAAGCATTGGAAATAAGGGTGGCCCTTGTCTCCCCCAGCTGACACAAACCTTGATGGAAGAGGCCCAAGCTCCAACCCAAGTTCAGGCCCAACACAAGGTCCATGGCCAAGCACATTCACGCCCAAATGAGTCAAGCCACGGATGGGAGGGAGAAGACCTTGTACATGCTACTTGGAGGCCCATTAGGGGTAGCTCAGTAGATTAGTGTAGTGTAGAAAGCAAAACTTGCTCACTTAGGAATGTGCTATCAAAAAGGTGCCCTTAGCAATAGAAGGAGGGGTGTGCTAGCAAATAGGTGCCTTTAGCAAAAGAAGGAGGGGTGTACTATCAAATGTTGCATTTTTTACCTATCTTCTAGAATATTAGGATGATGGTGTGGTTTGACTAAAGTCAATACCCTAGGCAACCCCCACTTTTTGTATTTCCATCCCTACCCTTTAAGCTTGCTCACCAAGGCTCCTAAATCTATAAATAAGGAGGCCTACCTCATGTATTAACAAGATTAATTTGAGTAAAGTTATGCTGCCAAATTTGTGCCATACTTACTCCCTTGCCTAAATCTCTTGATTTATGGTTTTAATCTTCACTCCTTCACCACCAAAGAGAGGTGGCCAAACCTCTCTCATTTTCATACACTTTATGCACCTTCAAGATCACCATCACTCCTAGGAGGGTCTTGCTCATTTCAACCATTGCTTCCGCACCATCTTCAACATCCAAGGAGAGCTCAACATGTGAAGGCCATCATTTGGTATCATGAGCTATGGTTCTTCAAAGATGAGTGTCTCTTCATTTTATTTTAATTTTGAGTTCTTCTTTAATCCTTGTTGTTCATCTTTGTTTTCCATACTTGTCTTGCTGTTTTTTGTGTTTTAATATGATTTGAATGCTTGTTTATTCATTTCATTTGGTGGGTTTGTTCAAACTTGTGCTTGAACATCTATTTTCAATTTTGTGTAGGATTCTTGATATATTTGTGTTGCTGTTTTTATTTTTAGGTATTTGAGTCTTGCTTGAAATTTCATTTGGGTTATATGATGTTCTTGAGTCTTTTCATTTTATGAATCCATAAGTTTTGTCTAAGTCATGTGTTTCCATATTTGTCATCAAATCCTAGTAGTACTCTTTTTGATTTATTTGTTTCTTGTTTTTGGTCTGAATGTTTCATCTGAAATTTGTTTTATGATGATCCTTGGGTGCATTTTTAATTTTAGTTTGAGTTCTTATTTGTGTGTTAGATCCACACAAATTCCATCATATTAACTCCATTGTGTTTTTGAGGTATATCATTCTGTTTTTTATTCCAGTTTTCAGAACCTCTGTTTTCACATTTCTGTGCTGACTGTTTTGTCTTATGAAAATTACATACATCATCAAAAATTTCTGAGCCTCTGGATTTCACAAATTTGAGGTGTTATCAAGAGGACAAAAAAAGAACCATCTGAAAAAAAGAAATAGAAAAAAAAAGATAAATATTACAAAAAAAGTGTGCAATCCTGACGTTCCAGCTGGCAGCTCTGAGCACTGATTTTATAAAATTTACCAAAATTAATTGGTACATGCGTTTGGAGTGAAACCAACGCCAAAAGTTTTTTAAGATCTTTTTCTGATTGTGTCTCAATTTTCAGAAGCAAACACAAAAGGGTCAGCTCAGCATAAATCTTTTAAAGATACGCTTTCTGGACCACAACAATATGTGCTTTTCTGTGGTGCTGTTTTTTGGTTTTTAAATCAAATCTAGTGCTATTCCTAGGTTCCTTTTTGTGTGCCATCCATTATTTGAGTACCTTTTATTTGCTTGTCTAATTTCATTTGAACTCTTTCTAGTTGTGTCACATTTAATTCCATTTGTGTGGTACTGTTTTTCAAATTAATTTGTTTCTTGCTTTCTTTCTTTGGCCTCTAAGCTTGTTGGTGGATTAAATATCAATTGGTACTTGTTGAGTGGGAATTTGACTTGAGGGGAGTCTAGCTTGCTTAATAGGTGCTGGATTGAAGATTTTATTGACCTAATTCCAAGAGGAACAAAGGCAAAGGGCAGCAACAAACACCATACTACAAATACACCACACACTTTAGAAGGCCCAACAAGTAGAAGAGCAACAAAAGGGGTGCAACTAGAAGAACAACAAAAGGGGTGCAAATAGTAAAAGCAACAAAGGGAGTGTCATTTAATTTCTTTGCAATCTTGCTTGTGTTAATTACTTGTTAATCACACAATTAGTCGGTGAGTGTGTCTTCAAGGGCTCCAAGTGTCCAAGAAGCCTCACCTAGGGCCGTCTAGCTTAATTTGTTTTTGTTAATTGCTTTAATTGAACCAACTTGCTTTAATCACTTTGTTAATTTCTTGTTTAATCTTGTTTAAGGCTTTGATAATTTGCTTCATTTGCTAGATAGCTTGCATTGTTTTCTTGCATTAAAAATTTGATTTCTTCATCCTCATTGTGTTCTAAGTGTTTTACCTAAAGAAGGACTTGTGTAAAGGTTTTGGAGGGATAGTTTTTGGCTAAGGCAAGACTTGGTATTTAAGTAGTCCATTGTGACTCACCTCTCTTACCTGGAAAGCTACCTTCATTAACTTTCCTCTTCTTTCTTAAAAGTAAAACATTTCTATACACAAAGTTCTAGTCATGTCTACTCACTCTTCCAAGTCCATTGAAAGTGATGTAAGGTCCATAAAATCTCTTTTGAAACAACTTGCCAAGGATGTACAACATCTTTCATATAGACAATTGGAAAATGAATCTAAAATCAATGAATTGGCTAGAGCAAGGAAAGAGAAATCACAAAATTCAAAAAAATCTCATTCACATGCATCTCATTCTCAACTCCAAGAGTCTCTAGGAGAGGTAAGCATTAGAAACCATGAGTATTACCAACCACCATCTAGAAGACTTAGGCAAAGAGAGGAAGAAGCCCCAAGGGAAGTAAGGGTACACCTACCACATTTCTATGGTAAGGACAATGTAGAAGTTTACCTAGATTGGGAAATGAAAGTGGAACAACTCTTTGCTTGTCATAGGGTGAGTGAAGAGAGAAAGGTACCCTTAGCCACCCTTAGTTTTCAAGGAAATGCCATGTATTGGTGGACCTCTCTAGAGAGAGATAGACGTCTTCATAGGGACCCTCCCATAGAGTATTGGAATGACCTTAGGGGAGCCCTAAGACGTCGCCACATACCTTCCTACTACCATAGGGAGCTAATGGACAAGCTCCAAAGGCTCCAACAAAAGAACATGAGTGTGGAAGAGTATAGGCAAAAAATGGAGCTATACATGATGAGAGCCTCTATTAGAGAGGAAGAGGTCACCACCATATCTCGGTTTTTAAGTGGACTCAACCTTGAGATAAGAGATAAAGTAGAGCTTCTTCCCTACCAAGACTTGAATGATTTGGTTCAACTTTGCATTAAAGTTGAACAACAAAATTTGCGCAAAACTTCAAGTCAAAGGGTGGGTATCTACTCTAACTCTTATCCCAAGAGAGAGTATAGAAGAGAAAGGGAGGATAGTTTTTCAAAGGATAAATCCAAAGAAACTCCCAAGAGTGTAGGAAAAGATGTGTCTACCTCACAACCCCGCAGTAGAGACACCCAGTGCTTCAAGTGTCTTGGTAGAGGCCATATAGCATCCCAGTGCCCAAATAGGAGAACCATGATCTTAAGAGGGAGGGATGAGTATAGCAGCCAAGATGAAGAGTCTAGTGGGGAAGAAGAGAAGGAAAGTAGTGAGGGGGCATATCCTTGTGAGGGAGAATTAATGATGATCAGAAGAACCCTCAACAATCAACCTAGTGTGAACCATGAAACACAGAGAGAGAACATCTTTCATACAAGATGTAAAGTTTCAGAAAACATTTGTTCTCTCATTGTGGATAGTGGCTCTTGCTGCAATTGTTGTAGCACTAGGATGGTTGAAAAGCTTAATCTACAATTAATACCTCATCCAAAACCTTACAAACTTCAGTGGATAAATGAAGATGGGGAATTAACTGTAGATAAGCGGGTAAAAATCAGTCTTTCTGTGGGGAACTATAAAGATGAGATTTTATGTGATGTAGTACCCATGGAAGCCTGCCACATCTTATTGGGAAGACCATGGCAATTTGACAAGAAAAATGGTCTTACCAACGAGATAACTTTTACCCATAGGGAGAAAAAGTTTGTACTCTATCCTTTAACACCTTCACAAGTGGTAAAGGACCAAGTACAAATGAAAATAAAAAGAGAAAATGAGAAAAAGAAAAAAGAATTATAGGAAAATCCTTTGTTTGGAGTTGAACCAGGCATTGACTTAAATTCTTCTTCCACAGAAAACCCTTGTGAGAATATGCTTGAAGATAAATCTGTGTCTGGAGCTGAACCAGATATAGATATAAACCTTTCCTCCATAGAAAAGCCAAGTGAGGGGTTGTTTGAAAAAGAAGAAGAGGAATCTAGAAAGAATGAAGAGTATCTTACAACACCTCCTACAAGCATAGTGGGAAAAGAATCCTTAAAGGGGGATTGCAATAATTTTAACTCTCCTTTTCCTTTGAATCATGATGCTTACTCTTATTTTCAAAAATCACAAAAACAACACTTTGTGATGTTGTTGCTTATCTTGGGCAATGAACAACACAAAGGAAGCAAAAATATTTTTGTAAAGGGCCCTATTTCTTTCCAACAAAACTTTTATAAAAATAGCAAAGGGGCGTATTTCCTTACTATTTTATTTGAATACACTAGTCTTAATTTTCTTATCTCATTTTTCTTTGATGTTTATTGTAGGTTAATATTTGATCCTGGAGGACAAGCATAGTTTTCAAAGCAAGAATAAGGTTGTTGTTTGAGATCAACCCTGTAGATCTGAGGACAAATCCTCTCAAGAAGGAGGGGATGATGGAAGAGGCCCAAGCTCCAACCCAAGTTCAGGCCCAACACAAGGTCCATGGCCAAGCACATTCACGCCCAAATGAGTCAAGCCACGGATGGGAGGGAGAAGACCTTGTACATGCTACTTGGAGGCCCATTAGGGGTAGCTTAGCAGATTAGTGTAGTGTAGAAAGCAAAACTTGCTCACTTAGGGGTGTGCTATCAAAAAGGTGCCCTTAGCAATAGAAGGAGGGGTGTGCTAGCAAATAGGTGCCTTTAGCAAAAGAAGGAGGGGTGTACTATCAAATGTTGCATTTTTGACCTATCTTCTAGAATATAAGGATGATGGTGTGGTTTGACTAAAGTCAATACCCTAGGTAGCCCCCACTTTTTGTATTTCCATCCCTACCCTTTAAGCTTGCTCACCAAGGCTCCTAAATCTATATAAATAAGGAGGCCTACCTCATGTATTAACAAGATTAATTTGAGCAAAGTTATGCTGCCAAATTTGTGCCATACTTACTCCCTTGCCTAAATCTCTAGATTTATGGTTTTAATCTTCACTCCTTCACCACCAAAGAGAGCTGGCCAAACCTCTCTCATTTTCATACACTTCATGCACCTTCAAGATCACCATCACTCCTAGGAGGGTCTTGCTCATTTCAACCATTGCTTCCGCACCATCTTCAACATCCAAGGAGAGCTCAACATGTGAAGGCCATCAAACCTGGAGAGGGCAGCCATCCGACCTGTCAACTGTTGCACTTCTTTGACCGATGTCGGGCTCCTCATGGCTATGATAGCTGCACACTTGTCTGGGTTGGCCTCAATCCCTCCTTCCGTAAGTAGGAAACCAAGGAACTTGCCTGCTTCTACCCCAAAGACGCACTTCTCTGGATTCAACTTCAGCCTGTACTTTGCTATTGTGTTAAATAGCTCCTCCAAGTCGTCGACGTGCCGATCTCGTGCCTGGGACGTCACCACCATGTCATCTACATAGGCTTGCACATTGCGTCCCAGCATGGGCGCAAGGACTTTGTCCATCAACCTCTGATAGGTGGCACCCGCGTTCTTCAAGCCAAATGGCATGACTGTGTAGCAGTAGCAAGATAGTTCTATCATGAACGCATTCTTGTTCTCGTCCATCGGGTGCATCTTGATCTGATTATACCCAGAGAAGGCGTCCAAGAAGCTGAGCAACTTGCACCCCGAGGCACTGTCTACTAACGCATCTATGTTGGGCAGAGGGTAGGAGTCCTTTGGACAGGCCTTGTTGAGATCTGTGAAGTCTACACACATCCTCCATTTCCCATTGGCCTTCTTTACTAGAACGACATTCGCAAGCCACTCAGGATACTGAATTTCCCGTATGTGGCCTGCTTTGAGCAATTTTTGTGTCTCCTCCCTGACGACCTGTCTTCGTTCATCATTAAACTTCCTTCTCCTCTGGCGGACTGGTCTGACTTGGGGATTCAGTGCCAGGCGATGACATAGGAAGTCAGGGTCAATACCTGGCATGTCTGAGGGGGACCAAGCGAAAGCGTCCAAATGCTTCTCTATGACCCCTGCTACCTGGTCTTGGGTTTCCTGAGGCAGGAACTTACCCAACTTAAACATCCTGCCTCCGATCTCCTTCTCTACCACCTCCTCTGCCGGTTCAGGTCTCTTCGCCCGGGCAACCTCTGCTCGTGTAACCCCAACGTCACCTCGGGGCATATCAGCTTCATCGTCACCCCCACCTGGTGGTGAGGTGGTCACCATGCAGACTCCCCTTTTCGTCTTGAGGCTATTCTCGTAGCACCTTTTAGCCTCTTTTTAATCTGATTTGATGATTTTTACCTTCCCCTCACTCGAAGGCAACTTCATTTTCATGTGCCTTGTGGACACCACGGCCCCTAACTTGTTTAAGGCTGGTCTACCCAGCAGTATGTTGTAGGCAGATGGGGCGTTTACCACGAGGTACCTGATGTTCTCTGTGCAGGAGGCCACTCCATCAGTGAAAGTGGTCCTCAGCTCGATGTACCCTCGCACTTCCACTTGGTCTCCTGCGAACCCATACAAGCAGCCAACGTAGGGTCGCAGCTGATCAGGAGACAACTGTAACTTGTTGAATGTCGACCAGAACATCACATCGGCCAAACTTCCTTGATCTACTAGCACTCGGTGCACCTTGCGTGTGGCAGTGACAACCGAAATTACCACCGGATCGTTATCATGGGGGATAACATCTCGGCGATCAGCCTTTGTGAAAACGAGGTCGATGTCTGGGAAGTGATCTTCCTCGCAGGTCTCCACTGCCATCACAGAACGTGCATACTTTTTGCGTTGCGACGAAGTGCACCCTCCTCCTGAGAACCCACCTGATATAGTGTGGATCTCGCCATGTATGGGCACTTCGTGCCCCTAGTCTGTCCTTGGTACAACTACCGCCTCGCCCTCTTGTGCCTCCTTCAGGTAGTCACTCAAGAACTCACTCTTAACTAACTCGTCCAATTGGTGGCCCAAGGCCAGACCTAGCTTGGGGCTTTCGGGGCTCATAGGGCTTCTGTTTTCCTTGAGCCTTCTTCTCTGTGGTCGCCTCATGCACCCGCAGGGGTTGAGGTCGACTAGGCACTTGGGGCCTTGATGAGACTGCGCTTTCTCGCTTCTCATTGAGGTCTCCCTCAGCGACAATGTGAGCCACGGCACGTCGTTTTGTGTCGCCGAAGGTCTTGGGGCGGCTGCGGATCAAAGACTCGCTGAAAGGCCCCGGCAATACGCCTTTCCTGAAGGCGTGCACCACCATATCTTCATCCTTGGTGTGCAACCTTACCGCCATCGCCCCAAACCTGTTGAGGTAATCTCTAAGGGACTCCCTCTGGTGCTGCCTTACATCAAAAAGGTCGTAAGACACTGGTGGAGGGGCCCTGTTGACAAGATACTGCTCCCTAAACAGCACGGAGAATTGCGCGAAGGACGTGATATGTCCCTCGGGCAAACTCACAAACCATTCTAGTGTTGTTCCTGTCAATGTGGCCATAAAAAGCTTGCAGTGCACTGCATCAGACCCTCCTGACAACATCATCTGCGTATGGAAAGCAGTGAGATGTGTTTCAGGGTCTTCTTTCCCGGTGAACACGGTCTTAGGCCCTACAAAGGTGGCTGGGACCACCGTGTTCATAATCGCTTGGGAGAAAGGCATGGGAAAGGCCCTTGGGGGTGTTGGTGGAGCCCGATCATCTTCCCCACGATCTCCAGCTTGTTGCATGTGTTGCAGATTCAAGCGCAGCTCCTCATTCGCTCGGTGCAACTCCTCATTCCTGGCCTGTGAGGCGGCCAGGTCCTCCTGCATACGCGCCTGATGCGCTCTGGATTTCGCCACCGTCTCCTGGAGGGCGCGCATCGTTTCCATGAGTTGTTGCATGGTAACGCTGTCGCCTCCATTTGGTGGAACGGACCCGTGTCTTGTATTCCTCATCTTCTCTGGTTTTTTCTCTCACTCTCGTGTATGGGACCTTGTTCTACTCCGGCCCCACGGTGGGCGCCAAATGTTCTTGCCGGTTGACTCGCCTGTCAGTTGACTCCACGACACTCACACACCTCCTTCCTCATGTTGATACGTGCTTGATTCTTGCGAAACAATCTGCACCTGCAAAAGAGAAAGGGGCGCCCTAGAGGTCGTTTGCACTCCGACGCTCAAGTCAATAGTGGGCAAGAAACACCAAGTGTATTGAGTCTCTCTGTGTTTAGGTCTAGAAACTGCGTACCTTTGTGAAGTATTTTACTGTCCCTTATATAGTCTAGGGTTTACTGCGCCGTTAGCCCTAATTAGGGTTCACTGCGCTACTAGCCATATTTAGGGTTTACTGGAATACCCTTGCGCCGCTATCACCCAATCTTAGGGTAATCTAGCACATAAGGTTTCCTTCTCTGGAGTGCAAACTCTCACAGTGTGACCACCTAGGTGCCTCCTTGTGCACCTAGTCTCTAGGGCCACCTGTTCTGGGAGTGCCTTCACTGTTCATGTGCCATGCATGTAGCTTCACTGGAAAACCCTAGGTCTGATGAGTACTCGACCCCTCAGGATTCTGCACCTCACTGCGCTCTCCCTGCTACCCGCATAGGCTCTTCGTGATTCAGGCCTCTCCCTACCTCTGGGTATTTAACTGGTTATTGGCCCACTCTGGGGACCAACCTTAGCTATTCTGGTTACGCTGTTCAAATCACCCAAGACTGATGTCACCTCGTCACACTCTATTGCCGAGGACTCCTCGACCTGCGGAGTGACGAAGACACATCAGCCCTTTCTAGTGATCGTCACGCTGATGACTAACCACCCTTCTCTATGGGCTGATGACTAATCACCCCTCTCTGTGGGCTGATGACTAATCACCCCTCTCTGTGGGCTGATGACTAATCACCCCTCTCTGTGGGAACATGCAAAACATACAGATACGCCACGCCCCGTTTCAACACACTTTAATTTTTGAGGCATCTTGATCGGACTTCTCTGTCAAAATCTATCGCCATTTGCAGTTTGTATACCCTAATAGTCACTAAATGAAGTTTCCCCAAATCCGAAACTACTGACGAATCGGCACAAAACATGTAGATACGCCACGCCCCGTTACGAGCCACTTTTATTTCTGAGGCATCTTGATCGGACTTCTGCATCAAAATCTATCGCCATTTCAAGTTCTTATACCCTAATATTCACTAAATGAAGTTTCCCCAAACCCCAAACTACTGCTGAATTGTCACAAAACATGCAGATACGCCACGCCTCGTGTCGAGCCGCTTTCATTTTTTAGGCGTCTTGATCGGACTTCTCTGTCAAAATCTATCGTCATTTGATGTTTGTATACCCTAATATTCACTAAATGAAGTTTCTCCAAACCCCAAAATACTGACGAATGGGCACAAAACTTGAAGATACGTGACGCCCCGTTTCGACCCACTTTCAACTTTTAGGCGTCTTGATCGGATTTCTCTGTCAAAATCTATCGCCATTTGAAGTTTGTATACCCTAATTGTCACTAAATGAAGTTTCCCCGAATCTGAAACTACTGACGAATCGGCACAAAACATGCAGATACGCCACGCTCCGTTTCGACGCACTTTGATTTTTTAGGCGTCTTGATCGGATTTCTCAGTCAAAATCTATCGCCATTTGAAGTTTGTATACCCTAATATTCACTAAGTGAAGTTTCCCCAAACGCAAAACTACTGACAAATCGACACAAAACATGCAGATACATCACGCCCCATTTCGAGCCACTTTCATTTTTTAGGCGTGTTGATCGGACCTCTCTGTCAAAATCTATCGCCATTTGAGGTTTGTATACCCTAATGTTCACTAAATGAAGTTTCCCCAAACCCCAAACCACTGACGAATCGGCGCAAAACATGCAGATACGCCACGCCCCATTTCGACCCACTTTCATTTTTGAGGCGTCGTGATCGGACTTCTCTATCAAAATATATCGCCATTTGAAGTTTGTATACCCTAATAATCACTAAATGAAGTTTCCCCAAACCCTAAAAAATGGACGAATCGGCCCACAACATGCAGATACGCCACACCCCGTTTCGAGCCACTTTCATTTTTTAGGCGTCTTGATCGGACTTCTCTGTCAAAATCTCTCGCCATTTGAAGTTTGTATACCCTAATATTCACTAAATGAGGTTTCCCCAAACCCCATACTACTGACGAATTGGCACAAAACATGAAGATACGTTGCGCCCCTTTTCGAGCCACTTTCATTTTTGAGGCGTCTTGATCGGCCTTCTCTGTCAAAATCTATCGCCATATGAAGTTTGTATACCCTAATATTCACAAAATGAAGTTTCCCGAAACCCCAAACTGCAGACGAATCAGCACAAAACATGCAGATACGCCACGCCCCGTTTCGAGCCACCTTCATTTTTTAGGCTTCTTGATCGGACTTCTTTGTCAAAATCTATCGCCTTTTGAACTTTGTATACCCTAATATTCACTAAATGAAGATTCCCCAAACCCCAATTTGCTGACGAATTGGCACAAAACATGCAGATACGCCACGCCCCGTTTCGAGCCACTTTGATTTTTTAGGCGTGTTGATCGGAATTCTCTATCAAAATCTATCGCCAATTCAAGTTTGTATACCCTAATATTCACTAAATGAAGCTTCCCCAAACTACTAACGAATTGGAACAAAACATGCAGATGTGCACCCCCCGTTTCGAGCCACTTTCATTTTTTAGGCGTCTTGATTGGACTTCTCTGTCAAAATCTATCGCCATTTGAAGATTGTATACCCTAATATTCACTAAATGAAGTTTCCCGAATCCCCAACCTACTGACGAATCGGCACAAAACATGCAGAAACGCCACGCCCCGTTTCGAGCCACTTTCATTTTTTAGGCTTCTTGATTGGACTTCTCAGTCAAAATCTATTGCCATTTGATGATTGTATACCCTATGTAACGCCCCTCAAAATATTGTTCATTTTTATATAATAAAATAAAGGTGAAACAATAATATCAAAAATTTAACATAGGTATATACACAATATAATTCATCCATTAGTACAAATGTGCCTCAGAATAATATCCCTTTTCGAGGAAGTTTTAATACATCTCCATACAGGAGTTTTCAAAATAAAAGAAAACAACAGCATTCAAAAACCGGCGATCTCCTCCTCCAGAAATGCTCACTGAGGAGCTCTACCACCTGCAACCTCATCTGCTCCCGTGCAAATATACACGATCATCATAGGTTTAAGAAAAACAACCACGATACAAAACAAAGGGTAAGCTAGATATTTTTAAAAACTTTAAATATGAAACTTTATATCAATAGAAAGCATAAATCTTCACACCATTCATAATCTATATCAATTTTCAACCATCAATATCCCCATATTCCACAAACTCGTCAAGTGTCTATTCAATACATTCAATACTCATGGTTCACATGTCAGACTTTCCACTGACTCGTAACACATAGACACATGACTCTACTTCCGGAAGACTCGCGTTGAACTTAGCATCCAGAGACCTGCACCTGTCATACTACATTGCTGTAAAGTTCCCACAGCTATGCGCATAAACATAATCTCGATCTCAATCTCAATATCCTCACTCTCTCAGTATGACAGGGTTAATCCATATAACAGGTCAAGTCAGTTAGTTATCTTTCAAACGACTTACCCATACATATGGACCTCCTTCGACTCTCACCAACTGAATGACTTCATCTATGTGATTCCATCATATCAGCAGAGTCAGGATCGCCTCATTCACAGGATACTCACAGATCAATACACCCTCATAAAATCTCCACACGGTATTTTCTTTCCTGAAAATACTATGCTTTGATCACTCTTTCACATTCATCCAATACATCATACCACACGTAAAAGCACAATTCCATCATATAATATTTTGAATCTTTTCTTAAACAATCCCAATCACAGAAACAATCATACCAAAGTTCAGATTTTCGAATATCATATGCATTTCACCTTTCAATCTCAAACAATTTCAAAACGACACTAAAACAGGGGATTTCTGAATTTGCATTAAAACCGGCGATCACGTCGCCCCACACATAAAAACAGAGCATCGTGAAATAGAATATGAAACCGGCGATCACGTCGCCCTCACTTCAGAACCTACTCGCCTAAAGTTTTTATAAACGAAAATGCTAGCTTCCCTTACCTGGACTTGCGTAAAATCTCACTAAGAGCTCCAAACCCACCGAGAACTCAAGGATGCCTTAACTCTGTTTTAGGGCTTTGAGCAGAAAACTTGCAGAGTAACTTCCCAGGAGGACAATGGCAGTCGCCGATCGTAGCACTGGTACGTGAGGATAGCCGCGTCTTCGAGTGGAGGGGAAAGGAGAAAGGGGAACTAAATGAGCTGATTCCCTCAGCTCTTAAGGTCGAACGGCTCTTTAGCCTTCACTGCCATTACCCACTCTCTGAGCAACCTTGCGTGCACACTTCCTTGAACAGTATGACCACGTGGGTTTCTGCGCATACCAACTCTCTGATGCTAACTATTCTAAAACACCCTTTTTGTCTACGTGTCGCGCATGCAGGACGCCTCATGCTGGGAGCCTGGGTCCCACCTTATCTGTGTGAAACACGACATCGCGCAATAACCTTCCACCGATGACTGCTCACGCGATGACTATGCCTCTCATACCGGCAATGACCGATTCCTCTTCCTGACAGACGACCGATGTCTCACCCTGGCAGACAACCGACGTCTCACCCTGGCAGACAATCGATGTCTCACCCTGGCAGACCACCGACGTCTCACCCTGGCAGACAATCGATGTCTCACCCTGGCAGACCACCGATGTCTCACCCTGGCAGACAACCGATGTCTCACCCTGGCAGACAACCGATGTCTCATTCAGGAAGACGACCGATATGTCTCCCATCCTGGTTGATGACCGATGTTCCTCTCATCCTGTTGGTGATCTCTTATCGCCCTTGTGTGTGACGAGGACACATCGTCCCACTCTGGTCACCGATGTCACATCGTCACACCTTGCTGAAGGTTCATCCTCCCATTCCTCTAAGTCTGTGTTATTACGGTTCACACTACTCATGGTGGCAGACATGCCACCTATCTTCTATATCACTCATCTTCTATATTTAGACCACATACTAAGTGCTTACCAAGTCTTCTCGAATACACGGTGATGTGCTCTTTTCGGCGATCATGTACACCATAGGCGATTGGCGATTTCATACAGGGGAAGTCGGAGGCCGCCGTCTTCTTCAAAAACGGCGATCTCCTTGACTTCTAAGCTACACCTTCCTTTCTCTTACCCTTCTTGATTCACGTGCCTCCCCCCTTTCAAGCACGCCCACGTGATTACCTCACGATGAAGTCATCGCACCTCACTACTTGGTTAGTACACTGGTCAACCGACCGACCTCTACCAGCTGACCCCAGACCTTGGGCGACGTCCGAGGTCTGACCACTATGGTATTTTCTATTTTTATGCCCTTTTTATTTTAAATAATAACATACCCAGAATTTATTTAAAATCTATCACTTCTATTCCACATAATTTATAGGTCCTTACACCCTAATATTCACTAAATGAATTTTTCCCAAACCCCAAATTAATGACGAATCCGCACAAAACATGTAGATCCGCCACGCCCCGTTTCGAGCCACTTTAATTTTTTAGGCATCTTGATCGGACTTCTCTGTCAAAATCCATCGCCATTTGAAGATTGTATACCCTAATATTCACTAAATGAAGTTTCCCCAAACCCCAAACTACTGACGAATCGGCACAAAACATGCAGATACGCCATGCCCCGTTTCGACCCACTTTCATTTTTTAGGCGTCTTGATCGGATTTCTCTGTCAAAATCTATCGCCCTTTGAAGTTTGTATACCCTAATAGTCACTAAATGAAGTTTCCCCAAACCCCAAACTACTGACGAATCCGCACAAAACATGCAGATCCGCCACGCCCCGTTTCGAGCCACTTTAATTTTTTAGGCATCTTGATCGGACTTCTCTGTCAAAATCTATCGCCATTTGAAGATTGTATACCCTAATATTCACTAAATGAAGTTTCCCCAAACCCCAAACTACTGACGAATCGGCACAAAACATGCAGATATGGCACGCAATGTTTTGAGCTACTTTCATTTTTTTACGCGTCTTGATCGGACTTCTCTGTCGAAATCTATCACCATTTGAAGTTTGTATACCCTAATATTCACTTAATGAAGTTTCCGCAAACCCTAAACTACTGATGAATCGGCACAAAACAAGCAGATACGCCACGCCCCGTTTCGACCCACTTTCATTTTGGAGGCATCTTGATCGGATTTCTCTGTCAAAATCTATCGCCATTTGAAGTTTTTATACCCTAATATTCACTGAATGAAGTTTCCCCAAACCCCAAACTACTGACTAATCGGCACAAAACATGCAGATACGGCACGCCATGTTTTGAGCTACTTTCATTTTTTTACGCGTCTTGATCGGACTTCTCTGTCGAAATCTATCACCATTTCAAGTTTGTATACCCTAATATTCACTTAATGAAGTTTCCCCAAACCCTAAACTATTGATGAATCGGCACAAAACAAGCAGATACGCCACGCCCCGTTTCGACCCACTTTCATTCTGGAGGCGTCTTGATCGGATTTCTCTATCAAAATCTATCGCCATTTGAATTTTGTATACCCTAATATTCACTAAATGAAGTTTCCCCAAATCCCAAACTACTAACGAATCGGTATAAAACATGCAGATACGCCACGCTCCGTTTCGAGCCACTTTCATTTTTGAGGCGTCTTGATCGGACTTCTCTGTCAAAATCTATCGCCATTTGAAGTTTGTATACCCTAATATTCACTGAATGAAGTTTCCCCAAACCCCAAAGTACTGATGAATCGGCATAAAACATGCAGATACGTCACGCCCCGTTTCGAGCCACTTTCATTTTTGAGGCGTCTTGATCGGACTTCTCTGTCAAAATCTATCGCCATTTGAAGTTTGTATACCCTAATATTCACTAAATGAAGTTTCCCCAAACTCGAAACTACTGATGAATCGGCAGAAAACATGTAGATACGCCACGCCCCCGTTTCGAGCCAGTTTCATTTTTGAGGCGTCTTGATCGGACTTCTCTGTCAAAATGTATCGCCATTTGAAGTTTGTATACCCTAATATTCACTAAATGAAGTTTCCCCAAACTCCAAAGAGAGTTAATAATGTGTATCTTTTATATATCTCTTCACCATGTTCAATTGGATGTCTTCTATCCAAGGAAGATGAATCTTGGTTGTGGCATAGAAGAATTGCTCATATTCACATGAATCATTTGAACAAGCTAATATCAAAAGATCTTGTGATTGGGCTGCCAAAACTCAAGTTTGAGAGGGATCGCATTTGTGAAGCTTGCCAAAAAGGGAAACAAGTGAAAAGTTCTTTTAAAACCAAAAATGTTGTCTCTTCATTGAGACCTCTTGAACTCCTTCACATGGATCTCTTTGGACCCTCTAGAACTATGAGTCTTGGTGGAAATTATTATGCTCTTGTTATTGTTGATGATTTCTCTAGGTACACTTGGACCTTGTTCTTGGAATCAAAGAGTGATGCCTTTGCTGCATTCAAAAAGCTAGCAAGAAGACTTCAAAACACAAAGAGCAGCAACATAGGTTCCATAAGGAGTGACCATGGAGGAGAATTTCAAAATGAGAAGTTTGTCAAGTTCTCTGTGAACCTTCCTTTCTCGCTTCCAAGACTTCTACCCCAAGTTAAGGAGTTTTAACTGACCACTGATCGCCCTTAGGCGAGGGTGGACTTTGACTGGTGAACCTTCTTATTCAAGTTGGGAGTTCTCACTCGAAGGGGAGGTGTTCTATACGAACCTACCTTCCAACTGTCGAGCCCGTTAACCCCAAATGATAGGCTCGAACTGACCTCACATCGCTCACAGACGAGGGAGGATTTAACTAACGAACCCTTCTGTTCGACTTGGCGTTCTCACTCGAAGAGGAGGTGTTCTTGATGAACCTACCTTCCTACTTACGAGACCTCTAACCCCAAGTGACAGGTTCTAACTGACCTCTCATCGCTCATAGGCGAAGGAGGATTTCGCTAGTGAACCTTTCTGATCAAATTGGGAGTTCTCACTCGAAGAGGAGGTGTTCTTGACGAACCTACCTTCCCACTTACGAGACCTCTAACCCCAAATGACAGGCTTGATCTGACCTCACATCGCTCATAGGCGAAGGAGGATTTTACTGACGAACCCTTATGTTCAAATTGGGAGTTCTCACTCGAAGAGGAGGTGTTCCTTACGAACCTACCTTCCCACTTACGAGACCTCTAACCCCAAATGACAGGTTCGATCTGCATTGTACAAACACATTCAAGAATATATCTTAACTGAAAATTTTATTGGGTGACCTCATTAAAAACCCTTAGAAGGGAAAAAAGAGTGTCCCCTAAACTGTGTACAATGTTACATAGTCTTAAATGAAATAAAACTTCAAGTGAGTCGCATTCCATGTACGAGGAATCAGACCACCTTCTACAGTCTCAAGCTTGTACGCTCCATTCCCGAGGGCCTCTGTCACTCTAAAGGGACCAATCCACTTGGGGGATAGCTTGTTTTCTATCTAGTAGGGAGATGCCTTCCACATGACTAGGTCGGCAACCTGAAACTGCCGAGCTCTCAACTTGGAATTGTGCTTGAGCTCAACCCTTCTCTTCAATCCTTCAGCTTTGATTCCTGCCTCTTTCCTTACTTCATCTAAGAGATCTAAATTCACCTTCCTTTCTTCGTTGAATTCCTCAGCCACGAAGTTCTGGAAACATGGTGAGCTTTCCTGGATCTCTACAGGGATCATGGCGTCTGAACCGTACACCAAGCTGAAAGGGGTCTCCTTGGTGGTGGACTGAGGAGTGGTATGGTAGGCCCACACAATTTTGGGAACCTCCTCAGCTCAAGTCCCCTTCACCTTCTCCATCCTTCTCTTCAGTCCTCTGAGTAGGACTCGGTTGGCTGACTCGACCAGCCCATTAGTCTGAGGATGCTCGATTGATGAGAACACCTGTTTGATTCCCAACTCTGTGCATAACTTCCCCAGCTGTTGGCTTGCAAACTGGGTGCCATTATCAGACACCAAGCGCTTGGGTACACCAAAGCGGCATACTATGTTCTTCCACACGAAGTGTTGGATCTTGTGGGCTGTGATTTGTGGTACTGGTTCAGCCTCGATCCACTTCGTGAAGTATTCTATGGCGACCACAAGGTACTTCATCTGCCGCACAGCCAAAGGAAAGGGCCCCAGGATATCAATTCCCCATGTGTGGAATGGCCATGGGATGTATATAGATCTGAGCTCCTCTGGAGGTGCCTTGTGCCAATCTGCGTGTAGCTGACATTGTTTGCACTGCTGCGCATACTTCGTGCAATCTTCCCTCATGGTTGGCTAGTAATACCCTGCTCGAATGGCTTTAGATGCCAAAGCATGACCTCCTATGTGGCTCCCACATATTCCTTCATGGAGCTCTACTATTATACGCACGCACTGTTCACCATGCACGCACACCAGAATAGGGTGTGTGAACTCGTGCCTGTACAATTCCCTATCAATGAGTGTGTACTTGGTCGAATTCTTCTTTACTCTCCTCGCCTCCATTGTCTCCATCGGCAACATCCCATCAGCTAAGTAGCGTTTATAGGGCGTCATCCACGTCTCCCCACTTTGCAACAAACAGACTTGTGACGATGCCTCCTCCAACGCCACATATGCGTTGACCCTTGGCTTCTTCAAAGTTTCCTGGATCAATGACCCATGACTTCTCCTCCCACCGTCATACTGGCTGATCTAGTGGACTCCTACTAAGTTATCAGCAGTGTAGGTGTGAGGTGCCCTCAGGGTCTCCTGGATGACCATCCTCTGCCTACCCCCCTTGCCCAAGCTTGTGAGTTTCGCTAACAAGTCAGCTCGAGCATTCTGATCTCTGGGCACATGCACCAACTCAAAAGTCGCAAAGGCACTCTTTAACACCTGGACGTACTCTAGGTAGGAGGCCATCTGAGGATCTTTGGCCTGGTACTCTCCCACCGCTTGACCTGTGACCAATAGGGAGTCACTCTTTGCCAAAAGACTCTATGCTCCCATCTCCTTAGCCAACAGCATTCCAGCAATCAAAGCCTCATACTCTGCCTGGTTGTTGCTGGCCTTGAAGGCAAACCGTAGGGCTTGCTCAATCAACAACCCCTTTTGTCCTTCCAAGATCACCCCAGCTCCACTACCTTGTTGGTTGGAAGACCCATCTACTGAGAGTACCCATCTGAAGTCAGGTCCATCCTGCAGGGTTTCTACCGAGGACATCTCGGCTACAAAGTCAGCATAAACTTGGCCTTTGATTGGGCCTCTGGGCTCATACTGTATGTTGAACTCAGATAACTCCACTACCCACGCACTATCCTCCCTGTGGGCCTCTGGGATCAAACTGTATGTCGAACTTAGATAACTCCACTGCCCATTGCACCATCCTCCCTGCTACGTCTGGCTTCTACAAGACCTTTCGGATGGGTAGGTCTGTCATCACCACCACTGTAAAGCTCTGGAAGTAGTGGCGAAGCCAACGCGCAGGGAACACCACGGCCAATGCTGCCTTCTCAATGGCCTGGTATCTTACCTCAGGCTCTTGTAGCACCTTGCTAACAAAGTAGATGGGCTTTTGACTTTGATCTTGCTCCTGCACTAGAACTGAACTCACTGCCTTCTCTGTGACTGCAAAGTACAAACATAGCAGGATGTCGATCTGAGGTTGCCTTTTGGGGAAAGTGCTTCCATAAACAGACCACCACTATTTTTGTGGTGTAAATTGCCAGTTTTGGAAGGTAAGGATGAAGATCTTTATGCATTCCACAGATAAGGGTATTTAAGAAACAATTGAAAATGGTCCCTTTATACCTCTAGTTAAAAGAAATGAGGTTTTAATTGATAAACCTTCATCTGAATGGACTAAGGCTGAAAGCAAGAAAGCAAAGTTTGACTGGATTGCTAAAAACATAATAACCTCTGCCTTGAGTTGTGATGAATTTTTCAGGGTATCACAATGTAGTTTAGCAAAGAAGATGTGGGACATTCTTGAAGTCACACATGAAGGAAAAAAATTTTGATCAAGGGAAGCTTTGATATTTTCAAATCCTCTTAGAGATTGAAGAATTTGAAGCTTTTTATGTTGAGTATATAGAATAGGATTGTTTAGAATCTTTGTTAAAGTCAGATCCTAAATCTCAGCATTGCTTGATTAATCTGTTTTGAAAAGAAATAAAGTGTTTTTAAAAGCAAAGGAAGAACAACTGATTATATCTTCGAGATAACCGGTTTTTTGTTACTTGGCTAGTACAAGTGTTTTGAATTTGCCTTGTGAGTCTGTTAAGTAGCAGCTTGACACATTTAACCGATTATTTCGTGGTTTTAACCGGTTAAATGGATGTCTCCATAACAACTTTTTGAAAAACCATTTTACCTATTTTCAAACTGATTTAGTTGATTCAAAGGGCCTTAAACGACTAGTTTTCAAGTGCTATAAATATAGCCCTTCTTTCAAAAGGAAATTAACAATTACACAGAATTTCGAAAGTGATTTTTGAGATCAAATAGAGATACAAGTTTTTGAAAGAACTTTTTGAAGAGCAAGATTTCTTTCAAGCTTTGCTAAGTTTTTCAAGATCTGTCTTAGGATTTCCTGCTATAAATCTTCAGGTGTTTTCTATCCTTGTATAGTTCTTGTGGTTTGATAAAACTATAACAAATTGTGGTTTACAAAGTCAGAGAATTGTTCTGATCTGTGGTGTGGTTAAGCCAAGAGAAGTGGGTGTTCTTATGTGAGTCAAGATCCTTTCTTTGGTGTGTGTGTTATTGTAATCTGGGTGATTACTAGTGGAACTCAGATAGTTTTCTGAGAACTGGATGTAGCTCCTTGTGTGAGTGAACTAGTATAACCCCTTGTGTTCATATCTCTCTATCTCTTCCTTTAATTGAAACTGTTTGATATAAATTTCTTTTGTTGTCATAAGAACAACCGATTAAAATGAAACTTTAACCGGTTATAATTCTGCAACTGTTTCTGTGTATCATTATTTAATTGCTTCTCTGATTGCTTATCTGTGTTTGTTTGATAAAGATTCATTCTTAATCAAATATTTGCAAAAAGCTTTCGAAAACAATTCACCCCCCTCTTGTTTTAAGCCATAAATTCTAACATAAATGATGTCAAGAGGGCCAGAAACTATGCTCTTATCCAAGAGTATGAGCTTTTCAAAATGCAGAAAAGGGAGACTATATGTGATGTGCAGAAGCGGTTCTCTCATATAGTAAATCATTTGATTAGCCTTGGGAAGTCTTTTGATAAAGAGGAGTTAAAAATCAAGATCTTGAAGTGTCTTGATAGAACATGGCAGCCAAAGGTCATTGCCATTTCAGAATCAAAGGACTTGACATCAATGAAAACTGCTTCCTTGTTTGGTAAGCTAAGGGAGCATGAACTTGAGATGAATAGGCTGGTTGTCCAAGAGAGTGAGGAGAAACACAGCAAAGGCATTGCACTCAAAGCTTGCAAACATAATCAACAACAACACTCAAGTGAGAGTGATGAAGATACCATGAGTCTGCTGTCAAGAAAATTTAGCAAGTTCTTGAAGAAGAAAAGCCAAGCTTCAAAAAGGTATAACTCTAAAAAGCCTAATGATTTTAATCTTAACAAGTACACTTGCTATGGCTATGGTGAACAGGGTCATATCAAAGCTGAGTGCCCTAATAATGAAAGCAAGGGCAAAGTAGATTTCAAAAGTGAAAGAAATGGAAAAGCCAAGAAGGCATATGTTGCATGGGATGATAATGAGGTATCCTCCTCTAGCTCTTTAGATGATGAAGAAGCAAGCCTGTGCCTGACAGCATTTGTATCCAGCAGCATGAGTTCATCTTCTTCAACCAAAGGTAACAATTATTATCCATTACTTCAAGCTTTCAATGAAACTCATGAAGAAGCTAACCGATTAGCTCTTTCTCACAACCGATTGAAAGGTTTAAACAACTGGCTTGAAAATAGAGTCAAGTCATTGGAAGAAGAGTTGGAAAAAACAAAGGATGTTTTTGAAAACCTTGATTTGATTTACAAAACCTCAACTTGCAATTGTGACTCAAAGTTTTGTGAAAATTGTGACCTAGATTGGGAGATGAAAGTAGAGCAACTCTTTGCTTGCCATAGGGTGAGTGAAGAGAGGAAGGTACCCTTAACAACCCTTAGTTTCCAAAGCAATGCCATGTATTGGTGGACCTCTCTAGAGAGAGATAGACGTCTTCATAGGGAGCCTCCCATAGAGTATTGGAATGACCTTAGGGGAGCCCTAAGACGTCGCCACATACCTTTCTACTACCATAGGGAGCTAATGGACAAGCTCGAAAGGCTCCAACAAAAGAACATGAGTGTGGAAGAGTATAGGCAAAAAATGGAGCTATACATAATGAGAGCCTCTATTAGAGAGGAAGAGGTCACCACCATATCTAGGTTTCTAAGTGGGCTCAACCTTGAGATAAGGGATAGAGTAGAACTTCTTCCCTACCAAGACTTGAATGACTTGGTTCAACTTTGCATTAAAGTTGAACAACAAAATTTGCGCAAAACTTCAAGTCAAAAGGTGGGATCCTACTCTAACTCCTATCCCAAGAGAGAATATAGAAGGGAGGGTAGTACATCTATAGAAAAACCAAAGGAAACTACCAAGCCCTTAGAAAAAGATACCTCCACCCCACCCATCCGAAGTAGGGACATCAAGTGTTTTAAGTGTTTTGGAAGAGGGCATGTGCAAGCACAATGTCCAAACCAAAGGACCTTGTTTTTAAGAGGTAAGGATGAGTACACTAGTGGTGAGGATGAGCCTAGTGTAGAAGGAGAGTAAGGGGGAGAGGATGAGAGGGTAAGCCCATTAGAGGGAGAATTGCTAATGATTAGGAGAACCCTAAGCAATCATCCTAGTGCATCCATGGAAACATAAAGAGAGAACATCTTTCATACAAGATCTAATGTTTTAGAAAATATATGCTCTCTCATTGTGGATAGTGGATCAAGTTGCAATTGTTGTAGCTCTAGGATGGTTGAAAAGCTCAATCTACAAGTAGTTCCTCATCCTAAGCCATACAAGTTGCAATGGATCAATGAGAATGGGGAACTAAGTGTAGATAACCAAGTGGAAATCAAGTTCTCCATAGGTAACTACAAAGATAAAGTTTTATGTGATGTAGTGCCTATGGAAGCTTGCCATATCTTGTTAGGAAGACCATGGCAATTTGATAAGAAAACCTTGCATGATGGTCTAAGTAATGAGATTTCCTTCACCCATAGGCATAAAAAGTTTGTGCTTAGTCCTTTACCACATTCCCAAGTGGTGAAATACCAAATACAAATGAAAGAAAAGAGGGATGAGGAAAAAAAGAAGAAGAGAGAGCTAGAAAAAGAGAGTCCTTAGGGATAGAAAGGAGTGGGAGAAGAGTGTTCCTTCCCACAAGGTTGCTCAACAAGAAAAGCCTTTGAAAAACATTTTGGAAAATTTGCTTCTTATTGAACAACCAAGCATTATCTTTTGTAAGGGAACACTTGCATGCACTGCCACAAGTAGTGAACCCATGAGTCTACCTCCTCAAGTGGAAAATCTTTTGAGTGAATTTGATGATGTATTCTCTAATGAAGGACCCAATGGACTCCCTCCCATTAGAGGTATAGAACATCAAATTGACCTAATTCCGGGGGCAAGCCTACCAAATAGGCCTGCTTATAGAACCAACCCCGAGGAAACTAAGGAGATAGAGTCACAAGTTCAAGACTTGTTGGAGAAGGTTTGGGTTCAAAAGAGCCTATGATGGAAGAGGGCCAAGCACAACCTTCCATAAAAGGCAAGAGCCAAGTCAAGAGCGTCTAAGACCAAGCTAGGAGCGTCTAAGACAAGCTAGGAGCGTCTAGGACGAGAAGGCCAAGCTAGAAGCGTCTAGGACAAGAAGACTTGGATCAAAGCTATGAATGGGAGAGTGGCATACTAGCACATATTCCGTGAAGGCCCATCAAATGTAGTTTAGCTTTAATTGGGGTGTAAATAGCATAGCCATGTGGACAAATGTTTATTTTTCTGCACATTAGAATTAAGGAGAAGTTAACCTTCCCACTATTCTAGAAAGCCCATGGAGGGGGTGAACTTACAAACTAGACACACCCCTCCCCATGTGCTCACACTTTCCATGTGGCCCATGTGCTTCACATTTACATTTCATTTGGCTAGCATTAGGGTTGCATTATGGTCCTCCTTAGCCTATAAAAGGAGGAGCCTACACCTTGTATTTTCAAGATTAAATAGAGTATTGTTATGCTGCCAAATTGTGCCATACACTACTCCTTGCCTAACACTTAGGTTTTAGTCTTCAATTCATCACTACCAAAGGGGCTGGCCAAACCTCCCCATTTCCTCACTCTTCATGCACCTTCAAGGCACCCATGCTTCCTAGGAAGGCCTTGCTCACCTCCTCCATAAGCTTCCGCATCCATCATCACCAAGGAACTCCAAAATCCAAAGAAGAGCTCATAGGAATGCTATCATTTGGTATCTAGAGCTATGGTTCTTCAAAGATGAGTATCTCTTTTCATTTTCTTTTTGAGTTCTTCTTTTCTCCAAGTTGTTCATCTTTATTCCAAGTTGTCTTGCTGTTTTTTGTGTTTTAATATGATTTGAATGCTTGTTTATTCATTTCATTTGGTAGGTTTGTTCAAACTTGTGCTTGAACATCTATTTTCAATTTTGTGTAGGATTCTTGATATATTTGTGTTGCTGTTTTTATTTTTAGTTATTTGAGTCTTGCTTGAAATTTCATTTGGGTCATATGATGTTCTTGTGTCTTTTCATTTTATGAATCCATAAGTTTTGTCTAAGTCATGTGTTTCCATATTTGTCATCAAATCCTAGTAGTACTCTTTTTGATTTATTTGTTTCTTGTTTTTGGTCTGAATGTTTGATCTGAAATTTGTTTTGTGTTGATCCTTTGGTGCATTTTTAATTTTAGTTTGAGTTCTTATTTGTGTGTTAGATCCACACAAATTCCATCATATTAACTCCATTGTGTTTTTAAGGTATATCTTTCTGTTTTTCATTCCAGTTTTCAGAACCCCTTGTTTTTCACTTTTCTGTGCTGACTGTTTTGATTTATGAAAATCACATACATCATCAAAAATTTCTGAGCCTCTGGATTTCACAAATTTGAGGTGTTAGCAAAAGGACAAAAAAAGAACCATCTGAAAAGAAGAAATAGAAAAAAAAAGATAAATATTACAAAAAAAGTGTGCAATCCTGACGTTCCAGCTGGCAGCTCTGAGCACTGATTTTATAAAATTTACCAAAATTAATTGGTACATGCGTTTGGAGTGAAACCAAAGCCAAAAGTTTGTTAAGATCTTGTTCTGATTGTGTCTCAATTTTCAGAAGCAAATACAAAAGGTTCAGCTCAGAATAAATCTTTTAAAGATACGCTTTCTGGACCACAACAATATGTGCCTGTGGTGCTGTTTTTTGGTTTTTAAATCAAATCTAGTGCTATTCCTAGGTTCCTTTTTGTGTGCCATCCATTATTTGAGTACCTTTTATTTGCTTGTCTAATTTCATTTGAACTCTTTCTAGTTGTGTCACATTTAAATTCCATTTGTGTGGTACTGTTTTTCAAATTAATTTGTTTCTTGCTTTCTTTCTTTGGCCTCTAAGCTTGTTGGTGGATTAAATATCAATTGGTACTTGTTGAGTGAGAATTTGACTTGAGGGGAGTCTAGCTTGCTTAATAGGTGCTGGATTGAAGATTTTATTGACCTAATTCCAAGAGGAACAAAGGCAAAGGGCAGCAACAAACACCATACTACAAATACACCACACACTTTGGAAGGCCCAACAAGTAGAAAAGCAACAAAAGGGGTGCAACTAGAAGAACAACAAAAGGGGTGCAAATAGTAAAAGCAACAAAGGGAGTGTCATTTAATTTCTTTGCAATCTTGCTTGTGTTAATTACTTGTTAATTACGTTATTAGACGGTGAGTGTGTCTTCAAGGGCTCCAAGTGTCCAAGAAGCCTCACCTAGGGCCGACTAGTGTAGACCTTACTTGTTTTAGCATGTGTTAATTGTTTTAATTGCTTTCCTTGCTTAATTAGTTACGTTTGGTAATTGTTTTGTTTTGTTTAAGTTCGTTAATTCTTTTGCTTGGTTAATTAGCTAGTTTGCATTGTTTTCTTGCATCAAAATTTGATTTCTTCAACCTAATTGTGTTTTAAGTGGTTTACTAAGAGAAAGCTTTGTGTGAAGACATTGAGGGATAGTCTTTGGCTAAGGCAAGGCTTGGTATTTAAGTAGTCCATTGTGACTCACCTCCCTTACCTGGAAGACTACCTTCTTTGACTTCCCTAAATTTTCTCAAGGTAAAATATTTCTATACACAAAGGTCTAGTCATGTCTTCTCATTCCTTTAAATCTCTTAAAAGTGAGGTGAAATCCTTGAAATCTCTTTTGGAACAACTTTCCAAGAATATTCAATCAATTTCATCTAAACAATTGGAGAATGAGGCCAAAACTAATGAATTGACTAAATCAAAGGATGAGAAGTCTCACATTTCAAAAAAATTACCTTCTCATGCATCTATCTCTAAAAAGCATGATTCTTTTGGGGAGGGAAGACATAGAAGAGATAGAAAAGAACAAGAAAGCCCAAGAGAGGTTAGGGTAGACCTACCCCATTCCCATGGAAAAGAAAATATAGAAACTTGCCTAGATTGGGAAATGAGGGTAGAAAAATTGTTTGCTTCCCATAAAGAAAGAAAGGAAAGAAAGATACAAAAGAAAAGAGAGGAAGCCGAAAGGGAAGCTAAAGAAAAAGAAAAAGAAAAGCATGAGAAGACCCTTGAGAAACAAAAGGCGTGAGAGAATAGTGTTCCTTCTCACAAGGTCATTCAACAAGACAAAAGATTTAAAAATACCTTTGAAAATATGCGTCTTGTTGAACAACCTAGCCTTTCCTTTTGTAAAGGAACACTTGCAAGCATAGTAACAAAAAAAGAGTCTTTAAAAGAAGCTTGCATAGATAAAGATAAAGTGGATTATTTCTCGTATGTGCTAGGATATCACCAAGTGAATGTCAAGTTATTTACAAGCATCTACAAAAACAAATTTTTATGTGAAGTAGTGCCTAAAGAAACTTGTCATGTCCTATTGAGACAACCATTGCCAAGTGTGCAACTTCTCATAAACAATGGTTGTAACAACGAGACTATCTTTACACATAAGAGAAAAATTCTTCATGAAGGAGAACTCATGGACCAAATTAGAGTTGATAAAACTCAAGAGCTTTTAAAAGGAAAACTTTTGTCACCCATGAGAAAAGACGTTCAAAGACATTACCCTAGATACATTTCTTGTTTTAAAAATACACCTAAGGTGATGTCTCATGAACTCTATACTCCTTTACCTTTTGCAAATGATCCTTGGGAAGACATAAACCTCAATTTTATCTTAGAGCTTCCTAGGACAACAAAAGGTTTTGATTCCATTTTTATGGATATGGATAATCTCTTCTATATAGAAGTGACAAGTCTTCATGGTTTATCTTCAAGCATAGTATTGGATAGAGCTCCAAAATTTGAAAACCATCATTTGAGGAATCTTTTAGAAAAACTTGAAATTAAGTTGTACTCTTCAAATTTTTATCCTCAAAAGAATGGTCAAAATAAAATTGAAAACATAGCTCTTTTTACTATGCCTAGAGAAATCATGAAAGACAATCACAATTCTTGGGATGAGTATCCTTTTGAGCATGCATACAATGGAGTAGTCCACAAGACTACTAATATTTCTACATTTGAAATTGCATGTGGACTTAATCCTCTTTCGCTTTTTAAGTTGTTACCCTTTCCTAAAGGTATTGTGCCTAAGGAAAAGGTAATCAATATTGAAAATTTTCAAATACATAAGAGGATTAGAGAACACATACAACCATCAAAAGAGAAATATTGTACAAAGTTGCCAAAAACAAAAGAAAAACAAAAATGGAAACTTCATACAATTAAGTTCTCTCCAATTGCTCACACTAACACCTTTACTTTGTTTGATGATTTCCATAGGTGGACGTTTGATCCGGGAGGACAAGCCTTGCCGAAACAATAGGCTGCTATCCGAGATCAAATCTGTAGATCTGAGGATAGATCTTCTCAAAGGAGGAGGAGATGATGGACACCATCCAGCCCCATCCATCCCCCTAGTTGAAGACAAAGCAAGGGATTTGAGGACAAATCCTTTTTCAAGAGGGAGGGGATGATGGAAGAGGGCCAAGCACAACCTTCCATGAAAGGCAAGAGCCAAGTCAAGAGCGTCTAAGACCAAGCTAGGAGCGTCTAGGACGAGAAGGCCAAGCTAGAAGCTTCTAGGACAAGAAGACTTGGATCAAAGCTATGAATGGGAGAGTGGCATACTAGCACATATTCCGTGAAGGCCCATCAAATGTAGTTTAGCTTTAATTGGGGTGTAAATAGCATAGCCATGTGGACAAATGTTTATTTTTCTGCACATTAGAATTAAGGAGAAGTTAACCTTCCCACTATTCTAGAAAGCCCATGGAGGGGGTGAACTTACAAACTAGACACACCCCTCCCCATGTGCTCACACTTTCCATGTGGCCCATGTGCTTCACATTTACATTTCATTTGGCTAGCATTAGGGTTGCATTATGGTCCTCCTTAGCCTATAAAAAGAGGAGCCTACACCTTGTATTTTCAAGATTAAATAGAGTATTGTTATGCTGCCCAAATTGTGCCATACACTACTCCTTGCCTAACACTTAGGTTTTAGTCTTCAATTCATCACTACCAAAGGGGCTGGCCAAACCTCCCCATTTCCTCACTCTTCATGCACCTTCAAGGCACCCATGCTTCCTAGGAAGGCCTTGCTCACCTCCTCCATAAGCTTCCGCATCCATCATCACCAAGGAACTCCAAAATCCAAAGAAGAGCTCATAGGAATGCTATCAGCCTAAGCCCATGTGCTGTACCTGTCTTGTTGGTGCCAAAAAAAGATGGAAAATGGCGTATGTGTTGTGATTGTAGAGCAATCAACAACATCACCATCAGGTATAGGCATCCAATCCCAAGGCTTGATGACAAGCTTCATGAATTACATGGGTCAACCATATTTTCCAAAATTGACCTTAAAAGTGGGTATCACCAAATTCGAATCAAAGAGGGTGATGAGTGGAAAACCGCTTTTAAGACCAAGTTTGGATTATATGAGTGGTTGGTGATGCCATTTGGCCTCACTAATGCCCCTAGTACATTCATGAGGCTCATGAATCATACCTTGAGGGATTGTATGGGCAAATAGGTAGTAGTTTAGTTTGATGATATCCTAGTGTATAGCAAAACCCTAGAAGACCATCTAAGTCACCTTAGGGAAGTTCTTCTAGTGCTTAGGAAAAATAGTTTGTTTGCCAATAGGGATAAGTGTACCTTTTGTGTAGATAGCATAGTTTTCTTAGGGTTCATAGTTAACTAAAGGGGGGTGCATGTTGACCCCGAGAAAATCCAAGCCATCAAAGAGTGGCCCACTCCTCAAAATGTAAGTCAAGTAAGAAGTTTTCATGGGTTAGCTAGCTTCTATAGAAGGTTTGTACCCAATTTTTTCAAGCTTAGCTTCCCCTCTCAATGAACTTGTTAAAAAAGATGTTGCATTTTGTTGGAGTGAAAAGCATGAGCAAGCCTTTCAAAGGTTAAAAGCTCAACTCACCCATGCACCCATTCTAGCTCTTCCAAATTTTTCTAAAACTTTTGAGATAGAATGTGATGCATCCGGCATGGGGATAGGTGCGGTATTGTTACAAGGTGGTCATCCCATTGCATATTTTAGTGAAAAGCTTCATGGTTCCACCCTTAACTACCCCACTTATGACAAAGAGCTCTATGCACTTGTGAGGGCCTTAATGATGGAAGAGGGCCAAGCACAACCTTCCATGAAAGGTAAGAGCCAAGTCAAGAGCATCTAAGACCAAGCTAGGAGCGTCTAAGACAAGCTAGGAGCGTCTAGGACGAGAAGGCCAAGCTAGAAGCGTCTAGGACAAGAAGACTTGGATCAAAGCTATGAATGGGAGAGTGGCATACTAGCACATATTCTGTGAAGGCCCATCAAATGTAGTTTAGCTTTAATTGGGGTGTAAATAGCATAGCCATGTGGACAAATGTTTATTTTTCTGCACATTAGAATTAAGGAGAAGTTAACCTTCCCACTATTCTAGAAAGCCCATGGAGGGGGTGAACTTACAAACTAGACACACCCCTCCCCATGTGCTCACACTTTCCATGTGGCCCATGTGCTTCACATTTAGATTTCATTTGGCTAGCATTAGGGTTGCATTATGGTCCTCCTTAGCCTATAAAAGGAGGAGCCTACACCTTGTATTTTAAAGATTAAATAGAGTATTGTTATGCTGCCCAAATTGTGCCATACACTACTCCTTGCCTAACACTTAGGTTTTAGTCTTCAATTCATCACTACCAAAGGGGCTGGCCAAACCTCCCCATTTCCTCACTCTTCATGCACCTTCAAGGCACCCATGCTTCCTAGGAAGGCCTTGCTCACCTCCTCCATAAGCTTCCGCATCCATCATCACCAAGGAACTCCAAAATCCAAAGAAGAGCTCATAGGAATGCTATCACTTAAAGACTTGGGAACATTATCTTATTTCCAAAGAATTTGTTATCCATGGTGATCATGAGTCCCTAAAGTACTTAAAAGGCCAACACAAGCTCAACAAAAGACATGCTAAGTCAATGAAGTTTCTTGAGCAATTCCCTTATGTAATCAAATACAAGAAAGGAAGAACAAACATAGTGGCCGATGCACTCTCAAGGAGGCATTTGCTCTTTTCAAAATTAGGTGCCCAAATTCTTGGATTTGATGACATAAAAGAGCTTTATCAAGAAGGTCAAGAATTTTCATCCATCTATGCTAAGTGTAGACATAGAGCACAAGGAGGTTACTATGTGGCCGAGGGATATCATTTTAAGGAAGGAAAACTTTGTATTCCCCAAGGTACACATAGGAAGCTCCTTGTAAAGGAATCACATGTAGGGAGTCTCATGGGCGACTTTGGAGTTGATAAGACTCTAGATCTTTTAAAAGAAAAATTTTATTTGCCACACATGAGAAAGGATGTCCAAAGACATTGCTTTAGATGCATATCATGTTTAAAAGCAAAGTCTTAGAGCAATGCCTCATGGACTCTACACCCCCTTGCCGATTGCAAATACTCCTTGGGAAGACATTAGCATGGACTTCATTTTAGGACTCCCTAGGACTGCAAGATGTAAGGACCTAGAAACTTTAATTGGAATAAAAGTGTTATATTTAAATAATTTCAGAAGATGTTATTATTTAAAATACAAAGAGCTGGTAATAGAAGTTTCGTAGTAGTCGGACCTCGGACATCGCCCAAGGTCTGGGGTCAGCTGGTAGAGGTCGGTCGGCTGACCATTGTATTAACCAAGTAGTCAGGTGCGATGACTTTATCGTGAGGTAATCATGTGGAGGTGATACCTTGGACGTAACATTGTGGGATGAAGAACCTTCAGCAAGGCGTGGCGACGTGTCATCAGTCATCGCCAGGGCGCGAGACATACGGACATCGCCAGCGCGCGAGAGGCATGCGGACATCGCCAAGGCGCGAGGCATGCGGGCATCGCCGGGGTGCGAGAGGCACACGGACATCGCCATGGCGCGAGGCATTCGGGCATCGCCAGGGCGCGAGAGACATGCGGGCATCGCCAGGGCGCGAGACATGCGGACATCGCCAGCGTGCGAGAGGCATGCAGACATCGCCAGTGCGCGAGGCATGCGGGCATCGCCGGGGCGCGAGAGGCACACGGACATCGCCATGGCGCGAGGCATGCGGGCATCGCCAGGGCGCGAGAGACATGCGGGCATCGCCAGGGCGCGAGACAGGCGGGCATCGCCAGGGCGCGAGACATGCGGACATCGCCAGGGCGAGAGACATGCGGGCGTCGCCAGGGAGAGACATCGGTCGTCTTCCAGAGAGAGACATCGGTCGTCTTCCAGAGAGAGACATCGGTCGTTCGCCAGGATGAGTCATCGGTGGAAGGTTATCGCGCGATGTCGTGTTTCACACAGATAAGGTGGGACCCAGGCTCCCAGCATGAAACGTCCTGCACGCGCGACACGTAGACAAAAAGGGTGTTTCAGAAGAGTGACATCAGAGAGTTGGCATGTGCAGAGACACACGTGGCCGTACTGTTCAAGGAAGCGTGCACGCAAGCCTTCCTGCAGAGTGGGTGGTGGCAACGGCATTTGTGGACAAGTTGGTTTAGATTCAAAAACCCACTTCTGAGAGGGAGAACGTTGCTGTGGTTCAAGAGTGACAGAGTGAGTCTACCTTCATCCTTCTCTTTTCTCTCCTTCGCGCTGCATTTCAGACATCCCCAAGCACCAGTACGACGAGCGACGACTGCACTTGGATACCTGGGGAGTTCTCTGTGAGTTTTTCGTCAGGACGCTAGAACAGAGTTAGGACATCTTTAAGCTTCGGTGGGTGTTGGAGCTCTTGGTGTTTTGGCGCAAGTTCAGGTAAGGGAAGCTAGCCTTATTTCTAACGAAAACCATACGTTAGATGATTTTGATGATGGGGCGACGAGGTCGCCGGTTTTCAACTGTTATTGCATAATCCCCTGTTTTTGGATGAGATCGTCGGTTTTGGTGTTGTTTTCGAACTCCCCTGTTTTAGTGTCGTTTGAAACTGTTTGAGATTTAAATGTGAAATGCATGTGATATTCGAAAATCTGAACCGTGGAATGATTGTTGCTGTGATTGAAATCGTTCATTTAAGTGTTGTATGGTGCATTGGGTGAATTGATGTTAATTAGCTTTCCTGTGTGGACTTCATTAGCTGTCCTGTGTGGACTTTGTAACATCCCACCAAATCCTTTTCATAAATATAGAATGAAATAAAGGTAAAACAATAATATTGATGTGAACATATGTATATATATAAAATGAAGTTGCCCCTCATAGGGAGTTTAATACATAACCGGTCAATTTTCCAAAAACCTAAACAAAATACAGCAAAATAGAATGAAACCGGCGGTCTCCCAACATAAAACAGGCGATCTGCTATCAGCACAGAAAAGGCGATCTCCTTCCGGCGACCACTCACTGAGGAGCTCTACTCCCTGGAAGATCATCTGCTCCCGTGTAAAGTACACGATCATCACAGTTTTAAGAGAAAACAGCCACAGAACAATACAAAGGGTAAGCTAGATATTTTTAAAACTTTAAATTATAAACTGGACAACCAACGTAGATCAACCATTTTAAACATTCACAAGAGTCCATCACTTTCTCATTCATATCACATAACCATCAAGTGTCTATCAAAATTCTCAATATTTCACATTTCTCACGTCAGACTTCCACTGACTCATCACACATAGACACTTGACACTACTTCCGGAAGACACGTGCATTGACTAGACTCAGAGATCTGCACCTGTCATACTACATCACCCACACAGGGTCGCTGTGAAACTCACACAGTCATGCGCATAAATGAATCTCAATCTCATCACTCTCCTAGTATGACAGGGTTAATCCATGTAACAGGCCAAGCTCGTTCTTTTTCACACGACTCACCCATTCATGAACCTCCTTCGACTCTCAACGCCTGAATAACTTCCTCTATATGGTTCCATTATATCAGGAGAGTCAGGATATCTCATTATAGAAATCACCGATCAATGCACATCCTACACAATCTTACACGGTATTTTCTTTCCTGAAAATACTATGCCTTGATCCCACATTCACAACATTCAACACATCATATGACACTTAAATGAACGATTCCAATCACAGCAGCAATCATTCAGAGGTCCAGATTTTCGAATATTGCATGCATTTCACATTTCAATCTCAAACAGTTTCAAACAACACTAAAAACAGGGGAGTTCGAAATCAATATTTAAAACCGGCGATCACCAACCGGCGATCACATCCAAAACAGGGGATTTCGAAACACAAGGGAAAAACTGGCGACCACATCGCCCCAACATAAAAAACAGAGGATTATGCAATAACAGTTGAAAACCGGCGACCACGTCGCCCCATCATCAAAATCATCTAACTTAAGGTTTTCGTTGGAAATAAGGCTAGCTTCCCTTACCTGGACTTGCGCAAAACACCAGGAGTTCCAAAACCCGTCGAAGCTTAAAGATGCCTTAGCTCTGTTTTAGCGTCTGGTTTGGAGAACTTGCAGAGAACCTCCCAGGTGCTCTAAGGGCAGTCGTCGTTCGTCGTACTGGTGCTTGAGGATGCCTGAATCGCACTGTGAAGGAGAGAAAATAGAAGAATGGAGGTAAACTCACTCTTGAACCACTGCAACGTTCTTTTTCCCTCAGAAGTGGGTTTTTTTTTTTTTAAAACTAGACCAACTTGTTCCACAATTTCCGCTGCCACCGCCCACTCTGCAGGACAACTTGTTCCACAATTTCCGCTGCCACCGCCCACTCTGCAGGAAAAGCTTGCCTGCACCCTTCCTTGAGCAGTGTGGCCACGTGGGTTTTGGGTCACTTTCCGTACCAATTCCCTGGAGCCACTGTTCTGAAGTACGCTCCTTGACTACGTGTCGCGCATGCAAGACGCTCATGCTGGGGGCCTGGGCCCCACTTCATCTGCGTGAAATACGACATCGTGCGTTAACCTTCCACCGATGACTCAACCTGGAAGACGACCGATCTCTCTCTCTGGGAGACGACCGATGTCTCTCTCTGGGCGACGACCGATGTCTCTCTCTGGGAGACGACCGATGTCTCTCTCTGGGAGACGACCGATGTCTATCCCTGGCGACGCCCGCATGTCTCTCGCGCCCTGGCGATGCCCGCATGCCTCGCGCCCTGACGATGCCCGCATGCCTCTCGCGCCCCGGCGATGCCCGCATGCCTCTCGCGCCCCGGCGATGCCCGCATGCCTCTGGCGCCCTGGCGATGCCCGCATGCCCCTGGCGATGCCCGCATGCCTCTGGCGCCCTGGCGATGTCCGCATACCTCGCGCCCTGGCGATGTCCGCATACCTCGCGCCCTGGCGATGTCTGCATACCTCGCGCCCTGGCGACGTCCCTCGCGCCCTGGCGACGTCCGCATGGGTAGTCTAGGCGACAGGCGATTATGTACTAACCAGGCGATCTCATAGTCTTCTAAGCTACACTTTCCTCCCTTTTATTTTAAATAAAACATACTTAAAATTCATTTAAAATATATTCCTTTTATTCCAATTTAATTTTTCAGGTCCTTACAGACTTCATTAGCTGTCCTGTGTGGACTTCATTAGCTGTCCTGTGTGGACTTCACTAGCTGTCCTGTGTGGACTTCACTAGCTGTCCTGTGTGGACTTCACTAGCTGTCCTGTGTGGACTTCACTAGCTGTCCTATATGGACTTCACTAGCTATCCTGTGTGGACTTTACAGTGGTGTGGTATGTGTCTATGTGTGGTGAGTCCGTGGAAGTCGGACGTGAGAAAGAGAAATATTGAGATTTGATAGGCATTTGATGTTTTATGTGAAACAAATAACTCTTGATGAAATTGTGAAGTGTGTGAAAAGAATGGGAAATTGATGGATTTTACGTGGGTGTCTTAAATTTGTTTTATCTTGATTTTAAAGTTTCATATCTAAATTCTCTTTAAAATATCTAGCTTACCCTGCATTTTTGTTCTGTGGCTGTTTTTCTTAAAACTGTGATGATCGTGTATTTTACACGGGAGCAGATGATGTTGCAGGTAGTCGAGCTCCTCAGTGAGCAGTTGGAGGAAGAGATCGCCTGTTTTCTTTTTATGCTGTATTTTGGTTTTATTTTGAAACAGTTGATGGAATGTATTAAAACCCCTATAAGAGGGACGTTTCTTTTTGAGATACAATGTATGGGATGATGTACTTTCAATATATATACATATGTTGATTTTATAAATAAATGTCTACGCTTATTTTATTATATAAATATGAAAAGAATTTGGCGGGATGTTACATTAATGGTATCAGAGTAGTTCGTCCTTAGGATGACCTGAGGGCTGTGGATCCATTGTGTTTCTTCTGCTCATAAAATTTATTTGAGTTTTAAATAAAAACTATAGTGAAAGGTTTTCAAACGTTTTTGTATTGAAATTTTGTGTGTGCTTTAGTGAATATATGCCCTAACTGAAAATTTTAGTATTAAGAATGAAAGGATCTTGATAAAGTAGTGAGGGTGCACACTCATAACTGGATCAAGATGATTCTCAATCTTAGTCCTGAAAGTTTGATGTTTAGCATATATTGGATTCTGGTGTGAATTATTTCACTTTGTTGAGTGTCTTTGTAATTGATTGAAAGTGGTTGTTTGGACTGATGGTTTTTGTAAGGACCTGTAAAATTAAATTGGAATAAAAGGGTATATTTTAAATGAATTCTAAGTATGTTTTTATTTAAAATAAAAAGGAAGGAAAGTGTAGCTTAGAAGACTACAAGAGTTCCTTGTTAACACATAATCGCCGGTCGCCTAGACTACACGTGATCGCCAGGGCGCGAGGCATGCGGGGTTAGTCATCGCGCGGAATGTCATCGGTGGATAGTCTTCGCGCGAGAGGACATCGGGGGGTTAGTCTTCGCGCGAGAGGACATCGGGGGGTTTGTCTTCGCGCGAGAGGACATCGGTGGATAGTCTTCGCGCCAGTGGTCATCGGTGAAAGGTTATCGCGCAATGTCGAGTTTCACACAGATAAAGTGGGACCCAGACTCCCAGCATGAAACGTCCTGCACGCGCGCCACGTAGACAAAAGGGGTGGTTCAGAATAGTGACCTCAGAGTGTTAGCCTGCGCAGAGGCACGCGTAGTTGTACTGTTCAGGGAAGCGTACACGCAAACTCCCCTGCAGAGTGGGTGGTGGCAGCGGCTTTTGTGGGCAAGTTGGTTTAAGATTCAAAAACCCACTTCTGAGAAAAAGAAACGTTGCAGTGGTTCAAGAGCAAAAGAGTGAGTTTACCTCCATTCTTCTCCTTTTCTCTCCTTCGCGCTGCGATTCTGGCACCTTCACACAAGAGTACGACGAGCGGCAGCCACCATTAGAGCACCTGGGAAGTTCTCTGCAAGTCCTTCAAACCAGACGCAAAAACAGAGCCAAGGCGTTCTTTAGGCTTCGTTGGATTTCGGAGCTCCTGGTGGTTGCGCAAGTCCAGGTAAGGGAAGCTAGCCTTCATTTTCAATACAAGTCGTAGTTTAGCTATTTCGGAAGTGAGGGCGACGAGGTCGCCGGTTTCGTTTTCATCTTCGTGAATGCTCTGTTCTATGTGTTTTGAGCGACGTGGTCGCTGGTTTTTAAATACAAACTTCGAAATACCCTGTTTTTGAACCAGGTCGCCGGTTTGGGCGATGTTTGCGAACTCCCTGTTTTTGGTGTTACTTTGAACTGTTGAAGCTTAAAGGTGATCTTCGAAAATCTGAATCTTTGAAACGAATGTTGCTGTGACTTGAATCATTTATTTAAGTGGTATGATGTCTTGGGTGTTGTGAATGTGGGATCGAGGCATAGTATTTTCAGGAAAGAAAATACCGTGTAAGATCGTGTAGGATGTGCATTGATCGGTGATTCCTAAGGGGATATCCTGACTCTGCTGAGGTAATGGAATCACATAGAGGAAGTTACTCAGTTGGTGAGAGTCGAAGGAGGTTTATATGAATGGGTGACTCGTGTGAAAAAGAACGAGCTCGGCCTGTTCTATGGATTAACCCTGTCATACTGTGAGAATGATGAACTTGAGATCGAGATTTGTGTTGATGCGCATAGCTGGGAAACATTACAGCTGTTTAGTATGACAGGTGCAGATCTCTGAGTCTAATCAATGCATGAGTCTTCCGGAAGTAGTGTCAAGTGTCTTGTGTGCTGAGTCAGTGGTGGTCTGACATGTGAAATGAGGAACTTGAAATTGATAGACACTTGATGCAGTTTGTGAAATAGAATGACTCTTGAAAATATTGTGAAATGTGTGATTTCTGGGCGATCAAGTGAAGGGTATGAGAAACTTGATAGCGATACGTGAATATCTTGAAATTGTTTACCTTGATTTTAATTTAATTATCCTTATTTAAACTCTCCTTAAAATATCTAGCTTACCCTGCGTGTTCTGCTCGTTGGCTGTTTTTCTCTTAAAACTGTGATGATCGTGTATAACTTACACGGGAGCAGATGATCTTCCAGGAAGCAGAGCTCCCTAGTGAGTGGTCGCCGAGGAAGAGATCGCCGGTTTCTATCTCTTGGTGGTGATCGCCGGTTTTATGTCCTGCTAGCAGATCGCCTGTTTTGGGGCCTTCTGTTACCAGATCGCCGGTTCATGTATGGAGACCGCCGGTCTTGTTGTATTTGATTGAATTTCGTTAAATTTTGAAAACATTTGACTGGTTATGTATTAAACTCCCTAAGAGGAGCAACTTCATTACTTATATATATATTATCATGTACTCTTCAATATTATTTGTGTACCTTTATTTTCATTATACATGTATGTATGGTTTTATTTTGGCGGGATGTTACAGTTTTATACCAGTGGCTGTTTTGGTGTTATGCTTGCTGCTGTAAGTATCATGATCGGCTGATAAACTCAAAATTCTTGATGAATTTGAGATGCTGGCCTTTGTAAGACCTAGATGTGGTCTTCTAAATGAATTGATTCCTCATCAAGTTCATTTTATAGGAATATGATTAGAGAATAAGATGAGACAGCTTGTTTAAAAACTAACGACCCTCACCAACTGACACACTCGTACTACATCCAGCCCTTCAGTTAGGGCGGCTCGCTTAACAATTAGTAGCCCTTACCGAACAAACATGTAAAGCGCTGACACAATTAAGGAAGTTTTGCCTTAAAACAACAATTTTTACTGATGTCCTAAACTTATACCCTTTGTCTAAGGAAGCTTTTCCTCCATGAGGCAATCCCTTCCAAATGGTGCTCAATTCAATTTATTTGCTTAGATACGGTCAGAACATCAACAAAAATTACAAGACCACAAATTAGCATTTATCTTCAATCTGGCATCAGACATTCAACTCAACTAAAAGATCCATATTAACTTCTTTGAAGAAAAACATTCAATTTGTTAAGTCATATTAAAAGTATTCAACCACATTTCATTTAAGTTCATCATTCAACTTATTCGACATTCAATTTATTAAAGATTGACATTCGGCTTATTTGAATAATAACATTCAACTTAGTCAAGTTATATTAACTCAAGCATCAGGTCGGCGTTCCATCTTTTAAAGATCAATGTAGTTCATTTTCCTTATGATGATTCAAGCATCAACTCGGGAATCAATCTTTTAAAGCACCGCACCACTTGTTTTACTTATGTCAATCCAAATCTTAAATTGGCATTCAAGTCATTAAAATCTTTCCAAAAAACTCGAATGACATACGAGGAATCTTAGTCGACGTACATTCATTGAAATTATGCAAGTTTACAAAGTCATTCAGATAGATACTGAAAAGTCGTTTGGTCGGCAAGCAAAGAAGACAAACGATACACAAAGTGTAAAAGAAGGCATTAATTACTAAAAGCATAATAATTGTTCTAGGCCCACACCCAGGCCCGAGGGAATTTTCAAACTTATAGCAAAAACAAAAAATCAAATCTACAGAGAATCGAACAGCTTTTCTAGCGAGTGCTTGCCCTCTCCTTCCCGTTCTCCTTCACCCTTCTCTTTGCCCTCTCCATCTGCTGCCACCAACTGGCTATTGACAACGTCTTTGGAATCATCATATCGGTTGTTGTTAACTAGGATCCCATGTAAGAACACCGCTTGGCAAATCCCTTGATTAAAGCCCTCCTTGCCAACTCGAAGGAGGAACGACTGGTAGTGAGACATCTCATCCACCAAGGCTTCACGCTTGGCTAATTCCTCCTCTTAAGCCTTGATCGCATCAGTACGACCTTGCTCATTGTGATGGAAGAGGCCTAAGCTCAGGCCCAAGTTTAGGCTCAACAACTAGGTCCATGGTAAAGAGGATTCAAGAAGATTGGGACTCTACTACTAATGACAGAGAAACTTTTCTTTCCATGTTCAAAGATGCAAGGGCTAGGTCAGGATTCACCTCTAGCAATGCTTTAGTACCGAGTGATGGGTTGTGCTCCATGACCGATTGTTCTTCTTGAAGAGTTGAGGTGAAACTGGCGGAAGCATGGATGTCATGGATCAAGGATGGCTCATATAGAGCTATGGGTTCCTTGGAGGTGCATGAGAGGTATGGAGAGTGATTGGTTGGGCCAAATTAGTTGGAGAAAGGTGATAGTGAAGATCAAGGTGTCTAACCTAGAGAGACTAGACATGAGAGCAGAAGCATGCAAAATTTTGGCAACAATTTACTCATAAAATTGATCTTACAAAACATGAGCCAAAGTACCCTAATTTATGGGAGATGGTGCCTTAGAGAGCAAGGAGAAGGGTAGGATGGGGAAACACAAAGAGAGGGGCGGGGGTATTGACTAAGGTCAATGCCGCCCCCTTTGGCTAGGTTTCTAGAAGGTAGGGCAACCTTCCTTCCAAAAGGCTTAGGTACAAGCTAAAATGATAAATACACCCTCCTATTGTGCTAAATGGACCCTACTCTACTAAAATTAAAAATAAAGAAACTAGTTGATGCTTAGCTCTCATGGCTTGGGCTCTAATCCTTCTGATCCTCTAAGGAATCTTTGAACATATGAAGAAAAGTTTCTCTGCCATTAGTAGTAAAGTCTCAATCTTCTTGAATCCTCTTTGTCATGGACCTAGTTGTTGAGCCTGAACTTAGCCCTCATCTTACGCCTCTTCCATCATCCCCTCCCTTTTGAAGAGGATTTGTCCTCAAATCATATGCTTCTGCCTCTTCATCTTCACTACCTGCAAAAGGTGTTAGATCCATAACATTAAAGGTAGTATATACTCCATATTCCTCAGGCAGGACAATTTGATATGCATTATTATTGATTCTTTTGAGAACTTGGAAGGGACCATCACCTCAGGGACTAAGTTTAGACTCCATCTTATTAAGTGATCCGGTCGGTCATCGGTAGGAGATGACGTCAGCAGTAGATGACCACGTGGACCAGTCACAGGGTGACACGTGGCATGAGATGGCAGGCGAATCAGGGAGGAGACCGCTAAGAAGGGTGATCGGTGGTCAGTTACCAAGTGGCCACCACCCCCAGAGCGGTGCCTAGATAAGCGGCTGGAAGCACTGCACGGACGTTGGTGGGGAGTAAGGAGGCACCGCACGGACGTCGGGGGAAGGTCATGGGGCACCGCACAGTCATCGGTGGGTAGTAATGGGGCACCGCTCGGTCGTTAGTACATGCAGAGCTAGATCGGTCATCGGTGTTCTTGCCAACACGTGTTAAGCTGGGACCCAGGTTCCCAGCGAGAGCGTTACGCATGCACCTCGCATGATGCCCACCCAGACGACGTGCAGAGGACGTGTGGACAGAGGCTATGCAGGCAGGATAGCCTGGTGAGTGTACCTAGACCAGCCTTACCAGGCGATCTCCTTGTGTACTTAGACCAGCCTCATCAGGCGATCTCCTGGGAGCATGCGACTCGCTCAGAGAGAAGAAATGCGCTAAGTTACTCCGCAAGAGGATAACTTAGCCGCACAAAGACAAGTGCAGGAGCCCTTCAGGTGTGACACGTGTACGGTAGATGTCAGCTACATGCCTCCACGTGTCGCCATCTGAGAGAGAGGCGCGGCCCAGGTATAAAGATACTCCACCTCATGTAAGGTAAGGGGATTCGGACACACATTCTATTACACAAGTTTACACACACAGAGAGAAAGTGGATTTGAGCACACACGAGTCTCACAGAGAGATTCAGTGATAGTTTTTGGTGTTCCTATTACTTGACTTGAGCGTTGGAGTGCACACGGCCGCTAGAGGCGCCGTCTATGTTGTTTTGCAGGCATCGTCGGGAGTCCCGGAGGAGGTTCTTGGAGCGTTCTTGCAGAACACGCAGTTGCAGAGGGCTAGACGAAGGAGTGACGAGGCACATCCTCCACGTTCAAGTCTGCGGCAGGATCATTAAGGAATCTATCTTTTCTAAGGTGAAGCCAAACCCAATCTCCTTCCTAAAAAATCATCTCTCTCTTCCCCTTATTGCTATGTTTCATGCATTTATCTGTTTGTTGTTGTATTTTGTTCTTAATCCTCTCATGCATTTTCTTTACAAATTCATTCTATTACTCCTTCCTTATGCACAAAATCTTGTGGATTAGATAGAGGTAACAAATCCAAAGGAGTAATAGGATTGAACCCATACACAGCCTCAAATGAAGAAATGTTAGTAGTTTTATGAACTACTTTATTATATGCAAACTCAATATGAGGAAGGTACTCATCCCAAGATTTGTGTTTTCCTTTCATGATTGACCTAAGCATAGTGGAAAGAGACCTATTTACAACTCTTGTTTGTCCATCCGTTTCAGGATGACAAGAAGTTGAGAAATTCAACTTAGTTCCAAGCCTTTCCCATAGAGTTCTCCAAAAATGGCTTAAAAATTTAGGATCTCTATCCGAAACTATGGTCTTAGGTAAACCATGTAGTCTTACCACTTCTCTAAATAAGAGCTTAGAGATGTTACTAACATCATCCACTTTATGGTAGGGTATGAAATGAGCCATCTTGCTAAACCTATCCACTACCACAAAGATGGAATCAAAACCTCTGTGTCCTAGGAAGTCCTAATATGAAATCCATGCATATCTTCCAAAGGAGCACTTGTAAAAAAAGGTAAAGGAGTGTAGAGTCCATGAGGCCTTGTTTTGGACTTAGCTTTTAAACATGAAATACATCTATGATAATGCCGTTGGACATCTTTCCTTATGTGTGGCCAAAAGAATTTTCCTTTTAAAAACTCAAGACTTTTGTCAACTCCAAAATGGCCCATGAGTCATCCTTCATGTGATTCTTTTACAAGGAGTTTTCTATGTGTTCCTTGGGGTATGCAAAGTTTTTCTTCTTTAAATAAGTACCCCTCAGAAACATAAAAACCTCCTTGTGCTCTATGTTGGCACTTAGCAAACGTGGGTGCAAAATCTTGATCTTCTTTATAAAGTTCTTGTATGTTTCCAAATCCAAGAATTTGGGCTCCAAATTTAGAAAATAGGGCATGTCTCCTTGATAGAGCATCAGCAACAATGTTTGTACTACCCTTCTTGTATTTGATAACATATGGAAATTGCTCAAGAAATTTTATCCACTTTGCATGGTGCTACCCTTAACTACCCCACCTATGATAAAGAGCTCTATGCACTCGTGAGGACCCTGCAGACTTGGGAACACTATCTAGTCTCAACAGAATTTGTCATACATAGTGATCATGAGCTTTGAAATATTTGAAGGGTCAACACAATTTGAACAAAAGACATGCAAAGTGAATGGAATTTCTTGAGCAATTTCCATATGTTATCAAATACAAGAAGGGCAACATAAACATTGTGGTTGATGCTCTATCAAGGAGACATGCCCTCTTTTCTCAACTTGGAGCCCAAATTCTTGGATTTGAAAACATATAAGAACTTTATAAAGAAGATCAGGATTTTGCACACACGTTTGCTAAGTGCTAACATAGAGCACAAGGAGGTTTTTGTGTTTCTGAAGGGTACTAATTTAAGGAAGGAAAACTTTGCATACCCTAAGGAATACATAGAAAAATCCTTGTAAAAGAATCACATGAAGGAGGACTCATGGGTCATTTTGGAGTTGACAAAACTCTTGAGCTCTTAAAAGGAAAATTCTTTTGACCACACATGAGGAAAGATGTCCAAAGACATTGTCATAGATGTATTTCATGTTTAAAAGCTAAGTCTAAAACAATGTCTCATGGACTCTACACTCCTTTACCTTTTGCAAGTGCTCCTTGGGAAGATATAAGCATGGATTTCATCTTAGGACTTCCTAGGACACAAAGAGATTTTGATTCCATCTTTGTTGTAGTGGATAGGTTTAGCAAGATGGCTCATTTCATACCCTACCATAAAGTGGATGATGCTAGCAACATCTCTAAGCTCTTCTTTAGAGAAGTGGTAAGACTACATGGTTTACCTATGACCATAGTTTCGGATAAAGATCCTAAATTTGTAAGCCATTTTTGGAGAACTCTTTGGAAAAGACTCGGAACTAAGTTGAATTTCTCAACTTCTTGTCATCCTCAAACGGATGGACAAACGGAAGTTGTGAATAGGTCTCTTTCCACTATGCTTAGGTCAATCATGAAAGAAAACCACAAATCTTGGGATAAGTACCTTCCTCATATTGAGTTTGTATATAATAGAGTAGTTCGTAAAAATACTAACATTTCTTCATTTGAGACTGTGTATGGGTTCAATCCTCTTACTCCTTTGGATTTGTTCCCTCTACCTAATCCATAAGATTTTGTGCATAAGGAAGGAGTAACAAAGATTGAAATTGTAAAGAAAATGCATGAGAGAATTACGAACAAAATACAGCAACAAATAGAGAAATACATGAAACATAGCAATAAGGGGAAGCAAGAGATGATTTTTGAAGAGGGAGATTGGGTTTGGCTTCACCTTAGAAAAGATAGATTCCCTAATCAGAGGAAGTCTAAACTTAGTCCCCGGGGTGATGGTCCCTTCCAAGTTGTCAAAAGAATCAATAATAATGCATATCAAATTGACCTGCCTGAGGAATATGGACTACATACTATCTTCAATGTTATGGATCTAACACCTTTTGTAGGTAGTGAAGTTGAAGGGGCAGAAGTATGTGATTTGAAGACAAATCCTCTTCAAGAGGGAGGGGATAATGGAAGAGGTCCAAGCTTAGGCCCATGTTCAGGCCCAACAACTAGGTCCATGACAAAGAGGATTCAAGAAGATTGGGACTCTGCTACTGATGGCAGAGAAACTTTTCCTTACATGTTCAAAGATGCCAGGGTAGGTCAGGATTCACTTCTAGCCAATGCTTCAGCATGGAGCCTTCCCCAGAGGATCACAAGGAGTAGAGCATAGGCTTTGGAAACTGAGCATCATCTAGTATTTTTATTTATAATTTCAATATAATAGAATTCCTTTAGCATAATAGGGGGTGTGCTTATCATTTTAGGGTAAGATTTTGACCTATCTTTTAGAAGAATAGGTCTTAGGGTGCAACATTGACTTCATCAAAGCCCAAGGCTGCCCTTCTTTAGGGTTTCCCATCCTACCCTTGCTTCTTGTTCTCCAAGGCACTTGTATCTATATAATAGGGTGCTTAGCTCATGTTTTGTAAGATCAATTTTATGAGTAAAATGCAACCAAAATTTGCGAGCTTCTACTCCCTTGTCTAGTCTCTCTAGGTTAGACATCATGATCATCTCTTTCACCTTTCTCCAAGTGATATGGTCCAACCAATCACTCTCCCTACCTCTGATGCACCTCCAAGGAACCCATAGCTCTATATGGGCCATCCTTGATGCATCACATCCATTAGCTTCCACCCATTTCACTTCAACTCTTCAAAAAGAACAATTAGAAATGGAGTTCAAGCCATCACGTTAGCTTGCAACTCGACCTCAAGGGTAGCGTTTCAGGCCCAAACACTGTCAAGTTCAGTCTTAACCTGGCACGATTGTTCTTCCAGAAACCCCATGGCTTCCAAGGTCACCTTCAAGGAGTTGGAAAACTCATCCAACTTTGCCTTTAACTTAGTCACCACAACAGTTGAGTTCTTCTCCAGCTCGTTTCCAAGCATATGACCAAGGACAAGTGTTCTACTCATCATGTCTACCATGGCCAACACTGTCGTCAACCGGAGCGGCAGTAAGGATATTTTCCTCCTCGGAGGTGAAGGCGATTTGAACGCCCCAAGCGAGGTGTAAACGCTTATCCAGTAGCATAGAAGAGGACGACTCGGCCTCTAGTGCAGGTTGCGGACTGGTGTGGCGAGGTGAATGAGCGACTCTCCCCATTTTCTTTGGCTTCTTCGGTCGCTCGTCCCAACTAGAGTGGGGTACAAAATCAATTATATGAGGGTGGACAAAACACCTCCCCCCAATATTCTCAAGCAACCCCTTTTGTTGCTTCATCGCCTAGCAGCGGAGTTGTTTCAATAAGATGAAAGCATCGGGGTCAATTTGCACCATTACTCCTACAAATCAACAAAAATATTAAACACATGGTCAACAAAAGTGAAGAAAAACACTAACAACTTAAACGCTACATGCCAGCAAAGTCCACCCAACGGTGAAGTGATTGGTACACGGCCAGGATCCTCCGAGTAGGGGCTCTATTCAGAACCTAGTCAAATTCGTAAAATATTTCCTTGTCATAAGGGGTCATAGATGACCTCAGCCACGATTTGTAACGAGTGGGTGACCGAGTCCAATGAAAGGGGAACTTAGGCTTAGCCTCTGAATCGTAGAAATAGGGCTTGTCGTCCAGTTTGATAAAAACTTTGAAATACCTCTCTTTGAAATTTTTATAAGACGACGTATAAGGAGCAAAAAGAATGTTGCCTAGACATCTTTAAAGAGAAAGTCAACCCACGGGATGGACCGGTCAGGAATTATAGTAAAATAAGAAAGACTGTGGGGACGACCTTAACTGATAGAGAGAGGCCAAGCTCACCCCACCATGAAAGCCAAGGGCCAAGACTAGACCGTCTAGAACCACATGGAAAGCGTCTAGCACAAGACAAGGGGGAGCTACATGAGGAGCGTCTAGGACCTCTCACAAGGTCCTTGGCCAAGCACATTCACACCCAAATGAGTCAAGCCACGGATGGGAGGGAGAAGACCTTGTACATGCTACTTGGAGACCCATTAGGGGTAGCTTAGTAGATTAGTGTAGTGTAGAAAGCAAAACTTGCTCACTTAGGGGTGTGCTATCAAAAAGGTACCCTTAGCAATAGAAGGAGGGGTGTGCTAGCAAATAGGGGCCTTTAGCAAAAGAAGGAGGGATGCACTATCAAATGTTGCATTTTTTACCTATGTTCTAGAATATTAGGATGATGGTGTGGTTTGACTAAAGTCAATACCCTAGGCAGTCCCCACTTTTTGTATTTCCATCCCTACCCTTTAAGCTTGCTCACCAAGGCTCCTAAATCTATAAATAAGGAGGCCTACCTCATGTATTTTCAAGATTAATATGAGTAAAGTTATGCTGCCAAATTTGTGCCAAGCTTTGCTCTCTCCTAGTTTCTAGGAATTGATCTTCATCTCCTTCACCTTACCAAGGGTTGGCCGAACCTCCCTACTCCCATACACATCATGCACCTTCAAGATCACCATCACTCCTAGGAGGGGCTTGCTCATTTCAACCATTGCTTCCGCACCATCTTCAACATCCAAGGAGAGCTCAACATGTGAAGGCCATCATTTGGTATCATGAGCATGGGGTTCTTCAAAGATGAGTAGTTCTTGGTCCTTTTTAATTTTGAGTTCTTCTTTAATCCTTGTTGTTCATCTTTGTTTTCCATACTTGTCTTGCTGGTTTTTAATTTTTAATTTGAATTGGTGTGCTGTTTGGAAATTCCAATTGGTGCATCTTGTTCAATTGTTCTTGAGCAATCTTTGTGCAATTTTTGGTAGGATTCCATACACCTTTGTGTTGCTGTTTTTCTTTTAGGTTTTGAGTCTTTATTGCAATTTTTATTTTGGTTCATTTTATTCTCTTTGAGTCTTTAATTTTTGAATCTATATATGTTGTCTAAGTCATGTTTCTCCAAAATGTCATAAAATCATAAGTAGTACTTTGTTTGGCTTATTTGTTTCTTGATTTTGGTCTAAAAGTTTGATTTGAATCTGCTGGGTTTTTGAGCTTTTGGTGCCTTTTTAATTTTAGGTTGAGTTCATATTTGTGTTTTAGTTCTACACAAATTCTTTCATATCTTTTCCTTTGTGTCTTTTGGTATATCTTGCTGTTTTTCCATTCTACACAGAATCCCTTGTTTTGCATCAATCTGTGCTGGCTGTTTTTTGCTTAGAAAAATTGTTTTGTCACATAGAAAAATTTTGATTCTCTGGAATATGCAAGATTGAGGTGTTATTGAAAAGAAAAAAAAAGAATCAGGTCAAAAAAAGAAATAGAAAAAAAATGAAAAATATTTTAAAAGTAGTGTGCAAATCTGGGCGCTCCAGCTGGCATAACTGAACACTGATTTTGCAAAATTCATTAAAAAAAAATGGCTCATGCGTTTTGGGTGAAATCTGTCCCAGAATTTTGTTGAGATCTTGAAATATTTTCATATCAATTTTCAGAGGCAAATATTTAAAGGACAGCTCAGTATAAAGTTGGGAAAGTCACGTTTTCTCGCCGCAACAGATTTTCAGTGGTGCTGTTTTTTGTTTTTTTTAAATCTATTCTAGTGCTATTCTTAGCATTCACTTTGTGTGCCTAGCTTTCTTTGAGTACCTTTATTTGCTTGTTTTATATTTCTTTGGAACTCTTTCTAGTTGTCACAAATTTTAACTCCATTTGGTGGTACTGTTTTTCTAATTAATTTGTTTCTTGCTTTAATCCTTTGGCCTCTAAATTTGGTGCTGGAATTGTTTCTCAATTGGTGCCTATTTGAGTAGAAATTTAACTTGAGTGAGGTCTAGCTTGTGTGATAGGTGCTGGATTGGAGAATTACTTTCCTAATTCTAAGAGGAGCCAAAGCAAGGGCAGCAAACAAATATTACCCAAAAACACCACAAACACTTGGAGGGCCCAACAAAGAAAAGACAACCAAGGGAGTGCCAATAGCAAAACAAGGATCAACAAATGGGGTTTTCTTAATCTTCTTTGCAACTTAAGCTTGTTAATTACTTCTTTAATTACGTGATTAGACTGTGAGTGTGTCTTCAAGGGCTCCAAGTGTCCAAGAAGCCTCACCTAGGGCCGACTAGTGTAGACTTTAATTGGTTTAGCATGTGTTAATTGTTTTTAATTGTTTTCCTTGCTTAATTAATTACGTTTGCTAATTGTCTTGCCTTGTTTAAGTTTGTTAATTCTTTGCTTGGTTAATTAGCTAGTTTGCATTGTTTTCTTGCATAAAAAAGGATTTCTTCAACTTGATTGTGTTTTAAGTGGTTTACTAAGAGAAAGCTTTGTGTGAAGATATTGAGGGATAGTCTTTGGCTAAGGCAAGGCTTGGTATTTAAGTAGTCCAATGTGATCACCTCCCTTACCTGGAAGACTACCTTATTTGACTTCCCTAAATTTTCTCAAGGTAAAATACTTCTACACACAAAGCTTTAGTCATGTCTTCTTCTTCTCATTCTCCAAAGCCTATTGAAAATGAATTAAAATCTATGAAAACTCTTTTGGAAGAAGTTTCACAAGCCATGCAAATGATTTCTTTTAGACAATTGGAGAATGAGTCTAAAATTAATGAGTTGACTAAAGCCCAAGAAGAAAAGTCACAAAAATCAAAAAAATCTCAAACTCATGCATCTCATTCGCAAGTCCAAGAGTCTCTAGGGGAGGGAAGCCTTAGAATGTATGACTACTACCAACCACCCCCTAGAAGAAATAGGCAAAGGGAGCAAGAGGGCCCAAGGGAGGTTAGAGTAGACCTACCTCATTTCCATGGTAAGGAGAGTGTAGAAACCTACCTAGATTGGGAGATGAAAGTAGAGCAACTCTTTGCTTGCCATAGGGTGAGTGAAGAACGCAAGGTACCTCTAGCCACCCTTAGCTTCCAAGGGAACGCCATGTATTGGTGGACCTCTCTCGAAAGAGAAAGACGTCTTCATAGGGAACCTCCAATTGAATATTGGAACGACCTTAGGGGAGCCCTAAGACGTCGCCACATACCCTCATACTACCATAGGGAGTTGATGTACAAGCTCCAAAGACTCAGGCAAAACAATATGAGTGTTGAGGAGTATAGACAAAAAATGGAGCTCTACATGATGAGAGCCTCCATTAGAGAAGAGGAGCATATCACCATAGCTAGGTTCCTTAGTGGCCTCTCACTTGAGATAAGGGATAGAGTAGAACTCCTTCCATACCAAGACTTGAATGACTTAGTCCAACTTTGCATTAAAGTTGAGCAACAAAATTTATGCAAAACTTCAAGTCTAAAGGTTGGATCCTACTCTAACTCCTATCCCAAGAGAGAATATAGAAGGGAGGGTAGTACATCAAAAGAAAAACCTAGGGAAACTACCAAACCCTTAGCCAAAGATGCCTCCACCCCACTCATCCGAGCTAGGGACGTTAAGTGCTTTAAGTGCTATGGAAGAGGGCATGTGCAAGCACAATGCCCAAACCAAAGGACTTTGTTTTTGAAAGGTGTAGATAAGTACACTAGTAGCGAGGATGAGCCAAGTGAAAGAGAGGAAGGGGGAGAGGATGAGAGGGTAGATCCATTAGAGGGAGAATTGCTAATGATTAGGAGAACCCTCAACAATCATCCTAGTGCATCCATGGAGACACAAAGAGAGAACATCTTTCACACAAGATGTAAAGTTTTAGAAAATATATGTTCTCTCATTGTGGATAGTGGATCAAGCTGCAATTGTTGTAGCTCTAGAATGGTTGAAAAGCTCAATCTACAAGTAGTTCCTCATCCTAAGCCATACAAGTTGCAATGGATCAATGAGAATGGAGAACTAAGTGTAGATAAGCACTTGTTCTCAGCGAAGAGACTAAGTGGTCAATGGCAAGCTTATTCCTTCTTCTTTGAGCTTCCTCCCTTGCAACTTCTTCTCCTGTGTAATCTCTCTTTTCTGTGACATAACTTGTGTGTAAACTTCTTTGGTGTAAAGGCTTTCTGTTACTGACCTCAATTGGATGAAATCTATCTGCTTCAGCTGCTTGTTTTTCTCTTCATCCTTAACTCTCTCTGCATGCGACTAACTGTTAGCTAGCTTAGGCATTCGCGGGATTGCCCCTTCAGACTAGGTTTCTGACTCGATCACGATTGTCTGTTACTTTAGCATTGTCTTCAACAGCTCTTATGCATAACTTCATACTGGATGACTAATGATCCCACTCTCGGCTGATAAGCCCCAGAAGACCTCCTCCTTATCCTTTGGCGATGGGAGATTCTACCTGAGTCGACCTTGACCGACAAGCCAAGGAAAGCCCCCCTGGCGAGTTGGCCTCGTGCGCCACATTGATGCGGACAATACTACTCTTTCTCGCCCCAGCCTCGCTGTAAGAAGTCGAGGGAGAGGTCTTGTTCACTCGCCTCAACCTTGCTGTAAAAAGCAGAGGAAAAGGACTTGGTTCTCTCGCCTCATCCTCGCTGTAAGAAGCAGAGGGAAAGGACTTTCTCTGTTGCCTCAACCTTGCTGTAAAAAGCAGAGGAAAAGGACTTGGTTCTCTTGCCTCAACCTTGCTTTAAGAAGCAGAGGAAGAGGACTTTCTCTTCTAACCCATGCCTCGCTGTACAAAGTCGAGGGAGAGGACTTTCTCTCGCCTGCACCTCGCTGTACAAAGTCGAGGGAGGACTTTCTCTTTTGCCCCAACCTTGCTGTATAAAGCAGAGGAAGAGGACTTTCTCTCGCCTGCACCTCGCTGTACAAAGTCGAGGGAGGACTTTCTTCTCTCGCCTGCACCTCGCTGTACAAAGTCGAGGGAGAGGACTTTCTCTCGCCTGCACCTCGCTGTACAAAGTCGAGGGAGGACTTTCTCTCTGTAAGGACCTGTAAAATTAAATTGGAATAAAAGGAATATATTTTAAATGAATTCTAAGTATGTTTTTATTTAAAATAAAAAGGGAGGAAAGTGTAGCTTAGAAGACTATGAGATTGCCTGGTTAGTACATAATCGCCTGTCGCCTAGACTACCCATGCGGACATCGCCAGGGCGCGAGATATGCGGACATCGCCAGGGCGCGAGGTATGCGGACATCGCCAGGGCGCGAGGCATGCGGACATCGCCAGGGCGCGAGGCATGCGGACATCGCCAGGGCGCGAGGCATGCGGACATTGCCAGGGCGCGAGAGACATGCGGGCGTCGCCTGGGATAGACATTGGTCGTCTCCCAGAGAGAGACATCGGTCGTCTCCCAGAGAGAGACATCGGTCGTCTCCCAGAGAGAGAGATCGGTCGTCTTCCAGGATGAGTCATCGGTGGAAGGTTATCGCGCGATGTCGTGTTTCACACAGATAAGGTGGGACCCAGGCTCCCAGCATGAAACGTCCTGCACGCGCGCCACGTGGACAAAAAGGGTGGTTCAGAATAGTGACATCAGAAAGTTGGCATGCGCAAGAGACACTCACGGCCGTACTGTTCAGGGAAGTGGTTGGCATGCGCAAGAGACACCGTGGTCGTACTGTTCAGGGAAACGTACACTCAGGCTTTCCTGCAAAGTGGGTGGTGGCAGCAGCATGTGTGGACAAGTTAGTGTAGATTCAAAAACCCACTTCGGGGAGGCAAAGAAGGTTGCAGTAGTTCAAGAGCGAAAGAGTGAGTTCACCGTCATCCTTCTCTTTTCTCTCCTTCGCGCTGCATTTCAGACATCCCCAAGCACCAGTACCACGAGCGACGACTGCCCTTGGACACCTGGGAGGTTCTCTGCAAGTTCTCCAGACCGGGACACTAAAGCAGAGTTAAGGCATCTTTAAGCTTCGGTGGGTGTTGGAGCTGTTGGTGTTTTACGCTAGTCCAGGTAAGGGAAGCTAGCCTTATTTTCAACGAAAAACCTTATATTAGATGATTTTGATGATGGGGCGACGTGGTCGCCGGTTTTCAACTGTTATTGCATAATCCCCTGTTTTTGGACGAAATCGCCGGTTTTGGCGTTGTTTTTCGAAATCCCCTGTTTTAGTGTCGTTTGAAATTGTTTGAGATTGAAATGTGATATTTTAAAGTCTGAACCTTGGAATGATTGTTGCTGTGATGGGAAATCGTTCATTTAAGTGTTATATGATGTGTTGAATGTTTGAATGTGGGATCAAGACATAGTATTTTCAGGAAAGGAAATACCGTGTTGAGATTAGTTATGAGGTGCATTGATCAGTGAGTATCCTGTGAATGAGACGATCCTGACTCTGCTGATATGATGGAGTCACATAGATGAAGTCATTCGGTTGGTGAGAGTCGAAGGAGGTCCATATGTATGGGTAAGTCGTTTGAAAGATAACTGACTTGACCTGTTATATGGATTAACCCTGTCATACTGTGAGAGTGATGAGATTGAGATCGAGATTATGTTGATGCGCATGGCTGTGGGAACATTACAGCAATGAAGTATGACAGGTGCAGGTCTCTGGATGCTAAGTTCAACGCACGAGTCTTCCGGAAGTAGTGTCAAGTGTCGGTGTGTGATGAGTCAGTGGAAGTCTGACGTGAGAAATGAGAAACATTGAAATTGGTAGACACTTGAATGTTTATGTGAAACAAATAACACTTGATGAAATTGTGAAGTGTGTGAAATGAATGGGAAAATTGATGGATTTTACGTGAGTGTCTTAAATTTGTTTTATCTTGATTTTAAAGTTTCATATCTAAATTCTCTTTAAAATATCTAGCTTACCCTGTGTTCTTGTTTGTGGATGTTTTCTTAAACCTGTGATGATCGTGTATGATTTTACACGGGAGCAGATGATGTTGCAGGAAGTAGAGCTCCTCAGTGAGGGGTCGCCGGAAGGAGATCGCCTGTTTCTGTTTCTGTTAGGCGATCACCCCTTTTTCTGTTTTCTGATAGGAGATCGCCTTATCTGTTAGGAGATCGTCGTTTTCTGTTTTCTATCAGGAGATCGCCTGTTTTTCTTTATTTTGCTGTATTTTGTTTAAGTTTTGGAATTGACTGATTATGTATTAAACTCCCTGTGAGGAGAAACTTCATTACATATATATAATTATGTTCACTTCAATATATTTGTTTACCTTTATTTTCATTATATAAATATGAAAAGCATTTTGGCGGGATGTTACATTAATGGTATCAGAGCAGTTCGTCCTTAGGATGACCTGAGGGCTGTGGATCCATTGTATTTCTTCTGCTCATAAAATCTATTTGAGTTTTCAAATAACAACTATAGTGAAAGGTTTTCAAACGTTTTTGTATTGAAATTTTGTGTGTGCTTTAGTGAATATATGCCCTAACTGAAAATCTTAGTATTAAGAATGAGAGGATCTTGATAAAGTAGTGAGGGTGCACACTCATAACTGAATCGAGATGATTCTCAATCTTAATTCCAAAGGTTTGATGTTTAGCATACATTGAAATCTGGTGTGATTTATTTCATTTTATTGAGTGTTTTTGTAGTTGATTGAAAGTGGTTGTTTGGATTGATGGTTGTATACCAGTAGCTGTTCTGGTGTTTTGCTTAAGGTTATAAGCATCATGATTCTGTCGATGAACTCAAATTCTTAATGACTTTGAGATGTTGACCTTTGTAAGGTCTAGATGTTACCTCCTGAATGAATTGATTTCTGATCGATCTCATTCTTGTAGTTGTAGGGAATATAGAAACCTATAGTTTCAAAATCTGAAACGAAGAAGATGGCACGTAGACCTCCTACCCCTCCCCAACCTTCTTCGGAAATGAGCCAGATTGCCAAGGCTATTGAGATGATGGCAACTGCCATCCAACAACAGAATGCAGCAATGGCTCAGAATCACCAAGCTGCAATGCACCATTGGGAAACTGCTCGGTCTGCGGAAACCAATTCCCACGTCGGTCAGCCTCAGGAATAGATGGGACTGACCGAGTTCATGAGGCACAACCCACCCAAGTTCAGTGGGAATGCTACCCCTGATCAGGCAGATCAATGGGTCAGAGAGTTGGAGAAAATCTTTAGGGCGACCTCCTGCCCTGAAGAGAAGAAGTTGGTGTTCGCCACCTATTTGCTATCTGGAGAAGCCGAGTTCTGGTGGACGGGAGCTCAGCAGATGATGGAAGCCAGAGCTGAAGTGTTAGACTGGGAGAGCTTCAGGGTGAGGTTTCTGGAAAAATATTTCCCAGATAGTGCAAAGTTTGCGAAGGAAGCTGAGTTCCTAAGGTTGGAACAGGGGGATATGTCAGTGAATGCTTATGCTGCTCGGTTTGAGTACCTCGCCCGATTTTATACCCAGGCGACCTCCGAGGCTTGGAGGTGCAGGAAGTTTGAAGAAGGGCTGAAGCATGGGCTGAAGAGGACCATAGCCCCTATGTGCATCAGAGAATTTCACGCCTTAGTAGAGAAGGCGAAGATGGTGGAGACCCTGGAAAAGGGTGATTCTCGGGTGATCAGGTCACACCCAGGGGGTTCTTCCAGTGGGAAGGCCAAGGTGCAGCACCCACAAAGCAAGCCCTATGCGAGACCTCCACCTCATCGGGCGGGAGCAGCGTCATCCCAGTTTCAGCAGCAACAACCTTGGAAACCCAGATGTTTCACGTGCCAAAAGATGGGGCACATTTCTAGAGATTGCCCAAGCAGGAATAGGATGACTCAACCCGTTGGTCCTCAGCAGTTGAGGAAGGAAGGCAGCAGACCTCAGACAGCAGGGAGAGTGTTTGCCATGACAAGAGCGGAGGCATCTCAGTCAGGTAACCTCGTGCAAGGTGTTTGTTTTATAGCTGGTAGAGGTGTAAAAGCCTTGTTTGATTCTGGAGCGACACACTCCTTTGTGTCAAACCTGTGTGTAGCCGAGTGTGGCCTTCTAGTGAAGGAGTTACCTTTCGAACTGTTGGTCTCTACACCTGCGTCAGGAAAGGTGTTGACCTCTACAGTTTGCCCCGAATGTCCAGTGATAGTAGAGGGACGCAGATTCAAAGTGAACTTGATCTGCCTACCTCTTCAGGACCTGGATGTTATCCTGGGAATGGATTGGCTATCTGCCAATCACGTTCTCATAGACTGCGGTAGTCAGAAGATAGCGTTTCCAGACCTCCAAGAGTCAGACGTGATATCTGCTCAGCGAGGGTGGTCGGTGTTGGAAGAAGGAGCGAGGTGCTTAATGATCCTAGCTCGGTTGGAGGTGGAGAATGAAGGGGACGTAAGCAGGATACATGTGGTGAAAGATTTCATGGATGTATTTCCAGAAGAAGTACCTGGATTACCTCCTAAGAGGGAAGTGGAATTCTCTATTGATTTGGTACCTGGAGTTGGACCAGTGTCAATGGCACCTTACAGGATGGCTCCGGCCGAGTTGGTAGAATTAAAGAAGCAAGTGGAAGAGTTGTTGGAGAAACAATTCATCAGACCCAGTGTATCTCCATGGGGGGCTCCAGTGCTCCTAGTTAAGAAAAAGGATGGAGGGTCTCGGTTGTGTATAGATTACAGGCAGTTGAACAAGTTGACCATCAAGAACAAGTACCCCCTACCTAGAATTGACGATTTGATGGATCAAATACATGGGGCCTCGGTACTCTCAAAGATTGATCTGAGATCGGGGTACCACCAAATTTTGGTAAAAGCTGAAGATGTTCAAAAGACAGCATTTAGGTCTCGTTATGGGCACTATGAGTATGTGGTGATGCCGTTTGGAGTAACAAATGCTCCAGCTCTGTTCATGGACTACATGAATAGGATTTTTTCGCCCTTTCTTGGATAAGTTTGTGGTAGTCTTCATAGACGACATACTCATTTATTCAAGGACCGAGGAAGAACATGAAGAACATCTGAAGACCGTATTGGAGATCCTGAGGGAGAAGCAATTATATGCCAAGTTCTCTAAGTGTGAGTTCTGGCTGAAGGAAGTTAACTTCTTAGGACATCTGATATCTGCCCAGGGGATCTCGGTGGATCCAGCCAAAGTGGAGGCAGTGCTTCAGTGGGAACGTCCTAAGACAGTTACTGAGATAAGGAGTTTTGTGGGCCTAGCTGGCTACTATCAGCGGTTTATTGAGGACTTTTCCAAGGTAGTGGCTCCTTTAACACAGTTGACCCGCAAGGATCAACCTTTTGCTTGGACCGACCAATGTGAGCAGAGCTTCATGGAACTAAAGGAAAGGTTGACTAGTGCTCCAGTGCTGGTGATCCCAGAGGTAGGAAGACCTTTTGATGTCTTCTGTGATGCTTCACATCAGGGTTTGGGATGTGTTTTGATGCAAGAGAAAAGAGTGGTTGCATATGCTTCAAGGCAACTCAAGGTTCATGAGAGAAACTATCCTACTCATGATTTGGAGTTGGCGGCTGTGGTGTTTGCCTTGAAGATTTGGAGGCACTATTTATATGGAGCTCGGTTCCAAGTGTTCAGTGACCATAAGAGCCTGAAATACCTATTCGATCAGAAGGAACTAAACATGAGACAAAGAAGGTGGATGGAGTTTCTAAAGGACTATGATTTTCAACTCATGTATCATCTAGGGAAGGCCAAAGTAGTGGCAGATGCTTTGAGTAGAAAATCAATACAAGTAGCCACCATGATGATGGAAGAGCAAAAACTGATCGAGCAATTCAGAGACTTAAACCTTGGGGTAGAATTTCATGTAAATCACATTAGTTGTAGTAAGCTGGCTATAACTAATGACTTCCTTGGAGTGATAAAGGATAAGCAGTTGGAGGACCCTAGTCTGAAGCGTACTGTGGAGTTCACTAGGGACCGACCAGGCTAAAGACTTTGTGATGGGCGATGATGGGGTCTTGAGATTTAATGGCAGAATTTGCATACCTGCAAATGAAGAGTTGAAGAAGATGATCCTAGAGGAAGGTCACCAGAGTCGCCTTAGCCTACATCCAGGCATGAACAAGATGTACCATGACTTGAAGGAGTCATTTTGGTGGTCGGGCATGAAGAAAGACATCGCCCAGTACGTTACAACCTGTTTAACATGTCAGAAGGCGAAGATAGAGCATCAAAGACCTGGCGGGTTGTTACAGCAACTGGATATCCCTGAGTGGAAATGGGACAGCATTGCCATGGATTTTCTTACCCATTTACCCAGATCGGTAAAGGGTCATGATGCAATCTGGGTCATCATTGATCGGCTGACGAAGAGTGCTCACTTTCTTCCGGTGAGTATGAGGATGCCTATGGCCAAGTTGGCACAGCTGTACATCAGAGAAATTGTAAGGTTGCATGGAGTGCCTTCCAGCATTGTTTCGGATAGAGATCCCAGGTTCACTTCACGGTTTTGGCAGACCTTACAAGATTGCTTGGGAACCAAGTTGAGAATGAGCTCGGCATATCATCCTCAAACAGATGGACAGTCAGAGAGAACGATCCAGTCCTTGGAAGATCTGCTGAGGACGTGTGTCTTGGATGAATTGGGAAGTTGGGATGAGGTGTTGCCGCTGGTAGAGTTTACTTATAATAACAGTTACCACGCCAGTATTGGGATGGCACCATATGAAGCCCTGTATGGGAGGAAATGCAGAACTCCCTTATGTTGGTACCAGGAGGGCGAAGCAGTATTGGTTGGACCAGAGTTGATTCAGCAGACGACCGAGAAGGTGCAACAGATACAAGACAGAATGAAAGCTTCTCAAAGCCGGCAGAAATCCTATGCAGATCAGAGGAGAAAACCTTTGGAGTTTGCTGCAGGAGACCATGTGTTCATGAGAGTGACACCAACCAAGGGTGTAGGACGGGCGATCAGATCAAAGAAGTTGTCCCCTAAGTTCGTGGGACCATATCAGATCTTAAGGAGGATTGGTCCAGTGGCCTATGAGATCGCCCTACCTCCCCATTTAGCGAATCTACATAATGTCTTTCACGTATCACAGCTGAGGAAGTACATGGCAGACCCTAGTCATGTGCTGTAAGTGGACGATGTGCAGATCAGGGATGACTTGTCCTTTGAAGCAAAACCAGTCAGGATTGACGATCGGCAAAGTAAACAGCTCAGAGGCAAGACCATCAACATGGTGAAAGTGGTGTGGGATGAGAGATCGGGTGATTCAACTTGGGAGTTAGAAGAACCCATGAGAGAAGCTTATCCATACCTCTTTTCCTTGTAATTCAATTTTCGAGGACGAAAATTTTTCTTGTTAGGGAGAATGTAAGGACCTGTAAAATTAAATTGGAATAAAAGGAATATATTTTAAATGAATTCTAAGTATGTTTTTATTTAAAATAAAAAGGGAGGAAAGTGTAGCTTAGAAGACTATGAGATCGCCTGGTTAGTACATAATCGCCTGTCGCCTAGACTACCCATGCGGACATCGCCAGGGCGCGAGGTATGCGGACATCGCCAGGGCGCGAGGTATGCGGACATCGCCAGGGCGCGAGGCATGCGGACATCGCCAGGGCGCGAGGCATGCGGACATCGCCAGCGCACGAGGCGTGCGGACATCGCCAGGGTGCGAGAGACATGCGGGCGTCGCCTGGGATAGACATCGGTCGTCTCCCAGAGAGAGACATCGGTCGTCTCCCAGAGAGAGACATCGGTCGTCTCCCAGAGAGAGACATCGATCATCTTCCAGAGAGAGAGATCGGTCGTCTTCCAGGATGAGTCATCGGTGGAAGGTTATCGCGCGATGTCGTGTTTCACACAGATAAGGTGGGACCCAGGCTCCCAGCATGAAACGTCCTGCACGCGCGCCACGTGGACAAAAAGGGTGGTTCAGAATAGTGACATCAGAAAGTTGGCATGCGTAAGAGACACCCATGGCCGTACTGTTCAGGGAAGTGGTTGGCATGCGCAAGAGACACTGTGGTCGTACTGTTCAGGGAAACGTACACTCAGGCTTTCCTGCAAAGTGGGTGGTGGCAGCAGCATGTGTGGACAAGTTAGTGTAGATTCAAAAACCCACTTCGGGGAGGCAAAGAAGGTTGCAGTAGTTCAAGAGCGAAAGAGTGAGTTCACCGTCATCCTTCTCTTTTCTCTCTTTCGCGCTGCATTTCAGACATCCCCAAGCACCAGTACCACGAGCGACGACTGCCCTTGGACACCTGGGAGGTTCTCTGCAAGTTCTCCAGACCGGGACAGTAAAGCAGAGTTAAGGCATCTTTAAGCTTCGGTGGGTGTTGGAGCTCTTGGTGTTTTGCGCTAGTCCAGGTAAGGGAAGCTAGCCTTATTTTCAACGAAAAATCTTATATTAGATGATTTTGATGATGGGGCGACATGGTCGCCGGTTTTCAACTGTTATTGCATAATCCCCTGTTTTTCGACGAGATCGCCAGTTTTGGCGTTGTTTTTCGAAATCCCCTGTTTTAGTGTCGTTTGAAATTGTTTGAGATTGAAATGTGATATTTTAAAGTCTGAACCTTGGAATGATTGTTGCTGTGATGGGAAATCGTTCATTTAAGTGTTATATGATGTGTTGAATGTTTGAATGTGGGATCAAGACATAGTATTTTCAGGAAAGGAAATACCGTGTTGAGATTAGTTATGAGGTGCATTGATCAGTGAGTATCCTGTGAATGAGACGATCCTGACTCTGCTGATATGATGGAGTCACATAGATGAAGTCATTCGGTTGGTGAGAGTCGAAGGAGGTCCATATGTATGGGTAAGTCGTTTGAAAGATAACTGACTTGACCTGTTATATGGATTAACCCTGTCATACTGTGAGAGTGATGAGATTGAGATCGAGATTATGTTGATGCGCATGGCTGTGGGAACATTACAGCAATGAAGTATGACAGGTGCAGGTCTCTGGATGCTAAGTTCAACGCACGAGTCTTCCGGAAGTAGTGTCAAGTGTCGGTGTGTGATGAGTCAGTGGAAGTCTGACGTGAGAAATGAGAAACATTGAAATTGGTAGACACTTGAATGTTTATGTGAAACAAATAACACTTGATGAAATTGTGAAGTGTGTGAAATGAATGGGAAAATTGATGGATTTTACGTGAGTGTCTTAAATTTGTTTTATCTTGATTTTAAAGTTTCATATCTAAATTCTCTTTAAAATATCTAGCTTACCCTGTGTTCTTGTTTGTGGATGTTTTCTTAAACCTGTGATGATCGTGTATGATTTTACACGGGAGCAGATGATGTTGCAGGAAGTAGAGCTCCTCAGTGAGGGGTCGCCGGAAGGAGATCGCCTATTTCTGTTTCTGTTAGATGATCACCCCTTTTTCTGTTTTCTGATAGGAGATCGCCTTATCTGTTAGGAGATCGCCGTTTTCTGTTTTCTATCAGGAGATCGCCTGTTTTTCTTTATTTTGCTGTATTTTGTTTAAGTTTTGGAATTGATTGATTATGTATTAAACTCCCTGTGAGGAGAAACTTCATTACATATATATAATTATGTTCACTTCAATATATTTGTTTACCTTTATTTTCATTATATAAATATGAAAAGCATTTTGGCGGGATGTTACACTCTCTTGCCCCAACCTTGCTGTATAAAGCAGAGGAAGAGGACTTTCTCTCGCCTGCACCTCGCTGTACAAAGTCGAGGGAGGACTTTCTTCTCTCGCCTGCACCTCGTTGTACAAAGTCGAGGGAGAGGACTTTCTTCTCTTGCCCCAACCTTGCTGTATAAAGCAGAGGAAAAGGACTTTCTCTCGCCTGCACCTCGCTGTACAAAGTCGAGGGAGGACTTTCTTGTGGGTGCATGCTCCCAGGGGAGCGCCAGGCGTGGCTGTCTAAGCGCACTCACCAGGCGCACCCTGCCTGCATGGTCTCACCGCGCGTTCTCTGAGTGAGTGCATGCTCCCAGGAGAGCACCTGGCGTGGCTGGTCTGAGCGCACTCGCCAAGCGCATCCTGCCTACATGGCCTCATCGCGAGTCCTCGTGTGAGTGCATGCTCTCAGGAGAGCACCTGGCGTGGCTGGTCTGAGTGCACTCGCCAGGCGCATCCTGCCTGCATGGCCTCATCGCGCGTCCTCTATGTGAGTGCATGCTCCCAGGAGAGCACCTGGCGTGGCTGGTCTGAGCGCACTCGCCTGGCGCATCCTGCCTGCATGGCCTCATCGTGCGGTTCCATGCACGTCCCCACCGGCGGGGAGCTCTTCTTCTGGAATCATGCGAGGTGCATGCTTAACGCTCTCGCTGGGAACTTGGGTCCCAGCTTAACACGTGTTAGCAAGCCCTGATGACCAATCTGCTTCTGGAATCATGCGAGGTGCATGCGTAACGCTCTTGCTGGGGGCCTGAGTCCCAGCTTAACACGTGTTGGCAAGACCCCGATGACCATGTGCCGATGGGCGCTCTGCATGCCCTGACGGCTGATCGCGCTATACCCAGGCGCTAGTCTAAGTATTGGTCTGCGGGTGGTGGCCACTCAGTAACTGACCACCGATTGCCTGCATTTGCGCCTGGGGAAAGGAGAGCTTTGAACTGGGAATTACTTGCACACTTTATGTACTGAAAATCTTTTATTGGGTGGCATCGTTAAAAAGAGTGCCCCCTGATCTGCTCAACTGTTTGCAGTATACCAACTAAGTGTGTGTACAGCGCGAAAATGCATCTACTTTACAACTTAACTGAAAAAGAAACACAAGACCGGCAATGACCGCCCTGGCGATGCCTGACTCACGAGGGGCGATCATGCCCTCCGCTTCAGCCTCCACTTGAGCTACTTGGGAGCCCCCCAGCGTAGCATCTTCCATCACATCAGGTCCCCATGCACAGGAATTTCATATTGCTAGTCGCCTGCCTGAGACCCCGAAGCGCGATCACCTTGCGCCTCCTGCAGGTAATCGGTCAGGAATCCTATCTTCACCAACTCAGCAAGTTGATGCCCCAACGCCAGGCAGATGCGGAGTGTGTGTCCATAAGCCTGATGGAATTCACACCACTCATCCTTCCTCCTTCCAAGTACCTTGTCAGTTTTCTCTAGTACTCGGAGTCTTGCAGCCACTGCAGGGATGGCGATCAGCTCCGCCAACTCTATCACGAAATCATACCTGGGGGTGCGCTTGCTCGCCCCCTGGTCTGGTCCTTCCTTCGTGCATAAGGACGAGGCCTTCCCTGCGCCTTCATTCCTTCCTTGGAATCATGCACCCGCGCCTGTTGCTGATGCATCCCCTGACCTCCACGTGGCTTTGACAGTGCAGCATTTCCTCTCTTCTCAGAGACCTCTGTTTCTGCTACTATGTGTGCCACCGCGCGTCGCCGAATCTCAGCGAAGGTGACAGGGTGGCTCCTGATGAGCGATTCACTGAAAGGACCAGGGAGGACCCCTTTCTTGAACGCATGCACCAGCATGCCCTCGTCCTTGCTGGGCAACCTCACCACCTGCGCACTGAAACGGTTGAGGAAGTCCTTCAGCGACTCCCCCTGGTCCTGGCGCACATCGAACAGATCGTAGGACACCACCGGTGGAGCTCTGTTGACGACATACTGCTCTACGAACAGCTTCGCAAACTGATGGAAAGAGGTGATGTGGCCCTCTTGCAAGCTCACGAACCACTCCATAGCTATTCCACTCAGTGTACTCATGAACATCTTGCAGTGCACAACATCTGAGCCCCCAGACAGCATCATCTGAGTATGGAAAGCTGTCAAATGTGCTTCTGGATCTTCCACCCCCGTGAACGACGCCTTCACTCCCACCAGACTGGGAGGCACCCCCGTATTCATGATCTCAGGGGAGAAAGGCATAGGGAATGCTCTAGGAGGTGACGACGGCGGCGACGTCCTACCTTCAGCTGCGTGCTCCTTCTGCACCTGCAACTCCTTGCGCAACTCTTTGTTGACACGGTTCAGCTCTTCATTTCTTCTTTGCGATGCAGTCAGCTCTGCATGCAGTTTCTCTTGCTCAGCTCTCGATTCCGCGACGCTATCTTGCAGTGCGCGCATCATCTTCACTACCTACGCCATGGTAACAGCTCCTTCAGATGGCGCAAGTGAGGTTTGCCTGGTTCTTCTACTCATCTCCTCAACACTTCGACGTAACTTCAAGAAAACTCTAAGAAACTTCGACGAAAAGATCAAGAAGCTCCAAGCACCTTCAAGAACTACGAGATCTGCGATGCAGATGGGAACAAGTTTCACACGAGCCCCACGATGGGCGCCAAATGATCCTGCCGCGGACCTTAATGTGGATGATGTGCCTCGTCACTCCTTTGTCTAGCCCTCTGTAACTGCGTGTTTTGCAAGAACGCTCCCAGAACCTTCTCCGGGACTCCCGATGATGCCTGCAAAACAACACAGACGGCGCCTCTAGCGGCCGTGTGCACTCCGACGCTCAAGTCAGGCAACAGGAACACCAAAAACTATCACTGAATCTCTCTGTGAGACTCATGTGTGCTCAAATCCACCCTCTGTTATCACTGTGCAACGTGTAAAACGCTCCCACAGTGACTCAGAGAAAACTGTGTGTAACTGTCAAAACTGTAAGAAGTGTAATTCTGTCCGTACCTTACATGAAGTGGAGTACCTTTATACTTCGGCCGCGCCTCTCTCTCAGATGGTGACACGTGGAGGCATGCAACTACCATCTGACCGTTCACGTATCACACCTGAAGGGCTCTTGGGCTTTCTCTGTGCGGCTAAGTTATCCTCTGGCGGAGTAACTTAGCGCCTTTCTTCTCTCTGACTGAGTGCATGCTCCCAGGAGAGCCCCTGGCGTGGCTGGTCTGAGCGCACACGCCAGGCGCATCCTGCCTGCATGGCCTCATCGCGCGGTGCTATGCATGTAATGGACTAAGAGAAACATTGATCACTGTCCAGCTTAACTAGCTCCCTTACACCATCCTCATTCACGACCCCACCGGCAAGCATCTCTTCTTCTTCTATTCTGGCATCATGCGAGGTGCATGTGATGGAGAGAGGCCAAGCTCAACCCACCATGAAAGCCAAGACTAGACCGTCTAGAACCACATTGAGAGCGTCTAGCACAAGACAAGGGGCAGCTACATGAGGAGCGTCTAGGAGGGAGCCTAGACCGTCTAGGACCTCTCACAAGGTCCATGGCCAAGCACATTCACGCCCAAATGAGTCAGGCCACGGATGGGAGGGAGAAAACCTTGTACATGCTACTTGGAGGCCCATTAGGGGTAGCTTAGTAGATTAGTGTAGTGTAGAAAGCAAAACTTGCTCACTTAGGGGTGTGCTATCAAAAAGGTGCCCTTAGCAATAGAAGGAGGGGTGTGCTAGCAAATAGGTGCCTTTAGCAAAAGAAGGAGGGGTGTACTATCAAATGTTGCATTTTTGACCTATCTTCTAGAATATTAGGATGATGGTGTGGTTTGACTAAAGTCAATACCCTAGGCAGCCCCCACTTTTTGTATTTCCATCCCTACCCTTTAAGCTTGCTCACCAAGGCTCCTAAATCTATAAATAAGGAGGCCTACCTCATGTATTTTCAAGATTAAATAGAGTCTTGTTATGCTGCCCAAATTGTGCCATACACTACTCCTTGCCTAACACTTAGGTTTTAGTCTTCAATTCATCACTACCAAAGGGGCTGGCCAAACCTCCCCATTTCCTCACTCTTCATGCACCTTCAAGGCACCCATGCTTCCTAGGAAGGCCTTGCTCACCTCCTCCATAAGCTTCCGCATCCATCATCACCAAGGAACCCCAAAATCCAAAGAAGAGCTCATAGGAATGCTATCATTTGGTATCTAGAGTTATGGTTCTTCAAAGATGAGTATCTCTTTTCATTTTCTTTTTGTGTTCTTCTTTTCTCCAAGTTGTTTATCTTTATTCCAAGTTGTCTTACTGTTTTTTGTGTATTAATATGATTGGAATGCTTGTTTATTCATTTCATTTGGTGGGTTTGTTCAAACTCGTGCTTGAACATCTATTTTCAATTTTGTGTAGGATTCTTGATATATTTGTGTTGCTGTTTTTATTTTTTAGGTATTTGAGTCTTGCTTGAAATTTCATTTGGGTCATATGATGTTCTTGTGTCTTCTCATTTCATGAATCCATAAGTTTTGTCTAAGTCATGTGTTTCCATATTTGTCATCAAATCCTAGTAGTACTCTTCTTGATTTATTTGTTTCTTGTTTTTGGTCTGAATGTTTGATCTGAAATCTGTTTTGTGTTGATCCTTTGGTGCATTTTTAATTTTAGTTTGAGTTCTTATTTGTGTGTTAGATCCACACAAATTCCATCATATTAACTCCATTGTGTTTTTGAGGTATATCATTCTGTTTTTGATTCCAGTTTTCAGAACCCCTGTTTTCACTTTTCTGTGTTGACTGTTTTGATTTATGAAAATCACATACATCATCAAAAATTTCTGAGCCTCTGGATGTCACAAATTTGAGGTGTTAGAAAAAGGACAAAAAAAGAACCATCTGAAAAGAAGAAATAGAAAAAAAAAGATAAATATTACAAAAAAAGTGTGTAATCCTGACGTTCCAGCTGGCAGCTCTGAGCACTGATTTTATAAAATTTACCAAAATTAATTGGTACATGCGTTTGGAGTGAAACCAACGCCAAAAGTTTGTTAAGATCTTGTTCTGATTGTGTCTCAATTTTCAGAAGCAAATACAAAAGGGTCAGCTCAGCATAAATCTTTTAAAGATACGCTTTCTGGACCACAACAATTTGTGCTTTTCTGTGGTGCTGTTTTTTGGTTTTTAAATCAAAACTAGTGCTATTCCTAGGTTCCTTTTTGTGTGCCATCCATTATTTGAGTACCTTTTATTTGCTTGTCTAATTTCATTTGAACTCTTTCTAGTTGTGTCACATTTAATTCCATTTGTGTGGTACTGTTTTTCAAATTAATTTGTTTCTTGCTTTCTTTCTTTGGCCTCTAAGCTTGTTGGTGGATTAAATATCAATTGGTACTTGTTGAGTGGGAATTTGACTTGAGGGGAGTCTAGCTTGCTTAATAGGTGCTGGATTGAAGATTTTATTGACCTAATTCCAAGAGGAACAAAGGCGAAGGGCAGCAACAAACACCATACTACAAATACACCACACACTTTGGAAGGCCCAACAAGTAGAAAAGCAACAAAAGGGGTGCAACTAGAAGAACAACAAAAAGGGTGCAAATAGTAAAAGCAACAAAGGGAGTGTCATTTAATTTCTTTGCAATCTTGCTTGTGTTAATTACTTGTTAATCACGCAATTAGTCGGTGAGTGTGTCTTCTAGGGTTCCAAGTGTCCAAGAAGCCTCACCTAAGGCCGTCTAGCTTAATTTGTTTTTGTTAATTGCTTTAATTGAACCAACTTGCTTTAATCACTTCGTTAATTTCTTGTTTAATCTTGTTTAAGGCTTTGATAGCTTGCATTGTTTTCTTGCATTAAAAATTTGATTTCTTCATCCTCATTGTGTTCTAAGTGTTTTACCTAAAGAAGGACTTGTGTAAAGATTTTGGAGGGATAGTTTTTGGCTAAGGCAAGACTTGGTATTTAAGTAGTCCATTGTGACTCACCTCTCTTACCTGGAAAGCTACCTTCATTAACTTTCCTCTTCTTTCTTAAAAGTAAAACATTTCTATACACAAAGTTTTAGTCATGTCTACTCACTCTTCCAAGTCCATTGAAAGTGATGTAAGGTCCATAAAATCTCTTTTGAAACAACTCTCCAAGGACGTACAACACATTTCATATAGACAATTGGAAAATGAGTCTAAAATCAATGAATTAACTAGAGCAAAGGAAGAAAAATCTCAAAATTCAAAAAAAACACACACCCATGCATCTCAATCACAAATCCAAGAGTCTCTAGGGGAGGGAAGCCTTAGAATCAATGATTACTACCAACCACCCCCTAGGAGAAATAGGAGAAGAGAGGAAGAAGCCCCAAGGGAGGTTAGAGTAGACCTACCTCATTTCCATGGTAAGGAGAGTGTAGAAACCTACCTAGATTGGGAGATGAAAGTAGAGCAACTCTTTGCTTGCCATAGGGTGAGTGAAGAACGCAAGGTACCTCTAGCCACCCTTAGCTTCCAAGGGAATGCCATGTATTGGTGGACCTCTCTCGAAAGAGAAAGACGTCTTCATAGGGAACCTCCAATTGAATATTGGAACGACCTTAGGGGAGCCCTAAGACGTCGCCACATACCCTCATACTACCATAGGGAGTTGATGGACAAGCTCCAAAGACTCCGGCAAAATAATATGAGTGTTGAGGAGTATAGACAAAAAATGGAGCTCTACATGATGAGAGCCTCCATTAGAGAAGAAGAGCATATCACCATAGCTAGATTCCTTAGTGGCCTCTCACTTGGGATAAGGGATAGAGTAGAACTTCTGCCATACCAAGACTTGAATGACTTGGTCCAACTTTGCATTAAAGTTGAGTAACAAAATTTGTGCAAAACTTCAAGTCTAAAGGTTGGATCCTACTCTAACTTCTATCCCAAGAGAGAATATAGAAGGGAGGGTAGTACATCAAAAGAAAAACCTAGGGAAACTACCAAACCCTTAGCCAAAGATGCCTCCACCCCACCCATCCAAGATAGGGACGTTAAGTGCTTTAAGTGCTATGGAAGAGGGCATGAGCAAGCACAATGCCCAAACCAAAGGACTTTGTTTTTGAAAGGTGTAGATGAGTACACTAGTGGCGAGGATGAACCAAGTGAAAGAGAGGAAGGGGGAGAGGATGAGAGGGTAGATCCATTAGAGGGAGAATTGCTAATGATTAGGAGAACCCTCAACAATCATCCTAGTGCATCTATGGAGACACAAAGAGAGAACATCTTTCACACAAGATGTAAAGTTTTAGAAAATATATGTTTTCTCATTGTGGATAGTGGATCAAGCTGCAATTGTTGTAGCTCTAGAATGGTTGAAAAGCTCAATCTACAAGTAGTTCCTCATCCTAAGCCATACAAGTTGCAATGGATAAATGAGAATGGGGAACTAAGTGTAGATAAGCAAGTGGAAATCAATTTTTCCATAGGGAACTATAAAGACAAGGTTTTATGTGATGTAGTGCCTATGGAAGCTTGCCATATACTCTTAGGAAGACCATGGCAATTTGATAAAGAAACCTTGCATGATGGTCTTACTAATGAGATTTCCTTCACCCATAAGCATAAAAAGTTTGTACTTAGTCCTTTACCACATTCCCAAGTGGTGAAAGACCAAATACAAATGAAAGAAAAGAGGGATGAGGAAAAGAAAAAGAAAAGAGAGCTTGAAAAGAAAAAAGTCCTTAGGGATAGGAAGGAGGGAGAGAAGAGTGTTCCTTCTCCCAAGGTTGCTCAACAAGAGAAGCCTTTTGAAAACATCTTGGAAAATTTGCTTCTTGTTGAACAACCAAGCCTTGTCTTTTGTAAAGGAACACTTGCATGCACTGCCACAAGTAGTGAACTTACGAGTCTACCTCCTAAAGTAGAAAAACTTTTAAGTGAATTTGATGATGTATTCTCTAATGAGGGACCCAATGGACTCCCTCCCCTTAGAGGTATAGAACACCAAATTGACTTGATTCCGGGGGCAAGCCTACCAACTAGGCCTGCCTATAGAACTAACCCCGAGGAGACCAAGGAGATAGAGTCACAAGTTCAAGACTTGTTGGAGAAGGGTTGGGTTCAAAAGAGCCTAAGCCCTTGTGCTGTACCTGTATTGTTGGTGCCCAAAAAAGATGGACCCTTTCAAGTCCTCAAGAGAGTCAACAACAATGAATACAAGTTGGACCTACCTCTTGAATATGGAGTGCATGACACATTTAGTGTAATTGACCTATCTCCATTTGTAGGTACCAATGACGACTTGGATTTGAGGACAAATCCTTTCCAAGGGGGAGGGGATGATGGAGAGAGGCCAAGCTCAACCCACCATGAAAGCCAAGGGCCAAGACTAGACCGTCTAGAACCACATGGAGAGCGTCTAGTACAAGACAAGGGGGAGCTACATGAGGAGCGTCTAGGAGGGAGCCTAGACCGTCTAGGACCTCTCATGTAAGGACCTAGAAACTTTAATTGGAATAAAAGTATTATATTTACATAATTTCAGAAGATGTTATTATTTAAAATACAAAGAGCTGGTAATAGAAGTTTCGTAGTAGTCGGACCTCGGACATCGCCCAAGGTCTGGGGTCAGCTGGTAGAGGTCGGTCGGCTGACCATTGTATTAACCAAGTAGTCAGGTGCGATGACTTTATCGTGAGGTAATCACGTGGGGGTGCTCGAGGAAGACATGTGGATCAAGAAGAGTAAAGGAAGAAAAGTATAGCTTAGAAGTCTACGAGATCACCGTTGTTGAAGACGGAGGCGATCTCCGACTTCTCTGGCACATAATCGCCTGTCGCCTAAAGTACACATGATCGCCAATCGGCTATGGTGTACGTGATCGCCGGGAGTGCACTTAGTATGTGGTCAAGATGCTGGATCAACCATAGTGGGTTCCAAAAACCACGCATATCGAGGTGTGGGTTAAACCTTAGATACGCTGTGCATGCGAAGCTCTATGCTTGAGCATAAGAAATCGTCCTTAGTGTTGCATGCATGGGCGCACGAGGAGTAGTGCTGATCTATTCTTGGAAATGTGAAGCTACCGACGTCACCAAGTCATGTGGAGGTGATACCTTGGACGTAACATTGTGGGATGAAGAACCTTCAGCAAGGCGTGGCGATGTGTGATCAGTCATCGCCAGGGCGAGAGACATGCGGGCATCGCCAGGGCGCGAGAGACATGCGGGCATCGCCAGGGCGCGAGACATGCGGGCATCGCCAGGGCGCGAGAGACATGCGGACATCGCCAGGGCGAGAGACATGCGGGCGTCGCCAGGGAGAGACATCGGTCGTCTTCCAGAGAGAGACATCGGTCGTCTTCCAGAGAGAGACATCGGTCGTTCGCCAGGATGAGTCATTGGTGGAAGGTTATCGCGCGATGTCGAGTTTCACACAGACAAGGTGGGACCTAGGCTCCCAGCATGAGACGTCCTGCACGCGCGACACGTAGACAAAAAGGGTGGTTCAGAATAGTGACATCAGAGAGTTGCCATGCGCAGAGACACACGTGGACGTACTGTTCAGGGAAGCGTGCACGCAAGCCTTCCTGCAGAGTGGGTGGTGGCAGCGGCATTTGTGGACAAGTTGGTTTAGATTCAAAAACCCACTTTTGAGAGGGAGAACGTTGCTGTGGTTCAAGAGTGATAGAGTGAGTTTAGTCTTCATCCTTTTCCTTCCTCTCCTTCACTCTGCGATTCAGGCCCTCTCACGTCCCAGTTGGCTATCGGCGACTACCATAGAGCACCGGGAGGTTCTCTGCAAGTTCTCCAGACCGGGACGCTAAAACAGAGTGAAAGCATCTTTAAGCTTCGGTGGGTTTTCGGAGCTCTTGGTGTTTTACGCTAGTCCAGGTAAGGGAAGCTAGCATTTTCGTTTATAAAAACGTTAGGCGAGTAGGTTCTGAAGTGAGGGCGACGTGGTCGCCGGTTTTCATATGCTTTTCACGATACTCTGTTTTTATGTGTGGGGTGACATGATCGCCGATTTTAATACCGTTTTCGAAATCCCCTGTTTTAGTGTCGTTTGAAACTGTTAGAGATTTAAATGTGAAATGCATGTGATATTTGAAAATCTGAACTGTGGAATGATTGTTGCTGTGATTGGAATCGTTCATTTAAGTGTTGTATGGTGCATTGGGTGAATTGATGTTAATTAGCTGTCCTGTGTTGACTTCATTAGCTGTCCTGTGTGGACTTCATTGGCTGTCCTGTGTGGACTTCATTAGCTGTCCTGTGTGGACTTCATTAGCTGTCCTGTGTGGACTTCATTACCTGTCCTGTGTGGACTTTACAGTGGTGTGGTATGTGTCTATGTGTGGTGAGTCCGTGGAAGTCGGACGTGAGAAAGAGAAATATTGAGATTTGATAGGCATTTGATGTTTTATGTGAAACAAATAACTCTTGATGAAATTGTGAAGTGTGTGAAATGAATGGGAAATTGATGGTTTTACGTGGGTGTCTTAAATTTGTTTTATCTTGATTTTAAAGTTTCATATCTAAATTCTCTTTAAAATATCTAGCTTACCCTGCATTTTTGTTCTGTGGCTGTTTTTCTTAAAACTGTGATGATCGTGTATTTTACACGGGAGCAGATGATGTTGCAGGTAGTCGAGCTCCTCAATGAGCAGTTGGAGGAAGAGATCGCCTGTTTTCTTTTTATGCTGTATTTTGGTTTTATTTTGAAACAGTTGATGGAATGTATTAAAACTCCTATAAGAGGGACGTTTCTTTTTGAGATACAATGTATGGGATGTTACATCTCACAAGGTCCATGGCCAAGCACATTCACGCCCAAATGAGTCAGGCCACGGATGGGAGGGAGAAAACCTTGTACATGCTACTTGGAGGCCCATTAGGGGTAGCTTAGTAGATTAGTGTAGTGTAGAAAGCAAAACTTGCTCACTTAGGGGTGTGCTATCAAAAAGGTGCCCTTAGCAATAGAAGGAGGCGTGTGCTAGCAAATAGGTGCCTTTAGCAAAAGAAGGAGGGGTGTACTATCAAATGTTGCATTTTTGACCTATCTTCTAGAATATTAGGATGATGGTGTGGTTTGACTAAAGTCAATACCCTAGGCAGCCCCCACTTTTTGTATTTCCATCCCTACCCTTTAAGCTTGCTCACCAAGGCTCCTAAATCTATAAATAAGGAGGCCTACCTCATGTATTTTCAAGATTAAATAGAGTCTTGTTATGCTGCCCAAATTGTGCCATACACTACTCCTTGCCTAACACTTAGGTTTTAGTCTTCAATTCATCACTACCAAAGGGGCTGGCCAAACCTCCCCATTTCCTCACTCTTCATGCACCTTCAAGGCACCCATGCTTCCTAGGAAGGCCTTGCTCACCTCCTCCATAAGCTTCCGCATCCATCATCACCAAGGAACTCCAAAATCCAAAGAAGAGCTCATAGGAATGCTATCAGCATGCGTAACACTCTCGCTGGGAGTCTGGGTCCCAGTTTAACACGTGTTGGCAAGAAACCCCGATGACCGATCTCGCTCTGCATGCACCAACGACCGAGCTGTAACGCCCCTCAAAATATTGTTCATTTTTATATAATAAAATAAAGGTGAAACAATAATATCAAAATTTAACATAAATATATACATAATATAATTCATCCATTAATACAAATGTGCCTCAAAAAATAATATCCCTTTTCGAGGAAGTTTTAATACATCTCCATACAGGAGTTTTCAAAATAAAACAAAACAACAGCATTCAAAAACCGGTGATCTCCTCCTCCAGAAATGCTCAGTGAGGAGCTCTACTACCTGCAACCTCATCTGCTCCCGTGCAAATATACACGATCATCACAGGTTTAAGAAAAACAACCACGATACAAAACAAAAGGGTAAGCTAGATATTTTTAAAACTTTAAATATGAAACTTTATATCAATAGAAAGCATAAATCTTCACACCATTCATAATCTATATCAATTTCAACCATCAATATCCCCATATTCCACAAACTCGTCAAGTGTCTATTCAATACATTCAATACTCATGGTTCACATGTCAGACTTTCCACTGACTCATAACACATAGACACATGACTCTACTTCCGGAAGACTCGTGCGTTGAACTTAGCATCCAGAGACCTGCACCTGTCATACCACACCACTGTGAAATCCACACAGGGTCGCTGTGAAATCCACACAGCCATGCGCATAAACATAATCTCAATATCATCACTCTCCCGGTATGACAGGGTTAATTCATATAACATGTCAAGTTAGTTATCTTTCAAACCACTTACCCATACATATGAATCTCCTTTGACTCTCAACAACTGAATAACTTCATCTATGTGATTCCATTATATCAGCAGTGTAAGGATCTAGAAAATTATTTGGAATAGAAGAAGTATAATTTTAATGAATTCTGAATATGTTATTATTTAAAACGAAAAGAGCTTGTAATGGAAATTTCATGGTGGTCAGACCTCGGATGTCGCCCAAGGTCTGAGGGCGGCGTGGTAGAGGTCGGTCAGTGGACCATAGTGGGTTCCAGAAATCACATGTAGGGAGGTGTGATTTGAACCTTAGGAGCGCCATGCATGCAGAATAACTACGGGACTTTACGCTTGGACATAAGGGATTTACCTTAGTGTTGCATGCTTAGGCACGTAAGGATTGAGTACTGAGCTGCCCTCGGGCAGGAGAAGCTACCGACGTCACCGAGCCATGTGGGAGTGATAACACAGGCGTGGAGTAGTGGTAGGACGAGCCCTCAACAGGGTGTGACGATGTGGCATCAGTCGACAGAAGCAAGGCGATGTGTCCTCGCCACATCAAGGACGATGAGAGATCGCCAGGGCGAGAGACACGCGAGCATCGCCAGGGCGAGAGACACGCGGGCATCGCCAGGGCGAGAGACAGACGGTCATCGCCAGGATGAGGGACGCATCGGTCGACTTCCAGGGGGAGACATCGATTGTCTTCCTGGGAGAGACATCGGTCGTCTTCCTGGGAGAGACATCGGTCGTCTTCCAGGGAGAGACATCGATCGTCTGCCAGGATGAGGCATCGGTCGTCTGCCAGGGTGAGGAATCGGTCGTCCGTCAGGAAGAGGAATCGGTCATCGCCGGTATGAGAGGCATAGTCATCGCGCGAGCAGTCATCGGTGGAAGGTTATCGCGCGATGTCGTGTTTCACACAGATAAGGTGGGACCCAGGCTCCCAGCATGAACGTTCTGCATGCGCGACACGTAGACAAAAAGGGTGTTTCAGAATAGTTAGCATCAGAGAGTTGGTATGCGCAGAAACCCACGTGGTCATACTGTTCAAGGAAGTGTGCACGCAAGCTTTCCTGCAGAGTGGGCGGGGGCAGCGGCATTTCTGGGCAAGTTGGCTTTGATTCAAAAAGTCATTCCTGAGAGGCAGTGGACGTTGCTGTGGTTCGAGAGTGATTGAGTGAGTTAGCTTTGGTTCCCTGTTTCTTTCCTCTCCTTCTCCCTGCGTTCAGACGTCCTAGCGGACAAGTTGAAGATCGGCGACTACCCTGGATTCCTGACGTTGTGCTCTGCAAGTTTTCTGCTCAAAGCACTAGAACAGATTTAGGACATCTTTAAGCTTCGGTGGGTTTTGGAGCTCTTAGTGATTTTGCGCAAGTTCAGGTAAGGGAAGCTAGCATTTTCGTTTATAAAAACTTTAGGCGAGTAGGTTCTGAAGTGAGGGCGACGTGGTCGCCGGTTTCATATTCTTTTTCACGATGCTCTGTTTTTATGTGTGGGGCGACGTGATCGCCGGTTTTAAATGTTGATTTCGAACTCCTCTGTTTTAGTGTCGTTTTGAAACTGTTTGAGATTGAAATCTTGTTTGTGCTTTAGTAGATATAGGCTCTAAATGAAAAATTTTAGTATTAAGAGTGAAAGGATCTTGATAAAGTAGTGAGGGTGCACACTCATAACTGAATCGAGATGTTCTCAATCTTAATTCTAAAAGTTTGATGTTGAGCATATATCCACTTCTGGTGTGTTTTATCCCAATTGTTAAGTGTGGTGATATTTGATTGATAGTTTTGTACCCATGACTGTTCGTTGTTATGCTTTCTATTTTGAGCATTATGATTCTGTTGATGAACTCAAATTCTAAATGACTTTGAGATATTGACCTTTGTAAGGTCTAGATGTTACCTCCTGAATGAATTGATTTCTTATCGATCTCATTCTTATAGTTGTAGGGGATATAGAAACCAATAGTTTCAAAATCTGAAACGAAGAAAGATGGCTCGTAGACCTCCTACCCCTCCCCAACCTTCTTCGGAAATGAGCCAGATTGCCAAGGCTATTGAGATGATGGCAACTGCCATCCAACAACAGAATGCAGCAATGGCTCAGAATCATCAAGCTGCAATGCACCATTGGGAAACTGCTCGGTCGGCTGAAACAGCTTCCCACGTCGGTCAGCCCCAGGAAAAGATGGGACTGACCGAGTTCATGAGGCACAACCCACCCAAGTTCAGTGGGAATGCTACCCCTGATCAAGCAGATCAGTGGGTCAGGGAGTTGGAGAAAATCTTTAGGGCGACCTCCTGCCCTGAAGAGAAGAAATTGGTGTTCGCCACCTATCTGCTATCTGGAGAAGCCGAGTTCTGGTGGATGGGAGCTCAGCAGATGATGGAAGCCAGAGCTGACGTTTTAGACTGGGAAAGTTTCCGAGAGAGGTTCCTAGAGAAATATTTTCCAGATAGTGCAAGGTTTGCGAAGGAAGCGAAATTTCTCAGGTTGGAGCAAGGGGAGATGTCCGTGAACGCTTATGCTGCTAGGTTTGAATACCTAGCCAGATTTTATACCCAAGCTACCTCTGAGGCTTGGAGGTGTAGGAAGTTTGAAGAAGGTTTAAAGCATGAGCTGAAGAAGACCATAACACCCATGTGCATCAGGGAGTTTCATGCCTTAGTAGAGAAGGCAAAGATGGTGGAAACCTTGGAAAGGGGTAATTCTCGGGTGATCAGATCACACCCAGGGGGTTCTTCCAGTGGGAAGGCCAAGGTGCAGCACCCACAAAGCAAGCCTTATGCGAGACCTCCACCACATCGGGCAGGAGTAGTTCCGCCCCAGTTTCAGCAGCAACAAACATGGAAACCCAGATGTTTCACATGCCAAAAGATGGGGCATATTTCTAGAGATTGTCCTAGCAGAAATAGGATGACTCAACCCGTTGGTCCTCAGCAGTTGAGGAATGGAGGCAGTAGACCTCAAGCAACAGGGAGAGTGTTTGCCATGACAGGAGCAGAGGTGTCTCAGTCAGGTAACCTAGTGCAAGGTGTTTGTTTTATAGCTGGTAGAGGTGTAAAAGCCTTGTTTGATTCTGGAGCGACACACTCCTTTGTGTCAAGCCTGTGTGTAGCCGAGTTGGGCCTTCTAGTGAAGGAGTTACCGTTTGAACTATTGGTCTCTACACCTGCGTCAGGACAGGTGTTGACCTCTACAGTTTGCTCTGAATGTCCAGTGATAGTAGAGGGACGCAGGTTCAAAGTAAACTTGATCTGCCTACCTCTTCAGGACCTGGATGTTATCCTGGGAATGGATTGGCTATCTGCCAATCACGTTCTCATAGACTGTGGTAGTCAGAAAATAGCATTTCCAGACCTCCAAGAGTCAGATGTGATATCTGCTCAGCATGGGTGGTCGGAGTTGGAAAAAGGGGCGAGGTGCTTCGTGATCCTAGCTCAGTTGGAAGTGAAGAATGAAGAGGACGTAAGCAGGATACATGTGGTGAAAGATTTCATGGATGTATTTCCAGAAGAAATACCTGGATTACCTCCTAAGAGAGAAGTGGAATTCTCTATTGATTTAGTACCTGGAGCTGGACCAATGTCAATGGCACCTTACAGGATGGCTCCAGCCGAGTTGGTAGAATTAAAGAAGCAAGTGGAAGAGTTGTTGGAGAAACAATTCATCAGACCCAGTGTATCCCCATTGGGGGCTCCAGTGCTTCTAGTTAAGAAAAATGATGGAGGGTCTCGGCTGTGTATAGATTACAGGCAGTTGAACAAGTTGACCATCAAGAACAAGTATCCTCTACCTAGAATTGATGATTTGATGGATCAAATACATGGGGCCTCGGTGTTCTCAAAGATTGATCTGAGATCGGGGTACCACCAAATTTTGGTAAAAGCTGAAGATGTTCAAAAGACAGCATTTAGGTCTCGTTATGAGCACTATGAGTATGTGGTGATGCCGTTTGGAGTAACAAATGCTCCAGCTCTGTTCATGGATTTCATGAATAGAATTTTCGTCCTTTCTTGGATAAGTTTGTGGTAGTCTTCATAGACGACATACTCATTTATTCAAGGACCGAGGAAAAACATGAAGAACATCTGAAGACAGTATTGGAGATTCTGAGGGAGAAGCAATTATATGCCAAGTTCTCTAAGTGTGAGTTCAGGTTGAAGGAAGTCAACTTCTTAGGACATGTAATATCTGCCCAGGGGATCTCGGTGGATCCAGCCAAAGTGGAGGCAGTGCTTCAGTGGGAACGTCCTAAGACAGTTACTGAGATAAGGAGTTTTGTGGGTTTAGCAGGCTACTATCGGAGGTTCATTGAAGATTTTTCCAAGGTAGTAGCTCCTTTGACTCAGTTAACTCGCAAAGATCAACCTTTTGCTTGGACTGAAAAGTGTGAGCAGAGTTTCATGGGGCTGAAGAAGAGGTTGACTAGCGCCCCAGTGTTAGTGATCCCGGATGTGGGAAATCCTTTTTGATCCTACCACTTGACTCGAACGTGGAGGATTGCCTCGTCACTCCTTCGTCTAGCCTTCTGTTCTGCAGGAACGCTCCAAGAACCACCGCCAGAACTCCAAACGCTGCCTGCAAAACACACAGACAGTGCCTCTGGCGGCCGTTGTAGCTCCGACGCTCAAGTCAGGCAACAGGAACACCAAAACTATATCTGAATCTCTCTGTGAGACTCGTGTGTAACTGAAACTCTCAAATGTGTAAGCTATAAGAATCTCAAAAAACCCCCCTCAATTTCGTTAAGAGTTTGTATATATACCTGAGTCTTTCTCTCTCCTGACGGTTATTCCTCTTGACACGTGGATAACATCTGGTCGTACACGTGTCACCATCTGGAGTATCTACAGCTGAAACGTTACTTCCACTGTGCCCCCGGTGAATGAGTTATCCACACAGGGAGTAGCTTAGTACGCAGGCTACTCTGGGCGCAACCTTAACAGGGCGAGCTGGTTAACCCTGTGATGGGTTGTTCTTCATGACCATTTGTTCTTCTTTGAATATGAGGTAAAAAGGTGGTGGAAGCTATGGATGATATGGGTCAAGGATGGCTCATATAGAGCTATGGGTTCCTTGTAGGTGCATGAAAGGTATGGAGAGTGATAGGTTAGGCCAAATCACTTGGAGGAAGGTGAAGATGAAGATCAAAGTGTCTAACCTAGAGAGAGTAGACAAAGAGTAGAAGCTAGTATAATTTTGGCAGCATTTACTCATATAAATTGATCTTCAAAAAACATGAGCCAAAGCACCCTATTTATAGGAGATGGTGCCTTGGAGAGTAAGGAACAAGGGTAGGATGGGGAATACATAAAAGAGGGGGCTGCTAGGGTGTTGACTAAAGGTCAATGCAGCCCCTTAGCATGCTTCTAGAAGGTAGGGCTACATTCCTACCCTAAAAGGCCTAGGTACAAGCTAAATTGTTAAATACACCCCCGATTGTGCTAAATGAACCCTACTCTACTAAAATTATAAATAAACTAAAATTAATTTATGCTCAGCTCCCATGGCTTGGGCTTTACTCCTTGTAGTCCTCTGAAGGGTCTTTGAATATGTAGAGAAAAGTTTCTCTGCCATCAGTAGCAGAGTCCCACTCTTCTTGAATCCTCTTTGCCATGGACCTAGTTGTTGGGCCTGAGCTTAGGCTTAGGCTTGGGCTTGGGCCTCTTCCATCATCCCCTCCTTCTTGAGAGGATCTGTCCTCAGATCTACAGGGTTGATCTCAAACAGCAGCCTTATTCCTGCTTTGAAAATTATGCTCATCCACCAGGATCAAATATTAACCTACAGTAAACATTATAGAAAAGTGAGATAAGAAAATTAAGACTAGTGTATTCAAATAAAATAGTAAGGAAATAAGGCCCTTTTCTATTTTTATAAAAGTTTTGGTTGAAAGAAATAGGGCCCTTTTCAACAATATTTTTGCTTCCTTTGTGTTGTTCATTGCCCAAGACAAGCAACATCACAAAGTGTTGTTTTTGTGATTTTTGAGAATAAGAGTAAGCATCATGATTCAAAGGAAAAGAAGAGTTCAAAGTATTGCAATCCCCCTTTAAGGGTTCTTTTCCCACTATGCTTGTAGGAGATGTTGTAAGATACTCTTCATTCTTTCTAGATTCCTCTTCTTTTTCAAATAACCACTCACTTGGCTTTTCTGTGCAGGAAAGATTGATATCTATATCTGGTTCAGCTTCAGACACAGATTTTTCTTCAAGCATATTCTCACAAGGGTTTTCAATGGAAGAAGAATTTAAGTCAATGTTTGGTTCAACTCCAAACAAAGGATTTTTTGTACTTTCCTTTTCTATCATCACTTTTTCTCTCTTTTCTTTCTCTTCTCTATCTTTCCTTTCATTCTCCTCTCTTTCTCTTTTGTCTTTCTCTTCTTTCTTTCTGATAAGAGCTTGTAATTTTTCTTTAAACTCTTTTTCTCTTCTAGTTCTTCTAGGTGGAGGTTGATAATAATCATTAACTCTCAAACTCCCCTCAGCATATGAGTCATTTGACCTAGAACTAGATGCATGTGATGCATGGGGTTTTTTTAATTTTCTAATGTATTCATCTTTTTCCTTGCCAATCTTCAACACTTCTTTCAAAATTGCAAGATGGGCATCTCTTTCTTTTTTATCTTCCAAAATTTGAGCCTCATGTTGCAATTGTCTTAGTGATAGTGATTGAAAATCTCTAGCCAATTGTTTCAAAAGAGATTTTGTGGATTTTCTATCATTTTCACTATGACTTGAAGAATGAGTAGACATGTTTAGGGTTTGTGATAAAAGTAATTTTCAAAAAGAAAGATAAGTGGAGTGAAGTAGGTAATTTCCCAAGAAAGGGAGGTGGATCACTAAGATCTCTTAAGTACCAAGCCTTTCCTTAGCCAGATACTATCCCACAGCACTTTCACAAACCTTTCTCTAAGCAATTTACTTAGAGCACAATCAAAGATAAAAACAAAATTTTTATGCAAGAAAAAACTATATAAAGCAATAAAACACAAATGAAAATTGCTATCTAGAAAGCTTTTAAAACTAGTCGAATCCTAAGGTGAGGCTTCTTGGCACTTTGGAACCTTGAAGACACGCTCACCGTCTAAGACGTATTAATCCACTAATTAATCAATGTCCTTGAAAATTACAACTCAAAGAAATACAAAGAAATTAGGTTAACAAATTTTGATGCACAAAAATTTAAAGTCCTATTCTATGCACTCCTTCACTTGTAGCTCCTTTGTGTATATTTGTGTATTTTTCAATGAGGTTGCTGCTGTTCCTTGCTTTGTCTCCTTAGGTTATTCAACCTTAAATCTTTAATCCAGTTCCTCTTTAGTGATATGGCTTTCACCAAAACAAAATTTTAGCTCCACACTCACCAAAGCACTTTTTAGGTCAAATCCACCAAAGAGAGGTCAAGCAAGTTTTAAAGCAACAAAACTCAAATTTAAAATCAAGGACTACTGCAAATGGAGTTGATATTTGACAAGACTTGAAAGAGTATTCAATAAAATTTGACAAGCAAAAAATTAAGGCACACAAGAAAAGGTAGCACACAAAGTGGAATCCTAGTGAATGGAACTAGAATAGATGAATAAAACCAAAACAGCACTACAGAATTTTTTTGTGTAAATTTTTCACAACTTTCCAATTTTATGCTGGACAGAATACTTCAAATTTGAGCTTGAAATTTTAACCACAGAAACTTCAATGTTGTAGCTCAATATAGGCGTTGGAATTTCACCAAAACAGTGAGCCAAATAATTGTAATAATTTTTCCGAAATCACTGCCGCGTCAGCGTTTTTTCAGAGTCAGGATTTTTGCACTCTGTTCGTATTTCATTTATCATTTTTTTTGTATTTTGAATTTTGATGTGCTTCTTTTTTTCAATTTTTCTTAACACATGAAACTACTCAAATACAAAATTTCAGAATTTTTTTACCAACAAATGTAATTTCGGGGAATGATTCCAGCTAGCACAGTAGCAGTGAAAACAGAGAAATCCTTACTTGGAATTAGAAAACGGTAAAGAAACTTCAAAAACACAATGGAAATGGTTGGAAACGAACTTGTATGGAACTAACACACAAGTATGAACTCAAATATGAAAATATAAAAGGCACCAAAGCTTCAAAACCAGAAATATAAACTGCACTCAAAACAAAATCAAGCAACCAAATCAACAATAAAAGGCACCACTTGGAATTTATGACATTGTAGGATGAACATGACTTTGACAAAACTTGTATGGATTAAAAAATCAAAATGACTCAACCACAAACACTTTGCACCGATTAAAAACATGAATAAGACTCAAATAAAATAAAAACAGAACAGCCAACACAAAAGGAACCTAAAACAGTTTGAAAATGGAAGTTCAAGATCAAGTTGAACCAAAAATACCAAATAGAAATTTAAAAACAGCAACACCAACTTAAAAAGAAATTAAAAACAGCAAGACATTTAAGGATATGATGAACAACATGGAATAAAGAAGAAGACTCAAAAAATAAAATGAAGAGAACACTTATCTCTTGAAGAACCAAAGCTCTGATACCAAATGATGGGTTGTTCTTCATGACCATTTGTTCTTTTTGAAATATGAGGTAAAAAGGTGGTGGAAGCTATTGATGATATGGGTCAAGGATGGCTCATATAGAGCTATGGGTTCCTTGTAGGTGCATGAAAGGTATGGAGAGTGATAGGTTAGGCCAAATCACTTGGAGGAAGGTGAAGATGAAGATCAAAGTGTCTAACCTAGAGAGACTAGACAAAGAGTAGAAGCTAGCATAATTTTGGCAGCATTTACTCATATAAATTGATCTTCAAAAAACATGAGCCAAAGCACCCTATTTATAGGAGATGGTGCCTTGGAGAGTAAGGAACAAGGGTAAGATGGGGAATACATAAAAGAGGGGGCTGCTAGGGTGTTGACTAAAGGTCAATGCAGCCCCTTAGCATGCTTCTAGAAGGTAGGGCTACATTCCTACCCTAAAAGGCCTAGGTACAAGCTAAATTGTTAAATACACCCCCGATTGTGCTAAATGAACCCTACTCTACTAAAATTATAAATAAACTAAAATTAATTTATGCTCAGCTCCCATGGCTTGGGCTTTACTCCTTGTAGTCCTCTGAAGGGTCTTTTAATATGTAGAGAAAAGTTTCTCTGCCATCAGTAGCAGAGTCCCACTCTTCTTGAATCCTCTTTGCCATGGACCTAGTTGTTGGGCCTGAGCTTAGGTTTAGGCTTGGGCTTGGGCCTCTTCTATCACCCTGGGCATTGCATATCACACTACACATGGTGGTACATATGCCACTTATCCTCTGTACTTAGACCATACAACAAGTGATTGCCAAGCCTTCTCAAACACCCGACGATGTGCTATTTCGGCGACTTGCTGACCACCTGATCTCCTAACCTTAACACACGGCGATCATGTGCAATCTGGGCGATTACTGATCCATACCGGCAATGAGCGATTTGTAACATCCCGCCAAAATAAAACCATACATACATGTATAATGAAAATAAAGGTAAACAAATAATATCGAAGAGTACATGATAATATATATATAAGTAATGAAGTTACTCCTCTTAGGGAGTTTAATACATAACCAGTCAAATGTTTTCAACACTTAAACAAAATACAACAAAATAGACGAACAGGCGATCTCCCTACAAAAGGGCGATCTCCTATCAGGCAGGCGATCTCCTATCAGGCAGGCGATCTCCTATCAGCCAGGCGATCTCCTATCAAACCGGCGATCTCAACTTCCTGTAACGTCATCTGCTCCCGTGCAAATTATACACGATCATCGCAAGTTTTAAGAAGAACACCCACAAAATGAAAACGCAGGGTAAGCTAGATATTTTAAGGAGAGTTTAAATATGAACTTAAAAATCAAGATAAAAATCAATTTAAGGCACCCACGTAAAACCATCAGCTTTCTCATTCTTCCCACATGACTATCAAGCAAAACACATATTTCACAATTCCTCGAGAGTCGTTCAAGTCACACAATGCATCAAGTGTCTATCAAAAATACAATGCTCCTCATTTCTCACGTCAGACTTTCCACTGACTCACAATACATAGACACATGACTCTACTTCCGGATGACTCGTGCATTAACTCAGGCTCAGAGATCTGCACCTGTCATACCACATTGCTGTAAAGTTCCCACAGCTGTGCACATAACCACAATCTCAATATCATAACTCTTCCGGTATGACAGGGTAAATTCATATAACAGGCCGAGCTCGTTCTTTTTCACACGAGACGCCCATACGTATGAACCTCCTTCGACTCTCACCCACTGAATAACTTCATCTACGTGATTCCATTATCTCAGCAGAGTCAGGATGTCTCCTTCTCGACGAGCCCCTAGTCAAATACACATTACACACGATCTTACACGGTATTTTCTTTCCTGAAAATACTATGCCTTGATCCCACATTCACAACCTTTCACACATCATACAACACTTAATGAACAATTTCAGTCACAATAAAACTCATGCCAAGGATTCAGATTTTCGTATATCACATTTAAATCTCAAAACAGTCTCAAACCACACCAAAAACAGGGGAGTTCGTAAAACAACGCCAAAACCGGCGATCTGATTCAAAAGAAGGGGATTTCGAAATCTGCCTTTAAAACCGGCGACCACGTCGCCCAAACACATAGAACAGAGCATTCACGAAGATGGAAACGAAACCGGCGACCACGTCGCCCTCACTTCAGGAACAGCTAATCTATGACTTGTATTGAAAATGAAGGCTAGCTTCCCTTACCTGGACTTGCGCAAAATACCAAGAGCTCCTAAATCCAACGAAGCTTGAAGAATGCCTTGGCTCTGTTTTTGCGTCTGGTTTGAAGGACTTGCAGAGAACTTCCCAGGTGCTCTAATGGTGGCCGTCGCTCGTCGTACTCTTGTGTGAAGGTGTCCGAATCGCAGCGCGAAGGAGAGAAATGGAGGAGAAGGGAGGTAACTCACTTTTTCGCTCTTTGGATAACTGCAACGTTTTTCCTCCTCTCAGAAGTGGGTTCTTGCCTCTTAAACCAACTTGTCCACAAAAGCAGCTGCCACCACCCACTCTGCAGGGAAGTCTGAGTGTACGTTTCACTGAACAGTACGACCACTGTTGTCTCTTGTGCATGCCAACCACTGCTCTGAACAGTACGACCACTGTTGTCTCTTGTGCATGCCAACATTCTGATGTCACTGTTCTCAACCAACACTTTTTGTCTACGTGTCGCGCGTGCTGCGCGTCTCATGCTGGGAGTCTGGGTCCCACCTTCTCTACGTACAACTCGACATCGCGCGATAACCTTCCACCGATGACCTCTTGCGTGAAGACTCTCCACCGATGACTCATCCTGGAGGACGACCGATGTCTCTCTCTGGAAGACGACTGATGTCTCTCTTTGGCGATGCCCGCATGCCCCGCGCCCTGGCGATGCCCGCATGCCTCGCGCCCTGGCAATGCCCGCATGCCTCGCGTCCCGGCGATGCCCGCATGCCTCGTGCCCCGGCGATGCCCGCATGCCTCGCGCCATGGCGATGCCCGCATGCCTCGCGCCCCGGCGATGTCCGCATGCCTCGCGCCCTGGCGATGCCCGCATGCCTTGCGCCCTGGCGATGCCCGCATGCCTCGCGCCCCGGCGATGCCCGACGACACACCTCGCCTTCCTGAAGGTTCTCCATTCCACTATGTTACGTCCAAGGTATCATCTCCACATGACTCGGTGACGTCGGTAGCTTCACATTTCCAAGGGTAGATTGGCACTTGCCCTCGTGCGCCCATGCATGCAACACTAAGGACGATCTCCTATACTCAAGCATAGAGCTTCGCATGCACCGCGTGTCTAAGGCTTAACCCACACCTTGACGCACGTGGTTTTTGGGAACCCATTATGGTTGATCCAACATCTTGACTACACACTAAGTGTAGTTTCGGCGATCATGTGTACTCTAGGCGACAGGCGACTAGGTACACTACAGGCGATTGGCGTTTTGGTGAAATCAAAGCGACAGGCGATCATGTGCCAGAGAAGTCGGAGATCGCCTACTCTTTCAATTTCGGCGATCTCGAAGACTTTTAAGCTATACTTCCCTTCCTTTATATTTTAAATAAGAATATACTTAGAATTCATTTAAAATATATCACTTTTATTCCAATATAATTTTCTAGGTTCTTACACGATTACTCATCCTCAAGCCGATAGGCGATTACTCACCTCAAGGCGATAGGCGATTACTCATCCTCAAGGCGATAGGCGATTACCATTATGAGTGATCGCCTCCCTGATTCGCCTGCTATCCTCTACCACGTGTTACTCTGTGAATGGTCCACGTGGTCAACTGCTGCTGATGTCATCGACTACCGATGACCGACCGGATCACTTTTGATGTTTACTGTGATGCTTCACATCAAGGTTTGGGATGTGTGTTGATGCAAGAGAAAAGAGTGGTTGCATATGCTTCAAGGCAACTCAAAGTTCACGAGAGGAACTATCCTACCCATGACTTAGAGTTGGCGGCTGTGGTGTTTGCCTTGAAGATTTGGAGGCATTATTTGTATGGAGCTCGGTTTCAGGTGTTTAGTGACCATAAAAGCCTGAAATATCTGTTTGATCAGAAGGAGTTAAATATGAGACAAAGAAGATGGATGGAGTTCCTAAAAGATTATGACTTCCAACTGATATATCATCCAGGGAAGGCCAATATAGTGGCAGATGCCTTGAGTAGGAAATCAATACAAGTATCAACCATGATGATTGAAGAGCAGAAATTGATTGAGCAGTTTAGAGATTTAAACTTTGGAGTGGAATTTCATGTAAATCATATTAGTTGTAGTAAGTTAACTATAACTAATGATTTCATTGGAATGATAAAGGATAAGCAATTAGAGGATCCTATCCTGAAGCGTATTGTAGAATTACTAGGCACCGATCAGGCTAAAGGCTTTGCGATGGGCGATGATGGAATCTTGAGATTTAATGGCAGAATTTGCATACCTGCAAATGAAGAGTTGAAGAAGATGATCCTAGAAGAAGGCCACAAGAGTTACCTTAGTCTGCACCCAGGTATGAATAAGATGTACCAGGATTTAAAAAAGTCATTTTGGTGGTCGGGCATGAAGAAGGAGATAGCCCAGTATGTTGCTACCTGCTTGACATGTCAGAAGGCGAAGGTAGAACATCAAAGGCCTGGCGGTTTGTTGCAGCAATTGGATATCCCTGAATGGAAATGGGATAGCATCGCCATGGATTTTGTTACCCATTTACCCAGATCGGTAAGGGGTCATGATGCAATCTGGGTCATCATTGATCGGCTGACGAAGAGTGCTCACTTTCTTCCAGTGAATATGAGGATGCCTATGGCCAAGTTGGCACAGCTGTACATCAGAGAAATTGTGAGGTTGCATGGAGTGCCTTCCAGCATTGTTTCGGATAGAGATCCTAGGTTCACTTCACGGTTTTGGCAGACCTTACAAGATTGCTTGGGAACTAAGTTGAGAATGAGCTCGGCATATCATCCTCAAACAGATGGACAGTCAGAGAGAATGATCCAGTCCTTGGAAGATCTGCTGAGGACGTGTGTCTTGGATCAATTGGGAAGTTGGGATGAGGTGTTGCCGCTGGTGGAGTTTACTTATAATAACAGTTACCACGCCAGTATTGGGATGGCACCATATGAAGCCCTGTATGGGAGGAAATGAAGAACTCCCTTATGTTGGTACTAGGAGGGCGAAGCAGTCTTGGTTGGGCCAGAGTTGATTCAGCAGACAACCGAGAAGGTGAAACAGATACAAGGCAGAATGAAGGCTTCTCAAAGCCGACAGAAATCCTATGCAGATCAGAGGAGAAGACCTTTGGAGTTTGCTGCTGGGGATCATGTGTTTATGAGAGTGACGCCAACCAAGGGTGTAGGACGAGCTATCAGATCAAGGAAGCTGTCTCCTAAGTTTGTTGGACCATATCAGATCTTAAGGAAGATAGGTCCTGTAGCTTATGAGATTGCTCTACCTCCCCAATTAGCAAATCTGCATAATGTCTTTCACATGTCACAGCTAAGGAAGTATCTTGCAGACCCTAGTCACGTGTTGGAAGTGGACGATGTGCAGATCAGGGATGTGAAGCGAAACCAGTCAGAATTGACTATCAGCAGAGTAAGCAGCTCAGAGGCAAGACCATCAACATGGTAAAGGTGGTGTGGGATGACAGATCGGGTGATTCAACTTGGGAATTAGAAGAAACCATGAGAGAAGCCTATCCCTACCTCTTTTACTTGTAATTCAATTTTCGGGGACGAAAATTTTTCTTGTTGGGGAGATTGTAAGGATCTAGATAATTATTTGGAATAGAAGAAGTATAATTTTAATGCATTCTGAATATGTTATTACTTAAAACGAAAAGAGCTTGTAATGGAAATTTCATGGTGGTCAGACCTCGGATGTCGTCCAAGGTCTGAGGGCGGTGTGGTAGAGGTCGGTCGGTGGACCATAGTGGGTTCCAGAAATCACATGTAGGGAGGTGTGATTTGAACCTTAGGAGCGCCATGCATGCAGAATAACTACGGGAATTTACGCTTGGACATAAGGGATTTACCTTAGTGTTGCATGCTTAGGCACGTAAGGATTGAGTACTGAGCTGACCTCGGGCAGGAGAAGCTACCGACGTCACCGAGCAATGTGGGAGTGATAACACAGGCGTGGAGTAGTGGTAGGACGAGCCCTCAACAGGGTGTGACGATGTGGCATCAGTCGACAGAAGCAAGGCGATGTGTCCTCGCCACATCAAGGACGATGAGAGATCGCCAGGGCGAGAGACACGCGGGGATCGCCAGGGCGAGAGACACGCGGGCATCGCCAAGGCGAGAGACACGCGGGCATCGCCAGGGCGACACGCGGGCATCGCCAGGGCGACACGCGGGCATCGCCAGGGCGACACGCGGGCATCGCCAGGGCGAGAGACAGACGGTCATCGCCAGGATGAGGGACGCATCGGTCGACTTCCAGGGGGAGACATCGGTCGTCTTCCTGGGAGAGACATCGGTCGTCTTCCTGGGAGAGACATCGGTCGTCTTCCAGGGAGAGACATCGGTCGTCTGCCAGGATGAGGCATCGGTCGTCTGCCAGGGTGAGGAATCGGTCGTCCGTCAGGAAGAGGAATCGGTCATCGCCGGTATGAGAGGCATAGTCATCGCGCGAGCAGTCATCGGTGGAAGGTTATCGCGCGATGTCGTGTTTCACACAGATAAGGTGGGACCCAGGCTCCCAGCATGAACGTTCTGCATGCACGACACGTAGACAAAAAGGGTGTTTCAGAATAGTTAGCATCAGAGAGTTGGTATGCGCAGAAACCCACGTGGTCATACTGTTCAAGGAAGTGTGCACGCAAGCTTTCCTGCAGAATGGGCGGGGGCAGCGGCATTTCTAGGCAAGTTGGCTTTGATTCAAAAACTCACTCCTGAGAGGCAGTGGACGTTGCTGTGGTTCGAGAGTGATTGAGTGAGTTAGCTTTGGTTCCCTATTTCTTTCCTCTCCTTCTCCCTGCGTTCAGACGTCCTACCGGACCAGTTGAAGATCGGCGACTACCCTGGATTCCTGACGTTGTGCTCTGCAAGTTTTCTGCTCAAAGCACTAGAACAGAGTTAGGACATCTTTAAGCTTCGGTGGCTTTTGGAGCTCTTAGTGATTTTGCACAAGTTCAGGTAAGGGAAGCTAGCATTTTCGTTTATAAAAACTTTAGGCGAGTAGGTTCTGAAGTGAGGGCGACGTGGTCGCCGGTTTCATATTCTTTTTCACGATGCTCTGTTTTTATGTGTGGGGCGACGTGATCGCCGGTTTTAAATGTTGATTTCGAACTCCTCTGTTTTAGTGTCGTTTTGAAACTATTTGAGATTGAAATGTGAAATGCGTGTGATATTCGAAAATCTGAACTTTGGTGTGATTGTTTCTGTGATTGGAATTGTTTAAGAAAAGATTCAAAATATTATATGATGCAGTTATGCTTTTACGTGTGATATGATGTATTGGATGAATGTGAAATTATGATCAAGACATAGTATTTTCAGGAAAGGAAATACCGTGTTGAGATTGGTTATGAGGTGTATTGATCAGTGAGTATCCTGTGAATGAGACGATCCTGACTCTACTGATATAATGGAATCACATAGATGAAGTTATTAAGTTGTTGAGAGTCGAAGGAGGTTCATATGTATGGGTAAGTGGTTTGAAAGATAACTAACTTGACCTGTTATATGAATTAACCCTGTCATACCGGGAGAGTGATGATATTGAGATTATGTTTATGCGCATGGCTGTGTGGATTTCACAGCGACCCTGTGTGGATTTCACAATGGTATGGTATGACAGGTGTAGGTCTCTGGATGCTAAGTTCAACGCACGAGTCTTCCGGAAGTAGAGTCATGTGTCTATGTGTTATGAGTCAGTGGAAAGTCTGACATGTGAACCATGAGTATTGAATGTATTGAATAGACACTTGACGAGTTTGTGGAATATGGGGATATTGATGGTTGAAATTGATATAGATTATGAATGGTGTGAAGATTTATGCTTTCTATTGATATAAAGTTTCATATTTAAAGTTTTAAAAATATCTAGCTTACCCTTTTGTTTTGTATCGTGGTTGTTTTTCTTAAACCTGTGATGATCGTGTATATTTGCACGGGAGCAGATGAGGTTGCAGGTAGTAGAGCTCCTCAGTGAGCATTTCTGGAGGAGGAGATCGCCGGTTTTTGAATGCTGTTGTTTTGTTTTATTTTGAAAACTCCTGTATGGAGATGTATTAAAACTTCCTCGAAAAGGGATATTATTTTGAGGCACATTTGTATTAATGAATGAATCATATTATGTATATATCTATGTTAAATTTTGATATTATTGTTTCACCTTTATTTTATTATATAAAAATGAACAATATTTTGAGGGGCGTTACAAGCAGAGTCAGGATCGTCTCATTCACAGGATACTCACTGATCAATACACCTCATAACCAATCTCAACATGGTATTTCCTTTCCTGAAAATACTATGTCTTGATCACAATTTCACATTCATCCAGTACATCATATCACACGTAAAAGCACAATTCCATCATGTAATAATTTGAATCTTTTCTTAAACAATCCCAATCACAGAAACAATCATACCAAAGTTCAGATTTTCAAATATCATATGCATTTCAATCCCAAACAAGTTCAAAGCGACACTAGAACAGGGGAGTTCGAAATCAACATTAAAACCGGCGATCACGTCGCCCCACACATAAAAACAAAGCATCATGAAAAAGAATATGAAACCGGCGACCACGTCGCCCTCACTTCAGAACCTACTCGCCTAAAGTTTTTATAAACGAAAATGCTAGCTTCCCTTACCTGGACTTGCGCAAAATCACTAAGAGCTCCAAAACCCACCGAAGCTTAAAGATGTCTTAACCTGCACCATGGAGCCTTTATCACAAAACTGACTATACTACTCATTTTCTACGCAAACAGAGACGATTTCTGGAGCTAAGGGAGTCGCCGGCAACGCCTATGCAGAGGCAACCCTCTCAAGCTCAGATTCGACTCGAAAAACAGAGTAAAACGACTTACTATGTTCTAGCGTCCTGACGGGAGAACTTGCAGAGACTTCCCAGAAGGACAATGGCAGTCGCCGATCGTAGCACTGGTACGTGAGGATAGCTGCGTCTTCGAGTGGAGGAGAAAGGAGAAAGGGAAACTAAATGAGCTGATTCCCTCAGCTCTTAAGGTCGAACGACTCTTTAGCCTTCATTGCCATTACCCACTCTCTGAGCAACCTTGCGTGCACACTTCCTTGAACAGTATGACCACGTGGGTTTCTGCGTGTAACATCCCGCCAAAATGCTTTTCATATTTATATAATGAAAATAAAGGTAAACAAATATATTAAAGTGAACATAATTATATATATGTAATGAAGTTTCTCCTCACAGGGAGTTTAATACATAATCGGTCAATTCCAAAACTTAAACAAAATACAGAAAAATAAAGAAAAACAGGCGATCTCCTGATAGAAAACAGAAAACGGCGATCTCCTAACAGATAAGGCGATCTCCTATCAGAAAAACAGAAAAAGGGGTGATCGCCTAACAGAAACAGAAACAGGCGATCTCCTTCCGGCGACCCCTCACTGAGGAGCTCTACTTCCTGCAACATCATCTGCTCCCGTGTAAAATCATACACGATCATCACAGGTTTAAGAAAACATCCACAAACAAGAACACAGGGTAAGCTAGATATTTTAAAGAGAATTTAGATATGAAACTTTAAAATCAAGATAAAACAAATTTAAGACACTCACGTAAAATCCATCAATTTTCCCATTCATTTCACACACTTCACAATTTCATCAAGTGTTATTTGTTTCACATAAACATTCAAGTGTCTACCAATTTCAATGTTTCTCATCTCTCACGTCAGACTTCCACTGACTCATCACACACCGACACTTGACACTACTTCCGGAAGACTCGTGCGTTGAACTTAGCATCCAGAGACCTGCACCTGTCATACTTCATTGCTGTAATGTTCCCACAGCCATGCGCATCAACATAATCTCGATCTCAATCTCATCACTCTCACAGTATGACAGGGTTAATCCATATAACAGGTCAAGTCAGTTATCTTTCAAACGACTTACCCATACATATGGACCTCCTTCGACTCTCACCAACCGAATGGCTTCATCTATGTGACTCCATCATATCAGCAGAGTCAGGATCGTCTCATTCACAGGATACTCACTGATCAATACACCTCATAACTAATCTCAACACGGTATTTCCTTTCCTGAAAATACTATGTCTTGATCCCACATTCAAACATTCAACACATCATATAACACTTAAATGAACAATTTCCAATCACAGCAACAATCATTCCAAGGTTCAGACTTTAAAATATCACATTTCAATCTCAAACAATTTCAAACGACACTAAAACAGGGGATTTCGAAAAACAACGCCACAACCGGCGATCTCGTTCAAAAACAGGGGATTATGCAATAACAGTTGAAAACCGGCGACCACGTCGCCCCATCATCAAAATCATCTAATATAAGGTTTTTCGTTGAAAATAAGGTTGGCTTCCCTTACCTGGACTAGCGCAAAACACCAAGAGCTCCGAAAACCCACCGAAGCTTAAAGATGCTTTCACTCTGTTTTAGCGTCCCGGTCTGGAGAACTTGCAGAGAACCTCCCAGGTGTCCAAGGGCAGTCGTCGCTCGTCGTACTGGTGCTTGGGGATGTCTGAAATGCAGCGCGAAGGAGAGAAAAGAGAAGGATGAAGGTGAACTCACTCTTTCGCTCTTGAACTACTGCAACCTTCTTTGCCTCCCCGAAGTGGGTTTTTGAATCTACACTAACTTGTCCACACATGCTACTGCCACCACCCACTTTGCAGGAAAGCCTGAGTGTACGTTTCCCTGAACAGTACGACCAGGGTGCCTCTTGCGCATGCCAACCACTTCCCTGAACAGTACGGCCGTGGGTGTCTCTTGTGTAACATCCCGCCAAAATAAAACCATACATACATGTCTAATGAAAATAAAGGTACACAAATAATATTGAAGAGCACATGATAATATATATATAAGTAATGAAGTTGCTCCTCTTAGGGAGTTTAATACATAACCAGTCAAATGTTTTCAAAATTTAACGAAATTCAATCAAATACAACAAGACCGGCAGTCTCCATACATGAACCGGCGATCTGGTAACAGAAGGCCCCAAAACAGGCGATCTGCTAGCAGGACATAAAACCGGCGATCACCACCAAGAGATAGAAACCGGCGATCTCTTCCTCGGCGACCACTCACTAGGGAGCTCTGCTTCCTGGAAGATCATCTGCTCCCGTGTAAGTTATACACGATCATCATAGTTTTAAGAGAAAAACAGCCAACGAGCAGAACACGCAGGGTAAGCTAGATATTTTAAGGAGAGTTTAAATAAGGATAATTAAATTAAAATCAAGGTAAACAATTTCAAGATATTCACGTATCGCTATCTAGTTTCTCATACCCTTCACTTGATCGCCCAGAAATCACACATTTCACAATATTTTCAAGAGTCATTCTATTTCACAAACTGCATCAAGTGTCTATAAATTTCAAGTTCCTCATTTCACATGTCAGACCACCACTGACTCAGCACACAAGACACTTGACACTACTTCCGGAAGACTCATGCATTGATTAGACTCAGAGATCTGCACCTGTCATACTAAACAGCTGTAATGTTTCCCAGCTATGCGCATCAACACAAATCTCAATCTCAAGTTCATCATTCTCACAGTATGACAGGGTTAATCCATAGAACAGGCCGAGCTCGTTCTTTTTCACACGAGTCACCCATTCATATGAACCTCCTTCGACTCTCACCAACTGAGTAACTTCCTCTATGTGATTCCATTACCTCAGCAGAATCAGGATATCCCCTTAGGAATCACCGATCAATGCACATCCTACACGATCTTATACGGTATTTTCTTTCCTGAAAATACTATGCCTCGATCCCACATTCACAACACCCAAGACATCATACCACTTAAATAAATGATTCAAGTCACAGCAACATTCGTTTCAAAGATTCAGATTTTCGAAGATCACCTTTAAGCTTCAATAGTTCAAAGTAACATCAAAAACAGGGAGTTCGCAAACATCGCCCAAACCGGCGACCTGGTTCAAAAACAGGGTATTTCGAAGTTTGTATTTAAAAACCGGCGACCACGTCGCCCAGACACATAGAACAGAGCATTCACGAAGATGAAAACGAAACCGGCGACCACGTCGCCCTCACTTCAGAAACAGCTAATCTATGGCTTGTATTGAAAATGAAGGCTAGCTTCCCTTACCTGGACTTGCGCAAACACCAGGAGCTCCGAAATCCAACGAAGCCTAAAGAACGCCTTGGCTCTGTTTTTGCGTCTGGTTTGAAGGACTTGCAGAGAACTTCCCAGGTGCCCTAATGGTGGCTGTCGCTCGTCGTACTCTTGTGTGAAGGTGCCAGAATCGCAGCGCGAAGGAGAGAAATGGAGGAGAAAGGAGGTAGCTCACTCTTTCGCTCTTGAACAACTGCAACGTCCCCTCTTTCTCAGAAGTGGGTTTTTGAATCTTAAAACAACTTGTTCCACAATTTCCGCTGCCACCGCCCACTCTGCAGGAAAAGCTTGCCTGCACCCTTCCTTGAGCAGTGTGGCCACGTGGGTTTTGGGTCACTTTCCGTACCAATTCCCTGGAGCCACTGTTCTGAAGTACGCTCCCTGACTACGTGTCGCGCATGCAAGGCGCTCATGCTGGGAGTCTGGGTCCCACCTTTTCTGCGTGCAACTCGACATCGCGCGATAACCTTTCGCCGATGACCACTGGCGCGAAGACAATCCACCGATGACATCTCGCGCGAAGACTATCCACCGATGACATCTCGCGCGAAGACTATCCACCGATGACCTCTCGCGCGAAGCCTATCCACCGATGACCTCTCGCGCGAAGGCTATCCACCGATGACCTCTCGCGCGAAGGCTATCCACCGATGACCTCTCGCGCGAAGGCTATCCACCGATGACCTCATCCTGGCGGATAACCGATGTCTCCCCCTGGAAGATGCCCGCATGCCTCACGCCCTGGCGATGTCCGCATGCCTCGCGCCCTGGCGACGACGTGTAGTATAGGCGACCGGCGATTATGTACTAACAAGGAAATCTTATAATCTACTAAACTACACTTTCCTTCCTTTTCATTTTAAATAAAAACATACTTAGAATTCATTTAAAATATACTCTTTTATTCCAATTTAATTTTACAGGTCCTTACATTCTCCCCATCAAGAAAAATTTTCGTCCCCGAAAATTGAATTACAAGGAAAAGAGGTATGGATAAGCCTCTCTCATGGGTTCTTCTAACTCCCAAGTTGAATCCCCCGATCTCTCATCCCACACCACTTTCACCATGTCGATGGTCTTGCCTCTGAGCTGTTTACTTTGCCGATCGTCAATCCTGACTGGTTTTGCTTCAAAGGACAAGTCATCCCTGATCTGCACATCGTCCACTTCCAGCACATGACTAGGGTCTGCCATGTACTTCCTCAGCTGTGACACGTGAAAGACATTGTGCAGATTCGCTAAATGGGGAGGTAGGGCGATCTCATAAGCCACTGGACCAATCCTTCTTAAGATCTGATATGGTCCCACGAACTTAGGGGACAACTTCCTTGACCTGATCGCCCGTCCTACACCCTTGGTTGGTGTCACTTTCATGAACACGTGGTCTCCAGCAACAAACTCTGTACTGACCAGTCACCGGACGTCAGATGGGTCCCACAGCATGGGCCAAAGCCACGTGGAATGGACCCCACAAGAGGTATTGAAAAGAGAGGGGTGACGAGTCATCAGCCCAGTAGGGAAGGGTGAGGAGTCATCAGCCTATGAAGAGGGGTGACGAGTCATCAGCCTATGAAGAGGGGTGACGAGTCATCAGCCCAGTAGGGAAGGGTGAGGAGTCATCAGCCTATGAAGAGGGGTGACGAGTCATCAGCCCAGTAGGGAAGGGTGAGGAGTCATCAGCCTAGAGAGAGGGGTGATTAGTCATCAGCCTACAGAGCCAGGTGAGTAGTTGTCAGTTCACCAGGATGGGTGGAGGTGTCATCGACACTCAGCAGGTCGAGGAGTCCTCGGCCACAGGGTGGCGAGGTGACATCGGCGAGGAGTCCTCGGCCACATGGTGTGGCGAGGTGACATCGGCCTTGGGTGATTTGAACAGCGTAAACAGAACAGCTAAGATTGGTTCCCAGAGTGGGCCAATGACCAGTTAAATACCCAGAGTTAGGGAGAGGCCTGGATCACGAAGTGCCTATGCGGGTAGCAGGGAGAGCACAGTTGGGTGTAGAGTCCTGAGGGGACGAGTACTCACCAGAGCTAGGGTTTTCCCAGTGAAGCTACATGCATGGCACGTGAACAGTAAAGGCACTCCCAGAACAGGTGGCCCCAGAGACTAGGTGCACAAGGAGGCACCCAGGTGGTCACCCTGTGAGAGTTTGCACTCCAGAGAAGGAAACCTTATACGCTAGATTACCCTAAGATTGGGTGATAGCGGCGCAAGGGTATTCCAGTAAACCCTAAATATGGCTAGTAGCGCAGTAAACCCTAATTAGGGCTAACGGCACAGTAAACCCTAATTAGGGCCAACGGCGCAGTAAATCCTAGCCTATATAAGGGACAGTAAGATACTTCACAAGGTACGCAGTTTTCTAGCCCTAAATACACAGAGAAACTCAATACACTTGGTGTTGCTTGCCCTACACTGACTTGAGCGTCGGAGTGCAAACGGCCTCTAGGGCGCCCCTTTTCTCTTTTGCAGGTGCAGATTGCTTCAAAAGAACCAAGCACATATCAACGTGAGGAAGGAGGCGTGTGAGTGTCGTGAGTCAACCGGCAGGCGGGTCAACCGGCAAGAACATTTGGCGCCCACCGTGGGGCCGGAGTAAAACGAAGGTCCCATACACAAGAACGAGAGAAGAACCACAGAGGATGAGGAATACGAGACACGGGTCCGTTCCACCAAACGGGGGCGACAGTGTTACCATGCAACAAATCATGGAAACAATGCACGCCCTCCAAGAGACGGTGGCAGAGTCCAGGGCCCAACAGGCGCGGATGCAGGAGGACCTGGCCGCCTCTCAGGCCAGGAATGAAGAGTTACACCGAGCAAATGAGGAGCTGCGCTTGAATTTGCAGCACATACAGCAAGCGGGAGATCGTGGAGAAGATGCTCGAGCCCCGCCAGTGCCTCCAAGGGCCTTCCCCATGCCTTTCTCCCAAGCAATCATGAACACAGTGGTTCCAGCCACCTTTGTGGGACCTACAACCATGTTCACCGGGAAAGAAGATCCTGAAACGCATCTTACTGCTTTCCACACGCAGATGATGTTGTCAGGAGGGTCCGACGCAGTGCACTGCAAGCTCTTTATGGCCACACTGGCAGGGACTGCGCTAGAATGGTTCGTGAGTCTACCAGAAGGACATATCACGTCTTTCGCGCAATTCTCTGCATTGTTCAGGGAGCAGTATCTTGTCAACAGGGCCCCTCCGCCAGTGTCTTACGATCTTTTTGATGTAAGGCAACACCAAAGGGAGTCCCTCAAGGATTACCTCAACAGGTTTGGGGCGATGGTGGTAAGGTTGCACACCAAGGATGAGGACATGGTGGTGCACGCCTTCAGGAAGGGCGTATTGCCAGGGCCTTTCAGCGAGTCTCTAATTCGCAGCCGTCCCAAGACCTTCAGCGACATAAAACGGCGTGCTGTGGCCCACATAGTCGCTGAAGGGGAGCTCACTGAGAAGCGAGAAAGCGCAGTTCCGTTAAGGCCCCGAGTGCCTAGTCGGCCTCAACCACTGCGGGTGCACGAGGCGACCACGAAGAAGAAAGCTCAAGGGAAACAGAAGCCCTACGAGCCCCGACAACCACAGCCTAGGACGCGAAGCAGAGATGACATGCCCCCTAGGCATGAATTTGTGGTGGAGTTGAAGGAACTGATTGCCATTCCTAACGTGGCAGAAAGATTGAAGACGCCCCCAAAGAGTGACAAGAGGTTGGGGCCCAACAAAAATGCATGGTGCGAATTCCATCAGGCTTTTGGACATCCTGTTCGAAATTGCCTGGCTCTGGCCCACCAATTGGACGAGTTGGTAAAGAGTGGGTTTTTGAACGACTATCTGAAGGAGGCATCGGAAGGTGAGACAGTCGCTGCACCAAGAGCAGACCAGGGGCATGAAATGCCCATACACAGTGAGATCCACAATATATCAGGTGGGTTCTCAGGAGGAGGGTGCACTTCTTCTCAGCGAAAGAAGTATGCCCGTTCAGTAATGATAGTGGAGGCCTGCGAGGAGGATCTCTTTCCGGACATCGACCTCGTCTTCACGAAGGCTGATCGCCGAGATGTTGTTCCCCATGACAACGATCCGGTGGTTGTTTCGGTGGTCACTGCTGCACGTAAGGTACACCGGGTACTGGTCGATCAGGGAAGCTCGGCCGATGTGATGTTCTGGTCGACTTTCAACAAACTACAGTTGTCTCCTGATCAGCTGCGCCCCTACGTCGGTTGTTTGTATGGGTTCGCAGGAGACCAAGTAGAAGTGCGAGGGTACATAGAGTTGAGGACCACGTTCACTGATGGAACAGCATCTCGCACGGAAAACATCAGGTACCTTGTGGTGAACGCTCCCTCTGCCTACAATATACTCCTAGGCAGACCGGCCCTGAACCGGCTGGGGGCCGTGGTTTCCACGAGGCACATGAAGATGAAGTTGCCATCGATGGAGGGGAGGGTGGTAACCATCAAGTCAGATCAAAAGGAGGCTAAAAGGTGCTATGAGAATAGCCTCAAGACGAAGAGGGGAGTCTGCATGGTGACAACATCACCACCAACCAGTGAAACAGATAGGCCCCGAGATGATGTCGGGGTCACCCGGGCAGAGGTCGCCCGGGCGAGGCGACCAGAACCTGCAGAGGGGGTCGTAGAGAAGCATATCGAAGGGAAGATTTTCAAACTGGGAAAGTCCCTATCTCAGGAGGCCCAGGATCAGATAGCAGAGGTTATAAGGAAGCATCTGGACGCTTTCGCTTGGTCCCCCTCAGACATGCCGGGCATTGACCCTGACTTCCTGTGCCATCGCCAAGCGCTGAATCCCCAAGCTAGACCAGTCCGGCAGAGGAGACGGAAATTCAACGACGAGCGAAGGCAGGCAGTCAGGGAGGAAACACAAAAATTGCTGGCAGCGGGTCACATACGGGAAATACAATACCCTGAGTGGCTGGCGAATGTCGTCCTAGTGAAGAAGGCCAACGGGAAATGGAGGATGTGTGTGGACTTTACAGATCTTAATAAAGCTTGTCCGAAAGATTCCTATCCTCTGCCCAACATAGATGCGTTGGTAGACAGTGCCTCAGGCTGCAAATTACTCAGTTTCTTGGACGCCTTCTGTAAGGACCTGGAAAATATTACTGGAATAAAAGTGATATATTTTAAATGAATTCTAAGTATGTTCTTATTTAAAATATAAAGGAAGGGAAGTATAGCTTAAAAGTCTACGAGATCGCCGTAATTGGAAGAGTAGGCGATCTCAGACTTCTCTGGCACATGATCGCCTGTCGCCTTGATTGCACCAGAACGCCAATCGCCTGTAGTGTACCTAGTCGCCTGTCGCCTAGAGTACACATGATCGCCGGAACTACACTTAGTGTGTAGTCAAGATGTTGGATCAACCATAGTGGGCTCCCAAAAACCACGTGCATCAAGGTGTGGGTTAAGCCTTAGACACGCTGTGCATGCGAAGCTCTATGCTTGAGTATAGGAGATCGTCCTTAGTGTTGCATGCATGGGCGCGCGAGGGCAAGTGCCAATCTACCCATGGAAATGTGGAGCTACCGACGTCACCGAGTCATGTGGAGATGATACCTTGGACGTAACATAGTGGAATGAAGAACCTTCAGGAGGGCGTGGTGTGTCGTCGGGCATCGCCAGGGCGCGAGGCATGCGGGCATCGCCGGGGCGCGAGGCATGCGGGCATCGCCAGGGCGCGGGGCATGCGGGCATCGCCAGGGCGCGGGGCATGCGGGCATCGCCAGGGCGCGGGGCATGCGGGCATCGCCGGGGCGCGAGGCATGCGGGCATCGCCAGGGCGCGAGGCATGCGGGCATCGCCAGGGCGCGAGGCATGCGGGCATCGCCAGGGCGCGAGGCATGCGGGCATCGCCAGGGCGCAGGGCATGCGGGCATCGCCAAAGAGAGACATCGGTCGTCTTCCAGAGAGAGACATCGGTCGTCCTCCAGGATGAGTGGGTGGAAGGTTATCGCGCGATGTCGAGTTGTACGTAGAGAAGGTGGGACCCAGACTCCCAGCATGAGACGCGCGGCACGCGCGACACGTAGACAAAAGTGTTGGTTCAGAACAGTGACATCAGAATGTTGGCATGCGCAAGAGACACTCGCGGTCGTACTGTTCAGAGCAGTGGTTGGCATGCACAAGAGACAACCGTAGTCGTACTGTTCAGAGAAAGGTACACTCAGACTTCCCTGCAGAGTGGGTGGTGGCAGCTGCTTCTGTGGACAAGTTGGTTTAAGATGGAAAAACCCACTGCTGAGGGAACAAGACATTTTCAGTTGTTCAAGAGCGAAAGAGTGAGTACCTCCCTTCTCCTCCATTTCTCTCCTTCGCGCTGCGATTCGGGCACCTTCACACAAGAGCACGACGAGCGACGGCCACCATTAGAGCACCTGGGAAGTTCTCTGCAAGTCCTTCAAAACCAGACGCAAAAACAGAGCCAAGGCGTTCTTCAAGCTTCGTTGGATTTCGGAGCTCCTGGTGTTTGCGCAAGTCCAGGTAAGGGAAGCTAGCCTTCATTTTCAATACAAGCCATAGATTAGCTGTTCCTGAAGTGAGGGCGACGTGGTCGCCGGTTTTCGTTTTCATCTTCGTGAATGCTCTGTTCTATGTGTTTGGGCGACGTGGTCGCCGGTTTTAAATGCAGAATTCGAAATCCCCTTCTTTTGAATCAGATCGCCGGTTTTGGCGTTGTTTTACGAACTCCCCTGTTTTTGTTGTGGTTTGAGACTGTTTTGAGATTTAAATGTGATATACGAAAATCTGAATCCTTGGCATGAGTTTTATGGTGACTGAAATTGTTCATTAAGTGTTGTATGATGTGTGAAATGTTGTGAATGTGGGATCAAGGCATAGTATTTTCAGGAAAGAAAATACCGTGTAAGATCGTGTGTAATGTGTATTGACTAGGGGCTCGTCGAGAAGGAGATATCCTGACTCTGCTGAGATAATGGAATCACGTAGATGAAGTTATTCAGTAGGTGAGAGTCGAAGGAGGTTCATACGTATGGGCGTCTCGTGTGAAAAAGAACGAGCTCGGCTTGTTATATGAATTTACCCTGTCATACCGGAAGAGTTATGATATTGAGATTGTGGTTATGTGCACGGCTGTGGGAACTTTACAGCAATGTGGTATGACAGGTGCATATCTCTGAGCCTGAGTTAACGCACGAGTCATCCGGAAGTAGAGTCATGTGTCTATGTATTGTGAGTCAGTGGAAAGTCTGACGTGAGAAATGAGGAACTTGAAATTGATAGACACTTGATGCAGTTTGTGAAATAGAACTGTGAAATATGTGTTATGCTTGATAGTCATGTGGGAAGAATGAGAAAGCTGATGGTTTTACGTGGGTGCCTTAAATTGATTTTTATCTTGATTTTTAAGTTCATATCTAAACTCTCTTTCAATTGTCTAGCTTACCCTGCGTGTTTGGTTCTGTGGCTGTTTTTCTCTTAAAACTGTGATGATCGTGTATAACTTACACGGGAGCAGATGACGTTACAGGAAGTTGAGATCGCCGGTTTGATAGGAGATCGCCTGACTGATAGGAGATCGCCTGGTTGATAGGAGATCGCCTGGTTGATAGGAGATCGCCCTTTCGTAGGGAGATCGCCTGTTCGTCTATCTTGTTGTATTTTGTTTAAGTGTTGAAAATATTTGACTGGTTATGTATTAAACTCCCTAAGAGGAGCAACTTCATTACTTATATATATATATTATCATGTACTCTCCAATATTATTTGTGTACCTTTATTTTCTTTATACATGTATGTATGGTTTTATTTTGGCGGGATGTTACATTAATGGTATCAGAGCAGTTCGTCCTTAGGATGACCTGAGGGCTGTGGATCCATTGTGTTTCTTCTGCTCATAAAAGTTATTTGAGTTTTTAAATAACAAATATAGTGAAAGGTTTTCAAACGTTTTGTATTGAAATTTTGTGTGTGCTTTTGTGCTTTAGTGAATGTATGCCCTAACTGAGAATCTTAGTATTAAGGGTGAGAGGATCTTGATAAAGTAATGAGGGTGCACACTCATAACTGGATCGGGATGATTCTTAATCTTAATTCCAGAGGTTTGATGTTTAGCCTACATTGAATTCTGGTGTGATTTATTGAGTGTCCTTGTAATTGACTGAAAGTGGCTGTTTGGATTGATGATTGTACACCAGGAACTGTTCTGGTGTTTTGTTTGAAGTTATAAGTATTATGATTCTGTTGATGAACTCAAATTCTTAATGATTTTGAGATGCTGACCTTTGTAAGGTCTAGATGTTACCTCCTGAATGAATTGATTTCTTATCGATCTCATTCTTGTAGTCGTAGGGAATATAGAAAACCTATAGTTTCAAAATCTGAGAACGAAGAAAGATGGCGCGTAAACCTCCTACCCCTCCCCGACCTTCTTCAGAGATGGGCCAGATCGCCAGGGCCATGGAGATGATGGCAACTGCCATCCAACAACAGAATACAGTAATGGCCCATATTCATCAAGCTGTAATGCATCATTTGGGAACTGCTGGATCGGCTGCAACAGCTTCCCATGTCAATCAGCCCCAGGAGCAGATGGGGATGACCGAGTTCATGAGGCACAACCCACCCCAATTCCGTGGGAATGTTTCTCCGAACCAACCAGATCAGTGGATCAGGGAATTTCATGCCTTAGTGGAGAAGGCAAAGAGGGGGGAGACCCTAGAGAGGAGTAATCCCAGGGTAATCAGATCACACCCAGGGGGTTCCTCCAGTGGGAAGGCCAAGGTGCAACAGCAGCAGAATAAGCCTTATTCGAGACCGCCACAGCATAGGGCAAGAGCAGCACCGCCCCAGTCTCAGCAGCAACAACCCTGGAAACTTAAATGTTTCCATTGTGGTGGACCACACACAGCCAAGGTGTACCCCAAGAAAGATGCAGAGAGAAGATGTTTCACATGCCAAGAGATGGGGCACATTTCTAGAGATTGTCCTAACAGAAAAAGGATGACTCAACCCAGTGTTTCCCAGCCGTTGAGGAACGAAGGCAGCAGACCTCAGGCAGCAGGGAGAGGGTTTGCCATGCCTGGAACGGGGGCATCTCAGTCAGGTAACCTAGTACTAGGTGCTTGTTTATAGCTGGTAGATACGTTAGAGTTTTGCTTGTTTCTGAGCGACACACTCTTTGGTGTCAAGTCGGTGTAGCCGAGCTGGGCCTTCTAGTGAAGGAGTTACCCTTCGAAACTGTTGGTCTCTACACCTGTGTCAGGGCAGGTGTTGACCTCTACAGTTGCCTCGAATGTCCAGTGATAGTAGAGGGACGCAGATTCAAAGTGAATTTGATCTGTCTACCTCTACAGGATCTAGATGTTATCCTAAGAATGGATTGGCTGTATGCCGATCACGTTCCCATAGTTTACGGTAGGCAGAAAGTGGTGTTTTTCCGATCTCCAAGAGCCAGATGTGAGATCTGCTCGGCATGGGCGATCAGAGTTGGAAGAAGGGGCGAGGTGTTTCGTGATCATAGCTCGGTGGGAAGTGAAGAACGAAGAGGACGTAAGAAGGATTCATGTGGTGAAAAGTTTGATGGATGTATTTCCAGAAGGAGTACCTGGGTTACCTCCTAAGAGAGAAGTGGAATTCTCTACTGATTTGGTACCTGGAGCTGGACCAGTGTCAATGGCACCTTGCAGGATGACTCCAGCCGAGTTGGTAGAATTGAAGAAGCAAGTGGAAGAGCTGTTGGGGAAGCCTTTCATCAAATCCAGCGTATCTCCATGAGGTACTCCAGTGCTGGAAATTCCAGAGGTCGGAAGACCTTTTGACGTCTACTGTGGTGCTTCACATCAAGGTTTGGGATGTGTTTTAGATGCAAGAGAAGCGAGTGGTTGCATATGCATCAAGGCAACTCAAATTTCATGGGAGAAATTATTCTACTTATGATTTAGAATCGGTCGTGGTAGTAGTGTTATGGAGTTTTGAAAACAGTGATTGTATGAAGCTTTGTATGGGAGGAAATGCAGAACTCCCTTATTATGGGAACCAGGAGGGCGAACCAGTTTTGATTGAACAATTAGAGGAGCCTAGTCTGAAGCGTGTTGGGAGAGTTCTAGGCGCCGAGCAAGCTAAGGGCTTTGTAATGGGTAAAGATGGGATATTAAGGTTAAGAGCAGAATTTGCATACCAGTAAATGAATAATTTAAGGGATAACAGAAAATTTAACTTTGCTCTTCTGGCGAAATGGAAATGGTGGATGATGAGTGATGAGAAAGGGAAATGGAAAGATATTCTTGTATCCAAATATGACTCGGAACTTGGGAGAAGCCGAGCTCATTTGAAATATCAATCGTGGTGGTGAAGAGATGTATGTAAGGTGTTCCTTTAGGGAGCGTGAGAATTTGATCAGCAGTTGGGATGTCGATGGATGGTTTTGATCAAGATGCAGAAGTTGATTCCTAGAAGGATATTTCGGATCCTAGTTTGTATTAGCTAGGGGGCATGAGCAGTAGGCAGTTGTTCTCTTTCCTTCCGATGAAGGGATCATGCTCGCTTTTCTCTAAGGAGGCTAGGCCTGGTTCTGTTAAGAGCCTAGTTGTGGAAATGCTCGACCAAGTCTTCAAGGTTGGGAGTAGAGTGTGAATGCTGGAGTTGGCGCTCAATGGAGCAGCATATCCCATATGCAGGGATGTACAATGGAATTTGATGAAGTAGTGGAGTAGTAAGAGTTGGTTCAGCAGGCAACCGAGAAGGTGATGCTGATACAAGGCAGGATGAAAGCTTCTCAAAGTCGGCAGATTCAGAGGAGAAGACCTTTGGAGTTTGCTGCTGAAGACCATGTGTTTATGAGAGTGACACCAACCAAGGGTGTAGGACGAGCTATCAAATCAAGGAAGCTGTCTCCTAAGTTTGTTGGACCATACCAGATCTAGAGGAAAGATAGGTCCTGTAGCGTATGAGATCGCCCTATCTTCCCTTTTTGCAACCCTGCATAACGTCTTTCTCGTATCACAGCTGAGGGAGTACATGGCAGACCCTAGTCACGTTTTTTTTTAAGTGGGCGATGTGCAGATCAGGGATGATTGTTCGTTTGAAGCAACCAGTCAAGATCGACAATCGCTAAAGTAATCAGCTCGGAGGTAAGACCATCAACCTGATGAAAGTGGTGTGGGATGAGAGATCGGGTGATTCCACTTGGGAGTTAGGAGAAACCATGAGAAAGGACCATCCACATCTCTTTCCTTGTAATTCAATTTTCGAGGACGAAAATTTTTGTTGTTAGGGAGATTGTAAGGACCTGGAAAATATTACTGGAATAAAAGTGATATATTTTAAATGAATTCTAAGTATGTTCTTATTTAAAATATAAAGGAAGGGAAGTATAGCTTAAAAGTCTACGAGATCGCCGTAATTGGAAGAGTAGGCGATCTCAGACTTCTCTGGCACATGATCGCCTGTCGCCTTGATTGCACCAGAACGCCAATCGCCTGTAGTGTACCTAGTCGCCTGTCGCCTAGAGTACACATGATCGCCGGAACTACACTTAGTGTGTAGTCAAGATGTTGGATCAACCATAGTGGGCTCCCAAAAACCACGTGCATCAAGGTGTGGGTTAAGCCTTAGACACGCTGTGCATGCGAAGCTCTATGCTTGAGTATAGGAGATCGTCCTTAGTGTTGCATGCATGGGCGCGCGAGGGCAACTGCCAATCTACCCATGGAAATGTGGAGCTACCGACGTCACCGAGTCATGTGGAGATGATACCTTGGACGTAACATAGTGGAATGAAGAACCTTCAGGAGGGCGTGGTGTGTCGTCGGGCATCGCCAGGGCGCGAGGCATGCGGGCATCGCCGGGGCGCGAGGCATGCGGGCATCGCCAGGGCGCGAGGCATGCGGGCATCGCCAGGGCGCGGGGCATGCGGGCATCGCCAGGGCGCGGGGCATGCGGGCATCGCCGGGGCGCGAGGCATGCGGGCATCGCCAGGGCGCGAGGCATGCGGGCATCGCCAGGGCGCGAGGCATGCGGGCATCGCCAGGGCGCGAGGCATGCGGGCATCGCCAGGGCGCAGGGCATGCGGGCATCGCCAAAGAGAGACATCGGTCGTCTTCCAGAGAGAGACATCGGTCGTCCTCCAGGATGAGTGGGTGGAAGGTTATCGCGCGATGTCGAGTTGTACGTAGAGAAGGTGGGACCCAGACTCCCAGCATGAGACGCGCGGCACGCGCGACACGTAGACAAAAGTGTTGGTTCAGAACAGTGACATCAGAATGTTGGCATGCGCAAGAGACACTCGCGGTCGTACTGTTCAGAGCAGTGGTTGGCATGCACAAGAGACAACCGTAGTCGTACTGTTCAGAGAAAGGTACACTCAGACTTCCCTGCAGAGTGGGTGGTGGCAGCTGCTTCTGTGGACAAGTTGGTTTAAGATGGAAAAACCCACTGCTGAGGGAACAAGACATTTTCAGTTGTTCAAGAGCGAAAGAGTGAGTACCTCCCTTCTCCTCCATTTCTCTCCTTCGCGCTGCGATTCGGGCACCTTCACACAAGAGCACGACGAGCGACGGCCACCATTAGAGCACCTGGGAAGTTCTCTGCAAGTCCTTCAAAACCAGACGCAAAAACAGAGCCAAGGCGTTCTTCAAGCTTCGTTGGATTTCGGAGCTCCTGGTGTTTGCGCAAGTCCAGGTAAGGGAAGCTAGCCTTCATTTTCAATACAAGCCATAGATTAGCTGTTCCTGAAGTGAGGGCGACGTGGTCGCCGGTTTTCGTTTTCATCTTCGTGAATGCTCTGTTCTATGTGTTTGGGCGACGTGGTCGCCGGTTTTAAATGCAGAATTCGAAATCCCCTTCTTTTGAATCAGATCGCCGGTTTTGGCGTTGTTTTACGAACTCCCCTGTTTTTGTTGTGGTTTGAGACTGTTTTGAGATTTAAATGTGATATACGAAAATCTGAATCCTTGGCATGAGTTTTATGGTGACTGAAATTGTTCATTAAGTGTTGTATGATGTGTGAAATGTTGTGAATGTGGGATCAAGGCATAGTATTTTCAGGAAAGAAAATACCGTGTAAGATCGTGTGTAATGTGTATTGACTAGGGGCTCGTCGAGAAGGAGATATCCTGACTCTGCTGAGATAATGGAATCACGTAGATGAAGTTATTCAGTAGGTGAGAGTCGAAGGAGGTTCATACGTATGGGCGTCTCGTGTGAAAAAGAACGAGCTCGGCCTGTTATATGAATTTACCCTGTCATACCGGAAGAGTTATGATATTGAGATTGTGGTTATGTGCACGGCTGTGGGAACTTTACAGCAATGTGGTATGACAGGTGCATATCTCTGAGCCTGAGTTAACGCACGAGTCATCCGGAAGTAGAGTCATGTGTCTATGTATTGTGAGTCAGTGGAAAGTCTGACGTGAGAAATGAGGAACTTGAAATTGATAGACACTTGATGCAGTTTGTGAAATAGAACTGTGAAATATGTGTTATGCTTGATAGTCATGTGGGAAGAATGAGAAAGCTGATGGTTTTACGTGGGTGCCTTAAATTGATTTTTATCTTGATTTTTAAGTTCATATCTAAACTCTCTTTCAATTGTCTAGCTTACCCTGCGTGTTTGGTTCTGTGGCTGTTTTTCTCTTAAAACTGTGATGATCGTGTATAACTTACACGGGAGCAGATGACGTTACAGGAAGTTGAGATCGCCGGTTTGATAGGAGATCGCCTGACTGATAGGAGATCGCCTGGTTGATAGGAGATCGCCTGGTTGATAGGAGATCGCCCTTTCGTAGGGAGATCGCCTGTTCGTCTATCTTGTTGTATTTTGTTTAAGTGTTGAAAATATTTGACTGGTTATGTATTAAACTCCCTAAGAGGAGCAACTTCATTACTTATATATATATATTATCATGTACTCTCCAATATTATTTGTGTACCTTTATTTTCTTTATACATGTATGTATGGTTTTATTTTGGCGGGATGTTACACCTTCTCCGGGTACAATCAGATCAAGATGCACCCAATGGATGAGAACAAGACTGCATTCATGACAGAGCTGTCTTGTTACTGCTACAAAGTCATGCCGTTTGGCCTGAAGAATGCGGGGGCCACATACCAGAGGCTAATGGACAAAGTCCTCGCCCCTATGCTGGGACGTAATGTGCAGGCATATGTAGATGACATGGTAGTGACGTCCCGGGCACGAGATCAGCACATTGGTGATTTGGAGGAGCTCTTCAACACAATAGCAAAATACAGGTTGAAGTTGAATCCTGAAAAGTGCGTCTTTGGGGTGGAGGCAGGCAAGTTCCTTGGTTTTTTGCTCACGGAAAGAGGGATCGAGGCCAACCCAGACAAGTGTGCAGCAATCATAGCCATGAGGAGCCCGACGTCGGTCAAAGAAGTGCAACAGTTGACAGGTCGAATGGCTGCGCTTTCCAGGTTCGTGTCAGCCGGAGGAGATAAGGGTCACCCTTACTTCCAATGCTTAAGGAGGAATAGCAGATTCACCTGGACGTCAGAATGTGAGCAGGCTTTCCTTAAGCTCAAGGAATACTTGGCCAGCCCACCAGTATTGTGCAAGCCTCAACTCGGCACGCCCCTGCGTTTGTACTTTGCAGTTACAGATAGGGCGGTGAGTTCTGTTTTGGTTCAAGAACAGCAACAGAGCCAGAAGCCCATTTATTTCGTGAGCAAAGTGTTGCAGGGACCTGAGACAAGATACCAAGCCTTAGAGAAGGCAGCATTAGCAGTGGTGTTTTCAGCCAGGAGACTACGCCACTACTTCCAGAGCTTCACAGTGGTGGTGATGACAGATCTGCCGATATGTAAGGTCTTGCAGAAGCCTGATGTGGCAGGAAGGATGGTGCGTTGGGCAGTGGAATTGTCGGAATTTGATATCCAGTATGAACCCAGGGGCCCCATCAAAGGACAGGTCTACGCTGATTTTGTGGCAGAGATGTCTTCAGCCGAAACCCAACAGGAGGGACCCAATTTCAAATGGGTATTGTCAGTAGATGGGTCCTCGAATCAGCAAGGCAGCGGAGCGGGGGTGATTTTAGAAGGACCCAAGGGGTTGTTAATAGAGCAGGCCTTGCGATTCGCTTTCAAAGCCAGCAATAATCAAGCAGAATATGAAGCCCTGATCGCTGGGATGTTGCTGGCGAAGGAGATGGGAGCGCAAAGCCTTATGGCCAAGAGTGACTCGTTGTTGGTCACCGGTCAAGTGGCGGGAGACTACCAGGCCAAAGACCCCCAAATGGCCTCTTACTTGGAATATGTCCAGAGATTGAAAGGTTCATTCGAAATGTTTGAATTAGTACATGTGCCCAGGGAGCAGAATGCCAGAGCTGACTTGTTGGCCAAACTCGCCAGCTCAGGCAAGGGGGGCAGGCAGAGGACGGTCATCCAGGAGACCCTGAGAGCACCTCGTACTTATACAGCCGATAACTTGGTGGGAATCCATCAGATCAGCCAGTCAGATGGTGGGAAGAGGAGTCATCGGTCGTTGACTCAAGAAACTTTAAAGAAGCCAAGAGTCAACGCATGTATGCTAATGGGGGTAGAAGCGTCACAGGTCTGCCTACTACAAAATGGCGAGACATGGATGACCCCCTACAAGCGTTACATAGCGGATGGTATGCTCCCAGCAGTGCCGGAGGAGGCAAAAAAGATAAAGAAGAACTCGTCCAGGTATACGCTCATTGAAGGTGAGTTGTATAGACATGGGTTTACTCACCCCATCTTAGTCTGCGTGCACGGCGAACAATGTGTGAGGATAATGGCGGAGCTTCATGAAGGTATCTGCGGAAGTCACATCGGCGGCCGAGCTCTAGCCTCCAAGGCCATTCGAGCAGGGTACTACTGGCCTACAATGAGGGAAGATTGCACTAGGTATGCACAGCAATGCAAGCAGTGTCAGTTACATGCTGATTGGCCTAAGGCACCACCAGAAGAGCTCAGGTCGATTTACAGCCCTTGGCCGTTTCATACATGGGGAATCGACATCTTGGGGCCTTTCCCTTTGGCGATAAGGCAGATGAAGTATCTCGTGGTCGCCATAGAATATTTCACGAAGTGGATCGAAGCTGAGCCAGTGGCACAGATTACAGCACAGAAGATCCAACATTTCGTGTGGAAGAATATAGTCTGCCGTTTCGGGGTACCCAAGCGCTTGGTGTCTGACAATGGCACGCAGTTTGCAAGCCAACAGTTGGGAAGGCTATGTGCAGAGCTGGGGATCAAGCAAGTGTTTGCGTCAGTTGAGCATCCGCAAACCAATGGGCAGGTGGAGTCGGCCAACCGAGTTCTTCTCAGAGGGTTGAAGAGAAGGTTGGAGAAAGCAAAGGGAAGATGGGCTGAGGAAGTTCCCAGAATAGTATGGGCCTACCATACTACTCCCCAGTCCACTACCAAGGAGACTCCTTTTAGTTTGGTATATGGTTCAGATGCCATGATTCCCGTGGAGATCCAGGAGAACTCACCACGTTTCCAGAACTTTGTAGCTGAGGAGTCCAATGAAGAGAGGAAGGTGAATCTTGACCTCTTGGATGAAGTTAGGGAAGAAGCAGGAATCAAAGCTGAGGCGCTGAAGAGGAGGGTCGAGCTCAAACACACTTCGAGGTTGAGAGCTCGACAGTTCCAGGAGGCAGACCTCGTCATGCGCAAGGCGTCTCCATACCAGATAGAGAACAAGTTATCCCCTAAGTGGACTGGTCCTTTCAGAGTGACAGAGGCCCTTGGGAATGGAGCATACAGGCTTGAGACTTTAGAAGGAGGTCCGATTCCTCGAACATGGAATGCGACCCACCTGAAGTTTTATTACAGTTAAAGTTATGTAATTTTGTACACTACATAGGGGACACTCTTTTTTCCCTTCTAAGGGTTTTTAATGAGGTCACCCAATAAAATTCAGTTAAAGATATATTCTTGTAATGCGTTTGTACAATGCAGTTATAACCTGTCATTTGGAGTTAGAGGTCTCGTAAGTGGAGAGGTAGGTTCGCAGAGAACACCTCCACTTCGAGTGAGAACTTCCAATATGAAAGAAGGGTTGCCGTTATAACCTGTCATTTGGAGTTAGAGGTCTCGTAAGTGGAGAGGTAGGTTCGCAGAGAACACCTCCACTTCGAGTGAGAACTTCCAATATGAAAGAAGGGTTCGCTGTTAGCATCCATCACTTGGAGTTAGAGGTCTCGTAAGCGGAGAGGTAGGTTCGCAGAGAACACCTCCACTTCGAGTGAGAACTTCCAATGTGAAAGAAGGATTCGCTGTTAACACCTATCACTTGGAATTAGAAGTCTCGTAAGTGGAAAGGAAGGTTCGTAGGGAACACCTCCACTTCGAGTGAGAACTTCCAATGTGAAAGAGTTCATCCAGTTAAATCCTCTCTCGCCTATGGTGGTGAGAGGTCAGTCAAAACTTATTAGTTGGGGTTAGAGGTCTCGTGAAGGGAGAAGGAAGTTAATAAGGAACACTCTCCCCTTCCGAGTGAGAACGTCCAGACTAAAGTTAAAATTCGTTAATAACGTTAGCAGAAAGAACATGCTACTTGAGATTCATTTTTGCAGGTGCATTATGTGATCGTGGGCCTACCAGATGCAAAGCACGATAAAAGATGAATAATACATAAATCAAAGTTTATATTGCAAAAAAGAGTGATTACAGGATGATCAGCTATATACAACTGCTTGGAAGACCTATCTGGGCACTATTTGCCCGTCGACTACCTGCATGGTTGCAGAGTATGGTGAGAGGTCCATCTCAGGATGCACGCAGGCAACCTGAACAAGGGCATCACCAAAGCCTGCCTCATAAGCGTCGGCAGCGTCGTCAATGAGCTCAGCCTCAGTCTTCTTCAGCAGTTCAATTTGTTGGGCAAGTTCCTCCTCAACCTGGCCCAGCTGAACTTCCCTATCAGTCGCCCTCTCCTCCAGCTTGGCCATTCTAGCCTGAGCCCCCTCGGCTTGCTCTTCCAACTCAATGATCTTGTTGCGAAGAGGGAGTATCTTTGCTTCAAGCTGGAGGGCCTCCTGCCCTCTTGGACCTTTCAGCAATGGGTTCCAAGGTAACACCCGCAGGCGATGAAGGACCTGCTAAGGCTGAACCGCCAGCATTGCGGCGATTCAGCACATCAGCCAGCCTTTTCTTCTTGTCGGCGCTGAGTACCATGCCTGCAGAGATCAATGGAAAGGTATGAGAAAGACAAGATGGTGAACAATTAAGTATGTGAACAGTTAAGTGCAAGATGAAGTTAATGTACCAAGGTACACGCCAAGAGATTCAGCGTCATACTCATGCCTAATCAGCTGGGCGGAGTCAAACACCACGCCCCAGCTGGAGATAGTCTGGCAGAGCTCTTGGTTAGAGGCAGTCAACTCCTCGAGCCTGCGTGGTTTCTGGAACTTCAACTCCCTCACCCAGTATAAGGGAAATCCGTCGAGGATGGTGAGGTCGTAGGAGCTACAGCAGACCCGAAAGAACTTTCCTTTGAAGTTCTTGTATGACTGCGAGAAGGGAGTTAGAAGGACTCTTCCTGCCACCCCACTCAGGCTCACCCAAAGCCTCTTACCGGGATTCTTCGCTTCAAAGAAGTAAAGAAAGACATCGACGGAGGGGGTGATCCCTAGATTGCTGAAGAGAATGGAGAACGCCCTGATAAAGGCCCAACTGTTGGGATGCAGTTGGGCAGGCGCCACGTTTAACTCTGTGAGCAAACAAACCCAGTAAAGGGAAGACGGACTTTGACCTTTTTAAAGATGGTGGCGTAAAAGAAGAAGAAGGGCTCCCCATCGTTGCAACGGTCGTCGGCGCATACGGGCTCATTCGCGGTGCAGGGACGCACAGAGACGTACGCGTCAGTTTCTTTGCCAAAGACGCGTCCTTTAACCTCGTTCTCGTCATCCCTGTGTTTGCGAAGATCCTCGCAGGATGTGAGTTGGGAAGTCTCAGCAAGGAGATCCTCAGAAGCCCAGGGGTAAAGGGCCTTGTAATCGACCGTCACAGTGGGAGGAGGGTTGGAGGTGATTTTGGTTCTGGCCATCTCGAATCTAAACAAATGAGAAGCAGGAAAAGAAGAAAGGCTCAGAGGAGAACAATGGTGGACGAAGACTCAAAGGTAGAATGAACCCAGGATAAAAGAATAAAACCCTAGAATGCATAAATCACGCACAGACCCAAAACAGTCACAGCATATCATATGGATGATCGAGTTCATGTTATGAATGAGGAGAAGACATAAAAATCATACCTTTAGTTGAGGAAGAGCGGGGAAACGTGAAAAGTCTGTTGGGAAGAAGAGAGCGTGCGCTGGAAGATAGTATATGCAGAAGTGAGGTTGCCAGGTGATGAAACAGTGAAATGGCGCGGGGTTTTGAAGAGGTTTAACGTAGCCCTAGGGAGTTATAACGTTACGAATCCCAAACCGTTGATGGAGCCACGTGGCAGCAGATGAAAGGGGGTTGGTGAAGTGTCCTATCAGAGTACTATTCGTGTACTTAGGCGCAGAGCCACATAGGTCGCCTAAGCTCGATACCACGGTGGGGGGGCTTGTGTACCGATCAGTCCTCGTCCATCACTTAGTCTCTTCGCTGAAACAAGTTAACAGCTTGAGACTGGGGGGCTTGTGTACTGACCAGTCACCGGACGTCAGATGGGTCCCACAGCATGGGCCAAAGCCACGTGGAATGGACCCCACAAGAGGTATTGAAAAGAGAGGGGTGACGAGTCATCAGCCCAGTAGGGAAGGGTGAGGAGTCATCAGCCTATGAAGAAGGGTGACGAGTCATCAGCCTATGAAGAGGGGTGACGAGTCATCAGCCTATGAAGAGGGGTGACGAGTCATCAGCCCAGTAGGGAAGGGTGAGGAGTCATCAGCCTATGAAGAGGGGTGACGAGTCATCAGCCCAGTAGGGAAGGGTGAGGAGTCATCAGCCTAGAGAGAGGGGTGATTAGTCATCAGCCTACAGAGCCAGGTGAGTAGTTGTCAGTTCACCAGGATGGGTGGAGGTGTCATCGACACTCAGCAGGTCGAGGAGTCCTCGGCCACAGGGTGGCGAGGTGACATCGGCGAGGAGTCCTCGGCCACATGGTGTGGCGAGGTGACATCGGCCTTGGGTGATTTGAACAGCGTAAACAGAACAGCTAAGATTGGTTCCCAGAGTGGGCCAATGACCAGTTAAATACCCAGAGTTAGGGAGAGGCCTGGATCACGAAGTGCCTATGCGGGTAGCAGGGAGAGCACAGTTGGGTGTAGAGTCCTGAGGGGACGAGTACTCACCAGAGCTAGGGTTTTCCCAGTGAAGCTACATGCATGGCACGTGAACAGTAAAGGCACTCCCAGAACAGGTGGCCCCAGAGACTAGGTGCACAAGGAGGCACCCAGGTGGTCACCCTGTGAGAGTTTGCACTCCAGAGAAGGAAACCTTATACGCTAGATTACCCTAAGATTGGGTGATAGCGGCGCAAGGGTATTCCAGTAAACCCTAAATATGGCTAGTAGCGCAGTAAACCCTAATTAGGGCTAACGGCACAGTAAACCCTAATTAGGGCCAACGGCGCAGTAAATCCTAGCCTATATAAGGGACAGTAAGATACTTCACAAGGTACGCAGTTTTCTAGCCCTAAATACATAGAGAAACTCAATACACTTGGTGTTGCTTGCCCTACACTGACTTGAGCGTCGGAGTGCAAACGGCCTCTAGGGCGCCCCTTTTCTCTTTTGCAGGTGCAGATTGCTTCAAAAGAACCAAGCACATATCAACGTGAGGAAGGAGGCGTGTGAGTGTCGTGAGTCAACCGGCAGGCGGGTCAACCGGCAAGAACAAACTCCAAAGGCTTTCTTCTCTGATCTGCATAGGACTTCTGCCTACTTTGAGAAGCTTTCATCCTGCTTTGTATCTGTTGCACCTTCTCGGTCGTCTGCTGAATCAATTCTGGCCCAACCAAGACTGCTTCGCCCTCCTGGTACCAACATAAGGGAGTTCTGCATTTCCTCCCATACAGGGCTTCATATGGTGCCATCCCAATACTGGCGTGGTAACTATTATTATAGGTAAACTCCACCAGCGGCAATACCTCATCCCAACTTCCCAATTGATCCAAGACGCACGCCCTCAGCAGATCTTCCAAGGATTGGATCGTTCTCTCTGACTGACCATCTGTTTGGGGATGATATGCAGAGCTCATCCTCAACTTAGTTCCCAAGCACTCTTGCAAGGTCTGCCAAAACCGTGAAGTGAACCTGGGATCTCTATCTGAAACGATGCTGGAAGGCACTCCATGCAACCTCACAATTTCTTGGATGTATAATTGTGCCAACTTGGCCATATGCATTTTCATATTCACTGGAAGAAAGTGGGCACTCTTCGTCAGCCTATCAATGATGACCCAAATCGCATCATGACCCTTTACCGATCTGGGTAAGTGGGTGACAAAATCCATGGCGATGCTGTCCCATTTCCACTCAGGGATATCCAGCTGCTGTAACAACCCGCTAGGTCTTTGGTGTTCTACCTTTGCCTTCTGACACGTCAAGCAGGTAGCAACATACTGGGCGATGTCTCTCTTCATGCCCGACCACCAAAATGACTCCTTCAAGTCATGGTACATCTTGTTCATGCCTGGATGTAGGTTAAGGCGACTCTTGTGACCTTCATCTAGGATCATCTTCTTCAATTCTTCATTTGCAGGTATGCAAATTCTGCCATTAAATCTCAAGATCCCATCATCGCCCATCACAAAGTCTCTAGCCTGATCTGTCCCTAGTGACTCCATAGTACGCTTCAGACTAGGGTCCTCCAACTGCTTATCCTTTAACATCCCAAGGAAGTCATTAGTTATAGCCAGCTTACTACAACTAATGTGATTTACGTGAAATTCTACTCCAAGGTTTAAGTCTCTGAACTGCTCGATCAGTTTCTGCTCTTTCATCATCATGGTGGCGACTTGTATTGATTTTCTACTCAAAGCATCTGCCACTACATTGGCCTTCCCTGGATGATACATGAGTTGAAAATCGTAGTCCTTTAGAAACTCCATCCACCTTCTTTGTCTCATGTTTAGTTCCTTCTGATCGAACAGGTATTTCAGGCTCTTATGGTCACTGAACACCTGGAACCGAGCTCCATATAAATAGTGCCTCCAGATCTTCAAGGCAAAAACCACAGCCGCCAACTCTAAGTCATGCGTAGGGTAGTTTCTCTCATGAACCTTGAGTTGCCTTGAAGCATATGCAACCACTCTCTTTTCTTGCATCAAAACACATCCCAAGCCCTGATGTGAAGCGTCACAGAAGACATCAAAAGGTCTTCCTACCTCGGGGATCACCAGCACTGGGGCACTGGTCAACCTCTCCTTTAGTTCCATGAAGCTTTGCTCACATCGGTCGGTCCAAGCAAAAGGTTGGTCCTTGCGGGTCAGCTGTGTTAAAGGAGCCACTACCTTGGAAAAATCCTCAATAAACCTCCGATAGTAGCCCGCCAAACCCACAAAGCTTCTTATCTCAGTGACTGTCTTAGGACGTTCCCACTGTAGCACTGCCTCCACCTTGGCTGGATCCACCGAGATCCCCTGGGCAGATATCACGTGTCCTAGGAAGTTGACTTCCTTCAGCCAGAACTCACACTTGGAGAACTTGGCATAGAGTTGCTTCTCTCTCAGTATCTCCAATACTTTCCTCAGGTGTTCCTCATGCTCTTCCTCGGTCCTTGAATAAATGAGTATGTCGTCTATGAAGACCACCACAAACTTATCCAAGAAAGGGCGAAAAATCCTATTCATGTAGTCCATGAACAGGGCTGGAGCATTGGTGACTCCAAACGGCATCACTACATACTCATAGTGCCCATACCGAGACCTAAAAGCTGTCTTTTGAACATCTTCAGCTTTTACCAAAATTTGGTGGTACCCCAATCTCAGATCAATCTTGGAGAACACCGAGGCCCCATGTATTTGATCCATCAAATCATCAATCCTAGGTAGGGGGTACTTGTTCTTGATGGTCAACTTGTTCAACTGCTTGTAGTCTATACACAACCGAGACCCTCCATCCTTCTTCTTGACTAGGAGCACTGGAGCTCCCCATGGAGATACACTGGGTCTGATGAATTGTTTCTCCAGCAACTCTTCCACTTGCTTCTTTAATTCCACCAACTCGGCTGGTGCCATCCTGTAGGGCGCCATAGACACTGGTCCAGCCCCAGGTACCAAATCAATAGAGAATTCCACTTCTCTCTTAGGGGGTAACCCAGGTACCTCTTCTGGAAATACATCCGTGAAATCTTTCACCACGTGTATTCTGCTTACGTCCCCTTCATTCTTCACCTCCAACCGAGCTAGCATCACGAAGCACCTCGCCCCTTCTTCCAACTCTGACTGCCCTTGCTGAGCAGATATCACATCTGACTCTGGGAGGTCTGGAAACGCTACCTTCTGCCTACCGCAGTCTATGAGAACGTGATTGGCAGCTAACCAATCCATTCCCAGGATAACATCCAGGTCCTGAAGAGGTAGGCAGATCAAGTTCACTTTGAATCTGCGTCCCTCTACTATCACTGGACATTCGGGGCAAACTGTAGAGGTCAACACCTGTCCTGACGCAGGTGTAGAGATCAACAGTTCGAAAGGTAATTCCTTCACTAGGAGGCCCAACTCGGCTACACACAGGTTTGACACAAAGGAGTGTGTCGCTCCAGAATCAAACAAAGCTTTTACACCTCTACCAGCAATAAAACAAACACCTTGGATGAGGTTACCTGACTGAGATGCCTCTGTTCCAGACATGGCAAACACTCTCCCTGTTGCCTGAGGTCTGCTGCCTTCGTTTCTCATCTGCTGGGAGCCACTGGGTTGGGTCACCCCATTCCTGCTAGGGCATTCTCTAGCAACGTGCCCTGTCTTTTGGCAGACAAAACATCTCCTCTCTGAAGTCTTCTTGAAGCATGCATTAGAGGCGTGTGGTCCACCACAATGGAGACACTTGGGTTTCCAAGGTTGCTGCTGCTGAAACTGGGGAGGTGCTGCTCCTGCCCGATGTGGTGGAGGTCTCGCATAGGGCTTGCTTTGTGGGTGCTGTGCCTTAGCTTTCCCACTGGAAGGACCTCCGGGGTGTGACCTGATCACCCGAGAATCACCCTTTTCCAGGGTCTCCACCATCTTCGCCTTTTCTACTAAGGCGTGAAATTCCCTGATGCACATCGGGGCTATGGTCTTCTTCAGCCCATGCTTCAGCCCCTCTTCGAACTTCCTACACCTCCAGGCCTCGGAGGTCGCCTGGGTATAGAACCGGGCGAGGTACTCAAACCGAGCAGCATAGGCGTTTACTGACATATCCCCCTGCTCCAACTTTAGGAACTCAGCTTCCCTCGCAAACTTGGCGCTGTCTGGGAAGTATTTCTCCAAGAACCTCACCCTGAAGCTCTCCCAATCCAATACATCCTCTCGGGCCTCCATCATCTGCTGAGCTCCCATCCACCAGAACTCAGCTTCTCCAGTTAGTAGATAGGTGACAAACAACAGTTTCTTCTCTTCAGGGCAGGAGGTCGCCCTAAAGATTTTCTCCAACTCTCTGACCCACTGATCTGCCTGATCAGGGGTAGCATTCCCACTGAACTTGGGTGGGTTGTGTCGCATGAACTCGGTCAGTCCCATCTGTTCTTGAGGCTGACCGACGTGGGAGTTTGTTTCCGCAGATCGAGCAGTTTCCCAGTGTTGCATTGTAGCTTGATGGTTCTGTGCCATCGCTGCATTCTGCTGTTGAATGGCAGTTGCCATCATCTCAATGGCCTTAGCAATCTGGCTCATCTCCGAAGAAGGTTGGGGAGGGGTAGAAGGTCTACGTGCCATCTCTCTTCGTTTCAGACTTTGAATCTGTAGGTTTTCTATATTCCCTACAACTATAAGAATGAGATCGATCAGAAATCAATTTGATCCGGTCCGTCATCAGTAATAGATGACGTCGCCAGCAGTTGACCATGTTGACTGTTCAAGGGGTGTCACGTGGTAGAGGATAGTAAGCCAGTTGGAGAGGCGATCACCCAGAATGGTGATTGGTTGTCAGTGGCTAAGGTGATCACCCAGTGTTAAGAGAGCGCCTGGAAGCAAAGCGCGAGAAGTAAAGAAGCACAGATCGGTAGTCGCCTATCACCGCGTGTAAAGAGTAGTGATCACCTATCGCCATGTGTGAAGATATAAGTGATCGCCTATCGCCATATGTGTGAAGATATAAGTGATCGCCTATCGCCATGTGTGAAGATATAAGTGATCGCCTATCGCCATATGTGCGAAGATATAAGTGGTCGCCTATCGCCTGCAGGTATTCACATCGCCGGGTGTTCACATGATCGCCGGGTGTGAAGATCAGGAGATCAGGTTGTCAGAAAGTCGCCGAAAGGAGCACATCGCCGAGTGTTTGAGAAGACTTGTGTGAGCTGTGATACCCAGTGTTAACCAGATCGCCAGGGGGGATGCACTTTTTGGTGTTTCACTGATACGCGGTCTTGAGCTTTTCTCTGAGTTTTCTTGAATGATCCAATCACTGACTTGAGCGTCGGAGCTACAACGGCCGCAGAGGCGCCATCTTGTTCTTTCAGGTTTCTTGGAGGAGCTTCAGGCGAAGGTCACTGAGGCATTTGGCGTGAAGCTGGTGGAGACGAGGTCAAAGAAGGCGAAGTTCTAGCGCTCGAGTCAAGCGGCCGGATCATTTGGCGCCCACCGTGGGGCCGTGTAAATTGTGATTCCCATCCACAGTTGAGTTGGTAAGGTTTTCGGTAGTTTCTGTTCGATTGTTTGCTCCTGCAATTGTTTTTCGGAAATTGTAGCTGTTTGAATCGAAGTTCAAACGGTGAAGAGTGATTTTCTGGGATTTCTACCGATCTTGGAAGAATCGTTGTGCGAAGGAGGTGGAAATGTTTCTTTAGTGTTGTTACGAGTTAGCTTGTGCGTGTTGAAAGGCAACTGCGTGGGTAAAAGTTTCATGAGGAAAATGAGGGCAACGAGATCTAGTTCAGCTGCGCCACAATCTGGGGAGAACAACGTGACGATGACGCAAATGCTGGAGATGATGCGTGCTTTGCAAGAAGATGTGGCAGCATCGCGCGTCGAGCAAGCGAAGATGCACGACGACCTGGTAGCTTCTCAGGCCAGAAGCGAAGAGCTGAGTAAGGTCAATGAAGAGTTACGTCAGGCTCTTCGCGAGCAGAGGGAGAGTGCTGCGACCAGTGGAGGTGCGCCACCGTCTCCACCACGAGTTTTTCCGATGCCATTCTCGCAGGCGATCATGGATGCTGTGATTCCTACAAGCACCACGGCGGTTAAGGCCTCCTTCACTGGAGTGGAAGATCCAGAGGCTCATCTTACCACGTTCCATACACAGATGATGCTGTCGGGAGGATCGGATGAGGTTTATTGCAAGATGTTCATGAGCACTCTCCACAGCACAGCGTTGGATTGGTTTGTAAGCCTACCTACTGGACACATTTCCAGTTTTCAGCAGTTCTCCAAGCTTTTCGTCGATCAGTACAGTGTGAATAAGGCGCCACCTATGGTGTTGTACGACCTGTTTGACGTAAGGCAGTTCCAGGGGGAATCTCTGAAGGACTATATGAATAGGTTTGGAGCTCAGATAGTCCGGTTACCCGGAAAGGATGAGGAGATGTTCGTGCACGCCTTCAAGAAGGGCGTGCTGCCTGGACCCTTCAGCGAATCATTAATCAGGAGCCACCCCACAACGTTTGTAGAGATCCGGCGACGTGCTGTGGCTCACATCGCCGCTGAGAATGAAGTGATTGAGAAGAGAGGGAATATGGCTCCTGTGAAACCACACACCCAAGCCAAGCCTCAACCTCAGTGGGTGCTGGAGTCGACGATGCTGACGAAGGATCAAAGGGCATACCACCCTTATGATCAGAAGAAAAACAAAGGTGATGACAGTAGTAGAGGAAGAGGGCCAGGTCGCCCGAGGGAACTCAAGCGCCCTCCAAGGCATGAGTTCGTGATGGGATTGGTGGACCTGATCACCATTCCCCATATAGCTGCAAAGTTGAAGGCGCCTGAAAAGGTGTCAGATAAGATGTTGGGGCCAAAGCCAGACGCATGGTGTGAATTCCACAAAGGTTTTGGCCACACCCTTGACTCCTGCCTGTCACTGGGATATCAGCTCGACGAGTTGGTTAGAGGTGGATTTCTGAAGGCCTTTTTGATGGAGAAGAAGGCGGCCAGTGCGTCGAGCTCCCAGCCGGTGAGCAGTGAGGGCCAACAACATGAAGTGCCTATCTACGGGGAAATCCACGCTATAGCTGGGGGTACTCAGGAGGTGGGTGCATTGCGTCACAGCACAAGAAATGTGCTCGACCTGTGATGGCAGTGGAAGCATTCGAGGACCACTCGTCAGATGTGGACACCACTAAACCCCTTCCAGTTTAGTGCGTAGCTGTGACGCGATGGTTCCAGTTGAAATCCAGGAGAGATCGCCGAGTTTTCAACACTTTGTAGCAGAGAAATCAAATGAAAAGAGAAGAATGAACATGGATTTACTGGATGAGGTCAGAGAGGAAGTGAGTGTGAAAGCTAAAGCGGTGAAAGAGGAATAGAACGAAGATACAGTTTTAGAGGAATATCGAGGCAGTCCAGAAGCGGCGATCTGGTGATGAGGAACGCCACACGCCTCATGTCTCATTTCAGTTAAAGCTTCGTAAGCATTATGAACTCAGTGTAATCATAAACAGTTTGGTAAGAACAGTTGCAAGGGGGCTATCTTTGTTCCCTAAGAAAGGTTTTTAACGAGGCCACCCAAGAAACAAGATATTCAAACTAAAGTGGGTATGTGTATTGTTGTGAAGAAGGGAAAAACCTTATCACCTAAAGTGATTCAAGGTAGAGGTAAAATGATTGCCCACGTTATAAGTAAAAGTTTTAAGGCCTCATCGTCCTTTGGCGATCAGAGGCATCCAGCGAAAGTCCTCTCGCCCTTAGGCGATCAGAGGCACGAGTGAAGAGTTTTCAAAGTCCTCATCGTCCTTTGGCGATTGGAGGCATCCAGCGAAGTTCAAAGTCCTCAAGGCTCTCGCGCATCTTGAGGCAACAGGTGTGGTCTGATCGGTCATCGGTAGTCGATGGCATCAGGCGATCAGGCGAGAAAAGAGGAAGACCTCCTTGCCTTTGAGCAAGTGGAGGCACCAGAGGAAGACCTCCTTGCCTTTGAGCAAGTGCAGGCGAGAGAAGAGGAAGACCTCCTTGCCTTTGAGCAAGTGCAGGCGAGAGAAGAGGAAGACCTCCTTGCCTTTGAGCAAGTGTAGGCGAGAGAAGAGGAAGTCCTCCTTGCCTTTGAGCAAGTGCAGGCGAGAGAAGAGGAAGTCCTCCTTGCCTTTGAGCAAGTGGAGGCAACAGAGGAAGACCTCCTTGCCTTTGAGCAAGTGCAGGCGAGAGAAGAGGAAGTCCTCCTTGCCCTTGAGCAAGTGGAGGCAACAGAGGAAGTCCTCCTTGCCCTTGAGCAAGTGGAGGCAACAGAGGAAGACCTCCTTGCCTTTGAGCAAGTGCAGGCGAGAGAAGAGGAAGTCCTCCTTGCCTTTGAGCAAGTGCAGGCGAGAAAAGAGGAAGACCTCCTTGCCTTTGAGCAAGTGCAGGCACCAGAGGAAGTCCTCCTTGCCTTTGAGCAAGTGCAGGCGAGAAAAGAGGAAGACCTCCTTGCCCTTGAGCAAGTGTAGGCACCAGAGGAAGTCCTCCTTGCCTTTGAGCAAGTGGAGGCAACAGAGGAAGACCTCCTTGCCTTTGGGCAAGTGCAGGCGAGAGAAGAGGAAGTCCTCCTTGCCTTTGAGCAAGTGGAGGCAACAGAGGAAGACCTCCTTGCCTTTGGGCAAGTGCAGGCGAGAGAAGAGGAAGTCCTCCTTGCCTTTGAGCAAGTGTAGGCAACAGAGGAAGTCCTCTCGCCCTTGGGTGATCAGAGGCACGAGTGAAGAGTTTCCAAAGTCCTCATCGTCCTTTGGCGATTGGAGGCATCCAGCGAAGTTCCAAGTCCTCAAGGCTCCCGCGCATCCTGAGGCAACAAACGCCTCTGATCGGTCATCGGTAGTCGATGACATCAGGCGATCAGGCGAGAGAAGAGGAAGTCCTCCTTGCCTTTGAGCAAGTGCAGGCGAGAGAAGAGGAAGACCTCCTTGCCTTTGAGCAAGTGCAGGCGAGAGAAGAGGAAGTCCTCCTTGCCTTTGAGCAAGTGCAGGCGAGAGAAGAGGAAGACCTCCTTGCCTTTGAGCAAGTGCAGGCGAGAGAAGAGGAAGTCCTCCTTGCCTTTGAGCAAGTGCAGGCGAGAGAAGAGGAAGTCCTCCTTGCCTTTGAGCAAGTGTAGGCGAGATATAAGAAGTCCTCCTTGCCTTTGAGCAGGTGTAGGCGAGATATAAGAAATCCTTCTTGCCTTTGAGCAAGTGTAGGTGACAGAGGAAAGCCATGGTGCAGGCGAGAAGGGTTCATATAAAAGAACGACAGGTGAAAAGGTGAATAGAAGGTTGCAAAAGGTGATCCCACCATGGACGCCTTAGTTTGAATAAAGAAGGCAACATCGCCCAACATTAAGGCGGCGAGTACCAGATCAGAGGAATTCCCGGCGATGATGCAGAACGCCTGGCATGCAGTTAAACGTACAAAGTAACAAGGCTGAGTGAAGAGAGCAAAAGAAAGGGTAGAGGTCTCTGTCCAGTGCTCCCACGTTGTCAGGACTCCTTGCCCTCGTGAAGCTATCCTTGGAGCTTTTATTTCCCTTCTCCACCCAGTGCAAGGGAAAGCCACCAAGAAGAAGGACGTTACAGCAATTCCCATTCAGGCTTACCCAGAGGTGATCTCCAGGATTTTTGGCTTCGAACAAGAACAGGGAGGCATCCACTGAAGAGGTTCTCCTTAGCTTATCAGCCAAGGTCGACTCAGGAGGAATCTCCCATCACCAGAGTATAAACAAGAGGTATTCTGGAGCTTGCCAGTCGAGAAGGGGGGCTTCAAAGATTAATCGCCCAAGGAAACCAGCACGAGTCAAGAAGTAGAGATAGCACCACATCAGTTAGTACGGTCACCAAGCAACCCACACAAGGTGAAGGTTGAGCTATGAGGAGAAAGAGTGATTCAAGTTGTAAAGACAAGGTTTATAATTCATTACAAGCAGATGATGGTCGTCGAAGGGAAAGAGGCAGAAGTAAGAACGTTTACGTAGTGGCAAGACCTCGGTCGTCGGCCAAGAGGTGACAGCCCGGTCGGGTCAATAGCTATCAGGCGAGTTGTAAGACTCTTCGTTGAGACAAGTCACAACTCGAGCCTGGGGGGCTTGTGATCCGGTCCGTCATCAGTAATAGATGACGTCGCCAGCAGTTGACCATGTTGACTGTTCAAGGGGTGTCACGTGGTAGAGGATAGTAAGCCAGTTGGAGAGGCGATCACCCAGAATGGTGATTGGTTGTCAGTGGCTAAGGTGATCACCCAGTGTTAAGAGAGCGCCTGGAAGCAAAGCGCGAGAAGTAAAGAAGCACAGATCGGTAGTCGCCTATCACCGCGTGTAAAGAGTAGTGATCACCTATCGCCATGTGTGAAGATATAAGTGATCGCCTATCGCCATATGTGTGAAGATATAAGTGATCGCCTATCGCCATGTGTGAAGATATAAGTGATCGCCTATCGCCATATGTGCGAAGATATAAGTGGTCGCCTATCGCCTGCAGGTATTCACATCGCCGGGTGTTCACATGATCGCCGGGTGTGAAGATCAGGAGATCAGGTTGTCAGAAAGTCGCCGAAAGGAGCACATCGCCGAGTGTTTGAGAAGACTTGTGTGAGCTGTGATACCCAGTGTTAACCAGATCGCCAGGGGGGATGCACTTTTTGGTGTTTCACTGATACGCGGTCTTGAGCTTTTCTCTGAGTTTTCTTGAATGATCCAATCACTGACTTGAGCGTCGGAGCTACAACGGCCGCAGAGGCGCCATCTTGTTCTTTCAGGTTTCTTGGAGGAGCTTCAGGCGAAGGTCACTGAGGCATTTGGCGTGAAGCTGGTGGAGACGAGGTCAAAGAAGGCGAAGTTCTAGCGCTCGAGTCAAGCGGCCGGATCACAATTCATTCAGGAGGTACCATCTAGACCTTACAAAGGTCAGCATCTCAAAGTCATTAAGAATTTGAGTTCATCAACAGGATTATAACACTCCTAACTTCAAACAAAACACCAGAACAGTTACTGGTGTGCAATCATCAATCCAAACAACCACTCTCAGTCAATTACACGAACACTCAATAAATCACACCAGAATTCAATGTAGGCTAAACATCAAACCTCTGGAATTAAGATTAAGAATCATCCCGATCCAGTTATGAGTGTGCACCCTCATCACTTTATCAAGATCCTCTCATTCTTAGTACCAAGATTTTCAATTAGGGCATACATTCTCTAAGGCACACACAAAATTTCAATACAAAAACGTTTTGAAAACCTTTCACTATAGTTGTTATTTGAAACTCAAATATATTTTATGAGCAGAAGAAACACAATGGATCCACAGCCCTCAGGTCATCCTAAGGACGAATTGCTCTGATACCATTAATGTAACATCCCGCCAAAATAAAACCATACATACATGTCTAATGAAAATAAAGGTACACAAATAATATTGAAGAGTACATGATAATATATATATATAAGTAATGAAGTTGCTCCTCTTAGGGAGTTTATTACATAACCAGTCAAATGTTTTCAAAATTTAACGAAATTCAATCAAATACAACAAGACCGGCGGTCTCCATACATGAACCGGCGATCTGGTAACAGAAGGCCCCAAAACAGGCGATCTGCTAGCAGGACATAAAACCGGCGATCACCACCAAGAGATAGAAACCGGCGATCTCTTCCTCGGCGACCACTCACTAGGGAGCTCTACTTCCTGGAAGATCATCTGCTCCCGTGTAAGTTATACACGATCATCACAGTTTTAAGAGAAAAACAGCCAACGAGCAGAACACGCAGGGTAAGCTAGATATTTTAAGGAGAGTTTAAATAAGGATAATTAAATTAAAATCAAGGTAAACAATTTCAAGATATTCACGTATCGCTATCTAGTTTCTCATACCCTTCACTTGATCGCCCAGAAATCACACATTTCACAATATTTTCAAGAGTCATTCTATTTCACAAACTGCATCAAGTGTCTATAAATTTCAAGTTCCTCATTTCACATGTCAGACCACCACTGACTCAGCACACAAGACACTTGACACTACTTCCGGAAGACTCATGCATTGATTAGACTCAGAGATCTGCACCTGTCATACTAAACAGCTGTAATGTTTCCCAGCTATGCGCATCAACACAAATCTCGATCTCAAGTTCATCATTCTCACAGTATGACAGGGTTAATCCATAGAACAGGCCGAACTCGTTCTTTTTCACACGAGTCACCCATTCATATGAACCTCCTTCGACTCTCACCAACTGAGTAACTTCCTCTATGTGATTCCATTACCTCAGCAGAATCAGGATATCCCCTTAGGAATCACCGATCAATGCACATCCTACACGATCTTACACGGTATTTTCTTTCCTGAAAATACTATGCCTCGATCCCACATTCACAACACCCAAGACATCATACCACTTAAATAAATGATTCAAGTCACAGCAACATTCGTTTCAAAGATTCAGATTTTCGAAGATCACCTTTAAGCTTCAACAGTTCAAAGTAACATCAAAAACAGGGAGTTCGCAAACATCGCCCAAACCGGCGACCTGGTTCAAAAACAGGGTATTTCGAAGTTTGTATTTAAAAACCGGCGACCACGTCGCTCAAAAACACACAGAACAGAGCATTCACGAAGATGAAAACGAAACCGGCGACCTCGTCGCCCTCACTTCCGAAATAGCTAAACTACGACTTGTATTGAAAATGGAGGCTAGCTTCCCTTACCTGGACTTGCGCAAACACCAGGAGCTCCGAAATCCAACGAAGCCTAAGAACGCCTTGGCTCTGTTTTTGCGTCTGGTTTGAAGGACTTGCAGAGAACTTCCCAGGTGCTCTAATGGTGGCTGTCGCTCGTCGTACTCTTGTGTGAAGGTGCCAGAATCGCAGCGCGAAGGAGAGAAATGGAGGAGAAAGGAGGTAGCTCACTCTTTCGCTCTTGAACAACTGCAACGTCCCCTCTTTCTCAGAAGTGGGTTTTTTTGAATCTTAAACCAACTTGCTCCAAAATTTTCGCTGCCACCGCCCACTCTGCAGGACAACTTGTTCCACAATTTCCGCTGCCACCGCCCACTCTGCAGGAAAAGCTTGCCTGCACCCTTCCTTGAGCAGTGTGGCCACGTGGGTTTTGGGTCACTTTCCGTACCAATTCCCTGGAGCCACTGTTCTGAAGTACGCTCCCTGACTACGTGTCGCGCATGCAAGGCGCTCATGCTGGGAGTCTGGGTCCCACCTTTTCTGCGTGCAACTCGACATCGCGCGATAACCTTTCGCCGATGACCACTGGCGCGAAGACAATCCATCGATGACATCTCGCGCGAAGACTATCCACCGATGACATCTCGCGCGAAGACTATCCACCGATGACCTCTCGCCGAAGATAATCCACCGATGACCTCTCGCGCGAAGGCTATCCACCGATGACCTCTCGCGCGAAGGCTATCCACCGATGACCTCTCGCGCGAAGGCTATCCACCGATGACCTCATCCTGGCGGATAACCGATGTCTCCCCCTGGAAGATGCCCGCATGCCTCACGCCCTGGCGATGTCCGCATGCCTCGCGCCCTGGCGACGACGTGTAGTCTAGGCGACCGGCGATTATGTACTAACAAGGAAATCTTATAATCTACTAAACTGCACTTTCCTTCCTTTTCATTTTAAATAAAAACATACTTAGAATTCATTTAAAATATACTCTTTTATTCCAATTTAATTTTACAGGTCCTTACAAATAACCTCAACTACTAATATGGTACAAGGAAGTATTTGAAATCTTTAAAACATGATGTTACATCATACATATGAGGTATGAACATTATTATATTTTCAATTCATCTGCTTTATTTATTTATTTTTACATATAAAAACTGTGACTCTCATGATAGCAATTATCATTGTCTATCTGTATATGTTATTTGTTGAACAACAGCCTCAAGATGATTATGCTGTTGAGATTGCATGTTTCTAATTTATTTTCTTGGTAGTATAGTCAAGTTTTTTTTTTTGGTATGAATATTTCTTGATGTTCATGCCTTTTGAAAATATTGGTTCTTGAAATGATGTCGTTTTGGTACAGGAACATAATTGAAACAGTATATATGAGAAAAAGAGATTGAGAGATCATAACTTAGATATGGTTGATTCATATTCACATACACACACACTTACAACAGAAGTTTAAGCAATAATCATAGGTACAAAGGTCTACTTTTTTTTCTTGACCAATGTTATAAGCCAACTGTCAATAGATAATTTGTTTTTTTATAACTATTTCTTATTTGAATTTGCAAGGTAATATAGTTGTTCTTATCATACTTATGCTTCTATAACAAAATTGTAATAAATATAATATCTTATTAAAATCTTCTATTTCTATTTTTGCATTTGTACAAAATAATGGAACATACACATATGACTATATATTTACTTTTTTTTTTTTTTTTTTACTTTGTTTCTACAACAATTTAAATCTTACTTGAATTATTATTGTTTCATCTAATTTTTAATTTTATTTTTTATTTATTATAGATGTATTTACATAAATAATATTAAATTACATAATTTATTTGATTTATTAATATTATAATAAATATAATATTATAATTTTTTATTATGATATTTCTTTTTATAAAATACCTTTATAAAATACCCGTGCTGTGAATGGTACAGGGCTAGTTTGATAATGGATTGTATAACGCAATGACTATATCAACTAACAAAATAACAGTATACAAATAAACTATTCTTTTTTCTTATACTACATAATATTTTATGATCTTTGTTTTGATCTCTTTCAACTTTAACTATTTTCATTTTATTCTATTTTTTTCATATTTAAAATATAGCAATATTGAAGATATCAAAAGCATTGGATTTTTTCCCCAAAAATATCCATTTTATTCCCTTTTTATCTTACGTGAAATGTTAAAGTGGGTAGAATAAACATGTGATTTCATCTTTTTAATTTAATTTGTAGTTATTATTATTGCACAATATTAATAGCTAATGATCAGTTTATGGAAACTAGAATTATATGATTGTAGTAGTTATAAAATGTAATGGGTAGAGTTGAAATTGGAGGATTCTTGCTCTCCACAGAAGCGCAGTGCATAGAAAAGGAAAAAGAAGATAATTGTGTTGTTTGGGAGTGGCTAAAGATAATGGTAATTTATGGCCCTAGTTTATCGGTGTACTGTGGTTGGTGGGTTGGTGGCGGGGGCATTCAGAGTGAGAGCAGGAAGAAAGTGAGTGGGAGTGGAGGTGGGAGAAGAAGCATGGTGAGTTGCAAATTCCAGAGTATGAGAGTGAGTAGAGCATGCAGTGTGGCACTGACTACCTTGCTCACGACCGCTGCGGTAATGGCTTCTGTGGCAGCAGCTGATGAAGCGGATACTCTATCCAACATACCGCAAACATTGTCCAGTGAGTGCACGTTGCCCAAAGACTGCAAGAAAACTAGAATACAGAAACCAAAGTCGAGGAAAGCGGAATCGTGCACAATCAAGTGTGTCACCACTTGCATCCGAGGCGGCGAAGGCTCTCCTGGGGAAGGCCCCTTTAACGTCATAAGGTACAAAAACCAAAATAACAAACTTCCTGCTTGGATTATGTAATTGTCTAAATGGATTCATACCCTTGCCTTGGATTTTGTTTTTCAGACCTCTTGTTGTTTTTAAGCAAGGGTTTCGAACTCGTCAATACTGGTAAATCACTTCTACTCTTTGCTATAGTTTTTAGATTATTCCAACATATAACTCCCAAGATCACGTCACATGATTGTTGGCTAATAATGTGTGATCATATCTATTATGCTTTGATCATTAATTCTGCTATGATTTTATCATAAGTTGTTGTCTTATAACGATCTCATTATCTCCATCAAGTTAGAGTATGTAGAATGTAGGATCTAATATATTGAATTTCTCTCTAAGACATGGTTGTCTAGTTTTAAATTGCGTCTAATACCTTAGTGTGTCTCATAAGAGCGTATATTGGGTCAGAGTTGGTTTTGATCTCTGTCCTTTATTAGTGGTCAATTCTTGAAAGAAAGATGGATATAACTTTCTAGATCGAGAAGTTCAATGGGTAGAATAGTTCCAACTCATTGAGATTAAGATGAGAGTGTTGCTTAAGGAGGAGTAAGGGGTGTGGACACCACTTTCTAGCAACATGGTACACATAGAAAGGCATGCTCTGAAGCAGTTGGAGGAGAAGACACATTTGATGATCCTCCCATCTTTTTTGATGAAGTGCTCTATGAGGTTGTAGAGGAAAAGACTTATGCAGCTTTGTGGTTGAAGTTGGCGAAATTGTTCATGACAAAGTCCATTTACAATGAGAATTTGGTGTGTCTCTAAAGGCTCATCTTGATTTGCTAAATTCAATATTGATGGACCTCCAAGACATAGACATCAAGGTTGATGATGAAGACACAATGATGATTCTACTAGCCTTTAGTCTACCAACCTACGAAAATTTGGTAAGTTCTTTGAGTGTAGGGAAAGAATGCATTATTGTTGAAGAGGTTTAAGTCTAGCCTCTACATAAGGGAGTTTCGCCTTAAAGCATCTGAGAGTGTTGATGCTGCATCGTCTTTAGTGTTGGTGGTCTTCAAGAAAGACAAGAAGTCAAACAAGATAAAGGCTGATGTTAAGAACGTTTGTAGATATTGCAAGCACTAGGGATATTGGAGGAGGAATTAGGAAATACGATCAGGTAGCGGCTACAGTTCAGAAGGTGGAGTTGTCTCGTGATGGTCAAATGTTGATAGTCGTTTGATAAGTGGGTCCTAGATTTTGGGTGATCAATTAATGTGTCCTTAAAGGAACTTGTCTTCCACATTTAATGAGCTGGATGATGAAAATGTTTTGATGGGAAATGACACTTCTTGCAAGACAGTTGGTATAGGCTCTACTCGGGTAAAGACGCATGATGACATAGTTCGTGCATTGACCTGCGTCAGTATGTTCTGGAGCTAAAAAAGAAACTTATATATGTTTTAGCCTTGGATATGAAGGATTTTAGATGTACTGTCGAGGTGGAGTGATGCAGTTCAGGGGAAGGAGTGGTTCTTTGGTGATGCAGAGGGTTTGGGGAAGGGAAGTTAAGGACTGTGGTCAGAAGGAGGGTGTATATTACAATGAGATATTATCTCGAGCAATCAAGCATATGTACTTCAGGGTCTTACTTGGACTGGTGGCAAGTGTAACATCCCGCCAAATCCTTTTCATATTTATATAATGAAATAAAGGTAAAACAATAATATCGAAGTGAACATATATATATATATATATATATATATGTAATGAAATTTCTCCTCACAGGGAGTTTAATACATATCTAGTCAGTTTCCAAAACTTAAACAAAATACAGCAAAATAGAAAACAGGCGATCTCCTAACAGAAACAGAAAACAGGCGATCTCCTTCCGGCGACCACTCACTGAGGAGCTCTACTTCCTGCAACATCATCTGCTCCCGTGTAAATTATACACGATCATCACAGGTTTAAGAAAACATCCACAAAACAAAAACGCAGGGTAAGCTAGATATTTTAAAGAGAATTTAGATATGAAACTTTAAAATCAGGATAAAACCAATTTAAGACACCCACGTAAAAACCATCAACTTTCTCATTCCCTTCACATGACCATCAAGTAATCACATATTTCACAATTTCCTCAAGAGTCGTTCAATTCACATAATCCATCAAGTGTCTATCAATTTCAATGTTTCTCATTTCTCACGTCAGACTTCCATTGACTCATCACACATAGACACTTGACACTACTTCCGGAAGACACGTGCATTGACTAGACTCAGAGATCTGTACCTGTTATACTGCACCACTGTGAAATCACGCACATTCACAGGGTCGCTGTGAAATCACACACATTTACAAGCGTATAAATGAATCTCAATATCATCACTATCCTAGCATGACAGGGTTAATCCATACAACGGGTCAAGCTCGTTCTCTTTCAAACAACTCACCCATACATATGAACCTCCTTCGACTCTCAACGCCTGAATAACTTCATCTATATGATTCCATTATATCAGGAGAGTCAGGATATCTCATAATAAACGAATCACCGGTCAATGCACACTCTACACGATCTTACACGGTATTTTCTTTCCTGAAAATACTATGCCTTGATCCCACATTCACCACATTCCATACATCATACCACACATAAAGAACAATTCCATCATAGAATACTTTGAATCTTTTCTTAAACAACCCCACTCACAAAAACAAGCATACCACCGTTCAGGTTTTCGAATAGCATATACATTTTCCATTTCAATCTCAACAAGTTCACAGTGACACTAAAACAGGGGAGTTCGAAAACAACATTAAAACCGGCGATCACATCCAAAAACAGGGGATTATGCAATAACAGTTGAAAACCGGCGACCACGTCGCCCCATCATCAAAATCATCTAACTTAAGGTTTTCGTTGGAAATAAGGCTAGCTTCCCTTACCTGGACTTGCGTAAAATCTCACTACGAGCTCTAACCCACCGAACTTAAGGATACCCGAACTCTGTTTTAGCGTCCTGATCGGAAAACTCGCAGAGAACTTCCCAAGAGTCCAAGGGCAGTCGTCGCTCGTCGTACTGGTGCTTGAGGATGCCTGAATCGCAGCGCGAAGGAGAGAAAAGAGAAGGATGAAGGTAAACTCACTCTGTCACTCTTGAACCACAGCAACGTTCTTTGCCTCTCAGAAGTGAGTTTTTGAATCTAAACCAACTTGTCCACAATTGCCGCTGGCACCACCCACTCTGCAGGAAAGCTTGCGTGCACACTTCCTTGAACAGTATGACCACGTGGGTTTCTGCGCATACCAACTCCCTGACGCTAACTATTCTGAAACACCCTTTCTGTCTACGTGTCACGCATGCAGGACGTCTCATGCTGGGAGCCTGGGTCCCACCTTATCTGTGTGAAACACGACATCGCACGATAATCTTCCACCGATGACCGCTCGCGCATGACTATCCACCGATGTCTCATCCTGGCGGACGAACGATGTCTCTCCCTGAAAGACGACCGATGTCTCTCTCTGGAAGACGACTGATGTCTCTCTCTGGAAGACGACCGATGTCTCTCTCTGGAAGACGACCGATGTCTCTCTCTAGAAGACGACCGATGTCTCTCCCTGGCGATGACCGTCTGTCTCTCGCCCTGGCGATGCCCGCGTGTCTCTCGCCCTGGCGATGCCCACATGTCTCTTGCCCTGGCGATCCCCGCATGTCTCTCGCTCTGGCAATGCCCGCGTGTCTCTCGCCCTGGCGATGCCCGCGTGTCTCTCATACCGGCGATGACTGATGTGCCTCTCATCCCGGCGATGACTTATGACACATCGCCACGCCTTGCTGAAGGTTCTTCATCCCACTATGTTACGTCCAAGGTATCACCTCCACATGGCTTGGTGACGTCGGTAGCTTCACATTTCCAAGAATAGATCAGCACTACTCCTCGTGCGCCCATGCATGCAACACTAAGGACGATTTCTTATGCTCAAGCATAGAGCTTCGCATGCATAGCGTATCTAAGGCTTAACCCACACCTTGATACGCGTGGTTTTTGGAACCCACTATGGTTGATCCAGCATCTTGACCACATACTAAGTGCACTCCCGTCGATCACGTACACCATAGGCGATTGGCGATCATGTGTGCTCTAGGCGACAGGCGATTATGTGCCAGAGAAGTCGGAGATCGCCTCCGTCTTCAACAACGGCGATCTCGTAGACTCCTAAGCTACACTTTTCTTCCTTTACTCTTCTTGATCCACATGTCTTCCTCGAGCACACCCACGTGATTACCTCACGATAAAGTCATCGCACCTGACTACTTGGTTAATACAATGGTCAGCCGACCGACCTCTACCAGCTGACCCCAGACCTTGGGCGACGGCCGAGGTCCGACTACTACGAAACTTCTATTACCAGCTCTTTGTATTTTAAATAATAACATCTTCTGAAATTATTTAAATATAACACTTTTATTCCAATTAAAGTTTCTAGGTCCTTACAGCAAGTGAAGGTAAAAGATATGGAGCTCCAATGGCCTCCAATGCGTCAACCTAAAGGTTTTAAGGAGGATGGTATGGAGATTGTGTGTAAACTGAAGAGGTTGTTGCACGATTAAAACAATCTCCTAAACAGGGATATAAGAGGTTTGATTGGTTCATTGTCTTTCAGGCATATAACACAAGTTTTTCTGATTCACGTGTCAATCATAAGAATGTGCAGAATGGTGAATTTGTCTACCTGTTTTATGGAGAAGATATGTTGATTACATCTTGTCAGCGGAGGGGTCTATGGTCTGGTGACGACATCATGGTAGGATAGCTTGGGTGATGGTGCTGGCTTAAAGGAGATTACATTACTGGATCAGTGGCCCCTGGGTCTAGGTTTAGGTTGTTAAGCTAGTCAACCCTCATTCCTTTTCTACACTGTTCTAGTTCTAGTTCCATGGCACTTGGCTTTTGTTCTATGATGAAGCAGTTTTATCCACCTACGAGGGAGAATAAAAACAACGAAATGGAACCATAAAAGTGAATAATTTAATTTAAAAGCCTTGCCTTGGAATGATGACACAGATATAACAGAGTCACAACCTCTTTTCGCAAGGAAGGAACCAATTATCTCTTGGGTGTGCATGAATGATAGATACTTAAAACAACTTGAATTTGTGTTTTTAAATTTAAATTGAAACCAAACTTTGGCATGTTATTTTCCTTGGGTACTTTGGATTACTGATTACCATTTATTTCCTTGAGCAGTTTGGTGGAATGTTCAGATATCTGTAATTTGATAAGCGATGTTGCAGTAACAAAAGCTAGGTAGTCACTCCTTCAGTTAATGCTTTCCTTGTGTAATGTTCAAATATCTCTAGTATTATGGCATGATAGACATTCAAATTATGTTTATAATTAATAGTTATTAGTACTTCCTTGAGTATTAGTAATAATGTGTATTTGGGTAATAATTTTTTGTGGGAATAGACACTAAGTGTTAGATTAAACATGTTATTAAATAAAATAAATAATTGAACTAAAATAGTAATTATAAATGAAAGGATGAGGAGAGGGAATGAAAGAGAGGTAGGAGTGAAGAAAATAGGATTGTATAATCTGATTGACCATTCCTCACCTTATATTTGTAAAATGATATTAAATTTTATTTATTACTTTAGTACTTATTGACTTATACTTTGTCACTAATACATTAGTTAAGTTGTGAAATCTGAGTGAACCATCTAATGCATTTCTTTTTTGTAATCGCAATCTAATTCAAAAGCAACGTTATTATATTTATATAATAAAGAAACATTGTATGCCTTTTTGTTGAGATTATATGTAAAATCAATTAGAGATAATCTTGCATTATTTATATAAGATTATGGGAATACAGGTGCAATAGTATATGTATGTTGGTATTTTGTTATTATCAATTAAAATTTAATATTTATACTTGTATAGATAAAGTGAACTTAGATAATACTTGAGATTGAAAATAACAATCATTATTGGTGTTGCTCCCCTTGTAATTGCTCCCTCGTGCTTGGTCATTCTTCCTTTGTGCTTCAGTTCTCAACTCTCACTCCTTCAGACTTCGATCCTTCAATTCCTTAGTTCCTTAGCACTTAGTCCGGAGTAAACTTGCAGAAGGTTCTCTGATGTTCAAGTAAGTATTATAGATTTAGAGTATATGATGTAAAACTAATAAAAATATACCTTAATCCTTCGTAGAAAGTTTATTTATAGTGTTTGGTAGTGGACTATTTGACTCATGTGCTGTATTTGACGCATATCTTGAATAAATCAGTGTTAGTTGGTTTATCAGGGTATCACCTGGATTTGGCAGGGTGTCACCTGAATTTGTAGGGATGTTATCCTGTTTATAGAATGTCTCCTTACTTGTCATTTACTGTTAGTTTGTCCTCTAATGTGGTTGATTACACGGTCGGTCGGTTAATGATGTTGAGTGACGTGGATCATTCAACTTTAACCAGTACACTTGCCCCCAGGCTCGATAAAGCCTTTTCAGAAGAGTCTAGATGTGACTGTTGGGTACTTCGAGGTATGAAGTGACTTTGACGCATTTAATGCACTGTAGAGATAGGACGTGCATCATTCAACGCGTCGTTTGAGTTTTACACTTTTTGACTAAACGGTCTATTAGACCATGTTGTTTCGAGTTCGAACACTATGCACCATTGGATTAAAACAAATCTAACGGTGCTAAATGAGACAGAATTACGTTCCTTTGTTTTTAGAAATCTATAAATAGAATCCCATTTCGAACTTTCTTACGTTTCCATTTGCTTGCTTCGAGTCCAAGTTTGAAAGAACTTTCAAAGTGCCAAGCTACTTTGTTTGAGTGCTACATTTTGTGCTTTCCTTTTGATCTTCAAGAAGTTAGTAATGGATTCTTCCTCTTAATCTTTACACACACCTTCTTGTTCTTCTTCATCAAAATGAAGACATTCCAATCCTAACAAGGTTAGGGATGTGGGTTGTTCGAGTCAAGCGGTCGACCTTGCTAGCCAACCGCCTCGCCATCCCAGTTATGACTGGGTTGATCCATGTGTTCTTGATATTCCTACCCATTTTAGGGGTTTTTTTGCTTTAGATGACTTTCTCTCTAAAGTCTCTATGTTAAAATTGGAGTCCCCGTGGGATGTGGTTGTAGCTGATAGTTGTAATCACAACGATCGAGTCTGTCACAGTCGGAAAAATGGTCTTCAGGACTTTTTCTTTGCTTATACTGGCCTCTTCAATGATTTGAACGTAACTCTACCCTTTGATGAGTTCACGATGAGGGTCCTTAGGATCCTCAACATTGCTCCCACCCAGTTGCATTCAAATTCATGGACGACCCTTAAGGTCTTTAGGTTGATTTGTGATGTCTTCTGGTTAATGATGGCCTTCACATGTTGAGCTCTCCTTGGATGTTGAAGATGGTGCGGAAGCAATGGTTGAAATGAGCAAGACCCTCTTAGGAGTGATGGTGATCTTGAAGGTGCATGATGTGTATGGGAGTAGGGAGGTTCGGCCAACCCTTGGTAAGGTGAAGGAGATGAAGATCAATTCCTAGAAACTAGGAGAGAGCAAAACTTGGCAGCATAACTTTACTCATATTAATCTTGAAAATACATGAGGTAGGTCTCCTTATTTATAGATTTAGGAGCCTTGGTGAACAAGCTTAAAGGGTAGGGATGGAAATACAAAAAGTGGGGGCTGCCTAGGGTATTGACTTTAGTCAAACCACACCATCATCCTAATATTCTAGAACATAGGTCAAAAATGCAACATTTGATAGTACACCCCTCCTTCTTTTGCTAAAGGCACCTATTTCCTAGCACACCCCTCCTTCTATTGCTAAGGGTACCTTTTTGATAGCACACCCCTAAGTGAGCAAGTTTTGCTTTCTACACTACACTAATCTACTAAGCTACCCCTAATGGGCCTCCAAGTAGACTGTACAAGGTCTTCTCCCTCCCATCCGTGGCTTGACTCATTTGGGTGTGAATGTGCTTGGCCATGGACCTTGTGAGAGGTCCTAGACGCTCCTCATGTAGCTCCCCCTTGTCTTGTGCTAGACGCTCTCCATGTGGTTCTAGACGGTCTAGTTTTGGCCCTTGGCTTTCATGGTGGGGTGAGCTTGGCCTCTCTCTATCATCCCCTCCCCCTTGGAAAGGATTTGTCCTCAAATCCAAGTCGTCATTGGTACCTACAAATGGAGATAGGTCAATTACATTAAATGTGTCATCCACTCCATATTCAAGAGGTAGGTCCAACTTGTATGCATTGTTGTTGACTCTCTTGAGGACTTGAAAGGGTCCATCTTTTTTGGGCACCAACAAGACAGGTACAGTACAAGGGCTTAGGCTCTTTTGAACCCGACCCTTCTCTAACAAGTCTTGAACTTGTGACTCTATCTCCTTGGTCTCCTCGGGGTTAGTTCTATAGGCGGGCCTATTTGGTAGGCTTGCCCCCGGAATCAAGTCAATTTGGTGTTCTATACCTCTAATGGGAGGGAGTCCATTGGGTCCCTCATTAGAGAATACATCATCAAATTCACTTAAAAGTTTTTCTACTTTAGGAGGTAGACTCATAAGTTCACTACTTGTGACAGTGCATGCAAGTGTTCCTTTACAAAAGACAAGGCTTGGTTGTTCAACAAGAAGCAAATTTTCCAAGATGTTTTCAAAAGGCTTCTCTTGTTGAGCAACCTTGGGAGAAGGAACACTCTTCTCTCCCTCCTTCCTATCCCTAAGGACTTTTTTCTTTTCAAGCTCTCTTTTCTTTTTCTTTTCCTCATCCCTCTTTTCTTTCATTTGTATTTGGTCTTTCACCACTTGGGAATGTGGTAAAGGAATAAGTACAAATTTTTTATGCTTATGGGTGAAGGAAATCTCATTAGTAAGACCATCATGCAAGGTTTTTTTATCAAATTGCCATGGTCTTCCTAAGAGTATATGGCAAGCTTCCATAGGCACTACATCACATAAAACCTTGTCTTTGTAGTTCCCTATGGAAAACTTGATTTCCACTTGCTTATCTACACTTAGTTCTCCATTCTCATTGATCCATTGCAACTTGTATGGCTTAGGATGAGGAACTACTTGTAGATTGAGCTTTTCAACCATTCTAGAGCTACAACAATTGCAGCTTGATCCACTATCCACAATGAGAGAACATATATTTTCTAAAACTTTACATCTTGTGTGAAAGATGTTCTCTCTTTGTGTCTCCATTGATGCACTAGGATGATTGTTAAGGGTTCTCCTAATCATTAGTGATCCGGTTGGTCATTGTTAGTCAATAACGTCAGCAACAGATGACCACGTGGACCAATCACAGGGTGCCACGTGGAACGAGATAGCAGGTGAATCAGGAAGGAGACCACAGATGGTGATCGGTGGTCAGCTACTAAGTGGCCATCACCCCCAGAGCGGTGCCTAGATAAGTGCCTGGAAGCACTGCACGGACGTCGGTGGATAGTCATGAGCCACCGCACGGACGTCGGTGGAAGGTCATGAGCCACCGCACGGACGTCGGTGGAAAGTCATGGGGCACCGCTCGTGTAAGGATCTAGATAATGATTTGGAATAGAAGAAGTATAATTTTAATGAATTCTGAGTATGTTATTACTTAAAACGAAAAGAGCTTGTAATGGAAATTTCATGGTGGTCAGACCTCGGATGTCGCCCAAGGTCTGAGGGCGGCGTGGTAGAGGTCGGTCGCCAGGGCGAGAGACACGCGGGGATCGCCAGGGCGAGAGACACGCGGGCATCGCCAGGGCGAGAGACAGACGGTCATCGCCAGGATGAGGGACGCATCGGTCGACTTCAAGGGGAGACATCGGTCGTCTTCCGGGGAGAGACATCGGTCGTCTTCCAGGGAGAGACATCAGTCGTCTTCCAGGGAGAGGCATCGGTCGTCTTCCAGGGAGAGACATCGTTCGTCCGCCAGGGGGAGACATCGGTCGTCTTCCAGGGAGAGACATCGGTCGTCTTCCAGAGAGAGACATCGTTCGTCCGCCAGGATGAGACATCGGTGGATAGTCATCGCGCGAGCAGTCATCGGTGGAAGGTTATCGCGCGATGTCGTGTTTCACACAGATAAGGTGGGACCCAGGCTCCCAGCATGAGACGTCCTGCATGCACGACACGTAGAACAAAAGGGTGTTTCAGAATAGTTAGCATCAGAGAGTTGGTATGCACAGAAACCCACGTGGTCATACTGTTCAAGGAAGTGTGCACGCAAGGTTGCTCAGAGAGTGGGTAATGGCAGTGAAGGCTAAAGAGTCGTTCGACCTTAAGAGCTGAGGGAATCAGCTCATTTAGTTCCCCTTTCTCCTTTCTCCTCCACTCGAAGACGCAGCTATCCTCACGTACCAGTGCTACGATCGGCGACTGCCATTGTCCTTCTGGGAAGTCTCTGCAAGTTCTCCCGTCAGGACGCTAGAACAGAGTAAGTCGTTTTACTCTGTTTTTCGAGTCGAATCTGAGCTTGAGAGGGTTGCCTCTGCATAGGCGTTGCCGGCGACTCCCTTAGCTCCAGAAATAGTCTCTGTTAGCATAGAAAATGAGTAGTATAGTCAGTTTTGTGATAAAGGCTCCATGGTGCAGGTTAGGACATCTTTAAGCTTCGGTGGGTTTTGGAGCTCTTAGTGATTTTGCGCAAGTCCAGGTAAGGGAAGCTAGCATTTTCGTTTATAAAAACTTTAGGCGAGTAGGTTCTGAAGTGAGGGCGACGTGGTCGCCGGTTTCATATTCTTTTTCACGATGCTTTGTTTTTATGTGTGGGGCGATGTGATCGCCGGTTTTAATGTTGATTTCGAACTCCCCTGTTCTAGTGTCGCTTTGAACTTGTTTGGGATTGAAATGCATATGATATTCGAAAATCTGAACTTTGGTATGATTGTTTCTGTGATTGGGATTGTTTAAGAAAAGATTCAAATTATTACATGATGGAATTGTGCTTTTACGTGTGATATGATGTACTGGATGAATGTGAAATTGTGATCAAGACATAGTATTTTCAGGAAAGGAAATACCGTGTTGAGATTGGTTATGAGGTGTATTGATCAGTGAGTATCCTGTGAATGAGACGATCCTGACTCTGCTGATATAATGGAATCACATAGATGAAGTTATTCAGTTGTTGAGAGTCGAAGGAGGTTCATATGTATGGGTAAGTGGTTTGAAAGATAACTAACTTGACCTGTTATATGAATTAACCTTGTCATACCGTGAGAGTGATGATATTGAGATTATGTTTATGCGCATGGCTGTGTGGATTTCACAGCGACCCTGTGTGGATTTCACAGTGGTGTGGTATGACAGGTGCAGGTCTCTAGATGCTAAGTTCAACGCACGAGTCTTCCGGAAGTAGAGTCATGTGTCTATGTGTTATGAGTCAGTGGAAAGTCTGACATGTGAACCATGAGTATTGAATGTATTGAATAGACACTTGACGAGTTTGTGGAATATGAGGATATTGATGGTTGAAATTGATATAGATTATGAATGGTGTGAAGATTTATGCTTTCTATTGATATAAAGTTTCATATGTAAAGTTTTAAAAATATCTAGCTTACCCTTTTGTTTTGTATCGTGGTTGTTTTTCTTAAACCTGTGATGATCGTGTATATTTGCACGGGAGCAGATGAGGTTGCAGGTAGTAGAGCTCCTCAGTGAGCATTTCTGGAGGAGGAGATCGCCGGTTTTTGAATGCTGTTGTTTTGTTTTATTTTGAAAACTCCAGTATGGAGATGTATTAAAACTTCCTCGAAAAGGGATATTATTTTTTGAGGCACATTTGTATTAATGGATGAATTATATTATGTATATATCTATGTTAAATTTTGATATTATTGTTTCACCTTTATTTTATTATATAAAATTGAACAATATTTTGAGGGGCGTTACATTAATGGTATCATAGCAGTTCGTCCTTAGGATGACCTGAGGAGAGTGGGTTCATTGTGTTTCTTCTGCTATTGGAGTCTTAATCAAAGCTATAGTGAAAGGTTTTCAAATGTTTTCTGATTGAAATCTTGTTTGTGCTTTAGTAGATATAGGCTCTAAATGAAAAATTTTAGTATTAAGAGTGAAAGGATCTTGATAAAGTAGTGAGGGTGCACACTCATAACTGAATCGAGATGTTCTCAATCTTAATTCTAAAAGTTTGATGTTGAGCATATATCCACTTCTGGTGTGTTTTATCCCAATGATTAAGTGTGGTGATATTTGATTGATAGATTTGTACCCATGACTGTTCGGTGTTATGCTTTCTATTTTGAGCATTATGATTCTGTTGATGAACTCAAATTCTAAATGACTTTGAGATGCTGACCTTTGTAAGGTCTAGATGTTACCTCCTGAATGAATTGATTTCTTATCGATCTCATTCTTATAGTTGTAAGGGATATAGAAACCAATAGTTTCAAAATCTGAAACGAAGAAAGATGGCTTGTAGACCTCCTACCCCTCCCCAACCTTATTCGGAAATGAGCCAGATTGCCAAGGCTATTGAGATGATGGCAACTGCCATCCAACAACAGAATGCAGCAATGGCTCAGAATCATCAAGCTGCAATGCACCATTGGGAAACTACTCGGTCGGCTGAAACAGCTTCCCACGTCGGTCAGCCTCAGGAACAGATGGGACTGACCGAGTTTATGAGGCACAACCCACCCAAGTTCAGTGGGAGTGCTACCCCTGATCAAGCAGATCAATGGGTCAGGGAGTTTCATGCCTTAGTAGAGAAGGCAAAGATGGTGGAAACCTTGGAAAGGGGTAATTCTCGGGTGATCAGATCACACCCAGGGGGTTCTTCCAGTGGGAAGGCTAAGGTGCAGCACCCACAAAGCAAGCCTTATGCGAGACCTCCACCACATCGGGCAAGAGCAGTTCCGCCCCAGTTTTAGCAGCAACAAACATGGAAGCCCAGATGTTTCACATGCCAAAAGATGGGGCACATTTCTAGAGATTGTCCTAGCAGAAATAGGATGACTCAACCCGTTGGTCCTCAGCAGTTTTGGAATGGAGGCAGTAGACCTCAAGCAGCAGGGAGAGTGTTTGCCATGACAGGAGCAGAGGCGTCTCAGTCAGGTAACCTAGTGCAAGGTGTTTGTTTTATAGCTGGTAGAGGTGTAAAAGCCTTGTCTGATTCTGGAGCGACACACTCCTTTGTGTCAAGCCTGTGTGTAGCCGAGTTGGGCCTTCTAGTGAAGGAGTTACCGTTTGAACTGTTGGTCTCTACACCTGCGTCAGGACAGGTGTTGACCTCTACAGTTTGCTCTGAATGTCCAGTGATAGTAGAGGGACGCAGGTTCAAAGTAAACTTGATCTGCCTACGTCTTCAGGACCTGGATGTTATCCTGGGAATGGATTGGCTATCTGCCAATCACGTTCTCATAGACTGCGGTAGTCAGAAAATAGCGTTTCCAGACCTCCAAGAGTCAGATGTGATATCTGCTCAGCATGGATGGTCGGAGTTGGAAAAAGGGGCGAGGTGCTTCGTGATCCTTGCTCGGTTGGAAGTGAAGAATGAAGAGGACGTAAGCAGGATACATGTGGTGAAAGATTTCATGGATGTATTTCCAGAAGAAATACCAGGATTACCTCCTAAGAGAGAAGTGGAATTCTCTATTGATTTGGTACCTGGAGCTTGACCAGTGTCAATGGCACCTTATAGGATGGCTCCAGCCGAGTTGGTAGGATTAAAGAAGCAAGTGGAAGAGTTGTTGGAGAAACAATTCATCAGACCCAGTGTATCTCCATGGGGGGGCTCCAATGCTTCTAGTTAAGAAAAAGGATGGAGGGTCTCGGCTGTGTATAGATTACAGGCAGTTGAAAAAGTTGACCATCAAGAACAAGTATCCTCTACCTAGAATTGATGATTTGATGGATCAATTACATGGGGCCTCGGTATTCTCAAAGATTGATCTGAGAATGGGATACCACCAAATTTTGGTGAAAGCTGAAGATGTTCAGAAGACGGCGTTTAGGTCTCGTTATGGGCACTATGAGTATGTGGTGATGCCGTTTGGAGTAACAAATGCTCCAGCTCTATTCATGGATTTCATGAATAGAATTATTCGTCCTTTCTTGGATAAGTTTGTGGTAGTCTTCATAGACGACATACTCATTTATTCAAAGACCGAGGAAGAACATGAAGAACATCTGAAGACAGTATTGGAGATTCTGAGCGAGAAGCAATTATATGCCAAGTTCTCTAAGTGTGAGTTCTGGTTGAAGGAAGTCAACTTCTTAGGACATGTAATATCTGCCCAGGGGATCTCGGTGGATCCAGCCAAAGTGGAGGCAGTGTTTCAGTGGGAACGTCCTAAGACAGTTACTGAGATAAGGAGTTTTGTGGGTTTAGCAGGCTACTATCGGAGGTTCATTGAAGATTTTTCCAAGGTAGTAGCTCCTTTGACTCAGTTAACTCGCAAAGATCAACCTTTTGCTTGGACTGAAAAGTGTGAGCAGAGTTTCATGGGGCTGAAGAAGAGGTTGACTAGCGCCCCAGTGTTAGTGATCCCGGATGTGGGAAATCCTTTTGATGTTACTGTGATGCTTCACATCAAGGTTTGGGATGTGTGTTGATGCAAGAGAGAAGAGTGGTTGCATATGCTTCAAGGCAACTCAAAGTTCACGAGAGGAAGTATCCTACCCATGACTTAGAGTTGGCGGCTGTGGTGTTTGCCTTGAAAATTTGGAGGCATTATTTGTATGGAGCTCGGTTTCAGGTGTTTAGTGACCATAAAAGCCTGAAATATCTGTTTGATCAGAAGGAGTTAAATATGAGACAAAGAAGATGGATGGAGTTCCTAAAAGATTATGACTTCCAACTGATATATCATCCAGGGAAGGCCAATGTAGTGGCAGATGCCTTGAGTAGAAAATCAATACAAGTATCAACCATGATGATTGAAGAGCAGAAATTGATGGAGCAATTTAGAGATTTAAACTTTGGAGTGGAATTTCATGTAAATCATATTAGTTGTAGTAAGTTAACTATAACTAATGATTTCATTGGAATGATAAAGGATAAGCAATTAGAGGATCCTAGCCTGAAGCGTATTGTAGAATTACTAGGCACCGATCAGGCTAAAGGCTTTGCGATGGGCGATGATGGAATCTTGAGATTTAATGGCAGAATTTGCATACCTGCAAATGAAGAGTTGAAGAAGATGATCCTAGAAGAAGGCCACAAGAGTTACCTTAGTCTGCACCCAGGTATGAATAAGATGTACCAGGATTTAAAAGAGTCATTTTGGTGGTCGGGCATGAAGAAGGAGATAGCTCAGTATGTTGCTACCTGCTTGACATGTCAGAAGGCGAAGGTAGAACATCAAAGGCCTGGCGGTTTGTTGTGTAAGGACCTGTAAAATTAAATTGGAATAAAAGGAATATATTTTAAATGAATTCTAAGTATGTTTTTATTTAAAATAAAAAGGAAGGAAAGTGTAGCTTAGAAGAGTATGAGATCGCCTGGTTAGTACATAATCGCCTGTCGCCTAGACTACCCATGCGGACATCGCCAGGGCGCGAGGTATGAGGACATCGCCAGGCGCGAGGTATGCGGACATCGCCAGGGCGCGAGAGACATCGGTCGTCTCCCAGAGAGAGAGAGATCGGTCGTCTTTCCGGATGAGTCATCGGTGGAAGGTTATCGCGCGATGTCGTGTTTCACACAGTTAAAGTGGGACCCAGACTCCCAGCATGAAACGTCCTGCAGGCGCGCCACGTAGACAAAAAGGGTGGTTCAGAATAGTGACATCAGAAAGTTGGCATGCGCAAGAAGACAAAAAGGGTGGTTCAGAATAGTGACATCAGAAAGTTGGCATGCGCAAGAGACAACCGTGGCTGTACTGTTCAGTGAAACGTACACTCAGGCTTTCCTGCAGAGGGGGTGGTGGCAGCAGCATGCGTGGACAAGTAGGCTTGGATTCAAAAACCCACTGCGGGGAGGCAAAGAACGTTGCAGTGGCTCAAGAGTGAAAGAGCGAGTGCATCTTCATCCCTCTCTTTTCTCCTCTTCGCGCTGCGATTCAGGCAACCTCAAGCACCAGTAGACAAGCGACGACTGCCCTTGGACACTTGGGAGGTTCTCTGCAAGTCCTCCAAACCAGACGCTAAAACAGAGTTAAAGCATCCTTGAAGCTTGTTGGGTTGGAGCTCTTAGTGAAGTTTACGCAAGTCCAGGTAAGGGAAGCTAGCTTTGTGTACTGATCGGTCCTCGGACGTCAGATGGGTCCCACAGCATGGGCCAAAGCCACGTGGAGTAGACCCCATCAGGGGTGATCGGTCATCGCCTGCTCCGTAGGGAGATGAGTAATCGGTCATCGCCTGCTCCACAGGGAGATGGGTAATCGGTCATCGCCTGCTCCGCAGATTATTAGTAAATATTCCCAGAGGTAAAGAGAGTCCCGAATCACGAAGGCTACATGCATGGCACGTGACCAGTGAAGGCCCTCCCAGAACAGGTGTTGATACTGTTAGAGTTTGCACTCCAGAGAAGGAAACCCTATGTGCTAGGTTATCCCAAAGACTGGGTAAGGGTGGCGCAGGGGGCATTCCAGTAAACCCTAAGTGTGTCCAGCAGCGCAATAAACCCTAATTAGGGTTAGCGGCGCAGAAAACCCGAGGTATATAAGGAACAGTAACATGCTTCACAAAGGTACGCAATTCTAGACCTAAACACAGAGAGAAATTCAGACTTTAATGTTTCTTGCCCCGTTCTGACTTGAGCGTCGGAGTGCAAACGGCCGCGAGGGCGCCCCCCCTTTCTCTTTTGCAGGTGCGATCATACCAGCGCAGACTAGGTGAGGAAGGAGGTGTGTGGCGGCCGCAGAAGTCAGCTGACGCAGAGTCAACCGGCAGGAACACTTTGTTTTTCAATAAAAGCCGTAGGCTAGCTGTTTCTGAAGTGGGGGCGACGTGGTCGCCGGTTTCATATTTTGTTTTCGTGATACTTTGTTCTATGTGTTTGGGCGACGTGGTCGCCGGTTTTAAACTCAATTTCATGATGCTCTGTTTTATGTGTGGGGGCGACGTGATCGCCGGTTTTAAACCCCTTTTTCATGATGCTCTGTTTTCATGAGCTTGGGCGACGTGATCGCCGGTTTTAAATACAGATTTCGAACTCCCCTGTTTTAGTGTCGTTGAGACTGTTTGAGATTTAAATGTGGAATGATTGTTGCTGTGATTGGAAATCGTTCATTTAAGTGTTATATGATGTGTTGAATGTTTGAATGTGGGATCAAGACATAGTATTTTCAGGAAAGGAAATACCGTGTTGAGATTATTTATGAGGTGTATTGATCAGTGAGTATCCTGTGAATGAGACGATCCTGACTCTGCTGATATGATGGAGTCACATAGATGAAGTCATTCGGTTGGTGAGAGTCGAAGGAGGTCCATATGTATGGGTAAGTCGTTTGAAAGATAACTGACTTGACCTGTTATATGGATTAACCCTGTCATACTGTGAGAGTGATGAGATTGAGATCGAGATTATGTGATGCGCATGGCTGTGGGAACATTACAGCGATGAAGTATGACAGGTGCAGGTCTCTGGATGCTAAGTTCAACGCACGAGTCTTCCGGAAGTAGTGTCAAGTGTCTATGTGTGATGAGTCAGTGGAAGTCTGACGTGAGAAATGTGAAATATTGAGAATTTGTTGATAGACACTTGATGGTTGTGTGATATGAATGAGAAAGTGATGGACTCTTGTGAATGTTTAAAAAGGGCTGATCTACGTTGGTTGTCCAGTTTATAATTTAAAGTTTTAAAAATATCTAGCTTACCCTGTGTTCTTGTTTGTGGATGTTTTCTTAAAACCTGTGATGATCGTGTATTTTACACGGGAGCAGATGATCTTCCAGGGAGTAGAGCTCCTCAGTGAGTGGTCGCCGGAAAGAGATCGCCTGTTTCTGTCTCCATGTGGTGATCGCCTGTTTTCTGTTTTGATAGCAGATCGGCTGTTTTGGGTCTTCTGATAGGAGATCGCCGGTTTGTGTAGGGAGACCGCCGGTTTCATTTTATTTGGCTGTATTTTGTTTTAAGTTTTGGAAAATTGACCGGTTATGTATTAAACTCCCTGTGAGGAGCAACTCCATTTTATATAAATACGTATGTTCACTTCAATATTATTGTTTTACCTTTATTTCTTTTATTTTATATTTATTCCAAAGTATTTGGCGGGATGTTACATTAATGGTATCAGAGCAGTTCGTCCTTAGGATGACCTGAGGGCTGTGGATCCATTGTGTTTCTTCTGCTCATAAAATCTATTTGAGTTTTCAAATAACAACTATAGTGAAAGGTTTTCAAACGTTCTTGTATTAAAATTTTGTGTGTGCTGTAGTGAATATATGCTCTAACTGAAAATTTTAGTATTAAGAATGAAAGGATCTTGATAAAGTAGTGGGGGTGCACACTCATAACTGGATCGAGATGTTCTCAATCTTAATTCCAAAGGTTTGATGTTTAGCATACATTGAATTCTGGTGTGATTTATTTCATTTTATTGAGTGTTTTTGTAGTTGATTAAAAGTGGTTGTTTGGATTGATGGTTGTATACCAGTAGCTGTTCTGGTGTTTTGCTTAAAGTTATAGGCATCATGATTCTGTCGATGAACTCAAATTCTTAATGACTTTGAGATGTTGACCTTTGTAAGGTCTAGATGTTACCTCCTGAATGAATTGACTTCTGATCGATCTCATTCTTGTAGTTGTAGGGAATATAGAAACCTATAGTTTCAAAACCTCAAACGAAGAAGATGGCACGTAGACCTTCTACCCCTCCCCAACCTTCTTCGGAAATGAGCCAGATTGCCAAGGCTATTGAGATGATGGCAACTGCCATCCAACAACAGAATGCAGCGATGGCTCAGAACCATCAAGCTACAATGCACCACTGGGAAACTGCTCGGTCGGCTGAAACAAATTCTCACGCCGGTCAGCCTCAGGAACAGATGGGACTGACCGAGTTCATGAGGCACAACCCACCCAAGTTCAGTGGGAATGCTACCCCTGATCAAGCAGATCAGTGGGTCAGGGAGTTGGAGAAAATCTTTAGGGCGACCTCCTGCCCTGAAGAGAAGAAATTGTTGTTCGCCACCTATCTGCTATCTGGAGAAGCCGAGTTCTGGTGGATGGGAGCTCAGCAGATGATGGAGGCCCGAGAGGATGTGTTGGATTGGGAGAGCTTCAGGGTGAGGTTCCTGGAGAAATACTTCCCAGACAGCGCAAGGTTTGCGAGGGAAGCTGAGTTCCTAAAGTTGGAGCAGGGGGATATGTCTGTGAACGCCTATGCTGCTCGGTTTGAGTACCTCGCCCGATTCTATACCCAGGCGACCTCCGAGGCTTGGAGGTGCAGAAAGTTTGAAGAGGGACTGAAGCATGGGCTGAAGAGGACCATAGCCCCTATGTGCATCAGAGAATTTCACGCCTTAGTAGAGAAGGCGAAGATGGTGGAGACCCTGGAAAAGGGTGATTCTCGGGTGATCAGGTCACACCCAGGGGGTTCATCCAGTGGGAAGACCAAGGTGCAGCACCCACAAAGCAAGCCCTATGCGAGACCTCCACCTCATCGGGCGGGAGCAGCGTCATCCCAGTTTCAGCAGCAACAACCTTGGAAACCCAGATGTTTCACGTGCCAAAAGATGGGGCACATTTCTAGAGAGTGCCCTAACAGGAATGGGGCGACTCAACCCGTTGGTCCTCAGCAGTTGAGGAAGGAAGGCAGCAGACCTCAGGCAGCAGGGAGAGTGTTTGCCATGTCAGGAGCAGAAGCGTCTCAATCAGGTAACCTCGGGCAAGGTGTTTGTTTTATAGCTGGTAGGGGTGTAAAAGCTTTGTTTGATTCTGGAGCGACACACTCCTTTGTGTCAAACCTGTGTGTAGCCGAGTTGGGCCTTCTAGTGAAGGAGTTACCTTTCGAACTGTTGGTCTCTACACCTGCGTCAGGACAGGTGTTGACCTGTACAGTTTGCCCCGAATGTCCAGTGATAGTAGAGGGACGCAGATTCAAAGTGAACTTGATCTGCCTACCTCTTCAGGACCTGGATGTTATCCTGGGAATGGATTGGCTATCTGCCAATCACGTTCTCATAGACTGCGGTAGTCAAAAGATAGCGTTTCCAGACCTCCAAGAGTCAGACGTGATATCTTCTCAGCGAGGGCGGTCGGTGTTGGAAGAAGGGGCGAGGTGCTTCGTGATGCTAGCTCGGTTGGAAGTGAAGAATGAAGAGGACGTAAGCAGGATACATGTAGTGAAAGACTTCACGGATGTATTTCCAGAAGAGGTACCTGGGTTACCCCCTAAGAGAGAAGTGGAATTCTCTATTGATTTGGTACCTGGAGCTGGACCAGTGTCAATGGCACCTTACAGGATGGCTCCAGCCGAGTTGGTAGAATTAAAGAAGCAAGTGGAAGGGTTGTTGGAGAAACAATTCATCAGACCCAGTGTATCTCCATGGGGGGCTCCAGTGCTCCTAGTTAAGAAAAAGGATGGAGGGTCTCGGCTGTGTATAGATTACAGGCAGTTGAACAAGTTGACCATCAAGAACAAGTACCCCCTACCTAGAATTGATGATTTGATGGATCAAATACATGGGGCCTCGGTGTTCTCAAAGATTGATCTGAGATCGGGGTATACCACCAAATTTTGGTAAAAGCTGAAGATGTTCAAAAGACAGCATTTAGGTCTCGTTATGGGCACTATGAGTATGTGGTGATGCCGTTTGGAGTAACAAATGCTCCAGCTCTGTTCATGGACTACATGAATAGGATTTTTCGCCCTTTCTTGGATAAGTTTGTGGTAGTCTTCATAGACGACATACTTATTTATTCAAGGACCGAGGAAGAACATGAAGAACATCTGAGGACAGTATTGGAGATTCTGAGGGAGAAGCAACTCTATGCCAAGTTCTCTAAGTGTGAGTTCTGGCTGAAGGAAGTCAACTTCTTAGGACACGTGATATCTGCCCGGGGGATCTCGGTGGATCCAGCCAAAGTGGAGGCAGTGCTTCAGTGGGAACGTCCTAAGACAGTTACGGAGATAAGGAGTTTTGTGGGCTTAGCAGGCTACTATCGGCGGTTTATTGAGGACTTTTCCAAGGTAGTGGCTCCTTTAACACAGCTGACCCGCAAGGATCAACCTTTTGCTTGGACCGACCGATGTGAGCAGAGCTTCATGGAACTAAAGGAAAGGTTGACTAGTGCTCCAGTGCTGGTGATCCCAGAGGTAGGAAGAACTTTTAATGTCTTCTGTGATGCTTCACATCAGGGTTTGGGATGTGTTTTGATGCAAGAGAAAAGAGTGGTTGCATATGCTTCAAGGCAACTCAAGGTTCATGAGAGAAACTATCCTACTCATGATTTGGAGTTGGCGGCTGTGGTGTTTGCCTTGAAGATTTGGAGGCACTATTTATATGGAGCTCGGTTCCAGGTATTCAGTGACCATAAGAGCCTGAAATACCTGTTCGATCAGAAGGAACTAAACATGAGACAAAGAAGGTGGATGGAGTTTCTAAAGGACTATGATTTTCAACTCATGTATCATCCAGGGAAGGCCAATGTAGTGGCAGATGCTTTGAGTAGAAAATCAATACAAGTAGCCACCATGATGATGGAGGAACAGAAACTGATCGAGCAATTCAGAGACTTAAACCTTGGGGTAGAATTTCATGTAAATCACATTAGTTCTAGTAAGCTGGCTATAACTAATGACTTCCTTGGAGTGATAAAGGATAAGCAGTTGGAGGACCCTAGTCTGAAGCGTACTGTGGAGTCACTAGGGACCGACCAGGCTAAAGACTTTGTGATGGGCGATGATGGGGTCTTGAGATTTATTGGCAGAATTTGCATACCTGCAAATGAAGAGTTGAAGAAGATGATCCTAGAGGAAGGTCACCAGAGTCGCGTTAGCCTACATCCAGGCATGAACAAGATGTACCATGACTTGAAGGAGTCATTTTGGTGGTCGGGCATGAAGAAAGACATCGCCCAGTACGTTACAACCTGTTTAACATGTCAGAAGGCGAAGATAGAGCATCAAAGACCTGGCGGGTTGTTACAGCAACTGGATATCCCTGAGTGGAAATGGGACAGCATTGCCATGGATTTTGTTACCCATTTACCCAGATCGGTAAAGGGTCATGATGCAATATGGGTCGTCATTGATCGGCTGACGAAGAGTGCTCACTTTCTTCCGGTGAGTATGAGGATGCCTATGGCCAAGTTGGCATAGCTGTACATCAGAGAAATTGTAAGGTTGCATGGAGTGCCTTCCAGCATTGTTTCGGATAGAGATCCCAGGTTCACTTCTCGGTTTTGGCAGACCTTACAAGATTGCTTGGGAACCAAGTTGAGAATGAGCTCGGCATATCATCCTCAAACAGATGGACAGTCAGAGAGAACGATCCAGTCCTTGGAAGATCTGTTGAGGACATGTGTCTTGGATCAATTGGGAAGTTGGGATGAGGTGTTGCCGCTGGTAGAGTTTACTTATAATAACAGTTACCACGCCAGTATTGGGATGGCACCATATGAAGCCCTGTATGGGAGGAAATGCAGAACTCCCTTATGTTGGTACCAGGAGGGCGAAGCAGTATTGGTTGGACCAGAGTTGATTCAGCAGACGACCGAGAAGGTGCAACAGATACAAGACAGAATGAAAGCTTCTCAAAGCCGGCAGAAATCCTATGCAGATCAGAGGAGAAAACCTTTGGAGTTTGCTGTAGGAGACCATGTGTTCATGAGAGTGACACCAACCAAGGGTGTAGGACGGGCGATCAGATCAAAGAAGTTGTCCCCTAAGTTCGTGGGACCATATCAGATCTTAAGGAGGATTGGTCCAGTGGCCTATGAGATCGCCCTACCTTCCCATTTAGCGAATCTGCATAATGTCTTTCACGTATCACAGCTGAGGAAGTACATGGCAGACCCTAGTCATGTGCTGGAAGTGGACGATGTGCAGATCAGGGATGACTTGTCCTTTGAAGCGAAACCAGTCAGGATTGACGATCGGCAAAGTAAACAGCTCAGAGGCAAGACCATCAACATGGTGAAAGTGGTGTGGGATGAGAGATCGGGTGATTCAACTTGGGAGTTAGAAGAACCCATGAGAGAAGCTTATCCATACCTCTTTTCCTTATAATTCAATTTTCGAGGACGAAAATTTTTCTTGTTGGGGAGAATGTAAGACCTGTAAAATTAAATTGGAGTAAAAAGAATATATTTTAAATGAATTCTAAGTATGTTTTTATTTAAAATAAAAAGGGAGGAAAGTGTAGCTTAGAAGACTATGAGATCGCCTGGTTAGTACATAATCGCCTGTCGCCTAGACTACCCATGCGGACATCGCTAGGGCGCGAGGTATGCTGTAACATCCCGCCAAATACTTTGGAATAAATATAAAATAAAAGAAATAAAGGTAAAACAATAATATTGAAGTGAACATACGTATTTATATAAAATGGAGTTGCTCCTCACAGGGAGTTTAATACATAACCGGTCAATTTTCCAAAACTTAAAACAAAATACAGCCAAATAAAATGAAACCGGCGGTCTCCCTACACAAACCGGCGATCTCCTATCAGAAGACCCAAAACAGCCGATCTGCTATCAAAACAGAAAACAGGCGATCACCACATGGAGACAGAAACAGGCGATCTCTTTCCGGCGACCACTCACTGAGGAGCTCTACTCCCTGGAAGATCATCTGCTCCCGTGTAAAATACACGATCATCACAGGTTTTAAGAAAACATCCACAAACAAGAACACAGGGTAAGCTAGATATTTTTAAAACTTTAAATTATAAACTGGACAACCAACGTAGATCAGCCCTATTTAAACATTCACAAGAGTCCATCACTTTCTCATTCATATCACACAACCATCAAGTGTCTATCAACAAATTCTCAATATTTCACATTTCTCACGTCAGACTTCCACTGACTCATCACACATAGACACTTGACACTACTTCCGGAAGACTCGTGCGTTGAACTTAGCATCCAGAGACCTGCACCTGTCATACTTCATCGCTGTAATGTTCCCACAGCCATGCGCATCAACATAATCTCGATCTCAATCTCATCACTCTCACAGTATGACAGGGTTAATCCATATAACAGGTCAAGTCAGTTATCTTTCAAACGACTTACCCATACATATGGACCTCCTTCGACTCTCACCAACCGAATGACTTCATCTATGTGACTCCATCATATCAGCAGAGTCAGGATCGTCTCATTCACAGGATACTCACTGATCAATACACCTCATAAATAATCTCAACACGGTATTTCCTTTCCTGAAAATACTATGTCTTGATCCCACATTCAAACATTCAACACATCATATAACACTTAAATGAACGATTTCCAATCACAGCAACTATCATTCCACATTTAAATCTCAAACAGTCTCAACGACACTAAAACAGGGGAGTTCGAAATCTGTATTTAAAACCGGCGATCACGTCGCCCAAGCTCATGAAAACAGAGCATCATGAAAAAGGGGTTTAAAACCGGCGATCACGTCGCCCCCACACATAAAACAGAGCATCGTGAAATTGAGTTTAAAACCGGCGACCACGTCGCCCAAACACATAGAACAGAGTATCACGAAAACAAAATATGAAACCGGCGACCACGTCGCCCCCACTTCAGAAACAGCTAGCCTACGGCTTTTATTGAAAAACAAAGCTAGCTTCCCTTACCTGGACTTGCGTAAACTTCACTAAGAGCTCCAACCCAACGAGCTTCAAGGATGCTTTAACTCTGTTTTAGCGTCTGGTTTGGAGGACTTGCAGAGAACCTCCCAAGTGTCCAAGGGCAGTCGTCGCTTGTCTACTGGTGCTTGAGGTTGCCTGAATCGCAGCGCGAAGAGGAGAAAAGAGAGGGATGAAGATGCACTCGCTCTTTCACTCTTGAGCCACTGCAACGTTCTTTGCCTCCCCGCAGTGGGTTTTTGAATCCAAGCCTACTTGTCCACGCATGCTGCTGCCACCACCCCCTCTGCAGGAAAGCCTGAGTGTACGTTTCACTGAACAGTACAGCCACGGTTGTCTCTTGCGCATGCCAACTTTCTGATGTCACTATTCTGAACCACCCTTTTTGTCTACGTTGCGCGCCTGCAGGACGTTTCATGCTGGGAGTCTGGGTCCCACTTTAACTGTGTGAAACACGACATCGCGCGATAACCTTCCACCGATGACTCATCCGGAAAGACGACCGATCTCTCTCTCTGGGAGACGACCGATGTCTCTCGCGCCCTGGCGATGTCCGCATACCTCGCGCCTGGCGATGTCCTCATACCTCGCGCCCTGGCGATGTCCGCATGGGTAGTCTAGGCGACAGGCGATTATGTACTAACCAGGCGATCTCATACTCTTCTAAGCTACACTTTCCTTCCTTTTTATTTTAAATAAAAACATACTTAGAATTCATTTAAAATATATTCCTTTTACTCCAATTTAATTTTACAGGTCCTTACATATGCGGACATCGCCAGGGCGCGAGAGGCATGCGGGCATCGCCAGGGCGCGAAGCATGCGGGCATCGCCAGGGTGCGAGAGGCATGCGGGCATCGCCGGGGCGCGAGAGGCATGCGGGCATCGTCAGGGCGCGAGGCATGCGGGCATCGCCAGGGCGCGAGAGACATGCGGGCGTCGCCTGGGATAGACATCGGTCGTCTCCCAGAGAGAGACATCGGTCGTCTCCCAGAGAGAGAGATCGGTCGTCTTCCAGAGAGAGAGATCGGTCGTCTTCCAGGATGAGTCATCGGTGGAAGGTTATCGCGCGATGTCGTGTTTCACACAGATAAGGTGGGACGCAGGCTCCCAGCATGAAACGTCCTGCACGCGCGCCACGTGGACAAAAAGGGTGGTTCAGAATAGTGACATTAGAAAGTTGGCATGCGCAAGATGTAAGGACCTGTAAAATTAAATTGGAATAAAAGAGTATATTTTAAATGAATTCTAAGTATGTTTTTATTTAAAATGAAAAGGAAGGAAAGTGTAGTTTAGTAGATTATAAGATTTCCTTGTTAGTACATAATCGCCGGTCGCCTATACTACACGTCGTCGCCAGGGCGCGAGGCATGCGGACATCGCCAGGGCGTGAGGCATGCGGGCATCTTCCAGGGGGAGACATCGGTTATCCGCCAGGATGAGGTCATCGGTGGATAGCCTTCGCGCGAGAGGTCATCGGTGGATAGTCTTCGCGCGAGAGGTCATCGGTGGATAGTCTTCGCGCGAGATGTCATCGGTGGATAGTCTTCGCGCGAGATGTCATCGGTGGATTGTCTTCGCGCCAGTGGTCATCGGCGAAAGGTTATCGCGCGATGTCGAGTTGTGTAACATCCCGCCAAAACGTTTCACAAATAAATAATGAAGATAAAGATAAAACAAAATATTGAAATGAACATAATTATATATATGTCATAAGGTTTTTCCTCGCAGGGAGTTTAATACATAAACCGTCAATTTTTCCATAACTTAAAACGAATTACAGCAAAAATACAACCCGACAGGCGATCTCCCAACATAAAGAGGCGATCTCCTAACATAAAAGGCGATCTCCTGACAGAGAACATGAAAAGGGGGTGATCGCCCAACAGAAACAAAACAGGCGATCTCCCAACATAAAGGGGCGATCTCCTTCCGGCGATCATTGAGGGGCTCTTCTTCCTGCAAGATCATCTGCTCCCGTGTAAAATACACGATCATCACAGGTTTTAAGAAACAGCCACAGAACCAAAATACAGGGTAAGCTAGACATTTAAAAGAGAGTTTGAATATGAACTTAAAAACCAATCATGAAACCAATTTAAGACGATCACGTACAAACCATCAACTTCCTCATATTCCACCAAACCATTCGAAAATCACATATCTCACAAATCAATTTCAAGAGTCTCACAATTCACATCAGAAATCAAGTGTCTAACAATTCAATTTCTCAATACCTCACGTCAGACTTTCCACTGACTCATCACACAAGACACTTGACCACTATTTCCGGAAAAACACGTGCATTGACTGACTCAGGGATTTGCACCTGTCATACAAAAGGCTGGAAAGTGCCCTCAGCCATGCGCATCACCCAATCTCAATATCATTTCTCACGTATGACAAGGTTAATCCATACCACAGGCCGAACTCGTTCTTTTTCACACGAGACACCCATACGTATGAACCTCCATCGACTCTCAACGCCTGAATTACTTCATCTATTTGATTCCATTATATCAGGAGAGTCTGGATATCCCATTATAGACATCACCGATCAATGCACATCCTACACAATCTTACACGGTATTTTCTTTCCTGAAAATACTATGCCTCGATCCACAATCACAACATTCAACACATCACATAACACTTCAATGAACGATTCCAATCACAGCAAAACTCATACCAAGGTTCAGATTTTCGAAAACCACATTTAGAATCTCAAACACTTTTGAAACAGCATAAAACGGGGGATATTTCAATAACAGATGAAAAACCGGCGATCACCTCCAGAAACCGGCGATCACGAACAAAACTGGGTTTTTAAACAAGAACATTTTTAAAACCGGCGACTACGTCGCCCCCAACATCCAAACAGAACTGTTATCGTAAACATCTCACATTTCAACATCAAACACCGTGAAAGCAAGTAAAACCGGCGACCACGTCGCCCTATCATCACAAACATCAAATATCCAGTTATCGTTGGAAAAAGACTAGCTTCCCTTACCTGGACTAGCGTGAAACTCTCTCTTCAAGCTTTAATCCACTGAACTCACGGATGCCCGAACTCAGCCTAAGCTTTCTGATCGGTAGACTTGCAGAGAACCTTCCCAGGTGCTCTATGGCAGTCGTCGCTCGTCTTGCTTTTTGCTCGAAGGTGCTTGAATCGCAGCGCGAAGGAGAGAAATGGAGGAGAAGGGAGGTAACTCACTTTTTCGCTCTTTGGATAACTGCAACGTTTTTCCTCCTCTCAGAAGTGGGTTCTTGCCTCTTAAACCAACTTGTCCACAAAAGCAGCTGCCACCACCCACTCTGCAGGGAAGTCTGAGTGTACCTTTCTCTGAACAGTACGACCACTGTTGTCTCTTGTGCATGCCAACCACTGCTCTGAACAGTACGACCACTGTTGTCTGTTGCGCATGCCAACATTCTGATGTCACTGTTCTGAACCAACACTTTTTGTCTACGTGTCGCGCGTGCTGCGCGTCTCATGCTGGGAGTCTGGGTCCCACCTTCTCTACGTACAACTCGACATCGCGCGATAACCTTCCACCGATGATCACTGGCGCGAAGAATCTCCACCGATGACTCATCCTGGAGGACGACCGATGTCTCTCTCTGGAAGACGACCGATGTCTCCTCCTCCTGGAGACCGACTGAGGTCTCCTCCTCCTGGAGACCGACTGAGGTCTCCTCCTCCTGGAGACCGACCGAGGTCTCCTCTTGGCGACGCCCGCATGTCTCTCGCGCCCTGGCGATGCCCGCATGTCTCTCGCGCCCTGGCGATGCCCGCATGCCTCTCGCGCCCTGGCGATGCCCGCATGCCTCTCGCGCCCTGGCGATGCCCGCATGCCTCGCGCCCTGGCGATGCCCGCATGCCTCGCGCCCTGGCGATGCCCGCATGCCTCGCGCCCTGGCGATGCCCGCATGCCTCTCGCCCTGGCGATGTCCGCATGCCTCTCGCGCCCTGGCGATCATGATCCAGGCGATCTCATAGTCTTCTAAACTACACTTTCCTTCCTTTTCATTTTAAAAACAAACATACTTCGAATCCATTTAAATATAACACTTTTATTCCAATAATATTTTCCAGGTCCTTACAATCTCCCTAACAACAAAAATTTTCGTCCTCGAAAATTGAATTACAAGGAAAAGAGATGTGGATAGTCCTTTCTCATGGTTTCTTCCAACTCCCAAGTTGAATCACCCGATCTCTCATCCCACACCACTTTGAGAAGCTTTCATCCTGCCTTGTATCAGCTTCACCTTCTCGGTTATCTGCTGAACCAACTCTTACTACTCCAATACTTCATCAAATTCCATTGTACATCCCAACTGCTGAGCTAGTTCTCACGCTCCCTGAAGGAACACCTTACATACGTCTCTTCACCACCACGATTGATATTTCAAATGAGCTCGGCTTCTCCCAAGTTCCGAGTCATATTTGGATACAAGAATATCCTTACATTTCCCTTTCTCATCACTCATCATCCACCATTTCCATTTCGCCAGAAGAGCAAAGTTAAATTTTCTGTTATCCCTTAAATTATTCTTTTACTGGTATGCAATTCTGCCCTAAATCTTAATATTCCATCTTCCCCCATTACAAAGCCCTTAGCTTGCTCGGCGCCTAGAACTCCCACAATACGCTTCAGATTAGTCTCCTCTAATTGTTCAATCAAAACTGGTTCGCCCTCCTGGTTCCAACAATAAGGGAGTTCTGCATTTTCCCCAATACAGAGCTTCATACAATCACTGACTTCCAAACTCCATAACATCACTACCACTGCCGATTCTAAATCATAAGTAGGATAATTATCTCTCATGAACTTTGAGTTGCCTTGAAGCATATGCAACCATTCTCTTCTCTCGCATCCAAAACACATCTCAAACCTTGATGTGAAGCACCACAGTAGACGTCAAAAGGTCTTCCGTCCTCTGGAATTACCAGCACTGGAGTACCTCATGGAGATACACTGGGCTTGATGAAATACTCTGCTCTAACAGCTCTTCCACTTGCTTCTTCAATTCCACCAACTCGGCTGGAGTCATCCTGCAATGTGCCGTTGACGCTGGTCCAGCTCCAGGTACCAAATCAATAGAGAATTCCACTTCTCTCTTAGGAGGTAACTCATGTACTTCATCTGGAAATACATCCATCAAATCTTTCACCACATGAATCCTACTTACGTCCTCTTCGTTCTTCACTTCCAACCGAGCTACCATCACGAAACACCTCGCCCCTTCTTCCAACTCTGATCGCCCATGCCGAGCAGATCTCACATCTGGCTCTTGGAGATTGGAAACGCCACTTTCCGCCTACCGCAATCTATGGGAGCGTGATCGGCAGACAGCCAATCCATCACAGGATAACATCTAGATCCTGCAGAGGTAGACAGATCAAATTCACTTTGAATCTGCGTCCCTCTACTATCACTGGACATTCGGGACAACTGTAGAGGTCAACACCTGTCCTGACGCAGGTGTAGAGACCAACAGTTCGAAAGGTTAACTCCTTCACTAGAAGGCCCAGCTCGGCTACACTGACTTGACACAAAGGAGTGTGTCGCTCCAGAATCATACAAGACTCTTATACTTCTACCAGATATAAAACAAGCAATCTTACACCAAATTACCTGACTGGGACGCCTCAGCTCCTGCCATGGCAAACACTCTCCCTGTTGCCTGAGGTCTGCTGCCTTCGTTCCTCAACTGCTGAGAACCACTGGGCTGGGTCATCCTATTGTGGGTAGGACAATCTCTAGCAACGTGTCCCACCCTTTGGCATGCAAAACACCTTCTCTCCGAAGTCTTCTTGGGGCACACATTGGGCGTGTGTGGTCCACCGCAATGGAAACATTTGGGTTTCCAGGGTTGCTGTTGCTGAAACTGGGGCGGTGCTGCTCCTACCCTATGCTGTGGAGGTCTCGCATAAGGCTCCTGCTGTTGCTGCATCCTCGTCTTCTCACTGGAAGAACCCCCTGGGTGTGACCTGATCACCCGAGACTCACCCTTCTCCAGAGTCTCCACCAATTTCGCCTTCTCCACTAAGGCGTGAAATTCCCTGATGCACATCGGGGCTATCGTCCTCTTCAGCCCATGCTTCAGCCCCTCCTCAAACTTCCTGCACCTCCAAGCCTCGGAGGTCGCCTGAGTGTAGAATCGGGCAAGGTACTCAAACCGAGCAGCATAGGCGTTTACTGACATATCCCCCTGCTCCAACTTTAGGAACTCAGCTTCCCTCGCAAACTTGGCGCTGTCTGGGAAGTATTTCTCCAAGAACCTCACCCTGAAGCTCTCCCAATCCAATACATCCTCTCGGACCTCCATCATCTGCTGAGCTCCCATCCACCAGAACTCAGCTTCTCCAGTTAGTAGGTAGGTGGCAAACAACAGTTTCTTCTCTTCAGGGCAGGAGGTCGCCCTGAAGATTTTCTCCAACTCTCTGACCCACTGATCTGCCTGATCAGGGGTAGCATTCCCACTGAACTTGGGTGGGTTGTGCCTCATGAACTCGGCCAGTCCCACCCGTTCCTGAGGCTGACCGACGGGCGAATTCGTATCTGCCGACCGAGCAGTTTCCCAGTGGTGCATGGTAGCTTGATGGTTCTGCGCCATCGCCGCATTCTGTTGCTGGATGGCACCTGCCATCATCTCAATGGCCCTGGCGATCTGGCCCATTTCAGAAGAAGGTTGGGGAGAGGTAGGAGGTCTACGAGTCATCTTCCTCGTTCTCAGATTCCGAAACCACTAGCTTCTATATCCCCTACAACTATAAGAATGAGATCGATAAGGAAATCAATTCATTCAAGGGTGTAACATCTCGACCTTACAAAGGTCAGCTTCTCAAATTCCTTAAGAATTTGAGTTCATCAACAGAAACATGAAGCTTATAACCTCAAGCAAAACACCAGAACAGCTACTAGTGTGCAACCATCAATCCAAACAGCCACTCATAATCAATTACAACCACACTCAATAAAATGAAATCGATCACACCAGAATTCAAAGTATGCTAAACATTAAACCTCTGGAATTTAGATTGAGAATCACCCTGATTCGGTCATGAGTGTGCACCCTCACCACCTTATCAAGACCCTCTCATTCTAAATACTAAGATTTTCAGTTAGGCATACATTCACTACAGCACACACAAAAATTTCAATAGAAAAACGTTTGAAAACATTTTCACAATAGTTGTTATTTTAAAACTCAACTGAATTTTCGTAAGCAGAAGAAACGAAATGAATCCACTACCCTCAGATCATCCAAAGGACGAACTGCTCTGATACCATTAATGTAACATCCCGCCAAAACGTTTCACAAATAAATAATGAAGATAAAGATAAAACAAAATATTGAAATGAACATAATTATATATATGTCATAAGGTTTTTCCTCGCAGGGAGTTTAATACATAAACCGTCAATTTTTCCATAACTTAAAACGAATTACAGCAAAAATACAACCCGACAGGCGATCTCCCAACATAAAGAGGCGATCTCCTAACATAAAAGGCGATCTCCTGACAGAGAACATGAAAAGGGGGTGATCGCCCAACAGAAACAAAACAGGCGATCTCCCAACATAAAGGGGCGATCTCCTTCCGGCGATCATTGAGGGGCTCTTCTTCCTGCAAGATCATCTGCTCCCGTGTAAAATACACGATCATCACAGGTTTTAAGAAACAGCCACAGAACCAAAATACAGGGTAAGCTAGACATTTAAAAGAGAGTTTGAATATGAACTTAAAAACCAATCATGAAACCAATTTAAGACGATCACGTACAAACCATCAACTTCCTCATATTCCACCAAACCATTCGAAAATCACATATCTCACAAATCAATTTCAAGAGTCTCACAATTCACATCAGAAATCAAGTGTCTAACAATTCAATTTCTCAATACCTCACGTCAGACTTTCCACTGACTCATCACACAAGACACTTGACCACTATTTCCGGAAAAACACGTGCATTGACTGACTCAGGGATTTGCACCTGTCATACAAAAGGCTGGAAAGTGCCCTCAGCCATGCGCATCACCCAATCTCAATATCATTTCTCACGTATGACAAGGTTAATCCATACCACAGGCCGAACTCGTTCTTTTTCACACGAGACACCCATACGTATGAACCTCCATCGACTCTCAACGCCTGAATTACTTCATCTATTTGATTCCATTATATCAGGAGAGTCTGGATATCCCATTATAGACATCACCGATCAATGCACATCCTACACAATCTTACACGGTATTTTCTTTCCTGAAAATACTATGCCTCGATCCACAATCACAACATTCAACACATCACATAACACTTCAATGAACGATTCCAATCACAGCAAAACTCATACCAAGGTTCAGATTTTCGAAAACCACATTTAGAATCTCAAACACTTTTGAAACAGCATAAAACGGGGGATATTTCAATAACAGATGAAAAACCGGCGATCACCTCCAGAAACCGGCGATCACGAACAAAACTGGGTTTTTAAACAAGAACATTTTAAAAACCGGCGACTACGTCGCCCCCAACATCCAAACAGAACTGTTATCGTAAACATCTCACATTTCAACATCAAACACCGTGAAAGCAAGTAAAACCGGCGACCACGTCGCCCTATCATCACAAACATCAAATATCCAGTTATCGTTGGAAAAAGACTAGCTTCCCTTACCTGGACTAGCGTGAAACTCTCTCTTCAAGCTTTAATCCACTGAACTCACGGATGCCCGAACTCAGCCTAAGCTTTCTGATCGGTAGACTTGCAGAGAACCTTCCCAGGTGCTCTATGGCAGTCGTCGCTCGTCTTGCTTTTTGCTCGAAGGTGCTTGAATCGCAGCGCGAAGGAGAGAAATGGAGGAGAAGGGAGGTAACTCACTTTTTCGCTCTTTGGATAACTGCAACGTTTTTCCTCCTCTCAGAAGTGGGTTCTTGCCTCTTAAACCAACTTGTCCACAAAAGCAGCTGCCACCACCCACTCTGCAGGGAAGTCTGAGTGTACCTTTCTCTGAACAGTACGACCACTGTTGTCTCTTGTGCATGCCAACCACTGCTCTGAACAGTACGACCACTGTTGTCTGTTGCGCATGCCAACATTCTGATGTCACTGTTCTGAACCAACACTTTTTGTCTACGTGTCGCGCGTGCTGCGCGTCTCATGCTGGGAGTCTGGGTCCCACCTTCTCTACGTACAACTCGACATCGCGCGATAACCTTCCACCGATGATCACTGGCGCGAAGAATCTCCACCGATGACTCATCCTGGAGGACGACCGATGTCTCTCTCTGGAAGACGACCGATGTCTCCTCCTCCTGGAGACCGACTGAGGTCTCCTCCTCCTGGAGACCGACTGAGGTCTCCTCCTCCTGGAGACCGACCGAGGTCTCCTCTTGGCGACGCCCGCATGTCTCTCGCGCCCTGGCGATGCCCGCATGTCTCTCGCGCCCTGGCGATGCCCGCATGCCTCTCGCGCCCTGGCGATGCCCGCATGCCTCTCGCGCCCTGGCGATGCCCGCATGCCTCGCGCCCTGGCGATGCCCGCATGCCTCGCGCCCTGGCGATGCCCGCATGCCTCGCGCCCTGGCGATGCCCGCATGCCTCTCGCCCTGGCGATGTCCGCATGCCTCTCGCGCCCTGGCGATCATGATCCAGGCGATCTCATAGTCTTCTAAACTACACTTTCCTTCCTTTTCATTTTAAAAACAAACATACTTCGAATCCATTTAAATATAACACTTTTATTCCAATAATATTTTCCAGGTCCTTACAAGTTGCACGCAGAAAAGGTGGGACCCAGACTCCCAGCATGACCGCCTTGCATGCGCGACACGTAGTCAGGGAGCGTACTTCATAACAGTGGCTCCAGGGAATTGGTACGGAAAGTGACCCAAAACCCACGTGGCCACACTGCTCAAGGAAGGGTGCAGGCAAGCTTTTCCTGCAGAGTGGGCGGTGGCAGCGGAAATTGTGGAACAAGTTGTCCTGCAGAGTGGGCGGTGGCAGCGAAAATTGTGGAGCAAGTTGGTTTAAGATTCAAAAACCCACTTCTGAGAAAGAGGGGACGTTGCAGTTGTTCAAGAGCGAAAGAGTGAGCTACCTCCTTTCTCCTCCATTTCTCTCCTTCGCGCTGCGATTCTGGCACCTTCACACAAGAGTACGACGAGCGACAGCCACCATTAGGGCACCTGGGAAGTTCTCTGCAAGTCCTTCAAACCAGACGCAAAAACAGAGCCAAGGCGTTCTTTAGGCTTCGTTGGATTTCGGAGCTCCTGGTATTTGCGCAAGTCCAGGTAAGGGAAGCTAGCCTTCATTTTCAATACAAGCCATAGATTAGCTGTTTCTGAAGTGAGGGCGACGTGGTCGCCGGTTTCGTTTTCATCTTCGTGAATGCTCTGTTCTATGTGTCTGGGCGACGTGGTCGCCGGTTTTTAAATACAAACTTCGAAATACCCTGTTTTTGAACCAGGTCGTCGGTTTGGGCGATGTTTGCGAACTCCCTGTTTTTGATGTTACTTTGAACTGTTGAAGCTTAAAGGTGATCTTCGAAAATCTGAATCTTTGAAACGAATGTTGCTGTGACTTGAATCATTTATTTAAGTGGTATGATGTCTTGGGTGTTGTGAATGTGGGATCGAGGCATAGTATTTTCAGGAAAGAAAATACCGTGTAAGATCGTGTAGGATGTGCATTGATCGGTGATTCCTAAGGGGATATCCTGATTCTGCTGAGGTAATGGAATCACATAGAGGAAGTTACTCATTTGGTGAGAGTCGAAGGAGGTTCATATGAATGGGTGACTCGTGTGAAAAAGAACGAGCTCGGCCTGTTCTATGGATTAACCCTGTCATACTGTGAGAATGATGAACTTGAGATTGAGATTTGTGTTGATGCGCATAGCTGGGAAACATTACAGCTGTTTAGTATGACAGGTGCAGATCTCTGAGTCTAATCAATGCATGAGTCTTCCGGAAGTAGTGTCAAGTGTCTTGTGTGCTGAGTCAGTGGTGGTCTGACATGTGAAATGAGGAACTTGAAATTTATAGACACTTGATGCAGTTTGTGAAATAGAATGACTCTTGAAAATATTGTGAAATGTGTGATTTCTGGGCGATCAAGTGAAGGGTATGAGAAACTAGATAGCGATACGTGAATATCTTGAAATTGTTTACCTTGATTTTAATTTAATTATCCTTATTTAAACTCTCCTTAAAATATCTAGCTTACCCTGCGTGTTCTGCTCGTTGGCTGTTTTTCTCTTAAAACTGTGATGATCGTGTATAACTTACACGGGAGCAGATGATCTTCCAGGAAGCAGAGCTCCCTAGTGAGTGGTCGCCGAGGAATAGATCGCCGATTTCTATCTCTTGGTGGTGATCGCCGGTTTTATGTCCTGCTAGCAGATCGCCTGTTTTGGGGCCTTCTGTTACCAGATCGCCGGTTCATGTATGGAGACCGCCGGTCTTGTTGTATTTGATTGAATTTCGTTAAATTTTGAAAACATTTGACTGGTTATGTATTAAACTCCCTAAGAGGAGCAACTTCATTACTTATATATATATTATCATGTACTCTTCAATATTATTTGTGTACCTTTATTTTCATTAGACATGTATGTATGGTTTTATTTTGGCGGGATGTTACATTAATGGTATCAGAGCAGTTCGTCCTTAGGATGACCTGAGGGCTGTGGATCCATTGTGTTTCTTCTGCTCATAAAATCTATTTGAGTTTCAAATAACAACTATAGTGAAAGGTTTTCAAAACGTTTTTGTATTGAAATTTTGTGTGTGCCTTAGAGAATGTATGCCCTAATTGAAAATCTTGGTACTAAGAATGAGAGGATCTTGATAAAGTGATGAGGGTGCACACTCATAACTGGATCGGGATGATTCTTAATCTTAATTCCAGAGGTTTGATGTTTAGCCTACATTGAATTCTGGTGTGATTTATTGAGTGTTCGTGTAATTGACTGAGAGTGGTTGTTTGGATTGATGATTGCACACCAGTAACTGTTCTGGTGTTTTGTTTGAAGTTAGGAGTGTTATAATCCTGTTGATGAACTCAAATTCTTAATGACTTTGAGATGCTGACCTTTGTAAGGTCTAGATGGTACCTCCTGAATGAATTGATTTCTGATCGATCTCATTCTTATAGTTGTAGGGAATATAGAAAACCTACAGATTCAAAGTCTGAAACGAAGAGAGATGGCACGTAGACCTTCTACCCCTCCCCAACCTTCTTCGGAGATGAGCCAGATTGCTAAGGCCATTGAGATGATGGCAACTGCCATTCAACAGCAGAATGCAGCGATGGCACAGAACCATCAAGCTACAATGCAACACTGGGAAACTGCTCGATCTGCGGAAACAAACTCCCACGTCGGTCAGCCTCAAGAACAGATGGGACTGACCGAGTTCATGCGACACAACCCACCCAAGTTCAGTGGGAATGCTACCCCTGATCAGGCAGATCAGTGGGTCAGAGAGTTGGAGAAAATCTTTAGGGCGACCTCCTGCCCTGAAGAGAAGAAACTGTTGTTTGCCACCTATCTACTAACTGGAGAAGCTGAGTTCTGGTGGATGGGAGCTCAGCAGATGATGGAGGCCCGAGAGGATGTATTGGATTGGGAGAGCTTCAGGGTGAGGTTCTTGGAGAAATACTTCCCAGACAGCGCCAAGTTTGCGAGGGAAGCTGAGTTCCTAAAGTTGGAGCAGGGGGATATGTCAGTAAACGCCTATGCTGCTCGGTTTGAGTACCTCGCCCGGTTCTATACCCAGGCGACCTCCGAGGCCTGGAGGTGTAGGAAGTTCGAAGAGGGGCTGAAGCATGGGCTGAAGAAGACCATAGCCCCGATGTGCATCAGGGAATTTCACGCCTTAGTAGAAAAGGCGAAGATGGTGGAGACCCTGGAAAAGGGTGATTCTCGGGTGATCAGGTCACACCCCGGAGGTCCTTCCAGTGGGAAAGCTAAGGCACAGCACCCACAAAGCAAGCCCTATGCGAGACCTCCACCACATCGGGCAGGAGCAGCACCTCCCCAGTTTCAGCAGCAGCAACCTTGGAAACCCAAGTGTCTCCATTGTGGTGGACCACACGCCTCCAATGCATGCTTCAAGAAGACTTCAGAGAGGAGATGTTTTGTCTGCCAAAAGACAGGGCACGTTGCTAGAGAATGCCCTAGCAGGAATGGGGTGACCCAACCCAGTGGCTCCCAGCAGATGAGAAACGAAGGCAGCAGACCTCAGGCAACAGGGAGAGTGTTTGCCATGTCTGGAACAGAGGCATCTCAGTCAGGTAACCTCATCCAAGGTGTTTGTTTTATTGCTGGTAGAGGTGTAAAAGCTTTGTTTGATTCTGGAGCGACACACTCCTTTGTGTCAAACCTGTGTGTAGCCGAGTTGGGCCTCCTAGTGAAGGAATTACCTTTCGAACTGTTGATCTCTACACCTGCGTCAGGACAGGTGTTGACCTCTACAGTTTGCCCCGAATGTCCAGTGATAGTAGAGGGACGCAGATTCAAAGTGAACTTGATCTGCCTACCTCTTCAGGACCTGGATGTTATCCTGGGAATGGATTGGTTAGCTGCCAATCACGTTCTCATAGACTGCGGTAGGCAGAAGGTAGCGTTTCCAGACCTCCCAGAGTCAGATGTGATATCTGCTCAGCAAGGGCAGTCAGAGTTGGAAGAAGGGGCGAGGTGCTTCGTGATGCTAGCTCGGTTGGAGGTGAAGAATGAAGGGGACGTAAGCAGAATACACGTGGTGAAAGATTTCACGGATGTATTTCCAGAAGAGGTACCTGGGTTACCCCCTAAGAGAGAAGTGGAATTCTCTATTGATTTGGTACCTGGGGCTGGACCAGTGTCTATGGCGCCCTATAGGATGGCACCAGCCGAGTTGGTGGAATTAAAGAAGCAAGTGGAAGAGTTGCTGGAGAAACAATTCATCAGACCCAGTGTATCTCCATGGGGAGCTCCAGTGCTCCTAGTCAAGAAGAAGGATGGAGGGTCTCGGTTGTGTATAGACTACAGGCAGTTGAACAAGTTGACCATCAAGAACAAGTACCCCCTACCTAGGATTGATGATTTGATGGATCAAATACATGGGGCCTCGGTGTTCTCCAAGATTGATCTGAGATCGGGGTACCACCAAATTTTGGTAAAAGCTGAAGATGTTCAAAAGACAGCTTTTAGGTCTCGGTATGGGCATTATGAGTATGTAGTGATGCCGTTTGGAGTCACCAATGCTCCAGCCCTGTTCATGGACTACATGAATAGGATTTTTCGCCCTTTCTTGGATAAGTTTGTGGTGGTCTTCATAGACGACATACTCATTTATTCAAGGACCGAGGAAGAGCGTGAGGAACACCTGAGGACAGTATTGGAGATACTGAGAGAGAAGCAACTCTATGCCAAGTTCTCCAAGTGTGAGTTCTGGCTGAAGGAAGTCAACTTCCTAGGACACGTGATATCTGCCCAGGGGATCTCGGTGGATCCAGCCAAGGTGGAGGCAGTGCTGCAGTGGGAACGTCCTAAGACAGTCACTGAGATAAGAAGCTTTGTGGGTTTGGCGGGCTACTATCGGAGGTTTATTGAGGATTTTTCCAAGGTAGTGGCTCCTTTAACACAGCTGACCCGCAAGGACCAACCTTTTGCTTGGACCGACCGATGTGAGCAAAGCTTCATGGAACTAAAGGAGAGGTTGACTAGTGCCCCAGTGCTGGTGATCCCCGAGGTAGGAAGACCTTTTGATGTCTTCTGTGACGCTTCACATCAGGGCTTGGGATGTGTTTTGATGCAAGAAAAGAGAGTGGTTGCATATGCTTCAAGGCAACTCAAGGTTCATGAGAGAAACTACCCTACGCATGACTTAGAGTTGGCGGCTGTGGTTTTTGCCTTGAAGATCTGGAGGCACTATTTATATGGAGCTCGGTTCCACGTGTTCAGTGACCATAAGAGCCTGAAATACCTGTTCGATCAGAAGGAACTAAACATGAGACAAAGAAGGTGGATGGAGTTTCTAAAGGACTACGATTTTCAACTCATGTATCATCCAGGGAAGGCCAATGTAGTGGCAGATGCTTTGAGTAGAAAATCAATACAAGTCGCCACCATGATGATGAAATAGCAGAAACTGATCGAGCAGTTCAGAGACTTAAACCTTGGAGTAGAATTTCACGTAAATCACATTAGTTGTAGTAAGCTGGCTATAACTAATGACTTCCTTGGGATGTTAAAGGATAAGCAGTTGGAGGACCCTAGTCTGAAGCGTACTATGGAGTCACTAGGGACAGATCAGGCGAGAGACTTTGTAATGGGCGATGATGGGATCTTGAGATTTAATGGCAGAATTTGCATACCTGCAAATGAAGAGTTGAAGAAGATGATCCTAGAAGAAGGTCATAAGAGTCGCCTTAACCTTCATCCAGGCATGAACAAGATGTATCATGACTTGAAGGAGTCATTTTGGTGGTCGGGCATGAAGAGGGACATCGCCCAGTATGTTGCAACCTGCTTAACGTGTCAGAAGGCGAAGGTAGAGCATCAAAGACCTGGCGGGCTGTTGCAGCAACTGGATATCCCTGAGTGGAAATGGGACAGCATCGCCATGGATTTTGTCACCCATTTACCCAGATCGGTAAAGGGTCATGATGCAATCTGGGTTATCATTGATAGGCTGACGAAGAGTGCCCACTTCCTTCCAGTGAATATGAAGATGCCTATGGCCAAGCTGGCACAGTTATACATCCAAGAAATAGTGAGGTTGCATGGAGTGCCTTCCAGCATCGTTTCAGATAGAGATCCCAGGTTCACTTCACGGTTTTGGCAGACCTTGCAAGAGTGCTTGGGAACTAAGTTGAGGATGAGCTCTGCATATCATCCCCAAACAGATGGTCAGTCAGAGAGAACGATCCAATCCTTGGAAGATCTGCTGAGGGCGTGCGTCTTGGATCAATTGGGAAGTTGGGACGAGGTGTTGCCACTGGTGGAGTTTACCTATAATAATAGCTACCACGCCAGTATTGGGATGGCACCATATGAAGCCCTGTATGGGAGGAAATGCAGAACTCCCTTATGTTGGTACCAGGAGGGCGAGGCAGTCTTGGTTGGGCCAGAGTTGATTCAGCAGACGACCGAGAAGGTGAAACAGATACAAAGCAGAATGAAAGCTTCTCAGAGTAGGCAGAAGTCCTATGCAGATCAGAGGAGAAAGCCTTTGGAGTTTGCTGCTGGAGACCACGTATTCATGAAAGTGACACCAACCAAGGGTGTAGGACGGGCGATCAGGTCAAGGAAGTTGTCCCCTAAGTTCGTGGGACCATATCAGATCTTAAGAAAGGTTGGTCCAGTGGCTTATGAGATCGCCCTACCTCCCCATCTAGCGAATCTGCACAATGTCTTTCACGTGTCACAGCTGAGGAAGTACATGGCAGACCCTAGTCATGTGCTGGATGTAGACGATGTGCAGATCAGGGATGACTTGTCCTTTGAAGCAAAACCAGTCAGGATTGACGATCGGCAAAGTAAACAGCTCAGAGGCAAGACCATCAACATGGTGAAAGTGGTGTGGGATGAGAGATCGGGGGATTCAACTTGGGAGTTAGAAGAACCCATGAGAGAGGCTTATCCATACCTCTTTTCCTTGTAATTCAATTTTCGGGGACGAAAATTTTTCTTGATGGGGAGAATGTAAGGACCTGTAAAATTAAATTGGAATAAAAGAGTATATTTTAAATGAATTCTAAGTATGTTTTTATTTAAAATGAAAAGGAAGGAAAGTGTAGTTTAGTAGATTATAAGATTTCCTTGTTAGTACATAATCGCCGGTCGCCTAGACTACATGTCGTCGCCAGGGCGCGAGGCATGCGGACATCGCCAGGGCGTGAGGCATGCGGGCATCTTCCAGGGGGAGACATCGGTTATCCGCCAGGATGAGGTCATCGGTGGATAGCCTTCGCGCGAGAGGTCATCGGTGGATAGCCTTCGCGCGAGAGGTCATCGGTGGATAGCCTTCGCGCGAGAGGTCATCGGTGGATTATCTTCGCGCGAGAGGTCATCGGTGGATAGTCTTCGCGCGAGATGTCATCGGTGGATAGTCTTCGCGCGAGATGTCATCGATGGATTGTCTTCGCGCCAGTGGTCATCGGCGAAAGGTTATCGCGCGATGTCGAGTTGCACGCAGAAAAGGTGGGACCCAGACTCCCAGCATGAGCGCCTTGCATGCGCGACACGTAGTCAGGGAGCGTACTTCAGAACAGTGGCTCCAGGGAATTGGTACGGAAAGTGACCCAAAACCCACGTGGCCACACTGCTCAAGGAAGGGTGCAGGCAAGCTTTTCCTGCAGAGTGGGCGGTGGCAGCGGAAATTGTAAGGACCTGGAAAATCTTATTGGAATAAAAGTGTCATATTTAAATGGATTCGAAGCATGTTGTATTTGAAATGAAAAGGAAAGAAAGTGTAGTTTAGAAGACTATGAGATCGCCTGGAACATGATCGCCGGTCGCCTACTACACATGATCACCAGGGCGCGAGAGACATGCGGGCATCGCCGGGCGCGAGAGGCATGCGGACATCGCCAGGGCGCGAGGCATGCGGGCATCGCCGGGCGCGAGAGGCATGCGGACATCGCCAGGGCGCGAGGCATGCGGGCATCGCCAGGGCGCGAGGCATGTAGGCATCGCCAGGGCGCGAGAGGCATGCGGGCATCGCCAGGGCGCGAGATGCATGTGGGCTTTGCCCGGGCGCGAGAGGCATGCGGGCGTCGCCAAGAGGAGACCTCGGTCGGTCTCCAGGAAGAGGAGACCTCGGTCGGTCTCCAGGAGGAGGAGACCTCGGTCGGTCTCCAGGAGGAGGAGACATCGGTCGTTTTCCAGAGAGAGACATCGGTCGTCCTCCAGGATGGGTCATCGGTGGATTGTCATCGCGCGAGTGGTCATCGGCGAAAGGTTATCGCACGATGTCGTGTTTCATGCAGATGAAGTGGGGGCCCAGGGCCCAGCATGAACGTCTTGCATGCGCGACACGTAGTCAGTGGCTCCAGAGAGTTGGTACGGTAGTGCACAGTGTTTGTGTGCGCAAAGTCAACCACGCAACCTTACTGTCAGGTTTGTGCTTGAGTAAAGGAAAACTCACACGCTAGGTATCTCAGAGAGTAGGCTAGGGCGGCTACACAGCAGGCCTACGTCCTTAGCTTCAGAAGGCTCCTCTTAGGGAGTTTTGAAACGCAGTGGGAGATAAAAGGTGACAGAGTGAGTTCACCTTCATCTTTCTCTTTCTCTCCCTTGCACTGCGACTCAGTATTTCCCAGGCACCTTCAAGCAAAAGCAAGACGAGCGACGACTGCCATAGAGCTTTTGGGAAGGTTCTCTACAAGATTTACCTATTTGAACGCTTAGGCAGAGTTCGGACATCCTTTACGTTCGGCGGTTCAGAGCTTGAAGTGAGTTTCACGCTGATCCAGGTAAGGGAAGCTAGCCTTGTTTCAAATGAAAACTGTGTACTTGCTGATTGAGATGTGGGGCGACGGGGTCGCCGGTTTTGTTTCTTGTTCTGGTGTTCTGATGTTGGATGCGAAGTGTTTACTGTAATCGATTTCTGTTTTGATGTTTGTGATGATAGGGCGACGTGGTCGCCGGTTTTACTTCGTTTTCACGGTGTTTGATGTTGAAATGTGAGATGTTTACGATAACAGTTCTGTTTGGATGTTGGGGGCGACGTGGTCGCCGGTTTTCAAAATGTTCTTGTTTAAAACCCAGTTCTGTTCGTGATCGCCGGTTCCTTGAGGTGATCGCCGGTTTTTCATCTGTTATTGAAATATCCCCTGTTTTTGTATTGTTTGAGAACTGTTTGAGGTTTATATGTGAAATGCATGAGTTTTGCTGTGACTGGAATCATTTGTTGAAATGTTATGTGAGGATGTGTGGATTCCTCTATACGCTTGTGAATGTGTGGATTTCACAGCGACCATGTGAGGATGTGTGGATTCCTCTATACGCTTGTGAATGTGTGGATTTCACAGCGACCATGTGAGGATGTGTGGATTCCTCTATACGCTTGTGAATGTGTGGATTTCACAGCGACCATGTGAATGTGTGGATTTCACAGTGGTATGTGAATTGAGAAATTGAATTGTCAGGCACTTGATTGCTGATATGAATTGAAAGACTCTTGGATTGATTTGTGAAATATGTGATTACCTGATGGTTTTGTGGAAAATGAGAAAGTTGATGGTTTTATGTGGATGTCTTAAATTGGTTTCAGGATTGGTTTTTTTAAGTTCATATTCAAACTCTCTTTTAAATGTCTAGCTTACCCTGTATTTTGGTTCTATGGCTGTTTTCTTAAAACCTGTGATGATCGTGTAATCTTTACACGGGAGCAGATGACGTTACAGGAAGTTGAGATCGCCGGATTGATAGGAGATCGCCTGCCTGATAGGAGATCGCCTGGTTGATAGGAGATCGCCTGCCTGATAGGAGATCGCCCTTTTTATGTTGGGAGATCGGTTGTTTGGTTGTTTTTGCTGTTTTTATGTTTAAGTTTTGGAAAATGACCGTTTTGTATTAAACTCCCTGCGAGGAGAAACATCATTACATATATATAATTATGTTCATTTCAACACTTTGGTTTTACGTATATTTTCATTTTATATATTTGTGAAACGTTTTGGCGGGATGTTACATTAATGGTATCAGAGCAGTTCGTCCTTTGGATGACCTGAGGGCTGTGGATCCATTGTGTTTTCTTCTGCTCATGAAAACTTATTTGAGTTTTAAGTGACAACTATTGTGAAAGGTTTTCAAACATTTTGTATTGAACTTTTTGTGTGTGCTGTAGTGAATGTATGCCTAACTGAAGATCTTAGTATTTAGAATGAGAGGGTCTTGATAAGGTGGTGAGGGTGCACACTCATGACCGGATCGGGGTGATTCTCAATCTAAATTCCAGAGGTTTAATGTTTAGCATACTTTGAATTCTGGTGTGATCTATTTCATGTTATTGAGTGTTCTTGTAATTGATTTTGAGTGGCTGTGTGATTGATGGTTGCACACCAGTAGCTGTTCTGGTGTTTTGCTTGAGGTTATAAGCTTTATGGTTCTGTAGATGGACTCAAATTCCTAAGGAATTTGAGAAGCTGACCTTGTAAGGTCGTGATGTTACCCCCCTTGAATGAATTGATTTCCTTATCGATTGCATTCTTGTAGTTGTAGGGAATATAGAAGCTAGTAGTTTCGGAACCTGAGAAAGAAGGAAGATGCCTCGTAGACCTCCTACCCCTTCCCAACCTTCTTCTGAGATGGGCCAGATCGCCAGGGCCATTGAGATGATGGCAGGTGCCATCCAGCAGCAGAATGCGGCGATGGCGCAGAACCATCAAGCTACCATGCAGCATTGGGAGACTGCTCGGTCGGCTGATACGAATTCGCCCGTCGGTCAGCCTCAGGAACGGATAGGACTGACTGAGTTCATGAGGCACAACCCACCCAAGTTCTGTGGGAATGCTACCCCTGATCAAGCAGATCAGTGGGTCAGGGAAATGGAGAAAATCTTTAGGGCGACCTCCTGCCCTGAAGAGAAGAAGTTGTTGTTCGCCACTTATCTGCTGTCTGGAGAAGCAGAGTTCTGGTGGATGGGAGCTCAGCAAATGATGGAGGCCAGAGAGGAGGTGTTGGACTGGGAGAGCTTTAGGGTGAGGTTCTTGGAGAAATACTTCCCTGACAGCGCAAAGTTTGCGCGGGAAGCGGAGTTCTTAAAATTGGAGCAGGGGGTGATGTCGGTAAACGCCTATGCTGCTAGGTTTGAGTACCTCGCCCGATTCTACACTCAGGCGACCTCCGAAGCTTGGAGGTGCAGGAAGTTTGAGGAGGGGCTGAAGCATGGGCTGAAGAGGGCTATAGCCCCGATGTGCATAAGGGAATTTCACGCCTTAGTAGAGAAGGCGAAGATGGTGGAAACCCTGGAAAAGGGTGATTCTCGGGTGATCAGGTCACACCCAGGGGGTTCTTCCAGTGGGAAGATGAGGATGCAGCAACCGCAGTTGGAGCCTTATGCGAGACCTCCACAGCATAGGGCAGGAGCAGCACCGCCCCAGTCTCAGCAACAACAACCCTGGCAGCTTAAATGTTTCCATTGTAGTGGACCACACCTAGCCAAGGTGTGCCCCAAGAAAGATTCAGAGAGAAGATGTTTTGCCTGCCAGGAGACGGGACACTTTGCTAGAGATTGTCCTACTCGGAATGGGATGACTCAAGCCGGTGGAATCCAGCATGTGAGGAACGAAGGCAGCAGACCTCAGGCAACAGGGAGAGTGTTTGCCATGGCCGGAGCTGAGGCGTCCCAGTCAGGTAATTTGGTGTAAGATGCTTGTTTTATTGCTGGTAGAAGAATAAGAGCCTTGTTTGTTTCTGAGCGACACACTCTTTTGTGTCAAGTCGGTGTAGCCGAGCTGGACCTTCTAGTGAAGGAGTTACCCTTCGAAACTGTTGGTCTCTACACCTGTGTCAGGGCAGGTGTTGACCTCTACAGTTGCCCCGAATGTTCAGTGATAGTAGAGGGACGCAGATTCAAAGTGAATTTGATCTGTCTATCTCTGCAGGATCTGGATGTTATCCTGTGAATGGATTGGCTGTCTGCCGATCACGTTCCCATAGTTTGCGGTAGGCAGAAAGTGGTGTTTTCCGATCTCCAAGAGCCAGATGTGAGATCTGCTCGGCATGGGCGATCAGAGTTGGAAGAAGAGGCGAGGTGTTTCGTGATGGTAGCTCGGTTGGAAGTGAAGGATGAAGAGGACGTAAGCAGGATTCATGTGGTGAAAGATTGGATGGATGTATTTCCAGAAGAAGTACCTGGGTTACCTCCTAAGAGGGAAGTGGAATTCTCTATTGTTTTGGTACCCGGAGCTGGACCAGTGTCAATGGCACCTTGCAGGATGGCTCCAGCCGAGTTGGTAGAATTGAAGAAGCAAGTGGAAGAGCTGTTGGAGAAGCATTTCATCAAACCCAGCGTATCTCCATGAGGTACTCCAGTGCGGGTAATTCCAGAGGTCGGAAGACCTTTTGACGTCTACTGTGGTGCTTCACATCAAGGGTTGGGATGCGTTTTGGATGCAAGAGAAGAGAGTGGTTGCATATGCTTCAAGGCAACTCAAAGTTCATGAGAGATAATTATTCTACTTATGATTTAGAATCGGCAGTGGTAGTGGTTGATCTGGTTGGCTATCAGCAGTAGATGATGCCAGCAACAGTTGATTACGTAGATCGTTCAAAGGAGTCATGTGGTAGAGGGTGGCAAGTGAATCGGAGAGGCGATCGCCCAGAATGGTGATTGGTTGGGGTGGTTAAGGGACCAACACTTGCGGATCAGTATCAGGCGAGCGCCTGTAAGCTGAACCCGAGAAGTAAAGAAACACAGAGTAGCAATCGCCTATCGCCGTGTGTTAAGAATAGAACACGCCTATCGCCGTGTGGATCAATACACGCCTATCGCCGGGAGAGAAAATCAGTACACGCCTATCGACCGTGTGTGGAGAATACGAGATCAGTGGTCAACAAAACGCCGAAAGGAGCACATCGCCTGATATTCAGATCGCCTGGGTTTTCACATCGCCGTACATTTGAGAAGATTAGTTCATCACGTTAAGGCTGCCAGTTCATCGTGTTAAGGCTGCGCCCACAGTAGCTAGCGCACTAGGCTACTCCCTGTGTGGATAACTTAGCCGCAGGAGCAAAGTAGAAGTAACGACTCAGTTGTAGGTTCTCCAGATGACGACACGTGTGTGACCAGATATCCTCCACGTGTCAAGAGGGATAACCGTCAGGAGAGAGAAAGATTCAGAGGCGCCAACTTGTTCTTTCAGGTGAAGTCATTGAGGTGCTTGGCGCGAAGCTGGTGAGAAGGAGGAGGCTAGAAGAAGAAGCTCTGGCGTCTGGTCAAGGGGCTGGATTAGTGGTGTTATGGGGTTTTGAAGTCAGTGATTGTATGAAGCTCTGTATGGGGGAAAATGCAGAACTCCCTTATTGTTGGAACCAGGAGGGCGAACCAGTTTTGATTGAACAATTAGGGGAGCCTAGTCTGAAGCGTATTATGGGAGTTCTAGGCACCGAGCAAGCTAAAGGCCTTGTAATGGGTGAAGATGGGATATTAAGATTAAGGGCAAAAAAATTTGCATACCAGTAAATGAATGATTTAAGGGATAACAGAAAATTTAACTTTGCTCTTTTGGCGAAATGGAAGTGGTGAATGATGAGTGATGAGAAAGGGAATGGAATTTGATGAAGTACTGGAGTAGTAAGAGTTGGTTCAGCAGACAACCGAGGAGCTGAAGATGATACAAGGCAGAATGAGAGCTTCTCAAAGTCGGCAGATTCAGAGGAGAAGACCTTTGGAGTTTGCTGCTGAAGACCATGTGTTTATGAGAGTGACACCAACCAAGGGTGTAGGACGAGCTATCAGATCAAAGAAGCTGTCTCCTAAGTTTGTTGGACCATACCAGATTTTGAGGAAGAAAGGTCCTGTAGCGTACGAGATCGCCCTATCTTCCCTTTTAGCGAATCTGCATAATGTCCTTCACATATCACAGCTGAGGAAGTACATGGCAGACCCTAGTTATGTGCTGGGAGAGGACGATGGCAGATCAGGGATGACTTTTCCTCTGGAGTAAAACCAGTAAGGATTGACGATCAGCGAAGTAAACAGCTCAGAGGTATGACCATCAACATGGTGAAAGTGGTGTGGAATGAGGGATCGGATGATTCAACTTGGGAGTTGGAAGAGACCATGAAAAAGGGCTATCCACATCTCTTTTCCTTGTAATTCAATTTTCGAGGACGAAAATTTTTGTTGTTAGGGAGATTGTAAGGACCTGGAAAATCTTATTGGAATAAAAGTGTCATATTTAAATGGATTCGAAGCATGTTGTATTTGAAATGAAAAGGAAAGAAAGTGTAGTTTAGAAGACTATGAGATCGCCTGGAACATGATCGCCGGTCGCCTACTACACATGATCACCAGGGCGCGAGAGACATGCGGGCATCGCCGGGCGCGAGAGGCATGCGGACATCGCCAGGGCGCGAGGCATGCGGGCATCGCCGGGCGCGAGAGGCATGCGGACATCGCCAGGGCGCGAGGCATGCGGGCATCGCCAGGGCGCGAGGCATGTAGGCATCGCCAGGGCGCGAGAGACATGCGGGCATCGCCAGGGCGCGAGATGCATGTGGGCTTTGCCCGGGCGCGAGAGGCATGCGGGCGTCGCCAAGAGGAGACCTCGGTCGGTCTCCAGGAAGAGGAGACCTCGGTCGGTCTCCAGGAGGAGGAGACCTCGGTCGGTCTCCAGGAGGAGGAGACATCGGTCGTTTTCCAGAGAGAGACATCGGTCGTCCTCCAGGATGGGTCATCGGTGGATTGTCATCGCGCGAGTGGTCATCGGCGAAAGGTTATCGCACGATGTCGTGTTTCATGCAGATGAAGTGGGGGCCCAGGGCCCAGCATGAACGTCTTGCATGCGCGACACGTAGTCAGTGGCTCCAGAGAGTTGGTACGGTAGTGCACAGTGTTTGTGTGCGCAAAGTCAACCACGCAACCTTACTGTCAGGTTTGTGCTTGAGTAAAGGAAAACTCACACGCTAGGTATCTCAGAGAGTAGGCTAGGGCGGCTACACAGCAGGCCTACGTCCTTAGCTTCAGAAGGCTCCTCTTAGGGAGTTTTGAAACGCAGTGGGAGATAAAAGGTGACAGAGTGAGTTCACCTTCATCTTTCTCTTTCTCTCCCTTGCACTGCGACTCAGTATTTCCCAGGCACCTTCAAGCAAAAGCAAGACGAGCGACGACTGCCATAGAGCTTTTGGGAAGGTTCTCTACAAGATTTACCTATTTGAACGCTTAGGCAGAGTTCGGACATCCTTTACGTTCGGCGGTTCAGAGCTTGAAGTGAGTTTCACGCTGATCCAGGTAAGGGAAGCTAGCCTTGTTTCAAATGAAAACTGTGTACTTGCTGATTGAGATGTGGGGCGACGGGGTCGCCGGTTTTGTTTCTTGTTCTGGTGTTCTGATGTTGGATGCGAAGTGTTTACTGTAATCGATTTCTGTTTTGATGTTTGTGATGATAGGGCGACGTGGTCGCCGGTTTTACTTCGTTTTCACGGTGTTTGATGTTGAAATGTGAGATGTTTACGATAACAGTTCTGTTTGGATGTTGGGGGCGACGTGGTCGCCGGTTTTCAAAATGTTCTTGTTTAAAACCCAGTTCTGTTCGTGATCGCCGGTTCCTTGAGGTGATCGCCGGTTTTTCATCTGTTATTGAAATATCCCCTGTTTTTGTATTGTTTGAGAACTGTTTGAGGTTTATATGTGAAATGCATGAGTTTTGCTGTGACTGGAATCATTTGTTGAAATGTTATGTGAGGATGTGTGGATTCCTCTATACGCTTGTGAATGTGTGGATTTCACAGCGACCATGTGAGGATGTGTGGATTCCTCTATACGCTTGTGAATGTGTGGATTTCACAGCGACCATGTGAGGATGTGTGGATTCCTCTATACGCTTGTGAATGTGTGGATTTCACAGCGACCATGTGAATGTGTGGATTTCACAGTGGTATGTGAATTGAGAAATTGAATTGTCAGGCACTTGATTGCTGATATGAATTGAAAGACTCTTGGATTGATTTGTGAAATATGTGATTACCTGATGGTTTTGTGGAAAATGAGAAAGTTGATGGTTTTATGTGGATGTCTTAAATTGGTTTCAGGATTGGTTTTTTTAAGTTCATATTCAAACTCTCTTTTAAATGTCTAGCTTACCCTGTATTTTGGTTCTATGGCTGTTTTCTTAAAACCTGTGATGATCGTGTAATCTTTACACGGGAGCAGATGACGTTACAGGAAGTTGAGATCGCCGGATTGATAGGAGATCGCCTGCCTGATAGGAGATCGCCTGGTTGATAGGAGATCGCCTGCCTGATAGGAGATCGCCCTTTTTATGTTGGGAGATCGGTTGTTTGGTTGTTTTTGCTGTTTTTATGTTTAAGTTTTGGAAAATGACCGTTTTGTATTAAACTCCCTGCGAGGAGAAACATCATTACATATATATAATTATGTTCATTTCAACACTTTGGTTTTACGTATATTTTCATTTTATATATTTGTGAAACGTTTTGGCGGGATGTTACAGAAATTGTGGAACAAGTTGTCCTGCAGAGTGGGCGGTGGCAGCAAAAATTTTGGAGCAAGTTGGTTTAAGATTCAAAAAAACCCACTTCTGAGAAAGAGGGGACGTTGCAGTTGTTCAAGAGCGAAAGAGTGAGCTACCTCCTTTCTCCTCCATTTCTCTCCTTCGCGCTGCGATTCTGGCACCTTCACACAAGAGTACGACGAGCGACAGCCACCATTAGAGCACCTGGGAAGTTCTCTGCAAGTCCTTCAAACTAGACGCAAAAACAGAGCCAAGGCGTTCTTTAGGCTTCGTTGGATTTCGGAGCTCCTGGTGTTTGCGCAAGTCCAGGTAAGGGAAGCTAGCCTCCATTTTCAATACAAGTCGTAGTTTAGCTATTTCGGAAGTGAGGGCGACGAGGTCGCCGGTTTCGTTTTCATCTTCGTGAATGCTCTGTTCTGTGTGTTTTTGAGCGACGTGGTCGCCGGTTTTTAAATACAAACTTCGAAATACCCTGTTTTTGAACCAGGTCGCCGGTTTGGGCGATGTTTGCGAACTCCCTGTTTTTGATGTTACTTTGAACTGTTGAAGCTTAAAGGTGATCTTCGAAAATCTGAATCTTTGAAACGAATGTTGCTGTGACTTGAATCATTTATTTAAGTGGTATGATGTCTTGGGTGTTGTGAATGTGGGATCGAGGCATAGTATTTTCAGGAAAGAAAATATCGTGTAAGATCGTGTAGGATGTGCATTGATCGGTGATTCCTAAGGGGATATCCTGATTCTGCTGAGGTAATGGAATCACATAGAGGAAGTTACTCAGTTGGTGAGAGTCGAAGGAGGTTCATATGAATGGGTGACTCGTGTGAAAAAGAACGAGCTCGGCCTGTTCTATGGATTAACCCTGTCATACTGTGAGAATGATGAACTTGAGATCGAGATTTGTGTTGATGCGCATAGCTGGGAAACATTACAGCTGTTTAGTATGACAGGTGCAGATCTCTGAGTCTAATCAATGCATGAGTCTTCCGGAAGTAGTGTCAAGTGTCTTGTGTGCTGAGTCAGTGGTGGTCTGACATGTGAAATGAGGAACTTGAAATTTATAGACACTTGATGCAGTTTGTGAAATAGAATGACTCTTGAAAATATTGTGAAATGTGTGATTTCTGGGCGATCAAGTGAAGGGTATGAGAAACTAGATAGCGATACGTGAATATCTTGAAATTGTTTACCTTGATTTTAATTTAATTATCCTTATTTAAACTCTCCTTAAAATATCTAGCTTACCCTGCGTGTTCTGCTCGTTGGCTGTTTTTCTCTTAAAACTGTGATGATCGTGTATAACTTACACGGGAGCAGATGATCTTCCAGGAAGCAGAGCTCCCTAGTGAGTGGTCGCCGAGGAATAGATCGCCGATTTCTATCTCTTGGTGGTGATCGCCGGTTTTATGTCCTGCTAGCAGATCGCCTGTTTTGGGGCCTTCTGTTACCAGATCGCCGGTTCATGTATGGAGACCGCCGGTCTTGTTGTATTTGATTGAATTTCGTTAAATTTTGAAAACATTTGACTGGTTATGTATTAAACTCCCTAAGAGGAGCAACTTCATTACTTATATATATATTATCATGTACTCTTCAATATTATTTGTGTACCTTTATTTTCATTAGACATGTATGTATGGTTTTATTTTGGCGGGATGTTACATTATTTGTCGTCCATCTAGATCCAAAAACACATTTTCAAACTTTTTTAGAGTTCACTCGAGAAACAGCAAGTGTGTGATGGAAAAATGCTCTTCTTCTAATAGTGATCTTTGTGATTTCTTCTTTGGATGGATGATGAAGGAGATTTGAGGAGCGGAAGCATTACAGAAACTCAAGAGGAGTTTCCATGGATTGAAGTGGAGTTAGGAATTTGTGAGAGTGAGAGGTGAGGCCAACTCACTAGGAAAGAGTCTAGGCTAAGTCTTGAAGGAGACTAACCTAGGGAGAACTTAAGGGAGAACTTAAGAACAAGTAGAATGGCCAAAATTAGGCAGCATTTCATTACTAATTCCAAGTTAAAAAATACATGTATAAGAGACTCCTATTTATAGGAGAAAGTATCTCAAAAACTCTCAAATGAGAGTGTGACAAGTGTTACTACCTTATTGGTGCAAATCCTCTCCATTAAGGAGTAGACATGTGGAGCCTCATGCCTTCCTTGCCTACATTTCTATTTGCACTCCTCTTTTACTATTTTACACTTTACTTTATTTTCTATTTACATCCTTCCTTACTTTTGCCCAAAATACAAGGCCCAAAACTTCCTAACTACTCTATACACTTTTTACAAGGCTAAGAAGAAGAAAAAAACTCTACAAACTCTTCACTAAAGCTCAATCTTCGTCTATCTTCTTGGCCGAAAGTTTCGAGGCTGGACAGTTTCCATCAGTGTGTATGTGAATTTGAATCAAAAGTATCTAAGTTATGATCTTTGAATCTCTTTTCCTAGCATACACGCTTTCAATTGTTTTATGTACCAAAATAGCATCTAAATCATGTCCTTAGGGATTGCATAGGTAAATATGTAGTAGTTTATTTTGATGATATATTAGTATATAGTCAAATCCTAGAGTCCCACCTATGTCACATTAGGGAGGTTTTTTTAGTGCTTAGAAAAAGTAGTTTGTTTGCTATTTATGTAGATAGTGTAGTATTTTTAGGATTTATAGTAAATAAAAATGGGGTACATGTTGACCCCGAGAAAATCAAAGTCATCCAAGAGTGGCCAACCCCACAAAATGTAGGAGATGTTAGGAGCTTTCATGGTTTAGCAAGTTTTTATAGGAAATTTGTTCCTAACTTCTCAAGTCTAGCTTCACCACTCAATGGGTTAGTGAAGAAAGACACTCCATTTTATTGGACAGAGAAGCATAAGCAAGCCTTTCAAAGGTTGAAAGTTCAACTCACTAATGCACCCATTCTTGCTTTGCCAAAATTTACAAAAACTTTTGAGCTAGAGTGTGATGCATCGTGAGTAGGAATAGGTGTTGTGTTGTTACAAGGTGGGCAACCAATTGCATATTTTAGTGAAAAACTTCATGGTGCTGCCCTCAACTACCCCACCTATGACAAAGAGCTCTATGCATTTGTGAGGGCCCTGCAGACTTGGGAACACTATCTAGTCTCAAAAGAATTTGTCATACATAGTAATCATGAGTCTTTGAAATATTTGAAGGGCCAACACAAGTTGAAGAAAAGACATGCAATGTGGATGGAATTTTTTGAGCAATTTCCATATGTTATCAAATACAAGAAGGGTAGTAGTACAAACATTGTGGTTAATGTAACATCCCGCCAAATCCTTTTCACAATTATAAAATGAAATAAAGGTAAAACAATAATATTGAAGTGAACATACGTATTTATATAAAATGGAGTTGCTCCTCACAGGGAGTTTAATACATAACCGGTCAATTTTCCAAAACTTAAAACAAAATACAGCCAAATAAAATGAAACCGGCGGTCTCCCTACATAAACCGGCGATCTCCTATCAGAAGACCCAAAACAGCCGATCTGCTATCAGAACAGAAAACAGGCGATCACCACATAGAGACAGAAACAGGCGATCTCCTTCCGGCGACCACTCACTGAGGAGCTCTACTCCCTGGAAGATCATCTGCTCCCGTGTAAAATACACGATCATCACAGTTTTAAGAGAAAACAGCCACAGAACAATACAAAGGGTAAGCTAGATATTTTTAAAACTTTAAATTATAAACTGGACAACCAACGTAGATCAGCCCTTTTTAAACATTCACAAGAGTCCATCACTTTCTCATTCATATCACACAACCATCAAGTGTCTATCAACAATTCTCAATATTTCACATTTCTCACGTCAGACTTCCACTGACTCATCACACCTAGACACTTGACACTACTTCCGGAAGACTCGTGCGTTGACTCAGGCTCAGAGATCTGCACCTGTCATACCATACCACTGTGAAATCCACACAGCCATGCGCATACATAGTCTCAATATCAACACTCTCCCGGTATGACAGGGTTAATTCATATAACGGGTCAAGTCAGTTATCTTTCAAACAACTTACCCATACATATGAACCTCCTTCGACTCTCCACAACTGAATAACTTCATCTATGTGATTCCATTATATCAGCAGAGTCAGGATATCTCCTTCTAGACAAGCCCCTAGTCAATGCACATTACACACGACACGGTATTTTCTTTCCTGAAAATACTATGCCTTGATCCCACATCCACAACATTCAAAACATCATACCACTCAAATGAATGATTCAAATCACAGCAACAATCATTTCAAAGGTTCAGATTTTCGAATATCACATGCATTCCACATTTAAATCTCAAACAGTCTCAACAACACTAAAACAGGGGAGTTCGAAATCAACAATAACACAGGCGATTACGTCCAAAACAGGGGGATTTCGGAATCTGTATTTAAAACCGGCGATCACGTCGCCCAAACACATGAAAGCAGAACATCATGAAAAAGGGGTTTAAAACCGGCGACCATGTCGCCCAAACACATAGAACAGAGCATCGCGAAAGGAATATGAAACCGGCGACCACGTCGCCCTCACTTCAGAAGCAGCTAATCTACGACTTTTATTGAAAAACAAAGCTAGCTTCCCTTACCTGGACTTGCGTAAACTTCACTAAGAGCTCCAACCCAACGAGCTTCAAGGATGCCTTAACTCTGTTTTAGCGTCTGGTTTGGAGGACTTGCAGAGAACCTCCCAGGTGCTCTATGGCAGTCGTCGATAGCCAAGCAGGAACGTGATAAGGCCTGAATCGCAGAGTGAAGGAGAGAAAAGAGAAGGATGGAGGTAGACTCACTCTGTCACTCTTGAACCACAGTAACGTTCTTTGCCTCCCCGAAGTGGGTTTTTGAATCTACACTAACTTGTCCACACATGCTGCTGCCACCACCCACTTTGCAGGAAAGTCTGAGTGTACGTTTCCCTGAACAGTACGACCACGGTGTCTCTTGCGCATGCCAACTTTCTAATGTCACTATTCTGAACCACCCTTTTTGTCTTCTTGCGCATGCCAACCACTTCCATGAACAGTACGGCCGTGGGTGTCTCTTGCGCATGCCAACTTTCTGATGTCACTATTCTGAACCACCCTTTTTGTCCACGTGGCGCGCGTGCAGGACGTTTCATGCTGGGAGCCTGGGTCCCACCTTATCTGTGTGAAACACGACATCGCGCGATAACCTTCCACCGATGACTCATCCTGGAAGACGACCGATCTCTCTCTCTGGGAGACGACCGATGTCTCTCTCTGGGAGACGACCGATGTCTCTCTCTGGGAGACGACCGATGTCTATCCCAGGCGACGCCCGCATGTCTCTTGCGCCCCGGTGATGCCCGCATGCCTCTCGCGCCCCGGCGATGCCCGCATGCCTCTCGCGCCCTGGCGATGCCCGCATGCCTCTCGCGCCCTGGCGATGTCCGTATGTCTTTCGCGCCCTGGCGATGTCCGCATGCCTCGCGCCCTGGCGATGTCCACATACCTCGCGCCCTGGCGATGTCCGCATGGGTAGTCTAGGCGACAGGCGATTATGTACTAACCAGGTGATCTCATAGTCTTCTAAGCTACACTTTCCTTCCTTTACTCTTCTTGATCCACCTGTCTTCCTCGAGCACACCCTCGTGATTACCTCACGATAAGGTCATCGCACCTGACTACTTTGTTAATACAAGAGTCAGCCGACCGACCTCTACCAGCTGACCCCAGCCCTTGGGTGACGTCCGAGGTGCGACTACTACGAAACTTCTATTACCAGCTCTTTGTATTTTAAATAATAACATCTTCTGAAATTATTTAAATATAACACTTTTATTCCAATTAAAGTTTCTAGGTCCTTACAATCTCCCCAACAAGAAAAATTTTCGTCCTCGAAAATTGAATGACAAGGAAAAGAGGTAGGGATATGCTTCTCTCATGGTTTTCTTCAAATTCCCATGTTGAATCACCCGATCTGTCATCCCACACCACCTTCACCATGTTGATGGTCTTGCCTCTGAGCTGCTTACTTTGGCGATCGTCAATCCTAACTGGTTTTGCTTCAAAAGACAAGTCATCCTTGATCTGTACATCGTCCACTTCCAGCACTTGACTAGGGTCTGCCATGTACTTCCTCAGTTGTGGTATATGAAAGACATTATGCAGGTTTGCTAATTGGGGAGGTGGGGCGATCTCATAAGCCACTGGACTGATCCCCCCCTAGGATCTGATATGGCCCAACAAACTTAGGGGACAGCTTCTTTGATCTGATTGCTCGTCCTACACCCTTGGTTGGTGTCACTCTCATAAAGACATGATCTCCAGCAGCAAACTCCAAAGGTCTTCTCCTCTGAATCTGCCTAGGATATCTGCCGACTTTGAGAAGCTTTCATCCTGCCTTGTATCAGTTTCACCTTCTCGGTTGTCTGCTGAACCAACTCTTACTACTCCAATACTTCATCAAATTCCATTGTACATCCCTGCATATGGAATATGCTGCTCCATTGAGCATTCACACTCTACTTCCAACCTTGAAGACTTGGTCGAGCAAGTCCAGAACTAGGCTCTTAACAGAACCAGGCCTAGCCTCTTTAGAGAAAAGCGAGCAAGATCCCTTCATCGGAAGGAAAGGGGACAGCTGCCTACTGCTCATGCCCCTTAGCCAACTCAAACTAGGATCCAAAATATCCTTCTAGGAATCAACTTCTGCATCTTGATCAAAACCATCCATCGACTTCCCAACTGCTGATCTAATTCTCACGCTCCCTAAAGGGACACCTTTGGTTCACCACTATGCTACATAATTCTGCACCTTATAAAGACAAAGTTCCTGTTGCTGTTACTTTCTAAATCATTATTATGACTTCTTTTGCCAACTCGGTTTCCTGCTCCCATTACGACCTCCTTTTTCAATGTATACATTGAATGCATTGATTTGGGTTCAGGTGCCAATCCGAAAAGGCATACGAGAACGAACGCACCATATATCTCGACCACAACCCTACAAGTAGTGGAGCCGATTGGAAGGTTTCCTCTGCATCCGAAATTTCTTGCTTAAAGACAACTCTATTCTTCTTCTCCCAGATACAACAGACTATTTCCACCCACAATCCCTTCCACACCCAACTTTCTGAAATTTACTACATCGCTAGAAGGACTCAACATCATCGTAACACGGCTTACCCTCATTCTTATCCACAGCCATTACCTCCTTCCCTTCTACATTCACAGGCCGAACTGCATCCTCATTTGCCAAAATCAGGAGGCTTACGGCTTCGGAAGCCTTTTATCTCAACCCACCATTTCCATAATCATCTTTCAAATCACGATCAACAAAACAGCATCCATTCTGCGTGAAGCTTAAGCTAGAGCCATCTCATGCTGTTTCATCGACATGAACATCTTCCAAGCTTCAAAAGAAAATTTCATTCTTTCATTCTTGGAACTTAACTCTGGTACTTCCCATGGATACACATGCTTAAGCTTTAAACCCCCAACATACTGTTTATTTACTCTCCATAACTTATATGTAGCTGAAACTAAATCTTGGTACAACTAAATCTAACTTACACTTGCTTCTTTAATTCCATCTACTCAGCTGGAGCCATTATGTAGGGAGCCATGGACACTGGTCCAGCTCCAGGTACCAAGACAATAGAGAATTCCATCTCTCTCTTAGGAGGTAGTCCAGGTATTTCTTCTGGAACTACATCCATGAAATTCTTCACCATACGTATACAGCCCATATCTTCATCATTCTTCACTCCCCCTTGAGCTAGGATTACAAGGCACGTCGCCCCTTCTATCAACCCCGACCATACACACTGAGCAGATATCATATCTGACTCTCGGAGGCCCGAAAACACCACGTCCTGCCTACAACAATCTATGAGAATGTGATTGGCAGATAGCCAATCCATTCCCAGGATAACATCCAGATCCTGAAGAGGTAGACAGACCAAATTCACGTTGAACTTGCGTCCCTCTACTATCACTGGACATTCAGAGCAAACTGGGGAGGTCAAAACCTGTTTTGATGCAGGTGTAGAGACCAACCGTTCAAACGGCAGCTCCTCCACTAAAAGGCCCAGTTCGGTTGCACACCGATTTGACACAAAAGAGTGTGTCGCTCCAGAATCAAACAAAACTCTAACGTATCTACCAGCTATACACAAGTACCTTGTACTAGGTTACCTGACTGAGACGCTTCTGCTCCTGACATGGCAAACACTCTCCCGGTTGCCTGCGGTCTGCTGCCTTCGTTTCTCAACTGCTGAGAAACACTGGGTTGAGTCGCCCTATACCCGTTAGGACACTCTCTAGCAAGGTGTCCCGTCTTTCGGCAGATGTAGCATTTTCTCTCTGAATTCCTCTTGGGGTACACGTTGACGTTATGTGGCCCATCACAACGGAAACATCTTGGTTTGCATGGTTGTTGCTGCTGAAGTTGGGGCGGAACTGCTCCTGCCCTATGTTGTGGAGGTCTCGAATAAGGCTTATTCTGCTGCTGCTGCACCTTGGCCTTCCCACAGGAGGAACCCCCTGGGTGTGATCTGATTACCCTGGAATCACTCCTCTCCAGGGTCTCCACCCTCTTTGCCTTCTCCACTAAGGCATGAAACTCCCTGATCCACTGATCAGGTTGGTTCAGAGAAGCATTCCCACGGAACTGGGGTGGGTTCTGCCTCATGAACTCGGTCATCCCCATCTGCTCCTGAGGCTGATTGACATGGGAAGCTGTTGCAGCCGATCCAGCAGTTTCCCAATGATGCATTACAGCCTGATGAATCTGAGCCATTACCGTATTCTGTTGTTGGACAGCACTGGCTATCATCTCTATAGCCCTGGCAATCTGGCTCATTTCCGAAGAAGGTTGGGGAGGGGTAGGAGGTCTACATGCCATCTTTCTTCGTTTCAGAATTTTAAACTATTGGTTTCTATATTCCCTACAACTACAAGAATGAGATCGATAAGAAATCAATTCATTCAGGAGGTAACCTCTAGACCTTACAAAGGTCAGCATCTCAAAATCATTTAGAGTTTGAGTTCATCAACAGAATCATAATGCTTGTAACATCAAGCATAACACCAGGATAACTACTGGTATACAATCATCAATCCAAACAACCACTTTCAATCAATTACAAAGACACTCAAGAGAATGAAATAAATCACACCAGAATTCATTGTATGCTAAACATCAACCTTTAGAATTAAGATTGAGAACATCTCGATCCAGTTATGAGGTGTGCACCCTCACTACTTTATCAAGATCCTTTCATTCTCAATACTAAAATTTTCAGTTAGAGCATATATTCACTACAGCACACACAAAATTTCAATACAAAAACATTTGAAAACCTTTCACTATAGTTTTTGTTTAAAACTCAAATAAATTTTATGAGCAGAAGAAACACAATGGATCCACAGCCCTCAGGTCATCCTAAGGACGAACTGCTCTGATACCATTAATGTAACATCCCGCCAAATCCTTTTCACAATTATAAAATGAAATAAAGGTAAAACAATAATATTGAAGTGAACATACGTATTTATATAAAATGGAGTTGCTCCTCACAGGGAGTTTAATACATAACCGGTCAATTTTCCAAAACTTAAAACAAAATACAGCCAAATAAAATGAAACCGGCGGTCTCCCTACATAAACCGGCGATTTCCTATCAGAAGACCCAAAACAGCCGATCTGCTATCAGAACAGAAAACAGGCGATCACCACATAGAGACAGAAACAGGCGATTTCCTTCCGGCGACCACTCACTGAGGAGCTCTACTCCCTGGAAGATCATCTGCTCCTGTGTAAAATACACGATCATCACAGTTTTAAGAGAAAACAGCCACAGAACAATACAAAGGGTAAGCTAGATATTTTTAAAACTTTAAATTATAAACTGGACAACCAACGTAGATCAGCCCTTTTTAAACATTCACAAGAGTCCATCACTTTCTCATTCATATCACACAACCATCAAGTGTCTATCAACAATTCTCAATATTTCACATTTCTCACGTCAGACTTCCATTGACTCATCACACCTAGACACTTGACACTACTTCCGGAAGACTCGTGCGTTGACTCAGGCTCAGAGATCTGCACCTGTCATACCATACCACTGTGAAATCCACACAGCCATGCGCATACATAGTCTCAATATCAACACTCTCCCGGTATGACAGGGTTAATTCATATAACGGGTCAAGTCAGTTATCTTTCAAACAACTTACCCATACATATGAACCTCCTTCGACTCTCCACAACTGAATAACTTCATCTATGTGATTCCATTATATCAGCAGAGTCAGGATATCTCCTTCTAGACAAGCCCCTAGTCAATGCACATTACACACGACACGGTATTTTCTTTCCTGAAAATACTATGCCTTGATCCCACATCCACAACATTCAAAACATCATACCACTCAAATGAATGATTCAAATCACAGCAACAATCATTTCAAAGGTTCAGATTTTCGAATATCACATGCATTCCACATTTAAATCTCAAACAGTCTCAACAACACTAAAACAGGGGAGTTCGAAATCAACAATAACACAGGCGATTACGTCCAAAACAGGGGGATTTCGGAATCTGTATTTAAAACCGGCGATCACGTCGCCCAAACACATGAAAGCAGAACATCATGAAAAAGGGGTTTAAAACCGGCGACCATGTCGCCCAAACACATAGAACAGAGCATCGCGAAAGGAATATGAAACCGGCGACCACGTCGCCCTCACTTCAGAAGCAGCTAATCTACGACTTTTATTGAAAAACAAAGCTAGCTTCCCTTACCTGGACTTGCGTAAACTTCACTAAGAGCTCCAACCCAACGAGCTTCAAGGATGCCTTAACTCTGTTTTAGCGTCTGGTTTGGAGGACTTGCAGAGAACCTCCCAGGTGCTCTATGGCAGTCGTCGATAGCCAAGCAGGAACGTGATAAGGCCTGAATCGCAGAGTGAAGGAGAGAAAAGAGAAGGATGAAGGTAGACTCACTCTGTCACTCTTGAACCACAGTAACGTTCTTTGCCTCCCCGAAGTGGGTTTTTGAATCTACACTAACTTGTCCACACATGCTGCTGCCACCACCCACTTTGCAGGAAAGTCTGAGTGTACGTTTCCCTGAACAGTACGACCACGGTGTCTCTTGCGCATGCCAACTTTCTAATGTCACTATTCTGAACCACCCTTTTTGTCTTCTTGTGCATGCCAACCACTTCCATGAACAGTACGGCCGTGGGTGTCTCTTGCGCATGCCAACTTTCTGATGTCACTATTCTGAACCACCCTTTTTGTCCACGTGGCGCGCGTGCAGGACGTTTCATGCTGGGAGCCTGGGTCCCACCTTATCTGTGTGAAACACGACATCGCGCGAGAACCTTCCACCGATGACTCATCCTGGAAGACGACCGATCTCTCTCTCTGGGAGACGACCGATGTCTCTCTCTGGGAGACGACCGATGTCTCTCTCTGGGAGACGACCGATGTCTATCCCAGGCGACGCCCGCATGTCTCTTGCGCCCCGGTGATGCCCGCATGCCTCTCGCGCCCCGGCGATGCCCGCATGCCTCTCGCGCCCCGGCGATGCCCGCATGCCTCTCGCGCCCTGGCGATGCCCGCATGCCTCTCGCGCCCTGGCGATGTCCGTATGTCTCTCGCGCCCTGGCGATGTCCGCATGCCTCGCGCCCTGGCGATGTCCACATACCTCGCGCCCTGGCGATGTCCGCATGGGTAGTCTAGGCGACAGGCGATTATGTACTAACCAGGCGATCTCATAGTCTTCTAAGCTACACTTTCCTTCCTTTACTCTTCTTGATCCACCTGTCTTCCTCGAGCACACCCTCGTGATTACCTCACGATAAGGTCATCGCACCTGACTACTTTGTTAATACAAGAGTCAGCCGACCGACCTCTACCAGCTGACCCCAGCCCTTGGGTGACGTCCGAGGTGCGACTACTACGAAACTTCTATTACCAGCTCTTTGTATTTTAAATAATAACATCTTCTGAAATTATTTAAATATAACACTTTTATTCCAATTAAAGTTTCTAGGTCCTTACAATCTCCCCAACAAGAAAAATTTTCGTCCTCGAAAATTGAATGACAAGGAAAAGAGGTAGGGATATGCTTCTCTCATGGTTTTCTTCAAATTCCCATGTTGAATCACCCGATCTGTCATCCCACACCACCTTCACCATGTTGATGGTCTTGCCTCTGAGCTGCTTACTTTGGCGATCGTCAATCCTAACTGGTTTTGCTTCAAAAGACAAGTCATCCTTGATCTGTACATCGTCCACTTCCAGCACTTGACTAGGGTCTGCCATGTACTTCCTCAGTTGTGGTATATGAAAGACATTATGCAGGTTTGCTAATTGGGGAGGTGGGGCGATCTCATAAGCCACTGGACTGATCCCCCCCTAGGATCTGATATGGCCCAACAAACTTAGGGGACAGCTTCTTTGATCTGATTGCTCGTCCTACACCCTTGGTTGGTGTCACTCTCATAAAGACATGATCTCCAGCAGCAAACTCCAAAGGTCTTCTCCTCTGAATCTGCCTAGGATATCTGCCGACTTTGAGAAGCTTTCATCCTGCCTTGTATCAGTTTCACCTTCTCGGTTGTCTGCTGAACCAACTCTTACTACTCCAATACTTCATCAAATTCCATTGTACATCCCTGCATATGGAATATGCTGCTCCATTGAGCATTCACACTCTACTTCCAACCTTGAAGACTTGGTCGAGCAAGTCCAGAACTAGGCTCTTAACAGAACCAGGCCTAGCCCCTTTAGAGAAAAGCGAGCAAGATCCCTTCATCGGAAGGAAAGGGGACAGCTGCCTACTGCTCATGCCCCTTAGCCAACTCAAACTAGGATCCAAAATATCCTTCTAGGAATCAACTTCTGCATCTTGATCAAAACCATCCATCGACTTCCCAACTGCTGATCTAATTCTCACGCTCCCTAAAGGGACACCTTTGGTTCACCACTATGCTACATAATTCTGCACCTTATAAAGACAAAGTTCCTGTTGCTGTTACTTTCTAAATCATTATTATGACTTCTTTTGCCAACTCGGTTTCCTGCTCCCATTACGACCTCCTTTTTCAATGTATACATTGAATGCATTGATTTGGGTTCAGGTGCCAATCCGAAAAGGCATACGAGAACGAACGCACCATATATCTCGACCACAACCCTACAAGTAGTGGAGCCGATTGGAAGGTTTCCTCTGCATCCGAAATTTCTTGCTTAAAGACAACTCTATTCTTCTTCTCCCAGATACAACAGACTATTTCCACCCACAATCCCTTCCACACCCAACTTTCTGAAATTTACTACATCGCTAGAAGGACTCAACATCATCGTAACACGGCTTACCCTCATTCTTATCCACAGCCATTACCTCCTTCCCTTCTACATTCACAGGCCGAACTGCATCCTCATTTGCCAAAATCAGGAGGCTTACGGCTTCGGAAGCCTTTTATCTCAACCCACCATTTCCATAATCATCTTTCAAATCACGATCAACAAAACAGCATCCATTCTGCGTGAAGCTTAAGCTAGAGCCATCTCATGCTGTTTCATCGACATGAACATCTTCCAAGCTTCAAAAGAAAATTTCATTCTTTCATTCTTGGAACTTAACTCTGGTACTTCCCATGGATACACATGCTTAAGCTTTAAACCCCCAACATACTGTTTATTTACTCTCCATAACTTATATGTAGCTGAAACTAAATCTTGGTACAACTAAATCTAACTTACACTTGCTTCTTTAATTCCATCTACTCAGCTGGAGCCATTATGTAGGGAGCCATGGACACTGGTCCAGCTCCAGGTACCAAAACAATAGAGAATTCCATCTCTCTCTTAGGAGGTAGTCCAGGTATTTCTTCTGGAACTACATCCATGAAATTCTTCACCATACGTATACAGCCCATATCTTCATCATTCTTCACTCCCCCTTGAGCTAGGATTACAAGGCACGTCGCCCCTTCTATCAACCCCGACCATACACACTGAGCAGATATCATATCTGACTCTCGGAGGCCCGAAAACACCACGTCCTGCCTACAACAATCTATGAGAATGTGATTGGCAGATAGCCAATCCATTCCCAGGATAACATCCAGATCCTGAAGAGGTAGACAGACCAAATTCACCTTGAACTTGCGTCCCTCTACTATCACTGGACATTCAGAGCAAACTGGGGAGGTCAAAACCTGTTTTGATGCAGGTGTAGAGACCAACCGTTCAAACGGCAGCTCCTCCACTAAAAGGCCCAGTTCGGTTGCACACCGATTTGACACAAAAGAGTGTGTCGCTCTAGAATCAAACAAAACTCTAACGTATCTACCAGCTATACACAAGTACCTTGTACTAGGTTACCTGACTGAGACGCTTCTGCTCCTGACATGGCAAACACTCTCCCGGTTGCCTGCGGTCTGCTGCCTTCGTTTCTCAACTGCTGAGAAACACTGGGTTGAGTCGCCCTATACCCGTTAGGACACTCTCTAGCAAGGTGTCCCGTCTTTCGGCAGATGTAGCATTTTCTCTCTGAATTCCTCTTGGGGTACACGTTGACGTTATGTGGCCCATCACAACGAAAACATCTTGGTTTGCATGGTTGTTGCTGCTGAAGTTGGGGCGGAACTGCTCCTGCCCTATGTTGTGGAGGTCTCGAATAAGGCTTATTCTGCTGCTGCTGCACCTTGGCCTTCCCACAGGAGGAACCCCCTGGGTGTGATCTGATTACCCTGGAATCACTCCTCTCCAGGGTCTCCACCCTCTTTGCCTTCTCCACTAAGGCATGAAACTCCCTGATCCACTGATCAGGTTGGTTCAGAGAAGCATTCCCACGGAACTGGGGTGGGTTCTGCCTCATGAACTCGGTCATCCCCATCTGCTCCTGAGGCTGATTGACATGGGAAGCTGTTGCAGCCGATCCAGCAGTTTCCCAATGATGCATTACAGCCTGATGAATCTGAGCCATTACCGTATTCTGTTGTTGGACAGCACTGGCTATCATCTCTATAGCCCTGGCAATCTGGCTCATTTCCGAAGAAGGTTGGGGAGGGGTAGGAGGTCTACATGCCATCTTTCTTCGTTTCAGAATTTTAAACTATTGGTTTCTATATTCCCTACAACTACAAGAATGAGATCGATAAGAAATCAATTCATTCAGGAGGTAACCTCTAGACCTTACAAAGGTCAGCATCTCAAAATCATTTAGAGTTTGAGTTCATCAACAGAATCATAATGCTTGTAACATCAAGCATAACACCAGGATAACTACTGGTATACAATCATCAATCCAAACAACCACTTTCAATCAATTACAAAGACACTCAAGAGAATGAAATAAATCACACCAGAATTCATTGTATGCTAAACATCAACCTTTAGAATTAAGATTGAGAACATCTCGATCCAGTTATGAGGTGTGCACCCTCACTACTTTATCAAGATCCTTTCATTCTCAATACTAAAATTTTCAGTTAGAGCATATATTCACTACAGCACACACAAAATTTCAATACAAAAACGTTTGAAAACCTTTCACTATAGTTTTTGTTTAAAACTCAAATAAATTTTATGAGCAGAAGAAACACAATGGATCCACAGCCCTCAGGTCATCCTAAGGACGAACTGCTCTGATACCATTAATGTAACATCCCGCCAAATCCTTTTCACAATTATAAAATGAAATAAAGGTAAAACAATAATATTGAAGTGAACATACGTATTTATATAAAATGGAGTTGCTCCTCACAGGGAGTTTAATACATAACCGGTCAATTTTCCAAAACTTAAAACAAAATACAGCCAAATAAAATGAAACCGGCGGTCTCCCTACATAAACCGGCGATTTCCTATCAGAAGACCCAAAACAGCCGATCTGCTATCAGAACAGAAAACAGGCGATCACCACATAGAGACAGAAACAGGCGATTTCCTTCCGGCGACCACTCACTGAGGAGCTCTACTCCCTGGAAGATCATCTGCTCCTGTGTAAAATACACGATCATCACAGTTTTAAGAGAAAACAGCCACAGAACAATACAAAGGGTAAGCTAGATATTTTTAAAACTTTAAATTATAAACTGGACAACCAACGTAGATCAGCCCTTTTTAAACATTCACAAGAGTCCATCACTTTCTCATTCATATCACACAACCATCAAGTGTCTATCAACAATTCTCAATATTTCACATTTCTCACGTCAGACTTCCACTGACTCATCACACCTAGACACTTGACACTACTTCCGGAAGACTCGTGCGTTGACTCAGGCTCAGAGATCTGCACCTGTCATACCATACCACTGTGAAATCCACACAGCCATGCGCATACATAGTCTCAATATCAACACTCTCCCGGTATGACAGGGTTAATTCATATAACGGGTCAAGTCAGTTATCTTTCAAACAACTTACCCATACATATGAACCTCCTTCGACTCTCCACAACTGAATAACTTCATCTATGTGATTCCATTATATCAGCAGAGTCAGGATATCTCCTTCTAGACAAGCCCCTAGTCAATGCACATTACACACGACACGGTATTTTCTTTCCTGAAAATACTATGCCTTGATCCCACATCCACAACATTCAAAACATCATACCACTCAAATGAATGATTCAAATCACAGCAACAATCATTTCAAAGGTTCAGATTTTCGAATATCACATGCATTCCACATTTAAATCTCAAACAGTCTCAACAACACTAAAACAGGGGAGTTCGAAATCAACAATAACACAGGCGATTACGTCCAAAACAGGGGGATTTCGGAATCTGTATTTAAAACCGGCGATCACGTCGCCCAAACACATGAAAGCAGAACATCATGAAAAAGGGGTTTAAAACCGGCGACCATGTCGCCCAAACACATAGAACAGAGCATCGCGAAAGGAATATGAAACCGGCGACCACGTCGCCCTCACTTCAGAAGCAGCTAATCTACGACTTTTATTGAAAAACAAAGCTAGCTTCCCTTACCTGGACTTGCATAAACTTCACTAAGAGCTCCAACCCAACGAGCTTCAAGGATGCCTTAACTCTGTTTTAGCGTCTGGTTTGGAGGACTTGCAGAGAACCTCCCAGGTGCTCTATGGCAGTCGTCGATAGCCAAGCAGGAACGTGATAAGGCCTGAATCGCAGAGTGAAGGAGAGAAAAGAGAAGGATGAAGGTAGACTCACTCTGTCACTCTTGAACCACAGTAACGTTCTTTGCCTCCCCGAAGTGGGTTTTTGAATCTACACTAACTTGTCCACACATGCTGCTGCCACCACCCACTTTGCAGGAAAGTCTGAGTGTACGTTTCCCTGAACAGTACGACCACGGTGTCTCTTGCGCATGCCAACTTTCTGATGTCACTATTCTGAACCACCCTTTTTGTCTTCTTGCGCATGCCAACCACTTCCATGAACAGTACGGCCGTGGGTGTCTCTTGCGCATGCCAACTTTCTGATGTCACTATTCTGAACCACCCTTTTTGTCCACGTGGCGCGCGTGCAGGACGTTTCATGCTGGGAGCCTGGGTCCCACCTTATCTGTGTGAAACACGACATCGCGCGATAACCTTCCACCGATGACTCATCCTGGAAGACGACCGATCTCTCTCTCTGGAAGACGACCGATGTCTCTCTCTGGGAGACGACCGATGTCTCTCTCTGGGAGACGACCGATGTCTCTCTCTGGGAGACGACCGATGTCTATCCCAGGCGACGCCCGCATGTCTCTTGCGCCCCGGTGATGCCCGCATGCCTCTCGCGCCCCGGCGATGCCCGCATGCCTCTCGCGCCCTGGCGATGCCCGCATGCCTCTCGCGCCCTGGCGATGTCCGTATGTCTCTCGCGCCCTGGCGATGTCCGCATGCCTCGCGCCCTGGCGATGTCCACATACCTCGCGCCCTGGCGATGTCCGCATGGGTAGTCTAGGCGACAGGCGATTATGTACTAACCAGGCGATCTCATAGTCTTCTAAGCTACACTTTCCTTCCTTTACTCTTCTTGATCCACCTGTCTTCCTCGAGCACACCCTCGTGATTACCTCACGATAAGGTCATCGCACCTGACTACTTTGTTAATACAAGAGTCAGCCGACTGACCTCTACCAGCTGACCCCAGCCCTTGGGTGACGTCCGAGGTGCGACTACTATGAAACTTCTATTACCAGCTCTTTGTATTTTAAATAATAACATCTTCTGAAATTATTTAAATATAACACTTTTATTCCAATTAAAGTTTCTAGGTCCTTACATTTGATGCTCTATCAAAGAACATGCCCTCTTTTCTAAACTTGGAGCCCAAATTCTTTGATTTGAAAACATACAAGAACTTTATAAAAAAGATCAGGATTTTGCACCCACTTTTGTTATGTGCCAAGATAGAGCACAAGGAGGTTTTTATGTTTCTGAGGGGTACTTATTTAAAGAAGGAAAACATTGCATTCCCAAGGAACACATAGAAAGCTCCTTGTAAAATAATCACATATCAAGGAGGACTCATGTCCATTTTGGAGTTGATAAAACTCTTGGGCTTTTAAAAGGAAAATTCTTTTGGCCACACATGAGGAAAGATGTCCAAAGACATTGTCATAGATGTATTTCATGCTTAAAAGCTAAATCTAAGATAATGCCTCATGGAGTCTACACTCCTTTACCTTTTGCAAGTGCTCCTTGGGAAGATATGAGCATGGATTTCATATTAAGATTTCCTAGGACACAAAGAGGTTTTGATTCCATCTTTGTGGTAGTGGATAGGTTTAGCAAGATGGCTCACTTCATATCCTGCAATAAAATGGATTATGCTAGCAACATCTCTAAGCTCTTCTTTAGAGAAGTGGTAAGACTACATGGTTTACCTAAGACCATAGTTTCAGATAGAGATCCTAAATTTGTAAGCCATTTTTGGAGAACTCTTTGGGAAAGGCTCGAAACTAAGTTGAATTTCTCAACTTCTTGTCATCCTCAAACGGATGGACAAATGCAATTTTTAAATAGGTCTCTTTCCACTATGCTTAGGTCAATCATGAAAGGAAATCACAAATCTTGGGATGAGTACCTTCCTCATATTGAGTTTACATATAATAGAGTAGTTCATAAAACTACTAACATCTCTCCATTTGAGGTTGTGTATGGGTTCAATCCTCTTACTCCTTCGGAATTGTTACCTCTACCTAATCCACAAGATTTTGTGCATAAGGAAGGAGTAACAAAGGCTGAATTTGTAAAGAAAATGCATGAAAGGATTAAGAACAAAATACAACAACAAACAGAGAAATACATGAAACATAGCAATAAGGGGAAGAGAGAGATGATTTTTTAGAAGGGAGATTGGGTTTGTCTTCACCTTAGAAAAGATAGATTCCCTAATCAAAGGAAGTCTAAACTTAGTCCCCGGGGTGATGGTCCCTTCCAAGTTCTCAAAAGAATCAATAATGATACATATCAAATTGACCTGCCTGAAGAATATGGAATACATACTACCTTTAATGTTATGGATATATCACTTTTTACAGGTAGTAAAGATGAAGAGGCAAAAGCATGTGATTTGAGGACAAATCCTCTTCAAGAGGGAGGGAATGATGGAAGAGGCCCAAGCTCAGTCCCAAGTTCAGGCCCAGAACTAGGTCCATAGCAAAGAGGATTCAAGAAGATTGGGACTTTGCTACTAATGGCAGAGAAACTTTTCTTTATATCTTCAAAGATTCCTCAGAGGATCACAAGGAGTAAAGCCCAAGCCATGGGAGCTGAGCATCAACTAGATTTCTTATTTTTAATTTCTATAGAGTAGGGTCCATTTAGCATAATAGGGGGTGTATTTATCATTTTAGCTTGTGCCTAGGCCTTTTAGGGTAAATGTAGCCCTAATTTCTAGAAGCATAGCTAAGGGGCGGCATTGACCTAGGTCAAACCCTTAGGCCGCCCCCTCCATATCCCTTTTATGCCCCTCCCTCTCCTTGCTTTCCAAGGCACCATCTCTTATAAATTAGGGTGCTTGGCTCATGTTTTGTAAGATCAATTTTATGAGTAAAATGCTGCCAAATTTTTGCAAGCTTCTTCTCTCTTATCTAGACTCTTTAGGTTACACCTTCACCTTTCTCCAAGTGATATCGCCCAACCAATCACTCTCCATACCTTTCATGAACCTACAAGGAACCCATAGCTCTGTATGATCCATCCTTGATCCATCACATCCATTGCTTCTGCCCAAATTTCCCTTCAACTCCTCAAGAAGTACTATCGGTCATGAAGCATAACCCATCAGTAATGCCATGTGATGAGTTTTGGTTATTATTGGCATGTATCATAAAATTGTCTTAGGAAATCTTCATTCATTATATCACCACCTAATATTGGGTTTGTACTATAGTCTTCCTCAAATAATAATGAGACAAATGACTCACGTCTTTGAAATAAAATAGATAATGTAAATAGAATATTATCATTAGAGAGATAGTAGTTACAAATAACAATAAGGATTTAGTTAAAAAGATATTATTTTTTAAGATTGATTAGTTGTATAAAGAAAGAAGATTATTAAAAATGATAACTTTCATATCATAAGCATGTGATAAAAAATAATGGAAAAATATATATTATTAAGGCATAAGTAAGTTTTTATTTATAAGATAGAATTTTTAATCTAAAAGTTAGTCCAAAACACATACATTTTGAAAAAAAAATAACACATTTTGATCTTTGTAGTAATTGATGTGAAACAAATATTAGACGAATTCTAACACAATTTAAGACACTAAATTATAAAGCCTCGGATGAAGTTTTTAAATATTATAAAAAAATATTTTTTTTTAACAGTGATTATATTTAGCATTTCCGGCAATTTTAACTCCCACTAAATGCATTACCCATAGTTTGTTTTTCCTCTAGTAGATCCAGCGTCGTTAACGGATTACCGACGCTTTTTACTAATCCCTGAAATGACAAATATTTTCCTGCAATTTTTGGAACCCCTGGTATTTCTGGCGATTTTCAAACCCCTAGTATTTCTGACGGTTTCCCAACCCCTGGTATTTTCAGCAGTTTCCAAACTCCTGGTATTTTTTGCGGTTTCCAAACCGTATTTTTGATAGTTTTCAAACCCCATTATTTCCAGCGATTTTCAAATTCCAATACTTCTAGTGATTTATAAATTACTTCCCACAATCTCATTTAAATTCTCAATATTAACGTAGATTAAATTTATTAAATTTTTAAATCACAAATACTTAAACATTATAGCTAATATATCAAGAGAGCATTACAAAATAAAATCGTATTAAAATTTAAAAAAAATAGTTTATTCAATACATAAGTCTAAAATATGTAATCCTAACACAAATTTTAAATCAAATCGATTTGTTATAGAGAAGGATACTTTGAAACACAACAGATACTTTTAAATCCTAACCCGAATTTTCTTATTAATGATGTTTTTACCTAACCTAACCACACAAACAATTTGAAATTTAAGATACTTCAAACACGTGATTAGACAACACTAACTGTATATTTTTCTTATTTATATATACTTTGACGATTTAATTAAAAAAACTCATTAATCACATTTGAAATTAACTTTAATAATCAACATATGGAAAGCAAAATTACAGTGGCCATGCAAAGTGTCAACTTATAAGGTTTTTAATTATCTTTAAAAAAACCGTACTAGAGAAAATTCAATATATATTGGGCTATGAAATATATCTGTGCATGTGTATTGCATGAATTGATTTATGATGGTATAAAAAGATAATGTTAATCGGTGTCCCTATTCCAATGACTGATATTTTAAGTAGTTGATACAAGTCGCCATTTTGAGAAGTCCAATGCCACCTAACATTTTTTCTTACATTCCCCCTATTCCCGTTAACCATATTATCCTTTTCTTTTGGGGTAAGTTAATTAAACTATTCTAATTTATAATTCTAATTTATTTTATTCAAAACTTTGCTATATTAAGGAGGTTCTCGAGATTTTCTAAAAAATAAAGTGATACAAACCATCTTGACAAGCAGATGACTAAGAACACAACAGACACTTCACAATTAGGTCAGTCATCTCAGCATATAAGACCAGGCCCCACCAAACCTCAAGAGAGTCTCAGCAGAAGAAGAACTAGACATAAACCAGAATATCAGATGTTTTTCCTTCTAGTCTTTTCACAAAACAAGTTATGTAAATAAATTGAGCTCACTTTGGGGGTCTAAAAAGAAGAATAGGCTAGAATAGGGTTCACTTTAGCATAAATTGGGGTGTACTTAGCATAAATTGGGCTTGTGCCAAGCCCACCTTTCATGACAAGTGCACCTAGGTTTAGAGTTTTTTTACCTACCTTCTAGAAGGTTTCTCACAAATGATGCCCCTACCCCTCTCACTCTTGCTCCCAGAGTCACTCTCTCATATATAACGGGTGTCTTGCCTCATGTAATTTACACACTTGAAATTGAATAGAAAAGAAACTCATCTTGAGTGTTTAGTGAGCTTTGTTCTCCTAATGTTTTTGGGTCTTATCTTGAGTGTAGTGCACCTCAAGTGGCGGCTCTTCACCACTCATCTTGTAGTCTTCCACCACTCCAAGTGGCGTGTTTTTCCTTTCATCATCCATAAGCATCTCTTATCTCTTCATCTTTTTCTTTCATCTTTTACGCCCTTGTCTTCCATTTATGCTCTTTGATTCCTCTTTTTTTCATTCGGTCATCATCTTATCATTTCTATCTTACGTTGTTCTAAATTCCGCAATTCATCATCTTCACCTTATATTTGCTTCTCTCTTTTGCTCTTTAGAAGATAACCTTCACACTTACTTAACCACTTGGTTAAGTTTGTGTCTAGTGACAATCTTCTTTGAGCCTATCACCATAATTGCTAAATCAAAAACCATAAACCATAAAAATGTGCAATCCTAAAATCAACTCACATCACTTTGTGTACTCGTTGTAAGTAAAAAATGGTAGTAATAATATTTGTAATCAAGTTTTAATAAGTGTAATAATTTATTTAGTTAGTATTAATACTATTTAATAGGTTTGGTTGTGATGGAGATCAAGTAGAAGAGGAAAGTGAGGCCCAAGTCCAAGAAGCTCAAGGAAAAACTAGCTCAAAATCCTTCATGCCTCAAAGGATTACAAGGAGCAAGGCTAAAGTTTTGGGTAAAGAGCATCAAATGCTATCTCTTTTTGTAATTACCCTTGTATAAATTTGTAAATAATATAGGAGTAGCTTTAGGAGATTGCCAAAAGGGGAAAACCAAAAGACACCTCTCATGTAAGGCATCTTAGTTGGAAATTTCAGGAAAAAGCTAGAAGAGTGCCTCTTCCTTTCTCTCTTAGGCGCTAATTTGAGAAGGAACTAGAAGAGTGACTCTTCCAACTCCTTCTCCCTTGTAACATGACCGGTTCTCCTCATTATAAAATAGGAATGCTTGGTACCTTGTAATACAAGTTGAAAATTGAAGTAAAGAAACTATCTTGAATTGTTGTGAGAGAGTTTGTAAGACTAGTTCTCTTTCTCTTCTTCCATGTCTTATCTTGTGAGCTTTGGAAAATCTCAAATGGCAGCAGTCCTCACTCATCTTGGAAGAACCACCTCCAAGTGGCGTGAAGCACCTCCCTCCATGGCTACAACCACATAAGTCCATTTCCTTTCATCTTCCAAAATTACCCATTTGTGTTCTACTTGTTTGTTTTCCAATTCTATTCAGTTCAATCTCTTCCTTTTGATGTCCTCTTTCATTTGCTGTATTTGTTTCTCATTTTAGTCGGTTCAAACATGTTATATATTGTTGTTTTCTATTCGGTTTCCATTGTTACCCATTTCTATGTTGAGTTCTTGAATTTCAATTATTAGTTTTGTTCCTTGTTGTGTTTCTATTGATAGTTTCTATTCTTGTTGTGTTCTTGTTTCAAATCTTACGTTTTTGTGTTGTTCTTGTGTTTTTATTGAGTTTATGTTACTGTTCTTATGATTACCCATTCAATTTCTATCATTGTTCATCATTAAAAGTCACCTATTCATGTGTTTTTCTCTTGGACCTTTAGAAATGAACCTTCACATCTACTTAGCACTTGTTAAGTTAATGTCCAGTGGGGATTTTCTCTAGGTGACTCACTCTAATTGCTCTAAGAATCTTGATCCAATTCTTAACAAAGTGTTACAAATAAAATGAATATAAAATCAACTCACATCAGGTTGGGTTGAGTTGTGTCTTTAATCAACATAGAAAATTCATCACTCAATCTTTATTGGGTCAAATTGGGTAAGATTGTGTTTAACAAATCATAAAGAAAATTCAACTTAATCTATTTAAGTTGGATTAAGTCATTAGGTTATTTGACACAATGAATACTTCTACCTAAACTTGATGATGAGGCTAAGAAAATCCCTTCTAGCCCCAATCACTATGAATGAAGTTCGTATGGCGATTATGAGCATGAAAAATATTATAGGCTTAACAAAGTTCAATCTTTTTAATATAACATATTATTATAGTAGATGATGCAATCCTTATTTACATGTGAATAATTGTTAGAGGCACTTTGTGGATTCAATGGATGAAGAAAACTAAATGGAGAAGGTGAATTTGATTGGTGAAAATTGAAGATTAGAAGAGGTGAGGCCAACTTATAAGAACTTCCTAGCTAGACACTCACAAAGTTTCTAACAAAGAGAGAGCAAGGAGACAATATTGTTTTGAAAATTTGGCAACATCTCATTATCAAAATCCAAGCTAATTACAAGTGTATTAGCACCTGTATTTGTAGCCTAATTGGAGCCAATAATTCAAAAATATTCCTCCATTCATAGCTTGACAAGTGGTTATAATTGGAGCAATTCCTCTCCATTCCTATCTCGACAAGTGGTAGTTTTGCATTGGTTGAGGAGGCTCTCGAATGAGGTGTTGCCATGTGTATTAACACATCTTCCATGCCTTGGTCCAGTTGGATTCCAGCTAGCTTCACACGTCCCTCATGTGCTAGAAAGTGACACTACATGTCTCTCAAAGACTTCCCGAAAAAACCTAGACAGTCTAGGGTTACATTAGCTTGAGAAGGCCCAATTGTAACCCTAGCTAGACTCTTCTATCTTATTTATATACTATTCTATCCTATTTACATACTATTCTATTAGGCCTAAAACATGATCCAAGAAAATTGGTCCAAATACAAGCCCAAAATAAAATCTTATACTACTCTATACAAATTTTACATGACTAAAGAAATTGGAAGAACAATTCAAGAATTATTTATCATAAAAAGAGAATCCTTTGAGTTCCTTCTTCTTCTTCCAATCTTTTAGTCATGATCCTTGTTGGAGGCCTAATGTAAGTCCTTCCAGATGCTCCTTCATCAGTAGATTTGTTTAAGATAGTGGATTATGTGTTCTAAACTGTTATGAAAACACCCTAAAATTCTTGAAACTTTCCTAGTCTTAGTTTCTAAAGTTGACCAATAAAATAGTGATAGGTGCCTTTTTCTCCTTACATTGTTTTGTTTTGTATCTTTGAATGGAGTTTCATAAGCTTACTGGATTGGAGGAAAAAATATATGGATTTAAAGTGAAAAATATGAATATGAAAGAGTGAGAGGTGAGGTCAATTCACTAGGAAGGATTTTAGGGGAGACTACACAAGAGACCACCCTAGAAAAAACCCAAGAACAAGTGTTTGTGGCAAAAAAGGGACAACATAACTCTTTTCATTTAAACTAAAAATTACAAGATAGGTGAACTTCTGTTTATAGGAGACTTGGATGTCTAAAATAAAAATTTTAACCTAAAAACTCTCCATTGGCAAGGTGACAAATGATGGAAACCATCCAGCCACACACAACCACATAATAAGGAGGATAAAGACCTAGAGGTTGTTTAGGGATTTATTTGCAAATATGGGTCTAATTGGACTTTTGTTTCTTTTTGTAGGCCCAATCAAGAGGACAACTCTAGGGTGAAGGAATGTACAAACATATCCAAGAAAACCTTCAAGTTATCAAAACATAAACTAAAACTTTGGTCAGAAGAACATAAGAAGACTGAGTTCCTGCTGACTAGTCAACATTATTTTTGAGCTAAGCTTTAGCTTAAATAAATTTATAAAGTTGTTTAGGATTTCGTGGGCCATGTATTGGGCCTAGTAGCATAAAATAATTGGACCAAATATTTCGGCCAAGTAGCATAGGTTTTTGGGCTTGTATTTGGGTCAATAGTAAAATATGACTAGTTAGGGTTAAAAGTGACTAGTTAGGGTAACAATTGGGCTTCTTTGAGCCTAATGTAACCCTAAAACGTCTAGGATATTTTGGAGGACGAAAATCACCTTGGCATGAAGCACACGAATGTCCACATGGCAGCCTAGGAGTGGAGAGGATTTAACATGGAAAGTGTGAGCAAAACATGGAAAGCATGACTCCACATGGCACCTTCTCATTGGAGAGTTATATTTTAAATTTTCAAATTTTGGCTCCAAAATGTCCAGCCCTCTCTCCTATATAAAGAGGTGTTTGGCTCATGTAAATGGAAGATTAATGTTAAGTGAAATTGCTGCCAACTTTGTGCCAATTGTTCACTCTTGTCTCCTACCTCTAGGATAGACCTTTAGTCTTCACATTCTCCCTAGCTCAAGTGAGATGGCCTCACCACTCACTCTCCACACCTAACATTTCACCTTCAAGGTTTCCGCAGCTCCTAGGAGTGCCTTGCATGTTCCAAACCATGAATGCTTTCGCCAACCACTTCCAAATTCAAAATCAAGCTCACGGATGAAGGCACAACTACATCAACAAATGGCATCACATGTTCCATGCTCATGATCCTCTTAAATGAGAGGTTGATGTCTTCTTCTCATTTGAAAGAATCCTCTCATCCTCTCAAATTAGAGTTTGACAAATGTCACCTCTTAATTGGTGTGGATCGAGGAAAAAGCATATTAACGTTCATGCTTCTCATGCCACACCCATGCTTCCCATGTAAAGTGGTGAATCACTCTTTTCTTACTTAGACGGTCCATTACTATATGTACTCACTCTTCAATTAGTTCAAATACAAGACCCAAAATTAAACCAAGACCCAATACATGGTCCAAATAAAATGTCCTAATCTACTTTTTCACAAATGATTTAAACTAAAGTAACCTAACAAAATGTTTGACTTGGTCTTACTAAAGCCAATTGAGTCCTAGTTTTGTTGTAGTTCTCTGACCAAGACTCTAGCTCTAGTACTCCTTCATAGTGTGAAGATATTCTCTTATATGCTTTGTATACTCCTTCCTCCTAGAATTATTCTCTTTATTAGGCCTCCTTATTTTGTGAATCTTGTGACTAGACGGTTTCCTCCTAGAGTTGTCCTCTTTATGTGTGTTCTAGACAAGACTTTCGTAGTATTAGTTTCTAAAGTTGACCAACTAAATAGTATGAAGCATTTTAGACATATTACCTTATGCTATATTGATGGAAGAGGCCTAAGCTCAGGCCCAACAACTAGGTCCATGGCAAAGAGGATTCAAGAAGAGTGGGACTCTGCTACTGATGGCAGAGAAACTTTTCTCTACATATTCAAAGACCCTTCAGAGGACTACAAGGAGTAAAGCCCAAGCCAAGGGAGCTGAGCATAAATTAATTTTAGTTTATTTATAATTTTAGTAGAGTAGGGTTCATTTAGCACAATCGGGGGTGTATTTAACAATTTAGCTTCTACCTAGGCCTTTTAGGGTAGGAATGTAGCCCTACCTTCTAGAAGCATGCTAAGGGGCTGCATTGACCTTTAGTCAACACCCTAGCAGCCCCCTCTTTTATGTATTCCCCATCCTACCCTTGTTCCTTACTCTCCAAGGCACCATCTCCTATAAATAGGGTGCTTTGGCTCATGTTTTTTTAAGATCAATTTATATGAGTAAATGCTGCCAAAATTATGCTAGCTTCTACTCTTTGTCTAGTCTCTCTAGGTTAGACACTTTGATCTTCATCTTCACCTTCCTCCAAGTGATTTGGCCTAACCTATCACTCTCCATACCTTTCATGCACCTACAAGGAACCCATAGCTCTATATGAGTCATCCTTGACCCATATCATCCATAGCTTCCACCACCTTTTTTTCTCATATTTTAAGAAGAACAAATGGTCATGAAGAATAACCTATCATTTGGTATCTAGAGCTTTGGTTCTTCAAGAGATAAGTGTTCTCTTCATTTTATTTTTTGAGTCTTCTTCTTTATTCCATGTTGTTCATCATATCCTTAAATGTCTTGCTGTTTTTAATTTCTTTTTAAGTTGGTGTTGCTGTTTTTAAATTTCTATTTGGTATTTTTGGTTCAACTTGATCTTGAACTTCCATTTTCAAACTGTTTTAGGTTCCTTTTGTGTTGGCTGTTCTATTTTTATTTTATTTGAGTCTTATTGATGTTTTTAATCGGTGCAAAGTGTTTGTGGTTGAGTCATTTTGATTTTTAAATCCATACAAGTTTTGTCAAAGTCATGTTCATCCTACAATGTCATAAATTCCAAGTGGTGCCTTTTATTGTTGATTTGGTTGCTTGATTTTGTTTTGAGTGCAGTTTATATTTCTGGTTTTGAAGCTTTGGTGTCTTTTATATTTTCATATTTGAGTTCATACTTGTGTGTTAGTTCCGTACAAGTTCGTTTCCAATCATTTCCATTGTGTTTTTGAAGTTTCTTTACCGTTTTCTAATTCCAAGTTAGGATTTCTCTGTTTTCACTGCTACTGTGCTGGCTGGAATCATTCACAGAAATTACATTTGTTGGTAAAAAATTCTGAAATTTTGTATTTGAGTAGTTTCATGTGTTAAGAAAAATTGAAAAAAAGAAGCACATCAAAATTCAAAATACAAAAAAAATGATAAATGAAATACGAACAGAGTGCAAAAATCCTGACTCTGAAAAAACGCTGACGCGGCAGTGATTTCGGAAAAATTATTACAATTATTTGGCTCATTGTTTTGGTGAAATTCCAACGCCTATATTGAGCTACAACATTGAAGTTTCTGTGGTTAAAATTTCAAGCTCAAATTTGAAGTATTCTGTCCAGCATAAAATTGGAAAGTTGTGAAAAATTTACACAAAAAAATTCTGTAGTGCTGTTTTGGTTTTATTCATCTATTCTAGTTCCATTCACTAGGATTCCACTTTGTGTGCTACCTTTTCTTGTGTGCCTTAATTTTTTGCTTGTCAAATTTTATTGAATAATCTTTCAAGTCTTGTCAAATATCAACTCCATTTGCAGTAGTCCTTGATTTTAAATTTGAGTTTTGTTGCTTTAAAACTTGTTTGACCTCTCTTTGGTGGATTTGACCTAAAAAGTGCTTTGGTGAGTGTGGAGCTAAAATTTTGTTTTGGTGAAAGCCATATCACTAAAGAGGAGCTGGATTAAAGATTTAAGGTTGAATAACCTAAGGAGACAAAGCAAGGGACAGCAGCAACCTCATTGAAAAATACACAAATATACACAAAGGAGCTACAAGTGAAGGAGTGCATAGAATAGGACTTTAAATTTTTGTGCATCAAAATTTGTTAACCTAATTTCTTTGTATTTCTTTGAGTTGTAATTTGCAAGGACATTGATTAATTAGTGGATTAATATGTCTTAGACGGTGAGTGTGTCTTCAAGGTTCCAAAGTGCCAAGAAGCCTCACCTTAGGATTCGACTAGTTTTAAAAGCTTTCTAGATAGCAATTTTCATTTGTGTTTTATTGCTTTATATAGTTTTTTCTTGCATAAAAATTTTGTTTTTATCTTTGATTGTGCTCTAAGTAAATTTCTTAGAGAAAGGTTTGTGAAAGTGCTGTGGGATAGTATCTGGCTAAGGAAAGGCTTGGTACTTAAGAGATCCTAGTGATCCACCTCCCTTTCCTGGGAAATTACCTACTTCACTCCACTTATCTTTCTTTTTGAAAATTACTTTTATCACAAACCCTAAACATGTCTACTCATTCTTCAAGTCATAGTGAAAGTGATAGAAAATCCACAAAATCTCTTTTGAAACAATTGGCTAGAGATTTTCAATCACTATCACTAAGACAATTGCAACATGAGGCTCAAATTTTGGAAGATAAAAAAGAAAGAGATGCCCATCTTGCAATTTTGAAAGAAGTGTTGAAGATTGGCAAGGAAAAAGATGAATACATTAGAAAATTAAAAAAACCCCAGGTATCATGTAACATCCCGCCAAATTCTTTTCATAATTATAAAACGAAGTAGAGATAAAATAATAATATTGAAGTGAACATAATCGTATATATGTAATGAAGTTTTCTCCTCGCAGGGAGTTTAATACAAGGTCGGTCGGTTTTCCAAAAACGTAAACTAAATACAGCAAAATAAGTAAAAACAGGCGATCTCCCAACAGAATAGGCGATCTCCTATCAGAAAAGGGCGATCTCCCTTCAGAATACAGAAAAGGGTGATCGCCTAAAACAAACGTAAATGGGCGATCTGCTTCCGGCGACCACTCACTGAGGAGCACTACCACCTGCAACCTCGTCTACTCTCGTGTAAAAATACACGATCATCACAGGTTTAAGCAAACAATCACAATACCAGATAAAAGGGTAAGCTAGATGTTTCAAAAACTTTAAATCCATAGAAAACGTGAATTTCCACTCCATACATAAGCCATATCAAATGCAACCATCAAGATTTCCATAATCCACATATTCGTCAAGTGTCTATCTGCTACTTTCAATATTCAAGATTCACACGTCAGACTTTCCACTGACCCACAATGCATAGACACATGACTCTACTTCCGGATTGACTCGTGCGTTGACTCAGGCTCAGAGATCTGCACCTGTCATACCATACCACTGTGAAATCCACACAGGGTCGCTGTGAAATCCACACAGCATGCGCATATATAATCTCAATGTTATCACTCTCCCGGTATGACAAGGTTAATTCATATAACAGGCCGAGCTCGTTCTTTTTCACACTACTCGCCCATTCATATGAACCTCCTCCGACTCTCCACAACTGAATAACTTCATCTACGTGATTCCATTATATCAGCAGAGTCAGGATATCTCCTTCTAGACAAGCCCCTAGTCAATACACATTACACAAATGATCTTACACGGTATTTCCTTTCCTGAAAATACTATGCCTTGATCTCACATTCACAACATTCAAAACATCATACCACTCAATCGAATGATTCAAATCACAGCAACAATCATTTCAAAGGTTCAAACTTTCGAATATCACATTTAAATCTCAAGCAGTCTCAAAACAACACCAAAAACATGGGAGTTCGCAAAACAACGCCAAAACCGGCGATCTGATTCAAAAGCAGGGGATTTCGAAATCTGTATTTAAAACCGGCGACCACGTCGCCCAGACACATAGAACAGAGCATTCACGAAGATGAAAACGAAACCGGCGACCACGTCGCCCTCACTTCAGAAACAGCTAATCTATGGCTTGTATTGAAAATGAAGGCTAGCTTCCCTTACCTGGACTTGCGCAAAATGCCAAGAGCTCCTAAATCCAACGAAGCTTGAAGAATGTCTTGGCTCTGTTTTTTCGTCTGGTTTGAAGGACTTGCAGAGAACTTCCCAGGTGCTCTAATGGTGGCTGTCGCTCGTCGTACTCTTGTGTGAAGGTGCCAGAATCGCGGCGCGAAGGAGAGAAATGGAGGAGAAAGGAGGTAGCTCACTCTTTCGCTCTTGAACAACTGCAATGTTTCTTTCCCTCAGCAGTGGGTTTTTCCATCTTAAACCAACTATTCCACAAAAGCCGCTGCCACCACCCACTCTGCAGGGAAGGTTGCGTGTACGCTTCCCTGAACAGTACGACTACGCATGCCTCTGCACAGGCTAAAACTCTGAGGTCACTATTCTGAACTACCCTTTTTGTCTACGTGTCGCGCGTGCAGGACGTTTCATGCTGGGAGTCTGGGTCCCACCCTTTTCTGCGTGCAACTCGACATCGCGCGATAACCTTTCGCCGATGACCACTGGCGCGAAGACAATCCACCGATGACCTCTCGCGCGAAGACTATCCACCGATGACCTCTCGCGCGAAGACAATCCCCCGATGACCTCTCGCGCGAAGACTATCCACCGATGACCTCTCGCGCGAAGGCTATCCACCGATGACCTCTTCCTGGCGGATAACCGATGTCTCCCCCTGGAAGATGCCCGCATGCCTCACGCCCTGGCGACGTCTGCATGCCTCGCGCCCTGGCGATGACGTGTAGTCTAGGCGACCGGCGATTATGTACTAACAAGGAAATCTTATAATCTACTAAACTACACTTTCCTTCCTTTTCATTTTAAATAAAAACATACTTAGAATTCATTTAAAATATACCCTTTTATTCCAATTTAATTTTACAGGTCCTTACACATCACATGCATCTAGTTCTAGGTCAAATGACTCACATGCTAAGGGGAGTTTGAGAGTTAATGATTATTATCAACCTCCACCTAGAAGAACTAGAAGAGAAAAAGGGTTTAAAGAAAAATTACAAGCTCTTATCAGAAAGAAAGAAGAGAAAGACAAAAGAGAAAGAGAGGAGAATGAAAGGAAAGATAGAGAAGAGAAAGAAAAGAGAGAAAAAGTGATGATAGAAAAGGAAAGTAGTGAGGGGGCATATCCTTGTGAGGGCGAATTAATGATGATCAGAAGAACCCTCAACAATCAACCTAGTGTGAACCATGAAACACAGAGAGAGAACATCTTTCATACAAGATGCAAAGTTTTAGAAAACATTTGTTCTCTCATTGTGGATAGTGGCTCTTGCTGCAATTGTTGTAGCACTAGGATGGTTGAAAAGCTTAATCTACAATTAATACCTCATCCAAAACCTTACAAACTTCAGTGGATAAATGAAGATGGGGAATTAACTGTAGATAAGCGAGTAAAAATCAGTCTTTCTGTGGGGAACTATAAAGATGAGATTTTATGTGATGTAGTACCCATGGAAGCCTGCCACATCTTATTGGGAAGACCATGGCAATTTGACAAGAAAACCATCCATAATGGTCTTACCAACGAGATAACTTTTATCCATACGGAAAAAAAGTTTGTACTTTATCCTTTAACACCTTCACAAGTGGTAAAGGACCAAGTACAAATGAAAATAAAAAGAGAAAATGAGAAAAAGAAAAAAAAAGGAAAACAAGAGAAAATCCTTAGGAACGATGTTGAGGCGTGGGAGAAGAGTGTTCCTTCCCACAAGGTTATTCAGAAAGAAGAAAAATTTGAAAGTAAAATTGAAAAGATACTTCTATCTGAACAACCTTCAGGCCTCCTTCTGTGTAAAGGAACACTTGCATGCACTGCCACACTTTCTGAAGTTTGTGAACTACCTCTTCAAGTCCAAAAACTTTTAAAAGAATTTGGTGATGTATTCCCTGAGGAAGGACCTATTGGACTTCCACCTGTTAGGGGTATAGAACACCAAATAGATTTAGTTCCGGGAGCTAGTTTACCAAATAGACCAGCTTACAGAACTAATCCAGAAGAGACTAAGGAGATAGAGTCACAGGTTCAGGATTTGTTGGAGAAAGGCTGGGTTCAAAAAAGCCTAAGTCCTTATGCTGTACCTGTTTTGTTGGTTCCAAAGAAAGATGGCAAGTGGAGAATGTGTTGTGATTGTAGGGCCATCAACAATATCACCATCAAATACAGGCATCCAATTCCTAGACTTGATGATATGCTTGATGAATTGCATGGGTCTACCATATTTTCCAAGATTGACCTTAAAAGTGGATATCACCAAATTAGAATTAAAGAAGGTGATGAGTGGAAAACTGCTTTTAAGACCAAATTTGGACTATATGAGTGGTTAGTGATGCCTTTTGGACTCACTAATGCACCTAGCACTTTCATGAGGCTTATGAATCATGTCTTTAGGGATTGCATAGGTAAGTATGTAGTAGTCTATTTTGATGATATCTTAGTATATAGTCAAAGCCTAGAGTCCCACCTAAGTCACCTTAGGGAGGTTCTTTTAGTGCTTAGGAAAAATAGTTTGTTTGCCAATATAGATAAATGCACTTTTTGTGTAGATAGTGTAGTGTTTTTAGGTTTTATAGTAAACAAAAATGGGGTACATGTTGACCCCGAGAAAATCAAAGCCATCCAAGAGTGGCCAACCCCGCAAAATGTAGGAGATGTTAGGAGCTTTCATGGTCTAGCAAGTTTTTATAGAAGATTTGTTCCTAACTTCTCAAGTCTAGCTTCACCACTCAATGAGTTAGTAAAGAAAGACACTCCATTTTGTTGGACAGAGAAGCAGGAGCAAGCCTTTCAAAGTTTGAAAGCTCAACTCACTAATGCACCCATTCTAGCTTTGCCAAACTTTTCAAAAAAATTTGAGCTAGAGTGTGATGCATCAGGAGTAGGAATAGGTGCTGTGTTGTTGCAAGGTGGGCACCCAATTGCATATTTTAGTGAAAAACTTCACGGTGCCACCCTCAACTACCCCACCTATGACAAAGAGCTTTATGCACTTGTGAGGGCCCTACAGACTTGGGAACACTATCTAGTTTCAAAAGAATTTATCATACATAGTGATCATGAGTCTTTGAAATATCTAAGGGGTCAACACAAGTTGAACAAAAGACATGCAAAGTGGATGGAATTTCTTGAGCAATTTCCATATGTTATCAAATACAAGAAGGGCAGTACAAACATTGTGGCTGATGCTCTCTCAAGGAGACATATCCTCTTTTCTAAACTTGGAGCCCAAATTCTTGGATTTGAAAACATACCTGAACTTTATAAAGAAGATCAGGATTTTGCACCCACTTTTGCTGAGTGCCAACATAGAGCACAAGGAGGTTTTTATGTTTCTGAGGGGTACTTATTTAAAGAAGGAAAACTTTGCATACCCCAAGGAACACATAGAAAACTCCTTGTAAAAGAATCACATGAAGGAGGACTCATGGGCCATTTTGGAGTTGATAAAACTCTTGAGCTTTTGAAAGGAAAATTCTTTTGGCCACACATGAGGAAAGATGTCCAAAGACATTGTCATAGATGCATTTCATGTTTAAAAGCTAAGTCTAAGACAATGCCTCATGGACTCTACACTCCTTTACCTTTTGCAAGTGCTCCTTGGGAAGATATAAGCATGGATTTCATATTAGGACTTCCTAGGACACAAAGAGGTTTTGATTCCATTTTTGTGGTAGTGGATAGGTTTAGCAAGATGGCTCATTTTATACCTTGCCATAAAGTGGATGATGCTAGCAACATCTCTAAGCTCTTCTTTAGAGAAGTGGTAAGACTACATGGTTTACCTAAGACCATAGTGTCGGATAGAGATCCTAAATTTATTGGCCATTTCAGGAGAACTCTCTGGGAAAAGCTAGGAACTAAGTTGAACTTCTCAACTTCTTGTCATCCTCAAACGGATGGACAAACTGAAGTTGTAAATAGATCTCTTTCCACTATGCTTAGGTCAATCATGAAAGGAAACCACAAATCTTGGGATGAGTACCTTCCTCATATTGAGTTTGCATATAATAGGGTAGTTCATAAAACTACTAATATTTCTCCTTTTGAGGCTGTGTATGGGTTCAATCCTCTTACTCCTTTGGATTTATTACCTCTACCTAATCCACAAAATTTTGTGCATAAGGAAGGAGTAACGAAGGCTGAATTTGTAAAGAAAATGCATGAGAGGATTAAGAACCAAATACAACAACAAACAGAGAAATACATGAAACATAGCAATAAGGGGAAGAGAGAGATGATTTTTGAGGAGGGAGACTGGGTTTGGCTTCACCTTAGAAAAGATAGATTCCCTAATCAGAGGAAGTGTAAACTTAGTCCCCGGGGTGATGGTCCTTTCCAAGTTCTCAAAAGAATCAATAATAATGCATATCAAATTGACCTGCCTGAGGAATATGGAGTACATACTACCTTCAATGTTATGGATCTAACACCCTTTGCAGGTAGAGAAAATGAAGAGGCAGAAGCATGTGATTTGAGGACAAATCCTCTTCAAGAGGGAGGGGATGATGGAAGAGGCCTAAGCTCAGGCCCAACAACTAGGTCCATGGCAAAGAGGATTCAAGAAGAGTGGGACTCTGCTACTGATGGCAGAGAAACTTTTCTCTACATATTCAAAGACCCTTCAGAGGACTACAAGGAGTAAAGCCCAAGCCAAGGGAGCTGAGCATAAATTAATTTTAGTTTATTTATAATTTTAGTAGAGTAGGGTTCATTTAGCACAATCGGGGGTGTATTTAACAATTTAGCTTCTACCTAGGCCTTTTAGGGTAGGAATGTAGCCCTACCTTCTAGAAGCATGCTAAGGGGCTGCATTGACCTTTAGTCAACACCCTAGCAGCCCCCTCTTTTATGTATTCCCCATCCTACCCTTGTTCCTTACTCTCCAAGGCACCATCTCCTATAAATAGGGTGCTTTGGCTCATGTTTTTTTAAGATCAATTTATATGAGTAAATGCTGCCAAAATTATGCTAGCTTCTACTCTTTGTCTAGTCTCTCTAGGTTAGACACTTTGATCTTCATCTTCACCTTCCTCCAAGTGATTTGGCCTAACCTATCACTCTCCATACCTTTCATGCACCTACAAGGAACCCATAGCTCTATATGAGTCATCCTTGACCCATATCATTATTGTGATATGATATCACATCTAGTCCAGATATAATTATTACTTGACTTCACATCTAGTCCAGATATCTGCTATCTTCTTAAACCTTTTGAAAGGAGCTATATACCAGAAAAATGTACAGGAAAAAATTCAAATATTGTGCATGAAAAATTTCACCATATTCACTGAAAGCAGAGATTGATAGGCATTATTGAAAAGGCTTATGATAGAGTAAATTGAGATTTTCCTTAGAGAACCTTCATCAAATTTGGCTTACCAAGAAAACTAGTGAGTTTAATTGAAGTGTTTCGGAGTACAAGTTTCTCTATTCTTTGGAATGAGTCCAAACATAATTTTCTTCCTTCTCACGTCCTAAAATTATAAGACACTCTCTCGTTAGTTTTTTTTTTTTTTTTTTTGTATGGAGAAACTCACCTTATGCATAAATAATCATTATATGAAAGGAGATTGATAGTCTATTAGAGGATACCTCATTTGACCCATCTTCTTGATTATGATGTTCTATTATTGTGTAGGTAGGAGATATCTTTTAACCCCATCTTCATAATGTTTTATTATTTTAATAGTTAAAGGTACAACAAACTCAAGATTTTGAAGAAAATAAATAATCTATATGACAAACCTCCACTCAACATTATCCACTAATAACAAAATGTGTTTCGTTATTATGTAGGTAAGAGACATCTTTTGACCTATCTTCATAATGATTTATTATTTTATAAAAGGTACAACAAAGTTAAGATTTTGAAAAAAATAAATAATCTGACAAACCTCCACTCGACATTATCCACTAATAACAAAATATTTTGATTGCCTTTCAACTCATACGAGATGTTCTCATTAAATTGAAACCATTCTCATTAAGAGATTGCCTTCATCCAATTATGCATTCAATATGAGATTTTTTAACGATGAGTTTATTCTTTTAACAATATCAATATTTATTCCTAGTTAATTAACATTTTAATTTTTTGAAACTAATAATTCGAAAACGGTGAAATAGTATGAGCATATCTTATCTGCAGAATTGTGTTGGACAAATCATTTTATAATTTCATTGTTAGAACATAATTAGAATTTATTATGCGATTAATATTTCGAAGGAGATGACGAACACGGAAGTGATTAGATATTTAATTTTTATAAATTTGTTAACTCAAAAGCACCAGGTTTATATTAATGTTTTGCTAATTTAAGATGACTTAACTTATATCTCTATAAAAAAAAAAACATTCATAAATATTTGTAGTATATTAACTTGTAATTAAGTAGTCGACATCAAACTTATATTATCACTGTTTATTGTCTTGTAAGCCTGAAAACTAGAGATGTGAATAGGAATAAACTTTATTCCCCAGTAGAAGAGACATTTTTTTTACTTCATCACAATGATCTAATCTTACATTTACAGTATATTTCACTTTTTTTTACCAAAAAACACAATAAAAAAAGTTTCCTTATTACAAACTAATTATGACATAATGTGTATAATTTTTAAAACATTTATTACAAATTTTAGGTACACAAGTACATTATCCTGCTACAATACTGTTTAAGATATATTGAAAATCATTTTGGCTTTTTCCCACTTTGATTAAAGCCTTAGTCTGTTATTGTGCATCGATTGAAATGCATTTGTTTTAATATTCAATGGACAATAAACTAGGATTGAAATCGATTTTATTTTAAAAATGGCATAATGTATGCATGTGAGACATCTTACTTGATAGAATTACTTGCCATGTAACCCATTTCCCAACCCTAAATCTCAGAAGAGAACAGATGCTATGAATTTCTGTAACTACTAATTGATTCTTTCATCTTTAAATTAAAAATAGTACAGAAAGTGTCAATCTTTACGAAGAGGACAAAATGCGAGTTCAATCCCCCGCCCGCAAAAACAACGTAAGATACTTTTGACGAATTAATAATATATAGGACATTTGACAGAGAATGAGCATTGGAGATGATAGGAGAAGCTGGCAATATCAAAGAATCATGAAATCGACCGCATACAGTGGTTATACCCAGCTGGACCAGGTTAGTCAAAGGCATTACTAGTGGGATGAGCTGAATGATCCCCATGGGGTCAATCAGGTCATGCATACAGACAAGCAAATCTCCGAGAGGCTATATCTTCTAGTCATACAAACCATCTTCACACAGCTGGTCAGAATACGGTTTCCTGCAGTCAATATTTGTCAGGAGCATTTTCCAAAACATCCCCCATGTACATGCCCAAAAATAAAAAATGCTCATCCAGAATTGTTTGCAACTTCTGCAGCTCTCTGCCTCATCATCTCCATTACAGCTGCTCTTCGCCGTGAATCAGACTGTTGCTGCAACCTCCTCAAGTGTTCTTTTAAATCTCTGATTTCACCCAAAAGAAAAATGTTTTACAAGCAAAATATATGAACAGCGACTACAGAAATTGCAATGCTTGACCCACAAACCTGCAACGTGGTACATGGCATTCAGATTCCTTGCATGCACGAGCATGTAGTTGAAGCAAATACCACATTTTCTTACATAGAACACAACCTCCGGAGGCACGTGTTTTGCAATGCATTCCATGACGGAAAAGCCCCTTCACCTTGCGACAATTTGGATATTGGCAATGGGCAGAACGACATTGAGATGCATGCACAAGAAGGTCAAGCATTTTTCGCAACTGTAAATTATGAAATCCATTCACATCAGACATTATGAAGAGAAGAGCAATATCGTCACAGAGTACGGTGAATCGGTGCATAAAACATAAAGAATTCTATAGCAATTGAAGTATTATTCCATGTAAATAACACAACGTATTTCGTAAACCTCCCCTCTCCTTCCCAAAAACTAATTTTCCAATTCAGTGATAATCGTCAGAAAAAGTTCAACAAAGTTAACCACGGAAGCTGACTGCCTAGTGGTCATACAGCCTTCGTTGCGGCTGCTGTTATCATTGACACACCAAATAAACACTCCAACATGTATGTTCTACATATGCATAAAATTCAAGAAAAATTCATAATTCTCACGCTCCTCTTAATACTCAAATTTAGGCTAGACACGAATCTGACTTCCTTATTTGAAGTTCAATATAACCAATTAATAAACATGCACATTAAAATAACACGCATAGGATCAAATATAATCTCGTTCAAACCTGTAATACTCGAACTTGTCTAGCTTCCTTGTTCTGAGCATCACGATCTGCCATTGATGGATTGTTTGTCAATTTATGAGGATGATCAGTGCCACCATCCTTTTGATAGCAAGCATTGCACACATCATATTCAGGGCAGACTTCACAACGCCAACCTTGACCTGTTTCTATGTCAAGACGGCAAATATTACATGTAGTAACAAATGCAGGAGCAGTTGGATTATGAAGATGATAGAGAACCATCATAGAGGAATGCTTGGCCCGCCTTAGAGTATCATATTGATAATGATTTCCCTGGCAGAGACTCAGAAATGCCTGCCTAGTGTCAAAGAATTCACTCTCAAGAATCTCATCTTTGTCCTTTGTATCAGCAGGTACATCAATAATTTCTACCTGCAAAGGAGATACAGGGTTTGAAAAATTCCAAACTCATTTTATTTCTAAATTGTAAGCCATCAAAAGAAAATATGACATCAAATTTTGAGCTCCATAATTTTGACTTGCTAGTTATTCTGAAACCAGGGTGATTCAAGCCAAGTTATGAGGTTACCAGATTTTTAATAATTCAAGATACAATGAAGACATGTTAACATACATTTACAAATATTCTATATAAACACTATTTGTTACGAAACTTTGATTATTAGAGAGTTACTCATTTGGGGAAGTTGCCTACGAATAAGAAAAAGGGTTGATAGGATCTTGTGATTTGAAAGGGAATTAGGATGGCTGTAGGAGAGTCCAGGCCTCTTCAAGTCCCGGAAATCATTTTTACACTTTTCTGTTGATAAAGGTTTTTTCTCTCTATAATTCTATAAAAAAGAGTTGTGTGTAATTTGCCTTATTATTCAAAGGCACCGGAACTGAATTTCAAATGTATTAGCTCATAACTTTTTTAAACAGGTCATACATGACTAAGCATGTCATACATGTATTGTATTGGTTGCATTGTGACATCGATATCCTTAACATTGTGGGGGGTATGTAAGATTCATAGCTGCCAAGTGCTAACAATTTTTCACAGCTGTACAGGTAAAAAAACTGGTGCAAAATCAATCACTTTACATGTGAACATGAAAAATGCGTGCTTACTCACAGGATAAAGGGTGTGTTTCTCCCTCTGGTTAATAGGATGTCGTTCTCTTTCTTCACGCTTGAGTTCTGCTTCATAACACCTAAGAGAACACTGTTATCAATATACAGAATATCTTTGAATATAAAAGGAAAAAGTAACAGTGTGTGACAGGTAGAATTGCTAGGTTGAGTATGGAACTGGTTTAGTTGACAGATAATACCAGAAAAGGATAAAAATCATAAAAATAACGCCAATAATGATTACTGAATGTAACTTTAAGAAGTGTAACGCAAATGAGACAATGTGTTACGTTCTAAAAGAGAAAGAACAGGATTCACACTATGAACACAAAGAAGGGAATGATCACCCTTTCTTGAACAATTATTCCAGAACCTTATTAGAACACACAAACACTCACAGAGGAAATCAATTCCTTTCACACAGGTAATACTCCTGTCAAAACAACAAACACACTAAAATGAACCCCTTATCCTACCGGATTGGTCTTTACCGTAACCAACAAAACTACCCAAAAAACCCACTTATTCATTATTTTTAAATCTCCTTCTATAATACACCTTCCAAACTTTCTCCTTATCTTCTTGCCTAACATTACTCCCCTCTACTGAAAAAACCTTGTCCTCAAGGTTGAAGTCTGGAAATTGGTCCTTTATGGTTGCAACATCCTCCCATATAGCAGTATCAATTCCACCTTATTAAGACTTGCTTTACGTGTGCTCCGTGGACAACTATATCTCGTCTATCCAAAATTTCTTTTGGAGAAAAAACCAAGCCTTGTCCCTGGAATTTGTGAAGCAATTCTGGATGCACTTGGTGAGTCCCCACTGCTAACTTCAATTGGGAGAAATGAAAAACTGGGTGTATCCAAGCCTGTACAGGTAGGTGTAGTCTAAAAGCCACCGGACCAACTTTTGCTAGAACCATAAAAGGACCATAATATCGGGATGCTAGTTTCGGATGCAAACAACTAGGCATGGTTAGTTGTCGGTGTGGACGAATTTTTGATACACCATATCTCCTACTTTTCATGGAGAAGGTTTTCTATGACAAATGGCAAATTTAGACATTTGATCATATAAGATGAAATTTGAGTTGTATAAGGGCTTCATTCCTGTTCATTAAATCTTGTGCCACCACTTCTACCATCTCACCGGATACAAAACGTGCCAAAGATGGAGGAGCCCGTCCATACACCACTTCAAAAGGGGTACATTTGGTTGCCCCGTGAAAAATGTTGTACCAATATTCAGCCCACGAAAAGAATATTGTTCACATTTTCAGTTGCTCGGAACTAAAGCAACAAAGGTATGTTTCGAGCATCCTATTTAACATCTTTGTTTGTCCATCCATCTATGGGTGATACGTTGTGCTCATTTTAAGTGTTGTCCCTTGCAATCTAAATAGTTCACTTAAAAAAGTTGAGTTTATCACTCACAATGGAGGTTGGGACTCATGTAGTCTAACCACCTCTTTAACAAACACTTCTATGACCTATCTAGCTGAGTAAGGATGTTTAAGAGGAATGAAGTGACCATTCTTAATAAGGCGGTCAACTACCACCAAAATCACATCATTCCCAATTGATTTAAGAAGTATGACAATGAAATTCACGATCAGGTCTACTCCAGATTTAATGGGAATCTTATGATCTATATCTCGGTTAGGGGCAGTTGTTTGGTTTCTTCAAAACCTTCCTCACACTCCTTTAAAACCTCATCAAACTCTGTTGTCTGCCTCAAAGATAAACCAACAATTTCCTTGTCTCGTAGACTGATCTGCACTCTATATTCCCCATGAGTGACACCGCTTCAATCTCCTTTTTTAAGGCTTTGGGAGTCATCAAAGTTCTCGTTAACTTGTGGTCCCCTCTAATTTGCACCTTTTGACTTTCAATACAAAAGTTCATTTGTCAACGTCTTCCAATTGACTCTCATGTCCCCCAATGTTGCCAACCAAGCTACTCCCAATATCAAATCCACTCCTCCTAGCTCAAACAAGAAAAAAAGTCTCCTGAAGCGTAGCGTATAACTTTCCAACTTCACCTCCACCTCTTAACAGCACTCACTCGCTCTTTTCCTATACCCATCACCTAACCTCTCGTTATAAGAAGGTGTGTGATGGAAACTGTCCAGCCACACACAACCACCTAATAAGGAGGATGAAAACCTAGAGGTTGTTTATGGATTTATTTGCAAATATGGGTCTAATTAGGTTTTTGTTTCTTTTTGTAAGCCCAATCAAGAGGAGAACTCTAGGGTGAAGGAATGTTCAATCATATCCAAGAAGACCTCCAAGTTATCAAAACATAAACTAAAACTTTGGTCAGAAGAACACAAGAAGACTGAGTTCCTGCTGACTAGTCAACATTATTTTTGAGCCAAGCTTTAGCTTAAATAAATTGTATAAAGTTGTTTAGGATTTCATGGACCATGTATTAGGCCTAGTAGCATAAAATAATTGGACCAAATATTTGGGTCAAGTAGCATAGGTTTTTGGGCTTGTATTGGGCCAATAGTAATATATGACTAGTTAGGGTTAAAAGTGACTAGTTAGGGTAACAATTGGGCTTCTTTGAGCCCAATGTAACCCTAAAACATCTAGGGTGTTTTGGAGGACGAAAATCACCTTGGCATGGAGCACATGGACATCTTTATGGCAGCCTAGGAGTGGAGAGGATTTAGCATGGAAGGTGTGAGCTAAACATGGAAAGCATGACTCCACATGGCACCTTCTCATGGAGACTATTATTTTGAATTTTCAAATTTTGGCTCCAAAATGTCCAGCCCTCTAATCCTATATAAGGAGGTCCTTGGCTCATGTAAAAAGAAAGATTAATGTGAGTGAAATTGCTGCCAAAATTGTGCTAATTGTTCACTCTTGTCTCCTACCTCTAGGATAGAGCTTTAGTCTTCACACTCTGCCTAGCTCAAGTGAGATGGTCTCATCACTCACTCTCCACACCTAACACTTCACCTTCAAGGTTTCCGCAGCTCCTAGGAGTGCCTTGCACTTTTCAATCCATGAATGCTTCCGTCAACCACTTCCAATCTCAAAATCACGGATGAAGGCACTACTACATCAGTGTGGATTCAACTTGCAAACCCAATTGGCAAACCAAATAGGCAGAGATGAAGTTGTGACTAACCCCATTATCAATCAACACCAACGCTAGTTTTCCTTTCACCTCCCCTTGTAATTTCATTGTATTAGGTTGCGTCAGACCCCAAGCAGAAAATATGGACAAATTCATCTATTGACACTCCCTCTCCTCATCTTCTTCCACCCGATTCTAAATCAATTTGCCCTGTCATACTCTGTTTCACATTCGCAGGTAATCCCTCATCTTCATTGCAAATTATCACTCGCAAATTCTTTTTAGGACATCGATGTCCTGGACCATATGCACCTCCACAGTGAAAACATCTTCCATTTTCCCTCCTTCGGACATATTCGGGATAGGGAAGGGTCTTGGACCCCTGTTTCTTGATCCCTCTCATGTGACTCCTCCTGTCCGAACATATCTGGTTGAGTTGAACAACTCCTTCCTTGCGTTGCTAGCCAAGCTGACAAGACCTACCCACTAGTTCCCTTGTACATCTTCGTGTGGGTTGTCATTCTAGTCCCTCCTTGATAACGCAAATACGAGGATCTATTCCTATACACATTACCACCCCCTTTTTCTTCCCTGATGGTCTCTTCCACATCCAGCGCAAGCTCCATAGCTCTCCAATTCCTAGGGATCATGGGGTCTAATTTGGTTACGAATCTTGGATTGTAACCCTGCAAAGAAATATCCCAGCAGTTGTTCATCTACTGTCTGCGACAACAATAGCTCAAACTCTTGGATGTAATCATCAACTCTTCCACTTTGTTTAATGTTTGCCAATTTTTCAAATACTGAACTTTGTTCCCTTCCATCAAACCTCCGATTTAACGCCACCAAAAACTCTTCCCAAGAAGAATTCTTGTAATTTTTTTGCCAAAAATTGAACCGATGGCTAGCACTACCTTCCATGCAAATGAAAGCCAATCTTAACCTCTCCCTTGTTGAGACATTTTACACCTCAAAAAAAATTTCCGCTCTGGCCAACCATCCCATTGGATCCATCCCCTCAAAGAACCCTTCTAGTCCAAGGTTCAAGCTCTCCTTCGTCCTCCACATCTGATTTGTTGCCTTGTCTCGATCGTTCTTCCTACTTTTCCTCTCTAGTTACCGAGCTCTCTACATGTTGTCACCTTTCTTGATATCCCATAACATTTCTTTAATTTCTTTCAAGTCTAACATGCTTTCCTTCAAACCGTGATATCTGCTCTCATTTCCACAATCACACTTCCTTGTTCGCTAGTCAATTTCTCCATAACACTCATCCTCTGTTCCATATTCTCTCCCACACCCTTCGGATCCAACAGCTCAGACCAAAACTGTTACGTTCTAAAAGAGAAAGAATAGGATTCATACTATGCACACAAAGAAGGGGATGATGACCCTTTCTTGAACTATTATTCCAGCACCTTATCAAAACACACAAAGGAAATCAATTCCTTTCGCATAGATAATACTCCTGTCAAAACAACAAACACACTAAAAAGAACCCCTTATCCTACCCGTAACCAACAAAACTACCCGAACAACACAGTTATTCATTATTTTTACATCTTTTATAATACACCTTCCAAACTTGCTCATTGTCTTCTTGCCTAACATAATGTCACCATCATTTTCAATATTTTCCAAAAACGGAACTAAAACAATGACATAGAAATCATAAAATCCTCTAAGAAAACAATGATGACTTTAAAAGGTGAAATAAAACCGTAAATAGTGGTAGGATACAAATAAAAGGGGCCAGATGCAAGTAGAGAAATTAATATAAAATAACAAACAAAACAACATAAATAGAAAGAAATTTGGCCACAACTTCAAATACAAATGCTTTTTTATTGTGTTTAACTGAGTTCAATGTATCTAAGGCCTAGGTTGTCAATAGCAACACATTGTTGCACTATGGTCTAGAGCATTGTGTGGAGTGACCAAGGGCGTTACATTGAGAACATTGTGTCTCAGTCCAGTGTTGCAGCCATTATCCAAGAAAGTAGAGAGTGCACAATCATAGAATAGGATTTGCAAGCACTAGGCACCACATCAATTTAAACTGAAAATCCAAACTACCCTTACAATTTGGTTGTTATCGGGTAATTTAGGGATTTTAACACTAAACTTCACCAAGAAAAGACCTCCACTCATTTTTTCTTGTAGAGAGAAATGGTATACATTTATGTAATATATCTTCTTGTTTTTCTATTAGCACAGCTAAGGATTATATATACATATAAAGACTTACACAAGGATTGACCTAAAGCCATATACAAAATATATAAATCTCCCCTACAAGTTGGAGCACGTAAATCATATGCATTAAGCTTGTTACATATATAATCAATCCTAAGGCCCCATAATTGTTTAGTGAAGATATATCTCCTAACTGATCATTGGAATTAACAAATTGAATGGTAATGTATCAAATTAAATATTTTCTCAGATGAAGTGACAATCTATTTGAAGATGATGAAGTGACAATCTATTTGAAGATGTGTGGTCCTCTCGTGAAATACTAGATTTTAGGCAATATGAAGAGCATCTTGGTTATCACAAATGAGAGACATTAGTGTAACTACCCCAAATCTCAATTTGTTAAGCAACTATTTAAGCCAAATAAGTTCACAAGATGCAAAAGTCATCCCTCTACTTTTGCATTAGACCTTGCCACTACATTTTGCTTTTTACTTTTCCAAGACATCAAGTTGTTACCAATAAAAACACAATAGCTAAAAGTGGATCTCCTAGTACTAGGTAAGCCTGCCCAATCTGCATTTGAGTATCCCACAACCCAAGTATGATTATTGCATCCATATAACGAACCTTTTCCTGGGATCCCTTTAATGTACTTTGGAATGTGAATGATTGTTTCCCAACGTCATGCACAAGAAGAATTAAGAAATTGAGTCACCATATTGACTACAAGGGAGATAGTGGGGTTTGAGTGCATTAGCCTATCTCCTTTAAATATCTAATGCATTATTAGATTGTGCTGCCTCAATCCCCAAGTACAAGTCTTTCAAGATCTTTTGTTTGAAAATGATGACAAAAGTGTTATCTTATTATGTGTGCGAGGCCGTGGTGGTTTACATGTAAGAACAGTATCATTAACATACATTATCAAGTAGATAAACCCAACAATTGAATGATGATCAAACAGAGAATAGTCAACTTCACTTCGAGTCATACCAAACTGTTGGACTACTAACTGAATCTACCAAACCATGCCTTAGGGGGACTACTTAAGACCTTATAAAGATTTGCAGAGACAAGTTGCTAAGCTAGAAGACACCCCTTGAGCAATAAACCAAAGGGGTTGTTCCATATATACTTCCTTTGACAAATAATCATAAAGGAAGGCATTTTTAACATTCAACTGGTTAAGAATAATCTAATAGAGGTCATCTTGGCGAATGGAGAGAACAATTCACCATAGTATAATTGGAATATCTTAATATAACATTTGGCTACCACACAAGCTGAGTTGATCAATAACGCCATTAGAGCCAACTTTGTTAGTTAAAGCTCATGGACAACCAAAAATTGATTTCCTAGGAGACAAAGGAATAAGACCCCAAGTACCATTGTTCTAAAGAGCATGCAATTTGTCTAGCATCGCTTGTCTCCAACCAGAGTGAGCTAAGGCATCACCTGCAGTTTTAGGATTAGACATTAAGGAAGTGGAAGAGGAACAAGTAATGGAGGGAAGAAAAACAAAGCTAATTCAAAGTGAAATAATGAGAGAAAGGATTACAAATGGAGTGTGTATCTTTAGAAAGGGCAATAGGAAGGTCATGCTTAGGAGGCAGAACCAAAAGAAGAGAAGGAGGTGGCATCAAAGTAGAGGTTGGGGAAGTGCCAAAAGGGAAGCAAATCAATGCAAAGTAAGGAGAAGACTCAAAGAAGGTCACATTAGCTTATCATCCCTGTTTCTTCTAGAATGTCAAGAGCATATTTTCTTTGACATATAAGCAAACCATCCTTGGATTGTGCCACTTCTATAAAAAAAGGAAATGCCTTACGTGTCCAAGATCTTTTACTTGGAACTTTTGAGCAAGATATTGTTGTAGTTGTACAATACCCTCCTAATCACTTCTTGTGATAACAATGTCGCCACAGATACAATGAGATAGATACATTCTAGGGAAGAATGATGATAGAACAACGAATGATTAGCATCACTTTGTATCATTCCAAACTACTAGATGACAGTTTGAAAATGCCCAAACCATGCATGGGGTGATTGTTTGAGGCCATATAGGGACCAATGTAAGTGACATACCATATTAGATTACTCAACCTGAGCAACAAATCTGTGAGGTTGCTCTAGTGTTATCGATATCGAATAACGGAAAATATCAGGAACCCTAAAAACCCTTTGTAAAGTTATAACGGAACCTATATCATATAGATAACTTAAAAAAAATACAAAAATAATGAAAGAGACAATCATAACTAATAATAATATTATATCTAGAAGTTCAAATAACAATAACATCAAATAAAAAAACACTATAAATTTCAAGTTCAAAACTTAAAAGAAATTGTCTTATCTTTCTAATTATCCGACTCTACTTCAATCCCAACATAATTGTTTTCAATATTATTCGATGGTGGCAGGCGGTGGAGAGCGGCGACGGGCAGCGAGGGAGCAAGTGAAGTATTGGGGAAGAAGAGAAGATGAGAAATTTGGTCTGAATTTGAATACTTAAGGTGCAACAATTATAATATTTTAAATGAGCCAAGGTCCAAATAAATTAGGGTTGAAATTAATGTTGCAGTTGACTTCCTTTTGTTGTACCGCGCAACAAGTCTCATTGCAGTGAATTTCAACTGTTAGGGTTGCAATGCTTAAAAAAATTGAAATGGGCCACGGCAAACTTATTTACTAACTAGGTTTTCTGAAATTAGGGTTTCAACTCCTTCCCTTTCATGCTCACAAAACATAATCCATTCCATCTATTTTTTTCATTATCTACCACCCTCACCGGAGCGTGCGCCGCCGCCGCTCAAGATCATCGAACCTTGCTTCGCTGCCGCCACACAAGATCATCGGATCGCCTTTTTCATTATTGTCGTTCCACGTTAGCATCCCGTAATGCAAAAAGCAGCCACCATGACAAATTTGCATTGCCACCGCCATGTTGTGGCGGTGATCGGAAAATCTGCCACCACTTTTTGCCATGGCGCCGCCATAACCCATTATTGATTACACTAGGTTGCTCCATGTAGAGTTCTTCATGTTTACCATATAGAAATGCATTTTTTATGCAAAGATGAAACAGAGCCCAATGGTGAATAAGTGCAATGGAAAAGAGAAGTCGAATAGATAGCATTTTGGCAACAAGAGAAAAAGTGTCGATGTAATCCTGGCCATAAATTTATGTGTGTCTTTTGGCAACAAGTCGAGCTTTATAGCAACCAATGTTACCATTAGGTCCTTATTTAAGAGTATACACCCATCGACACCCAACAATTGATTTGTTAGCTAGAACATGAACCAATTCCCAAGTATCACTACTTTGAAGGGCACATCTCATCAATCATTGGTTGTCGCTACTTTGGGTGAGATAATGCTTCACCCAATAGACTTAGGAATAGGAATGGAAGATAACAAGGACAAAAGTATATTGTACAAGGAAAGGCCTATCGTAACTAAGGTTTGCATAGTAGGGAGAAGAGTTACATGTTGAACATGTATCATTTTGAATAACAATAGATGGGACCTAGCTTTGGGGAAGGATCAGATGGCTTCAAGGAAGGATCAGATAGCTTCAAGGAAGGATCAAACATGGTCTAAATTATATCATTATCTGTCAAAGATGGATCCCGTACAAGAATGTCAATAGACCGTGAATGGTGTTGATATACTTGAACTGGTGCAAGAGAAACATCCTTAGAATGAACAATTATATAATATGGACTAGACTCAAAGAAATAGATGTCAACAGACACAGCATACCTACAAAGATGAAAAGAGAAACATTGATATCGTTTTTGAGAGCAATGATATCCCACGAAGACACATTTAAATGACTAAGGAGAACATTTCTCGCAACCAGGTGTGAGGTTATGTACAAAGAATATGAAACAAAAACATGTGGAGTAAGACGGTATAATTGATAGCGGTTGAAAAAAGCAAATTGACAACTTTAGTAAAGGAAGATAAAAGAGAATGATAAGCAAATATGTCATCATTTGCACCAAAGTCAATCAGTCAAGACCAAGAGAAGGAGATTGAGAGACAAGCAGATCAATTATCAGTGTGTACCACTAGCGTTACTAATGGATTGGCGTGTCGCACATCATTTGATAGAGTCTTCAGAAAACTAAGGTGAGGAGAACAATGAGAGTGAACCTAGGAAAAAGGTTTGAAAACAAAATAAAAAAAACTTTCGGAAATAGTACCAATTTTGAAAAAGGCTATGGTACTATGGTAAACTCTAAGGAGGAGAGAAACATTAAGATGAAACTATGTTTCTGAGACAACACATGTGCTTTATTTATATTAAGAAAAAGGAAATCAATACAATAAATCAAAATGATTTTATATCATTTGATAACAAAGATATGATATTAGACTAAATAAAAAAGTTCCTAGTAGGACATATATAATTTAGATATTCCTAATTATATAGGATCAACTCCTTATCTCTATATTTATAACTTATACCGGTTATCAATAAGTTAATTCTTTATTTCCTTACATTGTTCAATTATAATTTTTTGCATCTAACTTGTCAATGAAGAGTGAGACCTTGACATAGTAAAAAGCAACACCTGGATTTGCCGTGGTCACATGGAAGAATAGAAGAACTAAAGTTGGAGAGAGAAAACAAGTTCACAATTAGGTACAATCTTCGATCACAAAGTCAGGACCAGATCAAGAAAGATGATGTCAAGGCAAGTTGATGCCAACAATAGCTATTGGAAAAGATGATGCACAATGCACTACCATGTGCAGCGGCTGGCAATGAGCAAAGATATGTTGTGCAAGAAAGGAGGAGGCCTATGAGGTCACCGCACTACTCCATTTGGCACGTGACTAGAGGCGTTGAATTCGTCTTGGCAGTGCGATGGCAGTTATGGATTGCCATTCGGAAATGATGACGATAGAGGTGGAAGAGACAAAAAGAAAGGAAAAGAGAGAAAAATAACTAGAAAATAATGCACAGTGAAAGGGGTAGCCAAAAATCATAACGAGACATGACTTCCAGAAGAAAAAAAAATTGAAACCAATGAATAGTTGGTTCACCAAGAAGGCACGTATTCAGAGGTTGAGGCTCTAGATACCATGTAGAGATAAATGATAAACATTTATGTGATATAATCCTCTTGTTTATTAATTAGCACAGTTGAGGAACTTGTATACATATAAAGCATTACATAGGGATGGGCCCAACCCATAATATATTTAACATTTCTCTCCAATGTATGATCACCTCTCCTAGCACTGTTCTTTTTCTATGATGATCCACTTTATATATCACATACTGTAACAATGAAGAGTTTAAAATAATACATAATGCTGAAAATCCCTTAATGTAAATAGATAAGTATAATGCGCAGTTTGGTTAGATTCAGTTTTGACAATAAAATTTAGACCAAACAAGAAAAAAATATAAACTTATTAGGATTGCAACCTGTACAATAATGCAATAGCATTCTTTACTTTTAATTAAAAAATCAGGAAAAAAAGTGGTTTTTTGGTTAGATCAGTTTTTGTTTTATTTGGATCCGTTTGGCAATTTATAACAATTTGTCAGTTTTGAACAATCCTACCTCTTTTACAAACATTTCTCCCCTTCTCTCCCTGGTTTTCTCTGTAAGCTTAGACAATGTTTTTTTTTCATCACTACCCAACTGCTTTTACCAACAATAATTTTGTTCTATCTCTCTCTCACACTTTTTGTGTTGTGTTTTCTCTTGGTATTGTAACCAAGAGCTATAGCATACTCCTCCCAAAACCTATGGAAGAGCTTAAAGTTTAAGAACAACAAGAAGAGTGTTACAATCAATTTTCTAGAAAAAAACTAAACATCAAATCGGAGCAACCCAAATGTGGGCGATATTCTTTCCGTGGGCGGAATATTGGTATAACAAGTTTTCACAGGCAAAGAAATGTACACCTTTTGAAGTGGTGTATGGACGACCTCCTCCATCTCTGGCACGTTTTGTGCTTGGTGAAACAATGGTAGAGGCGGTGGCACGAGATTCAATGAATAGGGATGAGGCCCTTACACAACTCAAATTTCATCTGAGAAGAGTGCGGGTTCAAATGTCTAAGTTCGCCAATTGACATAGAAAGCCTTCTCCAATTAAAGGAGGACATATGGTGTATCTGAAAATTCGTCCGCATCGACAACTAATCATAACTAGTCGTTTCCATCCAAAACTAGCAGCCCGATATTATGGCCCTTTTACAGTTCTAGCAAAGGAGGGTCCAATGGCTTTTAGATTACCACTACCGGTACAGGCTCAAATATACCCATTTTTCCATGATTGCCAACTAAAGTTAGCAGTGGGGAATCACCAAGTGCATCCAGAATTGCCTCACGAATTCCAAGAACAGGGTGTGAATTTTCTCCTAAAGAAATTATGGATAGACGCGAAGTAGTATCCCAAGGAGCACATGTCCAACTACCTTTAATAAGGTGGAATGAAGGTGACAATGATACTGATACATGGGAGGATGTTGCAACCATTAAGGAACAATTTCCAGATTTCAACATTGAGTACAAGGTTGTTTCAACAGAAGGGAGTAATGTTAGGCAAGAAGATAAGGACAAAGTGTGGAATGTGTATTATAGAAGGAAACTTAAGAATAAGGGTTAAGGGGGTTTCGGGTAGTTTGTTGGGTATGGTTGATCTTTAAATAAAGACCAACCCAGTAGGATAAGGGGTTGTCTGGTTGTATGTTGTGTGGTTTTATGTTGTGGTTTTGATAGGGTAATATCAATGTGAAAGGAATTGTTTTCCTTTGTAAGTGCTTGTGTGATTTGTTAAAGTGCTGGAATCATGGTTGTCATACTCACAAGTCAACCCGTTGACTCATCCGTGTTTACGTTTCCACACACCCTTACCAAGTTAACTTGGCGAACTTAGTTAAACTCACAAGTCTAGTCCGAGTTGGCGAGTTTAGCCAGGTTTTCGTTTTAACCCAAAACAGTGTGTTTAGGGTTCGCGTTTCGTTTTTGGTTTCACATTCGTTTTGGTGTTGTTGCGTCTTCTCTGGAGTGCGGAGGTCGTGCGTCTTCTTTGAACAAGGGCGGAGTTGGTGGCGATTATACAGAGTAGGTCATGCAGTGGTGGCGGTTCGTGCGATTGCGGTGGTTGCGGTGGTCACAGGTGGCAGGTCAATGGTGGTGCCGCTCATCATATAAGATTAGAAATGGGTGGTGCTGGAATTAAAGTTGCATTGTTCTGTGGTGTGATTTAGGGAATTGGTGCTCTGCTTTTTTATTTGGTTGCACTAAATTGGGTTTCTTTTATTTAATTGAGGTGCAAATTTTATTTTATTTTTTTTGTATGGAGAGCTCTCTGTTTTTTTTTAATTGGGAAAACTTGGTGAAATTTTTAATTGGGAAAACTTGGTGCAAATATTTTTAAAATATTTTTTTCATGTGAAGCAAACTCTTACGAATTTACAAGTCTAGTCTATGAGTCGAGTCTACGGAGCTCCCACGAGTCTATGTAGACTCTCGAGTTTAACAACCTTGTTTGTAACAGGTTACAAGAATATCAAGACGAAGTGCAAGAGAATACAAGGCTTCAAACTTTAAAAACCTCAACACCATTAGTAGAGGTCACTTTACCTGTTGCCAAGAAGCCTAGAAATGTTAAAAGGCCCTATGGATTTACTTTTCTTCAGAAAAACTAGAGCTAACTATTCAATTTTGGAAAAACCAAAAGGCAAGCATGCAGAAATGGTGTTCATCAAAAGAAAGTGAGAGCAAGAACTGTTCAATACTTTGCTTGATGCTTTGTAGAATGGAATTTCATTTAAAATACAATAAAAAGTTTCAAAGCAATGGTTGAGCCTATTGGAAACTACGTTTGTCAAGCAAACAGCCAAATGAAAGGTTTTCACTCTAATGGTTTATGTTATGACATTATCCTCACAAGGGATGACTTATTAGCACCGACACCTTTGTAAAATAGTGTTTTGATGTTTCCAACACCTTCAACATGCCTGAAACATTCCTCAACTGTTTCACAGTAAAAGAATTTTTATTTTTTTTTCAACTTTGACACATCTTGATTCTTCAAGACGACTTGAGCATGAACAAAGAACACCTAGTTTTGGCTTAACACTTCATTGACACTAATATCATAAAAAAGTAAAAAGAAGTTATAACAAAACAATTTATGGATAACCTAAGGCACACAACACTTTTTTAGGTTTATTTCATAAGACTTAATTAGTTATTTTAACTATTTCGATGTTTCTCAGAATTCTATTGATAGCATTAGAGATAAATAAATTAAGAAGTTCACTATCAAGAAAATTTCAGCTAGAATTCGGAGTTAAGGTATTTTCTTGGAATGGACGTGGCTAAGTGTCCCAAAGAAATTTTTAAATTTTTAAATGAATTTGTGATATTATTAAATGTACTAGCTAAAATACATTTGTATTAAAATGTATTTTAATACATTTCTCAGAATTCTATTGATAGTATTAGAGATAAATAAATTAAGAAGTTCACTATCAAGAAAATTTCAGATAGAATTCGGAGTTAAGGTATTTTCTTGGAATGGACGTGGCTAAGTGAAAAAGGGAATTGTACTCTCCCAAAGAAATTTTTAAATGAATTTGTGATATTATTAAATGTACTAGCTAAAATACATTTGTATTAAAATATATTTTCTATTTTTGGTAAAGATGTTATGATCCCTAGTGCCTATGTTTTATGATATTGCAACCCTCCTCCTGATGCTAAGTAGAATCTTGGTCTTGACAGCATTGGTTAGTAGGTTTAGTTGACTTCAATGTACCTTAGGAAGTAGTATATTTTAAATGTTTTATTGGTCTCCTGAAAATAGTAATAATAGTTATCAAATTCAGAAAAAAAAAAAAACATTTTTCTCTCTTCTCAGAAACAAAAATAAATAAAGTATGATAATATATTTTTGGCATATCTATATTGTCATACTAAATGACAAAACAAGTTTATCAAAGAATCCTTACTTGTCACAAATCTGAAAATTCTTGCATTGCCTGCAAACCCAACGGTTGCCTGACACCATTAGAATACAACAATGACTGCATGCATGCTGCAAATGAACCATGATAAAATCTTCCTTCATTGGGGAAATGGTTTCACCGAGCTGGAGACGGATCAAAGTTTTACAAAAAAGAAATTATGAATTACACAAAAGAAAACCTATAAATGTCAAACGCAAAAGCGAGAAGATATAATTATTTGAAGGTATATAACATAGGCAACAAATTCAAAATCATGATTAGCAATGGACTTAATTTGCTGAAAAGAACAAATGAAGAATAATATATTCAACGATTAAAATGGCAAATTACTTTGTGCATTAGGAGAAGATCTTTTGTGGCATTTCCAGAAAGATCTGACTGACCAGATGCTTTTAAAGCCCTTTTTGTTATAGTCTTCTTAGTTGTTCCTTTCTTATTTTGTTTTCTTCCATCTTCCTCTTGGCGAAGCTGATAAATCAAATCCTCGGCAGCCCCAGGCCAATAGTCACCATCAAAATATGGGAGCCTTGCAGCTGTAACCTTAGCCCTACATTCACCAGAAGACACAAAGAAGTGGTCGTACAAGTTGGTGAGATCAACCACAATATTCTCCTTGGCAGCTTTTCTTAACATAGCAAGGTACCTGTAGAAATATATTATGAAACAAATAGTTAGAGATGAATACCTTCTGCATTCTGTACGTGTAAAATGAGGCTACTTTACTTTCTAATTTGTCAAGCTTTAAAATTTACCATTCCCTAAGCTTATCAGATTTTGGTGTTTTCTGAATTTCGGGATGACAATATAAAATATAATCTTCACCCTTCAGTGGAGGACAAGCCCAAATGTAGCAGCTAGTAAAACCACGTTTCTTGCAATACTCAAGGTATCCAATCTAAAAGAAAATCATAATGAAAACTACTCAAATATTTATATAAATTACAAGAAAATAAATCAGAACTTGAATGTATCCAAGAAAGGGTTCCACAAGGCTGTACAACGGATCTCCCTACACAAGGACAAGGAATTAGCACTAAAGGTTACCAGAATTTCATGATAAACAAAGGTTCGAAGAGCTTCTCCAGTTACTGCTTTAACCTCAGGCCTAAAATACTTAACAGAGTCCAAATATGAAAGATAAACCCGGCGCTGATTTGGAAATTTACTTTCAGATCCAAACTCTTGAACATACATGCCAAAGAGGCAAACCTCAACCCCTTCAATCTTCTGAAACAACAAAACTACCTGAAATGGAAACCAAATGTCATCAAAATTCACATAATTAATAGCAACTTGATTACCAACATAACTAGCTATGAAGCAGTTTTCCCCTTACTTTCGATTTGTATGGGAATTCTGTTGGGTAATTTTCTTCCTGAAAAATCTCTAAAAACCGCTGTTTAACTTCTAACTTCTTGTCAACAGATGACACAACCCTTATAACAAGAGATTCAGCTCCAGGCACCTGGGAACATCAATTAAAAAGTAGTCATGTATATCTGGTATAAACACACACCAAAACAGAATTCTCTCTTCAAAAAACCAGTTAGGAGTCATCAAGCTCCAATAAAAATATGCCACCAACATAAAACACACTAACACACAGAATGACAAGAATATGCATATAAAAAAAATAAATGATCAAATTATAAGCTCAACACTCCAATCAAATAAAATTTGGATGGAAGCATAGAATACAAATAACTGATAAATGAAACTTTATGATTATGAGTAAGACAAGGATTGACTATCTTAATAATTGTTCCTTGGTCAACAATTAGTTTTAACCATAACATTGATCTAATAATTATTGGATTCTCCCCACGAAATATTTGTCCCCTTCCCCCAATCTCACTGGCCACCATTCTCCGCTGCTGGAGGCAATTTCTGCGGCAGCAGTAAGCTTTTTTCCCTTTCCTTTGGCATGCCATCTACAAACACAAAACATGCTGACAACCACCACATCACCACCCCCAACAGCCACGCCACCTACATTGCAACAGATCCAAATGCCATCGGACAGTGAACCAGCCCCGCAGCACCACAGTTGCAATATTATTATAGTATAAACACACTCAAGGCTGAGGAGGCATCAGTCCTGAACAAAAAGCTCTCTGTATTTGATAATCAAATGAGGTCAAAAGACACTTGTATAAATAAAAAAAGGATAAAATTAAAAGCCATAATATAGTGTATTCAGTTTAATTGGCCAAAATCCAAAGAGCTCATAGACTGAATTAGGGACAAGGAAACAACAAAGTGCCATGATCAGCGAATAAGGAACTTAGTGAAGGGGAAAGTACTCCAGAAGAAAGGATTTCTGTCTAGCATTGCAATGAGAAGACTAACATCATCTACAATGAAAGAGTCCAACGTTGGATTACACCGGGTTAAATGCACATCATGTTGTCAGGAATGTGCCTGAAGCATCACACCGGATGCAGTGGGGCATCTCGAGAGGCATGGAGATGTCACTAGAAGCAGTGAAGATGTTGCTCAAAAAAGAGGAGATTAAAAAAGAAAAGGTTTGATGCAGAGGATGTATAATAACACTGTAGATTAATCCAAGTGTTACAAATAATGGTTCTTGTTGGACCAACTATAGAGTGGTCCACCCTAGAATTACTCTTATGACTATAATAAATAATCTGCGGCCATTACCTGGTGCAATTTAAGAAAAAAGTCACATTCAGTATGCATTTTGGTTTTAGTTTGTAACTACTAGATGATAATCATCATTTCCAATCAAAAATAAGAAAATGGTAACCTTGGAAAGTGAACCTTTAAGTCTAACTTAATTTTCCTAAACAGACATTTTTAAGGTAAGATTTGCAACCATTTATATATTATAATTTGGTCATATCTCTAGCTGGTGTGAGATTACCAACTGTAACTATCAAGTTTTAACTCTTCTAAAAGCTAAAGCTATTAGGAGAAGGTTTGTGAATGGCACAAGTCACTGACACAATAGTCCATTGGGCTTGAAGCATTGATAATGACAAAGCCCAAGCTACCTTGTGTTGAAATTCAATACTTTTTAGGAAAGGTCACATTAATAGAGCTCTAGCCAATTTAATCATATATACTTATATCATGCCGAGAGTCAAGCTCATGAATGATTCTCTACATATGCAATATACAAAGAAGGGAATCACCTCATCATAATTTTTCCCTTGAAGTCGGGCCCTCTCTTGTCTCTCATGCTTTAGTCTCCTAAATAATCGTTGCTCTATTTGGTCACTGAGAATTGTTCTGGGTAAATCCTTGGCTCCAAGAACAGCATTTTGGGGTAAGGGCTTGCGCTCACCTCTTTCTACTTCTTGAATATAGCAGTTAGGGCAAGTGTATTCAGCTTGTCCACCATCATTTCTTCGACCATTAAATAAGGCACAAATTTGATGTTGCCATGCTTCACATTTATCGCATTGAACCCACTGCAGATAAAGTAGATGGTTAATAATACAAAATAAACTGCCAATTGATGAATAAAATAAGACATGATACGAACCCATTCCTCTGTTTCCTCATCATTTTTCTTCTTTTCTAACCTTGACTTAGGAAAAGAAGTCCCATCAACAACAATGGTGTCTCCACGAGGCTCATTGTAGCACGGAATACAAAAATAATGTCGTGTATCACCCGTACCCATTGTATAATACATATTATTGCGTTTAATCCGAACACCACAAGTTGTGCAATAAATAGGGGGTGGTTCAAAAGTTAATTTCTCTACTGCACACAACTGACAGGAGTTCTCACTCATTGAATGCTCCATTGCTTGATTCTTCTCTGCCTTTGATTTGCTCTGGCACAACAAAATAGATGTATCACGGTAAAAATAAGGATATCCAATAAGAATGAGATAAAGCAACTGAAGAAGTAAAAAAAAGCACTACATAATTCTTAGGCAAACCTTGAAAAAGTTGTGACATTTAGGAAAACTAACATATCCTACCATTTTTGAATAATTAGGATGACAGGATTTTGTTTTTCAACTAGATTGTGAGTATTTAACTCAATAAATTCCCTAAACATCTAAAGGAAAATATGATGGTTATCAGTCTTGATCTTTACATGTAAAATATATGCGTCACAAAGATAATGAGAAGCTAAGATGAAAATAAAGCTGATTGCATCTAGAAGATGAATAGGAAATTACATCATCTTCATAAACTTGATAAAAAAAATGAGGGGAAAGATTCAAAACACGAAACAAATTATAGAGATATCGTATTATATGCATAAAAAATCAAAGTTCAGTAGATCAAAGATTGCATAAGTATCTAGATGAGATAATGATAATTAGAACTCAAGTTCCGCATGAGAATGATAAGCATAGTTCACGATTTCCATTTGATGCATTTAGTCACTTCGAGGTTTTCAGGGAATCATGGGCTAGGAATTTTTTTAAACTAGGGTTGGGGGTTTGTGTAAGACAAAGGCAGGGAAAGCTCAATGAAATTCCAGCGGTTCATAGCTTTTAAATTAGAACAGATATTATTCATGTTATCATTAAATAAATGGCTATAAAGTAATTTTTCCATTGAAAACAGATTGCACCAGAATAAATAGTCTTACTTGGCCAACCCATTGCCTGAGGCCAGTGATATGTTCCCTGACTTGCTCAGGAGTAAACAGCTCAGTCAATGAGACCCCCTTTATTTTTGGCTTACCAGACTTGGTTCCAGCTCCAGGTTCAGATGGCTGGGTCACATTTTCTTGCTTATCCTGACCACTTTCTTTCTCAGTTTTAATATTCTCCGGCCTAGCTATACTAGTTGGCTCAGTGTATGTGAGAGGCTTACCAGTGGGCCTTTTATCATGTGCATTATCCTCCTCCATTCTTGTCTCACTGGGATTTTCATGCACTGAATGCACCAGAACTTCTGCTTTAACTTCGTTAAGCTCAGATTTAATTGATACAGACATATCCCCACAGGAATAGGAATGGCACTGAGTATCCTTCGAATCTCTTAATTCACAGTTTGGAAGAGCAGATAAAGCAGCATTATCATATCCAGGATTAATGGACTTGGTGTATTGCTCAGTTTTCGTACGCTTTGGAGCTGGTAGGTCTTCTGAAGTTTCAGCCACTGGTTGAGACTTGGTGATAAATCTAGGAGATGGTCCCACCACATTAAAGGTTTCACAGGATCCATTTAAAGCAATTGGTAAACATGGTTCAGGTTCTGACTGAATTTGGGGCTTAAGTTGAAATGCATGCCGGTACTTTCTTACTAAAACGCAAACAGGGCAATGCGGATTCCTGCATTTTATGAAATGACGTAGCAATTTCCTGGTATGATGACAACGAGGATATGGACAATGAGATATAATGCATCCATCTACGTGATCACATAACTTCTGCATAATTGAACAATGGCGTTCTTGGCATCGCCCTTCTGGGGCAGAACAGTGTCGAGCATGAAATAAAAATAAAAGCCACTTCTGTTGATTTCTGTGTTCCTTCTCTTTAGAACTGCTTGGGTCTAGCAGCTCAACAGAGCTTCTAGAGGCAACAGCTTGACCAATAATAGATCCATCTAATGGTAACTTACTGCATTGAGCTTCATCTTGCCTTGGTATTCTTTGATGAAAATCAAGGGGAAAATGTTGTTCATGTGACATACCCTTAGGAACATCGTTCTCATCTTGTGATCGAGGCCACTGATTTTTAAGCATGGATTTGGATTGTGACCCAACTGAAACAAAGTTAAAATTATTTTGAGACTCTGAAATCAATTGATAAGGATGTTGAGAAATTTGAGGTGGTGATGCTGATGAGTTGTGCTCATCCAATGAAACATGCTGAGCAACCTTAGAGCGATCTTTAGAAGAAATCTGTTGGAACTGGTTCTGCATTTCAGAAACATGGAACTGCTCAGAAAACTGAGAATTGAGAATTTCTTTCTGTGGTTCAACACCAGGCTCGGACTTTACGTGATTGTCTAGACTGGAAGAGAGTTGAGACTGAGGGAAGGCATCATTGTTGACCAAATGCTGAGGTTGCTGACTTAGTGGATTCAGCTGAAATTGCTGAGGAGCATACCAATCTGACTGGTGACATTGTTGGGGTCTTTGCTCATATTGATGTTGAGTATTTACATGGTCATTTCTTGAAGTCAGGGAAGACTGGAATTTTAAATTTTTCAACGAATTTATTGCTTGAGAGTTGTGATGAGCAGTATGATTCATACTGAGCAAATTTGAATGACCACTTATGAGTGAGCTGGAAATGGGTATTGATGGCAATTTTACAGCATTCATGTTCTGAGTGTTCAACATAGAACCAGAGGATGTCGCAGATGCATAAAAGCTTCCAGAAGTAAACGTGTCAACATTAATCAATCCATATCTGTCACCTGATAATGAGATTGTCACCCTTTGCGTGAGATTCAAAACTGGTATAGAGAATAAATACCTTTCCATCCCTCAAAGTCTAACAGGAAAAGGTGTGCACATAACATATTACCCAACAAATAACAACAACAACCAAGCGTTTTTCCACTATGTCAAAAACATGACATTTTTTATGTGGACTACTAATTAGGACTATCATATTCAGCTTTTTCTACCTTAATAAGATTTGGATATCAGAATCCTAATTTCAGATCCTTATTTCATTAGTTAGGATAATTTTTAGATAAGGTCATATTAATTAGGGATCCCTTTATTTTATTTTATCAATTAGGATAATTGTTAGTTATGATTCTATTATTAAGAATCTATTTACTTTAATCAATATGTACCAATAGGGTAAATGTTTGGGATATCTTTGTAAGCTTTTTAAAGGGCAGGCTTGATTGAAACATAAACGATGTGAAATAATTTTCGGAAAAAATTGTGCTAGTCTAGAATTTTGGCCCTGTCAAGGGTGAGTCTACTTCTTGCTTTTACCATATTTTGCAAGAAAGATTATTCCAGGTATATGTCTATCACTCGATCCGACATTAAGGTTCATAACAGTTTTATCATAAATCATGTGAAGCCAACAACAATATAGCTAAAAAATATTATACCACTGCAAGGAAGGGCAGGAAAGGAGGAAAAGGCCTTTGATTTCACACTCCATAAAATCAAACAAAAAAAAGATTAAGAAATATTACCCTGCACTACTGGTTGTTGATTTTGATCAAAGAGCTGCTGTAAGTTTTTAGGGGAATTAGAGTATGCTGAAGTGTAGTCATCAGTGCCTAGTTCGTTTGCAATTTGTATGCTGTTTCCAATCAAACCTAGCCCACTATTTATAGAACCATTTGGATATGCAAATGTGTTTTGCAGTAAATCAGATCTTCTTCCACCATCAATTTGACTGCCAAGGTTGTGCAATGTATGATTGTTGTGGTCACTATCTTGCAGCTTCTGGTGCCGCTGCTGCTGCTGCTGCTGCTGTGACTGTGATGGCAATAGTAATGTAGAATCAACACCGGAAAAAGAACTGTTGTTACTTGAAGTTTCCATATTTGTATACGAATGATTATTGCTGACACTAAATCCTGGAGTTGGAATCATCTGACTAGTAACTCTTTGCAACCCAACCGATGCCATATTTCCTCCTGAACCAATGGAAAAACTTGTAGAAGACTGCTTGTAACCATTAGACAATCCTGCAATAAGTAGACCCAATAATGCAGGAAAAGAAAGTCAAAGTGAAAGGACTAAGGAATAAAAGCAACCAGAATTACCATCAGATCTGTTTAAGGTGCTGCCAAGCATGCCACCTGCTGGTAACATGCTTACACTATTGACAGAAGGAGATGCTATACTGTTGCATCCACTGGCAGCAATCATTGAGGTATCCACAGAAGATGCCGTGATCATGGTTGAATTTGTAACATGTGACATACCAGGGGTTGGTATCATTGTAGCAATTGGAGAAGAGCTAACAATCTGAGGATGTTGGTTGTGAGTAGTCATAGATGACATTCTAAGGAAATTAGATAAGCGACTCTCTAGCGTGTCTAAGTTCATGTAGTCCTCCTAAAAGACAAATCCGAAACCATCATCAACACTAAAAATTGTAATAGTTGACAATAGAATATAAAACCAGAGAACAGTACAAAGATCCTAAGATTAGACAAGGAAACAGTGTACAGATCCCATGTTGTAACTGACAGAATCAGTATTTCCTGGATTTAAAAAGAAGAAAAGTAAATTTCAATGACATCTGACCAAATAGTGTACAAGAAAATTAGCAAGAGGCATGGAAAAACCTTAGATATAGCAGTTTTTAACATGCCCTCTTCGAGACGTTTTGCAAGATCCTTAACCTTCCTTTTATGTGCTTCAGTAACTGGATGCTGGTACCGCTGCAATAATATATTACATCTGGAAGGTAACAAGTAACATGTGTATTGTTGTCAAGTAAAATTAGCACAAAATGTAAGAGATTGCTATAAACTAACTATTCCAGAATCTTATGTTGCTAGGCAAAAGCACAATCAGACATGCCTCCTTGGGCATTGGCATAAAGGCTTTGATCACTTCTCATGAAAGAATGATTTTGAAAGCTAAAGAAATTCAGTAATATATGTGAATGATTCTATATCTAAGAGCTAGTCTGGTTTTAGAAGTGCTCATATTGAGAAAAAAAAAATTCACGTCAAAAGCATATAAAAAAGTGTAGAAGCAAGTAATATTAGTTTGAAGCTGACATGTGTAGCCTCTCTTGGACGTGCTCCCAAACACAGTAAAACAGATTATCACAGTCCAATCTTATGCGTATATTATACGATTTTAAGGCTAGGTAGACTGAAGATAGATGGATCCATGGGCACTTAATATAATCAACGAGACGGAAAGACAATAAACCAGTTCACCTAGAAAGCACCTAAACTACAAGGGCTCTAGTCAACAACTTGGATAGACTGAACTGGCTAATACAAAGTTAATCAATTAAATTATGAAAAAGACTAAACAGAATCTGTTGTCATATCTTAAAGCCTCAACACTAAGTCTTATAAGTTGGACATTAAAAAACATATCAGAATAATTAAGCTCTCAAACTCTTTACTTTCCATTTGTTTTACCATGAGGAGTATAAAGTCTTATTATGCTCTTATCCTACTACATGAGGTTCCTTGATCAATGTCATTGAGCTCTATCAAAAACTATTTCTCTTGTTTTTTATAGATAACTTCAACAGGTTATTTCCCATATGAACTTATGTATAAAATGTATGCCTTAGCTTTGTCTAAGAAAAATATGCATTACCAATATTAATACCCTACCGTAAAGATAAAAATACTGTTTCATGCTATTTAGCAAAGTTCACCAAATTGAATGTGTACCCAAAGTAAACTATTTACAAATACATTAAAAATAAAACTTACATTTTTTCTAGCGTAAAAGACCGAGCTCTAATAAATTCAGGGTCCATAGTTGGAAAAACACCTAAATTTGGCATCTGATGCAGGGCATTTCCATTCAGTTGAATAAGGCCAGGCAACTGAGACCCTGATTGATTAGGTGCCTGCCCTGATATCTTTTCTGGAAACTGTGCCTGTGATTTCATTTTCTTTATTCTTCACATTGGCTTTTCCAGCCAAATATTGCATTTCTAAAACCTGTGCCAGGATTCCACCATCAAATAGCAGTTCAGATGTATGCCTGTAGCACGAACCACGTTGTCATGGTAAGAACCAAACAAGTCCATGACTTATATGTAAATCTTGAAGGAGAATAGAAAACTAAATATGATTACTTGACATAACTCACGGAACAATCCAAAAATCATACAACCAAACTGTTGCCAGTATTCTCAATGTCAAAACCCGGTTTAAATAAATCAAAAAGTCAACAATTCACAAGCCCAAATTACAGAGAAGAAAGATATCTGAAATTACAAAATCTAGAAGGTAATGACTAAATAAAATGAATACAAGCAACCATTATAAAATATGCTGAACTCTATCTAAAGGAAAGGCGCAGACAAAATTCCGCTACGCAAATCCCCCTCTGCTCGTGATTGGTAATTGAAATATTAAAATTGGATTAAACAAATTTAATTAACCATAATAGTTACAGTGAGTAACCCACTGTAGATAGGTAGATAGTAAATCAAATCAAATAAAACAGGCAAGGAAAAAATAAACCCTAACGTTGATGGGTTACATCGAACCTAAACGCTGGACAATAGGGTACAAACTCGTCAGAAGTTCGAAATTACTAAATAGAATCGGAAGTAGCCACAGTTATCAGATGACCAAGACGACTACGATCAACGATTCTTTTACCTTAGAAAGTCGGTTACACCATTCCAAGTAAACGCACGTGCGAAATTTGCCACGAACGAATAAAAACAGGAATTGAAGTATGCAAAAGCAAACTTTAGAGAACAACTTTGCTTAAATAGGTTTCACCAGTTAATTTTTCTTTTTTTTGACAAAATTCAACCTGGAAAAATATATAAATTAGAATAATCATTTTAATGATAGTATATTTAGTTTTTTTACGATATTGTTTTCATTTTAGTTTTTTTGAACTTGTATCTCTTTTAATGTATTAATTTTAACTCTTATTTCAGTTTCAATGTTTTTTAAAATTATTAAAATTATAGTATATGACAGCGTAAATTATTAACCATAAATATAAATATATATTATATACTTAAAGATATTTATTTACTATTAACAGAAATACGGACGTTATTCCATCAGTATATTTATATTTGTTTTTTTTATTAACATTTTATCATTTATCTATAATTATGTTAATATTAAATATTGAATAAATAATACTTTTATTTACATGTTAATATAAATTTATAATTTATTTTAATAAATATAAATATACATAAAAAAATACATAAATTTTTTAGATGAACCTACTGATATATACTGTGTGATGTAAGCATAGTTATATATCAGATTGAAAATGTATACAACTACTGGATGTGTTACAATTAATATAATTTTTATAATAAAAGTAAAGTTTATTATAGTATTTAAAAAATAAAAAAACTTATAATAAATTAAAATATTATAATATAAATTTATAGTTTATTTTAATAAATAGAAATACGCATAAATATCAACATTGTCAAGTAAAATATAATAAGTTAATATAATACGTAAATTTGAATTCTAATGTAAAAAAAAAAGTTAATATAGTGTATTTATGATATATTAATAATATATAATTTATAATAAAAAATTAAATAAATAATAACAATCTGAAATGCAGATATTTTATTTTGAAAAAACAATATTAGTGTAGGGGTACTAATATTTTTACACTAATAACTAAAATTATAACTTACAGTGAATGAATGATCCAATAAATTACCAAATATAAGTAAATTCCTACAATTTGTGTTCACACTTTATAAATATAAGTTTTATTATAATTTATAGTAAAATATTTAAATGTCGAATTTATTATAAACACTATAATTGCTAATTGTAAAAAAGATATGATAAATCATTATATTGATACCAATTTGGTCCATTATAATATATGAACGTATCATCTATCATATATTGTTTTCATATTTATTTACTTAAAAATTACAATTAGCAATTTTATAACCACTAAATTTTTTTTTTTAAATTCTAAAGTAAAAACATAGTATTTTTTTTATAATTACTTCATATTTGAAATTTTATTTGATAGATAAATTATTAATATTACCATTAGAAACTATATGCATATTTATATTTTTGTTACCATGTTTTCAAAATTATAGATATAATACAATTAAATATAAAAAAAAAATGTTAATAAATATATTTTTTAGCTGTTAACTAATTCCAAATGTATAATATTATAGTTTAATGTAATAAATAGTTTAATTTGGTTTAATTAAAAAAAGATAAAATTTAACTAAACTAATTAATTAAAAAATGAATAAAATATAAAAGTCATCAAAAATTCAATTTTAATTGATTTATGAGCATTTAAAATGGTTTTAACATATTCCTCTTTTTGAATTAATTCAATTTTGAAAATTTTACTCTTTTTTTTTTTTAGTTTTCCATCATAATTAAATATTCACCTTAAAACCTAATATAATTTTTAAATGAAAGAGTTAAATCAACTTTTCCTATAACATTTAAATTAAAAATTAAATTTTGTAGATTTCTTAAATAAAAACACACTAATGTCTCCTTTCTAAAATTCACAATAGTAATCACAATAAAGAAAATACACAGAAAATCATTCTTCAAAATTCAAAAAAAATATAAGGAAAACGACATTAGAAAACATCCTGTTCAAGAAAAAATCTCATTTATGAGATCTTTACACCTAAGAATAAAATTCTAAAATCAAAACATATTCTCAAATATTTATTTGTTGCATAACAAACTTAATAAAATGGTCAAAACAAATTCAATCAAAAACTTATAATATAAAATATTAAAAAAATAACTAAAGTAAAATTCTAAAATCAAAACATATTCTCAAACATTTGTTTGTTGCATAACAAACTTACCAAAATAGTCAAAACAAATTTAATCAAAATCTTAAAATATAAAATATTAAAAAATAACCAAATCATAATTAACCATAGGCAATAAAAATAAAATAAAAAAAGTACAACTATTACAAGTACAACTATTACAAATATATATGTTTTTAATGACATAATAGTCCTTTATTTTAGTAGGCAATCATTTCTTTCCCATTTGAATTAAGTTGAAAAGGAGTCATAACCACAACAAGCAAAATACACATAGAAAATCGTTCTTTCAAAATTCAAACAAAACAATAAGGAAAACGACAATAGAAAAAAATCCTTTCAAGTTCAAGAAAAATTTTCATTTATGAGATCTTTACACCCAAGAATAAAATCTAAAATCTAAACATATTCTCAAATATTTCTTTGTTGCATAACAAACTTAACAAAATGGTATCAAAAACTTATAATATAAAATATTAAAAAAATAACTAAACCATAAGAAGAAAATTCTAAAATAAAACATATTCTCAAATATTTGTTATATTAAACATATTAATCATGTTGCCATCACAAATTTGTAAAAGTTTAGAGAAATTTGAATTTGAAAAAGTAAAAAATAAACCATTTAAATAACTACATTTTTTAAATTAAAATAATTCTTTCTAATAAATATTTTAATTATTCTAATAATATAATTCAGAATATCAACAAAATGAAAAGTTAAATGAAATAAACTCCTCTATTAATCATGAAATGATGGATCTATCTCTTATGTTAGAAAAAGGCATGCATGCTTGTTTTTATCTTATTAGAAACATAATACAAAATAAGACATGTCATAAAAATAAAACTAATAATATGGAAAACAACTTTTAAAGTATAAATTAAAAATAAAATTTTATACTACACATGAGAAATTTTGTTTTCATCACAAAATTTTTTTTACCATTTATTTTTTATATAGTCTAACAGTAAATTTTGTTATTATCATAAAATTTTTCAATACTCAAATTAATAAGAGTTTTACATAAGAAAAAAATATTAAAATATTAAATAATGAAGAAATATTTAGTATAAAATTAATATGTTTCTATAATTTTTTAAACCTTTGATAAATAAACTAAAAAAATATTAATATGTTTTTTATCATTTTATAAAATATTGATATATTATTGACAATATCAAAATACTTTAATTTAATAACTGATAATTAATAAATGTTTGAATAATTTTATAACTACATACTTGAAAGTAGGTAGATGATTAGATAAATTAATATAGACTTATCATAAGTAGTTGCAAGCCTTCACTGAAATATTTGCAGTTTTGCAATTATTTGAAAAGTTCACCTTTGGGTGTGTACTCTAAAATCTTTCTGCTCATGAAGGTATCCATAGAGACGCAAGATCTAGAGATGTTGAAGATGACTTTGTATCTCAACTTTTCGTTGAAGTTGATGCACATGAGAAAGTGAAATGGTGAGAATTTGAGAAAAAAATGTGAAGAAAGTTTGGTGTATTTGCATTGGGGTATATTAGAGTAGATGTGTTAAGAAAGTTTATTGGAGTTTGTGAATAATGTGATAGTTGATAGGTGATTTATAATTTTTTAAAAGATGTAAAATATAAATTTATAATTTTATCCTTGTAATAGAAAATAACTAAATATTGAAATATGAGGGATTTATGTGTATATTTGAATTACTTATAATTTTTTAAATTATTTGCACTACCGTTGAATAATTATTTTAAAAAAATATATAAATAATTATTTTTATTTATTTTATTAATAGTATTATTAAATATTTGATACAAATAAAATAAAATAAAATAATTATTATTATTAATAATATTATTTTTAATAAATTTATTTAATTATTATTATTATTATTTTAAATTTATATTTATTATCATTATTTTAAAATTTATTTTAATCAATATTATTATTTATAAATTTATTATTATTTTATAAATTAATTTTAAAAATATTATTATTTTAATATTTATATTATTATTATTTTAATATTTATATTATTAGTATTATTATTTTAATATGTATATTATTAGTATTATTATTTTAATATTTATATATTTAATATTAATATTTTTTATTATTATAAATATGTAAATATATTTATATTATTGTACCTGTATATGCAGAGGGCCTAGATAGTACATGTGATTGGGCATACAATTTCTGACGTGTCAGTAATCCTCTGATTTCTTCCTTCAAGTCTCCTTCCTCAAATGTTGATGTTTGATCGGAACCTGAAAAAGGTACTCTAACGATCAATCTGCGTAAAGAGCATATTTTTGGTGATTAGTAAAAGTGTACCTTACATCTCTATAGAGGAGTTTATTTATAGTATTGGTCATGGTCCCTGTTCTTGCCGGTTGGCTTGGTCGTTGGTTGACTCCGATGACTAGTTCAGGCTCTGTCTGTCTTATCTGAAATCTGTACTTTTCTTGGTTGTTTGGATGCTTCACCTGTTGAGACAGATGGCGTCCTTACGGCCGGTCACACTCCGACGCTCAAGTCAGTAAGGGCTTATCAAAGAATAAGAAACAGATAGCTTCAGTATTCAAAAATTGTATTTAGAATTGTGTACCTTCACCTGGGACCTTGAGCCCCTTTTATAAAGTATCATTGGGTCACCACTAGTAACCACCTTCCCTTGTGAGAATCTTATCTCTAGCGGGAGTATATTCAATAATGATGATCCGGTCGGTCCTAGTAGATGACGTCAGCAGCAGTTGACCACGTGGACCATTCACAGGGTGACACATGGTAGAAGATAGCAGGTGAATCAGGGAGGAGATCACTCAGGAGGGTGATCGGTGGTTAGTTGCTAAGGGACCACCACCCGCAGATCAGTGCCAGGTGAGCGCCTGGAAGCAGAGTGTAACATCCCACCAAAATACATTTCACATTTATATAATGAAATAAAGATAAAACAAAATTTTCGAAGTGAACATATATATATATATATATAATGAAATTTCTCCCCACAGGGAAAATTAATACATATCCAGTCAGTTTTCCAAACTTAACAAAATACAGCCAAATAAAATGAAACCGGCGGTCTCCCAACATAAAACAGGCGATCTCCTATCAAGAGACCCAAAACAGCCGATCTGCTATCAGAACAGAAAACAGGCGATCACCACATAGAGACAGAAACAGGCGATCTCCTTCCGGCGACCACTCACTGAGGAGCTCTACTCCCTGGAAGATCATCTGCTCCCGTGTAAAATACACGATCATCACAGTTTTAAGAAAACATCCACACAACAAAAACACAGGGTAAGCTAGATATTTTTAAAACTTTAAATTATAAACTGGACAACCAACGTAGATCAGCCCTTTTTAAACATTCACAAGAGTCCATCACTTTCTCATTCATATCACACAAGCATCAAGTGTCTATCAACAATTCTCAATATTTCACATTTCTCACGTCAGACTTCCACTGACTCATCACACATAGACACTTGACACTACTTCCGGAAGACACGTGCGTTGACTCAGACCCAGAGATCTGCACCTGTCATACTACATCACCCACACAGGGTTGCTGTGAAACTCACACAGCCATGCGCATAAATGAATCTCAATATCTTCATTCTCCTAGTATGACAGGGTTAATTCATATAACAGGCCGAGCTCGTTCTTTTTCACACGACTCACCAATTCATATGAACCTCCTTCGACTCTCACCAACTGAATAACTTCATCTACGTGATTCCATTATCTCAGCAGAGTCAGGATATCTCCTTCTAGACAAGTCCCTAGTCAATACACTTTACTCATGATCTTACACGGTATTCCCTTTCCTGAAAATACTATGCCTTGATCCCACATCCACAACATTCAGACCATCATACCACTCAAATGAATGATTCAATTTACAGCAACAATCATTTCAAAGGTTCAGATTTTCGAATATCACATGCATTCCACATTTAAATCTCAAACAGTCTCAACGACACTAAAACAGGGGATTTCGAAAGCTGTATTTAAAACCGGCGATCACGTCGCCCAAATACATAAAAATAGAACATCGTGAAATAGAGTTTAAAACCGGCGACCACGTCGCCCAAACACATAGAACAGAGCATCGTGAAATAGAGTTTAAAACCGGCGACCACGTCGCCCAAACACATAGAACAGAGCATCACGAAATAGAGCTTAAAACCGGCGACAACGTCGCCCTCACTTCAGAAACAGCTAATCTACGGCTTTTATTGAAAAACAAAGCTAGCTTCCCTTACCTGGACTTGCGTGAAAAGTACTAAGAGCTCCAACCCAACGAGCTTCAAGGATGCCTTAACTCTGTTTTAGCGTCCGGTTTGGAGGACTTGCAGAGAACCTCCCAGGTGGCCTGTGGTAGTCGTCGCTCGTCGTACTGGTGCTTGATGGTGCCTGGATCGCAGCGCGAAGGAGGGAAAAGAGAAGGATGAAGGTAACGCACTCACTCACTCTGTCACTCTTGAACCACAGCACGTTCCTTGCCTCTCAGAAGTGAGTTTTTAAATCTAACTCAACTTGCCTAGAATTGCCGCTGCCACCACCCACTCTGCAGGAAAGCTTGCGTGCACACTTCCTTGAACAGTATGACCACGTGGGTCTCTGGGTCACTTTCCATACCAACTCTCTGAAATCACTGCTCTGAAGTACACTCACTGACTACGTGTCGCGCATTCAAGACGCTCATGCTGGGTTCTGGGCCCCACTTCATCTGCGTGAAACACGACATCGCGCGATAACCTTCCACCGATGACTCATCCTGGAAGACGACCGATGTCTCTCTCTGGGAGACGACCGATGTCTCTCTCTGGGAGACGACCGATGTCTCTCTCTGGGAGACGACCGATGTCTCTCTCTGGGAGACGACCGATGTCTCTCTCTGGGAGACGACCGATGTCTCTCTCTGGGAGACGACCGATGTCTCTCTCTGGGAGACGACCGATGTCTCTCTCTGGGAGACGACCGATGTCTCTCTCTGGGAGACGACCGATGTCTCTCTCTGGGAGACGACCGATGTCTATCCCTGGCGATGCCCGCATGCCTCGCGTCCTGGCGATGTCGCATGCCTCGCGCTCCGGCGATGCTCGCATGCCTCGCGCCCTGGCGATGTCCGCATGCCTCGCGCCCTGGCGATGCCGCATGCCTCGCGCTCCGGCGATGCCCGCATGCCTCACGCCCTGGCGATGCCCGACTACACATCGCCACGCCTTGCTGAAGGTTCTTCGTCCCACTACGTTACGTCCAAGGTATCATCTCCACATGACTTGGTGACGTCGGTAGCTTCACATTTCCAAGAGTAGATCAGCACTAGTCCTCGTGCGCCCATGCATGTAACACTAAGGACGATTTCTTATGTTCAAGCATAGAGCTTCGCATGCACAGCGTATCTAAGGCTTAACCCACACCTTGATACGCGTGGTTTTTTTGGAACCCACAATGGTTGATCCAACATCTTTACCACATACTAAGTGCACCTTCGGCGATCATGTACACCATAGGCGATTGGTGATCATGTGTACTCTAGGCGACAGGCGACTATGTACCAGAGAAGTCGGAGATCGCCTCCGCCTTCAAGAACGACGATCTCGTACTTCTAGGCTACACTTTCCTTCCTTTACTCTTCTTGATCCACATGTCTTCCTCAAGCACACCCACGTGATTACCTCACGATAAGGTCATCGCACCTGACTACTTTGTTAATACAATAGTCAGCCGACCGACCTCTACCAGCTGACCCCAGACCTTGGGTGACGTCCGAGGTCCGACTACTACGAAACTTCTATTACCAGCTCTTTGTATTTTAAATAATAACATCTTCTGAAATTATTTAAATATAACACTTTTATTCCAATTAAAGTTTCTAGGTCCTTACAATCTCCCCAACAAGAAAAATTTTCGTCCTCGAAAATTGAATTACAAGGAAAAGAGGTATGGATAAGCTTCTCTCATGGGTTCTTCTAACTCCCAAGTTGAATCACCCAATCTCTCATCCCACACCACTTTCACCACGTTGGTGGTCTTGCCTCTGAGCTGTTTACTCTGCCGATCGTCAATCCTAACTGGTTTTGCTTCAAAAGACAAGTCATCCTTGATCTGTACATCGTCCACTTCCAGCACGTGACTAGGGTCTGCCATGTACTTCCTTAGCTGTGATACATGAAAGACATTATGCAGGTTTGCTAATTGGGGAGGTGGGGCGATCTCATAAGCCACTGGACCGATCCCCCTTAGGATCTGATATGGCCCAACAAACTTAGGGGACAGCTTCTTTGATCTGATAGCTCGTCCTACACCCTTGGCTGGTGTCCCCCTCATAAAGACATGATCCCCAGCAGCAAACTCCAAAGGTCTTCTCCTCTGATCTGCCTAGGACATCTGCCGACTTTGAGAAGCTTTCATTCTGCCTTGTATCAGTTTCACCTTCTCGGTTGTCTGCTGAACCAACTCTTACTGCTCCAATACTTCATCAAATTCCATTGTACATCCCTGCATATGGAATATGCTGCTCCATTGAGCGCCAACTCCAGCATTCACACTCTACTTCCAACCTTGAAGACTTGGTCGAGCAAGTCCAGAACTAGGCTCTTAACAGAACCAGGACTAGCCCCTTTAGAGAAAAGCGAGCAAGATCTCTTCATCGGAAGGAAAGGGGACAACTGACTACTGCTCATGCCCCCTAGCCAATTCAAACTAGGATCCGAAATATCCTTCTAGGAATCAACTTCTGCGTCTTAATCAAAACCATCCATCGACCTCCCAACTGCTGATCTAATTCTCACGCTCCCTAAAGGAACACCTTTGGTTCACCACTATACTAGATAATTCTGCACCTTATAAAGACAAAGTTCCTGTTGCTATTACTTTCTAAATCATTATTATGACTTCTTTTGCCAACTCGGCTTCCTGCTCCCATTATGACCTCCTTTTTCAATGTATACATTGAATGCATTGATTTGGGTTCAGGTGCCAATCCGAAAAGGCATACGAGAACGAACGCACCCTATATCTCAACCACAACCATACAAGTAGTGGAGCCGATTGGAAGATTTCCTCTGCATCCGGAATTTCTTGCTTAAAGGCAACTCTATTCTTCTTCTCCCCGATCCAATAGACTATTGCCACCCACATTCCCTTCCACACCTGATTCTACTTGGATGACATATGTATAAAATAAAAGTTCTCAAGGTGAGACCTCAAATCCTTATGTTGAACAAATAGAACACTTAACCACTTGAAGCACATAGACCAACCACGTTGCTTTAAAGTTAAAGTTAGTGGCCCACGCATCCTCCTAAAATCTCACATCTCCTCCGCCTCCAACTTTCCAAACAATAACTTTTTGGAACCAACCATCATCTTCACCCTCCTCGCACACCTTACATACATCTCTCCACCACCACGATTGATATTTCAAATGAGCTCGGCTTCTCCCAAGTTCCGAGTCATATTTGGATATAAGAATATCTTTCCATTTCCCTTTCTCATCACTCATCGTCCACCATTTCCATTTTGCCAGAAGAGCAAAGTTAAAATTTCTGATATCTCTTAAATTCTTCATTTACTGGTATGCAAATTCTGCCATTAATCTTAATATCCCATCTTCACCCATTACAAAGCCTTTAGCTTGATCAGTGCCTAGAAATCCCACAATACGCTTCAGACTAGGCTCCTCTAATTGTTCAATCAAAACTGGTTCGCCCTCCTGGTTCCAACAATAAGGGAGTTCTGCTTTTCCTCCCATACAAAGCTTCATACAATTACTGTTTTCAAATCTCCATAACAATACTACCACTGTCGATTCTAAATCATAAGTAGAATAATTTCTCTCATGAAATTTGAGTTGCATTGAACATATGCAACTCCTGTCTTCTCTTGTATTCAGACACAATTCAAACTTTGATGTGAGGCATCATACTAAACCTCAAAAGGCTTGTCTTCTGCACATCTTCTGCCTTAGCAAAAATTCTGGTTTTATCCAAATCTCCGATAAAACTTTGAGAACACTGAGGTTTCATCTAACTGATCCCCCGAATTTATCAATTACGGGTAGAGGATAGTTGTCCTGGATGGTCAACTTATTCAGCTTCCTGTAGTCCATACACAGTTGAGATCCTTCATCTTCCTTTTTTTAACCAACAACGCTGGAAACTCCAAGGAGATATATTGGGCTTGACTAACTGCGTCCCTCACAACTCTTCCACTTATTTTCTTCAATTTAATCAAGTCAGCTGAACTTTGGAAATACTATCTTTCGTTGAGCATAACCTTTGAAAACGTGATTGACAGATCGCCAATCCCCTTCCTGGAATAACATCCAATTCATCTCCTACATACTCAACATAAACTAGGGTCCAAATTTCGAATCACATACTGCTTTCAAAACTAAATCAATTAAACAACATCCATTCTGCGTGCAACTTTCTCTCTCATCCAAACAATTCCTCCGCCTGTTGCTTTTCAACAAATTTTCTTTGCCTAACTGTAATTTTAAACACAATTAAGATATTTCATCTTTCCTCTTCCCAAAATCATTGATACATCTCAAGATGATAAAATCATCTTGTAAACTTATTCTCCACCAAATCTGAAATTTCCTCTTAAGCCTTGTTGTCCAGCTAGAGCCATCTTATGTTGTGTTATTGACACTAACATCTTCCAAGCTCCAAGTCAAAGAAAATTCCTACTTTCATCTTGGAACTTAACTCCAGTACTTCCTATAGAAGCACGTGCTTAAATCTTTAAACCCTCAATATACTGTTGATTTACTCTTCGTGTCTTATATCTATCTGAAACTAAATCATGGCGCAACTAAATCTAACTTGCACTTGCTTTACACTTATTGGGTAACTATCCATTTTACTTTCTAGAGATCCTGAAACTATTGTTTTCCATATTTCCAACAACTATAAGAATGAAATCGACAAGAAATCAATTCATTCAGGAGGTGACATTTAGACCTTACAAAGGTCAGCATCTCAAAATCATTTAGAGTTTGAGTTCATCAACAGAATCATAATACTCAAAAGAGAAAGCATAACACCGAACAACTACTGGTATACCACCATCAATCCAAACAACCACTTTCAATCAATTACAAAAACACTCAATAGAATGAAATAATTCACACCAGAATTCATTGTATGCTAAACATCAACCTTTAGAATTAAGATTGAGAACATCTCGATCCAGTTATGAGTGTGCACCCTCACTACTTTATCAAGATCCTTTCATTCTCAATACTAAAATTTTCAGTTAGAGCATATATTCACTACAGCACACACAAAATTTCAATACAAAAACGTTTGAAAGCCTTTCACCATAGTTTTTGTTTAAAACTCAAATAAATTTTATGAGCAGAAGAAACACAATGGATCCACAGCCCTCAGGTCATCCTAAGGACGAACTGCTCTGATACCATTAATGTAACATCCCACCAAAATACATTTCACATTTATATAATGAAATAAAGATAAAACAAAATTTTCGAAGTGAACATATATATATATATATATATATAATGAAATTTCTCCCCACAGGGAAAATTAATACATATCCAGTCAGTTTTCCAAACTTAACAAAATACAGCCAAATAAAATGAAACCGGCGGTCTCCCAACATAAAACAGGCGATCTCCTATCAAGAGACCCAAAACAGCCGATCTGCTATCAGAACAGAAAACAGGCGATCACCACATAGAGACAGAAACAGGCGATCTCCTTCCGGCGACCACTCACTGAGGAGCTCTACTCCCTGGAAGATCATCTGCTCCCGTGTAAAATACACGATCATCACAGTTTTAAGAAAACATCCACACAACAAAAACACAGGGTAAGCTAGATATTTTTAAAACTTTAAATTATAAACTGGACAACCAACGTAGATCAGCCCTTTTTAAACATTCACAAGAGTCCATCACTTTCTCATTCATATCACACAAGCATCAAGTGTCTATCAACAATTCTCAATATTTCACATTTCTCACGTCAGACTTCCACTGACTCATCACACATAGACACTTGACACTACTTCCGGAAGACACGTGCGTTGACTCAGACCCAGAGATCTGCACCTGTCATACTACATCACCCACACAGGGTCGCTGTGAAACTCACACAGCCATGCGCATAAATGAATCTCAATATCTTCATTCTCCTAGTATGACAGGGTTAATTCATATAACAGGCCGAGCTCGTTCTTTTTCACACGACTCACCAATTCATATGAACCTCCTTCGACTCTCACCAACTGAATAACTTCATCTACGTGATTCCATTATCTCAGCAGAGTCAGGATATCTCCTTCTAGACAAGTCCCTAGTCAATACACTTTACTCATGATCTTACACGGTATTCCCTTTCCTGAAAATACTATGCCTTGATCCCACATCCACAACATTCAGACCATCATACCACTCAAATGAATGATTATATTTACAGCAACAATCATTTCAAAGGTTCAGATTTTCGAATATCACATGCATTCCACATTTAAATCTCAAACAGTCTCAACGACACTAAAACAGGGGATTTCGAAAGCTGTATTTAACACCGGCGATCACGTCGCCCAAATACATAAAAACAGAACATCGTGAAATAGAGTTTAAAACCGGCGACCACGTCGCCCAAACACATAGAACAGAGCATCGTGAAATAGAGTTTAAAACCGGCGACCACGTCGCCCAAACACATAGAACAGAGCATCACGAAATAGAGCTTAAAACCGGCGACAACGTTGCCCTCACTTCAGAAACAGCTAATCTACGGCTTTTATTGAAAAACAAAGCTAGCTTCCCTTACCTGGACTTGCGTGAAAAGTACTAAGAGCTCCAACCCAACGAGCTTCAAGGATGCCTTAACTCTGTTTTAGCGTCCGGTTTGGAGGACTTGCAGAGAACCTCCCAGGTGGCCTGTGGTAGTCGTCGCTCGTCGTACTGGTGCTTGATGGTGCCTCTCAGAAGTGAGTTTTTAAATCTAACTCAACTTGCCTAGAATTGCCGCTGCCACCACCCACTCTGCAGGAAAGCTTGCGTGCACACTTCCTTGAACAGTATGACCACGTGGGTCTCTGGGTCACTTTCCATACCAACTCTCTGAAATCACTGCTCTGAAGTACACTCACTGACTACGTGTCGCGCATTCAAGACGCTCATGCTGGGTTCTGGGCCCCACTTCATCTGCGTGAAACACGACATCGCGCGATAACCTTCCACCGATGACTCATCCTGGAAGACGACCGATGTCTCTCTCTGGGAGACGACCGATGTCTCTCTCTGGGAGACGACCGATGTCTCTCTCTGGGAGACGACCGATGTCTCTCTCTGGGAGACGACCGATGTCTCTCTCTGGGAGACGACCGATGTCTCTCTCTGGGAGACGACCGATGTCTATCCCTGGCGATGCCCGCATGCCTCGCGTCCTGGCGATGCCGCATGCCTCGCGCTTCGGCGATGCTCGCATGCCTCGCGCCCTGGCGATGTCCGCATGCCTCGCGCCCTGGCGATGCCGCATGCCTCGCGCTCTGGCGATGCCCGCATGCCTCACGCCCTGGCGATGCCCGACTACACATCGCCACGCCTTGCTGAAGGTTCTTCGTCCCACTACGTTACGTCCAAGGTATCATCTCCACATGACTTGGTGACGTCGGTAGCTTCACATTTCCAAGAGTAGATCAGCACTAGTCCTCGTGCGCCCATGCATGTAACACTAAGGACGATTTCTTATGTTCAAGCATAGAGCTTCGCATGCACAGCGTATCTAAGGCTTAACCCACACCTTGATACGCGTGGTTTTTTTGGAACCCACAATGGTTGATCCAGCATCTTAACCACATACTAAGTGCACCTTCGGCGATCATGTACACCATAGGCGATTGGTGATCATGTGTACTCTAGGCGACAGGCGACTATGTACCAGAGAAGTCGGAGATCGCCTCCGCCTTCAAGAACGGCGATCTCGTACTTCTAGGCTACACTTTCCTTCCTTTACTCTTCTTGATCCACATGTCTTCCTCAAGCACACCCACGTGATTACCTCACGATAAGGTCATCGCACCTGACTACTTTGTTAATACAATAGTCAGCCGACCGACCTCTACCAGCTGACCCCAGACCTTGGGTGACGTCCGAGGTCCAACTACTACGAAACTTCTATTACCAGCTCTTTGTATTTTAAATAATAACATCTTCTGAAATTATTTAAATATAACACTTTTATTCCAATTAAAGTTTCTAGGTCCTTACACAGAGCCCGAGAAGTAAAGAAGCATTGATCAGTCATCGGGGGTTTCCTGTTAACACGCAGTCAAGCTGGGACCCAGGCTTCCAGCGAGAGCGTTACGCAAGAAGCACAGATCGGTAATCGCCTAGATTGCACATGATCGCCGTGTGTGAAGATCGGTAATCACCTAGATTGCACATGATCGCCGTGTGTGAAGATTAGGAGATTAGGTGGTCAACAAGTCGCCAAAAGGAGCACATCGCCGGGTATTTGAGAAGACTTGGTAAGCACTTGTTATATGGTCTAAATACAGAAGGTTGCGCCCAGAGTAGCCTGTGCACTAAGCTACTCCCTGTGTGGATAACTTAGTTGCAGGGGCAAAGTGGAAGTCACGTTTCAGCTGCAGGTACTCCAGATGGTGACACGTGTATGACCAGATGTTATCCACATGTCAAGAGGAATAACCGTCAGGAGAGAGAAAGACTCAAGTATATATATAAAGGTCTTTGGTGTGCTTGGCGTGAAGTTGGTGAGGACGAGGTTCGGGAAGGAGAAGTTCTAACGCTTTGGTCAAGAGGCTGGATCATCAGGCGCCCACCGTGGGGCCGTGTAAACTGTGATTCCCATCCACAGTTGAGTTTGTGAGGTTTTCGATAGTTTCTGTTCGATTGCTTGCTGCCGCAATCGTTCTTCGGAGGTTTTGACCGTTTGAATCGAAGTTCAATCGATGAAGAGTGGTTTTCTGGAGGTTTAGACCGTTTGAATCGAAGTTCAATCGGTGAAGAGTGGTTTTCTAGAGGTTTCTACCGATTGATTCCTGGATCAATCGTTGTGCGAAGGAAGTTGAAGGTTTCTTGAGCGTTGTTGCGAGATAGCTTTTGCGTGTTGAAAGGCAATTGTGTGAAATTAGTAGAAGTTTCATGAGGAAAATGAGGACAACCAGATCTAGTTCAGTTGCGCCACAATCTGGAGAGAATAACGTGACGATGTCGCAAATGCTGGAGATGATGCGTGTTTTGCAAGAAAATGTGGCAGCATCGCGCGTCGAGCAGATGAAGATGCACGACGACCTGGTCGCTTCTCAGGCCAGGAACGAAGAGTTGAGTAAGGTTAATGAAGAGTTACGTCAGGCTCTTCGCGAGCAGAGGGAGAGTGCTGCGACCAGCGGAGGTGCGCCACCGTCTTCGCCACGAGTTTTTCCAATGCCATTTTCGCAGGCGATCATGGATGCTGCGATTCCTGCAAACATCACGGCGGTGAAGGCCTCCTTCACTGGAGTGGAAGATCCAGAGGCTCCCCTTACCGCGTTTCATACGCAGATGATGCTGTCGGGAGGATCAGATGCGGCCTATTGCAAGATGTTCATGAGCACTCTCCACAGCACAGCGTTGGATTGGTTTGTAAGCCTACCTACTGGACACATCTCCAGTTTCCAGCAATTCTCCAAGCTTTTCGTCGATCAGTACATTGTGAATAAGGCGCCGCCTATGGTGTCGTATGACCTGTTCGACGTAAGGCAATTCCAGGGGGAATCTTTGAAGGACTATTTGAATAGGTTTGGAGCTCAGATAGTCCGACTACTAGGTAAAGATGAGGAGATGTTCGTGCACGCCTTCAAGAAGGGCGTGCTACCTGGACCCTTTAGTGAATCGTTAATCAAGAGCCACCCTGCAACGTTTGCAGAGATTCGGCGACGTGCTGTGGCTCACATCGCCGCTGAGAATGAAGTGATAGAGAAGAGAGGGAATATGGCTCCTACGAAACCACGCACCCAAGCCAAGACTCAGCCTCAGAGGGTGTTGGGAACGGCGGCGGTGAAAAAGGATCAAAGGACATACCGTCCTTATGATCCAAAGAAAAACAAAGGCGATGGCAGTAATAGAGGAAAAGGGCCAGGTCGCCCGAGGGAATTCAAGCGCCCTCCGAGGCATGAATTCGTGATGGGATTGGCGGACCTGATCGCCATTCCCAATATAGCATCCAAGCTAAAGGTGCCTGAAAAGGTGTCGAATAAGGTGTTGGGGCCAAAGCCAGACGCGTGGTGTGAATTCCACAAAAGTTTTGGCCACACCCTTGATTCCTGCCTGTTGCTGGGATACCAACTCGACGAGTTGGTTAGAAGTGGATTTCTGAAGGACTATTTGCTGGAGAAGAAGGCAGCAAATGCGTCGAGCTCCCATCCGGCGAGCAGCGAGGGCCAACAACATGAAGTGCCCATTCACGGGGAAATCCACACTATAGCTGGGGGTTTCTCAGGAGGTGGGTGCACTGCGTCACAGCGCAAGAAATATGCTCGATCTTCGGGGTATAATCAGATCAAGATGCATCCTATGGATGAGGAGAAGGCTGCCTTCATGACAGAGAGATCGTGCTACTGCTACAAAGTAATGCCATTCGGGCTGAAGAACGCTGGGGCCACGTACCAGAGGTTAATGGAGAAGGTACTTGCACCAATGTTGGGGAGAAATGTGCAGGCCTATGTTGATGATATGGTGGTGACTTCCCTGGAGAGGAGCAGCCACGTCTCGGACTTGGAAGAGTTGTTTGTCACGATAGCCAAATATAAGCTGAAACTGAATCCAGAGAAGTGCATCTTTAGTGTGGAGGCGGGAAAATTTCTAGTTTTTCTTTTGACTGAAAGAGGAATAGAGGCAAACCCCGATAAGTGTGCTGCTATTATGGCGATGAGAAGCCCAGCTACGGTGAAGGAGGTGCAGCAGCTTACAGGTCGGATGGCTGCTCTCTCGCACTTTGTGTCAGCTAGCGGCGAGAAGGGCCACCCTTATTTTCAATGTTTAAAGAGAAACAACAGGTTTGTCTGGACCAAGGAGTGTGAAGAAGCTTTCGTGAAGCTTAAAGTATATTTAGCAAGCCCGCCGGTGCTATGCAAACCGTTAGTTGGAGTGCCTCTCAGGTTGTATTTCGCTGTGACTGAGAGAGCGGTGAGTGCGGTGCTTGTCCAAGACCAAAATCAGGTCCAGAAGCCTATTTATTTTGTGAGCAAGGTGCTACAAGGTGCTGAAGTGAGGTATCAGGCCTTGGAGAAAGCTGCTTTAGCGGTTGTGTTTTCGACGAGGAGGTTGCGTCATTACTTTCAGAGCTTCACTGTCCTGATAATGACCGATTTGCCCATTCAGAAGGTTCTGAAGAAACCTGATGTAGCTGGAAGAATGGTGAAGTGGGCGGTAGAACTGTTAGAGTTCGACATTAAATATGAACCCCGAGGGACAATTAAGGGGCAGATTTTCGCTGATTTCGTCGTCGAGCTCTCGTCAGAGGCAACTCATGTCGAAGGAGATGGCTTTCGTTGGGTCCTTTCGGTAGATGGATCGTCGAACCAGCAGGGTAGCGGTGCTGGAGTCATTTTGGAGGGGCCCAACGGCGTGCTGATAGAACAGTCCCTAAGGTTCGCTTTCAAAGCCAGCAACAATCAAGCAGAATATGAGGCATTGATTGCAGGTATCTTGTTGGCCAAGGAGATGGGGGCTAAAGTGTTGGTGGCCAAAAGTGACTCGTTGCTGGTCACAGGGCAAGTAGTGGGCGAGTTCCAAGCCAAGGACCCGCAGATGGCGGCTTACTTGGCATATGTGCAGGAGTTGAAGAGTTCTTTTACCTTATTTGAGGTAGTGCATGTACCAAGGGAGCAAAATGCCCGAGCTGACTTGCTGGCCAAACTCGCCAGTTCGGGCAAGGGGGGTGTAACGCCCCTCAATATCTTATTCATTTTTATATAATAAAATAAAGGTAAAACAATAATATCAAAAATTAACATAGGTATATATAATATAATTCATCCATTCCATACATTGTATCTCAAAATAACATCCCTTTTCTAGGGAATTTTAATACATCTCCATCAGGAGTTTTCAAAATAAAACAAAATACAACATTCAAGACAGACGATCCCTTCCTCCAAAATGCTCACTGAGGAGCTCTACTACCTGCAACATCATCTGCTCCCGTGTAAATTATACACGATCATCACAGTTTTAAAGAAAACAACCACAAAACAAAACAAGGGGTAAGCTAACTACTTTAAAAACTTTAAATATGAAACTTGATATCATCATAAACCATCATTTTTCATTTTACACACTTCACAATTTCACATCCACGTAATCAGCAATATTCACAATTTCATAACTTCATCACGTGTCTATCATTTCACATAACCATCAAGTGTCTACCAATAATTTCAATATTCATCTTTCTCACGTCAGAATTTCCACTGACTCACAACACGTAGACACTTGACTCTACTTCCGGAAGACTCGTGCGTTGAACTTAGCATCCAGAGACCTGCACCTGTCATACTACACCACTGTGAATTCACACAGGGTCGCTGTGAATCCACACAACCATGCGCATAAATAATCTCAATATCATCACTCTCCCAGTATGACAGGGTTAATTCATATAACAGGTCAAGTTAGTTATCTTTCAAACAACTTACCCATACATATGAACCTCCTTCGACTCTCACCAACTGAATAACTTCATCTATGTGATTCCATTATATCAGTAGAGTCAGGATCGTCTCATTCACAGGATACTCACAGATCAATACACCCTCATAACAATCTCAACACGGTATTTCCTTTCCTGAAAATACTATGTCTTGACCACATTTTCACATCATTCCATATTCATACAACACATCCATGAACGATTCAATCATATCATATTTTCAACCGTTTCTGAACAATCCAAATCATACCAAAGTTCAAGATTTTGAAAATCATATGCATTTCACAGCATCTACTATATTTACAATTTCACATTTCAAGCTCAAACAAATTCCGATCCACACATAAAAACAGAGCATCGTGCAAGAAAGTTTGAAACCGGCGACCACGTCGCCCCAACTTCAGAATCTTCTAGCCTACGATTGTTATTGAAAATAAAGCTAGCTTCCCTTACCTGGACTTGCGTAAAAACTCACTAAGAGCTCCAAACCTGTAAGGACCTGTGAAATTAAATTGGAATAAAAGGAATATATATTAAATGAATTCTAAGTATGTTTTTATTTAAAATAAAAAGGAAGGAAAGTGTAGCGTAGAAGACTATGAGATCGCCTGGTTAGTACATAATCGCCTGTTGCCTAGACTACACATGCGGACATCGCCAGGGCGCGAGGCATGCGGGCATCGCCAGGGCGCGAGAGAATGCAGACATCGCCAGGGCGCGAGGCATGGGGGCATCGCCAGGGCGCGAGAGGCTTGCGGGCATCGCCAGGGCGCGAGAGACATGCGGACATCGCCAGGGCGCGAGGCATGGGGGCATCGCCAGGGCGCGAGAGACATGCGGGCATCGCCAAGGCGCGAGAGACATGCGGGCGTCGCCAGGGATAGACATCGGTCATCTTCCAGAGGGAGACATCGGTCGTCTTCCAGGGATAGACATCGATCGTCTTCTAGAGGGAGACATCGGTCGCCTCCCAGGGAAAGACATCGGTCGTTCGCCAGGATGAGTCAGCGGTGGAAAGTTATCGCGCGATGTCGAGTTTCACACAGATAAGGTGGGGCCCAGGCTCCCAGCATGAAACGTCCTGCACGCGCGACACGTAGACAGAAAGGGTGGTTCAGAATAGTGACATCAGAGTGTTGGCATGCGCAGAGGCACGCGTGGTCGTACTGTTCAGGGAAGCGTGCACGCAAGCTTCCCTGCAGAGTGGGTGGTGGCAGCGGTATTTGTGGACAAGTTGGTTTTGATTCAAAAACCCACTTCTGAGAGGGAGAACATTGCTGTGGTTCAAGAGTGACAGAGTGAGTCTACCTTCATCCTTCTCTTTTCTCTCCTTCGCGCTGCGTTTCAGACATCCCCAAGCACCAGTACGACGAGCGACGACTGCACTTGGATACCTGGGGAGTTCTCTGCGAGTTTTCCGTCAGGACGCTAGAACAGAGACATCTTTAAGCTTCGGTGGGTGTTGGAGCTCTTGGTGTTTTTACGCAAGTTCAGGTAAGGGAAGCTAGCCTTATTCCCAACGAAAACCTTATATTAGATGATTTTTTGATGTTGGGCGACGTGGTCGCCGGTTTTTAACTGTTATTGCATAATCCCCTGTTTTTGGATGAGATCGCCGGTTTTGATGTTGTTTTCGAACTCCCCTGTTTTAGTGTCGTTTGAAACTGTTTGAGATTTAAATGTGAAATGCATGTGATATTCGAAACCCTAAACCGTGGAATGATTATAGCTATGTTTGAAATTGTTCATTAAGTGTTGTATGATGTGTTGAATGTTGTGAATGTGGAATCAAGGCATAGTATTTTCAGGAAAGAAAATACCGTGTAAGATTGTTGTAGAATGTGCATTGATCGGTGATTTCTATAATGAGATATCCTGACTCTCCTGATATAATGGACTCATATAGAGGAAGTCATTCAGGCGTTGAGAGTCGATGGAGGTTCATATGTATGGGTAAGTGGTTTGAAAAATAACCACTTGACCTGTTGTATGGATTCACCCTGTCATACTAGGTGAGTGATGAGATTGAGATTGAGATTATGTTGATGCGCATAGCTGTGGGAACTTTACAGCAGTGTAGTATGACAGGTGCAGATCTCTGAGTCTAGTCAATGCACGAGTCTTCCGGAAGTAGTGTCAAGTGTCTGCGTGTGACGAGTCAGCGGAAGGTCTGACGTGTGAACCATGAATGTTGAATGTAGTGAATAGACACTTGACGAGTTGGTGGAATATGGGGATATTGATGGTTGCAATTGATATAGATTATGAATGGTGTGAAGATTTATGTTTTCTATAGATATAAAGTTTCATATTTAAAGTTTTTGCAAATATCTAGCTTACCCTTTTATCTTGTATCGTGGTTGTTTTTCTTAAACCTGTGATGATCGTGTATAATTGCACGGGAGCAGATGAGGCTGTAGGTAGTAGGGCTCCTCTGTGAGTGGTCGCCGGGAGGAGATCGCCTGTTTCTGTTTCTGTTAGGAGATCGCCGTTTTCTGTCTTCTATCAGGAGATCGCCTGTTTTTTTATTTTGCTGTATTTTGTTTAAGTTTTGGAATTGACCGATTATGTATTAAACTCCCTGTGAGGAGAAACTTCATTACATATATATAATTATGTTCACTTCAATATATTTGTTTACCTTTATTTTCATTATATAAATATGAAAAGAATTTGGCGGGATGTTACATTAATGGTATCAGAGCAGTTCGTCCTTAGGATGACCTGAGGGCTGTGGATCCATTGTGTTTCTTCTGCTCATAAAAATTTATTTGAGTTTTAAATAAAAACTATAGTGAAAGGTTTTCAAACGTTTTTGTATTGAAATTTTGTGTGTGCTTTCGTGAATATATGCCCTAACTGAAAATCTTAGTATTAAGAATGAAAGGATCTTGATAAAGTAGTGAGGGTGCACACTCATAATTGGATCGAGATGGTTCTCAATCTTAATTCCAAAGGTTTGATGTTTAGCATACATTGAATTCTGGTGTGATTTATTTCATTTTATTGAATGTTTTTGTAATTGATTGAAAGTGGTTGATTGGATTGATGATTGTATACCAGTAGCTGTTCTGGTGTTTTGCTTGAGGTTATAAGTATCATGATTCTGTTGATGAACTCAATTTCTTAATGACTTTGAGATGCTGACCTTTGTAAGGTCTAGATGTTACCTCCTGAATGAATTGATTTCTCATCGATCTCATTCTTGTAGTTGTAGGGAATATAGAAACCAATAGTTTCAAAATCTGAAACGAAGGAAGATGGCACGTAGACCTCGTACCCCTCCCCAACCTTCTTCGGAAATGAGCCAGATTGCCAAGGCTATTGATATGATGGCAACTGCCATCCAACAACAGAATGCAGCAATGGCTCAGAACCATCAAGCTGCAATGCACCATTGGGAAACTGCTCGGTCGGCTGAAACAAATTCCCACGTCGGTCAGCCTCAGGAACAGATGAGACTGACCGAGTTCATGAGGCACAACCCACCCAAGTTCAGCGGGAATGCTACCCCTCATCAAGCAGATCAGTGGGTCAGAGAGTTGGAGAAAATCTTTAGGGCGACCTCCTGCCCTGAAGAGAAGAAATTGGTGTTCGCCACCTATCTGCTTTCTGGAGAAGCCGAGTTCTGGTGGATGGGAGCTCAGCAGATGATGGAGGCCCGAGAGGATGTGTTGGATTGGGAGAGCTTCAGAGTGAGGTTCCTGGAGAAATACTTCCCAGACAGCGCAAGGTTTGCGAGGGAAGCTGAGTTCCTAAGGTTGGAGCAGGGGGATATGTCTGTGAACGCCTATGCTGCTCGGTTTGAGTACCTCGCCCGATTCTATACCCAGGCGACCTCCGAGGCCTGGAGGTGTAGAAAGTTCGAAGAGGGGCTGAAGAGGACCATAGCCCCTATGTGCATCAGGGAATTTCACGCCTTAGTAGAGAAGGCGAAGATGGTGGAGACTCTGGAAAAGGGTGATTCCCGGGTGATCAGGTCACACCCAGGGGGTTCTTCCAGTGGGAGGGCCAAGGTGCAGCAACCACAAAGCAAGCCCTATGCGAGACCTCCACCACATCGGGCAGGAGCAGCGTCATCCCAGTTTCAGCAGCAACAACCTTGGAAACCCAAATGTTTCCATTGTGGTGGACCACACACACCCAATGTGTGCCCCAAGAAGGCTTCGGAGAGAAGGTGTTTTGCATGTCAAAAGACGGGACACATTGCTAGAGATTGTCCTACCCAGAATAGGATGACTCAACCCGTTGGTCCTCAGCAGTTGAGGAATGGAGGCAGTAGACCTCAAGCAGCAGGAAGGGTGTTTGCCATGACAGGAGCAGAGGCGTCTCAGTCAGGTAACCTCGTGCAAGGTGTTTGTTTTATAGTTGGTAGAGGTGTAAAAGCCTTGTTTGATTCTGGAGCGACACACTCCTTTGTGTCAAGCCTGTGTGTAGCCGAGTTGGGCCTTCCAGTGAAGGAGTTACCATTTGAACTGTTGGTCTCTACACCTGCGTCAGGACAGGTGTTGACCTCTACAGTTTGCCCCGAATGTCCAGTGATAGTAGAGGGACGCAGATTCAAAGTGAACTTGATCTGCCTACCTCTTCAGGACCTGGATGTTATCCTGGGAATGGATTGGCTAGCTGCCAATCACGTTCTCATAGACTGTGGTAGTCAGAAGATAGCGTTTCCAGACCTCCAAGAGTCAGACGTGATATCTGCTCAGCGAGGGTGGTCGGAGTTGGAGGAAGGGGCGAGGTGCTTCGTGATCCTAGCTCGGTTGGAAGTGAAGAATGAAGAGGACGTAAGCAGGATACATGTGGTGAAAGATTTCACGGATGTATTTCCAGAAGAAGTACCTGGATTACCTCCTAAGAGAGAAGTGGAATTCTCTATTGGTTTGGTGCCTGGAGCTGGACCAGTGTCAATGGCACCTTACAGGATGGCTCCAGCCGAGTTGGCGGAATTAAAGAAGCAAGTGGAAGAGTTGTTGGAGAAACAATTCATCAGACCCAGTGTATCTCCATGGGGGGCTCCAGTGCTCCTAGTTAAGAAAAAGGATGGAGGGTCTCGGTTGTGTATAGATTACAGGCAGTTGAACAAGTTGACCATCAAGAACAAGTACCCCCTACCTAGAATTGACGATTTGATGGATCAAATACATGGGGCCTCGGTGTTCTCAAAGATTGATCTGAGATCGGGGTGTTAGGAAAGATGGCTTTAAACTAGAGGGGGGGTGAATTGTTTAAAGAGGTTTTCGCAAACTTTTCCAAGCTAGAATGAATATCTTTCAGAAATCAAATGATTAAGCAATTCAGTTTGCCAAAACAGCAAGCAAAACAGCACTGCCAGGAAAACAATCGGTTGTTTCTTCGAAACAATCGATTGTTTATACCAGCAAACAACAAATAAACTGAAATTAAAGAGTTAGGGATAGAGAGATTGTACACAGATGTTTATACTGGTTCACTCCAACCCAGAGCTACATCCAGTCTTCTCAGAAACCCTGAGGAAATCCACTAAGCAATCAACACTAGATTACTTACACACAACCAAGAAAGTGACCTTGAACACCCTCAAGAAACACACTTTCCTTGGTCAGCACACCACACTAAGAAAGTTGATCTTGATCCCCTCAAGAACACACAGCTCTTCTTAGCAACAGCACAAACGAATGTTCACAGAATTACAAGGATTACACTTGTTACAGAAGCAATCTGAAATCAGTACAAGAGAATCCTATCTCAGCACTTTGATCAATCTCTTTAGCTCTTAAGCAATCTCAGCAATTTTCCAAAACTCTCTTAGCAACTCTTTGTCAAAATCATTATAAACCTTTTAAAAGAGATTTTCTGAATTATATAAAAGGAAGTTTGTTTATCAAATCTTAACAAACCCATAAAAGCTTTCAGAAAGGTTGGTCAAAGCATTTAAAGCTCAGTCAAAGTCAAAACTGTTTTCTGTTATAAAAACATAACAAACAATCGATTGTTTCCTCAAATCAATCGGTTGTTTTGTTACTTAACCAATTTTCACACTTCAAAACAGTTTTCAAAACACCTAAGCTTAAACAATCGGTTGTTTTGATAAAACAATCGGTTGTTTTAGCTCAGTTTGAAAAAAACACTTTACTTTGTTTGAAAGTTGAGATGCTTGAGCTTTAGATTCAATCAAAGGTTGAGTTACACAACTCAAACTACCCAGATCCTAACTAAACCAGCACAGCAACAGCAAGCACATCAAAAGCTTCATCATCCTTCAAAGGATTTGGATTCTTCAAAACCTTGAACACCACTTGGTTCAACAATCTCCCCCTATTTGATGAAGACAAATCCCTGATGCTTGATCCCTAATGCTTGTGTTGTTCTGATTAGATCTGAATCAGTTCCTGCAATTGAACTTTTAGCAGACATAGAGCTTCTGATATTTTGTTAGAAAATATATACACAGTTAAAGCTTTAAACAATTAATATCAGTAAAAACAGCTAAAAGCAGTCTTAAACAAGCATATAAGCAAACAAGCATAAAATCTCCCCCTATTTGTCTTCACAAATAGACAAATATAAGAGATAAAGCCATAAAAAGTTCATATTACATCAGAATTATAAAAGCAACAGCAGAAGGAAAGAAAAGAAAACCAAACTTCAACAGCAGCAAAAACAATCGATTGTTTCGACAACCCAATCGGTTGTTTTTCTTCATTCTTCCTTATCTCCAAACTGAAGATCAAAGATTTGGTTCTGAATAGCTTCAATTTGTTCATCCAGGCTCATGAACCTTGCATCCATGTTGTCAAACCTGGTATCAAACCTCTGGAAATTGCTAACACACAGATCATGGAGGTTTCTTTGGTTTTCAGCAAAGCTATCCATCCTATTCATCATGAACCTTTCAAAAGGTGACATTGATTGAATCCTTTCTTCTGGATGTTCAGCAGCCGCACTGGGTCCAACATCTTGAAACCCTCCTATTGGATCTTCATGTTCAACATCCATATCTGTAGGTTCTTCTTGAGCAGCCCCACTAGAGGAGGCACCATGATCACCATCCTTGCTTACCCATTTTCCACCTATTTTTGTAAATCCCATCTTGCTGAGTGATCCATTGTTCAACTCTTGAGTTGACTTGACCAGCTCAGAAGTCTCATCTTCCAGATTAACTTCAAAATAGTTTAGGAATTTAGATATCAAAATAGCATAGGGATAGTGATAGTCACCCAACCACATTGCTTTTTGCATGTGCTCTTTGATGATGTGGATCCAATTTAGCTTGACCTTCTTAGTGATGCAGAAGATGTAAACCAGATCTTCTTCAGTCAAAACAGAATGGTTGCTCCCCTTTGGAGTTAGAATCCATGTCACAATGAGAGCAAGCAGCCTCTCATCCAGTTTCAACCCTCCAACTGAGCATGCACTCACTTGAGCTTGAGTGTTTTTCAAACAGCTTCTGTAAAACTGAATTTTGTTGAAATCCTCCACCACACCAAGATTGCCTTTGCTGATTCGCAGTCCAGAAAACTTGAGTCCAGCAACAGCAACCCAAACCTCATGGGTTATCTCCATGTCCACACCTTTTACATGAGAAACTAGGTTGTTTCCCTCAAATTTCGAATTGGTGTAGAAGACCTTCACCAAGTCTGGATATATGTTGCCCTTCATCTCCAGAAACCTTCTGAGATACTGATCTTTGAGAAGTTTCCTCACATTGTCCAGCTTTTGACTTTTCAGCCAATCAAAACTCACAACCTTGGGGTTGTTGATTTTCTTGAGACTTGTCTCATATCTATATTTTTCTATGAGATCTTTATCTCCAGAAAACCATCCTTCCAGCCTTCCTCCAGACCTTAGAGCTCTGGTTTTGATTCTTCCAGAAGTGGGAGGAGTTGATTCCATGGCAGCAGAGATGAGAAAACAGAGGGCAGCTCTTCTTTACAGATTTTCTCAAGAGATGGTGCAAGAGATGTTGCAATTGGTTGTTTATCTGCACCTGATTTTATAACCATCCGAAAACCAATTTATGATTAATTCCATTCAATGGGTACCTGATTTTCAGAGAGAGAAGGCTGTTCTGCACAGAACATGTCAGAAAAAGAAACTGAAAAACACATGGTCTTTTGACTAGTCATAAAGGCTCTTGAATTTCCAAGATTTTGGAATATATTCCTTTATGAATGTTGTAACCACTTTCTGAGCACGTTCAGCTTTCAATACAGATATTTTGACCAAGATTCTCCCTTTTGAATTTGATCTGCAAAGGATAGAAGAAGAATTCAAAATTAAATCAATTTCTTCACAGTGCTGTCAGACTCAAAACAATCGGTTGTTTTGCTACAGCAGTTAAAACTTGATTTTAAGAAATTTTAACAAAAAACAGAAGCAGATAACAACAGATAACATTGACCAAAGAGGGATTAATCACAGGAAAGAACTTTAATACTAAAATTGAGGACAGTAAAAGAAAAATCTCATCCTTGTGTTGTTTCTTCAATGAGCCAATTGCTTGTTGATCAAGAAGGCTTCTTTTCATTGAATTGACCTTCTGCAAAGCATTGATTCAGCTTCAATGATTGCCCTTTGTCTTTAATAGTCTAACCAGTTGGCTCAGCTCCTCTTTTTCTATTTATTTTCCTACACAAACATTAGTTCAAGCAACAAGATTTGGTCCTTTCACAAATGTGGGTCCAATTGGTTTCTTTTTCACACTTGGAACCTCACATCCTTTAGGGATCCATTTCATGTAGCCTCTTGGAACAGAAAACTTTCTTATTTTGCAGAATCTAACCGAATGGCCCTTTTTCATGCAATAAAAGCATGTAACAATCGATTGTTTCGTCTTAACAATCGGTTGTTTTTCTGGTTTTCTTAAAAAACTTTTTGAAAACCTATCTTGCTTGTTCTGTGGATTGAAGCCTAAACCAGCCTTTCCAAAAACACAACTTTGAGATGCCAAGATATTCTCAAAGTTTGATTTCCCTTTTGAAAGCTTGTCCACAGTTTCAACAAGATATTGAACCTTTTTCTCAAGATTTTCACAATTTTCACAAATGAGAGTATCACACTTACAAGAGGTGTTTTTGAAATGATTTTCCATCTTTTCAAAATCAATTTTTGCTTTTCTCAGATCCTCTTCAAGTGATTTAACTCTCTTTTCAAGCCCATTGTTAAGATCTCTCAATCGATTGTTTGAAAGCACCAATCGATTAGCTTCATCATGAGTTTCTTGAAAAGCTTTAAGCAATTCACAATAATTTTGTTCATTTAAGGAAGCACAAGAACTTACCTCACTTGAACTGCAAGCATCATCATCATCCTCAGCCACTAAACATATGTTGGCTTTTTCATCTTCACTTGATGAGGAACTTGATGAAGACACTTCATTTTCATCCCAAGCTATGTAGGCTCTTTTTGTCTTGCCTTTCTTCTCCTTATAGCTTGTCTTTTTCTCCTTGCTCTTGTTGGGACAATCTGCCTTTATGTGACCTTGCTCACCACAACCAAAACAAGTATAGTTATTTGAATTTAAATCATTGGATTTCTTGTTTCCATACCTATCCTTGTTGTTGTCTTTGTTGCGGTTTCTCTTTAGGAATTTGCTGAATTTTCTTGACAGCAAACTCAGATTTTCCTCATCACTATCATCACTTGAATCTTGCTTTCCCTTGTGATCTCGCCGCGGACTCGAGCGTGGGGAAGTGCCTCGTCACTCCTTCGTCTAGCTTTCCAGCTGCTGCGCGTTCTGCAAGGAGGCTCCAGGAACCTTCGACGGAACTCCGAACGATGCCTGCAAAACACATAGACGGCGCCTCTAGCGGCCGTTGTAGCTCCGACGCTCAAGTCAGGCAACGGGAACACCAAAACTCTCTCTCGGATCTCTCAGTGTCCGACCCGTGTGTGTGTGCCCTCAATCCTCTTTGATTCGAAAACTGAGTGTTCTTGGTTTTGTGTTGTGTATTCTCAGGCAAAGACTGCATACCTGGTTTGGTGTTCTTCTTCCTCATATAAACTGGCGTAGCCCCTACAGGCTACCTCTAGGGCCACTTGATTACTCTGCACTGTCGTTTCCACTCCCCAGGGCTACCTTGCGTGCCAGCCTTCTTCACTTGAGTGCAAAGTCTGACAGGGGAGGCTGCGTGGATGCCTCTGTACCCCTCGACTTCTGCGCCTATCTGCCCTACCTATTCTCTGGGAACATCTTCACGGTCCACGTGGCATGCATGCAACCTCACTGGGAGACTCTAGCCTTGATGGGTTCTCGTCCCAGCAGGATTCTGCACCTGACTGCGTCTTCTCATCTTCATGCATGGTCGTCTCGCGACTAAGGCCACTCCCTGCCTCTGAGCGCTTTACTGGTCACTGGTCGCGTTGTTCACATCGCGCGGTCGACGTTGCCTCGACACACACCGATAACCGAGGTATCTCTCATCCTGGCCGATGTCCGATGGCGCTTCTTCACGTTGTCGTGTTCTGCTTATGGAATCAGGCGAGGTCCTTGGGTAACGTTCTCGCTGGGAGCCTGGGTCCCAGTTTAACACGTGTTGGCAAGGAACCCCCGACGACTGATAACTCTGCATGCACCGATGACTGATCACTCTGTATATACCGATGACTGATCACTCTGTATATACCGATGACTGATCATTCTGTATACACCGATGACTGATCACTCTGTATACACCGATGACTGATCACTCTGTATACACCGATGACTGATCGGTGCTTCATCACTCTCGCGCTCTGCTTCCAGGCGCTCATGCAGGAGTCGATCTCCACCCTTGTTCATCTGCTATCTCATGCCACGTGTTGCTCTGTGACTGGCCCACGTGGTCATCTGCTGCTGACGTCTTTGGATACCGGTGACCGACCGGATCACCTTGTGTTTGGATGCTTTCAAGGCTATGCTCCTTGTGTGCTTATCTTGATTCTCTTGAACATTGAGTCTATTCATCTCTAGCTCATGTTCCCTAAGCTTTCCAAACAAAGAAGCAACACTTAAGGATGTTAGATCTTTAGATTCAGAAATTGCAGTTACCTTTGGTTGCCATGCTCTATCAAGACATTTCAAGATCTTGATGTTTAGCTCTTCTTTGTCAAAAGTCTTGTCTAGGCTCATAAGGTAATTGATGATATGAGTAAACCTTTTCTGTACTTCAGCAATTGTTTCACCTTTAAGCATTCTGAACATTTCATACTCTTGGATTAGAGCATGCTTTCTAGCTCTTTTAACTTCATTTGTTCCTTCATGAGTGACCTCCAAAGTATCCCACATTTCCCTTGATGATTTACATTGTGATACCCTGAAAAACTCATCAGAATTTAAAGCAGAGGTTATAATATTTTTGGCAATGCAATCAAGTTTGGCCTTTTTGCTTTCTGCATCAGTCCATTGAGACCATGGCTTCTCAATGACAGAACCATCTTTTTCAAACTTTGGTATAAAAGGACCATTTTCAATTGCATCCCAAATTCCTTTGTCAAGAGATTCCATGAATATTTTCATTCTAACTTTCCAAAACTGGTAATTCAAACCACAGAACAAGGGTGGTCTGTTTATTGAAGCACCTTCCCCAAAAGGTAGTCTATCAGCCATTTTAAAAGATTTTAGGATCAACTTGAATGACTTTCAAGAACCAAGCTCTTGATGCCAATTGTTAGGAAAGATGGCTTTAAACTAGAGGGGGAGTGAATTGTTTAAAGAGGTTTTCGCAAACTTTTCCAAGCTAGAATGAATATCTTTCAGAAATCAAATGATTAAGCAATTCAGTTTGCCAAAACAGCAAGCAAAACAGCACTGCCAGGAAAACAATCGGTTCTTTCTTCGAAACAATCAGTTGTTTATACCAGCAAACAACAAATAAACTGAAATTAAAGAGTTAGGGATAGAGAGATTGTACACAGATGTTTATACTGGTTCACTGCAACCCAGAGCTACATCCAGTCTTCTCAGAAACCCTGAGGAAATCCACTAAGCAATCAACACTAGATTACTTACACACAACCAAGAAAGTGACCTTGAACACCCTCAAGAAACACACTTTCCTTGGTCAGCACACCACACTAAGAAAGTTGATCTTGATCCCCTCAAGAACACACAACTCTTCTTAGCAACAGCACAAACGAATGTTCACAGAATTACAAGGATTACACTTGTTACAGAAGCAATCTGAAATCAGTACAAGAGAATCCTATCTCAGCACTTTGATCAATCTCTTTAGCTCTTAAGCAATCTCAGCAATTTTCCAAAACTCTCTTAGCAGCTCTTTGTCAAAAGCATTCTAAAGCTTTTAAAAGAGATTTTCTGAATTATATAAAAGGAAGTTTGTTTATCAAATCTTAACAAACCCATAAAAGCTTTCAGAAAGGTTGGTCAAAGCATTTAATGACTGGAGCGTAAGAATTAAAAGCATTTAAAGCTCAGTCAAAGTCAAAACTGTTTTCTGTTATAAAAACATAACAAACAATCGATTGTTTCCTCGAATCAATCGGTTGTTTTGTTACTTAACCAATTTTCACACTTCAAAACAGTTTTCAAAACACCTAAGCTTAAACAATCGGTTGTTTCGATAAAACAATCGGTTGTTGTAGATCAGTTTGAAAAAAACACTTTACTTTGTTTGAAAGTTGAGATGCTTGAGCTTTAGATTCAATCAAAGGTTGAGTTACATAACTCAAACTACCCAGATCCTAACTAAACCAGCACAGCAACAGCAAGCACAGCAAAAGCTTCATCATCCTTCAAAGGATTTGGATTCTTCAAAACCTTGAACACCACTTGGTTCAACACGGGGTACCACCAAATTTTGGTAAAAGCTGAAGATGTTCAAAAAACAGCGTTTAGGTCTCGTTATGGGCACTATGAGTATGTGGTGATGCCGTTTGGAGTAACAAATGCTCCAGCTCTGTTCATGGACTACATGAATAGGATTTTTCGCCCTTTCTTGGATAAGTTTGTGGTAGTCTTCATAGACGACATACTCATTTATTCAAGGACCGAGGAAGAACATGAAGAACATCTGAAGACAGTATTGGAGATCCTGAGGGAGAAGCAATTATATGCCAAGTTCTCTAAGTGTGAGTTCTGGTTGAAAGAAGTCAACTTCTTAGGACATGTAATATCTGCCCAGGGGATCTCGGTGGATCCAGCCAAAGTGGAGGTAGTGCTTCAGTGGGAACGTCCTAAGACAGTTACTGAGATAAGGAGTTTTGTGGGCTTAGCAGGCTACTATCGGAGGTTCATTGAGGACTTTTCCAAGGTAGTGGCTCCTTTAACACAGTTGACCCGCAAGGATCAACCTTTTGCTTGGACCGACCGATGTGAGCAGAGCTTCATGGAACTAAAGGAAAGGTTGACTAGTGCTCCAGTGCTGGTGATCCCAGAGGTAGGAAGACCTTTTGATGTCTACTGCGATGCTTCACATCAGGGTTTGGGATGTGTTTTGATGCAAGAGAAAAGAGTGGTTGCATATGCTTTAAGGCAACTCAAGGTTCATGAGAGAAACTACCCTACTCATGATTTGGAGTTGGCGGCTGTGGTGTTTGCCTTGAAGATTTGGAGGCACTATTTATATGGAGCTCGGTTCCAAGTGTTCAGTGACCATAAGAGCCTGAAATACCTGTTTGATCAGAAGGAACTGAACATGAGGCAAAGAAGGTGGATGGAGTTTCTAAAGGACTATGATTTTCAACTCATGTATCATCCAGGGAAGGCCAATGTAGTGGCAGATGCTTTGAGTAGAAAATCAATACAAGTAGCTGTAAGGACCTGTAAAATTAAATTGGAATAAAAGGGTATATTTTAAATGAATTCTAAGTATGTTTTTATTTAAAATAAAAAGGAAGGAAAGTGTAGCTTAGAAGACTACAAGAGTTCCTTGTTAACACATAATCGCCGGTCGCCTAGACTACACGTGATCACCAGGGCGAGAGGGCATCGGTGGAGATTCTTCGCGCGGAAGGTCATCGGTGGAGAGTCTTCGCGCCAGTGGTCATCGGTGAAAGGTGATCGCGCGATGTCGAGTTGCACACAGAGAAGGTGGGACCCAGACTCCCAGCATGAGACGCGCGGCACGCGCGACACGTAGAAAAAAAGTGTTGGTTCAGAACAGTGACATCAGAATGTTGGCATGCGCAAGAGACACTCGCGGTCGTACTGTTCAGAGCAGTGGTTGGCATGCACAAGAGACAACCGTAGTCGTACTGTTCAGAGAAAGGTACACTCAGACTTCCCTGCAGAGTGGGTGGTGGCAGCTGCTTTTGTGGACAAGTTGGTTTAAGATGGAAAAACCCACTGCTGAGGGAACAAAAACATTTCAGTTGTTCAAGAGCGAAAGAGTGAACTACCTCCTTTCTCCTCCATTTCTCTCCTTCGCGCTGCGATTCTGGCACCTTCACACAAGAGTACGACGAGCGGCAGCCACCATTAGAGCACCTGGGAAGTTCTCTGCAAGTCCTTCAAACCAGACGAAAAAAAACAGAGCCAAGGCATTCTTCAAGCTTCGTTGGATTTAGGAGCTCTTGGTATTTTGCGCAAGTCCAGGTAAGGGAAGCTAGCTTTATTTTCAATACAAGCCATAGATTAGCTGTTTCTGAAGTGAGGGCGACGTGGTCGCCGGTTTCTTTTTCATCTTCGTGAATGCTCTGTTCTATGTGCCTGGGCGACGTGGTCGCCGGTTTTTAAAATCCTATTGTCACGATGCTCTGTTTTGGTGATGGGGCGACGTGGTCGCCGGTTTTTCAACTGTTATTGCATAATCCCCTGTTTTTGAACGAGATCGCCGGTTTTGGCGTTGTTTTTGCGAACTCCCCTGTTTTGGTGTTGTTTTGAAACTGTTTGAGATGTAAATGTGATATTCGAAAACATGAACCTTGGAGTGAGTTTTGCTGTGATTGAAATCATTCATTTAAGTGTGGTATGATGTGTTGAATGTTGTGAATGTGGGATCAAGGCATAGTATTTTCAGGAAAGAAAATACCGTGTAAGATCGTGTAGGATGTGCATTGATCGGTGATGTCTATAATGAGATTATCCTGACTCTCCTGAGATAATGAATTCATATAGATGAAGTTATTCAGGCGTTGAGAGTCGAAGGAGGTTCATATGAATGGGTGAGTCGTGTGAAAAAGAACGAGCTCGGCCTGTTATATGGATTAACCCTGTCATACTGTGAGAATGATGAACTTGAGATCGAGATTGTGTTGATGCGCATAGCTGTGGAAACATTACAGCAGTTTAGTATGACAGGTGCGGATCTCTGAGTCTAGTCAATGCACGTGTCTTCCGGAAGTAGTGTCAAGTGTCTTGTGTGCTGAGTCAGTGGTGGTCTGACATGTGAAATGAGGAACTTGAAATTTATAGACACTTGATGCAGTTTGTGAAATAGAATGACTCTTGAAAATATTGTGAAATGTGTGATTTCTAGGCGATCAAGTGAAGGGTATGAGAAACTTGTTAGCGATACGTGAATATCTTGAAATTGTTTACCTTGATTTTAATTTAATTATCCTTATTTAAACTCTCCTTAAAATATCTAGCTCACCCTGCGTGTTCTGCTCGTTGGCTGTTTTTCTCTTAAAACTGTGATGATCGTGTATAACTTACACGGGAGCAGATGATCTTCCAGGAAGCAGAGCTCCCTAGTGAGTGGTCGCCGAGGAAGAGATCGCCGGTTTCTATCTCTTGGTGGTGATCGCCGGTTTTATGTCCTGCTAGCAGATCGCCTGTTTTGGGGCCTTCTGTTACCAGATCGCCGGTTCATGTATGGAGACCGCCGATCTTGTTGTATTTGATTGAATTTCGTTAAATTTTGAAAACATTTGACTGGTTATGTATTAAACTCCCTAAGAGGAGCAACTTCATTACTTATATATATATTATCATGTACTCTTCAATATTATTTGTGTACCTTTATTTTCATTATACATGTATGTATGGTTTTATTTTGGCGGGATGTTACAGTAGCCACCATGATGATGGAAGAGCAGAAATTGATCGAGCAATTCAGAGACTTAAACCTTGGGGTAGAATTTCATGTAAATCACATTAGTTGTAGTAAGCTGGCTATAACTAATGACTTCCTTGGAGCGATAAAGGATAAGCAGTTGGAGGACCCTAGTCTAAAGCGTACTGTGGAGTCACTAGGGACCGACCAGGTTAAAGACTTTGTGATGGGCGATGATGGGATCTTGAGATTTAATGGCAGAATTTGCATACCTGCAAATGAAGAGTTGAAGAAGATGATCCTAGAGGAAGGTCACAAGAGTCGCCTTAGCCTACATCCAGGCATGAACAAGATGTACCATGACTTGAAGGAGTCATTTTGGTGGTCGGGCATGAAGAGAGACATCGCCCATTATGTTACAACCTGCTTAACATGTCAGAAGGCGAAGATAGAGCATCAAAGACCTGGCGGGTTGTTACAGCAACTGGATATCCCTGAGTGGAAATGGGACAGCATTGCCATGGATTTTGTTACCCATTTACCCAGATCGGTAAAGGGTCATGATGCAATATGGGTCATCATTGATCGGCTGACGAAGAGTGCCCACTTTCTTCCAGTGAATATGAAGATGCCTATGGCCAAGTTGGCACAGTTGTACATCAAAGAAATAGTGAGGTTGCATGGAGTGCCTTCCAGCATTGTTTCAGATAGAGATCCCAGGTTCACTTCACGGTTCTGGCAGACTTTACAAGATTGTTTAGGAACTAAGTTGAGAATGAGCTCGGCATATCATCCTCAAACAGATGGACAGTCAGAGAGAACGATCCAGTCCTTGGAAGATCTACTGAGGGCGTGTGTCTTGGATCAATTGGGAAGTTGGGATGAGGTGTTGCCGCTGGTAGAGTTTACCTATAATAACAGTTATCACGCCAGCATAGGGATAGCACCATACGAAGCCTTGTATGGAAGGAAATGCAGAACTCCATTGTGCTGGTACCAGGAGGGCGAAACAGTATTGGTTGGACCAGAGTTGATTCAGCAGACGACCGAGAAGGTGCAACAGATAAAAGACAGAATGAGAGCATCTCAAAGTAGGCAGAAATCCTATGCAGATCAGAGGAGAAAACCTTTGGAGTTTGCTGCTGGAGACCATGTGTTCATGAGAGTGACACCAACCAAGGGTGTAGGACGGGCGATCAGATCAAAGAAGTTGTCCCCTAAGTTCGTGGGACCATATCAGATTTTAAGGAGGATTGGTCCAGTGGCTTATGAGATCGCCTTACCTCCCCATTTAGCGAATCTGCATAATGTCTTTCACGTATCACAGCTGAGGAAGTACATGGCAGACCCTAGTCATGTGCTGGAAGTGGACGATGTGCAGATCAGGGATGACTTGTCCTTTGAAGCGAAACCAGTCAGGATTGACGATCGGCAAAGTCAACAGCTCAGAGGCAAGACCATCAACATGGTGAAAGTGGTGTGGGATGAGAGATCGGGTGATTCAACTTGGGAGTTAGAAGAACCCATGAGAGAAGCCTATCCATACCTCTTTTCCTTGTAATTCAATTTTCGAGGACGAAAATTTTTTCTTGTTGGGGAGAATGTAAGGACCTGTGAAATTAAATTGGAATAAAAGGAATATATATTAAATGAATTCTAAGTATGTTTTTATTTAAAATAAAAAGGAAGGAAAGTGTAGCGTAGAAGACTATGAGATCGCCTGGTTAGTACATAATCGCCTGTCGCCTAGACTACACATGCGGACATCGCCAGGGCGCGAGGCATGCGGGCATCGCCAGGGCGCGAGAGAATGCGGACATCGCCAGGGCGCGAGGCATAGGGGCATCGCCAGGGCGCGAGAGGCTTGTGGGCATCGCCAGGGCGCGAGAGACATGCGGACATCGCCAGGGCGCGAGGCATGGGGGCATCGCCAGGGCGCGAGAGACATGCGGGCATCGCCAGGGCGCGAGAGACATGCGGGCGTCGCCAGGGATAGACATCGGTCGTCTTCCAGAGGGAGACATCGGTCGTCTTCCAGGGATAGACATCGGTCGTCTTCCAGAGGGAGACATCGGTCGTCTTCCAGGGATAGACATCGGTCGTCTTCCAGAGGGAGACATCGATCGCCTCCCAGGGAAAGACATCGGTCGTTTCCCAGGATGAGTCAGCGGTGGAAAGTTATCGCGCGACGTCGAGTTTCACACAGATAAGGTGGGGCCCAGGCTCCCAGCATGAAACGTCCTGCACGCGCGACACGTAGACAAAAAGGGTGGTTCAGAATAGTGACATCAGAGTGTTGGCATGCGCAGAGGCACGCGTGGTCGTACTGTTCAGGGAAGCGTGCACGCAAGCTTCCCTGCAGAGTGGGTGGTGGCAGCGGTATTTGTGGACAAGTTGGTTTTGATTCAAAAACCCACTTCTGAGAGGGAGAACGTTGCTGTGGTTCAAGAGTGACAGAGTGAGTCTACCTTCATCCTTCTCTTTTCTCTCCTTCGCGCTGCGTTTCAGACATCCCCAAGCACCAGTACGACGAGCGACGACTGCACTTGGATACCTGGGGAGTTCTCTGCGAGTTTTCCGTCAGGACGCTAGAACAGAGACATCTTTAAGCTTCGGTGGGTGTTGGAGCTCTTGGTGTTTTTACGCAAGTTCAGGTAAGGGAAGCTAGCCTTATTCCCAACGAAAACCTTATATTAGATGATTTTTTGATGTTGGGCGACGTGGTCGCCGGTTTTTAACTGTTATTGCATAATCCCCTGTTTTTGGATGAGATCGCCGGTTTTGATGTTGTTTTCGAACTCCCCTGTTTTAGTGTCGTTTGAAACTGTTTGAGATTTAAATGTGAAATGCATGTGATATTCGAAACCCTAAACCGTGGAATGATTATTGCTATGTTTGAAATCGTTCATTAAGTGTTGTATGATGTGTTGAATGTTGTGAATGTGGAATCAAGGCATAGTATTTTCAGGAAAGAAAATACCGTGTAAGATTGTTGTAGAATGTGCATTGATCGGTGATTTCTATAATGAGATATCCTGACTCTCCTGATATAATGGACTCATATAGAGGAAGTCATTCAGGCGTTGAGAGTCGATGGAGGTTCATATGTATGGGTAAGTGGTTTGAAAAATAACCACTTGACCTGTTGTATGGATTCACCCTGTCATACTAGGTGAGTGATGAGATTGAGATTGAGATTATGTTGATGCGCATAGCTGTGGGAACTTTACAGCAGTGTAGTATGACAGGTGCAGATCTCTGAGTCTAGTCAATGCACGAGTCTTCCGGAAGTAGTGTCAAGTGTCTGCGTGTGACGAGTCAGCGGAAGGTCTGACGTGTGAACCATGAATGTTGAATGTAGTGAATAGACACTTGACGAGTTGGTGGAATATGGGGATATTGATGGTTGCAATTGATATAGATTATGAATGGTGTGAAGATTTATGTTTTCTATAGATATAAAGTTTCATATTTAAAGTTTTTGCAAATATCTAGCTTACCCTTTTATCTTGTATCGTGGTTGTTTTTCTTAAACCTGTGATGATCGTGTATAATTGCACGGGAGCAGATGAGGCTGCAGGTAGTAGGGCTCCTCTGTGAGTGGTCGCCGGGAGGAGATCGCCTGTTTCTGTTTCTGTTAGGAGATCGCCGTTTTCTGTCTTCTATCAGGAGATCGCCTGTTTTTTTTATTTTGCTGTATTTTGTTTAAGTTTTGGAATTGACCGATTATGTATTAAACTCCCTGTGAGGAGAAACTTCATTACATATATATAATTATGTTCACTTCAATATATTTGTTTATCTTTATTTTCATTATATAAATATGAAAAGAATTTGGCGGGATGTTACAAAACCCACCGAAACTTAAAGATGTCCTAACCTGCACCATGGAGCCTTAATCACAAAACTGACTATACTACTCATTTTCTACGTTAACAGAGACAATTTCTGAAGCTAAGAGAGTCGCATGCAACGCCTATGCAGAGGCAACCCTCTCAAGTACAGAATTGACTCGAAAAACAGAGTAAAACGACTTACTCTATTTTAGCGTCCTGATCGGAAAACTTGCAGAGAAAAACGCCACAGTCCAGTGGCAGTCGCCGTCGTCAAACTGGTGAGGGAGGCGTCCGTGACGTTGAGAGAAGGAGGAGAAAGGAGAAAGGGAATGAAATGAGCTTATTCCCCCAGCTATTATGGTCGAATGGCTCTGTAGCCTTCACTGCCATCACCCACTCTGCGGGAAAGCTTGCGTGCACGTTTCCTCAAACAGGATGGCCACGTGGATCTCTGCGCACACCAACTCTTGGTCACTTTCCATACCAACTCTCTGGTGCCAACTGTTCTGAAGCACTCTTACTTACTACGTGTCGCGCATGCAGAATGCTCATGCTGGGAGCCTGGGCCCCACCTTATCTGTGTGAAACACGACCTCGCGCGATGACTATCCACCGATGAACGATGTGTCTCTTACCCTGGCAGACGACCGATGCCTCATCCTGGCAGACGACCGATGCCTCATCCTGGCAGACGACCGATGCCTCATCCTGGCAGACGACCAATGCCTCACCCTGGCAGATGACCGATGCCTCACCCTGGCAGACGACCGATGCGTCTCTCACCCTGGCGATCTCTCATCGCCCTTGTGTAACATCCCGCCAAATACTTTGGAATAAATATAAAAAAAGAAATAAAGGTAAAACAATAATATTGAAGTGAACATAATTATATATATGTAATGAAGTTTCTCCTCACAGGGAGTTTAATACATAACCGGTCAATTTTCCAAAACTTAAACAAAATACAGCCAAATAAAATGAAACCGACGGTCTCCCTACATAAACCGACGATCTCCTATCAGAAGACCCAAAACAGCCGATCTGCTATCAGAACAGAAAAACAGGCGATCACCACATAGAGACAGAAACAGGCGATCTCCTTCCGGCGACCACTCACTGAGGAGCTCTACTCCCTGGAAGATCATCTGCTCCCGTGTAAAATACACGATCATCACAGTTTTAAGAGAAAACAGCCACAGAACAATACAAAGGGTAAGCTAGATATTTTTAAAACTTTAAATTATAAACTGGACAACCAACGTAGATCAGCCCTTTTTAAACATTCACAAGAGTCCATCACTTTCTCATTCATATCACATAACCATCAAGTGTCTATCAAAATTCTCAATATTTCACATTTCTCACGTCAGACTTCCACTGACTCATCACACATAGACACTTGACACTACTTCCGGAAGACACGTGCATTGACTAGACTCAGAGATCTGCACCTGTCATACTACATCACCCACACAGGGTCGCTGTGAAACTCACACAGCCATGCGCATAAATGAATCTCAATCTCAATCTCATCACTCTCCTAGTATGACAGGGTTAATCCATGTAACAGGCCAAGCTCGTTCTTTTTCACACGACTCACCCATTCATGAACCTCCTTCGACTCTCAACGCCTGAATAACTTCCTCTATATGGTTCCATTATATCAGGAGAGTCAGGATATCTCATTATAGAAATCACCGATCAATGCACATCCTACACAATCTTACACGGTATTTTCTTTCCTGAAAATACTATGCCTTGATCCCACATTCACAACATTCAACACATCATATGACACTTAAATGAACGATTCCACTCACAGCAGCAATCATTCAGAGGTCCAGATTTTCGAATATTGCATGCATTTCACATTTCAATCTCAAACAGTTTCAAACAACACTAAAAACAGGGGAGTTCGAAATCAATATTTAAAACCGGCGATCAAACAACATCCAAAACAGGGGATTTCGAAACATAAGGGAAAAACTGGCGACCGCAACGTCCCAACATCAAAAACAGAGGATTATGCAATAACAGTTGAAAACCGGCGACCACGTCGCCCCATCATCAAAATCATCTAACTTAAGGTTTTCGTTGGAAATAAGGCTAGCTTCCCTTACCTGGACTTGCGTGAAAAGTACTAAGAGCTCCAACCCAACGAGCTTCAAGGATGCCTTAACCTGCAGCATGGATCCTTAGTCACAAAACTAGCTATACTCCTCATTTCTACGCTAACAGGGACGATTCCTGAAGCTAAGAGAACTGCATGCAACACCAATGCAGAGGCAACCCTCTCAGGTGCAGGATCGACTTGAAGAACAGAGGGAACGACTTACTCTGTTTTAGCGTCCGGTTTGGAGGACTTGCAGAGAACCTCCCAGGTGGCCTGTGGTAGTCATCGCTCGTCGTACTGGTGCTTGATGGTGCCTGGATCGCAGCGCGAAGGAGGGAAAAGAGAAGGATGAAGGTAACTCACTCACTCACTCTGTCACTCTTGAACCACAGCACGTTCCTTGCCTCTCAGAAGTGAGTTTTTAAATCTAACTCAACTTGCCCAGAATTGCCGCTGCCACCACCCACTCTGCAGGAAAGCTTGCGTGCACACTTCCTTGAACAGTATGACCACGTGGGTCTCTGGGTCACTTTCCATACCAACTCTCTGAAATCCTTGCTCTGAAGTACGCTCCCTGACTACGTGTCGCGCATGCAAGACGCTCATGCTGGGGGCCTGGGCCCCACTTCATCTGCGTGAAATACGACATCGTGCGTTAACCTTCCACCGATGACTTAACCTGGAAGACGACCGATGTCTCTCTCTAGGAGACGACCGATGTCTCTCTCTGGGAGACGACCGATGTCTATCCCTGGCGACGCCCGCATGTCTCTCGCGCCCTGGCGATGCCCGCATGCCTCGCGCCTTGACGATGCCCGCATGCCTCTCGCGCCCTGGCGATGCCCGCATGCCTCTCGCGTCCTGGCGATGCCCACATGCCTCTGGCGCCCTGGCGATGTCCGCATACCTCGCGCCCTGGCAATGTCCGCATACCTCGCGCCCTGGCGATGTCCGCATACCTCGCGCCCTGGCGACGTCCCTTGCGCCCTGGCGACGTCCCTCGCGCCCTGGCGACGTCCCTCGCGCCCTGGCGACGTCCCTCGCGCCCTGGCGACGTCCCTCGCGCCCTGGCGACGTCCCTCGCGCCCTGGCGACGTCCCTCGCGCCCTGGTGACGTCCCTCGCGCCCTGGCGACGTCCCTCGCGCCCTGGCGACGTCCGCATGGGTAGTCTAGGCGACAGGCGATTATGTACTAACCAGGCGATCTCATAGTCTTCTAAGCTACACTTTCCTCCCTTTTTATTTTAAATAAAAACATACTTAAAATTCATTTAAAATATATTCCTTTTATTCCAATTCAATTTTTCAGGTCCTTACACCTTGCGTGTGATGAGGACACATCACCTCACTCTGGTCACCGATGTCACATCGTCACACCCTGCTGAGGGTTCATCGACCATCTACTCCACGCCTGTGGCATCACCCCTACATGGCTCGGTGACGTCGGTAGTTCTCCTGACCGAGGACAGGTCGGTACTCACTCCTCGCGCGCCAATGCATGCAACACTAAGGAAAATCTCTTATGCCCCAGCATAGAGTTTCGCATGCATAGCGTACCTAAGGTTTAAATCACACCTTGGCACATGTGATTTCCTGGAACCCACTATGACCCGACCGACCTCCCTTAGACCTTGGACGACATCCGAGGTCTGACCACTATGAAATTTCTATTACAAGCTCTTTTCATTTTAAATAATAACATATTCAGAAATCATTTAAAACATACTACTTCTATTCCAAATAAATTTCTAGATCCTTACAGGGGGCAGACAGAGGACTGTTATTCAAGAAACATTGAAGACACCAAGGGCGTTTGTGGCAGATCACCAGGTGCTTCAAGTGAGCAAGTCGACAGGGGGAACGGCGAGGAGTCACAGGTCTTTGACTCAGGAGACCTTGAGAACGCCAAGGATAAGGGCATCTCCTGTGGATGAAATGAACGTCGCGTAGGTCTGTGCCACACATAAGCCAGATACATGGATTACACAGTACCAGCGTTACTTAGTCGATGGCTTGCTTCCAGTAGATCCAGCAGAGTCCAGGAAGATCAAGAAGAACTCTACCAGGTTTACCATGATAGATGGCGAGTTGTACAGGTTTGGGTTCACACACCCACTCCTGGTGTGTATACACGGGGAGAAATGCACGAGGATTATGGCTGACCTCCATGAAGGCATATGCGGGAGTCACATCGGGGGTCGAGCTCTAGCTGCTAGAACTCTTTATACCAAAGAAATTGTTCTCTATGAATAAATCTTAAGTTAGCAAACTTGTCAGCGCATGCATTCCCTTCACGAAAGATGTGAGAAATCGTAAACCTGATTTTCCCACAATAATTAAGACAAGTATTCCATCGATTAGGAATCAACCAAGGAACATTAGTCCTAGCAGTAAATGCAACACAAACCAAGACAAAATCACATTCAAGCTATAAACTAGTAAGACCCCTTTTTTGAGCTTCTTCAATAAAATATATAACTCCATAAAACTCAGCAACCAAAGTAGTCTGAACATCAAGGAAAGCAGAGAAACCACCAATAAACTCCTCTATACTCCCATGGAAAATACCATTGCAAGTAGCAAGACCAAGAAAACCCTTAGCGACACCATCAATGTTAATTTTAACCCAACTTGGTGAAGGAAACTCTCATATAATAGGAAGAGGATGTAAAACTTTACTACTACAAGATTATTATCAAAGAACTTAAGCACATTAAAATCAAACATATCATAGTTCATAAGGCTTTTTAACAAATTTTCCACTAGACAAGTGAAATCTTTAATGGTAGTGTAGTGGCCAGACCTCGGACGTCGGCACAGGAGAGGTCAGCATGGTAGGGCCCACAGAGGGGTCCACAAAATTACACATGTCAAGGCACGAAACCAGATTCACAGATGTGTCATGCATGCAGGATGTGGTCAAGACATAAGGCTCTGACACGATAGAATTATCCTTAGAAACGCATGGGAGGCACGTGAGGTATTAAGTTATTAGATAAGTTTGGGCTGGCGGCGCTGGGTTAGGCACTGAAACCCTAGCAGCCACCCCTTAAGTTACGCACTCCAGGAAAGAGATAGGCCCATGAGAGTTGCACTCTAAGAAAGGAAAGTTGTCATGGGATTATAGGGAAGTTGTGCCCTAGAATCCTGAAAAGGAAACCCTAAATTTGCTAGAGGCAGCACTTGGGCAGAGGATGTAGGCAGTAGGTAACCTAAAAATAGCTATATAATGGGGTAACACCCAAGGTAAACACAGGTTCACACACCAACACAATTCTTTGCAAGCTTAGAGTTTTCATACACTCTCGGCTTGAGATATCTTAGTTATTTGATGTTTCTTGCCCTGTACTGACTTGAGCATCGGAGTGCAATTACAGGTAGGGACCCTCTGCTTCAACGGAGCCATCAACCCACTACAAGGTAGAAAGAAGTCACTACCTCAGAATCAACGACAACCGAGTCAACCGATGAGAACAGGTAGCAATGGCCCAAGAAAAGTCAATTTTAACCTGAAATCTAGCATAATTTCTCATACGTCATATCATCCAAATAAAAAAGGTTATCACAACAAGTTTAATCAAGTTAACAAAAGGACTACCATCACTCTCAATAAAAGAAAAAAAATCATCCACATTAGAGAAAAGAGAAGTAAGAAAAACTTGTCGAACCCAACTCCAAATATGCAAAGCATTAGGACATTCAAAAAACAAATGTTGAATAGATTCTTCCTGCTTTTCACAAAGCGTACACATAAAACATATGCAAACCTCTGTGCTGATCTATAGATAGTCGCCCATGAAAAAATTTCCAGAGTACTAGAATTTTGGAAGGAGGAATATATGGAGACCAAATGAATTTGCCCCAACCACAGGGAACTCCAGGATCGAAGAAAAATATTGTAGCCGATTTGATAGTGAAATGACCAAAATTTTACAGAATGCAATTAGGAATATCTTGTTCCTACCTAATCATTATATGTTCAAAAAAATGAGGCATCTACTGTAAAGGAAAGGAAATACTCCAATCACTACTAGTCCAAAATTGGGAAACGGTATCCGAGTTTCCAAATCCATCAGATACCTCTACAATATTTGATAAACAAGTAGTAGAACACCATTTATCATTTCAAAAATTAATAATATTACCTGTACCAACAGTCCAAGAAGTATGTTCAAGAATGATGTCATAAAACTGTTTAATCCCAGGCCAAATAAAGGAGGATCTATAAGCCATTCTAAGCTAGTACTTAGATTTAAGAACTTTAGCTTTCAAGAGAAGAGACCAAGGCTTATTACTATAAGCAAAGTTCCAAGTAAGCTTAAGAAGATACACATTGTTTTCATGTTGGAGGTTAATAATCTTTAATCTTCCATTCTCAAGAGGAGAACAGATCTTAGCCCAATTAACTGTAGCTATGCCTTTCTTCATAATATCACCAGTTCAAATAAAATTTCTACTCCACTGCTCAACTTGCTTAATAATAGAAACAAACCATTTATATATATTAAAATTTTAAGCTAGAAAATCAGTAATCACCGTATTAACCAATTGGATCCGACCCATCATGCTTAGAGATTTCCCTTTCCAAGATGTTAACTTCAATTTGACTTTATCAGCCAATGGTTGAAGAAATCAACATTTTAGAGCACCCTCAAAGATAGACACCCTTAAATAATTAAAAGGCAAAAGGCCATGATTACAAGAAAGAAGACGTTGAATTTTGGTAACAAATCTTGCAAAAGTATCCATGGTGAAAAAGATGCTTTTAGAACTATTAACATACTGACCAGAAAAATCACCATATTTGGTAAGAAAGACACTCAAATGTTTAAGAGACTTATTATCTGCCCTACTGATGCAAGTAAAGACCACTTAAGGATGACCAAAGATGATATATATAAAGGGTCATCTCAACAAACAAAATAAGACTTCACAAAAAGAAGAAAGGGCCATATTCCAGAGCACTTAAAGTTCTTCTTACTAGTCTTCTTAAAGATTAGAACATTTTGTAAATAATTGGGTTCTCTTGAAGAATCCAAATAGTAGTATAAATAAAGAGGACCCAATCCCAAGAATCCAAAGCCCAAAAAGCCCAAGCCTAAGAAGCCCAAGCTCAAGAAAGGGCCCAAGCCCAATCCATGAGCTCAAAGGTTTATTAGGAGCAAGGCTAAAGCTTTGAGAAATAAGCATCAATAGATGTCTCTATTTGTAATTTCTTTTGAGTAGTTTGTAAAAGAATAATAAAGGAAGGTGTAAATATAGGAATAGGGGGTGTTAATGTACAAAGATAAGTCACACCTGTTGATGGAGATCAAGTAGAAGAGGAAAGTGAGGCTCAAGCCCAAGAAGCTCAAGGACAAACTAGCTCAAAAATCCTTCATGCCTCAAAGGATCACAAGGAGCAAGGCTAAAGTTTTGGGTAAAGAGCATCAAATTCTATCTTTTTTTGTAATTACCCTTGTATAAATTTTGTAAATAATATATAAATAGTCTTAGGACAATGCCAAAAGAGGAAAACCAAAAGATACCTCTCATTGTAAGGCATTTAGGCACATTTTTTAGGAAAAAGTGGAAGAAGTGACTCTTCCTACTCCTTTCTCTCTTAGGCGCTAGAAGGAGCTAGAAGAGTGACTCTTCCCACTCTTTCTCCCTTGTAACATGATTGATTCTCCTTATTATAAATAGGAGTGCTTGGTTCCTTGTAATACAAGTTGAAAATTGAAGTGAAGAAACTATCTTGAATTTTTGTGAGAGAGTTTGTGAGACTAGTTCCCTTTCTCTTCTTCCATGTCTTATCTTGTGAGCTTTGGGAACTCTCAAGTGGCGGCACTCCTCACTCATCTTGGAAGAACCACCCTCCAAGTGGCATGAAGCATCTCCCTCCATGGCTACAACCACATAAGTCCATTTCCTTTCATCTTCCAAAATTACCCATTTATGTTCTACTTGTTTGTTTTCAATTCTATTCGGTTCAATCTCTTCCTTTTGATGTCCTCTTTCATTTTCTGTATTTGTTTCTCATTTTAATCGGTTCAAACATGATATAGGTTGCTGTTTTCTTCGGTTTCCATTGTTACCCATTTCTATGTTGAGTTCTTGAATTTCCATTAGTGGCTTTTGTTCCTTGTTGCGTTTCTATTGATAGTTTCAATTCTTGTTATGTTCTTGTTTCAAATCTTATGTTCTTGTGTTGTTCTTGTGTTCTTATTGAGTTTATGTTGTTGTTCTTACGATTACCCATTTGGTTTCTATCATTGTTCATCATGAAAAGTCACTTATCATGTGGTATCCTGAGCTATGGTGTGTTTTTGTGTTTTGAGTTGAAGTAGCACTTTAATTTTGAGCAATTTTTTTCCAGCACCTATAATTTCGTGTATTCTGTTTTTCCAGCACCTTATATTCATACTTTTATTTGGTTTGAATATGTTTTAGTTGTGCCTTTTCATTGATCTTCCCTTTTGCTTTGAGTTTTATGTTCATAGTGTTCTAGGTGTCCTAATCTTGCCTATACTTGCTTGCTTTTGATTTTGAAAGTTTGTTCTTCTCTTGAATTTGTTTTAGTACTTGTTGATTAGAGGTTCCAAACATTTGATTTCAAGTGTTCAATTGTCTTGAATCCATCATAAATTTTTTTTGTGCAAATTGATTGATGTTTCAACTTCTATATGATGCATATTATGGTTCTTTCACTACATAAGTTCCATATATATATATAGGAACAAAAACAGTACCTTGCCTAAAACAGAACCTACTCTGTTTTAAAACATCAAAAACAGTTTGGTACTTGCATCAATTCATTCTTTTGCACATTAATTTCCATACAAAATTTGGATTCATAGTAATTTGCAAATTGTTGTCCACATTGTGGAACTTTTGATCCATTTACTTTGACAAGTTTGTGAGTTTTACTTTCTTTCTTGATTATAAAGTTGATGTGAGTTGAATTCATCTTTGTTTATTTTGTAACACTTAATGAAGAATTGGATCAAGATTCTTAAGGCAATTATGGTGAGTCACCTAGATAAAATCCCCACTGAACATTAACTTAGCAAGTGCTAAGTAGATGTGAAGGTTCATTTATAAAGGTCCAAAGGAAAAACACATGTTTAAGTCTCTTTTATGAATTTTATTGATTAAAACCGTGTGGGTATATCAAGAACAACAAGGAATATGTATGAACAACACAAGAACAGTTCAAGAACACAAGATTAAAAATAGAATCAAAACAAGAATTGAAACTACAATAGAATCACAACAAGAACACAACCTACTATTAGAAATTCAAGAAAATAACATGAACATGGTTACTCTATGGAAGCCAAACCAAAACAGGTTGCTATAACAAAAATGAACCGTTTAAAATGGAAGAACAACACATCAACTGAAAGAGGACAACATAAGGAAGAGAATGAACCGATTGGAATTGCAAACAAGCAAGTAGAACAAAAATGGGTATTTTTAGAAGATGAATAGAAATGACTTATGTGGTTGTAGCCTTTTTGGAGATGTGTTCACGCCACTTGGAGGATGGATCTTCCAAGATGAGTGAGTGGTGCCGCCACTTGAGAGTCTCCAAAGCTCACTAGATAAGACATGGTAGGAGAAGGAAGAGACAAAGCTCACAACTCTCTCTCACAACAACTCAAGATAGTTTCTTTACTTCTAAATTTCAAAGTGTATTATTATGAACCAAAGCCCCCTATTTATAGCAAGGGTGACCGGTTTGGGTTACAAGGAAAGGAGTTGGAAAAGGCACTTCTAGCTCCTTCTATGTTGCGCCTAAATCTAGAAGGAGTTGGAAGAGTCATTTTCCACTCTTTTGTAAAAACCGTCCAAACAATGCCTTTACATTTAGAGGTTTCTTTGGTTTTCCTCTTTGGCATTTTCCTAAGGCTAATTCTATATTTATTAACAAATATTTACAAATGTTTATACATGGGTAATTACAAAAAGAGAAAACAATTGATGTTCTTTACCCAACTCTCTAGCCTTGCTCCTTGTGATCCTTTGAGGTATGAAGGATTTTGAGCTATCTTGTCCTTGAGGTTCTTGGCTTTTCTCCTCACTTTCCTCTTCTATTTGATCTCCATCAAAAGTTTAGTGAGCTTTGAGTCTTATTTTTTGCCTTTTCTTGCTTGTCTTCTATTCTTTAAGTTTTGTCATAAATCTTGTATTCCTTTTGCTATACCCTTTCTTGTTTTTGTCCCTTTTATTGCTTGTCTTTTATTGTTTCTTCAAGTTTTGTGGTGGTTATTTTTGGGTGAGTGTTTGAGTGCTTTGGCATCTTTCACTTGAGGCTATTCCAATCTATAAGAGAAGCTTGGTTGAGGAAAGTATCATTTCTTGAAGTGGTTTGAGTGCCTTTAATTTTCCATAACCACAACACTACATGCTCTAATTTTCTAACCTTGTTTTCTTTAATTGTTTGTTCATTTTGTTTGCCGTCTTGTTTTTAAAATGGCTAATTTTTCAAGTGGTGAATCTTCCAAACCACATTCTCCATAAAAGGCTTTCATTCTTGGTGAATTAAAGGAAGCCAAATGGTCACTTGCACTAAAAGATGAAGCTATAAGACAATTGGAGGAAAGATTACAAAGACTTGAAGTAACTCATGATAGGTCCAACCATTCCACCCATGGAAGGCGCCATTATGATAGACATTCTTCGAGGAGTTCTTCCAACTCTCACGGACTCTCACGGCCATGAAGAGGAAACCGAATGAAGGAGGCATCATCATCATCATTTTTGAGATAGGAGGCACCATGAAGCAAAACCATATCTGCCTTTTGTAAAATTACCTAGCTTTAGTGGTGAGGGTGATCCTCATGTATATTTGGGGTGGGAAGCAAAGGTTGAACAAATCTTTCATGTACATGAGGTCCAAGAAGACCAAAGGGTTAAACTAGCTTCTTTTGAATTTTTAGACTATGCCATGCAATGGTGGCATAAAACTCTTATGGACATTGGGCTAAACAAGAGACCTCCCGTGGTTTCTTGGAACAATTTGAAAGAGTGTATGTGCACTAGATTTGTTCCACCACACTTTAGGAAAGACCTATTGTTGAAGCTCCAAAGGCTTCACCAAGGCATGCTAAGTGTGGATGCTTATTTCAAGGAGTTAGAAACGCTTTTTCTTAAAGTAGATATGCATGAAAGTGAGGAAGCTATGATGGCTAGATTTGTGAGTGGTCTTAGAAGGGATATTCAAGATGTTGTAGAACTTTATGAGTATTCATCTTTAGAAAATTTGGTTCACCTTGCCATCAAGGTTGAATCTCAACTTGCAAAGAAAAATGCTTTCAAAAATTCTCATAATGATGGCTACTACAACAACTCTTGGAAAAATAAAAACAAATCTTTTTCAAAGTTTCCTTCTAAAGATTCATCTTTCAAACCTAAGGATTCTAAGCCTTCCACTTCTAATCATAAATCACCAACCAAATCATCTAGTAAGAAATGTTTTAAATGTTTAGGATATGGTCACATACCTTCTAATTGCCCTTCTAAAAGAAATATGATGATGCATGATGGGGTAGTAGTTAGTGAGCATGATTCGGCTTCTTCTAGACATTCAACACCGCTAGATCATCAAGTGAGTATGAGAGTGAGAGTCCACTTGAAGGTGACTTGTTAGTAGTGAGACGAATGCTTGGTCAAGTTTTGAAACCTTTTGATGAAAGCCAAAGAGAAAATATTTTCCATACAAGATGTCTCATTAATAACAAGTTATGTTCTTTGATTGTGGATGGTGGTAGTTGCGCTAATGTGGCTAGCACAAGAGTGGTAGATAAGCTTGGATTGTCTACTATCTCTCATGCAAGGCCCTATAAATTGCAATGGCACACAAGTGGTTAATAGAACTTTGGGTCAAATGTTGAGATGCTTTATTTCTGGGAATCCTAGGGTATGGGAGAATTTACTACCTCACATTGAGTTTGCTTATAATAGAGTAGTAAATTCTACCACATCCCATTCTCCTTTTGAGGTTGTTTATGGATTCAATCCTTTGACACCTCTAGATCTTCTTCCAATTCTTGTACTTGTTGATGCTCTATGCAAAGATGGTTTTGAAAAAGCTTCTTTTATAAAAGACTTGCATAATCACATCAAGCTACAAATTGAGAAGAAAGTTGGCAAGTATGCTGAAAATGCCAACAAAAGAAGAAAGGCATTAATCTTTGAACCCGGTGATTGGGTTTGGCTCCATTTGAGAAAGGATAGATTCCCCACTCAAAGGAAGTCAAAGTTTATGCCTCGTGGAGATGGTCCTTTTCAGGTCATCAAAAGGATTAATGATAATGCCTATGAGTTAGATATGTCTGATACTTTTCTTGGTAGTCATACTTTTAATATCAGTGATCTAACTCCTTTTTCTGCAGGACTTCAAAATTCGTAGACGAATTCTCTCCAACTCGAGGAGCATGATGGAGATCAAGTAGAAGAGGAAAGTGAGGCTCAAGCCCAAGAAGCTCAAGGACAAACTAGCTCAAAATCCTTCATGCCTCAAAGGATCACAAGGAGCAAGGCTAAAGTTTTGGGTAAAGAGCATCAAATGCTATCTCTTTTTGTAATTACCCTTGTATAAGTTTTGTAAATAATATAGAAATAGTCTTAGGACAATGCCAAAAGAGGAAAACCAAAAGATACCTCTCATTGTAAGGCCTTTAGGCACATTTTTTAGGAAAAAGTGGAAGAAGTGACTCTTCCTACTCCTTTCTCTCTTAGGCGCTAGAAAGAGCTAGAAGAGTGACTCTTCCCACTCCTTCTCCCTTGTAACATGACCAGTTCTCCTTATTATAAATAGGAGTGCTTGGTTCCGTGTAATACAAGTTGAAAATTGAAGTAAAGAAACTATCTTGAATTGTTGTGAGAGAGTTTGTGAGACTAGTTCTCTTTCTCTTCTTCCATGTCTTATCTTGTGAGCTTTGGGAACTCTCAAGTGGCGGCACTCCTCACTCATCTTGGAAGAACCACCCTCCAAGTGGCGTGAAGCATTTCCGGCTACAACCACATAAGTCCATTTCCTTTCATCTTCCAAAATTACCCATTTGTGTTCTACTTGTTTGTTTTCAATTCTATTCAGTTCAATCTCTTCCTTTTGATGTCCTCTTTCATTTGCTATATTTGTTTCTCATTTTAATCGATTCAAACATGATATATGTTGTTGTTTTCTATTCAGTTTCCATTGTCACCCATTTCTATGTTGAGTTCTTGAATTTCCATTAGTGGATTTTGTTCCTTGTTGTGTTTCTATTGATAGTTTCAATTCTTGTTATGTTCTTGTTTCAAATCTTATGTTCTTGTGTTGTTCTTGTGTTCTTACTGAGTTTATGTTACTGTATCGTTCATCATGAAAAGTCACCTATTTATGTGTTTTTCTCTTGGACCTTTAGAAATGAACCTTCACATCTACTTAACACTTGCTAAGTTAATGTCCAGTTGGGATTTTCTCTAGGTGACTCACTCTAGTTGCTCTAAGAATCTTGATCTAATTCTTAACAAAGTGTTACAAATTAAATGAATATAAAATCAACTCACATCACCTTCCATGTGACATAGAAAGAAGGTGTAGGTGTAGTTTTTAGGAGGTGCCAAAGTAGAAAATAAGTCACACCTTCGTTGTGACTCTAGATTGGCACCAAATTCAAATTCAAATTAGGTGTATATTTGAATTTGTTTCACTTTCATTTCAGTCCTCTAAAACTATAAATAGAGGTGCTTGGTCATTGTAAATTCATTATTGAAATAGAAGTAAAGTTACTCTACTCAAATTGAGTGAATTTGTGTGAGACTTGTTCTCCTCTTCCTTGTCTCATCTTGTGATGCTTTGGGAGCTCTCAAGTGGCGGCATATCTGCACTTATCTTGGATCATCACCTCCAAGTGGTGTGTCCATTCCCAATCCATGGCTACAACCACATAAGTTTCATCTTCCTTTTTTCATTTAATCGGTTGTTCTTCTTAGTCTTTAAATTTCAATCGGTTATTTTTTATTCTATGCCTTATTCTTCAATTCCAATCGGTGCAATGGCTTTATCTTGTGCTTCTATTCGGTAGTTCAGTTTTAATTTCCAATTCTGTTCTATTTTTGTGTTCTTGTTATATTTGTAAGGACCTAGAAACTTTAATTGGAATAAAAGTGTTATATTTAAATAATTTCAGAAGATGTTATTATTTAAAATACAAAGAGCTGGTAATAGAAGTTTCGTAGTAGTCGGACCTCGGACGTCGCCCAAGGTCTGGGGTCAGCTGGTAGAGGTCGGTCGGCTGACCATTGTATTAACCAAGTAGTCAGGTGCGATGACTTTATCGTGAGGTAATCACGTGGGTGTGCTCGAGGAAGACATGTGGATCAAGAAGAGTAAAGGAAGAAAAATGTAGCTTAGAAGTCTACGAGATCGCCGTTGTTGAAGACGGAGGCGATCTCCGACTTCTCTGGTACATAATCGCCTGTTGCCGAGAGTACACATGATCGCCAATCGCCTATGGTGTACATGATCGCCGAAAGTGCACTTAGTATGTGGTCAAGATGCTGGATCAACCATAGTGGGTTCCAAAAAAAAACCACACGTATCAAGGTGTGGGTTAAGCCTTAGATACGCTGTGCATGCGAAGCTCTATGCTTGAGCATAAGAAATCGTCCTTAGTGTTGCATGCATGGGTGCACTAGGAGTAGTGCTGATCTATTCTTGGAAATGTGAAGCTACCGACGTCACCAAGCCATGTGGAGGTGATACCTTGGACGTAACATAGTGGGATGAAGAACCCTCAACAGGGTGTGACGATGTGGCATCAGTCGTCAGAAGCAAGGCGATGTGTCCTGGCCACATCAAGGACGATGAGAGATCGCCACGGCGAGAGACACGCGGGCATCGCCAGGGCGAGAGACACGCGGGCATCGCCAGGGCGAGAGACACGCGGTCATCGCCAGGGCGAGAGACAGAAGGTCATCGCCAGGATGAGGGGCGCATCGGTCGTCTTCCAGGGAGAGACATCGGTCGTCTTCCAGGGAGAGACATCGGTCATCTTCCAGGGAGAGACATCGGTCGTCTTCCAGGGAGAGACATCGGTCGTCTTCCAGGGAGAGACATCGGTCGTCTTCCAGGGAGAGACATCGGTCGTCCGCCAGGATGAGTCATCGGTGGAAGGTTATCGCGCGATGTCGTGTTTCACACAGATAAGGTGGGACCCAGGCTCCCAGCTTGAGACGTCCTGCATGCGCGACACGAAGACAGAAAGGGTGTTTTAGAATAATTAGCGTCAGAGAGTTGGTATGCGGAGAAACCCACGTGGTCATACTGTTCAAGGAAGTGTGCACGCAAGCTTTCCTGCAGAGTGGGCGGGGGGCAGCGGCATTTCTGGGCAAGTTGGCTTAGATTCAAAACTCACTCCTGAGAGGCAGGGGGACGTTGCTATGGTTCGAGAGTGATTCAGTGAGTTAGCTTTGGTTCCCTGTTTCTTCCCTCTCCTTCTCCATACGTTTAGACGTCCTAGCGCACCAGTTGGCTATCGGCGACTACCATAGAGCACTTGGGAGGTTTTCTACAAGTTCTCCAAACCGGACGCTAAAACAGAGTTAAGGCATCCTTGAATCTCGTTGGGTTGGAGCTCTTAGTGAAGTTACGCTAGTCCAGGTAAGGGAAGCTAGATTTATTTTCAAGAACACCTTAAGCTAGAAGATTTTGATTTTGGGGCGATGTGGTCGCCGGTTTCAAATGTTATTGCGTAATCCCCTGTTATTGGGCGTGATCGCCGGTTTTAAATGTTGTTTTCGAAATCCCCTGTTTTAGTGTCGCTTTGAACTTGTTTGAGATTGATATGTGAAATGCATGTGATATTGGAAAATCTGAACCTTGGTACGATTGGAATCGTTCATTTAAGTGTTGTATGGTGCATTGGGTGAATTGATGATATCGCGCTGTCCTGTGGGGACTTTACAGTGGTGTGGTATGTGTCTATGTGTGGTGAGTCAGTGGAAGTCTGACGTGAGAAAGAGAAATATTGAAATTTCATAGACACTTAATGGTTTATGTGAAACAAATAACACTTGATGAAATTGTGAAGTGTGTGAAATGAATGGGAAAATTGATGGATTTTACGTGGGTGTTTTAAATCTGTTTTATATTGATTTTAAAGTTTCGTACTTCAAGTTTTAGAATAGTTAGCTTACCCTATGTTTTGTTCTGTGGCTGTTTTTCTTAAAACTGTGATGATCGTGTATTTTACACGGGAGCAGATGATGTTGCAGGTAGTCGAGCTCCTCAGTGAGCAGTTGGAGGAAGAGATCGCCTGTTTTCTTTTTATGCTCTATTTTGGTTTTATTTTGAAGCAGTTGATGGAATGTATTAAAACCCCTATAAGAGGGACGTTTCTTTTTGAGATACAATGTATGGGATGATGTATTTTCAATATATATATACATATGTTGATTTTATAAATTAATGTCTACGCTTATTTTATTATATAAATATGAAAAGACTTTGAGGGGCGTTACAATATTCAATTGTTGTGTACAAGGGTATAGCACTCATAATTGAGTTTGGTTCATCATTTGGAAGGCATTGACTCCATTGATGATTCCTTAAGCTTCCTTGAGTTTGAGTGTTGTTTCAGTTCTGTTTCCAGCTCTGTTTTGCACCATTCTATTCTATTTTCTACACCTTATTTGTCATCCATTCATATCTCTAATTGTGTTTTTACCTTGGACCTTGGGAAATGAATTTTCACATCTACTTAACACTGTTAAGTTAATGTCCAGTGGGGATTTTCCTTAGGTGACTCACCTTTAAATTGCTAAGAATCTTAAAAGTGTCACAAATATAATGAATCTAAAATCAACTCACATCATGTGGTATCATGAGCTATGGTGATGTTTTGTTGTTGATGAGTTGTGTACCGACTAGTCCTCGGACACCGAGAACAACTAGTAATGGTGAGCCACGTCAGCTGGGTCCCACAGCATGGACCAAGATCACGTGGGCTGGGTCCCACGAGTAATGTGGACTAGTGGGATGATTAGTCATCAGCGTGTCGACCACCAGAGTGGATTGATGTGTCCTCGTCATTCAGCAGGGTGATGAGTCCTCGGCAACAGATTGGGACGACGTGACATCGGTATTGGGTGTTTTGAACAACAGAACTAGAACATCTAAGATGGGTCCCGAGAGAAGACCAGTTATCAGTAAAATGCCCAGAGGTAGGGAGAAGCCTAAGTCACAAAGCACCCATGCCTGTGGCAGGGAAAGAACAGTTAGGTGCAGAGTCCTGAAGGGTTTGAGTGCCCATCAGGATTAGGGTTTCCAAGTGAAGCTACATGCATGGCACGTGAACAGTGAGGGCACTCCCAGGATAGGTGGCCCCAGAGATTAGGTGCACGAGGAGGTACCCAGGTGGCTATCCTGTTAGAAGTTGCACTCCAGTTAAGGGAAGCCTTACGCACTAGATTACCCTAAGTCTGGGTAATACCGGCGCAAGGGTATTCTTGTAAACCCTAAATATGGGTAGCGGTGCAGAGGAAACCCTAGACTATATAAAGGGTAGTGAAACACTTCACAAAGGTACGCAGTTTTCTACACCTAAACTCAAATACTCAAAAGACTTGGTATGCTTGCCCAATATTGACTTGAGTGTCGGAGTGCAAACAGCCTCTAGGGCGCCCCTTTCTATCTTGCAGGTGCAGGTTGTTTCGATACAGCAAAGCATAACTTAAGGCGAGGGAAGGAGGCGTGTGATTGTTGTAGAGTCAACCGACAGGAGGGTCAACCGGCAAGAACATTTGGCGCCCACCGTGGGGCCCGAAGTAAAACAAGGTCCCATACACAAGCGAAAGAGAAGAATCCAGCGACATGAGGAACACTAGACAAGGATCTGTCCCACCAAATGGGGGCAAAAGCGTCACTATGCAGCAACTCATGGAAACGATGCGTGCCCTCCAAGAGACGGTGGCAGAATCTAGGGTAGATCAAGTGCGTATGCAGATGGACCTGGCCGCATTACAAGCCAGGAATGAAGAGTTGCACAGGGCAAATGAGGAATTGCGCGTGAATTTGCGTAATTTGCAGCAAACAGGGGATCGTGTGGTGGATGGTCGGGCCCCACCAGCACCACCTAGGGTATTCCCAATGCCTTTCTCACAAGCGATCATGGACACGGTGGTCCCAGCCTCTTTCGTGGGCCCTAAGACTATGTTCACAGGGATGGAGGACCCAGAAGCGCATCTCACAGCTTTTCACACACAGATGATGATATTAGGAGGTTCAGATGATTGCAAAATTTTCATGACAACATTGACTGGGACAGCGCTGGAGTGGTTCATCAGCCTGTTTGAGGGACACATAACGTACTTCGCGAAGTTTTCCACACTATTTAGGGAGCAGTACATTGTCAATCAGGCTCCCCCGCCAGTGTCATATGAGCTCTTTGATGTGAGGTAATACCAAGGAGAGTCCCTAAGGGATTATCTCAACCGGTTTGGAGCGATGGTGGTAAGGCTGCACACCAAGGACGAGGATATGGTGGTGCTTGCCTTCAGGAAGGGAATACTACTAGGACCCTTCAGTGAATCACTTATCAGAAGTCGCCCCAAAACCTTTGGCGATATCAGGCGCCGTGCCGTTGCTCACATCGCAGTTGAGGGGGAGCTGAACGAGAAACGCGAGAGCGTGGCCCCTTCATGATCGCGGGTGCCCAGTCGTCCACAACCCATGCGGGTGCACGAGGCAGCGATGGAGAAGAGGGCGCAGGGTAAGCAGAAGCCCTACGAGGCCAGGAAGCCCCAGACCAGGGCACGCGCGAAGGAGGATGTGCCCCCCAGACATAACTTCCTGGTGGAGTTGAAGGAGTTGATCGCCATTCCTAATGTAGCGGAAAGGCTAAAGATACCTCCAAAGATAGACAAGAGGCTGGGGCCTAATAAGAACGCATGGTGTGAGTTCCATTAGGCGTTTGGCCCTCCCATCCGCAACTGTTTGGCCCTAGGTCATTAGTTAGACGAGTTGGTGAAGAGTGGTTTTTTGAACGACTACCTATAGGAGTCACAAGGAGGAGAGGTAGTAGTGTCCCCAAGAGCTGACCAGGGGCACGAGGTGCCCATACATGGTGAGATCCACACCATCTCGGGTGGATTCTCAAGAGGAGGGTGCACCTTATCGCAGCGCAGGAAATACGCACAGTCAGTAATGGCAGTAGAGGCACATGAGGAGGTCCACTTCCCAGACGTAGACCTCACGTTTACGAAGGCAGATCGCTTGGATGTTGTCCCTCATGACAATGATCCAGTGGTGATATCGGTGGTTACCATGGGAAGAAAGGTGCATCGGGTCCTTGTTGATCAAGGAAGTTTAGCCGATGTGATGTTCTGGTCGACCTTCGACAAGCTGTAGTTGTCTCCAGACCAGTTAAGACCTTATACCGATTGCTTGTATGGGTTTGCTGGAGACCAGATCGAAGTGCAGGGATATATAGAACTGAGGACCACCTTCACTGATGGAGTGGCCTCCCGCACAGAGGATACCAAGTATCTTGTCGTGAATGCCTCATCAGCTTACAACATATTGCTGGGCAGGCCAGCCTTGAACAGACTGGGGGCGGTGGCATCGACAAGGCACATGAAGATGAAGTTGCCTTCGATGGAAGGAGTGGTGATCACCATTAGGTCAGATCAGAAAGAGGCAAAGAAGTGTTATGAAAATAGCCTCAAAAATAAGAAGAGGAGTGTGTATAGTGACCACCCAACCACCAGGAAGAGAGTGCGACGTTGCTGACCTTACCCGAGGAGAAGTCAGGGGTATACGAGCAGAGGTCGCTCGAGAGAGGCGACCCGAACCAGTGGGAGATGTAATAGAGAGAGAGATTGGAGGCAAGATGTTCAAGCTTGGCAAATTCCTGTGCCAAGATACACAAGACCAAGTGACGGGAGTCATAGAGCGGCACTTGGATGCTTTTGCTTGGTCTGCCTCAGATATGCCAGGCATCGACCCTGATTTTTTATGTCATCGCCTGGCGTTGAATCCCCAAGTCAGACCTGTCTGTTAGAGGAGAAGGAAATTCAATGAAGAGAGGAGACAGGTGATTAAGGAGGAGACGTAGAAATTGCTCAAGGCTAGTCATATACGGGAAATTCAATATCCTGAATGGCTAGCAAATGTGGTATTGGTAAAGAAGGCCAATGGGAAGTGGAGGATGTGTGTAGACTTCACTGACCTCAACAAGGCATGCCCAAAGGACTCTTATCCTTTGCCAAGTATTGATGCGTTGGTAGATAGTGCCTCAGGTTGCAAGCTGCTCAGTTTCCTGGATGCTTTTTCTGGTTATAACCAGATCAAGATGCACCCAATGGATGAGTGCAAGACATCGTTCATGACTGAGTTGTCTTGCTACTGTTACACAGTCATGCCATTTGGGCTAAAAAACGCAGGTGCCACTTACCAAAGACTAATGGACAAGGTCCTTGCGCCCATGATAGGACGCAATGTGCAAGCTTACGTGGATGATATGGTGGTGACATCACAGGTAAAGGATCAACACGTCACTGATTTGGAGGAGCTATTTACTACAATAGCTAAGTATAGGTTGAAGCTGAATCTAGAGAAGTGCGTTTTTGGGGTGGAAGCAGGCAAGTTTCTCGGCTTCTTGCTCACTGAACGTGGGATAGAGGCTAATCCAGACAAATGCACAACAATCCTTGCTAGGAGGAGTCCGACGTCAGTAAAGGAGGTGCAGTAGTTGACAGGTCGGATGGCTGCTCTCTCCAGATTCATGTCAGCTAGAGGAGATAAAGGCCACCCCTATTTTCAGTGCTTGAGGAGGAACAACAGGTTCTTGTGGAGCAAGGAGTGTGAGGAAGCATTCCTCAAGCTGAAAGAATACCTGGCCAGCCCACCAGTGTTGTGCAAACCTCAGCTTGGCACCCCGCTACACTTGTATTTCGCAGTCACTGAGAAGGCAGTGAGCTCGGTTCTGGTGCAGGAGCAAGATCAAAGCCAAAAGCCCATCTATTTTGTTAGTAAAGTGTTGCAAGGGCTTGAGGTGAGATACCAAGCCATAGAGAAGGCAGCACTGGTCGTGGTGTTCTCTGCACATAGGCTTCGCCATTACTTCCAGAGTTTTATGGTGGTGGTGATGACAGACCTGCCCATTCGTAAGGTTTTGCAAAAGCCAGACGTAGCAGGAAGGATGGCGCGATGGGCAATAGAGTTGTCAGAGTTTAACATACAATATGAACCTAGAGGTCGAATCAAAGGCCAAGTCTATACTGATTTTGTAGCCGAGATGTCCTCGGCAGAAACCCAACAGGACGAACTTGACTTCAGATGGGTGCTCTCGGTAGATGGGTCCTCTAATCAGCAAGGTAGCGGAGCTGGGATGATCTTGGAAGGACCAAAGGGGCTGTTGATTGAGCAGGCTCTATGGTTTACCTTCAAAGCCAGCAACAATCAGGCAGAGTATGAGGCCCTAATCACTGGAATGTTGTTGGCCAAGGAGATGGATGCGCAGAGTCTTCTAACAAAAAATGACTCCCTCTTAGTCACTAGTCAAAGTGGCGGGAGAGTACCAGGCCAAAGACCCTCAGATGGCCTCCTACTTAGAGTATGTCCAGGTGTTGAAGAGTTCATTTGCAGCTTTTGAGTTGGTACATGTCCCTAGAGAGCAGAATGCCTGAGCCAACTTGTTAGCAAAACTCGCAAGCTCGGGCAAGGGGGGCAGGCAGAGAACGGTCATCCAGGAGACCCTGAGGACACCTGACACCTATACGGCTGACAATTTGGTAGGAGTCCACCAGATTAGCAAGTCAGATGGTGGGAAGAGGAGTCATCGATCATTGACCCGAGAAACCTTGAAGAAGCCAAGGGTCAACGCGTATTCGGCGTTGGAGGAAGGGTCATCGCAAGTCTGCCTGGTACAGAGGGGAGAAACGTGGATGACGCCTTACAAGCACTACTTGGCTGATGGGATGTTGCCAATGGAGCCAACGGAGGCGAGAAAAATAAAGAAGAACTCGACCAAGTATACACTCATTAATAGGGAGTTGTACAAGCATGGGTTTACCAACCTTATTCTGGTGTGTGTACATGGTGAGTAGTGCACGCGGATAATGGCGGAGCTCCATGAAGGAATATGTGGGAGCCACATTGGAGGTTGTGCTCTGGCATCCAAGGCCATTCGTGCAGGGTACTACTGGCCAACCATGAAGGAAGATTGCACGAAGTATGCGCAGAAATGCAAGCAGTGTCAACTAAACGCTGATTGGCACAAGGCGCCGCCAAAAGAGCTCAGGTCGATATATAGCCCTTGGCCATTCCACACATGGGGAATCAATATTCTGAGGCCTTTCCCTTTGGCTGTGCAGCAGATGAAGTATCTCGTGGTCGCCATAGAATACTTTACGAAGTGGATAGAGACCGAGTAAGTAGCACAAATCATAGCCCATAAGATCCAGCATTTCGTGTGGAAGAACATAGTGTGTCGATTTGGCGTGCCCAAACGCTTGGTGTCTAATAATGGCACTCAGTTTGCAAGCCAACATTTGGGAAAGTTATACATAGAGTTGGGAATCAAATAGGTGTTTGCATCAGTCGAGCATCCTCAGACTAATGGGCAGGTCGAGTCAGCTAACCGAGTCCTACTCAGAGGGCTGAAGAGGAGGCTGGAGAAAGCCAAGGGGACTTGGTGATGGCATTTTCATGTGTTCTTCTTGAATCAAAGTAGAAATAGATGGAGCGGAAGCAATGGATGAGTGAAACAAGACCCTCCTAGGAGTTGTGTTGGTCTTGAAGGTGCATGATGAGTATGGGTTGAGTGGTTCGGCCAGCTCAAGGGAGAAGGTGAAAGGATTGAAGTTTATAGCCTAGATTTCTAGGAGGAGTAAAGCTTGTGCACAAAAATGGCAGCATAACATTACTCAAATAAACTTGAAAATACATGAGGTAGGCCTCCTTATTTATAGATTTAGGAGCCTTGGTGAGCAAGCTTAAAGGGTAGGGATGGAAATACAAAAAGTGGGGGCTGCCTAGGGTATTGACTTTAGTCAAACCACACCATCATCCTAATATTCTAGAAGATAGGTCAAAAATGCAACATTTGATAGTACACCCCTCCCTCTTTTGCTAAAGGCACCTATTTGCTAGCACACCCCTCCTTCTATTGCTAAGGGCACCTTTTTGATAGCACACCCCTAAGTTAGCAAGTTTTGCTTTCTACACTACACTAATCTACTAAGCTACCCCTAATGGGCCTCCAAGTAGCATGTACAAGGTCTTCTCCCTCCCATCCGTGGCTTCTTCTATGTGTGCTTGGATATGTTTAGCCATGGATCTTGTGAGAGGTCCTAGACGGTCTAGCTCCATGGATAGCCTCCCTCCTTCACGTCCTAGACGCTCACTTCTTGGAGCTAGACGCTCCTCTTGGTCTAGACGGTCTTCTTGGTTTGGGCCTTGGCTTCCTTGGTTAGATGTGCTTGGCCCTCCTCCATCATCCCCTCCCCCTTGGAAAGGATTTGTCCTCAAATCCAGCTCGTCATCGTCATTGGTACCTACAAATGGAGAAAGATCAATTACATTAAATGTGTCATGTACTCCATATTCAAGAGGTAGGTCCAATTTATATGCATTGTTGTTGACTCGCTTAAGGACTTGGAAGGGTCCCTCACCTCGGGGACTTAGTTTGGACTTCCTTTGATTTGGAAATCTTTCTTTTCGAAGATGAAGCCAAACTAAGTCTCCTTCCTCAAAAATTATTTCTCTCTTCCCTTTGTTGTTGTGTTTTGTGTACTTCTCATTTTGTTGTTGTATTTGAATTTTAATCTTCTCATGCATTTTCTTGACAAAATCAGCCTTGATTACTCCTTCCTTATGCACAAAATCTTGTGGATTAGGAAGAGGAATTAAATCCATGGGCGTGAGAGGATTAAAACCATATACTACCTCAAAAGGAGAAGCATTAGTAGTCTTGTGAACTACTCTATTGTAAGCAAATTCAATGTGGGGAAGGTACTCATCCCAAGATTTGTGGCTGCCCTTCATGATAGCCCTAAGCATAGTTCCAAGAGATCTATTGACTACTTCAGTTTGCCCATCCGTTTGAGGATGACAAGAAGTTGAAAATTGTAGTCTTGTTCCAAGTTTACCCCAAAGAGTTTTCCAAAAGTGACTTATAAACTTGGGATCTCTATCGGACACTATACTTCTAGGGAGACCATGGAGTCTCACCACTTCTCTAAAGAAGAGTTTAGAAATATTTTGAGCATCATCTACTTTGTGGCATGGAATAAAGTGAGACATTTTGCTAAAACGGTCCACTACCACAAAGATAGAGTCATGGCCTCTTGCAGTCCTAGGAAGTCCTAAAATGAAATCCATGCTAATGTCTTCCCAAGGAGCATTTGCAATCGGCAAAGGGGTGTAGAGTCCATGCGGCATTGTTCTAGACTTTGCTTTTAAACATGAGATACATCTAGAGCAATGGCGTTGGACATCTTTCCTCATGTGTGGCCAACAAAATTTTGCTTTCAAAAGATCTAGAGTCTTATCAACTCCAAAATGGCCCATGAGTCCCCCTTCATGTGATTCTTTGACAAGGAGTTTTCTATGTGTTCCTTGGGGAATGCAAAGTTTTCCTTTTTTAAAAAGATATCCCTCGGACACATAGTAACCTCCTTGCGCTCTATGTAGACATTGGCCATAGATGGATGAAAGTTCTTGATCTTCTTGGTAAAGCTCTCTTATGTGGTCAAATCCAAGAATTTGGGCACCCAATTTTGAAAAGAGTGTGTGGCGTCTTGAAAGAGCATCGGCCACTATATTGGTGCTTCCTTTCTTGTATTTGATTACATAAGGAAATTGTTCAAGAAATTCCATCCATTTTGCATGTCTCTTGTTGAGCTTGTGTTGGCCCTTTAAATATTTTAAAGACTCGTGATCACTATGGATAACAAATTCTTTGGACACAAGATAGTGTTCCCAAGTCTTTAGGGCTCTCACAAGAGCATAGAGCTCTTTGTCATAAGTGGGGTAGTTGAGGGTGGCACCATGGAGTTTTTCACTAAAATAAGCAATGGGGTGTCCACCTTGCAACAATACCGCGCCTATGCCTACTCCCGATGCATCACACTCTATCTCAAAAGTTTTGGAAAAATTTGGGAGAGATAGGATGGGTGCATTGGTGAGTTGAGCTTTTAGCCTTTGAAAGGCTTGCTCATGCTTTTCATTCCAACAAAATGCAACATCTTTTTTAACAAGTTCATTCAAAGGAGAAGCTAGGCTAGAAAAATTAGGCACAAACCTTCTATAGAAGCTAGCTAACCCATGAAAACTTCTTACATCACTTACATTTTGTGGAGTTGGCCACTCTTGGATGGCTTTGATTTTCTCGGGATCTACATGTACCCCCGTTTTGTTTACTATAAAGCCTAAAAAGACTACACTATCTACACCAAAGGTACACTTATCCCTATTTGCAAAAAGACTATTTTTCCTAAGAACTAGAAAGACTTCCCTAAGGTGACTTAGATGGTCTTCTAGGGTTTTACTATATACTAAGATATCATCAAAGTAAACTACTACATATTTACCTATACAATCCCTCAAGGTGTGATTCATAAGCCTCATGAATGTGCTTGGAGCGTTAGTGAGTCCAAAGGGCATCACCAACCACTCATATAATCCAAATTTGGTCTTAAAAGCGGTTTTCCACTCATCACCCTCCTTGATTCGAATTTGGTGATATCCACTTTTAAGGTCAATTTTGGAGAATAGAGTTGACCCATGCAATTCATCAAGCATATCATCAAGCCTTGGGATTGGATGCCTATACTTGATGGTGATGTTGTTGATTGCTCTACAATCACAACACATGCGCCATTTTCCATCTTTTTTAGGCACCAACAAGACAGGTACAGCACAAGGGCTTAGACTCTTTTGAACCCAACCCTTCTCCAACAAGTCTTGAACTTGTGATTCTATCTCCTTTGTTTCCTCGGGGTTGGTTCTATAAGCAGGCCTATTTGGTAGGCTTGCCCCCGGAATGAAGTCAATTTGATGTTCTATCCCCCTAAGAGGAGGAAGCCCATTGGGTCCTTCTTGTGAGAATAGATCGTCAAATTCACTCAAAAGGTTTTCTATTTGAGGAGGTAAAACCGTGAGTTCATTACTTGTGGCAGTGCATGTAAGTGCTCCTTTACAAAAGATAAGGCTTGGTTGTTCAACAAGAAGCAAGTTTTCTAAAACATTTTCAAAAGGCTTTTCTTGTAGACCAACCTTGTGGGAAGGAACACTCTTCTCCCACGCCTTCCTATCCCTAAGGATTTTCTCTTTTTCTAGCACTCTTTTTTTTTTGTTTTCCTCATCCCTCTTTTGTTTCATTTGTATTTGGTCTTTCACCACTTGAGAATGTGGTAAAGGACTAAGTACAAACTTCTTATATTTATGGGTGAAGGAAATCTCGTTAGTGAGACCATCATGCAAGGTTTTCTTGTCAAATTGCCATGGCCTCCCTAATAAGATATGGCAAGCTTCCATAGGCACTACATCACATAAAACTTTATCTTTGTATTTCCCTATGGAAAACTTGATTTCCACTTGCTTATCTACATGTAGTTCCCCATTTTCATTAAGCCATTGAAGTTTGTAAGGTTTTGGGTGAGGAACCACTTGTAGCTTAAGCTTTTCAACCATCCTAGCACTACAACAATTACAACTAGATCCACTATCCACAATGAGGGAACATATATTTTCTAAAACATTGCATCTTGTATGAAATATGTTCTCCCTTTGTGTTTCAATGGATGTGCTAGGGTGATTGTTGAGGGTTCTCCTAATCATAAGCAATTCTCCCTCTAATGGAGCTACCCTCTCATCCTCTCCCCCTTCCTCTTTCTCACTAAGCTCATCCTCACCACTAGTGTATTCGTCTACACCTTTAAGAAACAAAGTCCTTTGGTTTGGACATTGTGCTTGCACATGCCCCCTACCATAGCACTTAAAACATTTAACATCTCTAGCTCGGATGGGTGGGGTTGAGGTTTCTTTGGTGAAGGGTTTGGTAGGTTCTTTTGGTTTTTCCTTAGATGTACTACCCTCCCTTTTAAACTCTCTCTTGGGATAAAAGTTAGAATAGGGGCTCACCTTTTGACTTGATGTTTTGCGCAAATTTTGTTGCTCAACTTTAATGCAAAGTTGAACCAAATCATTCAAGTCTTGATAAGGTAAGAGCTCTACTCTATCTCTTATCTCAAGTGATAGGCCACTAAGGAACCTAGATATGGTGGTTTCCTCTTCCTCTCTAATAGAGGCTCTCATCATATAGAGCTCCATCTTTTGCCTATACTCTTCTACACTCATATTCTTTTGTTGGAGTCTTTGGAGCTTGTCCATCAACTCCCTATGGTAGTAAGAAGGTATATGTCGACGTCTTAGGGCTCCCCTAAGGTCATTCCAATATTCTATGGGAGGTTCCCTATGAAGACGTCGGTCTCTTTCTAAAGAGGTCCACCAATACATGGCATTTCCTTGGAAACTAAGGGTGGCTAAGGGTACTTTTCGTTCCTCACTTACCCTATGGCAAGCAAAGAGTTGCTCTACCTTCATCTCCCAATCTAGATATATTTCTACATTTTCCTTTCCATGAAAATGAGGTAGGTCTACTCTAGTTTCCCTTGGCACCTCTTGTTCCCTTTGCCTAGTTCTTCTAGGGGGTGGTTGGTAGTAGTCATTAATTCTAAGGCTTCCCTCCCTTAGAGTTGCAATGCTTTGGGATGCATGAGTATTTGTTTTTTTTGATTTTTGAGATTTTTGGGATTTCTCTTCTTGAGCTCTAGCCAACTCATTAATCTTGTTTTCATTCTCCAATTGCCTAGAAGAGATTAATTGTACCGCTTGGGATACCTCTTTCAAAAGGGTTTTCAAAGATTTTACTTCACATTCTATAGACTTTGGAGAATGAGAAGAAGAAGACATGGCTAGACCTTTGTGTATTTAGGCGTTTTTACTTTGAGAAAGATTAGGGAAGATAAAGAAGGTAGTTTTCCAGGTAAGGGAGGTGAGTCTCAAATGACTACTTAAGTACCAAGCCTTTTCCTTGCCAAAAACTAGTCTCCAATGCCTTCTCACAAAAATTTCTCTTAGTGAAACACTTAAAACACAAGAAGTTGAGAAATCAAAAAGCAATAAAACTATGTAAGCTAAAAAAAAAAAGATATGCAACAAACTAGTCGGTTTTAGCACAAATTAAACTAAACTAATCATGCAAAACGTTTCTACCAAAACAATAGAAAACAAGTTCAAACAAGCAACAAATTACTAAGCAAAAAAAATTTACTATGCTATTCGGCCCTAGGTGAGGCTTCTTGGACACTTTGAGCCCTTGAAGACACACTCACCGTCTAAACGTAATTAAAGAGGTAATTAACAATAAACCAAGTTGCAAAGGAAAAGAAGACTCCCTTTGTTGATCCTCTTTTGGGTTAGTGCACTTCCTTGTTGTCTTGAATTTTTTTTTTGATCTTCTAGGTGTTTGTATTGTTTGTTTCAAGCAACCTTGTTTCGGCTTTGATACCAAATGATGGCATTTTCATGTGTTCTTCTTGAATCAAAGTAGAAATAGATGGAGCGGAAGCAATGGATGAGTGAAACAAGACCCTCCTAGGAGTTGTGTTGGTCTTGAAGGTGCATGATGAGTATGGGTTGAGTGGTTCGGCCAGCTCAAGGGAGAAGGTGAAAGGATTGAAGTTTATAGCCTAGATTTCTAGGAGGAGTAAAGCTTGTGCACAAAAATGGCAGCATAACATTACTCAAATAAACTTGAAAATACATGAGGTAGGCCTCCTTATTTATAGATTTAGGAGCCTTGGTGAGCAAGCTTAAAGGGTAGGGATGGAAATACAAAAAGTGGGGGCTGCCTAGGGTATTGACTTTAGTCAAACCACACCATCATCCTAATATTCTAGAAGATAGGTCAAAAATGCAACATTTGATAGTACACCCCTCCCTCTTTTGCTAAAGGCACCTATTTGCTAGCACACCCCTCCTTCTATTGCTAAGGGCACCTTTTTGATAGCACACCCCTAAGTTAGCAAGTTTTGCTTTCTACACTACACTAATCTACTAAGCTACCCCTAATGGGCCTCCAAGTAGCATGTACAAGGTCTTCTCCCTCCCATCCGTGGCTTCTTCTATGTGTGCTTGGATATGTTTAGCCATGGATCTTGTGAGAGGTCCTAGACGGTCTAGCTCCATGGATAGCCTCCCTCCTTCACGTCCTAGACGCTCACTTCTTGGAGCTAGACGCTCCTCTTGGTCTAGACGGTCTTCTTGGTTTGGGCCTTGGCTTCCTTGGTTAGATGTGCTTGGCCCTCCTCCATCACTTGGGCTGAGGAGGTTCCAAGAATTGTATGGGCTTACCATACCACTCCTCAGTCCACCACCAAGGAGACCCCTTTTAGCTTGGTGTACGGTTCAGATGCTATGGTTCCTATTGAGATCCAGGAGAGCTCACCACGCTTCCAGAATTTTGTGGCTAAGGAGTCCAATGAAGAAAGGAAAGTGAATTTAGATCTCTTAGATGAAGTAAGGGAAGAGGCAGGAATCAAAGCCGAAGCATTGAAGAGAAGAGTTGAGCTCAAGCATAGTTCCAAGTTGAGGGCTCGGCAGTTCCAGGTCACCGACTTGGTGATGCGGAAGGCATCTCCCTACCAGATAGAGAACAAGTTGTCCCCCAAGTGGATTGGTCCCTTTAGAGTGACAGAGGCCTTGGGAAATGGGGCGTACAGGCTTGAGTGTCTAGAGGGTGGGCCGATTCCTCGTACATGGAATGCGACTCACCTTAAGTTTTATTTCAGTTAAGACTAATATGTAACATTGTACACAGTTTAGGGGACACTCTTTTTTCCCTTCTAAGGGTTTTTAATGAGGTCACCCAATAAAATTTTCAGTTAAGATATCTAGTTAAGATATATTCTTGAATGTTTTTGTACAATGTAGTTCAGAACCTGTCATTTGGGGGTTAGAGGTCTCGAAAATGGGAAGGTAGGTTCGCATAGAATACCTCCTCTTCGAGTGAGAACTCCCAACTTGAACAAAAAGGTTCGCCAGTGAAAATCCTCCTTCGCCTATGGGCGATGTGAGGTCAGTTAAGAACCTGCCAATTGGGGTTATAGGTCTTGAAAGTGGGAAGGTAGGTTCGTAAAGAACACCTCCTCTTCAAGTGAGAACACCCAAGTGAACAGAAGGGTTCGCTAGTTAAGTCCTCTTTCGCCTATGAGCGATGTGAGGTCAATTAAGAACCTGTCACTTGGGGTTAGAGGTCTCGAAAGTGGGAGGTAGGTCAGCTTAAAACACCTCCTCTTCGACTGAGAACACCCAAGTCGAACAGAAGGGTTCGCCAGTTAAACCCTCCCTCGCCAAGGGGCGATAAGAGGTCAGTTAAGACTCGTCAGCTTGGGTTAGAAGTCTTAGAAGCGGGAAAGGAAGGTTCACAGAGAACACCTCCTGATGTGATTCCACTAGCCACAATAACATGATTCTTTGATATTCTATGGAATCAACTTGAGTTGGCAAAGATTAGGCACTTTTATAGAAGAGGATCAATGTTCTATATTTCAAGAACTCACCAAATCTTGCACCAAAAACCAAACTCACATGGAAGCTCCATTTACTATCAATTGAACCGATTAAAAAGCTGGAAAACAAGTTTGAACTGAACAAGAAAGAAGGAAAACAGAAAATGAACCATTCAAAATCAAAGAAAAGGAAGAATAGTTGCTGGAAAACTGAAAACAGAACCAAAAACTCAAGAAAACCAACTCAAAACATGAACAACTAAAGAGAAAAAAGGAAGGAGAATAGAAAACTTATGAAAATGGATGTAGATTGGTATGAACACGCCACTAGAAGTGATGGATGCTCCTAGATGAGTGTGCTGCCGCCACTTGAGGACACCATGGATCCTTCAAGATAAGACTAGAGAAGAAGGCTCAAAGCTTTCCAATGTTCTCTCAAAATTTGTGTAGAGTTTCTTTACTATCAATTTCAATCTAGAAAATACGATGAAGGAGGCCTCCTATTTATAGCATGAGGAGCCTTGGAGAACAAGTTGTGAGGGTAGTAAGGGAAGACACAATATGGTGCAGCCTAGGTCATTGACTTTGGTCAATGCCACACCATTTCACTCATTTCTAGAAGGTAGGGTTTCCTTCCTTCCCTAATGGACTTCATAAGCCTAAACTTATAACTTCACCTCCTTATTTACTTCTACACCTATCTACTAATACACCCCCCCTAAGACTCCTAACTAAAGACTAAAAGATGCTATAACAATAGAGGTTTCTAATGTTTCCCTCTAAGCACCATCAACCAAAGAAATTACAAAAAGAGAGAATAATTGTTCCCTAGCTCCTAAAACTTTGAACATGCTTCTTGTAAGCCTTTGAGGTGGGCTTTGATCTTCATGGGCGTCCTCTATTTGCACCTCTACCTCTTCTTGATCTTGTTGATTGGCCTCCATGTCCACTAGAGCTTGATCTCCATCACCTCCCCTTCAGAGTGAGAATACCAAGGAAGACTCTTACTAGCGAAATCCTCCCTTGTCTCGAACAAGGAGAGGTCGGGTGAATACAGATTGGTTCTGGAAACCTTGAAGGGGTAAAGGGAGGATTCGCGAAGAACACTTTCTCCTTGAGTGAAAGCATCCAAGTTGAACAGCAGGGTTTGCTAGTGAAACACAAACATGCCTGTGGGCGATGAGAGGTCAGCCTAAGAATAGCCTGTGTGTTAGAAGTCTCGAAGTGGAAGAGGGGGGTTCGTAAAGGACGCCTCCCACTCGAGTTAGAACACCAGGGTTAAATGAGGTGGGTCATCACTTAAATCCTCTTTGGCATGGTGCAAGGGGAGGTCAGTTAGGTGATGCAGTCCACTCGCCAAGGCTCGCCCGCGATGTGGTCTCCTATCCTAAAAAGAATCACACTTGATCTCGCCGCGGACTCGAGCGTGGGGAAAACGCCTCGTCACTCCCTCGTCTAGCCTTCTAACTGCTGCGCGTTCTGCAAGAAGGCTCCAGGAACCTTCGCCGGAACTCCAAACGATGCCTGCAAAACACACAGACGGCGCCTCTAGCGGCCGTTGTAGCTCCGACGCTCAAGTCAGGCAACGGGAACACCAAAACTCTCTCTCGGATCTCTCTGTGTGAGACCCGTGTGTGTGTGCCCTCAGTCCTCTTTGATTCGAAAACTGAGTGTTCTTAGTTTTGTGTTGTGTATTCTGTGGCAAAGATTGCATACCTGGTTTGGTGTTCTTCTCCCTCATATAAACCCGCGTCGCCCCTACTGGCTACCCCTAGGGCCACTTGATTACTCTGCACCGCCGTTTCTATTCCCCAGGGCTACCTTGCGTGCTAGCCTTCTTCACTCGAGTGCAAAGTCTGACACGGGAAGCTGCGTGGGTACCTCTGTACCCCTCGATTTCTGTGCCTATCTGCCCTACCTATTCTCTGGGAACATCTTCACGGTCCACGTGGCAGGCATGCAACCCCACTGGGAGACTCCCTTTATGGGTTCTCGTCCCTGTAGGATTCTGCACCTGACTGCGTCTTCTCATCTTCATGCATGGTCGTCTCGCGACTAAGGCCACTCCCTGCCTCTGGGCGCTTTACTGATCATTGGTCACGTTGTTCACATCGCGCGGCCGATGTCACCTCGACATACACCGATGACCGAGGTATCTCTTATCCTGGCCGATGTCCGATGGCGCTTCTTCACGTTGTCGTGCTCTGCTTATGGAATCAGGCGAGGTCCTTGAGTAACGTTCTCGCTGGGAGCCTGGGTCCCAGTTTAACACGTGTTGGCAAGGAACCCCCGACGACTGATCACTCTGCATGCACCAATGACTGATCACTCTGCATGCACCGATGACTGATCGGTGCTTCATCACTTCTCGCGCTCTGCTTCTAGGCGCTCGTGTAGGAACCGATCTGCTGGCGGAGGTTACCCGGTAACTGGCCACTGATCGCCGTTCTTGAACGATCTCCACCCTGGTTCATCTACTATCTCATGCCACGCGTCACTCTGTGACTGGCCCTCGTAGTCATCAGCTGCTGACGTCATCGACTACCGATGTCCGAACGGATCACAAGCCCCCGAGTCTCGAGCTGTGAACTTGTTCTCAGCGAAGGGACTAAGTGGTCTTCGTTGCCAGAGAGAAGAAGGAGCTCGAAGCTAACGTACCTGAGACCATGGCTGCTGGTGCCGAGGTTCTGATAGATGGGTTTCATGGGCTGGCAGCAGGTTCACTGCGTCCTTCCAGACTTGGACTTTGCCCAACCTAGCCTCCACCATTCAGTGGTTGATGGCAAGCTCATTCCTCCTCCTTGAGCTTCTTCCCTTGCGACTTCTCCTTTTGTGTAATCTTTTTTTCTCAGCTGCCTTTCTCTCTCTCCACCTTTAACTCACTCTGCATGTGGCCAACTGTTAACTGGCTTAGGCTTCGGCGCGATCTCACTGTGACCCTTCAAACTTGGCTTCTAACTTGATCGCGACCAAGTGTACCTTAGCATTCTCTTTAACAGTTTTTATGCATAAATTCATGTTGGATGACTGACCTGATGGTGTCTAAATGCTTCGACTGATCGCCCAAGAGCTTGTTTAGGGAAGCTTTCATACTCAGAGCTTTACTACCGACCACCGACTAGCATGTTGGTGCCCCACCGATCAGTCATCGCGCTTCAGGTTTCGCATTACTTCTGCATCACTCCAGCGCTAGGTGCATAGAGGGCCCGAACGCCAAGGATGACGCCTGTGTTTTGGGGAACGCTTCTCGATGACCCCTCTTGCCTCAGCCTCGCTGTAAGAAGTCGAGGTGAGGTCTTTCTCCTCTCGCCTCAGCCTCGCTGTACTAAGTCGAGGTGAGGACTTTTTATCTCGCCTCAACCCTGCTGTAAAAAGCAGATGAAGAGGACTTTCTCTGCCTGCACCCCGCTGTACAAAGTCGAGGGTGAGGACTTTCTCCTCTGAGTGGGTGCATGCTCCCAGGGGAGCACCAGGGGTGGCTGTCTAAGCGCACTCGCTAGGCGCATCCCTGCCTGCATGGTATCACCGCACGCCCTTTGAGTGGGCAACTCCCCTTCTTCTGGTTTGGAATCATGCGAGGTGCATGCGTAATGCTCTCGCTGGGAGCCTGGGTCCCAGCTTAACACGTGTTGGCATGACCCCGATGACGAACCTTCTTCTGGAATCATGCGAGGTGCATGCGTAACGCTCTCGCTGGGAACCTGGGTCCCAGCTTAACACGTGTTACCAAGACCCCGATGACCAACCTTCTTCTGGAATCATGCGAGGTGCATGCGTAACGCTCTCACTGGGAACCTGGGTCCCAGCTTAACACGTGTTAGCAAGACCCCGATGACCATGCACCGACCGAGTGCTCTGCTTCGAGTGCACCGATGACTGATCGTGCTTTGGGTGCACCAATGAATGATCGCGTTCTGCTTCTTGGTGTTTAAACGCGAAGATGATGTCTTGCTTTGGGGAAGAAGAGTTTTTCTTGTTGACCCCTGTCGGTCATCCGTACTCGCGCCTGGGGCGAGCAGGCTCCAACCGATCACTTGCACTTTCATCCGGGGCAAGTAGGACTTGAAACTGGAAAACACGTGCACACTTGGTATACTGAAATCTTTTTTATTGGGTGGCCTCGTTAAAAACCCTCATCGGGAAAAGAGTGCCCCCTGATCTGTTCAATTATTTACAGCATATACATTGAGTGTGTGTACAGCGCAAGAACGCATCTACTTTATAACTTAACTGAAGTAGAATCTCAAGTGTGTAGCGTTCCATGTCCTGGGGATAGGTGCTCCATCCAGAGTCTCCAACCGATAAGCTCCATTCTCCAACGCCTCAACTACTCTATATGGACCCGTCCACTTTGGAGATAACTTGTTCTCCATCTCATTCTGATGTGCTTTCCTCACACCAGATCGCCTTCCTGGAAACGCCTGGGCTTCACCTTGGAATTGTGCCTCCGTTCTACTCTTCTCTTGACAGCTTCAGCACTAACCCTGGCCCCCTCTCGCACTTCGTCCAGGAGGTCCAGATTCACCTTTTGCTCTTGATTGGACTCTTTGGCGATGAAGTTCAGGAATCTAGGGGAGCTCTCCTGTATCTCCACGGGGATCATAGCATCCGTCCCATAGACAAGACTAAAGGGTGTCTCTTGGGTGCTAGACTGTGGGGTGGTATGGTACGACCATACAATTCTGGGAACCTCTTCTGCCCAATTCCCCTTGGCTTTCTCTAATCTTCGCTTCAGTCCCCTAAGCAGCACTCGGTTGCTGACTCCACCTGCCCGTTGGTCTGCAGGTGTTCTACTGAGGCGAACACTTGTTGTATCTTCAATTCTTCACACATTTTTCTCAGCTGATGGCTGGTGAACTGAGTGCCGTTGTCGGATACCAGCCTCTTGGGTACTCCGAAACGACAGACAATATTCTTCTAGACAAAATGCTCGACCTTCTGAGCGGTGATGTGGGCCACTGGTTCCGCCTCCACCCACTTTGTGAAATACTCGATGGCCACTATGAGGAACTTCATCTGCCTGATCGCCAGAGGAAAGGGTCCCAGGATGTCGATTCCCCACGTGTGAAATGGCCACGGGCTATGGATGGACTTCAACTCCTCCGGGGGTGCCTTATGCCAGTCTGCATGAAGTTGGCACTGTTTGCACCGCTGAGCGTACTTCACACAGTCTTCCTTCAGCGTTGGCCAGTAGTACCCCGCGCGGAGGATCCTACTTGCCAAAGCGCGACCACCGACGTGGCTTCCGCACAACCCCTCGTGCAACTCTGACATGAGTCTGGTGCATTGCTCTCCATGCACGCACATTTGTACAGGATGGGAAAAGCCAAATCTAAACAAGTTCCCATCGATTAGAGTAAACTTACTCGAGCTCTTCTTTATCTTCTTTGCCTCTGTTGGGTCCAGTGGGAGCACACCATCCTCTAGGTACAACTGGTACGACGTTATCCACGTATCGGGCTCCTTGACAGCGCAGACTTCCATCGCCTCATCGGTCCTTGCCGGTCGTGCCCTCACCCTCGGTGCTTTCAGCGTTTCTTGAGTCAGGGACCGATGACTGATCGCCAGACGCTCCACCGACTTGGATACTTGAAGCATTTGATTGTCTGATACGAATGCTCGTGGTACCTTTAAAGTCTCTTGAATAACGGTCCTCTATTTTCCCCCCTTGCCTGAGCTAGCCAGCTTGGCAAGCAGATCTGCTCTGGCATTTTGCTCGCGGGGCACATGCACCAACTCAAACTCATCGAAGGACGTCTTCATGAGCTGCACGTACTCCAGGTAAGCTGCCATCTGAGGATCTTTCGCCTGGAACTCCCCTGTAACTTGCCCAGTGACTAGCAAGGAATCACTCTTAGCCACCAGACTTCTTGCTCCCATTTCCTTTGCCAGCAACATTCCTGCGATCAGGGCTTCATACTCCGCCTAATTGTTGCTGGCCTTGAAGGCAAAGCGAAGGGACTGTTCGATCAGCACCCCATCCGGGCCTTCCAGAATGACTCCAGCACCGCTTCCCTGCTGATTGGAGGAGCCATCCACCGATAAGACCCATCGAAAAACTACTCCTTCTGCAGATGTCACGACCGACGACAGTTCAGCCACGAAGTCGGCGAACACCTGCCCCTTGATCGGTCCTCGGGGCTCGTACTGGATGTCGAATTCTGAGAGTTCCACAGCCCACTTGACCATCCTTCCTGCTACGTCTGGCTTCTTCAACACCTTCTGGATGGGCAAGTCTGTCATGACCACTATGGTGAAGCTGTGGAAATAGTGTCTGAGCCTCCTAGATGAAAAAACTACCGCCAGTGCTGCCTTCTCCAGGGCCTGATACCTCGTTTCCGGGCCTCGCAACACCTTACTTACAAAATACACAGGCTTCTGGACCTGATCTTGCTCTTGTACCAGGACCGAGCTGACCGCCCTCTCTGTCACAGCAAAGTACAGACGAAGAGGGGTGCCCATTTGTGGTTTACACAATACTGGTGGGCTCGCCAGATACTCCTTCAGCTTCAGGAAGGCTTCTTCGCATTCCGGTGTCCACACGAATCTACTGTTGCGCTTGAGACATTGGAAATACGGATGACCCTTCTCTCCTCCAGCAGACATGAACCGTGACAAGGCGGCCAACCGACCAGTCAGCTGCTGCACCTCCTTCACCGTCGTTGGGCTCCTCATTGCCACGATTGCCTCGCACTTCTCCGGGTTCGCCTCAATTCCACGCTCCGTTAGGAGGAAACCCAAGAACTTCCCAGCCTCCACACCGAAGATGCACTTTTCAGGGTTGAGCTTCAACCTATACTTGGCGATGGTGGTGAAAAGCTCCTCCAGATCAACTACATGGTGCGCCTTCTCCCGCGACGTGACCACCATGTCATCTACGTATGCATGCACGTTCCTTCCAAGCATGGGCGAGAGCACCCTATCCATAAGTCTCTGATAGGTAGCTCCTGCGTTCTTCAACCTGAACGGCATTACCTTGTAGCAGTAGCAAGATCGTTCCGTCATGAAAGCAGTCTTGCACTCGTCCATGGGGTGCATCCTTATCTGGTTGTAGCCTGAGAAGGCATCCAGAAAGCTGAGGAGCTTCCCCCCTGATGCGCTGTCCACCAATGCATCTATACTAGGGAGGGGGTAGGAGTCCTTGGGGCAGGCCTTATTGAGGTCAGTGAAGTCCACACACATCCTCCACTTGCCGTTTGACTTCTGCACCAGTACCACGTTTGCCAGCCACTCGGGGTACTGGATCTCTCTGATATGTCCAGCAGTAAGGAGTTTCTGCGTCTCGTCATGGATCACCTTCTTCTTCTCTTCGTTAAATCTCCTTCGCCTTTGGTGCACTGGTCGCGCCTTGGGGTCCATTGACAGGTGGTGGCAAAGGAAATCAGGGTCGATCCCTGGCATGTCAGAAGCTGACCACGCAAAAGCGCCCATGTGCTTCTCAATCACGCAGGCGATCTGTGCTCGATCTTCCGCAGTGAGCGATTCCCCCAACTTAAACCTCTTTCCCCTTATCTCCACCTCTTTCCATCCCTCAGCTGGATGGGACCTCCTTTCATGGGCGATGACCGCCCTGGAGATGTCTAACTCACGAGGAGCGATCACGCTCCCTGCTTCCACTTCGACTTGAGCTACCTGAGAGCCCCCCAGCGTAGCATCTTCCATTACCTGATCTGCCTGTGCCCCACGAACTATCGATCTCTCCTGGAGCACGCCTGCTGGTGGTGTTGTAGTGACATGGCAGATGCTTCTCTTCTGCTTGAGGCTGTTCTCATAACAGCGCCTAGCCTCAGCCTGATCTGACTTGATGGTAATGACAGCCCCTTCCACCGACGGCAGCTTCAACTTCATGTGCCTCGTCGATGGCACTGCACCCAACCTGTTGAGCGTGGGTCTTCCCAGCAAGATATTGTATGCAGATGAGGCATTTACCACCAAGAACTTTATCTTCTCTGTGCGGGACGCCACTCCATCGGTGAACGTCGTCCTCAGCTCTATGTAGCCCCGCACCTCGACCTGGTCCCCCGCGAAACCATATAGACACCCAACATATGGCCTCAACTGATCGGGGGACAGTTGTAACTTGTTGAACGTCGGCCAGAACATGACGTCCGCTGAGCTTCCTTGGTCTACGAGCGCCCTGTGCACTCGTCTTCCTGCTGTCACCAGGGAGATGACCACCGGGTCGTTGTTGTGGGGTATTACGTCTTGCAAATCAGCCCTTGTGAAGGTGATGTCCACCTCGGGAAAATGGCCTTCATCCACCGAGTCCACGGCCATCACCGACCGTGCATACCTTCTTCTCTGCGACCTGGAACACCCTCCGCCGGAAAAACCCCCCGCGATGGTCATCACCTCCCCATGCACAGGGATTTCGTGTTGCTGATCACCCGCTTGAGACCCCGAAGCGCGATCGCCCTGCGCTCCCCATAGGTAATCGGTCAGGAGACTTGTCTTCACCAACTCAGCGAGTTGACGTCCCAACGCCAGGCAGGTGCGGAGTGTGTGTCCATAAGCACGATGGAACTCACACCACTCATCCTTCTTCCTTCCAAGCACCCTATCAGTCTTCTCTGGTACTCGGAGCCTTGCAGCCACGGCAGGGATGGCGATCAGCTCCGCCAACTCTACAATGAAATCGTACCTAGGGGGTGCGTCGTGCTCCCTCGCACGCCCCCTGACCTGGTCTTTCCTGGGCGTATAGGGACGAGGCCTCCCTTGCACCCTCTTTCCTTCCTTGGCCTCATACACCCACGCCTGTTGCTGTTGCTTCCCATGACCCCCGCGTGGCTTTTATGGTGCAACATTGTTTCTCTTCTCAGAGACCTCTGTCTCCGCTACTATGTGCGCCACCGCTTGTCGCCGAATCTCAGCGAAGGTGGCAGGGTGGCTTCTGATGAGCGATTCACCGAAAGGGCCAGGTAGCACGCCTTTCTTGAATGCATGCACCAGCATACTCTCATCCTTGCTGAGCAATCTCACCACCTGCGCACCAAAGCGGTTGAGGAAGTCCTTCAGCGACTCCCCCTGGTTCTGGCGCACGTTGAACAGGTCGTAAGTCACCACCGGCGGCGCTCTGTTGACTATATACTGCTCCGTGAATAGCTTTGAGAACTGATGGAAGGAGGTGATGTGGCCCTCTGGCAGGGTCACGAACCACTCCATGGCTATTCCGCGCAGTGTACTCATAAACATTTTGCAGTACACAGCGTCGGAGCCTCCAGACAGCATCATCTGAGTGTGGAACGCCGTCAAATTCGCTTCTGGGTCTTCCACCCCGGTGAATGACGCTTTCACTCCCACCAGGTTGGGAGGCACCACCGTGGTCATGATCTCGGGGGAGAAAGGCATAAGAAATGCCCTAGGAGGCGACGGCGGCATCGACGTTCTATCTTCGACAGTGCGCTCATTCTGCGCCTGCAATTCTCTGCGCAATTCCTCGTTCACGCAGTTCAACTCTTCATTCCTGCTATGCGATGCAGTCAGCTCTGCATGCATCTTCTCTTGCTCAACTATCGACGCAGCGACGTTATCCTGCAACGCGCGCATCATCTCCATGACCTGCGCCATGGTCACAGTTCCTTCACCAGCAGGTGGTGGAGGTGTCGTTTGTCTGGCTCTTCTATTCCTCTTCTCAACACTCCAAAGACTGCGATGTGGATGGGCACCAAATTCACACGGGCCCCACGGTGGGCGCCAAATGATCTCGCCGCGGACTCGAGCGTGGGGAAAACGCCTCGTCACTCCTTCGTCTAGCCTTCTAACTGCTGCGCGTTTTGCAAGGAGGCTCCAGGAACCTTCACCGGAACTCCAAATGATGCCTGCAAAACACACAGACGGCGCCTCTAGCGGCCGTTGTAGCTTCGACGCTCAAGTCAGGCAACGGGAACACCAAAACTCTCTCTCGGATCTCTCTGTGTGAGACCCGTGTGTGTGTGCCCTCAGTCCTCTTTGATTCGAAAACTGAGTGTTCTTAGTTTTGTGTTGTGTATTCTGTGGCAAAGATTGCATACCTGGTTTGGTGTTCTTCTCCCTCATATAAACCTGATTGCATAGCATTCCTATGAGCTCTTCTTTGGATTTTGGAGTTCCTTGGTGATGATGGATGCGAAAGCTTATGGAGGAGGTGAGCAAGGCCTTCCTAGGAAGCATGGGTGCCTTGAAGGTGCATGAAGAGTGAGGAAATGGGGAGGTTTGGCCAGCCCCTTTGGTAGTGATGAATGGAAGACTAAAACCTAAGTGTTAGGCAAGGAGTAGTGTATGGCACAATTTGGGCAGCATAACAATACTCTATTTAATCTTGAAAATACAAGGTGTAGGCTCCTCTTTTTATAGGCTAAGGAGGACCATAATGCAACCCTAATGCTAGCCAAATGAAATGTAAATGTGAAGCACATGGGCCACATGGAAAGTGTGAGCACATGGGGAGGGGTGTGTCTAGTTTGTAAGTTCACTCCCTCCATGGGCTTTCTAGAATAGTGGGAAGGTTAACTTCTCCTTAATTCTAATGTGCAGAAAAATAAACATTTGTCCACATGGCTATGCTATTTACACCCCAATTAAAGCTAAACTACATTTGATGGGCCTTCACGGAATATGTGCTAGTATGCCACTCTCCCATTCATAGCTTTGATCCAAGTCTTCTTGTCCTAGACGCTTCTAGCTTGGCCTTCTCGTCCTAGACGCTCCTAGCTTGTCTTAGACGCTCCTAGCTTGGTCTTAGACGCTCTTGACTTGGCTCTTGCCTTTCATGGAAGGTTGTGCTTGGCCCTCTTCCATCATCCCCTCCCTCTTGAAAAAGGATTTGTCCTCAAATCCCTTGCTTTGTCTTCAACTAGGGGGATGGATAGGGCTGGATGGTGTCCATCATCTCCTCATCCTTTGAGAAGATCTATCCTCACATCTACAGATTTGATCTCGGATAGCAGCCTATTGTTTCGGCAAGGCTTGTCCTCCCGGATCAAACGTCCACCTATGGAAATCATCAAACAAAGGAAAGGTGTTAGTGTGAGCAATTGGAGAGAACTTAATTGTATGAAGTTGCCATTTTTGTTTTTCTTTTGTTTTTGGTAACTTTGTACAATATTTCTCTTTTGATGGTTGTATGTGTTCTCTAATCCTCTTATGTATTTGAAAATTTTCAATATTGGTTACCTTTTCCTTAGGCACAATACCTTTAGGAAAGGGTAACAACTTAAAAAGCGAAAGAGGATTAAGTCCACATGCAATTTCAAATGTAGAAATATTAGTAGTCTTGTGGACTACTCCATTGTATGCATGCTCAAAAGGATACTCATCCCAAGAATTGTGATTGTCTTTCATGATTTCTCTAGGCATAGTAAAAAGAGCTATGTTTTCAATTTTATTTTGACCATTCTTTTGAGGATAAAAATTTGAAGAGTACAACTTAATTTCAAGTTTTTCTAAAAGATTCCTCAAATGATGGTTTTCAAATTTCGGAGCTCTATCCAATACTATGCTTGAAGATAAACCATGAAAACTTGTCACTTCTATATAGAAGAGATTATCCATATCCATAAAAATGGAATCAAAACCTTTTGTTGTCCTAGGAAGCTCTAAGATAAAATTGAGGTTTATGTCTTCCCAAGGATCATTTGCAAAAGGTAAAGGAGTATAGAGTTCATGAGACATCACCTTAGGTGTATTTTTAAAACAAGAAATGTATCTAGGGTAATGTCTTTGAACATCTTTTCTCATGGGTGACAAAAGTTTTCCTTTTAAAAGCTCTAGAGTTTTATCAACTCTAATTTGGTCCATGAGTTCTCCTTCATGAAGAATTTTTCTCTTATGTGTAAAGATAGTCTCGTTGTTACAACCATTGTTTATGAGAAGTTGCACACTTGGCAATGGTTGTCTCAATAGAACATGACAAGTTTCTTTAGGCACTACTTCACATAAAAATTTGTTTTTGTAGATGCTTGTAAATAACTTGACATTCACTTGGTGATATCCTAGCACATATGAGAAATAATCCACTTTATCTTTATCTATGCAAGCTTCTTTTAAAGACTCTTTTTTTGTTACTATGCTTGCAAGTGTTCCTTTACAAAAGGAAAGGCTAGGTTGTTCAACAAGACGCATATTTTCAAAGGTATTTTTAAATCTTTTGTCTTGTTGAATGACCTTGTGAGAAGGAACACTATTCTCCTACGCCTTTTGCTTCTCAAGGGTCTTCTCATGCTTTTCTTTTTCTTTTTCTTTTTCTTTAGCTTCCCTTTCAGCTTCCTCTCTTTTCTTTTGTATCTTTCTTTCCTTTCTTTCTTTATGGGAAGCAAACAATTTTTCTACCCTCATTTCCCAATCTAGGCAAGTTTCTATATTTTCTTTTCCATGGGAATGGGGTAGGTCTACCCTAACCTCTCTTGGGCTTTCTTGTTCTTTTCTATCTCTTCTATGTCTTCCCTCCCCAAAAGAATCATGCTTTTTAGAGATAGATGCATGAGAAGGTAATTTTTTTGAAATGTGAGACTTCTCATCCTTTGATTTAGTCAATTCATTAGTTTTGGCCTCATTCTCCAATTGTTTAGATGAAATTGATTGAATATTCTTGGAAAGTTGTTCCAAAAGAGATTTCAAGGATTTCACCTCACTTTTAAGAGATTTAAAGGAATGAGAAGACATGACTAGACCTTTGTGTATAGAAATATTTTACCTTGAGAAAATTTAGGGAAGTCAAAGAAGGTAGTCTTCCAGGTAAGGGAGGTGAGTCACAATGGACTACTTAAATACCAAGCCTTGCCTTAGCCAAAGACTATCCCTCAATGTCTTCACACAAAGCTTTCTCTTAGTAAACCACTTAAAACACAATTAGGTTGAAGAAATCAAATTTTGATGCAAGAAAACAATGCAAACTAGCTAATTAACCAAGCAAAAGAATTAACGAACTTAAACAAAACAAAACAATTACCAAACGTAACTAATTAAGCAAGGAAAGCAATTAAAACAATTAACACATGCTAAAACAAGTAAGGTCTACACTAGTCGGCCCTAGGTGAGGCTTCTTGGACACTTGGAGCCCTTGAAGACACACTCACCGTCTTATAACGTAATTAACAAGTAATTAACACAAGCAAGATTGCAAAGAAATTAAATGACACTCCCTTTGTTGCTTTTACTATTTGCACCCCTTTTGTTGTTCTTCTAGTTGCACCCCTTTTGTTGCTTTTCTACTTGTTGGGCCTTCCAAAGTGTGTGGTGTATTTGTAGTATGGTGTTTGTTGCTGCCCTTTGCCTTTGTTCCTCTTGGAATTAGGTCAATAAAATCTTCAATCCAGCACCTATTAAGCAAGCTAGACTCCCCTCAAGTCAAATTCTCTCTCAACAAGTACCAATTGATATTTAATCCACCAACAAGCTTAGAGGCCAAAGAAAGAAAGCAAGAAACAAATTAATTTGAAAAACAGTACCACACAAATGGAATTTAAATGTGACACAACTAGAAAGAGTTCAAATGAAATTAGACAAGCAAATAAAAGGTACTCAAATAATGGATGGCACACAAAAAGGAACCTAGGAATAGCACTAGATTTGATTTAAAAACCAAAAAACAGCACCACAGAAAAGCACATATTGTTGTGGTCCAGAAAGCGTATCTTTAAAAGATTTATGCTGAGCTGACCCTTTTGTATTTGCTTCTGAAAATTGAGACACAATCAGAACAAGATCTTAAAAAACTTTTGGCGTTTGTTTCACTCCAAACGCATGTAACAATTAATTTTGGTAAATTTTATAAAATCAGTGCTCAGAGCTGCCAGCTGGAACGTCAGGATTGCACACTTTTTTTGTAATATTTATCTTTTTTTTTCTATTTCTTCTTTTCAGATGGTTCTTTTTTTGTCCTTTTGCTAACACCTCAAATTTTTAAAATCCAGAGGCTCAGAAATTTTTGATGATGTATGTGATTTTCATAAATCAAAACAGTCAGCACAGAAAAGTGAAAAACAAGGGGTTCTGAAAACTGGAATGAAAAACAGAAAGATATACCTTAAAAACACAATGGAGTTAATATGATGGAATTTGTGTGGATCTAACACACAAATAAGAACTCAAACTAAAATTAAAAATGCACCAAAGGATCAACACAAAACAAATTTCAGATCAAACATTCAGACCAAAAACAAGAAACAAATAAATCAAAAAAAGTACTACTAGGATTTGATGACAAATATGGAAACACATGACTTAGACAAAACTTATGGATTCATAAAATGAAAAGACACAAGAACATCATATGACCCAAATGAAATTTCAAGCAAGACTCAAATACCTAAAAATAAAAACAGCAACACAAATATATCAAGAATCCTACACAAAATTGAAAATAGATGTTCAAGCACAAGTTTGAACAAACCCATCAAATGAAATGAATAAACAAGCATTCAAATCATATTAAAACACAAAAACAGCAAGACAACTTGGAATAAAGATAAACAACTTGGAGAAAAGAAGAACTCAAAAAGAGATACTCATCTTTGAAGAACCATGGCTCTAGATACCAAATGATAGCATTCCTATGAGCTCTTCTTTGGATTTTGGAGTTCCTTGGTGATGATGGATGCGAAAGCTTATGGAGGAGGTGAGCAAGGCCTTCCTAGGAAGCATGGGTGCCTTGAAGGTGCATGAAGAGTGAGGAAATGGGGAGGTTTGGCCAGCCCCTTTGGTAGTGATGAATTGAAGACTAAAACCTAAGTGTTAGGCAAGGAGTAGTGTATGGCACAATTTGGGCAGCATAACAATACTCTATTTAATCTTGAAAATACAAGGTGTAGGCTCCTCTTTTTATAGGCTAAGGAGGACCATAATGCAACCCTAATGCTAGCCAAATGAAATGTAAATGTGAAGCACATGGGCCACATGGAAAGTGTGAGCACATGGGGAGGGGTGTGTCTAGTTTGTAAGTTCACTCCCTCCATGGGCTTTCTAGAATAGTGGGAAGGTTAACTTCTCCTTAATTCTAATGTGCAGAAAAATAAACATTTGTCCACATGGCTATGCTATTTACACCCCAATTAAAGCTAAACTACATTTGATGGGCCTTCACGGAATATGTGCTAGTATGCCACTCTCCCATTCATAGCTTTGATCCAAGTCTTCTTGTCCTAGACGCTTCTAGCTTGGCCTTCTCGTCCTAGACGCTCCTAGCTTGTCTTAGACGCTCCTAGCTTGGTCTTAAACGCTCTTGACTTGGCTCTTGCCTTTCATGGAAGGTTGTGCTTGGCCCTCTTCCATCATCTGTACCCCTCGATTTCTGTGCCTATCTGCCCTACCTATTCTCTGGGAACATCTTCACGGTCCACGTGGCAAGCATGCAACCCCACTGGGAGACTCTAACCTTGATGGGTTCTCGTCCCAGTAGGATTCTGCACCTGACTGCGTCTTCTCATCTTCATGCATGGTCGTCTCGCGACTAAGGCCACTCCCTGCCTCTGGGCGCTTTACTGATCATTGGTCACGTTGTTCACATCGCGCGGCCGATGTCATCTCGACATACACCAATGACCGAGGTATCTCTTATCCTGGCTGATGTCCGATGGCGCTTCTTCACGTTGTCGTGCTCTGCTTATGGAATCAGGCGAGGTCCTTGAGTAACGTTCTCGCTGGGAGCCTGGGTCCCAGTTTAACACGTGTTGGCAAGGAACCCCCGACGACTGATCACTCTGCATGCACCGATGACTGATCACTCTGCATGCACCGATGACTGATCGGTGCTTCATCACTTCTCGCGCTCTGCTTCCAGGCGCTCGTGTAGGAACCGATCTGCTGGCGGAGGTTACCCGGTAACTGGCCACTGATCGCCGTTCTTGAACGATCTCCACCCTGGTTCATCTTCTATCTCATGCCACGCGTCACTCTGTGACTGGCCCTCGTAGTCATCAGCTGCTGACGTCATCGACTACCGATGTCCGACCGGATCAACACTCATCACCTCTTATCAGAGTTAATCGTGCTACATAGCAAGAAGTCGAAGTTGTTAGCTAAGTACAATAAAAGCATCCAAGCAACTACTGAGTACTAAAGATGGAAATTGTGCAAGAAAGATATGAAGTGCCAAGATCAACAAGCTTATGTACACAAAGTTAAATATATTTATTAGATTGGAAGAGCGATTACAAAAAGAATGTTACAAGAAGTCCAGCCATGGAATATGGCTGCCCAAGAGACCTATCTAAGCATTATTTGCCCGTCGACTACCTGCATAGATACAGAGAAAGGCGAGAGGTCCATCTTAGGATGCGCGCAGGCAACCTGAGCAAGGGCATCGCCAAACCCCTCCCCGTAGGCGTCGGCGGCATCTTCATTCAGCTCCGCCTCAGTCTTCTTGAACAGCTTGGCTTGTTGGGCAAGCTCTTCCTCAACCTTGCCCAGTTGGACTTCTTTGTTTGTAGCCTTCTCCTCCAGCTTGGTCATTTTTGTTTGGGCCCCCTCCAACTGTTCTTCCAGGTCAATGACTTTGTTGCGAAGGGGGAGGATTTTGGCCTCAAGCTGGAGGGTCTCCTGCCCTTTAGTGAAGAAGAGCTTCTTGGTTTTTTTTTCTGATTGGCGGAGACTGCTCAGCTCCTGGTTCAGAGCAGTCTCGTGCTTAGCAGCCAGTTGGACTTGAAGCTCTAGCTCCTTCTTCTACTCCAATTCCCTCTTCAGTTGGCCACCTCTTCTTTTAGCTCCATTTCAGCATCCCCTTGGGTCAGCAGAACGTTGGAGGCGGCGAGAAACTCACCAAGGCCATGGCTTATGCGGTCCCTTAGTGAACTCCTGTCCAGGGCCTTCATCGTCTCTTTGGAAGGCAAGTGCGCGAGGGTATGCTGTTGAAGAGGAGGAAGTTCAGGGGTAGGATGATGGAGAGAGGCCAAGCCCACCCCACCATGAAAGCCAAGGGCCAAGACTAGACCGTCTAGAACCACATGGAGAGCGTCTAGCACAAGACAAGGGGGAGCTACATGAGAAGCGTCTAGGAGGGAGCCTAGACCATCTAGGACCTCTCACAAGGTCCATGGCCAAGCACATTCACGCCCAAATAAGTCAAGCCACGGATGGGAGGGAGAAGACCTTGTACATGCTACTTGGAGGCCCATTAGGGGTAGCTTAGTAGATTAGTGTAGTGTAGAAAGCAAAACTTGCTCACTTAGGGGTGTGCTATCAAAAAGGTGCCCTTAGCAATATAAGGAGGGGTGTGCTAGCAAATAGGTGCCTTTAGCAAAGAAGGAGGGGTGTACTATCAAATGTTGCATTTTTTACCTATCTTCTAGAATATTAGGATGATGGTGTGGTTTGACTAAAGTCAATACCCTAGGCAGCCCCACTTTTTGTATTTCCATCCCTACCCTTTAAGCTTGCTCACCAAGGCTCCTAAATCTATAAATAAGGAGGCCTACCTCATGTATTTTCAAGATTAATATGAGTAAAGTTATGCTGCCAAATTTGTGCCAAGCTTTGCTCTCTCCTAGTTTCTAGGAATTGATCTTCATCTCCTTCACCTCACCAAGGGTTGGCCGAACCTCCCTACTCCCATACACATCATGCACCTTCAAGATCACCATCACTCCTAGGAGGGTCTTGCTCATTTCAACCATTGCTTCCGCACCATCTTCAACATCCAAGGAGAGCTCAACATGTGAAGGCCATCATTTGGTATCATGAGCATGGGGTTCTTCAAAGATGAGTAGTTCTTTGTCCTTTTTAATTTTGAGTTCTTCTTTAATCCTTGTTGTTCATCTTTGTTTTCCATACTTGTCTTGCTGTTTTTTAATTTTTAATTTGAATTGGTGTGCTATTTGGAAATTCCAATTGGTGCATCTTGTTCAATTGTTCTTGAGCAATCTTTGTGCAATTTTTGGTAGGATTCCATACACCTTTGTGTTGCTGTTTTTCTTTTAAGTTTTGAGTCTTTATTGCAATTTTATTTTGGTTCATTTTATGCTCTTTGAGTCTTTAATTTTTGAATCTATATATGTTGTCTAAGTCATGTTTCTCCAAAATGTCATAAACTCATAAGTAGTACTTTGTTTGGCTTATTTATTTCTTGATTTTGGGTCTAAAAGTTTGATTTGAATGTGCTGGGTTTTTGAGCTTTTGGTGCCTTTTTATTTTTAGGTTGAGTTCATATTTGTGTTTTAGTTTTACACAAATTCATTCACATCTTTTCCTTTGTATCTTTTGGTATATCTTGCTGTTTTTTCCATTTTACCCAGAATCCCCTGTTTTGCATCAATCTATGCTGGCTGTTTTTGCTTAGAAAAATTATTTTTCCACATAGAAAAATTTTGATTCTCTGGAATATGCAAGATTGAGGTGTTATTGAAAAGACAAAAAAAGAATCAGGTCAAAAAAAGAAATAGAAAAAAAATGAAAAATATTTGAAAAACAGTGTGCAAATCTGGGCGCTCCAGCTGGCATAACTGAACACTGTTTTTGCAAAATTCATTAAAAAAAATGGCTCATGCGTTTTGGGTGAAATCTGTCCCAGAATTTTTTTGAGATCTTGAATATTTGCATATCAATTTTCAGAGGCAAATCTTTAGAGGACAGCTCAGTATAAAGTGGGGAAAGTCACGTTTTCTGGCCACAACAGATTTTCAGTGGTGCTGTTTTTGTTTTTTTTAAAAATCAATTCTAGTGCTATTCTTAGGATTCACTTTGTGTGCCTACCTTTCTTTGAGTACCTTTATTTTCTTGTTTTATATTTCTTTGTAACTCTTTCTAGTTGTCACAATTTTAACTCCATTTGGTGGTACTGTTTTTCTAATTAATTTGTTTCTTGCTTTAATCCTTTGGCCTCTAAATTTGGTGCTGGAATTGTTTCTAAATTGGTGCCTATTTAAGTAGAAATTTAACTTGAGTGAGGTCTAGCTTGTGTGATAGGTGCTGGATTGGAGAATTAATTTCCTAATTCTAAGAGGAGCCAAAGCAAGGGCAGCAAACAAATATTACCCAAAACACCACAAACACTTGGAGGGCCCAACAAAGAAAAGACAACCAAGGGAGTGCCAATAGCAAAACAAGGATCAACAAAGGGGGTTTTCTTAATCTTCTTTGCAACTTAAGCTTGTTAATTACTTCTTTAATTACGTGATTAGACGGTGAGTGTGTCTTCAAGGGCTCCAAGTGTCCAAGAAGCCTCACCTAGGGCCGACTAGTGTAGACTTTAATTGGTTTAGCATGTGTTAATTGTTTTCCTTGCTTAATTAATTACGTTTGCTAATTGTCTTATCTTGTTTAAGTTTGTTAATTCTTTGCTTGGTTAATTAGCTAGTTTGGATTGTTTTCTTGCATCAAAAAGGATTTCTTCAACTTGATTGTGTTTTAAGTGGTTTACTAAGAGAAAGCTTTGTGTGAAGATATTGAGGGATAGTCTTTGGCTAAAGCAAGGCTTGGTATTTAAGTAGTCCATTGTGACTCACCTCCCTTACCTGGAAGACTACCTTCTTTGACTTCCCTAAATTTTCTCAAGGTAAAATACTTCTACACACAAAGCTTTAGTCATGTCTTCTTCTTCTCATTCTCCAAAGCCTATTGAAAATGAATTAAAATCTATGAAAACTCTTTTGGAAGAAGTTTCACAAGCCGTGCAAATGATTTCTTTTAGACAATTAGAGAATGAGTCTAAAATTAATGAGTTGACTAAAGCCCAAGAAGAGAATTCACAAAAATCAAAAAAATCTCAAACTCATGCATCTCATTCACAGGTCCAAGAGTCTCTAGGGGAGGGAAGCCTTAGAATGTATGACTACTACCAACCACCCCCTAGAAGAAATAGGCAAAGGGAGCAAGAGGGCCCAAGGGAGGTTAGAGTAGACCTACCTCATTTCCATGGTAAGGAGAGTGTAGAAACCTACCTAGATTGGGAGATGAAAGTAGAGCAACTCCTTGCTTGCCATAGGGTGAGTGAAGAACGCAAGGTACCTCTAGCCACCCTTAGCTTCCAAGGGAACGCCATGTATTGGTGGACCTCTCTCGAAAGAGAAAGATGTCTTCATAGGGAACCTCCAATTGAATATTGGAACAACCTTAGGGGAGCCCTAAGACGTCGCCACATACCCTCATACTACCATAGGGAGTTGATGGACAAGCTCCAAAGACTCCAGCAAAACAATGAGTGTTGAGGAGTATAGACAAAAAATGGAGCTCTACATGATAAGAGCCTCCATTAGAGAAGAGGAGCATATCACCATAGGTAGGTTCCTTAGTGGCCTCTCACTTGCGATAAGGGATAGAGTAGAACTCCTTCCATACCAAGACTTGAATGACTTGGTCCAACTTTGCATTAAAGTTGAGCAACAAAATTTGCGCAAAAGTTCAAGTCTAAAGGTTGGATCCTACTCTAACTCCTATCCCAAGAGAGAATATAGAAGGGAGGGTAGTACATCAAAAGAAAAACCTAGGGAAACTACCAAACCCTTAGCCAAAGATGCCTCCACCCCACCCATCCGAGCTAGGGACGTTAAGTGCTTTAAGTGCCATGGAAGAGGGCATGTGCAAGCACAATGCCCAAACCAAATTTGTTTTTGAAAGGTGTAGATGAGTACACTAGTGGCGAGGATGAGCCAAGTGAAAGAGAGGAAGGGGGAGAGGATGAGAGGGTAGATCCATTAGAGGGAGAATTGCTAATGATTAGGAGAACCCTCAACAATCATCCTAGTGCATCTATGGAGACACAAAGAGAGAACATCTTTCACACAAGATGTAAAGTTTTAGAAAATATATGTTCTCTCATTGTGGATAGTGGATCAAGCTGCAATTGTTGTAGCTCTAGAATGATTGAAAAGCTCAATCTACAAGTAGTTCCTCATCCTAAGCCATACAAGTTGCAATGGATAAATGAGAATGGGGAACTAAGTGTAGATAAGCAAGTGGAAATCAAGTTTTCCATAGGGAACTACAAAGACAAGGTTTTATGTGATGTAGTGCCTATGGAAGCTTGCCATATACTCTTAGGAAGACCATGGCAATTTGATAAAAAAACCTTGCATGATGGTCTTACTAATGAGATTTCCTTCACCCATAAGCATAAAAAGTTTGTACTTAGTCCTTTACCACATTCCCAAGTGGTGAAAGATCAAATACAAATGAAAGAAAAGAGGGATGAGGAAAAGAAAAAGAAAAGAGAGCTTGAAAAAGAAAAAGTCCTTAGGGATAGGAAGGAGGGAGAGAAGAGTGTTTCTTCCCCCAAGGTTGCTCAACAAGAGAAGCCTTTTGAAAACATCTTGGAAAATTTGTTTCTTGTTGAACAACCAAGCCTTGTCTTTTGTAAAGGAACACTTGCATGCACTGCCACAAGTAGTGAACTTATGAGTCTACCTCCTAAAGTAAAAAAACTTTTAAGTGAATTTGATGATGTATTCTCTAATGAGGGACCCAATGGACTCCCTCCCATTAGAGGTATAGAACACCAAATTGACTTGATTCCGGGGGCAAGCCTACCAAATAGGCCCGCCTATAGAACTAACCCCGAGGAGACCAAGGAGATAGAGTCACAAGTTCAAGACTTGTTGGAGAAGGGTTGGGTTCAAAAGAGCCTAAGCCCTTGTGCTGTACCTGTCTTGTTGGTGCCCAAAAAAGATGGACCCTTTCAAGTCCTCAAGAGAGTCAACAATAATGCATACAAGTTGGACCTACCTCTTGAATATGGAGTGCATGACACATTTAATGTAATTGACCTATCTCCATTTGTAGGTACCAATGAAGACTTGGATTTGAGGACAAATCCTTTCCAAGGGGGAGGGAATGATGCAGAGAGGCCAAGCTCACCCCACCATGAAAGCCAAGGGCCAAGACTAGACTGTCTAGAACCACATGGAGAGCGTCTAGCATAAGACAAGGGGGAGCTACATGAGGAGCGTCTAGGAGGAAGCCTAGACCGTCTAGGACCTCTCACAAGGTCCATGGCCAAGCACATTCACGCCCAAATAAGTCAAGCCACGGATGGAAGGGAGAAGACCTTGTACATGCTACTTGGAGGCCCATTAGGGGTAGCTTAGTAGATTAGTGTAGTGTAGAAAGCAAAACTTGCTCACTTAGGGGTGTGCTATCAAAAAGGTGCCCTTAGCAATAGAAGGAGGGGTGTGCTAGCAAATAGGTGCCTTTAGCAAAAGAAGGAGGGGTGTACTATCAAATGTTGCATTTTTTACCTATCTTCTAGAATATTAGGATGATGGTGTGGTTTGACTAAAGTCAATACCCTAGGCAGCCCCACTTTTTGTATTTCCATCCCTACCCTTTAAGCTTGCTCACCAAGGCTCCTAAATCTATAAATAAGGAGGCCTACCTCATGTATTTTCAAGATTAATATGAGTAAAGTTATGCTGCCAAATTTGTGCCAAGCTTTGCTCTCTCCTAGTTTCTAGGAATTGATCTTCATCTCCTTCACCTCACCAAGGGTTGGCCGAACCTCCCTACTCCCATACACATCATGCACCTTCAAGATCACCATCACTCCTAGGAGGGTCTTGCTCATTTCAACCATTGCTTCCGCACCATCTTCAACATCCAAGGAGAGCTCAACATGTGAAGGCCATCATAGGAGGTGCTTGATCAGTTGGGGGAGCATTCTCCCCCCCACCCTCGAGCGCCAGGAGGGGCTCAAGAGGAGAAGAGGCGCTGGGGGGGTGCTCCCTGAAGGATGGAAGTTGCCCCTCTGAGGCAGAAGAGGTCGTCGCAGCAACCTCCACCCTGTTTCTCTTGAAGACAAGGCCTAAGCATGTGTCCTCGTCTTTAGAGATCACCATCGCGGCTGGCCTCTTTTGCTTGCTTTCAGAGGTAGGCCCTGGGGCAGCAGCGGCGAGAGAAGAAGGGCCAGCAGGGCATGAGCCACCTGCTGTACTGCGACCCAGCAGATCAGCCAGCCTTTTCTTCTTCTCAACATCTAGCACCATATCTACAACAAACAACAAGTAATGAGAATTGACACACAGTTACTAAATGCAAATACGAGCAGATATAAGAAGAAGTAAGTAAAGTACCAATATAGATGCTGAGAGTTTCAGCATCATACTCGTGCCTGATCAGCTGGGCAGTGTTAAACACCACCCCCCAGCTGGCAAGTTGGCACAGGTCGCGGTCAAAGGGTGTCAGCTCCTCGAGTCCTCGGGGTTTCTTGAATTTCAGCTTCTCCACCCAATGTAAGGGGAACCCATCGAGCATGGTGGAATGGTAGGAGCTGCAGCAGACCCTAAAGAACTTCCCTTTGAAGCCCTTATAGGAATGCTGGAAGAGAGTTAGCAGAACTCTCCCCGCCACCCCGTTGAGGCTTACCCAAATCCTCTTCCCGGGGCTCGTCGCCTCGAAAAAGTAGAGGAAGACATCTACGGAGGGAGTGAACCCTAGGTTGTTGCACAAGATGGAAAAGGCCCTAATGAAAGCCCAACTGTTAGGGTGCAGCTGGGCAGGCGCCACGTTGAGTTTAGTGAGCAGAGCCCTCTCGAACCTAGTGAAGGGCAAGCGGACCTTGACTCGTTTGAAGACGGTGGCATAGAGGAAGAAGAAGGGTTCCCCGTCATTGCAGCGGTCATTGGCACATACGGGTTTGCCCTCTGTGCAGGGTCGAACTGAGACATACGCGTCACTTTCTATACCAAAGACGCGCCCTTTGATCTCATGTTCATCATCCCTGTGTTTCCTCCAGTCTTCACAAGATGTGAGTTTTGAGGTCTCAGCAAGGAGCTCCTCAGGGGCCCAGGAGTAGAGGGTCTTGTAGTTAATGGCGGGAAGAGGGTTGGAAGTGGTTTTGGTTCTTGCCATCTCGAATCTAAAACAAAATGAGAGGCAAGGAGAAAGAAAAGAAAGGTTTAGAAGAAAGCGGTGGTGTGTTTCAAATGGCGGACAGAGACTCAGAGACGAAGAACGCAAACAGGAAAAAAGAACAAAAACCCTAAAATGCAGAAATCGTAAACTGGCCCAGAGAAGTTATAGCATGTAAGGTGTAGCAGAATCATAAAGCAAAGGTGAGAGGAAGAGTAAAAATCATACCTTTGCGGTAGTGAAGACGAGGGATTGCGAGAGTTATGGTGGAAGTGGAAGCGTTCAAGAGAAGATAGTGATCGTGAAGGTTTGAGTGAAAAATGATGAAACAGTGCTGAGGCGCAGGGTTTTGAAGGGGTTTAATGTAGGCAAGGGAGCGCAAACGTTAAGGAACCCTAACCATTGATCTAAGCATATGTTCACAGATTAAGGGGGGGTTGGTGAGATGTCCCTTCAGTGCACTGTTTATGTCCTTTCACTCAATGCCACGTAGGTCGCCCGAGCCAATGACTTAGTCTCTTTGCTGAATAAGTTAACAACTCGAGACTGGGGGGCTTGTGTACCGACCAGTCCTCAGACACCGAGGACAGCTAGTAATGGTGAGCCACGTCAGTTGGGTCCCACAACATGGGCCAAGATCACATGGACTGGGTCCCACAGGTAATGTGGACTAGTGGGATGATTAGTCATCACCATGTCGACTACCAGAGTGGACTCCCATGTGACTTGTTTTGGTGGGAATTTCAAAAAAAGTTTCTTTTGAATTTTCCCACCTATTTTTCAGCACCCTCACACTATAAATAAAGGTGTGGGCTCTTGTAAAATACAGATTGGAATTTTATAGAAAAGAAACTCTACTCAAATTTTGAGAGAACATTGGAGAGCTTTGAGCCTTCTTCTCTAGTCTTATCTTGAAGGATCCATGGTATCCTCAAGTGGCGACAACACACTCATCTAGGAGCATCCATCACTTCTAGTGGCGTGTTCATACCAATCTACATCCATTTTCATAAGTTTTCTATTCTCCTTCCTTTCTTCTCTTTAGTTGTTCATGTTTTGAGTTGGTTTTCTTGAGTTTTTGGTTCTGTTTTCAGTTTTCCAGCAACTATTCTTTCTTTTATTTGTTTTGATCGGTTCATTTCTGTTTTCCTTCAATTCTTTTGGGTTCAATTGATAGTAAATGGATCTTCCATGTGAGTTTGGTTTGTGGTGCAAGATTTGGTGAGTTCTTGAAATATAGAACATTGATCCTCTTCTATAAAAGTGCCTAATCTTTGCCAACTCAAGTTGATTCCATAGAATATCAAAGAATCATGTTATTGTGGCTAGTGGAATCACATCATTGAAGGTGAAGTGTTAGGTGTGGAGAGTGAGTGGTGAGGCCATCTCACATGGAAAAGATGAAGAATGAAGACTAAGGTGTCTATCCTAGAGGTAGGAGACAAGAGTGATAATTGGCACAAAGTTGGCAGCAATTTCACTCAAATTAATCTTGAGAATTACATGAGCCAAGCCCTCTTATTTATAGTGTTTAGAGGGCTGAAAATTCAAATGAAAGTGGAGGGAAATTCAAAATGAAATTCTCCTCAAGGTGGAGCCTAAAAATGAGAGCACATGGGACGGGTGTGATTAGTATTTCACGCTCTCCCTCTCTAGGCTTTCCAAACCGGCCTTGGTTAATTTAGTGGTTTTAAAAACCCTAAATTAACCTAGGTTGGTGTTTTAGGTGCCAAAATTAATTCTAAGAAAATTACAATTATTTTCCTAATCTAATTTTGACAAGAAAATTAAATTCTACTTCTACACTAAACTTATGGCATCTTTATCATGTAGAGGAAAGTCTCTCTACCATCAGTAGCAGTGTCCCAATCCTCTTGTATTCTTCTTGCCATAGCCCTTGTTGATGGAGAGAGGCCAAGCTCACCCCACCATGAAAGCCAAGGGCCAAGACTAGACCGTCTAGAACAACATGGAGAGCGTCTAGCACAAGACAAGGGGGAGCTACATGAGGAGCGTCTAGGAGGGAGCCTAGACCGTCTAGGACCTCTCACAAGGTCCACGGCCAAGCACATTCACGCCCAAATAAGTCAAGCCACGGATGGGAGGGAGAAGACCTTGTACATGCTACTTGGAGGCCCATTAGGGGTAGCTTAGTAGAATAGTGTAGTGTAGAATGCAAAACTTGCTCACTTAGGGGTGTGCTATCAAAAAGGTGCCCTTAGCAATAGAAGGAGGGGTGTGCTAGCAAATAGGTGCCTTTAGCAAAAGAAGGAGGGGTGTACTATCAAATGTTGCATTTTTTACCTATCTTCTAGAATATTAGGATGATGGTGTGGTTTGACTAAAGTCAATACCCTAGGCAGCCCCACTTTTTGTATTTCCATCCCTACCCTTTAAGCTTGCTCACCAAGGCTCCTAAATCTATAAATAAGGAGGCCTACCTCATGTATTTTCAAGATTAATTTGAGTAAAGTTGTGCTGCCAAATTTGTGCCATACTTACTCCCTTGCCTAAATCTCTTGATTTATGGTTTTAATCTTCACTCCTTCACCACCAAAGAGATCTGGCCAAACCTCTCTCATTTTCATACACATCATGCACCTTCAAGATCACCATCACTCCTAGGAGGGTCTTGCTCATTTAAACCATTGCTTCCGCACCATCTTCAACATCCAAGGAGAGCTCAACATGTGAAGGCCATCATTTGGTATCAGAGCATGGGGTTCTTCAAAGATGAGTAGTTCTTGGTCCTTTTTCATTTTGAGTTCTTCTTTAATCCTTGTTGTTCATCTTTGTTTTCCATACTTGTCTTGCTGTTTTTTTAATTTTTATTTTGCATTGGTGTGCTGTTTGGAAATTCCAATTGGTGCATCTTGTTCAATTGTTCTTGAGCAATCTTTGTGCAATTTTTGGTAGGATTCCATACACCTTTGTGTTGCTGTTTTTATTTTTAGGTATTTGAGTCTTGCTTGTTTTTATTTTCTTTTGGGTCATATGATGCTTTGAGTCTTTTTATTTTATGAATCCATATGTTTTGTCTAAGTCATGTGTTTCCAAATTTGTCATCAAAATCTTAGTGGTACTTGTTCTTGATGATTTGGTTTCTTGCTTTATTTTGGGTCCAGTTTTTATTTTGCTGTTTTGGATGATCTTTTGGTGCATTTTTCTTTTAGTTTGAGTTCATATTTGGGTGTTAGATCCACGCAAATTCCTATATCTTCACTCCATTGTGTTCTTGAAAATTTTTCTTTGCTGTTTTTGGTTCCAGCTTTAGGATCCCCTGTTTTCACTGCAACTGGCCTGGCTGTTTTTATGTGTTAAAATTAAATACGTCACAAGAAATTTATGAGCCTCTGGATTTGAGTCACTTGAGATCTTAGCAAAAGAATACAAAAAGAATCAGGTCAAAAAAACAAATAGAAAAAAAATGATAAATCATACAAAAAAAGTGTGCAATCTGTTGTTCCAGCTGGCGGAAAATGAGCACTGGTAGTAAAAAATTTATCAAAATTAATTGGTGCATGCGTTTGGCGTGAAACCAACTCCAAAAGTTTGTTAAGATCTTGACCTAATTGTGTCTCAAATTTCAAAAGCAAAGTCATAATATCCAGCTCAGTACACACGTTTTAAGTGACGCTTTTTGTGCCAGGGAAACTTTTTCAGTAGTGCTGTTTTGGTTTTTCAAATCAATTCTAGTACCATTCTAGGATTCCTTTTGTGTGCCCACTTTATTTGTGTACCTTTTATTTGCTTGTCACATTTTATTGCAACTCTTCCTAGTTGTGTCACATTATAACTCCATTTGTGTGGTCCTATTTTTTTGCAATTAATTTGTTTCTTGCTTTAATCCTTTGGCCTCTAAATTTGGTGCTAGAATTGTTTCTCAATTGGTGCCTATTTGAGTAGAAATTTAACTTGAGTGAGGTCTAGCTTGTGTGATAGGTGCTGGATTGGAGAATTAATTTCCTAATTCTAAGAGGAGCCAAAGCAAGGGCAGCAAACAAATATTACCCAAAAAAAAAAAAAACACCACAAACACTTGGAGGGCCCAACAAAGAAAAAGACAACCAAGGGAGTGCCAATAGCAAAACAAGGATCAACAAAAGGGGGTTTTCTTAATCTTCTTTGCAACTTAACCTTGTTAATTACTTCTTTAATTACGTGATTAGACGGTGAGTGTGTCTTCAAGGGCTCCAAGTGTCCAAGAAGCCTCACCTAGGGCCGACTAGTATAGACTTTAATTGGTTTAGCATGTGTTAATTGTTTTTAATTGTTTTCCTTGCTTAATTAATTACGTTTGCTAATTGTCTTTCCTTGTTTAAGTTTGTTAATTCTTTGCTTGGTTAATTAGCTAGTTTGCATTGTTTTCTTGCATCAAAAAGGATTTCTTCAACTTAATTGTGTTTTAAGTGGTTTACTAAGAGAAAACTTTGTGTGAAGACATTGAGGAATAGTCTTTGGCTAAGGCAAGGCTTGGTATTTAAGTAGTCCATTGTGACTCACCTCCCTTACCTGGAAGACTACCTTCTTTAACTTCCCTAAATTTTCTCAAGGTAAAATACTTCTACACACAAAGCTTTAGTCATGTCTTCTTCTTCTCATTCTCCAAAGCCTATTGAAAATGAATTAAAATCTATGAAAACTCTTTTGGAAGAAGTTTCACAAGCCGTGCAAATGATTTCTTTTAGACAATTGGAGAATGAGTCTAAAATTAATGAGTTGACTAAAGCCCAAGAAGAGAAGTCACAAAAATCAAAAAAATCTCAAACTCATGCATCTCATTCACAAGTCCAAGAGTCTCTAGGGGAGGAAAGCCTTAGAATGTATGACTACTACCAACCACCCCCTAGAAGAAATAGGCAAAGGGAGCAAGAGGGCCCAAGGGAGGTTAGAGTAGACCTACCTCATTTCCATGGTAAGGAGAGTGTAGAAACCTACCTAGATTGGGAGATGAAAGTAGAGCAACTCTTTGCTTGCCATAGGGTGAGTGAAGAACGCAAGGTACCTCTAGCCACCCTTAGCTTCCAAGGGAACGCCATGTATTGGTGGACCTCTCTCGAAAGAGAAAGACGTCTTCATAGGGAACCTCCAATTGAATATTGGAATGACCTTAGGGGAGCCCTAAGACGTCGCCACATACCCTCATACTACCATAGGGAGTTGATGGACAAGCTCCAAAGACTCAGGCAAAACAATATGAGTGTTGAGGAGTATAGACAAAAAATGGAGCTCTACATGATGAGAGCCTCCATTAGAGAAGAGGAGCATATCACCATAGCTAGGTTCCTTAGTGGCCTCTCGCTTGAGATAAGGGATAGAGTAGAACTCCTTCCATACCAAGACTTGAATGACTTGGTCCAACTTTGCATTAAAGTTGAGCAACAAAATTTGCGCAAAACTTCAAGTCTAAAGGTTGGATCCTACTCTAACCTCTATCCCAAGAGAGAATATAGAAGGGAGGGTAGTACATCAAAAGAAAAACCTAGGGAAACTACCAAACCCTTAGCCAAAGATGCCTCCACCCCACCCATCCGAGCTAGGGACGTTAAGTGCTTTAAGTGCCATGGAAGAGGGCATGTGCAAGCACAATGCCCAAACCAAAGGACTTTGTTTTTGAAAGGTGTCGATGAATACACTAGTGGCGAGGATGAGCCAAGTGAAAGAGAGGAAGGGGGAGAGGATGAGAGGGTAGATCCATTAGAGGGAGAATTGCTAATGATTAGGAGAACCCTCAACAATCATCCTAGTGCATCTATGGAGACACAAAGAGAGAACATCTTTCACACAAGATGTAAAGTTTTAGAAAATATATGTTCTCTCATTGTGGATAGTGGATCAAGCTGCAATTGTTGTAGCTCTAGAATGATTGAAAAGCTCAATCTACAAGTAGTTCCTCATCCTAAGCCATACAAGTTGCAATGGATAAATGAGAATGGGGAACTAAGTGTAGATAAGCAAGTGGAAATCAAGTTTTCCATAGGGAACTACAAAGACAAGGTTTTATGTGATGTAGTGCCTATGGAAGCTTGCCATATTCTCTTAGGAAGACCATGGCAATTTGATAAAAAAACCTTGCATGATGGTCTTACTAATGAGATTTCCTTCACCCATAAGCATAAAGAGTTTGTACTTAGTCCTTTACCACATTCCCAAGTGGTGAAAGATCAAATACAAATGAAAGAAAAGAGGGATGAGGAAAAGAAAAAGAAAAGAGAGCTTGAAAAAGAAAAGGTCCTTAGGGATAGGAAGGAGAGGGAGAAGAGTGTTCCTTCCCCCAAGGTTGCTCAACAAGAGAAGCCTTGTGAAAACATCTTGGAAAATTTGCTTCTTGTTGAACAACCAAGCCTTGTCTTTTGTAAAGGAACACTTGCATGCACTGCCACAAGTAGTGAACTTATGAGTCTACCTCCTAAAGTAGAAAAACTTTTAAGTGAATTTGATGATGTATTCTCTAATGAGGGGCCCAATGGACTCCCTCCCATTAGAGGTATAGAACACCAAATTGACTTGATTCCGGGGGCAAGCCTACCAAATAGGCCCGCCTATAGAACTAACCCCGAGGAGACCAAGGAGATAGAGTCACAAGTTCAAGACTTGTTGGAGAAGGGTTGGGTTCAAAAGAGCCTAAGCCCTTGTGCTGTACCTGTATTGTTGGTGCCCAAAAAAGATGGAAAATGGCGCATGTGTTGTGATTGTAGAGCAATCAACAACATCACCATCAAGTATAGGCATCCAATCCCAAGGCTTGATGACATGCTTGATGAATTGCATGGGTCCACCATGTTTTCCAAAATTGACCTTAAAAGTGGATATCACCAAATTAGAATTAAAGAAGGTGATGAGTGGAAAACTGCTTTTAAGACCAAATTTGGACTATATGAGTGGTTAGTGATGCCTTTTGGACTCACTAATGCACCTAGCACTTTCATGAGGCTTATGAATCATGTCTTTAGGGATTGCATAGGTAAGTATGTAGTAGTCTATTTTGATGATATCTTAGTATATAGTCAAAGCCTAGAGTCCCACCTAAGTCACCTTAGGGAGGTTCTTTTAGTGCTTAGGAAAAATAGTTTGTTTGCCAATATAGATAAATGCACTTTTTGTGTAGATAGTGTAGTGTTTTTAGGTTTCATAGTCAACCAAAAGGGGGTGCATGTTGACCCCGAGAAAATCAAAGCCATCCAAGAGTGGCCCACTCCATAAAATGTAAGTGATGTAAGAAGTTTCCATGGGTTAGCTAGCTTTTATAGAAGGTTTGTGCCTAATTTTTCAAGTCTAGCTTCTCCTTTGAATGAACTTGTGAAAAAGAATGTTGCATTTTGTTGGAATGATAAGCATGAGCAAGCCTTCCAAAGGCTAAAAGCTCAACTCACCAATGCACCAATTCTAGCTCTCCCAAATTTTTCCAAAACTTTTGAGATAGAATGTGATGCATCGGGAGTAGGCATAGGTGCGGTATTATTGCAAGGTGGTCACCCCATTGCATATTTTAGTGAAAAACTCCATGGTGCCACCCTCAATTACCCCACCTATGACAAAGAGCTTTATGCTCTTGTGAGAGCCCTAAAGACTTGGGAACACTACCTTGTGACCAAAGAATTTGTAATCCATAGTGATCACGAGTCTTTAAAATATCTAAAGGGCCAACACAAGCTCAACAAGAGACATGCTAAATGGATGGAATTTCTTGAACAATTTCCTTATGTAATCAAGTACAAGATAGGAAGCACCAATATAGTGGCCGATGCTCTTTCAAAACGGCACACACTCTTTTCAAAATTGGGTGCTCAAATTCTTGGATTTGATCACATAAGAGAGCTTTATCAAGATGATCAAGAATTTTCATCCATCTATGCCCAATGTCAACATAGAGCGCAAGGAGGTTACTATGTGTCCGAGGGATATCTTTTTAAAGAAGGAAAACTTTGCATTCCCCAAGGCACACATAGGAAACTCCTTGTCAAAGAATCACATGAGGGGGGACTCATGGGCCATTTTGGAGTTGATAAGACTCTAGACATTTTGAAAGTAAAATTTTGTTGGCCACACATGAGGAAAGGTGTCCAAAGACATTGTTCTAGATGCATAGCATGTTTGAAAGCAAAATCTAGAGCAATGCCTCATGGACTCTACACTCCCTTGCCGATTGCAAATGCTCCTTGGGAAGACATTAGCATGGATTTCATTTTAGGACTCCCTAGGACTGCAAGAGGCCATGACTCTATCTTTGTGGTAGTGGACCGTTTTAGCAAAATGTCCCATTTTATTCCATGCCACAAGGTAGATGATGCTCAAAATATTTCTAGGCTCTTCTTTAGAGAAGTGGTGAGACTCCATGGTATACCTAGAAGTATAGTTTCCGATAGAGATCCCAAGTTTATAAGCCACTTTTGGAAAACTCTTTGGAGTAAACTTGGAACAAGACTACAATTTTCCACTTCTTGTCATCCTCAAACGGATGGTCAAACCGAAGTAGTCAATAGATCTCTAGGAACTATGCTTAGGGCTATCATGAAGGGAAACCACAAGTCTTGGGATGAGCACCTTCCCCACATTGAGTTTGCTTATAATAGAGTAGTCCACAAGACTACTAATGCTTCTCCTTTTGAAGTAGTATATGGATTTAATCCTCTCACACCTATGGACTTGTTATCCCTTCCTAATCCACAAGATTTTGTGCATAAGGAAGGAGCAATCAAGGCCGATTTTGTTAAGAAAATTCATGAGAAGGTTAAACTTCAAATACAACAACAAAATGAGAAGTATGCAAAATACCACAATAAGGGGAAGAGGGAAATGATTTTTGAGGAAGGAGACTTAGTTTGGCTTCATCTTCGAAAAGATAGATTTCCCACTTTAAGGAAGTCCAAACTAAGTCCCCGAGGAGATGGACCCTTTCAAGTCCTCAAGAGAGTCAACAACAATGAATACAAGTTGGACCTACCTCTTGAATATGGAGTGCATGACACATTTAATGTAATTGACCTATCTCCATTTGTAGGTACCAATGAAGACTTGGATTTGAGGACAAATCCTTTCCAAGGGGGAGGGGATGATGGAGAGAGGCCAAGCTCACCCCACCATGAAAGCCAAGGGCCAAGACTAGACCGTCTAGAACAACATGGAGAGCGTCTAGCACAAGACAAGGGGGAGCTACATAAGGAGCATCTAGGAGGGAGCCTAGACCGTCTAGGACCTCTCACAAGGTCCATGGCCAAGCACATTCACACCCAAATAAGTCAAGCCACGGATGGGAGGGAGAAGACCTTGTACATGCTACTTGGAGGCCCATTAGGGGTAGCTTAGTAGAATAGTGTAGTGTAGAAAGCAAAACTTGCTCACTTAGGGGTGTGCTATCAAAAAGGTGCCCTTAGCAATAGAAGGAGGGGTGTGCTAGCAAATAGGTGCCTTTAGCAAAAGAAGGAGGGGTGTACTATCAAATGTTGCATTTTTTACCTATCTTCTAGAATATTAGGATGATGGTGTGGTTTGACTAAAGTCAATACCCTAGGCAGCCCCACTTTTTGTATTTCCATCCCTACCCTTTAAGCTTGCTCACCAAGGCTCCTAAATCTATAAATAAGGAGGCCTACCTCATGTATTTTCAAGATTAATTTGAGTAAAGTTGTGCTGCCAAATTTGTGCCATACTTACTCCCTTGCCTAAATCTCTTGATTTATGGTTTTAATCTTCACTCCTTCACCACCAAAGAGAGCTGGCCAAACCTCTCTCATTTTCATACACATCATGCACCTTCAAGATCACCATCACTCCTAGGAGGGTCTTGCTCATTTAAACCATTGCTTCCGCACCATCTTCAACATCCAAGGAGAGCTCAACATGTGAAGGCCATCACTTGTAGTTGGCCCATATCTTCTATTTGGTGGGCTTGAGCTAGGTCTTGGACTTGAACATGGGTTTGGGCTTGGACTTGGGCTTGGGCTTGGGCCTCTTCCATCAGGTCCCGAGAGAAGACCAGTTATTAGTAAAATGCCCAGAGGTGGGGAGAAGCCTAAGTCACGAAGCACCCATGCGTGTGGCAGGGAAAGCATAGTTAGGTGTAGAGTTCTGAAGGGTTTGAGTGCCCTCAGGATTAGGGTTTCCAAGTGAAGCTACATGCATGGCACGTGAACAGTGAGGGCACTCCCAGGACAGGTGGCCCCAAAGATTAGGTGCACGAGGAGGTACCCAGGTGGCAATCCTGTTAGAAGTTGCACTCCAGTTAAGGGAAGCCTTACGTGCTAGTTTACCCTAAGTCTGGGTAATAGCGGCGCAAGGGTATTCCTGTAAACCTTAAATATGGGTAGCGACACAGAGGAAACCCTAGACTATATAAAGGGTAGTGAAACACTTCACAAAGGTATGCAGTTTTCTAGACCTAAACTCAAATACTCAAAAGACTTGGTGTGCTTGCCCAGTATTGACTTGAGCGTCAGAGTGCAAATGGCCTCTAGGGCGCCCCTTTCTATCTTGTAGGTGCAGGTTGTTTCAATACAGCAAAGCATAACTTAAGGCGAGGGAAGGAGGTGTGTGATCGTCGTAGAGTCAACCAACAGGAGGGTCAACCGACAAGAACAAGTTGAATTGGCACTTTCTTTCGAGCAATTTGCTTTTCCAGCACTTTATTTTTGTGCATAATTTTTTTTAGGTTCCTTGTTGTGTTAGCTATTCTGTTTTTTTTTTGCTTTAATTTGAGTCTTTCCTTGTTGTTTTAATTGGTGCAAATTAATTGATTTTTGAATCCATATAAGTTTATCAAGTCATGTTTCTCCTAAATTGTCATCACTTCTATGTAACACTTTTCTTGATAATTTTTGGTTGATTGCTTTTAATTTTGAGTGCACTTTCTAATCTATTTTGTTGAGCCTTTGGTGCATTTTAATTTTAGATTTGAGTTCATGATTGTGTGATAAATCCATACAAGTTCATATACATCAATTCTATTGTGTCTTTGAAGTTTCTTAATATTGTTTTAATTCCAAATTAGGTTTCCTCTGTTTTTTGTTGAAACTGTGTTGGCTATTTTTGTTTACATAATTTCATTCTGTTTATTAAAAATTATGAAATTCTGGATCTGAATAGATTGATGTGTTAGAAAAAAGTGAAAAAAAAAAGTGAAGCAAAATTCAAAATAGAAAAAAATGATAAATCAAATACAATCAGTGTGCAATTCTGGCGCGAAAAAAAAAATAGTGAAGTGACATCAGATTTGAAAAATTTATCACAATTAATTGGTGCCTCATTTTGGTGTGATTCCAGTGCCAAATTTGAGCTAAGATCTTGAAATTTCTGTGGTTTAAATTTCAAATTCAAATTTGAATTATCCAGCTCAACATAATTTTTTGAAGTCACAAAATTTTACAAATATTCCAGTACACTACAAAAATAATTATTTTTAACAAGGGTTATATTTGGCATTACCGGCGGTTTTAACCCCCGCTAAATGCTTTATCTGTGGTTTTGTTTTTTCCCTGGAAGATCCAGCGTTGCTAAGTGATTATCGATGATTTTTACGAACCCCTGGAAAATAATCACTTTCCAACGGTTTGGAAACCCCCACTATTCCTGATGGTTTGAAAACCTCCGCTATTCCTGACAGTTTGAAAACCCCTGCTATTCCTGACGGTTTGAAAACGCCTACTATTTTCAACAGTTTAAAAACCCATGCTATTCCTGGCGGTTTGAAAAGCCCCACTACTTCTAAGAGGTGCATATATAAAAAAGTAGGTACCAAATAATAAAAATGTTGAACCCAAATTAGCCAAGCGGTTTTCTCAAACAACCTTACACTAATACACTATTGTGCTTCAACTTTTTTTTTATTTACTTTCCAGAGTTTCGTAATATCGTATAAGTATAATTTTGTATTAATACAAAATAATTACATTGATATAAGAAATACATATTACTTTATTAATTCATTCATCTTATTCATTAAGATGAATACATGGTGGCAGATATGCCACTTATCTTCTCTACTTTGGCGGCAGACATGCCACTTATCTTCTGTATTTAGACCATATAATAAGTGCTTACCAAGTCTTCTCAAATACTCGGCGATGTACTCCTTTCGGCGACTTGTTGACCACCTGATCTCCTAATCTTCACACACGACGATCATGTGCAATCTAGGCGATTACTGATTACATAAGAGAGAAATCGGAGACCGCTGCCTTCTTCAACAAACGATAATCTCATCGACTTCTAAGCTACACTTTCCTTTCTCTTACTCTTCTTGATCCACGTGTCCTCCTCAAGCACGCCCACAGGATTACCTCACAATTACGTCATCACACCTGACTACTTGGTCAGTACACAAGCCCCCCAGTCTTAAGCTGTGACTGGTCCAACGAAAAGACTAAGAAGTCGTCTTCTGGCGGTCTACAGGAGCGCACACTCTTGCACTAACACTGTTTGTTGATTTGACATTTCACCAACCCCTTTTAATCGCATGACACGTGGACACATCAACGGCCCTTTTTAACTGTCATTTTCGCTTCTTATAACGTTCATAAAAATGTTGAACCCAAATTAGCCAAGCGGTTTTCTCAAACAACCTTACACTAATACACTATTGTGCTTCAACTTTTTTTTTATTTACTTTCCAGAGTTTCGTAATATCGTATAAGTATAATTTTGTATTAATACAAAATAATTACATTGATATAAGAAATACATATTACTTTATTAATTCATTCATCTTATTCATTAAGATTCATTTAGTGATCGGTATTAGAATAATAAAATAAAAGGTTTAGGTTTGATTCATTATAAAAAAATAAATTCATTATATTGATAATTTTTATCAAACAAAATTTATGAAAATAAACAATGCTATCATCTAAAAAGATTTATATAATGTTTTCTTCTTCATCTAATGCATATTTACTTATATCTAAAATGAAACATATTCTACATTAACCAGAATTCTAATACAGCTATGAATTTCTTGTAAAAAATTGAAATTGTAATACTATTTATATATTGTGTGCACTATGTCTCTTACATTTAGTTCACTACAACAATTATTGCTTTAGGCAACGCTAAAATAGACCACATGTACAAAAGTGTGGCCTAAACATAGCAGAGACCACGGTTTTACAAATGTGGCTTAAAAGTTATAAAAAACCACGGGCAAAAAACCGTTGATGTTTTAGGCCATGGTTATAAACCCGTTAGCACCTTTAAACCACGTTTATTCACATGTGGCCAATTGGTTTAAAACAAAATTAAAATAAAATTTAAAGAAAATTAGAGTTTGCACGAAACTCTTATTTCCCTCTCTCGTGAAAACGCTTTGCTCACGTTCATTTTCCCTCTTGAAAATGCACGTCTCCCACGCTCTGGTCTCACTCCAACCCTGAGCGTCTTCTTCCCAAATTCTAGCGCCTTTTTCTGCTAAAATTTCATCCCCTTCTTCTTCTTTATGCGCGCGTTCTTCTTCACTAATTCTGGACTTGGCTGGTGTGCATTGGAAACCTTAAGGCAATGGTGAGGGGTTAGAGGGTTTCTGATGGCCTTCACATGTTGAGCTCTCCTTGGATGTTGAAGATGGTGCGGAAGCAATGGTTGAAATGAGCAAGACCCTCTCTTGGGTAGGGAAGAAGCTCTACTTTATCTCTTATCTCAAGGTTGAGTCCACTTAAAAACCGAGATATGGTGGTGACCTCTTCCTCTCTAATAGAGGGCTCTCATGATGTATAGCTCCATTTTTTGCCTATACTCTTCCACACTCATGTTCTTTTGTTAGAGCCTTTGGAGCTTGTCCATTAGCTCCCTATGGTAGTAGGAAGGTATGTGGCGACGTCTTAGGGCTCCCCTAAGGTCATTCCAATACTCTATGGGAGGGTCCCTATGAAGACGTCTATCTCTCTCTAGAGAGGTCCACCAATACATGGCATTTCCTTGAAAACTAAGGGTGGCTAAGGGTACCTTTCTCTCTTCACTCACCCTATGACAAGCAAAGAGTTGTTCCACTTTCATTTCCCAATCTAGGTAAACTTCTACATTGTCCTTACCATAGAAATGTGGTAGGTCTACCCTTACTTCCCTTGGGGCTTCTTCCTCTCTTTGCCTAAGTCTTCTAGGTGGTGGTTGGTAATACTCATGGTTTCTAATGCTTACCTCTCCTAGAGACTCTTGGAGTTGAGAATGAGATGCATGTGAATGAGATTTTTTTGAATTTTTTGATTTCTCTTTCCTTGCTCTAGCCAATTCATTGATTTTAGATTCATTTTCCACTTGTCTATATGAAAGATGTTGTACATCCTTCGCAAGTTGTTTCAAAAGAGATTTTATGGACCTTACATCACTTTCAATGGACTTGGAAGAGTGAGTAGACATGACTAGAACTTTGTGTATAGAAATGTTTTACTTTTAAGAAAGAAGAGGAAAGTTAATGAAGGTAGCTTTCCAGGTAAGAGAGCTGAGTCACAATGGACTACTTAAATACCAAGTCTTGCCTTAGCCAAAAACTATCCCTCCAAAACCTTTACACAAGTCCTTCTTTAGGTAAAACACTTAGAACACAATGAGGATGAAGAAATCAAATTTTTAATGCAAGAAAACAATGCAAGCTATCTAGCAAATGAAGAAAATTATCAAAGCCTTAAACAAGATTAAACAAGAAATTAACAAAGTGATTAAAGCAAGTTGGTTCAATTAAAGCAATTAACAAAAACAAATTAAGCTAGACGGCCCTAGGTGAGGCTTCTTGGACACTTGGAGCCCTTGAAGACACACTGACCGACTAATTGCGTGATTAACAAGTAATTAACACAAGCAAGATTGCAAAGAAATTAAATAACACTCCCTTTGTTGCTTTTACTATTTGCACCCCTTTTGTTGTTCTTCTAGTTGCACCCCTTTTGTTGTTCTTCTAGTTGCACCCCTTTTGTTGCTCTTCTACTTGTTGGGTCTTTCAAAGTGTGTGGTGTATTTGTAGTATGGTGTTTGTTGCTGCCCTTTGCCTTTGTTCCTCTTGGAATTAGATTAATAAAATCTTCAATCCAGCACCTATTAAGCAAGCTAGACTCCCCTCAAGTCAAATTCCCACTCAACAAGTACCAATTGATATTTAATCCACCAACAAGCTTAGAGGCCAAAGAAAGAAAGCAAGAAACAAATTAATTTGAAAAACAGTACCACACAAATGGAATTAAATGTGACACAACTAGAAAGAGTTCAAATCAAATTAGACAAGCAAATAAAAGGTACTCAAATAATGGATGGCACACAAAAAGGAACCTAGGAATAGCACTAGATTTGATTTAAAAACCAAAAAATAGCACCACAGAAAAGCACATATTGTTGTGGTCCAGAAAGCGTATCTTTAAAAGATTTATGCTGAGCTGACCCTTTTGTATTTGCTTCTGAAAATTGAGACACAATGAGAACAAGATCTTAACAAACTTTTGGCGTTGGTTTCACTCCAAATGCATGTACCAATTAATTTTGGTAAATTTTATAAAATCAGTGCTCAGAGCTGCCAGTTGGAACGTCAGGATTGCACACTTTTTTTGTAATATTTATCTTTTTTTTCTATTTCTTTTTTTCAGATGGTTCTTTTTTTGTCCTTTTGCTAACACCTCAAATTTGTGAAATCCAGAGGCTCAGAAATTTTTGATGATGTATGTAATTTTCATAAGACAAAACAGTCAGCACAGAAATGTGAAAACAGGGGTTCTGAAAACTGGAATAAAAAACAGAATGATATACCTCAAAAACACAATGGAGTTAATATGATGGAATTTGTGTGGATATAACACACAAATAAGAACTCAAAATAAAATTAAAAATGCACCAAAGGATCAACATAAAACAAATTTCAGATCAAACATTCAGACCAAAAACAAGAAACAAATAAATCAAAAAGAGTACTACTAGGATTTGATGACAAATATGGAAACACATGACTTAGACAAAACTTATGGATTCATAAAATGAAAAGACTCAAGAACATCATATGACCCAAATGAAATTTCAAGTAAGACTCAAATACCTAAAAATAAAAACAGCAACACAAATATATGACCTACACAAAATTGAAAATAGATGTTCAAGCACAAGTTTGAACAAACCCACCAAATGAAATGAACAAACAAGCATTCAAATCATATTAAAACACAAAAAACAGCAAGACAACTTGGAATAAAGATAAACAACTTGGAGAAAAGAAGAACTCAAAAAAAATAAAATGAAGAGACACTCATCTTTGAAGAACCATAGCTCATGATACCAAATTATGGCCTTCACATGTTGAGCTCTCATTGGATGTTGAAGATGGTGCGGAAGCAATGGTTGAAATGAGCAAGACCCTCCTAGGAGTGATGGTGATCTTGAAGGTGCATGAAGTGTATGAAAATGAGAGAGGTTTGGCCAGCTCTCTTTGGTGGTGAAGGAGTGAAGATTAAAACCATAAATCAAGAGATTTAGGCAAGGGAGTAAGTATGGCACAAATTTGGCAGCATAACTTTACTCAAATTAATCTTATTAATATATGAGGTAGGCCTCCTTATTTATAGATTTAGGAGCCTTGGTGAGCAAGCTTAAAGGGTAGGGATGGAAATACAAAAAGTGGGGGCTGCCTTGGGTATTGACTTTAGTCAAACCACACCATCATCCTAATATTCTAGAAGATAGGTCAAAAATGCAACATTTGATAGTACACCCCTCCTTCTTTTGCTAAAGGCACCTATTTGCTAGCACACCCCTCCTTCTATTGCTAAGGGCACCTTTTTGATAGCACACCCCTAAGTGAGCAAGTTTTGCTTTCTACACTACACTAATCTACTAAGCTACCCCTAATGGGCCTCCAAGTAGCATGTACAAGGTCTTCTTCCTCCCATCCGTGGCTTGACTCATTTGGGCGTGAATGTGCTTGGCCATGGACCTTGTGTTGGGCCTGAACTTGGGTTGGAGCTTGGGCCTCTTCCATCAGTTTCGGTGAAATCGGTGACCACTGGAGCCAAACGAAGGCAGAGTGTTCGTCATTTGCAGTGAAACCCTAAAGGTTGGTGATTTCTTTCGCTTTTTGGGTTTTTACCGAATATTTTCTTGCTAAAGTCGATGCGCTAAATGAGAGTTCAAGGTGGGAGGAGTCAATTAGGTCGAATTGATTAGTGCATCTACTTCTATTTTCGTAGTGAATCATAACGAATCATAGAACCATTCTACCACCTTAAAAAAATTAAGCAAAAGTTTGGTTAATTGTAACTAGAGAAGAGATTGTTTTGTTAGGATCTGGATGATTACTGGTAGTGTGGTATATATATGTGATAAAATGATGAAAAGGGTTGCAGAAAATATAGAGAAAGAATAGAAGGGAAGTGTGATGGAGTAGAATCTAACCTTGAGAGACACTTGCATACAAAGAGGAAGAGAGAGAGAAAGAGAAGCATAAGAACACAGAAACAAGACTGCAATTGGAGGCAGAGGCAGTACTGATGAGTGCACAAAACCAAGGGGGGAAGAGGGTCCAATAAAATCTGACACCAGGATTCCCACACTTGTTGCTTCCAACACTCTACACGATAAAGCTAGCTAGCTACCTTCCCATCTCTTACCATTTTTAATCCCTGTTTTTCTCTTTCCCTTCTCAATCCTTTGCCAATTTCTACATACCAAATCCAGGCCTACCTTAGCTTTTTTCTAGAACCACTCCATTAATTCTCACACACTCCAAACACCACCCAACTGCTCTTCCTTTTTTGACTCTTATCTCCTTCTTCACACACCACTCACCACTCACACTATTATTAATTCTTACCCTTTAATTGCTGCATTTCAAAAGTTGTTAATCATCCAAGTGTTTAGCATTTAATATCTGTACTTTTCACTGAAACATGCACATCAGTACATTCATTACTTAATTAATTATTAGTATCTCAGACATGCATATAACATTTTATGAGTCTATGTTTGTCTTGTTCCTCTCCTCCTTATTGTCCCCAGTGCCATGTTCTCCCCTCTGCCCTCTGCTACCAATAGTATATTGTCCATGGAATTTAACTTTTCTGTTCCTTCTTCAGTGATGCACAATTATTTGGCTCCGAGCTTTGGTTTCACGTTAACTTTTCACACTATTTTCTCTTGTAATTAACAAACATCTAAGAGTGTTTATATGTTCACAAAACTGGTGTTTTTCACTGTGTTAAAGTAACTTTTTTCAACTCAACATTTAACTGTTTCTGCATGAATCTGTGCACATGTTGAAGTAGACAGATACGTAGCAGGTTTGATTTCTCACTAATTCAGAAAATCAAAATCTCCTTTCTCTGTTAAGTATACTTTACCAATTGGGTATTGGCCACGGTTAAGAATGTCACATTGTTACTAGATTTTGTCCAAGCTCGATATATGATGATACTAACTTTAACTCGTAAAATAAATCACGAAAGTGTTCAAACCTATTCCATTGATTTTTTAATCAATGGTTATAAATTTACACTTTATACTCTAAACCTATCATGAGTCATACTAGAGGAACTAAATCCAAGTTTAATTATAGCCTAGGGAGAACATTCTCACAGCTAGGTAAGATAGCATATTGCATAATATATAATTGTGAAAGCATGTAACATTCTCAGAAACTGCATGGGGTGACTGTTCATGATGGCACTGCTAGGATAAAATGAATAGTAAGATTATACTTATCATATTAAAATAGACAAGGCTAAATAAAACAGTATTATTAATTTAGTGTGAAGAATAAGATTAATGGGTTGTTAACTAAGTGAAGAATGAAGAAAGGTAGTCAAAAAACTGATTTATCGATATGGTTCATGCATATCACAGGATAGCATGGTTTAGGAGTTTTTGAAATTTTTAAAGAAACAGATAAAGGTAATTTGAAAAATATATAGAACAAAAGTTGCCTCCCCTTTTCTTCTAAGTTATTCTCTTCACCAAGAAAAGTCCTTAGTGGCCTCAAACCTGTGGCTGCCACCTGCATGAAAGGCTCATATAAATATATTGAATATACATTTACTAAACTACAACCATTACAAGTTTTTACTTGTGGAGTACTTAAAACCCAAACAAGCAGTAACTTGCTTTTTTTAAAAATTTCTTCTATCACTGCTTGCAAGTTCTCAAGTTTGGGAATCTAAATAATATCTAGTTTTAAATATTTGTTAAGGACCAGAGTTTGGTATACCCAATTTGCACTCTTAGACACGGATCTCTAAATATTATACTTAGATTCTTTTTTTGAATTAGAACTGTTATTTTAAGTCATTATGATTATGCTCCTTTGCTGTAATCACATTTAAGCTTCAAAAGCTACCTACAACAGAAGAATAACGTTTGTTTTGTGCTTCATACTTAAATCACAAGCTTTGCATATTTGTAGAACAATAATCGCAAATACTCTCCGTTAATGGTCTCAATGAAGAATAGTTGCACTACAGCATTTTGTACTTTAGGCAACGCTAAAATAGCCCTGGGTCCATTAGATATTTTTTGCTGCATAATTCTGGTGTTGCATAATGTTGGTGTTTCAGAACTATGGTGTAGTTTATAGTGATGCCTTGTATCAATAAGAGCAGCACTTTGAAGGTACTTAAGGAACAAAATGATGATAAACTTGGCTTGGCAACGCTATTAGTTAGAAGTTTATAAAAGAGATTAAGGTGTGAAGGAGTGCAAAGGTAGAAGCTCAATGGATAAACATTCTTAGTCAATGTAGAAGAGGACCCCTTTACTGCTAGAGGTTCATTTTAAGATTAGAATTATAGGAAGTTGCATGAAGTGTGGACAGCATGGGGTGCAAAGTAATTGGAAAAGGCATAGTAATGTGTGAATGTAGATTTGCTTCAGCAGGGACAGGTTATAGCTTCCAAGACTGATTAATTCTGGCACGATTGATTTTGGCATGTGAAATCTTCAAACCTTGCTAGGTGTCACTACTATTGTTGCACAATAAAAGATGCATATTTGTGGCAGGGTACTGCATATTAGATAGAATATGTTTTTGGGTAATTTGTTGGTGAGGGGTTTTATTTGCATCTTAGGTGAAAAATCTGCACTTTGGCCTTTGATATTGGGTAATGTAGATTGACTTGATTTTCTTTATAAAAGGGTTAAGTGTCTTGTTTATTTTTATTCATTGCTGATTGAAAAAAAAATTGGGTGCCTTAGAATCGGTTTGCATCTCTTTAACTGATTTGTAAGGTCTAATTTTTCTGGTATTGAGCAGCAGCAGTGCTATACTTTCTGTTGTGCCTGATTTTTTATTCTTTGCCTTCATGCATGTAAGGACCTGTAAAATTAAATTGGAATAAAAGGAATATATTTTAAATGAATTCTAAGTATGTTTTTATTTAAAATAAAAAGGAAGGAAAGTGTAGCTTAGAAGAGTATGAGATCGCCTGGTTAGTACATAATCGCCTGTCGCCTAGACTACCCATGCGGACATCGCCAGGGCGCGAGGTCATCGCCAGGGCGCGAGAGGCATGCGGGCATCGCCAGGGCGCGAGGTCATCGCCAGGGCGCGAGAGGCATGCGGGCATCGCCAGGGCGCGAAGCATGCGGGCATCGCCAGGGCGCGAGAGGCATGCAGGCAGCGCCGGGGCGCGAGAGGCATGCGGGCATCGTCAGGGCGCGAGGCATGCTGGCATCGCCAGGGCGCGAGAGACATGCGGGCGTCGCCAGGGATAGACATCGGTCGTCTCCCAGGGATAGACATCGGTCGTCTTCCAGAGAGAGAGATCGGTCGTCTTCCAGGATGAGTCATCGGTGGAAGGTTATCGCGCGATGTCGTGTTTCACACAGATAAGGTGGGACCCAGGCTCCCAGCATGAAACGTCCTGCACGCGCGCCACGTGGACAAAAAGGGTGGTTCAGAATAGTGACATCAGAAAGTTGGCATGCGCAAGAGACACCCACGGCCGTACTGTTCAGGGAAGTGGTTGGCATGCGCAAGAGACACCGTGGTCGTACTGTTCAGGGAAACGTACACTCAGGCTTTCCTGCAAAGTGGGTGGTGGGAGCAGCATGTGTGGACAAGTTAGTGTAGATTCAAAAACCCACTTCGGGGAGGCAAAGAACGTTGCTGTGGTTCAAGAGTGACAGAGTGAGTCTACCTTCATCCTTCTCTTTTCTCTCCTTCACTCTGCGATTCAGGCCTTATCACGTCCCTGCTTGGCTATCGACGACTGCCATAGAGCACCTGGGAGGTTCTCTGCAAGTCCTCCAAACCAGACGCTAAAGCAGAGTTAAGGCATCCTTGAAGCTCGTTGGGTTGGAGCTCTTAGTGAAGTTTACGCAAGTCCAGGTAAGGGAAGCTAGCTTTGTTTTTCAATAAAAGCCGTAGATTAGCTGTTTCTGAAGTGAGGGCGACGTGGTCGCCGGTTTTAAGCTCTATTTCGTGATGCTCTGTTCTATGTGTTTGGGCGACGTGGTCGTCGGTTTTAAACTCTATTTCACGATGCTCTGTTCTATGTGTTTGGGCGACGTGGTCGCCGGTTTTAAACTCTATTTCACGATGTTCTGTTTTTATGTATTTGGGCGACGTGATCGCCGGTTTTAAATACAGCTTTCGAAATCCCCTGTTTTAGTGTCGTTGAGACTGTTTGAGATTTAAATGTGGAATGCATGTGATATTTTAAAGTCTGAACCTTGGAATGATTGTTGCGGTGATTGGAAATCGTTCATTTAAGTGTTATATGATGTGTTGAATGTTTGAATGTGGGATCAAGACATAGTATTTTCAGGAAAGGAAATACCGTGTTGAGATTAGTTATGAGGTGTATTGATCAGTGAGTATCCTGTGAATGAGACGATCCTGACTCTGCTGATATGATGGAGTCACATAGATGAAGTCATTCGGTTGGTGAGAGTCGAAGGAGGTCCATATGTATGGGTAAGTCGTTTGAAAGATAACTGACTTGACCTGTTATATGGATTAACCCTGTCATACTGTGAGAGTGATGAGATTGAGATCGAGATTATGTTGATGCGCATGGCTGTGGGAACATTACAGCAATGAAGTATGACAGGTGCAAGTCTCTGGATGCTAAGTTCAACGCACGAGTCTTCCGGAAGTAGTGTCAAGTGTCTATGCGTGATGAGTCAGTGGAAGTCTGACGTGAGAAATGTGAAATATCGAGAATTTGTTGATAGACACTTGATGGTTGTGTGATATGAATGAGAAAGTGATGGACTCTTGTGAATGTTTAAAAAGGGCTGATCTACGTTGGTTGTCCAGTTTATAATTTAAAGTTTTAAAAATATCTAGCTTACCCTTTGTATTGTTTTGTGGCTGTTTTCTCTTAAAACTGTGATGATCGTGTATTTTACACGGGAGCAGATGATCTTCTAGGGAGTAGAGCTCCTCAGTGAGTGGTCGCCGGAAGGAGATCGCCTGTTTCTGTCTCTATGTGGTGATCGCCTATTTTTCTGTTCTGATAGAAGATCGGCTGTTTTGGGTCTTCTGATAGGAGATCGCCGGTTTATGTAGGGAGACCGCCGGTTTCATTTTATTTGGCTGTATTTTGTTTTAAGTTTTGGAAAATTGACCGGTTATGTATTAAACTCCCTGTGAGGAGCAACTCCATTTTATATAAATATGTATGTTCACTTCAATATTATTGTTTTACCTTTATTTCATTTGATAATTGTGAAAAGGATTTGGCGGGATGTTACATTAATGGTATCAGAGCAGTTCGTCCTTAGGATGACCTGAGGGCTGTGGATCCATTGTGTTTCTTCTGCTCATAAAATCTATTTGAGTTTTCAAATAACAACTATAGTGAAAGGTTTTCAAATGTTTTTGTATTGAAATTTTGTGTGTGCTTTAGTGAATATATGCCCTAACTGAAAATCTTAGTATTAAGAATGAGAGGATCTTGATAAAGTAGTGAGGGTGCACACTCATAACTGGATCGAGATGTTCTCAATCTTAATTCCAAAGGTTTGATGTTTAGCATACATTGAATTCTGGTGTGATTTATTTCATTTTATTGAGTGTTTTTGTAGTTGATTAAAAGTGGTTGTTTGGATTGATGGTTGTATACCAGTAGCTGTTCTGGTGTTTTGCTTAAGGTTATAAGCATCATGATTCTGTCGATGAACTCAAATTCTTAATGACTTTGAGATGTTGACCTTTGTAAGGTCTAGATGTTACCTCCTGAATGAATTGATTTCTGATCGATCTCATTCTTGTAGTTGTAGGGAATATAGAAACCTATAGTTTCAAAATCTGAAACGAAGAAGATGGCACGTAGACCTCCTACCCCTCCCCAACCTTCTTCGGAAATGAGCCAGATTGCCAAGGCTATTGAGATGATGGCAACTGCCATCCAACAACAGAATGCAGCGATGGCTCAGAACCATCAAGCTACAATGCACCACTGGGAAACTGCTCGGTCGGCTGAAACAAATTCTCACGCCGGTCAGCCTCAGGAACAGATGGGACTGACCGAGTTCATGAGGCACAACCCACCCAAGTTCAGTGGGAATGCTACCCCTGATCAAGCAGATCAGTGGGTCAGGGAGTTGGAGAAAATCTTTAGGGCGACCTCCTGCCCTGAAGAGAAGAAGTTGGTGTTCGCCACCTATTTGCTATCTGGAGAAGCCGAGTTCTGGTGGATGGGAGCTCAGCAGATGATGGAAGCCAGAGCTGAAGTGTTAGACTGGGAGAGCTTCAGGGTGAGGTTTCTGGAAAAATATTTCCCAGATAGTGCAAAGTTTGCGAAGGAAGCTGAGTTCCTAAGGTTGGAACAGGGGGATATGTCAGTGAATGCTTATGCTGCTCGGTTTGAGTACCTCGCCCGATTCTATACCCAGGCGACCTCCGAGGCTTGGAGGTGCAGGAAGTTTGAAGAAGGGCTGAAGCATGGGCTGAAGAGGACCATAGCCCCTATGTGCATCAGAGAATTTCACGCCTTAGTAGAGAAGGCGAAGATGGTGGAGACCCTGGAAAAGGGTGATTCTCGGGTGATCAGGTCACACCCAGGGGGTTCATCCAGTGGGAAGGCCAAGGTGCAGCACCCACAAAGCAAGCCCTATGCGAGACCTCCACCTCATCGGGCGGGAGCAGCGTCATCCCAGTTTCAGCAGCAACAACCTTGGAAACCCAGATGTTTCACGTGCCAAAAGATGGGGCACATTTCTAGAGAGTGCCCTAACAGGAATGGGGCGACTCAACCCGTTGGTCCTCAGCAGTTGAGGAAGGAAGGCAGCAGACCTCAGGCAGCAGGGAGAGTGTTTGCCATGACAGGAGCGGAGGCGTCTCAGTCAGGTAACCTCGTGCAAGGTGTTTGTTTTATAGCTGGTAGAGGTGTAAAAGCTTTGTTTGATTCTGGAGCGACACACTCTTTTGTGTCAAGCCTGTGTGTCGCTGAGTTGGGCCTTCTAGTGAAGGAGTTACCTTTCGAACTGTTGGTCTCTACATCTGCGTCAGGACAGGTGTTGACCTCTACAGTTTGCCCCGAATGTCCATTGATAGTAGAGGGACGCAGATTCAAAGTGAACTTGATCTGCCTACCTCTTCAGGACCTGGATGTTATCCTGGGAATGGATTGGCTATCTACCAATCACGTTCTCATAGACTGCGGTAGTTAGAAGATAGCGTTTCCAGACCTCCAAGAGTCAGACGTGATATCTGCTCAGCGAGGGTGGTCGGTGTTGGAAGAAGGAGCGAGGTGCTTCATGATCCTAGCTCGGTTGGAGGTGGAGAATGAAGGGGACGTAAGCAGGATACATGTGGTGAAAGATTTCATGGATGTATTTCCAGAAGAAGTACCTGGATTACCTCCTAAGAGGGAAGTGGAATTCTCTATTGATTTGGTACCTGGAGCTGGACCAGTGTCAATGGCACCTTACAGGATGGCTCCAGCCGAGTTGGTAGAATTAAAGAAGCAAGTGGAAGAGTTGTTGGAGAAACAATTCATCAGACCCAGTGTATCTCCATGGGGGGCTCCAGTGCTCCTAGTTAAGAAAAAGGATGGAGGGTCTCGGTTGTGTATAGATTACAGGCAGTTGAACAAGTTGACCATCAAGAACAAGTACCCCCTACCTAGAATTGACGATTTGATGGATCAAATACATGGGGCCTCAGTATTCTCAAAGATTGATTTGAGATCGGGGTACCACCAAATTTTGGTAAAAGCTGAAGATGTTCAAAAGACAGCATTTAGGTCTCGTTATGGGCACTATGAGTATGTGGTGATGCCGTTTGGAGTAACAAATGCTCCAGCTCTGTTCATGGACTACATGAATAGGATTTTTCGCCCTTTCTTAGATAAGTTTGTGGTAGTCTTCATAGACGACATACTCATTTATTCAAGGACCGAGGAAGAACATGAAGAACATCTGAGGACAGTATTGGAGATTCTGAGGGAGAAGCAACTCTATGCCAAGTTCTCTAAGTGTGAGTTCTGGCTGAAGGAAGTCAACTTCTTAGGACACGTGATATCTGCTCGGGGGATCTCGGTGGATCCAGCCAAAGTGGAGGCAGTGCTTCAGTGGGAACGTCCTAAGACAGTTACGGAGATAAGGAGTTTTGTGGGCTTAGCAGGCTACTATCGGCGGTTTATTGAGGACTTTTCCAAGGTAGTGGCTCCTTTAACACAGCTGACCCGCAAGGATCAACCTTTTGCTTGGACCGACCGATGTGAGCAGAGCTTCATGGAACTAAAGGAAAGGTTGACTAGTGCTCCAGTGCTGGTGATCCCAGAGGTAGGAAGACCTTTTGATGTCTTCTGTGATGCTTCACATCAGGGTTTGGGATGTGTTTTGATGCAAGAGAAAAGAGTGGTTGCATATGCTTCAAGGCAACTCAAGGTTCATGAGAGAAACTATCCTACTCATGATTTGGAGTTGGCGGCTGTGGTGTTTGCCTTGAAGATTTGGAGGCACTATTTATATGGAGCTCGGTTCCAGGTGTTCAGTGACCATAAGAGCCTGAAATACCTGTTCGATCAGAAGGAACTAAACATGAGACAAAGAAGGTGGATGGAGTTTCTAAAGGACTATGATTTTCAACTCATGTATCATCCAGGGAAGGCCAATGTAGTGGCGGATGCTTTGAGTAGAAAATCAATACAAGTAGCCACCATGATGATGGAAGAGCAGAAACTGATCGAGCAATTCAGAGACTTAAACCTTGGGGTAGAATTTCATGTAAATCACATTAGTTGTAGTAAGCTGGCTATAACTAATGACTTCCTTGGAGTGATAAAGGATAAGCAGTTGGAGGACCCTAGTCTGAAGCGTACTGTGGAGTCACTAGGGACCGACCAGGCTAAAGACTTTGTGATGGGCGATGATGGGGTCTTGAGATTTAATGGCAGAATTTGCATACCTGCAAATGAAGAGTTGAAGAAGATGATCCTAGAGGAAGGTCACCAGAGTCGCCTTAGCCTACATCCAGGCATGAATAAGATGTACCATGACTTGAAGGAGTCATTTTGGTGGTCGGGCATGAAGAGGGACATCGCCCAGTATGTTACAACCTGCTTAACATGTCAGAAGGCGAAGATAGAGCATCAAAGACCTGGCGGGTTGTTACAGCAACTGGATATCCCTGAGTGGAAATGGGACAGCATTGCCATGGATTTTGTTACCCATTTACCCAGATCGGTAAAGGGTCATGATGCAATCTGGGTCATCATTGATCGGCTGACGAAGAGTGCCCATTTTCTCCCAGTGAATATGAGGATGCCTATGGCCAAGTTGGCACAGTTGTACATCAAAGAAATAGTGAGGTTGCATGGAGTGCCTTCCAGCATTGTTTCGGATAGAGATCCCAGGTTCACTTCACGGTTTTGGCAGACCTTACAAGATTGCTTGGGAACCAAGTTGAGAATGAGCTCGGCATATCATCCTCAAACAGATGGACAGTCAGAGAGAACGATCCAGTCCTTGGAAGATCTGCTGAGGACGTGTGTCTTGGATCAATTGGGAAGTTGGGATGAGGTGTTGCCGCTGGTAGAGTTTACTTATAATAACAGTTACCACGCCAGTATTGGGATGGCACCATATGAAGCCCTGTATGGGAGGAAATGCAGAACTCCCTTATGTTGGTACCAGGAGGGCGAAGCAGTATTGGTTGGGTCAGAGTTGATTCAGCAGACGACCGAGAAGGTGCAACAGATATGATCCGGTCGGTCATCGGTATCCAATGACGTCAGCAGCAGATGACCACGTGGGCCAGTCACAGAGCAACACGTGGCATGAGATAGCAGATGAACAAGGGTGGAGATCGACTCCTACATGAGCGCCTGGAAGCAGAGCGCGAGAGTGATGAAGCACCGATCAGTCATCGGTGTATACAGAGTGATCAGTCATCGGTGTATACAGAGTGATCAGTCATCGGTGTATACAGAATGATCAGTCATCGGTATATACAGAGTGATCAGTCATCGGTGTATACAGAATGATCAGTCATCGGTATATACAGATTGATCAGTCATCGGTGCATGCAGAGTGATCAGTCGTCGGGGGTTCCTTGCCAACGCGTGTTAAACTGGGACCCAGGCTCCCAGCGAGAACGTTACCCAAGGACCTCGCCTGATTCCATAAGCAGAGCACGACAACATGAAGAAGGCCATCGGACATCGGCCAGGATGAGAGATACCTCGGTCATCGGTGTGTGTCGAGGCGACATCGGCCGCGCGATGTGAACAACGCGACCAGTGACCAGTAAAGCGCTCAGGGGCAGGGAGTGGCCTTAGTCGCGAGACGACCATGCATGAAGATGAGAAGACGCAGTTAGGTGCAGAATCCTGCTGGGACGAGAACCCATCAAGGCTAGAGTCTCCCAGTGAGGTTGCATGCATGCCACGTGGACCGTGAAGATGTTCCCAGAGAATAGGTAGGGCAGATAGGCACAGAAGTCGAGGGGTACAGAGGCACCCACGCAGCCTCCCCTGTCAGACTTTGCACTCAAGTGAAGAAGGCTGGCACGCAAGGTAGCCCTGGGGAGTGGAAACGACAGTGCAGAGTAATCAAGTGGCCCTAGAGGTAGCCTGTAGGGGCTACGCCGGTTTATATGAGGAAGAAGAACACCAAACCAGGTATGCAGTCTTTGGCCTCAGAATACACAACACAAAACTAAGAACACTCAGTTTCCGAATCAAAGGGGACTGAGGGCACACACACACGGGTCTCACACAGAGAGAGATCCGTGAGAGAGTTTTGGTGTTCCCGTTGCCTGACTTGAGCGTCGGAGCTACAACGGCCGCTAGAGGCGCCGTTTGTGTGTTTTGTAGGCATCGTTCGGAGTTCCGTCGAAGGTTCCTGGAGCCTCCTTGCAGAACGCGCAGCAGCTGGAAAGCTAGACGAAGGAGTGACGAGGCATTTTCCCCACGCTCGAGTCCGCGGCGAGATCAAGATACAAGAAAGATTGAAAGCTTCTCAAAGCCGGCAGAAATCCTATGCAGATCAGAGGAGAAAACCTTTGGAGTTTGCTGCAGGAGACCATGTGTTCATGAGAGTGACACCAACCAAGGGTGTAGGACGGGCGATCAGATCAAAGAAGTTGTCCCCTAAGTTCGTGGGACCATATCAGATCTTAAGGAGGATTGGTCCAGTGGCCTATGAGATCGCCCTACCTCCCCATTTAGCGAATCTGCATAATGTCTTTCACGTATCACAGCTGAGGAAGTACATGGCAGACCCTAGTCATGTGCTGGAAGTGGACGATGTGCAGATCAGGGATGACTTGTCCTTTGAAGCGAAACCAGTCAGGATTGACGATCGGCAAAGTAAACAGCTCAGAGGCAAGACCATCAACATGGTGAAAGTGGTGTGGGATGAGAGATCAGGTGATTCAACTTGGGAGTTAGAAGAACCCATGAGAGAAGCTTATCCATACCTCTTTTCCTTGTAATTCAATTTTCGAGGACGAAAATTTTTCTTGTTGGGGAGAATGTAAGGACCTGTAAAATTAAATTGGAATAAAAGGAATATATTTTAAATGAATTCTAAGTATGTTTTTATTTAAAATAAAAAGGAAGGAAAGTGTAGCTTAGAAGAGTATGAGATCGCCTGGTTAGTACATAATCGCCTGTCGCCTAGACTACCCATGCGGACATCGCCAGGGCGCGAGGTCATCGCCAGGGCGCGAGAGGCATGCGGGCATCGCCAGGGCGCGAGAGGCATGCGGGCAGCGCCGGGGCGCGAGAGGCATGCGGGCATCGTCAGGGCGCGAGGCATGCTGGCATCGCCAGGGCGCGAGAGACATGCGGGCGTCGCCAGGGATAGACATCGGTCGTCTCCCAGGGATAGACATCGGTCGTCTTCCAGAGAGAGAGATCGGTCGTCTTCCAGGATGAGTCATCGGTGGAAGGTTATCGCGCGATGTCGTGTTTCACACAGATAAGGTGGGACCCAGGCTCCCAGCATGAAACGTCCTGCACGCGCGCCACGTGGACAAAAAGGGTGGTTCAGAATAGTGACATCAGAAAGTTGGCATGCGCAAGAGACACCCACGGCCGTACTGTTCAGGGAAGTGGTTGGCATGCGCAAGAGACACCGTGGTCGTACTGTTCAGGGAAACGTACACTCAGGCTTTCCTGCAAAGTGGGTGGTGGGAGCAGCATGTGTGGACAAGTTAGTGTAGATTCAAAAACCCACTTCGGGGAGGCAAAGAACGTTGCTGTGGTTCAAGAGTGACAGAGTGAGTCTACCTTCATCCTTCTCTTTTCTCTCCTTCACTCTGCGATTCAGGCCTTATCACGTCCCTGCTTGGCTATCGACGACTGCCATAGAGCACCTGGGAGGTTCTCTGCAAGTCCTCCAAACCAGACGCTAAAGCAGAGTTAAGGCATCCTTGAAGCTCGTTGGGTTGGAGCTCTTAGTGAAGTTTACGCAAGTCCAGGTAAGGGAAGCTAGCTTTGTTTTTCAATAAAAGCCGTAGATTAGCTGTTTCTGAAGTGAGGGCGACGTGGTCGCCGGTTTTAAGCTCTATTTCGTGATGCTCTGTTCTATGTGTTTGGGCGACGTGGTCGCCGGTTTTAAACTCTATTTCACGATGCTCTATTCTATGTGTTTGGGCGACGTGGTCGCCGGTTTTAAACTCTATTTCACGATGTTCTGTTTTTATGTATTTGGGCGACGTGATCGCCGGTTTTAAATACAGCTTTCGAAATCCCCTGTTTTAGTGTCGTTGAGACTGTTTGAGATTTAAATGTGGAATGCATGTGATATTTTAAAGTCTGAACCTTGGAATGATTGTTGCGGTGATTGGAAATCATTCATTTAAGTGTTATATGATGTCTTGAATGTTTGAATGTGGGATCAAGACATAGTATTTTCAGGAAAGGAAATACCGTGTTGAGATTAGTTATGAGGTGTATTGATCAGTGAGTATCCTGTGAATGAGACGATCCTGACTCTGCTGATATGATGGAGTCACATAGATGAAGTCATTCGGTTGGTGAGAGTCGAAGGAGGTCCATATGTATGGGTAAGTCGTTTGAAAGATAACTGACTTGACCTGTTATATGGATTAACCCTGTCATACTGTGAGAGTGATGAGATTGAGATTGAGATTATGTTGATGCGCATGGCTGTGGGAACATTACAGCAATGAAGTATGACAGGTGCAGGTCTCTGGATGCTAAGTTCAACGCACGAGTCTTCCGGAAGTAGTGTCAAGTGTCTATGCGTGATGAGTCAGTGGAAGTCTAACGTGAGAAATGTGAAATATCGAGAATTTGTTGATAGACACTTGATGGTTGTGTGATATGAATGAGAAAGTGATGGACTCTTGTGAATGTTTAAAAAGGGCTGATCTACGTTGGTTGTCCAGTTTATAATTTAAAGTTTTAAAAATATCTAGCTTACCCTTTGTATTGTTCTGTGGCTGTTTTCTCTTAAAACTGTGATGATCGTGTATTTTACACGGGAGCAGATGATCTTCCAGGGAGTAGAGCTCCTCAGTGAGTGGTCGCCGGAAGGAGATCGCCTGTTTCTGTCTCTATGTGGTGATCGCCTGTTTTTCTGTTCTGATAGAAGATCGGCTGTTTTGGGTCTTCTGATAGGAGATCGCCGGTTTATGTAGGGAGACCGCCGGTTTCATTTTATTTGGCTGTATTTTGTTTTAAGTTTTGGAAAATTGACCGGTTATGTATTAAACTCCCTGTGAGGAGCAACTCCATTTTATATAAATACGTATGTTCACTTCAATATTATTGTTTTACCTTTATTTCATTTGATAATTGTGAAAAGGATTTGGCGGGATGTTACATTGCACAGTTGAATGTTAAAGAAAAGTACACCAACCAACACATCATTTATGCTCTGCATGTACACTTTAATGGGAAAAAAATTCTTTGAAAAATTTCCAATTACAAAAGAAAAAATAATACTTAAGAAACTACAAAGTTCAGCAAATAAATTGGTACAATCTGTCCAAGTACAACTTGCATTTTGGTTAAATTTTGTCTTTAACTGCCACTTATTTGTATGTTTTTCTTAATTTACAGTTTTAAACCAGTGGAAAAGGCCAATTCAAATAATTCATATACAGCTATAGTTGGTAACAAGGTGAGAAATAGGTATATTCTCAACAGCCAAGGTCTTTCTATCTTTCTTCTCTCAATTTGCTATATTTATTTTGTTTGAATTATATTTAATTAGTATATATTTATGTATTTTTTGCAGCTTGAAGGCAATGAAGAGTACTAAGACAATCTTGAAGAAGAATGAACTTATTGATATGTTGTAAACAAACAATAGACTATGTTTTTTTAACTAAATTTGTAGTTTTAACTTTGAACACGTGATCGTTATGATATATACTTTAAGACAAATTTTTTGATTATGTAGTTAATTGGAACACATCTATTTAAATATGTAAAATTTCTTGTTGAGTCATTTCTATTTTAATATATTATCCTTTAATATTTATTTTTGCTATCTTGAATTTTTGTATGAGTAATTCTTCTAAAATTGAAGAAATGTATTGTTGTTTTTGTCAATACTTTAAGCAACGCTTTTGAAATTGTGCCTGTTATCAAGATTTTAGGCAACGGTTTTAAAATTGTTGTCTTTATAAAAACCGTGGCCTATTACCAACGGCTACGCTCACCTAGACCACGGGTAAAAAACCGTTATCTAAACTTTAGGCCACGGTTTTACTACTTTAGACCACGGTTTAATGCTGTAGCCTAAAGCAATAATTGTTGTAGTGGTTATATATGCTCTTCAAATGAAATTATTGGATAAACTCACCACCACTGAATAAAGTTTCTTTTTCCAGCAATCTGGTTGATTTGAATATGTTCCCATTTCTTCAATAATGGACAAACTTGAACATTTATTTTCTTTAGCAACTAATAATAATTAATTGTTAGATTAGATAGATTAAAAACTGTTAGATTAAATGGTCACGACAATGATACCTTAAAATTTCTAAATAAAAATGGGAACAAAAGTTGTTACATCAAATAGATTAATAAATAGTTTATTTCAAATGTAGTAGTGTTGTACAATCTAAAATTCCGGAGAGAGTCATATAATAAAAAAGTTCATTAGCATTCAATTGCTGTCATAAATACTTGGGGAATAGGAACCTGAAAACAATAAAGGCATACAATCTAAAGATAGGATAAGTTCACCATTTTCATAGCCAAAGCAAAATTCCCCTCAGCAAAATAAACATATGGCCAGATTTATCCAAACATCAGGCATCCGGACAAAAACACTACCACTGGCAGCTTCTTGAACCTACCAAAAATTAATGAAAAATTAATGAATTAACTCACGGATAAAAGTTTAAGCTCACTATAGTCCAAGGTTTAGCACACATATATAACCTGTGTAAAGATATCCTTTGACACATCAAAATGGCCTTTCTCGCCTAACACTACCGCAATACTATTGGCAGCATATAAATTAGAAGAATGCTGTATCAGAACCTACAAATGTTTTGAAAATAAAATACATGTCAAATAACATAATTCCACTAGTAGGATAGTATAAAAATTATACTTGTAAAGAATAGGATATCTGTTCAGAATTAAATTTAAATCTGTTCAGAATTAAATTTAAATAAAATCTAAATCATGACCCGATCATAGAAAATAAGTTATTTTTATTGTTTTTTGATAGTGGCAGATTCAGTTACCTCTTTGGGACTAACTCAACTATAATCAGTGACTGTATCATTCAAAATATATCAGAAAAACAAAACATTTCCTACTCTTTTCTAATAAGCTTCTCCAGAAGCACTTGTATGAGAAAAAAAAATATCAAATTAGTTTCTCCATAAAATTACCTAAGTTTAGCTTTTGATGAAACTTATTTATTTTTGCTTCTTATTATCCCTCTTATAAGTGCTTAATAAGACAAATCCCTCACCAGATTGATTCAAACTGTGAGCATGAAAATAACAGTAATTTATTCAACAGGAAAAATCAATTCAAGTCAGCAAAAAAACAAAAGTAAAGGAAAATTAAACTCCTCTTTGTTCACTCAACTATACCTCTGAGCAAATTTCAAATTTTTGTATCATATCAATTCCTAGACCTATGTAGACATAGGAATGTTAGAGCCTAGATGGCTTAGCTTCCCCCTTATTGTGTTTTTCTATTCTCTTTTCTCACTACAGCATCAAAGCGTATGCTTACATAGAAATTGGTAACGGAGGAGCGTAGAGATATATCAATAGGTAATATACCACCAAAAAAGAATCTCTTACAAGCTATTTTTTTTATTAGAACCAGTTTCTCACATGAATTGAAATTAATTTATTTCATGAGCTAATTCATGAGTTAATTTTATGGAATATTTTATATAACTGTTTTAACTTTTATTTTGTATAACAATTAATTTTAACTTATAAGAAAATCAAATTTATTTTTTCTCCGAAAGAACTTATAAAAATACCCAGCCCAAAACTGTGATAAGATATTTATATTTGTATAAAAAGCAAAGGGTGTTAGAATATATCTCTTATATAGTTACATAGTGTATGGGAGATTCATAATCCTTGAGCAGTTGTTTCATATCATATCAGCCACTTCATAATAATAATGCCTTCTTGTTATCTTTATGCACTTACTTCTCTTGATTTTCCTTTTCTTCCATCCAGCAGCTTCCATTCACCCATTCAACAAAATTAATTATTTCTCATCCTCCCCACTCTACCAAACATGGGGGTTAATATTAGCATTAGATATTTTCTGAAATTCTAAATAAACACATTTTAGATTAAAAGATAACAAGAAAAATTAAAAGTAATTTCCCCAGAAGTAGAAATTAACTAATTCATACGTTAATGTGTAGAAACTCTCCATACAACTTCTCTATTGCTTAAACTTGTGCAGGGCAGTTCACTTTTTTTCTTGTTTGTCTCCTCTAAAAATGGTTACAGAAATAAAGTTTTGCATTAATATAATAATAGGATGAGTAGAATTTTTGTTAAATAATTATTGAAAAATAAAATGAGTTAAATTTTGCATTTAAACTTTGGTACAAACTCTTACACTTGTTGATGGACAGAAAAAACTTGCGAGCATGGTGGAGAAAGCCTCAATCGACAATGTGATGAAAGTGTTGATAGCATCTCGAAAGCAGGAAATGCAGCAGATGTGGAGCCATCCTTAGTCTCCCTGGTCATCATAGCCATTAAATGTTAAAACATTAACTTTATAGTCATCCTGTGTATATAAATTGTATTTAAACATGACCTTAGTAAAATCAATTTGAAAATCAATTTTCCTTCAACTCTTTTGCTTCCTTAAGTTGGATCCACCCTGGAAGAGATATACAGGGTTAGGAAAAAATTATCAGACTTGAGAATTATACTCATATGATATTCTCACCACCATTTTAATTACAGTTTGAGATAACTCCTTACTGGCTTCATCAAAGATAATTCCTCAAGTTGGTCCAACCACCATCTCCCCTGCATTTATAGATTTATAACTGTGAAGGATTCTAACACAATTAATTTGTTGAGGTGACTAAACATGATAAACTTCAAGGATGAAATCTGGCTTGTACTACCTATTGTAACACATTTCTTTCATCTACCAGAGATATCTCTTATAATATTGGATTTCCTGCAACCGTATCATCACAAATATCTATTCCCTAAAACTGCAAATGTATAGTAGTTAAAATGTGAGTAAAAAAGTCTGAACCTATAGAAGACTGATAAGTCTGAACTAACCTTGAGTGCCACTGCTTGGTATGAAAATTTCCCTCTCCTAAATTAGATAAAAATGAAATAAAAACTAGAGAAAATGTAGTTCTCAGAAAAATTAGCTTTATTTCACAAGAGATCAGCTGTAAGGACCTGTAAAATTAAATTGGAATAAAAGGGTATATTTTAAATGAATTCTAAGTATGTTTTTATTTAAAATATAAAGGAAGGGAGGTATAGCTTAAAAGTCTACGAGATCGCCGTAATTGAAAGAGTAGGCGATCTCCGACTTCTCTGGCACATGATCGCCTGTCGCCTTGATTGCACCTGAACGCCAATCGCCTGTAGTGTACCTAGTCGCCTGTCGCCTAGAGTACACATGATCGCCGAAACTACACTTAGTGTGTAGTCAAGATGTTGGATCAACCATAGTGGGTTCCCAAAAACCACGTGCATCAAGGTGTGGGTTAAGCCTTAGACACGCTGTGCATGCGAAGCCCTGTGCTTGAGTATAGGAGATCGTCCTTAGTGTTGCATGAATGGGCGCACGAGGACAAGTGCCAATCTACCCTTGGAAATGTGAAGCTACCGACGTCACCGAGTCATGTGGAGATGATACCTTGGACGTAACAAAGTGGAATGAAGAACCTTCAGGAAGGCGTGGCGATGTGTCGTCGGGCATCGCCGGGGCGCGAGGCATGCGGGCGTCGCCGGGGCGCGAGGCATGCGGGCGTCGCCGGGGCGCGAGGCATGCGGGCGTCGCCGGGGCGCGAGGCATGCGGGCGTCGCCGGGGCGCGAGGCATGCGGGCGTCGCCGGGGCGCGAGGCATGCGGGCGTCGCCGGGGCGCGAGGCATGCGGGCGTCGCCGGGGCGCGAGGCATGCGGGCGTCGCCGGGGCGCGAGGCATGCGGGCGTCGCCGGGGCGCGAGGCATGCGGGCGTCGCCGGGGCGCGAGGCATGCGGGCGTCGCCGGGGCGCGAGGCATGCGGGCATCGCCGGGGCGCGAGGCATGCGGGCATCGCCGGGGCGCGAGGCATGCGGGCCTCGCCGGGGCGCGAGGCATGCGGGCATCGCCGGGGCGCGAGGCATGCGGGCATCGCCGGGGCGCGAGGCATGTGGGCATCGCCAGGGCGCGAGGCATGCGGGCATCGCCAGGGCATGAGGCATGCGGGCATCGCCAGGGCATGAGGCATGCGGGCATCGCCGGGGCGCGAGGCATGTGGGCGTCGCCGGGGCGCGAGGCATGCGGGCATCGCCAGGGCGCGAGGCATGCGGGCATCGCCGGGGCGCGAGGCATGCGGGCATCGCCAGGGCGCGAGGCATGCGGGCATCGCCGGGGCGCGAGGCATGCGGGCATCGCCAGGGCTAGACATCGGTCGTCTTCCAGGTTATCGCGCGATGACGGGTTTCACACAGATAAAGTGGGACCCAGACTCCCAGCATGAGACGCGCAGCACGCGCGACACGTAGACAAAAAGTGTTGGTTCAGAACAGTGACATCAGAATGTTGGCATGCGCAAGAGACAACAGTGGTCGTACTGTTCAGAGCAGTAGTTGAAATGCACAAGAGACAACCGTGGTCGTACTGTTCAGTGAAACGTACACTCAGACTTCCCTGCAGAGTGGGTGGTGGCAGCTGCTTTTGTGGACAAGCTGGTTTAAGATGCAAAAACCCACTTCTGAGAGGAAAAAGGAACGTTGCAGTTGTTCAAGAGCGAAAGAGTGAGCTACCTCCTTTCTCCTCCATTTCTCTCCTTCGCGCTGCGATTCTGGCACCTTCACACAAGAGTACGACGAGCGGCAGCCACCATTAGAGCACCTGGGAAGTTCTCTGCAAGTCCTTCAAACCAGACGCAAAAACAGAGCCAAGGCGTTCTTTAGGCTTCGTTGGATTTCGGAGCTCCTGGTGTTTGCGCAAGTCCAGGTAAGGGAAGCTAACCTCCATTTTCAATACAAGTCGTAGTTTAGCTATTTCGGAAGTGAGGGCGACGAGGTCGCCGGTTTCGTTTTCATCTTCGTGAATGCTCTGTTCTGTGTGTTTTTGAGCGACGTGGTCGCCGGTTTTTAAATACAAACTTCGAAATACCCTGTTTTTGAACCAGGTCGCCGGTTTTGGCGTTGTTTTTGCGAACTCCCCTGTTTTGGTGTTGTTTTGAAACCGTTTGAGATTTAAATGAGATATTCGAAAATATGAACCTTGGGGAGAGTTTTGTTGTGATTGAAATCATTCATTTAAGTGTGGTATGATGTGTTGAATGTTGTGAATGTGGATCAAGGCATAGTATTTTCAGGAAAGAAAATACCGTGTAAGATCGTGTAGGATGTGCATTGACCGGTGATTCGTCATGATATCCTGACTCTCCTGATATAATGGAATCATATAGATGAAGTTATTCGGGCGTTGAGAGTCGAAGGAGGTTCATACGTATGGGTGAGTTGTTTGAAAGAGAACGAGCTCGACCTGTGGTGTGGATTAACCCTGTCATGCTTGGATGGTGATGATATTGAGATTCATTATACGCTTGTGAATGTGTGTGATTTCACGGCGACCCTGTGAATGTGTGTGATTTCACAGTGGGCAGTATGACAGGTGCAAATCTATGAGTCTAGTCGATGCACGAGTCTTCCGGAAGTAGTGTCAAGTGTCTTGTGTGCTGAGTCAGTAGTGGTCTGACATGTGAAATGAGGAACTTGAAATTGATAGACACTTGATGCAGTTTGTGAAATAGAATGACTCTTGAAAATATTGTGAAATGTGTGATTTCTGGGCGATCAGGTGAAGGGTATGAGAAACTTGATAGTGATACGTGAATATCTTGAAATTGTTTACCTTGATTTTAATTTAATTATCCTTATTTAAACTCTCCTTAAAATATCTAGCTTACCCTGCGTGTTCTGCTCGTTGGCTGTCTTTCTCTTAAAACTGTGATGATCGTGTATAACTTACACGGGAGCAGATGATCTTCCAGGAAGCAGAGCTCCCTAGTGAGTGGTCGCCGAGGAAGAGATCGCCGGTTTCTATCTCTTGGTGGTGATCGCCGGATTTATGTCCTGCTAGCAGATCGCCTGTTTTGGGGCCTTCTGTTACCAGATCGCCGGTTCATGTATGGAGACCGCCGGTCTTGTTGTATTTGATTGAATTTCGTTAAATTTTGAAAACATTTGACTGGTTATGTATTAAACTCCCTAAGAGGAGCAACTTCATTACTTATATATATATTATCATGTACTCTTCAATATTATTTGTTTACCTTTATTTTCATTATACATGTATGTATGGTTTTATTTTGGCGGGATGTTACATCAGCTACATGGCTAACACAATATAATTAGGCTCAATTGAAATCCAAATTCTTAGGAACATTATTCAGCATGAGATCCTTTTTAATAATTTCCTACAATGCAATTCTAGCCTCCCTCTGTCCCTTCTTAAAGTAAAACCATGAGATCCACTCTCCTCACCAGTGGCTGCCTTTGCACATATCCGAACCATATAAACTGATTTTATATTATATTTTCCTCAATCATTGTCACACTTAATTTACCACCAATATCTTTTCTTATACAATCTGATGTAGCCTAGTTTGAGTGCTTTCTTCCATGAGCTGAAAACGAATTTGAAGGTGGCAGAAGCAATGGTTGGAAGCGTGCAAGGCACTCCTAGGAGTTGTGGAAACCTTGAAGGTGAAGTGTTAGGTGTGGAGAGTGAATGGTGAGGTCATCTCACTTGGAAAAGATGAAGAATGAAGACTAAGGTGTCTATCCTAGAGGAGGAGACAAGAGTGATAATTGGCACAAAGTTTGCAGCAATTTCACTCAAATTAATCTTGAGAATTACATGAGCCAAGCCCTCTTATTTATAGTGTTTAGAGGGCTGAAAATTCAAATGAAAGTGGAGGGAAATTCAAAATGAAATTCTCCTCAAGGTGGAGCCTAAAAATGAGAGCACATGGGAGGGGTGTGATTAGTATTTCACGCTCACCCTCTCTAGGCTTTCCAAACCGGCCTTGGTTAATTTAGTGGTTTTAAAAACTCTAAATTATCCTAGGTTGGTGTTTTAGGTGCCAAAATTAATTCTAAGAAAATTACAATTATTTTCCTATTCTAATTTTGACAAGAAAATTAAATTCTACTTCTACACTAAACTTATGGCATCTTTATCATGTAGAGGAAAGTCTCTCTGCCATCAGTAGCAGTGTTCCAATCCTCTTGTATTCTTCTTGCCACAGCCCTTGTAGTTGGCCCATATCTTCTATTTGGTGGGCTTGAGTTGGACTTGAACATGGGTTTGGGCTTGGACTTGGGCTTGGGCTTGGGCCTCTTCCATCATCCCCTCCCTCTTGAGAAGGATTTGTCCTCAAATCCAATGCTTCATCTTCTTCATTACTTCTTGCAAAAGGGATTAGGTCCATAACATTGAAAGTATTATGAACTCTGTAACGCCCCTCAATATCTTATTCTTATTTATATAATAAAATAAAGGTGAAACAAAAATATCAAAATTTAACATAGATATATACATAATATAATTCATCCATTAATACAAATGTGCCTAAAAATAATATCCCTTTTCGAGGAAGTTTTAATACATAATCATCCAGTTTTCAAAATAAAATAAACTACAGCACAAGAACAGGCGATCTCCTTGTCCATTCACTCACTGAGGAGCTCCACTGCCTGCAACATCATCTGCTCCCGTGTAAATTACACACGATCATCACAGTTTTAAAGAAAACAAACACAAAGCAAAACGCAGGGGTAAGCTAGATATTTTTAAAACTTTAAAACATGAAACTTGATATTAACGTAAACCATCCAATATTCACACATTTCACAATTCCCTCAAGTGTCATTCATTTCACATAATCCATCAAGTGTCTATCAAATTTCAAATATTTCTCTTTCTCACGTCAGACTTCCACTGACTCATCACACATAGACACTTGACACTACTTCCGGAAGACTCGTGCATTGACTAGACTCAGAGATCTGCACCTGTCATACTACATTGCTGTAAAGTTCCCACAGCTATGCGCATAAACATAATCTCACTCTCAATCTCATCACTCTCCTAGTATGACAGGGTTAATCCATACAACATGATGGAAGAGGGCCAAGCACAACCTTCCATGAAAGGTAAGAGCCAAGTCAAGAGTGTCTAAGACCAAGCTAGGAGCGTCTAAGACAAGCTAGGAGCATCTAGGACGAGAAGGCCAAGCTAGAAGCGTCTAGGACAAGAAGACTTGGATCAAAGCTATGAATGGGAGAGTGGCATACTAGCACATATTCCGTGAAGGCCCATCAAATGTAGTTTAGCTTTAATTGGGGTGTAAATAGCATAGCCATGTGGACAAATGTTTATTTTTCTGCACATTAGAATTAAGGAGAAGTTAACCTTCCCACTATTCTAGAAAGCCCATGGAGGGGGTGAACTTACAAACTAGACACACCCCTCCCCATGTGCTCACACTTTCCATGTGGCCCATGTGCTTCACATTTACATTTCATTTGGCTAGCATTAGGGTTGCATTATGGTCCTCCTTAGCCTATAAAAGGAGGAGCCTACACCTTGTATTTTCAAGATTAAATAGAGTAAAGTTGTGCTGCCAAATTTGTGCCATACTTACTCCCTTGCCTAAATCTCTTGATTTATGGTTTTAATCTTCACTCCTTCACCACCAAAGAGAGCTGGCCAAACCTCTCTCATTTTCATACACATCATGCACCTTCAAGATCACCATCACTCCTAGGAGGGTCTTGCTCACCTCCTCCATAAGCTTCCGCACCCATCATCACCAAGGAACTCCAAAATCCAAAGAAGAGCTCATAGGAATGCTATCATTTGGTATCAGAGCTATGGTTCTTCAAAGATGAGTGTCTCTTCATTTTATTTTTTGAGTTCTTCTTTTCTCCAAGTTGTTCATCTTTATTCCAAGTTGTCTTGCTGTTTTTTGTGTTTTAATATGATTTGAATGCTTGTTTATTCATTTCATTTGGTGGGTTTGTTCAAACTTGTGCTTGAACATCTATTTTCAATTTTGTGTAGGATTCTTGATATATTTGTGTTGCTGTTTTTATTTTTAGGTATTTGAGTCTTGCTTGAAATTTCATTTGGGTTATATGATGTTCTTGTGTCTTTTCATTTTATGAATCCATAAGTTTTGTCTAAGTCATGTGTTTCCATATTTGTCATCAAATCCTAGTAGTACTCTTTTTGATTTATTTGTTTCTTGTTTTTGGTCTGAATGTTTGATCTGAAATCTGTTTTGTGTTGATCCTTTGGTGCATTTTTAATTTTAGTTTGAGTTCTTATTTGTGTGTTAGATCCACACAAATTCCATCATATTAACTCCATTGTGTTTTTGAGGTATATCATTCTGTTTTTGATTCCAGTTTTCAGAACCCCTGTTTTCACATTTCTGTGCTGACTGTTTTGTCTTATGAAAATTACATACATCATCAAAAATTTCTGAGCCTCTGGATTTCACAAATTTGAGGTGTTAGAAAAAGGACAAAAAAAGAACCATCTGAAAAGAAGAAATAGAAAAAAAAAGATAAATATTACAAAAAAAGTGTGCAATCGTGACATTCCAGCTGGCAGCTCTGAGCACTGATTTTATAAAATTTACCAAAATTAATTGGTACATGCGTTTGGAGTGAAACCAACGCCAAAAGTTTGTTAAGATCTTGTTCTGATTGTGTCTCAATTTTCAGAAGCAAATAAAAAAGGGTCAGCTCAGCATAAATCTTTTAAAGATACGCTTTCTGGACCACAACAATATGTGCTTTTCTGTGGTGCTGTTTTTTTTGGTTTTTAAATCAAATCTAGTGCTATTCCTAGGTTCCTTTTTGTGTGCCATCCATTATTTGAGTACCTTTTATTTGCTTGTCTAATTTAATTTGAACTCTTTCTAGTTGTGTCACATTTAAATTCCATTTGTGTGGTACTGTTTTTCAAATTAATTTGTTTCTTGCTTTCTTTCTTTGGCCTCTAAGCTTGTTGGTGGATTAAATATCAATTGGTACTTGTTGAGTGAGAATTTGACTTGAGGGGAGTCTAGCTTGCTTAATAGGTGCTGGATTGAAGATTTTATTGACCTAATTCCAAGAGGAACAAAGGCAAAGGGCAGCAACAAACACCATACTACAAATACACCACACACTTTGGAAGGCCCAACAAGTAGAAAAGCAACAAAAGGGGTGCAACTAGAAGAACAACAAAAGGGGTGCAAATAGTAAAAGCAACAAAGGGAGTGTCATTTAATTTCTTTGCAATCTTGCTTGTGTTAATTACTTGTTAATCACGCAATTAGTTGGTGAGTGTGTCTTCAAGGGCTCCAAGTGTCCAAGAAGCCTCACCTAGGGCCGACTAGTGTAGACCTTACTTGTTTTAGCATGTGTTAATTGTTTTAATTGCTTTCCTTGCTTAATTAGTTACGTTTGGTAATTGTTTTGTTTTGTTTAAGTTCGTTAATTCTTTTGCTTGGTTAATTAGCTAGTTTGCATTGTTTTCTTGCATCAAAATTTGATTTCTTCAACCTAATTGTGTTTTAAGTGGTTTACTAAGAGAAAGCTTTGTGTGAAGACATTGAGGGATAGTCTTTGGCTAAGGCAAGGCTTGGTATTTAAGTAGTCCATTGTGACTCACCTCCCTTACCTGGAAGACTACCTTCTTTGACTTCCCTAAATTTTCTCAAGGTAAAATATTTCTATACACAAAGGTCTAGTCATGTCTTCTCATTCCTTTAAATCTCTTAAAAGTGAGGTGAAATCCATGAAATCTCTTTTGGAACAACTTTCCAAGAATATTCAATCAATTTCATCTAAACAATTGGAGAATGAGGCCAAAACTAATGAATTGACTAAATCAAAGGATGAGAAGTCTCACATTTCAAAAAAATTACCTTCTCATGCATCTATCTCTAAAAAGCATGATTCTTTTGGGGAGGGAAGACATAGAAGAGATAGAAAAGAACAAGAAAGCCCAAGAGAGGTTAGGGTAGACTTACCTCATTTTTATGGAAAGGAAAATGTTGAAACATGCCTAGATTGGGAAATGAGGGTAGAAAAATTGTTTGCTTCCCATAAAGAAAGAAAGGAAAGAAAGATACAAAAGAAAAGAGAGGAAGCCGAAAGGGAAGCTAAAGAAAAAGAAAAAGAAAAAGAAAAGCATGAGAAGACCCTTGAGAAACAAAAGGCGTGGGAGAATAGTGTTCCTTCTCACAAGGTCATTCAACAAGACAAAAGATTTAAAAATACCTTTGAAAATATGCGTCTTGTTGAACAACCTAGCCTTTCCTTTTGTAAAGGAACACTTGCAAGCATAGTAACAAAAAAAGAGTCTTTAAAAGAAGCTTGCATAGATAAAGATAAAATGGATTATTTCTCATATGTGCTAGGATATCACCAAGTGAATGTCAAGTTATTTACAAGCATCTACAAAAACAAATTTTTATGTGAAGTAGTGCCTAAAGAAACTTGTCATGTCCTATTGAGACAACCATTGCCAAGTGTGCAACTTCTCATAAACAATGGTTGTAACAACGAGACTATCTTTACACATAAGAGAAAAATTCTTCATGAAGGAGAACTCATGAACCAAATTAGAGTTGATAAAACTCTAGAGCTTTTAAAAGGAAAACTTTTGTCACCCATGAGAAAAGATGTTCAAAGACATTACCCTAGATACATTTCTTGTTTTAAAAATACACCTAAGGTGATGTCTCATGAACTCTATACTCCTTTACCTTTTGCAAATGATCCTTGGGAAGACATAAACCTCAATTTTATCTTAGAGCTTCCTAGGACAACAAAAGGTTTTGATTCCATTTTTATGGATATGGATAATCTCTTCTATATAGAAGTGACAAGTCTTCATGGTTTATCTTCAAGCATAGTATTGGACAGAGCTCCAAAATTTGAAAACCATCATTTGAGGAATCTTTTAGAAAAACTTGAAATTAAGTTGTACTCTTCAAATTTTTATCCTCAAAAGAATGGTCAAAATAAAATTGAAAACATAGCTCTTTTTACTATGCCTAGAGAAATCATGAAAGACAATCACAATTCTTGGGATGAGTATCCTTTTGAGCATGCATACAATGGAGTAGTCCACAAGACTACTAATATTTCTACATTTGAAATTGCATGTGGACTTAATCCTCTTTCGCTTTTTAAGTTGTTACCCTTTCCTAAAGGTATTGTGCCTAAGGAAAAGGTAACCAATATTGAAAATTTTCAAATACATAAGAGGATTAGAGAACACATACAACCATCAAAAGAGAAATATTGTACAAAGTTGCCAAAAACAAAAGAAAAACAAAAATGGCAACTTCATACAATTAAGTTCTCTCCAATTGCTCACACTAACACCTTTACTTTGTTTGATGATTTCCATAGGTGGACGTTTGATCCGGGAGGACAAGCTTTGCCGAAACAATAGGCTGCTATCCGAGATCAAATCTGTAGATGTGAGGATATATCTTCTCAAAGGAGGAGGAGATGATGGACACCATCCAGCCCCCCATCCCCCTAGTTGAAGACAAAGCAAGGGATTTGAGGACAAATCCTTTTTCAAGAGGGAGGGGATGATGGAAGAGGGCCAAGCACAACCTTCCATGAAAGGTAAGAGCCAAGTCAAGAGCGTCTAAGACCAAGCTAGGAGCGTCTAAGACAAGCTAGGAGCATCTAGGACGAGAAGGCCAAGCTAGAAGCGTCTAGGACAAGAAGACTTGGATCAAAGCTATGAATGGGAGAGTGGCATACTAGCACATATTCCGTGAAGGCCCATCAAATGTAGTTTAGCTTTAATTGGGGTGTAAATAGCATAGCCATGTGGACAAATGTTTATTTTTCTGCACATTAGAATTAAGGAGAAGTTAACCTTCCCACTATTCTAGAAAGCCCATGGAGGGGGTGAACTTACAAACTAGACACACCCCTCCCCATGTGCTCACACTTTCCATGTGGCCCATGTGCTTCACATTTACATTTCATTTGGCTAGCATTGCATTATGGTCCTCCTTAGCCTATAAAAGGAGGAGCCTACACCTTGTATTTTCAAGATTAAATAGAGTATTGTTATGCTGCCCAAATTGTGCCATACACTACTCCTTGCCTAACACTTAGGTTTTAGTCTTCAATTCATCACTACCAAAGGGGCTGGCCAAACCTCCCCATTTCCTCACTCTTCATGCACCTTCAAGGCACCCATGCTTCCTAGGAAGGCCTTGCTCACCTCCTCCATAAGCTTCCGCATCCATCATCACCAAGGAACTCCAAAATCCAAAGAAGAGCTCATAGGAATGCTATCACAACAGGTCAAGTAGTTATCTTTCAAACCACTTACCCATACATATGAACCTCCATCGACTCTCAACGCCTGAATAACTTCATCTATATGATTCCATTATATCAGGAGAGTCAGGATATCTCATTATAGAAATCACCGATCAATGCACATTCTACACAATCTTACACGGTATTTTCTTTCCTGAAAATACTATGCCTTGATTCCACATTCACAACATTCAACACATCATATAACACTTAAATGAACGATTCCAATCACAGCAACAATCATTCCAAGGTTTAGATTTTCGAATATCACATGCATTTCACATTTCAATCTCAAACAGTTTCAAACGACACTAAAACAGGGGAGTTCAAAATCAACATTAAAACCGGCGATCACGTCCAAAAACAGGGGATTATGCAATAACATTTGAAACCGGCGACCACGTCACCCCAACATCAAAATCTTCTAGCTTAAGGTTTTCTTGAAAGTAAAGCTAGCTTCCCTTACCTGGACTTGCGCAAAATCACTAAGAGCTCCAAAACCCACCGAAGCTTAAAGATGTCCTAACCTGCACCATGGAGCCTTTATCACAAAACTGACTATACTACTCATTTTCTACGCTAACAGAGACGATTTCTGGAGCTAAGGGAGTCGCCGGCAACGCCTATGCAGAGGCAACCCTCTCAAGCTCAGATTCGACTCGAAAAACAGAGTAAAACGACTTACTCTGTTCTAGCGTCCTGACGGGAGAACTTGCAGAGACTTCCCAGAAGGACAATGGCAGTCGCCGATCGTAGCACTGGTACGTGAGGATAGCTGCGTCTTTGAGTGGAGAAGAAAGGAGAAAGGGGAACTAAATGAGCTGATTCCCTTAGCTCTTAAGGTTGAACGGCTCTTTAGCCTTCACTGCCATTACCCACTCTCTGAGCAACCTTGCGTGCACACTTCCTTGAACAGTATGACCACGTGGGTTTCTGCGCATACCAACTCTCTGATGCTAACTATTCTGAAACACCCTTCTTGTCTACGTGTCGCGCATGCAGGACGTCTCATGCTGGGAGCCTGGGTCCCACCTTATCTGTGTGAAACACGACATCGCGCGATAACCTTCCACCGATGACTGCTCGCGCGATGACTATCCATCGATGTCTCATCCTGGCGGACGAATGATGTCTCTCCCTGGAAGACGACCGATGTCTCTCCCTGGAAGACGACCGATGTCTCTCCCTGGAAGTCAACCGATGCGTCCCTCATCCTGGCAATGACCGTCTGTCTCTCGCCCTGGCGATGCCCGCGTGTCTCTCGCCCTGGCGATCCCCGCGTGTCTCTCGCCCTGGCGATCCCCGCGTGTCTCTCGCCCTGGCGATCCCCGCGTGTCTCTCGCCCTGGTGATCCCCGCGTGTCTCTCGCCCTGGCGATCCCCACGTGTCTCTCGCGCTGGCGATCCCCGCGTGTCTCTCGCCCTGGCGATCTCTCATCGTCCTTGATGTTGCGAGGACACATCGCCTTGCTTCTGTCGACTGATGCCACATCGTCACACCCTGTTGAGGGCTCGTCCTACCACTACTCCACGCCTGTGTTATCACCCCCACATGGCTCGGTGACGTCGGTAGCTTTTCCTGCCCGAGGGCAGCTCAGTACTCAATCCTTACGTGCCTAAGCATGCAACACTAAGGTAAATCCCTTATGTCCAAGCGTAAAGTCCCGTAGTCATTCTGCATGCATGGCGCTCCTAAGGTTCAAATCACACCTCCCTACATGTGATTTCTGGAACCCATTATGGTCCACCGACCGACCTCTACCACGCCGCCCTCAGACCTTGGGCGACATCCGAGGTCTGACCACCATGAAATTTCCATTACAAGCTCTTTTCGTTTTAAGTAATAACATATTCAAAATTCATTAAAATTATACTTCTTCTATTCCAAATAATGATCTAGATCCTTACAAACTCCATATTCTTCAGGTAAATCCAGAATGTATGCATTGTCATTGATTCTCTTGAGAACTTGGAAGGGTCCATCTCCTCGGGGGCTAAGCTTAGATTTTCTTCTAGTGGGAAATCTATCCTTTCTAAGATGTAGCCAAATCGAGTCTCCTTCCTCAAAAATTATCTCTCGCTTCCCCTTATTGCCATGCTTTACATATTTCTCTGTTTGCCGTTGTATTTTTTTTTTTAATCCTCTCATGCATTTTCTTAACAAATTCAGCTTTTGCTACTCCTTCTTTATGCTCAAATTCTTGTGGATTAGGAAGAGGCAACAAATCTAAAGGTGTAAGAGGATTAAACCCATATACAACTTCAAATGGAGAAATATTGGTAGTTTTATGGACTACCCGGTTATATGCAAACTCAATATGGGGAAGGTACTCATCCCAAGATTTGTGGTTGCCTTTCATAACTGCCCTAAGCATAGTTGAAAGAGATCTATTTACTACTTCAGTTTGTCCATCCGTTTGAGGATGACAAGAAGTTGAAAATTTCAGTTTAGTTCCAAGCCTTTCCCAGAGAGTCCTCTAGAAATGACTTATAAATTTTGGATCTCTATCAGACACTATGCTTTTGGATAGACCATAAAGTCTCACCACTTCTCTAAAGAAGAGTCTAGAGATATTGTTTGCATCATCTATTTTGTGGCATGGTATAAAATGTGCCATCTTATTGAACCTATCCACAACCACAAAAATAGAATCAAAACCTCTTGCAGTCCTAGGGAGTCCTAAAATAAAATCCATGCTAATGTCTTCCCATGGAGCACTTGCTATAGGCAAAGGAGTATAGAGTCCATGAGGCATTATTTTAGATTTGGCTTTTAAACATGAAATGCATCTAAAACAATGTCTTTGAACATCTTTTCTCATGTGTGGCCAAAAGAATTTTCCTTTTAAAAGCTCTAGAGTTTTATCAACTCCAAAATGGCCCATGAGACCTCCTTCATGTGTTTCTTTTACAAGAAGCTTTCTATGTGTTCCTTGGGGTATACAGAGTTTTCCTTCTTTAAAAAGATAACCCTCGGACACATAAAATCCTCCTTGTGCTCTATGTTCACATTTAACAAAAGTGGATGCAAAGTCTCGATCTTCTTTATACAGTTCAGGTATGTTTTCAAATCCAAGAATCTGGGCACCAAGTTTTGAAAAGAGGGCGTGTCTCTTAGAGAGAGCATCAACCACAATATTAGTACTGCCCTTCTTGTATTTGATAACATAAGGGAATTGTTCAAGAAATTCCATCCATTTTGCATGACGTTTATTCAACTTATGCTGACCCTTCAAGTATTTTAAAGACTCATGATCACTATGAATTACAAATTCTTTGGATACTAGATAGTGCTCCCAAGTCTTCAGGGCCCTCACAAGTGCGTAGAGCTCTTTATCATAGGTTGGGTATTGAGGGTGGCACCATGGAGTTTTTCACTAAAATAAGCAATAGGGTGTCCACCTTGCAACAATACCACACCTATGCCTACTCCTGATGCATCACATTCTAGCTCAAAAGTGTTTGCAAAATTTGGTAGAGCTAAAACGGGTGCATTAGTGAGCAGAGCTTTAAGCCTCTTGAAGGCTTGATCTTGCTTCTAAGTCCAACAAAATGGAGCGTCCTTCTTCACTAACTCATTGAGTGGTGAAGCTAGACTCGAGAAGTTAGGCACAAATCTTCTATAAAAGCTTGTTAATCCATGAAAACTCCTAACATCTCCTACATTTTGTGGGGTTGGCCATTCTTGGATGGCTTTGATTTTCTCGGGGTCAACATGTACCCCATTTTTGCTAACTATAAAACCTAAAAACACTACACTATCAACACAAAAGGTACACTTATCAATATTAGCAAAAAGACTATTATCCCTAAGCACTAAGAGAACTTTCCTAAGGTGACTTAGGTGGGCTTCTAGGTTTTGGCTATATACTAGGATATCATCAAAATAAACTACTACATATTTATCTATACAATCTCTCAAGACATGATTCATTAGCCTCATGAATGTGCTAGGTGCATTAGTGAGACCAAAAGGCATCACTAACCACTCATATAGCCCAAATTTGGTTTTAAAAGCGGTTTTCCACTCATCACCCTCTTTAATTTGTATTTGGTGATATCCGCTCTTAAGATCAATTTTGGAAAATATAGTGGACCCATGCAATTTCATCAAGCATGTCATCTAGGCTTGGAATTGGATGTCTGTACTTGATGGTGATGTTATTGATGGGCCTACAATCACAGCACATTCTCCACTTGCCATCTTTTTTAGGCACCAACAAGACAGGTACAACACAAGGACTGAGGCTCTTTTGAACCCAACCCTTCTCCAACAAATCCTGAACTTGTGATTCTATCTCCTTGGTTTCCTCAAGATTAGTTCTATAAGCTGGTCTATTAGGAAGACTAGCTCCTGGAACTAAATCTATTTGATGTTCTATTCCTCTAAAAGGGGGAAGTCCCAATGGTCCTTCCTTAGGAAATAAATCATCAAACTCTTTTAAAAGTTCTTTTACTTGAGGAGGTAGAATACTAGTTTCAGAAGATGTGGCAGTGCATGTAAGTGTTCCTTTACACAGCAGGAGGCCTGTAGGTTGTTCAGAAAGAAGTATTTTTTTAACTTTTGATCTCGCCGCGGACTCGAGCGTGGGAAATGCCTCGTAGATCCTTCGTCTGGCTTTCCAGCTGCTGCGCGTTCTGCAAGGAGGCTCCAGGAACCTTTGACGACTCTCCGTGCGATGCCTGCAAAACACACAGACGGCGCCTCTGGCGGCCGTTGTAGCTCCGACGCTCAAGTCAGGCAACGGGAACACCAAAACTCTCTCTCTCGGATCTCTCTGTGTGAGACCAGTGTGTGTGTGCCCTCAGTTCCCTTTGATTCAGAAACTGAGTGCTCTCAGCTTTGTGTTGTGTATTCTGAGGTAAAAAACTCATACCTGGTTTGGTGTTCTTCTTCCTCATATAAACCAGCGTAGCCCCTACAGGCTACCCCTAGGGTTACTTGATTATTCTGCATTGTCGTTTCCACTTCCCCGCACCACCTTGCACGCCAGCGTTCTTCACTTAAATGCAAGTCTGACAGGGGAGGCTGCGTGGGTGTCTCAGGACCCCTCGACTTCTGTGCCTATCTGCCCTACTTATTCTCTAGGAACATCTTGACGGTCCACGTGGCATGCGTGCAAGCTCACTGGGAGACTCTAACCTTGATGGGTTCTCGTCCCAGCAGGATTCTGCGCCAGCCTGTGCCTTCTCATCTTCATGCATGGTAGTCTCGCGACTATGGCCACTCCCTGCCCCTGAGTGCTTTACTGGTCACTGGTCGCGCTGTTCACATCGCGCGGCCGATGTCGCTTCGACACATACCGACGACCGAGGTATCTCTCGTCCTGGCCGATGTCCGATGGCGCTTCTTCACGTTGTCGCGCTCTGTTTATGGAATCAGGCGAGGTCCTTGGGTAACGTTCTCGCTGGGAGCCTGGGTCCCAGTTTAACACGCGTTGGCAAGGAACCACCGATGACCGATTACTCCGTATACACCGATGACTGATCACTCTTCATACACCGATGACTGATCACTATGTGTACACCGATGACCGATCACTCTTCATACACCGATGACCGATTACTCCGTATACACCGATGACTGATCACTCTGTATACACCGATGACTGATCGGTGCTTCTTCACTTTCGCGCTCTGCTTCCAGGCGCTCATGTAGGAGCCGACCTCCACCCTTGTTCATCTGCTATCTCATGCCACGTGTTGCTCTGTGACTGGCCCACGTGGTCATCTGCTGCTGACGTCATTGGATACCGATGACCGACCGGATCACAAGCCCCCCAGTCTCGAGCCGTGAACTTGTTCTCAGCGAAGAGACTAAGTGCTCTCCGTTGCCAAAGGGAAGAAAGAGGTCGAAGCCGGTGTACCTGAAACCATGCCTGCTGGTGTCGGGGCTCTGATAGATGAGTTCCATGGGCTGGCAGCAGGTTCACTGCGTCCTTCCAGACTCGGACTCTACCAAACCTAGCCTCCACCATTCAGTGGTTGATAGCAAGCTCATTTCTCCTCCTTGAGCTTCTTCTGTTGGGGCTTCCCCTCTTGTGTAATCTCTTTTTCTCAACTGCCTTTCTCCCTCTCCATCTTTAACTCACTCTGCTTGTGGCCAACTGTTAACTGGCTTAGGCTTCAGCGCGATCTCACTGTGACCCTTCAAACTTGGCCTCTAACTGATGGTGTCTGAGTGCTTCGACTGATCGCCCAAGAGCTTATTTGGGGAAGCTCTCCTACTCAGAGTTTTGCTACCGACCACCGACTAGCATGTTAGCGCACCACCGATCAGTCAGCGCGCTACAGGTTTCACATTACTTCTGTCTCACTCCAGCGCTAGGTGCATAGAGGGTCCGAACGCCAAGGATGATGCCTGTGTTTTGGGGAATGCTTCTTGATGACCCCTCTTGCCTCAGCCTCGCTGTAAGAAGTCGAGGTGAGGTCTTTCTCCTCTCGCCTCAGCCTCGCTGTACTGAGTCGCGGTGAGGACCTTTTATCTCGCCTCAGCCTTGCCGTAAAAAGCAGAGGAAAAGGACTTTCTCTGTTGCCTTAACCTTGCTGTATGGAGCAGAGGAGAAGGACTTGGATCTCTTGCCTCAACCTTGCTGTAAGAAGCAGAGGAAGAGGACTTTCTCTCGCCTGCACCCCGCTGTATAAAGTCGAGGGTGAGGACTTTCTATCTGAGTGGGTGCATGCTCCCAGGGGAGCACCAGGGGTGGCTGTCTAAGCGCACTCGCTAGGCGCATCCCTGCCTGCATGGTATCACCGCACGTCCTCTGAGTGGGCGACTCCTCTTCTTCTGGTTTGAAATCATGCGGGGCGCATGCGTAACGCTCTCGCTGGGAGCCTGGGTCCCAGCTTAACACGTGTTGGCAAGGCCCCGATGACCAACCTTCTTCTGGAATCATGCGAGGTGCATGCGTAACGCTCTCGCTGGGAACCTGGGTCCCAGCTTAACACGTGTTAGCAAGACCCCGATGACCATGCACCGACGGCTGATCGCGCGTTGGATGCACCGATCACTGATCGCGCTCTGCGCCCCTGGTGCTTAAACGCGGAGACGATGTCTTGCTACGGGGAAGAAGAGTTTTCTCGTTGACCCCTCTTGCTTGCCCCGAGGTCATCGTCCTTTAGGTCTAGTTCCTGTTTGGACGTTTCTCGAAATCCTCCCTTTCCCTCTCTCGGTCTTACTAGTACTCCCGAGTCCCCAAATTTTGGCCACCTGCACTCAATCTTGGAGTGAGAGAAATATAGGCAAGTGGTCTGTACTCGCGCCTGGGGTGAGCAGGCTCCAACCGGTCTCTTGGATTCGCATTTGGGGCAAGCGGAAATTGAAATTGGGAAACATGTGCACACTTGTCATACTGGAATCTTTTTTATTGGGTGGCCTCGTTAAAAACCCTCATCGGGAAAAGAGTGCCCCCTGACCTGTTCAACTATTTACAGTACATACATTAGGTGTGCGTGCAGCACAAGAACGCATCTACTTTCTAACTTAACTGAAGTAGAATCTTAAGTGTGTAGCGTTCCATGTCCTGGGGATAGGTGCCCCATCCAGAGTCTTCAGCCGATAAGCTCCATTCTCCAACGCCTCAACCACTCTGTACGGACCCGTCCACTTTGGAGATAACTTGTTCTCCATCTCATTCTGGTGTGCCTTCCTCATCACCAGATCACCATCCTGGAAACGCCTGGGCTTCACCTTGGAATTGTGCCTCCATTCTACTCTTCTCTTGACAGCTTCAGCACTAATCCTGGCTCCCTCTCACACTTCGTCCAGGAGGTCCAGATTCACCTTTCGCTCTTGATTGGACTCTTCGGCGACAAAGTTCAAAAATCTAGGGGAGCTCTCCTGTATCTCCACGGGGATCATAGCATCCGTCCCATAAACAAGACTAAAGGGTGTCTCTTGGGTGCTAGACTGTGGGGTGGTATGGTAGGACCATACAATTCTGGGAACCTCTTCTGCCCACTTCCCCTTGGCTTTCTCTAACCTTCGCTTTAGTCCCCTAAGCAGTACTCGGTTGGCGGACTCCACCTGCCCGTTGGTCTGCGGGTGTTCTACTGAGGCAAACACTTGTTGTATCTTCAGTTCTTCGCACATCTTTCTCAACTGGTGACTGGTGAACTGAGTGCCGTTGTCGGATACCAGCCTCTTGGGTACTCCGAAACGACAGACAATATTCTTCCAGACAAAATGCTCGACCTTCTGAGCGGTGATGTGGGCCACTGGTTCCGCCTCCACCCATTTTGTGAAATACTCGATGGCCACTATGAGGAACTTCATCTGCCTGATCGCCAGGGGAAAGGGCCCCAGGATGTCGATCCCCCACGTGTGAAATGGCCACGGGCTATGGATGGACCTCAACTCCTCCGGGGGTGCCTTATGCCAGTCTGCATGAAGCTGGCATTGTTTGCACCGCTGAGCGTACTTCACACAGTCTTCTTTCAGCGTTGGCCAGTAATACCCTGCACGGAGGATCCTACTTGCCAGAGCGCGACCACCGACGTGGCTTCCGCAGACCCCTTCGTGTAACTCTGACATGAGTCTGGTGCATTGCTCTCCATGCACGCACATTTGCACTGGATGGGAAAAGCCGAATCTAAACAGGTTCCCATCGATTAGAGTAAACTTACTCGAGCTCTTCTTTATCTTCTTTGCCTCTGCTGAGTCCAGTGGGAGTACACCATCCTCTAGGTACAACTGGTACGGCGTCATCCACGTATCGGGCCCCTTGACAGCGCAGACTTCCATCGCCTCATCGATCCTCGCCGGTCGCGCCCTCACCCTTGGTGCTTTCAGCGTTTCTTGAGTCAGGGATCGATGACTGATCGCCAGACGCTTCACCGACTTGGATACTTGAAGTATTTGATTGTCTGATACGAACGCTCGGGGTGCCTTTAAAGTCTCTTGAATGACGGTCCTCTGTTTTCCCCCCTTGCCTGAGCTGGCCAGTTTGGCAAGCAGATCTGCTCTGGCATTTTGCTCGCGTGGCACATGCACCAACTCAAACTCATCGAAGGATGTCTTCATGAGTTGGACGTACTCCAGGTAGGCCGCCATTTGAGGATCTTTCGCCTGGAACTCCCCGGTAACCTGCCCAGTGACTAGCAACGAATCACTCTTAGCCACCAGACTTCTTGCTCCCATCTCTTTTGCCAACAACATTCCCGCGATCAGGGCTTCGTACTCCGCCTGATTGTTGCTGGCCTTGAAGGCGAAACGAAGGGATTGTTCGATCAGCACTCCGTTCGGGCCTTCCAGAATGACTCCAGCACCGCTTCCCTGCTGATTGGAGGAGCCATCCACTGATAAGACCCATCGAAAAACCACGCCTTGTGCAGGCGTCGCGACCGACGACAGTTCAACCACGAAATCGGCGAACACCTGCCCCTTGATCGGTCCTCGGGGCTCGTACTGAATATCGAATTCTGAGAGTTCCACAGCCCACTTGACCATTCTTCCTGCTACGTCTGGCTTCTTCAACACATTCTGGATGGGCAAGTCTGTCATGACCACTATAGTGAAGCTATGGAAATAGTGTCTGAGCCTTCTGGCTGAAAAAACTACTGCCAGTGCTGCCTTCTCCAGGGTCTGATACCTTGTTTCTGGGCCTCGCAGTACCTTACTTACAAAATACACAGGTTTCTGGACCTGACCTTGCTCTTGTACCAGGACCGAGCTGACCGCCCTCTCTGTCACAGCAAAATACAGGCGAAGGGGGGTGCCCATTTGCGGTTTACACAATACCGGTGGGCTCGCCAGATACTCCTTCAGCTCCAAGAAGGCTTCTTCGCATTCCGGTGTCCACACGAATCTACTGTTGCGCTTGAGACATTGGAAAAACGGATGACCCTTCTCTCCTCCAGCAGACATGAACCGTGACAGGGCGGCCAACCGACCAGTGAGCTGTTGCACCTCCTTCACCGTCGTTGGGCTCCTCATTGCCACGATTGCCGCGCACTTCTCCCGGTTCGCCTCGATTCCACGCTCTGTTAGGAGGAAACCCAAGAACTTCTCGGCCTCCACACCGAAGATGCACTTCTCAGGGTTGAGCTTCAAACCATACTTGGCGATGGTGGTGAAAAGTTCCTCCAGATCAACTACATGGTGCGCTTTCTCCCGCGAGGTGACCACCATGTCATCTACGTATGCATGCACGTTCCTTCCAAGCATGGGCGAGAGCACCCTATCCATAAGTCTCTGATAGGTGGCTCCTGCGTTCTTCAACCCGAATGGCATTACCTTGTAGCAGTAGCAAGATCGTTCCGTCATGAAAGCAGTCTTGCACTCGTCCATGGGGTGCATCCTTATCTGGTTGGAGCCTGAGAAGGCGTCCAGAAAGCTGAGGAGCTTCCCCCCTGACGCGCTGTCCACCAACGCATCTATACTAGGGAGAGGGTAGGAGTCTTTGGGGCAGGCCTTATTGAGATCAGTGAAGTCCACACACATCCTCCACTTGCCATTTGACTTCTGCACCAGTACAACGTTTGCCAGCCATTCGGGGTACTGGATCTCTCTGATATGTCCAGCAGTAAGGAGCTTCTGCGTCTCTTCATGGATCACGTTCTTCTTTTCTTCATTGAATCTCCTCCGTCTTTGGCGCACTGGTCGTGCCTTGGGGTCCATTGACAGGTGGTGGCAAAGGAAATCAGGGTCGATCCCCGGCATGTCAGAAGCTGACCACGCAAAAGCGCCCATGTGCTTTTCGATCACACCGGCGATCTGTGCTCGGTCTTCCGCAGTGAGCGATTCCCCCAACTTAAACCTTTTTCCCTTTATCTCCATCTCTTTCCATCCCTCAGCTGGATGGGACCTCCCTTCATGGGCGATGACTTCCCTGGCGATGTCTAACTCACGGGGATCGATCACGCTCCCTGCTTCCGCTTCGACTTGAGCTACCTGAGAGCCCCCCAGCGTAGCATCTTCCATTATCTGATCTTCCTGTGCCCCACGAACCACCAATTTCTCCTGGGGCACGCCTGCTGGTGGTGCCGTAGTGACATGGCAAATGCTTCTCTTCTGCTTGAGGCTGTTCTCATAACAGCGTCTAGCCTCAGCCTGATCTGACTTGATGGTAATGACAGCCCCTTCTACCGACGGCAGTTTCAACTTCATGTGCCTCGTCGATGGCACCGCACCCAACCTGTTGAGCGTGGGTCTTCCCAACAAGATATTGTATGCAGATGGGGCGTTCACCACCAAGAACTTTATCTTCTCTGTGCGGGACGCCACTCCATCGGTGAACGTCGTCCTCAGCTCTATGTAGCCCCGCACCTCAACCTGGTCTCCCGCGAAGCCATATAGACACCCAACGTATGGCCTCAAGTGATCGGGGGACAGTTGTAACTTGTTGAATGTTGGCCAGAACATGACATCCGCTGAGCTTCCTTGGTCTACGAGTGCCCTGTGCACTCGTCTTCCTGCTGTCACCAGGGAGATGACCACCGGGTCGTTGTTGTGGGGTATTACGTCTTGCAAATCAGCCCTTGTGAAGGTGATGTCTACCTCGGGAAAATTGCCTTCATCCACCGAGTCCACGGCCATCACCGACCGTGCATACCTTCTTCTTTGTGACCTGGAACACCCTCCGCCGGAAAAACCTCCCGCAATGGTCATCACCTCCCCATGCACAGGGATTTCGTGTTGCTGATCGCCGGCTTGAGACCCCGAAGCGCGATCACTCTGCTCCCCCCGTAGGTAATCGGTCAGGAGACCTGTCTTCACCAACTCAGCGAGTTGGCGCCCCAACGCCAGGCAGGTGCGGAGTGTGTGTCCATAAGCGTGATGGAACTCACACCACTCATCTTTCTTCCTTCCAAGTACCCTGTCAGTTTTCTCAGGTGCTTGGAGCCTTGCGGCCACGGCAGGGATGGCGATCAGCTCTGCCAGCTCTACAACGAAATCGTACCTGGGGGGTGCGTCTTGCTCCCTCGCACGCCCCCTGATCTGGTCTTTTCTGGGGGTATAGGGACGAGGCCTCCCTTGCACCTTCTTCCCTTCCTTGGTCTCATACACCCTCACCTGTTGCTGTTGTTTCCCATGACTCCCGCGTGGCCTCGATGGTGCAACGCTGCTCCTCTTCTCAGAGACTTCTGTCTCCGCTACTATGTGCGCCACCGCTCGTCGCCGAATCTCAGCGAAGGTGGCGGGGTGGCTCCTGATAAGCGATTCGCTGAAAGGTCCAGGCAGCACGCCTTTCTTGAATGCATGCACCAGCATGCTCTCATCCTTGTTGGGCAATCTCACCACCTGCGCGCCAAAGCGGTTGAGGAAGTCCTTCAGTGACTCCCCCTGGTTCTGGCGCACGTCGAACAGGTCGTAAGTCACCACCGGCGGCGCTCTGTTGACTATATACTGCTCCGTGAATAGCCTTGAGAACTGGTGGAAGGAGGTGATGTGGCCCTCCGGCAAGCTCACGAACCACTCCATGGCTACCCCGCTCAGCGTGCTCATAAGCATTTTGCAGTATATTGCATCTGAACCTCCAGACAGCATCATCTGAGTGTGGAAGGTTGTCAAATGCGCCTCTGGGTCTTCCACGCCCGTGAACGATGCTTTCACTCCCACCAGGTTGGGTGGCACCACCGTGTTCATGATCTCGGGGGAGAAGGGCATAGGAAATGCTCTAGGGGGGGACGGTGGCATCGACGTCCTATCTTCGGATACGCGCTCATTCTGCGCCTGCAACTCCCTACGCAGCTCCTCGTTGACGCGGTTCAACTCTTCATTCCTGCTATGCGATGCAGTCAGCTCTGCATGCATCTTCTCCTGCTCAACTCTCGACGCCGCGACGTTATCCTGCAACGCGCGCATCATCTCCATGACCTGCGCCATGGTCACCGTTCCCTCACCAGCGGGTGGTGGAGGGGTCGTTTGTCTGGTTCTTCTATTCATCTGTGCGATTCCTACTCTCGTTCTTGTGTATGGGGCTTCGTTTTACTTCGTGCCCCACGGTGGGCGCCAAATGATCTCGCCGCGGACTCGAGCGTGGGAAATGCCTCGTAGATCCTTCGTCTGGCTTTCCAGCTGCTGCGCGTTCTGCAAGGAGGCTCCAGGAACCTTTGACGACTCTCCGTGCGATGCCTGCAAAACACACAGACGGCGCCTCTGGCGGCCGTTGTAGCTCCGACGCTCAAGTCAGGCAACGGGAACACCAAAACTCTCTCTCTCGGATCTCTCTGTGTGAGACCAGTGTGTGTGTGCCCTCAGTTCCCTTTGATTCAGAAACTGAGTGCTCTCAGCTTTGTGTTGTGTATTCTGAGGTAAAAAACTCATACCTGGTTTGGTGTTCTTCTTCCTCATATAAACCAGCGTAGCCCCTACAGGCTACCCCTAGGGTTACTTGATTATTCTGCATTGTCGTTTCCACTTCCCCGCACCACCTTGCACGCCAGCGTTCTTCACTTAAATGCAAGTCTGACAGGGGAGGCTGCGTGGGTGTCTCAGGACCCCTCGACTTCTGTGCCTATCTGCCCTACTTATTCTCTAGGAACATCTTGACGGTCCACGTGGCATGCGTGCAAGCTCACTGGGAGACTCTAACCTTGATGGGTTCTCGTCCCAGCAGGATTCTGCGCCAGCCTGTGCCTTCTCATCTTCATGCATGGTAGTCTCGCGACTATGGCCACTCCCTGCCCCTGAGTGCTTTACTGGTCACTGGTCGCGCTGTTCACATCGCGCGGCCGATGTCGCTTCGACACATACCGACGACCGAGGTATCTCTCGTCCTGGCCGATGTCCGATGGCGCTTCTTCACGTTGTCGCGCTCTGTTTATGGAATCAGGCGAGGTCCTTGGGTAACGTTCTCGCTGGGAGCCTGGGTCCCAGTTTAACACGCGTTGGCAAGGAACCACCGATGACCGATTACTCCGTATACACCGATGACTGATCACTCTTCATACACCGATGACTGATCACTATGTGTACACCGATGACCGATCACTCTTCATACACCGATGACCGATTACTCCGTATACACCGATGACTGATCACTCTGTATACACCGATGACTGATCGGTGCTTCTTCACTTTCGCGCTCTGCTTCCAGGCGCTCATGTAGGAGCCGACCTCCACCCTTGTTCATCTGCTATCTCATGCCACGTGTTGCTCTGTGACTGGCCCACGTGGTCATCTGCTGCTGACGTCATTGGATACCGATGACCGACCGGATCAACTTTGTTTTCAACTTTTTCTTCCTTCTGAATGACCTTGTGGGAAGGAACACTCTTCTCCCACGCCTCGTTTTCCCTAAGGGCTTTTTCTTGGTTTTCTATTTTTTTTTCTTCCTCTCTTTTGAGTTTCATCTGTACTTGATCCTTTATCACCTGTGAGTGTGATAAGGGATAGAGTACAAACTTTTTATCCTTGTGAGTGAAAGTAATTTCATTGGTAAGACCATTGTGCATAGTTTTCTTATCAAATTGCCATGGTCTACCCAATAAAATATGACAAGCTTCCATGGGAACTACATCACATAAAACTTTGTCTTTATAGTTTCCCACAGAGAACTCGACTTTCACTTGCTTATCTACAGTTAATTCCCCATCTTTATTTATCCACTGAAGTTTATAAGGTTTAGGATGAGGTATTACCTGTAGATTCAGCTTCTCAACCATCCTAGAGCTACAGCAGTTGCAGCAGGAACCACTGTCCACAATGAGAGAACATACATTTTCAAAAAATTTACATCTTGTGTGGAAGATGTTCTCTCTTTGTGACTCTTGGTCCACACTAGGTTGGTTGTTGAGGGTTCTACGGATCATCATTAACTGCCCCTCACATGGATACACTCCCTCACTCTTTACTTTCTCTTCTCCCCCGCTAACTTCTTCACTTTGGCTACTATATTCATCCCTCCCTCTTAAGAGTATGGTTCTCTTGTTTAGGCACTAGGCAGCTATATGACCTCTACCAAAGCACTTAAAACATTTAGTGTCTCTACTACGGGGTTGTGAGCTAGAGGTATCTATTTCTGTTTTCTTGGGAGTTTCTTTTGGTTTTTCTTTTATGGGTTCCTCCCTTTTATACTCTCTCTTAGGATAGGAGTTAGAATATGAACCTTCCCTACGACTTGATATTTTTCTCAAATTTTGTTGTTCAACTTTGCTTCAAAGTTGAATTAAATCATTCAAGTCTCTGTAGGGTAAAAGTTCAACTCTATCTCTAATCTCAAGATTGAATCCACTCAAAAATCTTGCTATTGTGGTGGATTCTTCCTCCCTAATGGAGGCTCTCATCATATAAAGCTCCATTTTCTGCCTATATTCTTCCACACTCATAGATTTCTGTTGGAGTCTCTGGAGCTTGTCCATTAACTCCCTATTATAGTAGGAAGGGATATGACGGTCATTCCAGTATTCTATGGGAGGGTCCTTATGAAGGCGCCTATCTCTCTCTAAAGTAGTCCACCAATACATAACATTTCCCTGAAAGCTAAGGGTAGCTAGGGGTACCTTTCGTTCCTCACTTACTCTATGGCAAGCAAATAATTGTTCTACCTTCATTTCCCAATCTAGGTAAGCTTCTACATTTTCTTTCCCATGGAAATAAGGTAAGTCTACCCTAACCTCCTTACTACTTTCTTTTCTTTCTTTTCTAACTCTCCTAGGGGGTGGTTGATAATACTCATTAATCCTAAGGCTTTGTTCACCAAGAGAATCACTACCCCTAGAGCTAGATGCATGTGAACTTCTTTTTGTTTTATGGGTGCATTCATCTTTTTCTTTAACCATCCTTAACTCGTTCTCCAACAAAGCAACATGAGCATCCCTCTCTTTGAATTGGGTCTTATGTTGGAGTTGTCTATATGAAAGTGATTGAAAGTATTGTGCTAATTGTTTTAAAAGAGATTTGATTGACTTTCTATCATCTTCACTAGAGTTAGGAGAATGAGTAGACATGATTAAAGCTATGTGTTAAAAGCAATTTACCACAAGAAAGATAGGTGGAGTAATGTAGGTAGATTCCCAGGAAAGGGAGGTGGATCACTTGGATCACTTAAGTACCAAGCCTTTCCTAGCCAGATTCTATCCTTCAAGACTTTCACAAACCTTTCTCTAAGTAATTCACTTAGAGCACAATCAAGAATGAAAACACAAGCTTTAATACAAGAAAACGAAATTACTTAAAAACAATTAATCACAATGAACAATTAACTCTAATTCAAAAGCATTTAAACTAGGCAAATTCCTAAGGTGAGGCTTCTTTGGCACTTAGAACCTTTGAAGACACACTCACCGTCTAAATGTTTAACAACTTACAACTCAAAAGAAATACAATGGAAATTTTTGAATTACAAAAGTTTAGAATCCTATTCTATGCTTCCTTTTCTTTTTGGTACTCCTCCTTTATGCTTTTCACTCCTCTCTTTGATGTATGTTTGTATATTTTTGTTGCTGCACTCTTGCTTTACCTTACTCACTAAAGTAATCAATTCAGCACCTACTAAGTAAAAATGGCACTCACCACAAAGGTTAGCTCCAAACTTAACAAGCACCTTTTGAAAACTTTCACCACTTAAGAGGTCAACAAAAAATTAAAGCAACAAAAGCTCAATTTAAATTTGGACAACAGCAAAGGGATTTAAATGTGACAAAACTAGAAGGAATATTGAAGAAAAATTGACAATCAAGAAAAATAAGGTAATCAACAAAGCTAGCACATAAAATGAACCTAGGGAAAGGTACTAGAATTGGATTACAAAAACCAAAACTGAACTACTGGAATTTAAGTGTCAAAAAACATGACTTACACGATTTATTCTGTACTGTAATTTTCTAATTTGAATTTGAAATTTTAAACACAGATACTTCAAGATGTTAACCGAATTTTGGCGCTGAAATCACTCAAAAGACATGCACCAATCAATTACAATAAAATTTTCAAATCTGGTGCCAGATTACCGTTTTTTTTTCGCGCCAGTATTGAACACTGATTTTGTTTGATTTATCATTTTTTTTTTCACTTCGAATTTTGATTCACTTGTTTTTTTCCTTTTTTTCTAAGACATCAAACTTCTCAGATCCAGATTTCCAGAATTTTTCTCCAACGGAATTAATTTTCACAATGAAAAACAACCAGCACAGTTTAGAAATCCTAATCTGGAATTTAAAAACAGAGTTGAAAACTTGCAAAGACACAATAGAATGATTGTATAAGAATTTGTGTGGATCTATCACACAAATATGAACTCAAATATAAAAGAAAAATGCACCAAAGGATCAAACAATTCAGATTAAAAACTGGACTCAAGAGCAAATCAAGAAACAAAATCAATTAAGAAAAGTTCTACTAGGATTTGATGACATTTCTTGGAGAAACATGACTTGACAAAACATGTATAGATTTCAAAATCAAAATGACTCAAATTAAAACAAATTGAACCGATTAAAATGTGCAAGAAAGACTCAAAATCCTAATAAAATCAAACAGAACACCAAAACACACAAGAATCCTACACAAAATTGAAATTAGAAGCTCAAGAACAAGTTGAACAAATTCTACCGATTGGATTCATCCAAACAGCATTCAAATCTAAATTAAATTGCAAAAAACAGCAAGACATTCAAGGATCTAATGAAGAACAACATGGAAATATGAAGAACAACACAAAATCAAAAAAAAATTAGAAGAAGACACTTAGCTCTTGAAGAACCATGGCTCTAGATACCACTTGATGTAGCCTAGCTTGAGTGCTTTCTTCCATGAGCCTGAAAACGAATTTGAAGGTGGCGGAAGCAATGGTTGGAAGCGTGCAAGGCATTCCTAGGAGCTGTGGAAACCTTGAAGGTGAAGTGTTAGGTGTGGAGAGTGAGTGGTGAGGCCATCTCACTTGGAAAAGATGAAGAATGAAGACTAAGGTGTCTATCCTAGAGGTAGGAGACAAGAGTGATAATTGGCACAAAGTTGGCAACAATTTCACTCAAATTAATCTTGAGAATTACATGAGCCAAGCCCTCTTATTTATAGTGTTTAGAGGGCTGAAAATTCAAATGAAAGTGGAGGGAAATTCAAAATGAAATTCTCCTCAAGGTGGAGCCTAAAAATGAGAGCACATGGGAGGGGTGTGATTAATATTTCACGCTCACCCTCTCTAGGCTTTCCAAACCGGCCTTGGTTAATTTAGTGGTTTTAAAAACCCTAAATTTACCTAGGTTGGTGTTTTAGGTGCCAAAATTAATTCTAAGAAAATTACAATTATTTTCCTATTCTAATTTTGACAAGAAAATTAAATTCTACTTCTACACTAAACTTATGGCATCTTTATCATGTAGAGGAAAGTCTCTCTGCCATCAGTAGCAGTGTCCCAATCCTCTTGTATTCTTCTTGCCATAGCCCTTGTAGTTGGCCCATATCTTCTATTTGGTGGGCTTGAGCTAGGTCTTGGACTTGAACATGGGTTTGGGCTTGGGCCTCTTCCATCACAATCATCCTGTATTATATCCTTTTTTTTTACAACAACACATTCATCTTAACAAACTCATTTTTACTACTCTAATTTTTCTCCCTCACTATTTCTTAAAAGCTTAAGATTCACAACTATAGATATTACTATCATACTGCAATACGAAAAAAACTTCTCTTTTAGCTTGGTAGGAGCTTTGTGTTCACATATAACTCTCAATGTTTTCTCCTTTGTATGACATCTTCATTAATTTCCTAAACATTCTATAATATTGACCTACGTTGCAGTCAGACATTTCCAATTTCTACTTTCAAGTAATTTGCCTATTTTTTTTTTGGCTAAAGAATTGAATATTGCATACCACTCCTACTCAAGGAAAAACCTTTGGTTTTAATGCCAATCTCCAATACCCAAATTTATAGTCAACCTCTACCTTGCTTCCTCCATTAAAACTATAATGTCGACATAAAACATTATTTAAGAATAGTTTTTATTGTCTCTGGTACGCACATCGAGAACCAAATTAAACATGAAATCAAAGATGAGTCTTAATGGAAACCTATCCTTACAAGAAAATTCCCCATCTTGCCTTCATGAGTTCTCAAACAATAAAATATTCCTCCATACACATCTTTTATAGGTTAGAAACAAGCATATGAACGGTTAAATATGGTTAGTAACTATAAGATTTCCCTATCCATATATTAGAGTTTTGGGAAACTTCATTTAGTGAATATTAGGATATACAAACTTCAAATGGAGATAGATTTTGACAGAGAAGTCTGATCAAGACGCGTCAAAACTGAAAGTGGCTCGAAACGGGGCGTGGCGTATTTGCATGTTTTGTGTCGATTCGTCAGTAGTTTGGGGTTTGGGCAAACTTCATTGAGTGAATATTAGGGTATACAAACTTCAGATGGCGATAGATTTTGACAGAGAAGTCCGATCAAGACGCGTCAAAAATGAAAGTGGCTCGAAACGGGGCGTGGCATATCTGCATGTTTTGTGCCGATTCTTCAGTAGTTTAAAGTAAGTGGAATCTTCATTTAGTAAATATTAGGGAATAAAAACTTCAAATGGCGATAGGATTTGACAGAGAAGTCCGATCATGACGCATAAAAAACGAAACTAGCTCAAAATGGGGTGTGGCGTATCTTCATTTTTTGTGCTGATTTGTCAGTAGTTTGGGGTTTTTGGAAACTTCATTGACTGAATATTAGGGTATACAAACTTCAAAATGGTGATAGATCTCGACAGAGACTTCTGATTAAGACATGTCAAAAATGAAAGTGGCTCTGAACGGAGCGAGGCATATCTGCATGTTTTGTGCCGATTCGTCAGTAGTTTGGGGTTTGTGAAAAATTCATTTAGTGAATATTACAGTATATAAACATTAAATGGCGATAGATTTTGACAGAGAAGTACGATCAAGACGCGTCAAAAATAAAAGTTGCTCAAAACAGGGCATGGTGTATGTGCATGTTTTATGCCGATTCGTCAGTAGTTTGGGGTTTTTGGAAACTTCATTTAGTAAATATTAGGGTATACAAACTTCAAATGGCGATAGATTTTGATAGAGAATTCCGATCAAGATGCATCAAAAATGAAAGTGGCTCAAAATGAGGCGTGGCATATCTGCATGTTTTGTGTTAATTCTTCGGTGCTTAAGGGTTGGTGGAAACATCAATTAGCGAATAGTAGGGTATACAAACTTAAAATGGCGATAGATTTCGACAGAGAAGTCCGATCAACACGCGTAAAAAATGAAAGTTGCTCGAAGCGGGGTGTGGCGTATCTGCATATTTTGTGCCCATTCGTCAATACTTTGGAGTTTTGGGAAACTTTATTTAGCGTATATCGGGGTATACAAACTTCAAATCGCGATAGATTTTGACAGAGAAGTCCGATCAAGACGCCTAAAAAATGAAAGTAGCTCGAAACGTGGCGTGGCGTATCTACATGTTTTGTGCCGATTCGTCAGTAGTTTTGGGTTTGTGGAAACTTCATTCAGTGAATATTTGGGTATACAAACTTTAAATGGCGATTCATTTCGACAGAGACGTCCAATCTAGACGTCTAAAAAATGAAAGTGGCTCGAAATTGGGCGTGGCTCATCTTCATTTTTTGTGCTAATTTTTCAGTAGATTGGGCTTTGTGGAAACATCATTTCGTGAGTATTAGGGTATACACACTTCAAATGGTGATAGATTTTGACAGAGAAGTCCGATCAAGACACGTCAAAAATGAAAGTTGCTTAAAACAGGGCTTGGCAGATCTGCATGTTTTGTGCCGATTCGTCAGTAGTTTGGGGTTTGGGGAAACTTCATTTAGTGAATATTAGGGTATACAAACTTCAAATAGCAATGGTCTTCGACAAAGAAGGCCGATCAAGACGCGTAAAAAATGAAAGTGGTTGAAAATGGGGCGAGGCGTATCTGCATGTTTTGTGCCGATGCATCAATAGTTTGGGGTTTTTGGAAACTTCGTTAAGTGAATATTAGGGTATACAAAGTTCAAAAGGTGATAGATTTTGACAAAGAAATCCGACCAAGACGCGTCAAAAATCAAAGTGGCTCAAAACGAGGCGTGGTGTCTCTGCATATTTTGTGCCGATTCGTCGGTAGTTTGGGGTTTGTGGAAACTTCATTTGGTGAATATTGAGGCAAACAAACTTCAAATGGTGATAGATTTCGACATAGAAGTCCGAGAAGGACGCAAGAAAAATGAAAGTGGCTCGAAACGGGGCGTGGCGTATCTGCGTGTTTTGTGCCAATTCGTGAGTAGTTTGGGGTTTGGGGAAAGTTCATTGAGTCAATATTAGGATATACAAACTTCAAATGGCAATAGATTTTGACAGAGAAGTCCGATCAAGACATGTCCGAAATGAAAGTGGGTCCAAACGGGGCGTGGCGTATCTGCATGTTTTGTGCCAATTCATCTGTAGTTTGTGGTTTGTGAAAACTTCATTTAGTGAATATTTGGGTACACAAACTTCAAATGAAGATAGATTTCAATATAGAAGTCCGATCAAGATGCGTCAAAAATGAAAGAGGCTCGGAATGAGGGTTGGCGTATCTCCAAGTTTGTTGCCGATTCGTCAGTAGTTTGTGGTTTGTGGAAACTTCATTTAGTGAAAATTAAGGTATACAAACTTCAAATAGTGATAGATTTTGACAGAGAAGTCCGATAAAGAGGCGTCAAAAAAGAAAGTGGCTCAAAATGGGGCGTGGCGTATCTGCATGTTTTGTGCCTATTCGTCAGTAGTTTGGGGTTTTGGGAAAATTCATTTAGTGAATATTAGGGTATACAAGCTTCAAATGGCGATAGATTTCGACAGAGCAGTCCGATAAAGAAGCCTAAAAAATGGAAGTGGCTCAAAACGGGGCGTGGTGTATCTGCATGTTTTGTGTCGATTCTTCTGTAGTTTGGGGTCTGTAGAAACTTCATTTTGTGAATATTAGGGTATACAAACTTCAAATGGTGATAGATTTCGACAAAGATGTCCGATCGAGACGTGTCAAAAAAGAAACTGCCTGGAAACGGGATGTGGCATATGTGCATGTTTTGTGTCGATTCGCCAGTAGTTTGGGGTTTGTGTATACTTGATTCAGTGAATATTAAGGGTATACAAAGTTCAAATGGTGATAGATTTCGATAGATAATTCCGATCAAGATGTGTAAAAAATGAAGGTGGCTGAAAATTAGGCCTGGCGTATCTGCAAGTTTTGTGCTGATTGATCAGTAGTTTGGGATTTGTGGAAATATCAATTACTGAATGCTCGAGTATACAAACTTCAGATCACAATAGATTTCGACAAAGAACTCCATGAAGACGCGTGAAAAATGAAACTAGTTGGCAACGAAGCATGGCGTATCTGTATGTTTTGTGCCGATTCGTCAGTAATTTGGGGTTTAGGGAAACCTCATTTCGGGAATATTAGGGTATACAAACTTCAAATGGCGATAGATTTTGACAGAGAAGTCCGATCAAGACGCCTAAAAAATGAAAGTGGCTCGAAATGGGGCGAGGCGTATCTGCATGTTTTGTGCCGATTCGTCAGTAGTTTGGGGTTTGGGGAAACTTCATTTAGTGAATATTAGGGTATACAAACTTCAAATGGCGATAGATTTTGAAAGAGAAGTCCGATCAAGACGCCTAAAAAATGAAAGTGGCTCGAAACGGGGCGTGGCGTATCTGCATGTTTTGTGCCGATTCGTCAGTAGTTTGGGGTTTGGGGAAACTTCATTTAGTGAATATTAGGGTATACAAACTCCAACTCGCGATAGATTTTGACAGAGAAGTCCGATCAAGACGCCTAAAAAATGAAAGTGGCTCGAAACGGGGCGTGGCCTATCTGCATGTTTTGTGCCGATTCGTCAGTAGTTTGGGGTTTGGGGAAACTTCATTTAGTGAATATTAGGGTATACAAACTTGAAATGGCGATAGATTTCGACAGAGAAGTCCGATCAAGACGCCTCAAAAATGAAAGTGTGTCGAAACGAGGCATCGTGTGTCTGCATGTTTTGTGCCGATTCGTCAGTACTTTTGGGTTTGGGGAAACTTTATTTAGTGAATATTAGGGTATACAAACTTCAAATGGCGTTAGATTTTTCCAGAAAAGTCCTATCAAGACACCTCAAAAATGAAACCGGCTCGAAACGGGGCGCGGCGTATCCGCATGTTTTGTGCCGATTTTTCCGTAGTTTGGGGTTTGGGGAAACTTCATATAGTGAATATTAGGGTATACAAACTTCAAATGACCATAGATTTTGACCGAGAAGTCCGATCAACACGTGTAACATCCCGCCAAATACCCTTTCACAAAATATATATAATGAAAATAAACGTAAAACCAAAATGTTGAAATAAACCTGATTATATATATATGTAATGAAGTTTCTCCTCACAGGGAGTTTAATACAAAAAGGTCATTTTTCCAAAACTTAAACAAAACAGCAAAGAAAACAAAAACAGCCGATCTCCTAATAGCTGGTCTCCTAACAGCCGACCTCCTAACAGCCGACCTCACAACATAAAAAGGGCGATCTCCTATCAAAAGGGCGATCTCCGATCAGAGAACAGGAAAAGGGGGTGATCGCCCAACAGAAGCAAAACAGGCGATCTCATCCCGGCGACCACTCACTGAGGAGCTCTTCTTCCTGCAAGATCATCTGCTCCCGTGTAAAAATTACACGATCATCACAGGTTTTAAGAAACAATCACAGAACCAAAACGCAAAGGGGTAAGCTAGACATTTAAAAGAGAGTTTCAAAATGAACTTAAAAATCAAGATGAAACCAATTTAAGACATCCACATAAAACCATCAACTTTCTCATATTCCACCAAACCATTCGATAATCACATATCTCACAAATCAATTCCAGAGTCTCTCAATTCACATCAGCAATCAAGTGTCTATCAATTCAATTTCTCAATATTTCACACGTCAGACTTTCCACTGACTCATCACACCAGACACTTGACCACTATTCCGGAAAACACGTGCATTGAACTTAGCGTCCTGAGACATGCACCTGTCATGCTAAAAGGCTGGAAAGTGCCCTCAGCCATGCGCATTACACAATCTCAATATCATCATTATCACAGCATGACAGGGTAAATCCATACTACAGGCCGAACTCGTTCTGTTTCACACGAGACACCTATACGTATGACCTCCTTCGACTCTCCACAACTGAGTAACTTCTTCTATGTGATTTCATTACCTCAGTAGAGTCAGGATCGTCTCATTACACCAGGACACTTACAGATCAATACACATTCTACACAATCTTACACGGTATTTCCTTTCCTGAAAATACTATGCCTCGATCCCACATTCACAACATTCACACATCACATAACATTTCAACAAATGATTCCAGTCACAGAAAAACTCATGCCAAGGTTCAGATTTTCGAATATCACATTTAAATCTCAAACAGTTCCAAATAATCACAAAAACAGAGGATATTTCAATAACAGATGAAAACCGGCGATCACCTCCAGAAACCGGCGATCACGAACAAAACTGGGTTTTTAAACAAGAACATTTTTAAAACCGGCGACCACGTCGCCCCCAACATCCAAACAGAACTGTTATCATAAACATCTCACATTTCAACATCAAACACCGTGAAAGCGAAGTAAAACCGGCGACTACGTCGCCCTATCATCACAAACATCAAAACAGAATCGATTACAGTAAACACTTCGCATTTCAACATCAGAACCCCAGAACGAAAGCAAGAACCCGCGACTACGTCGCCCCAACATCTCAATCAGCAAATATAACGTTTTCGTTGGAAAAAGACTAGCTTCCCTTACCTGGATCAGCGTGAAACTCACTTCAAGCTCTAACCACCGAACGTAAAGGATGCCTGAACTCTGCCTAAGCGTTCTAATCGGTAAAACTTGTAGAGAACCTTCTCAAATGCTCTATGGCAATCGCTGGTAAATAAACTGGTGCCTGGAATTACTGAGTCGCAGCGCAAAGGAGAGAAAAGAGAAAGATGAAGGTGAACTCACTCTGTCACCTTTTATACTCTCACTGCGTTTCTAAACTCACTAAGAGGCGGTGCATTCCGATACTAGGAACATAGGCCTGCCATGTAGCTATCATTACCTATTCTCTAACTAACCCTTCCGTGTGGGTTTTCTTCCTCGAATTAAATGCAAACCTGACAGTATGGCCACGTGGCGTCTCTGCGCACATGGAGCTACTGTTCCGCAGGACTTTCACTGCCTACATGTCGCACATGCAGCACGTTCATCCTGGAAACCAGGGCCCCACTTCATCTGCGTGAAACACGACATCGCGCGATAACCTTTCGCCGATGACCACTCGCGCAAAGACAATCCACCGATGACCCATCCTGGAGGACGACCGATGTCTCTCTCTGGAAGACGACCGATGTCTCCTCCTCCTGGAGACCGACCGAGGTCTCCTCCTCCTGGAGACCGACCGAGGTCTCCTCTTCCTGGAGACCGACCGAGGTCTCCTCTTGGCGACGCCCGCATGCCTCTCGCGCCCGGGCAAAGCCCACATGCATCTCGCGCCCTGGCGATGCCCGCATGTCTCTCGCGCCCTGGCGATGTCCGCATGCCTCTCGCGCCCTGGCGATCATGTGTAGTAGGCGACCGGCGATCATGTTCCAGGCGATCTCATAGTCTTCTAAACTACACTTTCTTTCCTTTTCATTTTAAATACAACATGCTTCGAATCCATTTAAATATGACACTTTTATTCCAATAAGATTTTCCAGGTCCTTACAATCTCCCTAACAACAAAAATTTTCGTCCTCGAAAATTGAATTACAAGGAAAAGAGATGTGGATAGCCCTTTTTCATGGTCTCTTCCAACTCTCAAGTTGAATCACCCGATCTCTCATTCCACACCACTTTCACCATGTTGATGGTCATACCTCTGAGCTGTTTACTTCGCTGATCGTCAATCCTTACTGGTTTTACTCCAAAGGACAAGTCATCCTTGATCTGCCATCGTCCTCTCCCAGCACATAACTAGGGTCTGCCATGTACTTCCTCAGCTGTGATATGTGAAGGACATTATGCAGATTCGCTAAAAGGGAAGATAGGGCGATCTCGTACGCTACAGGACCTTTCTTCCTCAAGATCTGGTATGGTCCAACAAGCTTAGGAGACAGCTTCTTTGATCTGATAGCTCATCCTACACCCTTGGTTGGTGTCACTCTCATACACACATGGTCTCCAGCAGCAAACTCCAAAGGTCTTCTCCTCTGAATCTGCCGACTTTGAGAAGCTCTCATTCTGCCTTGTATCAGCTTCAGCTCCTCGGTTGTCTGCTGAACCAACTCTTACTACTCCAATACTTCATCAAATTCCATTTCCCTTTCTCATCACTCATCATTCACCACTTCCATTTCGCCAAAAGAGCAAAGTTAAATTTTCTGTTATCCCTTAAATCATTCATTTACTGGTATGCAAATTTTTTTTTTTGCCCTTAATCTTAATATCCCATCTTCACCCATTACAAAGCCTTTAGCTTGCTCGGTGCCTAGAACTCCCATAATACGCTTCAGACTAGGCTCCCCTAATTGTTCAATCAAAACTGGTTCGCCCTCCTGGTTCCAACAATAAGGGAGTTCTGCATTTTCCTCAATACAGAGCTTCATACAATCACTGACTTCCAAACTCCATAACATCACTACCACTGCCGATTCTAAATCATAAGTAGAATAATTATCTCTCATGAACTTTGAGTTGCCTTGAAGCATATGCAACCACTCTCTTCTCTTGCATCCAAAACGCATCCCAACCCTTGATGTGAAGCACCACAGTAGACGTCAAAAGGTCTTCCGACCTCTGGAATTACCAGCACTGGAGTACCTCATGGAGATACGCTGGGTTTGATGAAATGCTTCTCCAACAGCTCTTCCACTTGCTTCTTCAATTCTACCAACTCGGCTGGAGCCATCCTGCAAGGTGCCATTGACACTGGTCCAGCTCCGGGTACCAAAACAATAGAGAATTCCACTTCCCTCTTAGGAGGTAACCCAGGTACTTCTTCTGGAAATACATCCATCCAATCTTTCACCACATGAATCCTGCTTACGTCCTCTTCATCCTTCACTTCCAACCGAGCTACCATCACGAAACACCTCGCCCCTTCTTCCGACTCTGATCGCCCATGCCGAGCAGATCTCACATCTGGCTCTTGGAGATCGGAAAAACACCACTTTCTGCCTACCGCAAACTATGGGAACGTGATCGGCAGACAGCCAATCCATTCACAGGATAACATCCAGATCCTGCAGAGATAGACAGATCAAATTCACTTTGAATCTGCGTCCCTCTACTATCACTGAACATTCGGGGCAACTGTAGAGGTCAACACCTGCCCTGACACAGGTGTAGAGACCAACAGTTTCGAAGGGTAACTCCTTCACTAGAAGGTCCAGCTCGGCTACACCGACTTGACACAAAAGAGTGTGTCGCTCAGAAACAAACAAGGCTCTTACACCCCTACCAGATATAAAACAAACATCTTATACCAAAATACCTGACTGGGACGCCTCAGCTCCTGCCATGGCAAACACTCTCCCTGTTGCCTGAGGTCTGCTACTTTCATTCCTCTACCGCCGAGGTCCCCTGGGTTGAGTCATCTCTTTTCTGTTGGGGCAATTTCTAGAAATGTGCCCCATCCTTTTGCACGTGAAACATCTGGGTTCCCAAGGTGGTTGCTGCTGAGGCTGGGGCGGTGCTGTTCTTGCCCTATGCTGTGGAGGTCTCTCATAAGGCTCAAACTGCTGTTGCTGCATCCTTGTCTTCCCACTGGAAGAACCCCCTGGGTGTGACCTGATCACCCGAGAATCACCCTTTTCCAGGGTTTCCACCATCTTCGCCTTCTCTACTAAGGCATGAAATTCCCTGATGCACATCGGGGCTATAGTCCTCTTCAGCCCATGCTTCAGCCCCTCCTCAAACTTCCTGCACCTCCAAGCCTCGGAGGTCGCCTGGGTATAAAATCTGGCGAGGTACTCAAACCGAGCAGCATAGGCGTTCACAGACGTCTCCCCCTGCTCCAACTTTAAGAACTCAGCTTCCCTCGCAAACTTTGCGCTGTCAGGGAAGTATTTCTCCAAGAACCTCACCCTGAAGCTCTCCCAGTCCAACACCTCCTCTCTGGCCTCCATCATTTGCTGAGCTCCCATCCACCAGAATTCGGCTTCACCAGATAGCAGATAGGTGGCGAACAACAACTTCTTCTCTTCAGGGCAGGAGGTCGCCCTAAAGATTTTCTCCATTTCCCTGACCCACTGATCTGCTTGATCAGGGGTAGCATTCCCACAGAACTTGGGTGGGTTGTGCCTCATGAACTCGGCCAGTCCCATCCGTTCCTGAGGCTGACCGACGGGCGAATTCGTATCAGCCGACCGAGCAGCTTCCCAGTGGTGCATGGTATCTTGATGGTTCTGAGCCATCGCCGCATTCTGTTGCTGGATGGCACCTGCCATCATCTCAATGGCCCTGGCGATCTGGCCCATTTCAGAAGAAGGTTGGGGAGAGGTAGGAGGTCTACGAGGCATCTTCCTTCTTTCTCAGGTTCCGAAACTACTAGCTTCTATATTCCCTACAACTACAAGAATGCAATCGATAAGGAAATCAATTCATTCAAGGGGGTAACATCACGACCTTACAAGGTCAGCTTCTCAAATTCCTTAGGAATTTGAGTCCATCTACAGAACCATAAAGCTTATAACCTCAAGCAAAACACCAGAACAGCTACTGGTGTGCAACCATCAATCACACAGCCACTCAAAATCAATTACAAGAACACTCAATAACATGAAATAGATCACACCAGAATTCAAAGTATGCTAAACATTAAACCTCTGGAATTTAGATTGAGAATCACCCCGATCCGGTCATGAGTGTGCACCCTCACCACCTTATCAAGACCCTCTCATTCTAAATACTAAGATTTTCAGTTAGGCATACATTCACTACAGCACACACAAAAATTTCAATACCAAAAACGTTTGAAAACCTTTCACAATAGTTGTTACTTAAACTCAAATAAGTTTTCATGAGCAGAAGAAAACACAATGGATCCACAGCCCTCAGGTCATCCTAAGGACGAACTGCTCTGATACCATTAATGTAACATCCCGCCAAATACCCTTTCACAAAATATATATAATGAAAATAAACGTAAAACCAAAATGTTGAAATAAACCTGATTATATATATATGTAATGAAGTTTCTCCTCACAGGGAGTTTAATACAAAAAGGTCATTTTTCCAAAACTTAAACAAAACAGCAAAGAAAACAAAAACAGCCGATCTCCTAATAGCTGGTCTCCTAACAGCCGACCTCCTAACAGCCGACCTCACAACATAAAAAGGGCGATCTCCTATCAAAAGGGCGATCTCCGATCAGAGAACAGGAAAAGGGGGTGATCGCCCAACAGAAGCAAAACAGGCGATCTCATCCCGGCGACCACTCACTGAGGAGCTCTTCTTCCTGCAAGATCATCTGCTCCCGTGTAAAAATTACACGATCATCACAGGTTTTAAGAAACAATCACAGAACCAAAACGCAAAGGGGTAAGCTAGACATTTAAAAGAGAGTTTCAAAATGAACTTAAAAATCAAGATGAAACCAATTTAAGACATCCACATAAAACCATCAACTTTCTCATATTCCACCAAACCATTCGATAATCACATATCTCACAAATCAATTCCAGAGTCTCTCAATTCACATCAGCAATCAAGTGTCTATCAATTCAATTTCTCAATATTTCACACGTCAGACTTTCCACTGACTCATCACACCAGACACTTGACCACTATTCCGGAAAACACGTGCATTGAACTTAGCGTCCTGAGACATGCACCTGTCATGCTAAAAGGCTGGAAAGTGCCCTCAGCCATGCGCATTACACAATCTCAATATCATCATTATCACAGCATGACAGGGTAAATCCATACTACAGGCCGAACTCGTTCTGTTTCACACGAGACACCTATACGTATGACCTCCTTCGACTCTCCACAACTGAGTAACTTCTTCTATGTGATTTCATTACCTCAGTAGAGTCAGGATCGTCTCATTACACCAGGACACTTACAGATCAATACACATTCTACACAATCTTACACGGTATTTCCTTTCCTGAAAATACTATGCCTCGATCCCACATTCACAACATTCACACATCACATAACATTTCAACAAATGATTCCAGTCACAGAAAAACTCATGCCAAGGTTCAGATTTTCGAATATCACATTTAAATCTCAAACAGTTCCAAATAATCACAAAAACAGAGGATATTTCAATAACAGATGAAAACCGGCGATCACCTCCAGAAACCGGCGATCACGAACAAAACTGGGTTTTTAAACAAGAACATTTTTAAAACCGGCGACCACGTCGCCCCCAACATCCAAACAGAACTGTTATCATAAACATCTCACATTTCAACATCAAACACCGTGAAAGCGAAGTAAAACCGGCGACTACGTCGCCCTATCATCACAAACATCAAAACAGAATCGATTACAGTAAACACTTCGCATTTCAACATCAGAACCCCAGAACGAAAGCAAGAACCCGCGACTACGTCGCCCCAACATCTCAATCAGCAAATATAACGTTTTCGTTGGAAAAAGACTAGCTTCCCTTACCTGGATCAGCGTGAAACTCACTTCAAGCTCTAACCACCGAACGTAAAGGATGCCTGAACTCTGCCTAAGCGTTCTAATCGGTAAAACTTGTAGAGAACCTTCTCAAATGCTCTATGGCAATCGCTGGTAAATAAACTGGTGCCTGGAATTACTGAGTCGCAGCGCAAAGGAGAGAAAAGAGAAAGATGAAGGTGAACTCACTCTGTCACCTTTTATACTCTCACTGCGTTTCTAAACTCACTAAGAGGCGGTGCATTCCGATACTAGGAACATAGGCCTGCCATGTAGCTATCATTACCTATTCTCTAACTAACCCTTCCGTGTGGGTTTTCTTCCTCGAATTAAATGCAAACCTGACAGTATGGCCACGTGGCGTCTCTGCGCACATGGAGCTACTGTTCCGCAGGACTTTCACTGCCTACATGTCGCACATGCAGCACGTTCATCCTGGAAACCAGGGCCCCACTTCATCTGCGTGAAACACGACATCGCGCGATAACCTTTCGCCGATGACCACTCGCGCAAAGACAATCCACCGATGACCCATCCTGGAGGACGACCGATGTCTCTCTCTGGAAGACGACCGATGTCTCCTCCTCCTGGAGACCGACCGAGGTCTCCTCCTCCTGGAGACCGACCGAGGTCTCCTCTTCCTGGAGACCGACCGAGGTCTCCTCTTGGCGACGCCCGCATGCCTCTCGCGCCCGGGCAAAGCCCACATGCATCTCGCGCCCTGGCGATGCCCGCATGTCTCTCGCGCCCTGGCGATGTCCGCATGCCTCTCGCGCCCTGGCGATCATGTGTAGTAGGCGACCGGCGATCATGTTCCAGGCGATCTCATAGTCTTCTAAACTACACTTTCTTTCCTTTTCATTTTAAATACAACATGCTTCGAATCCATTTAAATATGACACTTTTATTCCAATAAGATTTTCCAGGTCCTTACAACACGCCTCAAAAATGAAAGTGGCTCGAAACGGGGCATGGCGTATCTGCATGTTTTGTGCTGATTCGTCAGTAGTTTCGGGTTTGGGGAAACTTCATTTAGGGAATATTAGGGTATACAAACTTCAAATGGGAATAGATATTTACAGAGAAGTCCGATGAAGACGGATTAAAAATGAAAGTGGCTCGAAACGGGGCGTGGCGTATCTGCATATTTTGCGCCGATTCGTCAGTAGTGTTAGGTTTGGGAAAACTTCATTTAGTGTATATTAGCGTATACAAACTTCAAATGGCGATACATTTTGACAGAGAAGTGCGATCAAGAGGCCTAAAAAATGCATGTGTCTCGAAACGGGGCGTGTCGTATCTGCATGTTTTGTGCTGATTCGTCAGTAGTTTGGGGTTTGGGGAAACTTCATTTAGTGAGTATTAGGGTATACAACCTTCAAATGGCGATGGATTTTAACAGAGAAGTCCGATCAAGACGCCTCAAAAATGAAAGTGGCTCGAAACGGGGCGTGTCGTATCTGCATGTTTTGTGCTGATTCGTCAGTAGTTTGGGGTTTGGGGAAACTTCATTTAGTGAATATTAGGGTATACAAACTTCAAATGGCGATAGATTTTGACAGAGAAGTCCGATCAAGACGCCTAAAAAATGAAAGTTGCTCGAAACGGGGCGTGGCGTATCTGCATGTTTTGTCCCCGATTCGTCAGTAGTTAGGGGTTTGGGTAAACTTCCTTTAGTGAAAATTAGGGTATACAAACTTCAAATGGCGATAGATTTTGACAGAGAAGTCTGATCAAGTCGCCCAAAAAAACAAAGTTGCTCGTAATGAGGCGTGGCCTATCTGCATGTTTTGTGCCGATTCGTCAGTAGTTTGGGGTTTGGGGAAACTTCATTTAGTGAATATTAGGGTATACAAACGCCAAATGGCGATAGATTTTGACAAAGAAGTCCGATCTAGACGTCTCAAAAAACTAAGTGGCTCGATATGACGCGTGGCGTAAATGCATGTTTTGTACCGATTCGTCAGTAGTTTGGGGTTTTGGGGAAACTTCATTTAGTGAATATAAAGGTATAAAAACTTGAAATGGCGATAGATTTTGACAGAGAAGTCCGATCAAGACGCCTAAAAAATGAAAGTGACTCGAAACGGGGTGTGGCGTATCTGCATGTTTTCTTCCAATTCGTTAGTGGTTTGGGGTTTGGGGAAACTTCATTTAGTGAATATTTGGGTATACAAACTTCAAATGGCGATAGATTTTGACAGAGAATTCCGATCAAGACGCCTAAAAAATGAAAGTTGCTCGAAATAGGGCATGGCGTATATGCATGTTTTCTGCCGATGCGTTAGTAGTTTGGCGTTTGGGGAAACTTCATTTAGTGAATATTAGGGTATACAAACTTCGTATGGCGAAAGATTTTGACAGAGAAGTCCGATCAAGGCGCCTCAAAAATGAGAGTGGCTCGAAACAGGGCGTGACGTATGTGCATGTTTTGTCCCGATTCGTTAGTAGTTTGGGATTGGGGAAACTTCATTTAGTGAATATTACGGTATACAAACTTCAAAGGGCAATAGATTTTGACAGAGAAGTCCGATCAAGACGCCTCAAAAATGAAAGTGGCTCGAAACGGGGCGTGGCGTATCTGCATGTTTTCTGCCGATTCGTCAGTAGTTTGGGGTTTGAGAAACTTCATTTAGTGAATATTAGGGTATGAAAACTTCAAATGGCGATAGATTTTGACAGAGAAGTCTGATCAAGACGCCCCATAAATGAAAGTGGCTCGAAACGGGGTGTGGCGTATCTGCATGTTTTGTACCGATGCGTCAGTAGTTTAAGGTTTGGGGAAACTTCATTTAGTGAATATTAGGGTATACAAACTTCAAATGGTGATAGATTTTGACAGAGAAGTCTCATTAAGATGCCTAAAAAATTAAAGTTGCTCGTAATGGGGCGTAATGTAAGGACCTAGAAACTTTAATTGGAATAAAAGTGTTATATTTAAATAATTTCAGAAGATGTTATTATTTAAAATACAAAGAGCTGGTAGAGGTCGGTCGGCTGACCATTTTATTAACCAAGTAGTCAGGTGCGATGACTTTATCGTGAGGTAATCATGTGGAGGTGATACCTTGGACATCGGTCGTTCGCCAGGATGAGTCATCGGTGGAAGGTTATCGCGCGATGTCGTGTTTCACACAGATAAGGTGGGACCCAGGCTCCCAGCATGAAACGTCCTGCACGCGCGACACGTAGACAAAAAGGGTGTTTCAGAAGAGTGACATCAGAGAGTTGGCATGCGCAGAGACACACGTGGCTGTACTGTTCAAGGAAGCGTGCACGCAAGCCTTCCTGCAGAGTGGGTGGTGGCAGCGGCATTTGTGGACAAGTTGGTTTAGATTCAAAAACCACTTCTGAGAGGGAGAACGTTGTTGTGGTTCAAGAGGGACAGAGTGAGTCTACCTTCATCCTTCTCTTTTCTCTCCTTCACTCTACGATTCAGGCCTTATCACGTCCCTGCTTGGCTATCGACGACTGCCATAGAGCACCTGGGAGGTTCTCTGCAAGTCCCCCAAACCAGACGCTAAAGCAGAGTTAAGGCATCCTTGAAGCTCGTTGGGTTGGAACTCTTAGTGAAGTTTACGCAAGTCCAGGTAAGGGAAGCTAGCTTTATTTTCAATAAAAGCCGTAGGCTAGCTGTTTCTGAAGTGAGGGTGACGTGGTCGCCGGTTTCGTATTCTTTTCGCGATGCTCTGTTCTATGTGTTTGGGCGACGTGGTCGCCGGTTTTAAACCCCTTTTTCATGATGTTCTGTTCTTATGTGTTTGGGCGACGTGATCGCCGGTTTTAAATACAGATTTCGAAATCCCCTGTTTTGGACGTGATCGCCTGTGTTATTATTGATTTCGAACTCCCCTGTTTTAGTGTCGTTGAGACTGTTTGAGATTTAAATGTGAAATGCATGTGATATTCGAAAATCTGAACCGTGGAATGATTGTTGCTGTGTTCATTTAAGTGTTGTATGGTGCATTGGGTGAATTGATGTTAAGTAGCTGTCCTGTGTGGACTTCAGTAGCTGTCCTGTGTGGACTTCAGTAGCTGTCCTGTGTGGACTTCAGTAGCTGTCCTGTGTGGACTTCAGTAGCTGTCCTGTGTGGACTTCAGTAGCTATCCTGTGTGGACTTCATCAGCTATCCTGTGTGGACTTCATTAGCTGTCCTGTGTGGACTTCATCAGTTGTCCTGTGTGGACTTCATTACCTGTCCTGTGTGGACTTTACAGTGGTGTGGTATGTGTCTATGTGTGGTGAGTCCGTGGAAGTCGGACGTGAGAAAGCGAAATATTGAGATTTGATAGGCATTTGATGTTTTATGTGAAACAAATAACTCTTGATGAAATTGTGAAGTGTGTGAAATGAATGGGAAATTGATGGTTTTACGTGGGTGTCTTAAATTTGTTTTATCTTGATTTTAAAGTTTCATATCTAAATTCTCTTTAAAATATCTAGCTTACCCTACGTTTTTGTTCTGTGGCTGTTTTTCTTAAAACTGTGATGATCGTGTATTTTACACGGGAGCAGATGATGTTGCAGGTAGTCGAGCTCCTCAGTGAGCAGTTGGAGGAAGAGATCGCCTGTTTTCTTTTTATACTGTATTTTGGTTTTATTTTGAAACAGTTGATGGAATGTATTAAAACCCCTATAAGAGGGACGTTTCTTTTTGAGATACAATGTATGGGATGATGTACTTTCAATATATATACATATGTTGATTTTATAAATAAATGTCTACGCTTATTTTATTATATAAATATGAAAAGAATTTTGCGGGATGTTACATGGCTTATCTGCATGTTTTGTGCCGATTCGTCAGTAGTTTGGGGTTTGGGGAAACTTCATTTAGTGAATATTAGGGTATACAAACGCCAAATGGCGATAGATTTTGACAGAGAAGTTTGATCAAGACGCCTAAAAAAGAAAGTTGCTCGTAATGGGGGGTGGCTTATCTGCATGTTTTGTGCCGATTCCTCAGTAGTTGGGGGTTTGGGGAAACTTCATTTAGTGAATATTAGGGTATACAAACTTCAAATGCCGATAGATTTTGACAGAGAGGTCCGATCAAGACGCCTAAAAAATGAAAGTGGCTCGAAACAGGGCGTGGCGTATATGCATGTTTTCTGCCGATTCGTCAGTAGTTTGGGGTTTGGGGAAACTTCATTTAGTGAATATTACGGTATACAAACCTCAATTGGCGACAGATTTTGACACAGAAGTTCGATCAAGACGTCTTAAAAATGAAAGTGGCTCGAAACGGGCGTGGCGTATCTGCATCTTTTGTTCCGATTCGTCAGTAGTTTGGGGTTTGGGGAAACTTCATTTAGTGAATATTTGGGTAAACAAACTTCAAATGGGGATAGATTTTGACAGAGAAGTCCGATCAGGACGCCTAAAAAATGAAAGTGCCTCGAACCGGGGCGTGGCGTATCTGCATGTTTTGTGCCGATTCGTCAGTAGTTTGGGGTTTGGGGAAACTTCATTTACTGAATATTAAGGTATACAAACTTCAAATGGCGATAGATTTTGCCAATGAAGTCCGATCAAGGGGCCTCAAAAATGAAAGTGGCCCGAAACGGGGCGTGGCGTATCTGCATGTTTTGTGCCGATTCGTCAGTAGTTTGGGGTTTGGGGAACTTCATTTACTGAATATTAGGGTATAAAAACTCCAAATGGTGATAGATTTTGGCAGAGAAGTCCGATCAGGACGCCTAAAAAATGAAAGTGGCTAGGAACGGGGCGTGGCGTATCTGCATGTTTTGTGCCGATTCGTCAGTAGTTTGGGGTTTGGGGAAACTTCATTTAGTGAATAGTAGAGTATACAAACTTCAAATGGCGATAGATTTTTACAGAGAAGTCCGATCAAGAAGCCTAAAAAATGAAAGTGGCTCGAAACGGGGCGTGGCGTATCTGCATGTTTTGTGCGGATACGTCAGTAGTTTGGGGTTTGGGGAAACTTCGTTTAGTGAATATTAGGGTATACAAACTTCAAATGGCAATAGATTTTGACAGAGAAATCCGATCAAGACGCCTCAAAAATGAAAGTGGCTCGAAACGGGGTGTGGCGCATGTGAATGATTTGTGCCGATTCGTTTGTAGTTTGGGGTTTGGGGAAACTTCATTTACTGAATAATAGGGTATACAAACTTCAAATGGCGATAGATTTTTACAGAGAAGTCCGATCAAGACGCCTCAAAAATGAAAGTGGCTCGAAATGGGGCGTGGCGTATCTGCATGTTTTCTGCTGATTCGTCAGTAGTTTGGGATTTGGTGAAACTTCATTTAGTGAATATTAGGGTATACAAACTTCAAATGGCGATAGATTTTGACAAAGAAGTCCGATCACCACGCCTCAAAAATGAAATTGGCTCGAAACGGGGCGTGGCGCATTTGAATGATTTGTGCCGATTCGTTTGTAGTTTGGGATTTGGGGAAACTTCATTTAGTGAATATTAGGGTATACAAATTTCAAATGGCCATAGATTTTGACAGAGAACTCTGATCAAGACGCCTAAAAAATAAAAGTGGCTCGAAACGGGGTGTGGCGCATCTGAATGATTTGTGCTGATTCGTTTGTAGTTTGGGGTTTGGGGAAACTTTATTTAGTGAATATTAGGGTATACAAACTTCAAATTGCGATAGATTTTGACAGAAAAGTCCGATCAAAACTCCTGAAACATGAAAGTGGCTCGAAACGGGGCGTGGCGCTTCTGAATGATTTGTGCCGATTCGTTTGTAGTTTGGGGTTTGGGGAAACTTCATTTAGTGAATATTGGGGTATACAAACTTCAAATGGCGATAGATTTTGACAGAGAAGTCCGATCAAGACGCCTCAAAAATGAAAGTTGCTTGAAACGGGGTGTGGCATATCTGCATGCTTTGTGCCGATTCGTGAGTAGTTTGGGGTTTGGGGAAGCTTCATTTACTCAATATTAGGGTATACAAACTTCAAATGGTGATAGGTTTTGACGGAGAAGTCCGATCAAGACGCCTCAAAAATGAAAGTGGCTCGAGACGGGGCGTGGCGTATCAGCATGTTTTCTGCTGATTCATCAGTAGTTTGGGGTTTGGGGAAACTTCATTTTGTGAATATTAGGGTATACAAACTTCAAATGGCGATAGATTTTGATAGAGAAGTCCGATCAAGACGCCTAAAAAATAAAAGTGGCTCGAAACGGGATGTGGCGTATGTGCATGTTTTGTGCGAACTCGTCAGTAGTTTGGGGTTTGGGGAAACTTCACTTAATGAATATTTGGGTATACAAACTTCAAATGGCGATAGATTTAGACAGAGAAATCCGATCAAGACGCCTTAAAACTGAAAGTGGCTTGAAACGGGGCGTGGCGTATCATCATGTTTTGTGCCGATTCGTCAGTAGTTTGGGGTTTGGGGAACCTTGATTTAGTGAATATTAGGGTATACAAACTTCAAATGGCGATAGATTTTGACAGAGAAATCCGATCAAGACGCCTAAAAAATGAAAGAGCCTCGAAATGGGGCGTGGCGTATCTGAATGATTTGTGTCGATTCGTTTGTTGTTTCGGGTTTGGGGAAACTTCATTTAGTGAATATTAGGCTATACAAACTTCAAATGGCGATAGATTTTAACAGCGAAGTCCGATCAAGACGCCTAAAAAATGAAAGTGGCTCCACACGGGGCGTGGCGTATCTGCATGTTTTGTGCCGATTCGTCAGTAGTTTGAGGTTTTGGGAAACTTCATTTAGTGAATAATAGGGTATAAAAACGTCGAATGGGGATAGATTTTGACAGAGATGTCTGATCAAGATGCCTCAAAAATGAAAGTGGCTCGAAACGGGGCGTGGCATATCTGCATGATTTGTGCCGATTTGTCAGTAGTTTTGGGTTCGGGGAAACTTCATTTAGTGAATATTAGGGTATACAAACTTCAAATGGCGATAGATTTTGACAGAAAAGTCCGATCAAGACACCTCAAAAATGAAAGTGGCTTGAAACGGGGCGTGGCGTATCTGCATGTTTTGTGCTGATTCGTTAGTAGTTTGGGGTTTGGGGAAACTTCATTTAGTGAATATTAGGGTATACAAACTTCAAATGGCGATAGATTTTGATAGAGAAGTCCGATCAAGACTCCTAAAAAATGGAATTGGCTCGAAACGGGGCGTGGCGTATCTGCATGTTTTGGGCCAATTTGTCTGTAGTTTGGGGTCTGGGGAAACTTCATTTAGTGAATATTAGGGTATACAAACTTCAAATGGCGATAGATTTTGATAGAGAAGTCCGATCAAGACGCCTGAAAAATGATAGTGGCTCGAAACGGGGCGTGGCTTATCTGCATGTTTTGTGCGGATTCGTCAGTAGTTTGGGTTTTGGGGAAACTTCATTTAGTGAATATTACGGCATACAAACTTCAAATGGCGATAGATTTTGACAGAGAAGTCCAATTAAGATGCCTCAAAAATAGAATTGGCTCGAAACGGGGCGCGGCGTATCTGCATGTTTTGTGCCGATTTGTCTGTAGTTTGGGGTTTGCAGAAACTTCATTTAGTGAATATTAGAGTATACAAACTTCAAATGGCAATAGATTTTGACAGAGAAGTCCAATCCAAACGCCTCAAAAATGAAAGTGGGTCGAAACGGGGGGTGGCATATCTGCATGTTTTGTGCCAATTCGGCAGTAGTTTGGGGTTTGGGGAAACTTGATTTCATGAATATTAGGGTATACAAACTTCAAATGTCGATAGATTTTGACAGAGAAGTCCGATCAACACGCTGCATAAATGAAAGTGGCTCGAAATGGGGCGTGGCGTATGTGCATGTTTTGTGCCGATTCGTCAGTAATTTGGGGTTTGGGGAAACTTCATTTAGTGAATATTAGGGTATACAAACTTCAAATGGCGATAGATTTTGACAGAGAAGTCCGATCAAGACGCCTTAAAAGTGAAAGGGGCTCGAAACGGGGCGTGGTGTAACATCCCGCCAAAATAAAACCGTACATACATGTATAATGAAAATAAAGGTAGACAAATAATATTGAAGAGTACATGATAATATATATATAAGTAATGAAGTTGCTCCTCTTAGGGAGTTTAATACATAACCAGTCAAATGTTTTCAAAATTTAACGAAATTCAATCAAATACAACAAGACCGGCGGTCTCCATACATGAACCGGCGATCTGGTAACAGAAGGCCCCAAAACAGGCGATCTGCTAGCAGGACATAAATCCGGCGATCACCACCAAGAGATAGAAACCGGCGATCTCTTCCTCGGCGACCACTCACTAGGGAGCTCTGCTTCCTGGAAGATCATCTGCTCCCGTGTAAGTTATACACGATCATCACAGTTTTAAGAGAAAGACAGCCAACGAGCAGAACACGCAGGGTAAGCTAGATATTTTAAGGAGAGTTTAAATAAGGATAATTAAATTAAAATCAAGGTAAACAATTTCAAGACATTCACGTATCGCTATCAAGTTTCTCATACCCTTCACTTGATCACCCAGAAATCATACATTTCACAATACTTTCAAGAGTCATTCTATTTCACAAACTGCATCAAGTGTCTATCAATTTCAAGTTCCTCATTTCACATGTCAGACCACCACTAACTCAGCACACAAGACACTTGACACTACTTCCGGAAGACTCATGCATTGATTAGACTCAGAGATCTGCACCTGTCATACTAAACAGCTGTAATGTTTCCCAGCTATGCGCATCAACACAAATCTCGATCTCAAGTTCATCATTCTCACAGTATGACAGGGTTAATCCATAGAACAGGCTGAGCTCGTTCTTTTTCACACGAGTCACCCATTCATATGAACCTCCTTCGACTCTCACCAACTGAGTAACTTCCTCTATGTGATTCCATTACCTCAGCAGAGTCAGGATATCCCCTTAGGAATCACCGATCAATGCACATCCTACACGATCTTACACGGTATTTTCTTTCCTGAAAATACTATGCCTCGATCCCACATTCACAACACCCAAGACATCATACCACTTAAATAAATGATTCAAGTCACAGCAACATTCGTTTCAAAGATTCAGATTTTCGAAGATCACCTTTAAGCTTCAACAGTTCAAAGTAACACCAAAAACAGGGAGTTCGCAAACATCACCCAAACCGGCGACCTGGTTCAAAAACAGGGTATTTCGAAGTTTGTATTTAAAAACCGGCGACAACGTCGCTCAAAAACACACAGAACAGAGCATTCACGAAGATGAAAACGAAACCGGCGACCTCGTCGCCCTCACTTCCGAAATAGCTAAACTACGACTTGTATTGAAAATGGAGGCTAGCTTCCCTTACCTGGACTTGCGCAAACACCAGGAGCTCCGAAATCCAACGAAGCCTAAAGAACGCCTTGGCTCTGTTTTTGCGTCTGGTTTGAAGGACTTGCAGAGAACTTCCCAGGTGCTCTAATGGTGGTTGCCGCTCGTCGTACTCTTGTGTGAAGGTGCCAGAATCGCAGCGCGAAGGAGAGAAATGGAGGAGAAAGGAGGTAGCTCACTCTTTCGCTCTTGAACAACTGCAACGTTCCTTTTTCCTCTCAGAAGTGGGTTTTTGCATCTTAAACCAACTTGTCCACAAACGCAGCTGCCACCACCCACTCTGCAGGGAAGTCTGAGTGTACGTTTCACTGAACAGTACGACCACGGTTGTCTCTTGTGCATTTCAACTACTGCTCTGAACAGTACGACCACTGTTGTCTCTTGCGCATGCCAACATTCTGATGTCACTGTTCTGAACCAACACTTTTTGTCTACGTGTCGCGCGTGCTGCGCGTCTCATGCTGGGAGTTTGGGTCCCACTTTATCTGTGTGAAACACGTCATCGCGCGATAACCTGGAAGACGACCGATGTCTAGCCCTGGCGATGCCCACATGCCTCGCGCCCCGGCGATGCCCGCATGCCTCGCGCCCTGGCGATGCCCGCATGCCTCGCGCCCTGGCGATGCCCACATGCCTCGCGCCCCGGCGATGCCCGCATGCCTCGCGCCCCGGCGATGCCCACATGCCTCGCGCCCTGCCAGCATGCCTCGCGCCCCGGCGATGCCCGCATGCCTCGCGCCCTGGCGATGCCCACATGCCTCGCGCCCCGGCGATGCCCGCATGCCTCGCGCCCTGGCGATGCCCGCATGCCTCGCGCCCCGGCGATGCCCGCATGCCTCGCGCCCCGGCGATGCCCGCATGCCTCGCGCCCCGGCGATGCCCGCATGCCTCGCGCCCCGGCGATGCCCGCATGCCTCGCGCCCCGGCGATGCCCGACGACACATCGCCACGCCTTCCTGAAGGTTCTTCATTCCACTATGTTACGTCCAAGGTATCATCTCCACATGACTCGGTGACGTCGGTAGCTTCACATTTCCAAGGGTAGATTGGCACTTGCCCTCGTGCGCCCATGCATGCAACACTAAGGACGATCTCCTATACTCAAGCATAGGGCTTCGCATGCACAGCGTGTCTAAGGCTTAACCCACACCTTGATGCACGTGGTTTTTGGGAACCCACTATGGTTGATCCAACATCTTGACTACACACTAAGTGTAGTTTCGGCGATCATGTGTACTCTAGGCGACAGGCGATTGGCGTTCAGGTGCAATCAAGGCGACAGGCGATCATGTGCCAGAGAAGTCGGAGATCGCCTACTCTTTCAATTACGGCGATCTCGTAGACTTTTAAGCTATACCTCCCTTCCTTTATATTTTAAATAAAAACATACTTAGAATTCATTTAAAATATACCCTTTTATTCCAATTTAATTTTTACAGGTCCTTACACGTGGTGTATCTGCATGTTTTATGCCGATTCGTCAGTAGTTTGGGGTTTGGGGAAACTTCATTTAATGAGGATTAGGGTATACAAACTTCAAATGGCGATAGATTTTGACAGAGAAGTCCGATCAAAACGCCTAAAAAATGAAAGTGGCTCGAAATGGGGGGTGGCGTATCTGCATGTTTTGTGCCGATTCGTCAGTCGTTTGGGGTTTGGGGAAGCTTTATTTAGTGAATATTAGGGTATAGGAACTGCAAATGGCGATAGATTTTGACAGAGAAGTCCGATCAAGATGCCTCAAAAATGAAAGTGGTTCGAAAGGGGGCGTGGCGTATCTGCCTGTTTTGTGCCCATTCGTCAGTAGTTTGGGGTTCGGGGAAACTTCATTTAGTGAATATTAGGGTATACAAACTTCAAATGGCGATAGATTTTGACAGAGAAGTCCGATCAAGACGCCTTAAAAATGAATGTGCCTCGAAATGGGGCGTGCCATATCTGCATGCTTTGTCCCGATTCGTCAATAGTTTGGGGTATGGGGAAACTTCATTTAGTGAATATTAGGGTATACAAACTTCAAATGGCGATAGATATTGACAGAGAAGTCCGATCAAGATGCCTCAAAAATGAAAGTGGCTCGAAATGGGGCGTGGCGTATCTGCATGTTTTGTGCTGATTCGTCAGTAGTTTAGGGTTTGGGGAAACTTCGTTTAGTGAATATTAGGGTATACAAACTTCAAATGGCGATAGATTTTGACAGAGAAGTCAGATCAAGGCGCGTTAAAAATGAAAGTGGCTCGAAACGGGGCGTGGCGTATATGCATGTTTTCTGCCGATTCGTCAGTAGTTTGGGGCTTGTGGAAACTTCATTTAGTGAATATTAGGGTATACAAACTTCAAATGGCAATAGATAATGACAGAGAAGTCCGATCAAGGCGCCTAAAAAATGAAAGTGGCTGGAAACGGGGCATCGCTTATCTGCAAGTTTTCTGCTTATTCGTCACTAGTTTGGGGTTGGGGAAACTTCATTTTCTGAATATTAGGGTATACAAACTTCAAATGGCGATAGATAGTGACACAGAAGTCCGATCAGGACGCCTCAAAAATGAAAGTGGCTTAAAACAGGGCATGGCGTTTCTACATGTTTTGTTCCGTTTCGTCAGTATTTTGGGGTTTGGGGAAACTTCATTTAGTAAATAATAGGGTATACAAACTTCAAATGGCGATAGATTTTGACAGAGAAGTCCGATCAAGACGCCTTAAAAATAATAGTAGCTCAAAATGGCGCGTGGCGTATCTGCATGTTTTGTGCCGATTCGGCAGTGGTTTGGGGTTTTGGGAAACTTCATTTAGTGAATATTAAGGTGTACAAACTTCAAATGGCAATAGATTTTGACAGAGAAGTCCGATCAAGATGCCTAAAAATGAATGTGCCTCGAAACGGGGCGTGGCGTATCTGTATGTTTTGTGCTGATTCGTCAGTAGTTTTGGGTGTCGGGAAACTTCATTTAGTGAATATTAGGGTATATAAACTTCCAATTGCGATAGATTTTGACAGAGAAGTCCGATCAAGACGCCTAAAAAGCGAAAGTGGCTCGAAACGGGGCGTGGCGTATCTGCATGTTTTGTGCTGATTCGTCAGTAGTTTGGGGTTTGGGGAAACTTCATTTAGTGAATATTGGGGTATACAAACTTTAAATGGCAATAGATTTTGACAGAGAAGTCCGATCAAGACACCTAAAAAATGAATGTGGCTCGAAACGGGGCGTGGCGTATCTGCATGTTTTCTGCCGATTCGTCAGTAATTTGGGGATTGCGGAAACTTCATTTAGTGAATATTAGGGTATACAAACTTCAAATTGCGATAGATATTGACAGAGAAGTCTGATCAGGACGCCTAAAAAATGAAAGTGGCTTAAAACGGGGCGTGGCGTATCTGCATGTTTTGTGTAACATCCCTAATTTCTACTCATTTATAGAACAACTATCTCATAAATATTTAATTAACAAAATCCTTCATTTAAATAAGTGAAACGGTAGTATTTAATTAACATAAAAATACAACTATCTTATAATTGTCTCTCTCAAAAGAAACATCCCTCCTCGCATGGAGTTTTTTTTAATACATACATCAAAAGTTTTCAAAAAACAAAAATACAGCATTAAAGTTAAACCATCCCTTTCTCCAACTGCTCACTGAGGAGCTCTACTACCTGCAACATCATCTGCTCCCGTGTAAAAATACACGATCATCATAGGTTTAAGAAAAACAACCACAAAACAAAACAAAGGGTAAGCTAGATATTTTTAAAAGCTTATATCATAAGCATAACTTTAAACATCCATATAAATCCATCAATTTCTCATTCATTTCACATCACCATCAAGTGTCTATTAACAATTCTCTTTATTCATCTTTCTCATGTCAGACTTCTACTGACTCATAACACATAGACACTTGACTCTACTTCCGGAAGACTCGTGCATTGACTTAGACTCAGAGATCTGCACCTGTCATACTATATCACTGTTAATCCACACAGCTATGCGCATAAATAATCTCAATATCATCTCTCTCCTAGTATGACAGGGTTAATTCATATAACAGGTCAAGTTAGTTATCTTTCAAACCACTTACCCATTCATATGAACCTCCTTCGACTCTCACCAGCTGAATGACTTCATCTATATGATTCCATTATCTCAGGAGAGTCAGGATATCTCCTTCTAGACAAATCCCTAGTCAATGCACATTCTATACGATCTTACATGGTATTTTCTTTCCTGAAAATACTATGCCTTGATCACACATTCACATCATTCCATATCTCATACAACACATCCATGAACGATTCAATCATATCATATTTTTAAACCCTTTCTACGCAAACCAAATCACGAAATCAAATCATACCAAAGTTTAGAATTTCGAAGATCATATACATTTCACAGCATCTACTATATTTAAAATTCCATATTTCAATCTCAAACAATTACCGATCTACATAAAAACAGGGCATCGTGCAAGAAAATTGAAACTGGTGACCTCGTCACCCCAACTTCAAAATCTTCTAGCCTAAAGTTTTATTGAAAAGAAAACTAGCTTCCCTTCCCTAGACTTGAGCCGATCTCACTAAGGGCTCCAAACCCACCGAAAACTCAAGGATGCCTTAACTCTGTTTAAGCGTTCTGATCGGGAAAACTTGCAGAGTAACTTCCCGGGACTCCAAGGGCAGTCGCTGATCGTCAAACTGGTGCGTGAGGATGTCGGAATGGTAGCGAGACGGAGAGGAAGGAAAAGGGAGAAAACTAAACTCACTCTATCTATCTCTACTCAAAAGCAGCCTTCGAACACTCTATCAGAAAGTGAGTTTTGAAACTAAATCACCTTGACCAGTAATGCCGCTGCCACCACCCACTCTGATGGAAAACTCTTGCGTGCAAGTTTCCTCAGACAGGATGGCCACGTGGTGTCTCTGCACGCACCAAAACTCTGGGTCACCTGCCCTACCAAATCTCTGGCGCCAACTGCTCTGGGACACCCTTACAGTCTACATGTCACACATGCATAACGCTCTCGCTGGGAGCGTGGGTCCCAGCTTAACACGTGTAGCAGGGGACCCCGATGACCATGCACCGATGATTGATCGCGCGATGACTATCCACCGATGTGTCTCCCATCCTGGCTGATGACCGATGTCTCTCTCATCCTGGCTAATGACCGATGTGTCCCTCATCCTGGCTGATGACCGATGTGTCTCTCATCCTGGCTGATGACCGATGTGTCTCCCATCCTGGCTGATGACTGATGTGTCTCCCATCCTGGCGATGACCGATGTGTCTCCCATCCTGGCGATGACCGATGTGTCTCTCATCCTGGCCGATGATCGATGTGTCTCTCATCCTGGCTGATGATCGATGTGTCTCTCATCCTGATGGCCTTCACATGTTGAGCTCTCCTTGGATGTTGAAGATGGTGCGAAAGCAATGGTTGAAATGAGCAAGACCCTCCTAGGAGTGATGGTGATCTTGAAGGTGCATGAAGTGTATGAAAATGAGAGAGGTTTGGCCAGCTCTCTTTGGTGGTGAAGGAGTGAAGATTAAAACCATAAATCAAGAGATTTAGGCAAGGGAGTAAGTATGGCACAAATTTGGCAGCATAACTTTACTCAAATTAATCTTGAAAATACATGAGGTAGGCCTCCTTATTTATAGATTTAGGAGCCTTGGTGAGAAGGCTTAAAGGGTAGGGATGGAAATACAAAAAGTGGGGGCTGCCTAGGGTATTGACTTTAGTCAAACCACACCATCATCCTAATATTCTAGAAGATAGGTCAAAAATGCAACATTTGATAGTACACCCCTCCTTCTTTTGCTAAAGGCACCTATTTGCTAGCACACCCCTCCTTCTATTGCTAAGGGCACCTTTTTGATAGCACACCCCTAAGTGAGCAAGTTTTGCTTTCTACACTACACTAATCTACTAAGCTACCCCTAATAGGCCTCCAAGTAGCATGTACAAGGTCTTCTCCCTCCCATCCGTGGCTTGACTCATTTGGGCGTGAATGTGCTTGGCCATGGACCTTGTGTTGGGCCTGAACTTGGGTTGGAGGTTGGGCCTCTTCCATCATCCCCTCCTTCTAGAGAGGATCTGTCCTCAGATTTATATCTATATCTGGTTCAGCTCCAGACACAGATTTATCTTCAAGCATATTCTCACAAAGGTTTTCTGTGGAAGAAGAATTTAAGTCAATGCCTGGTTCAACTCCAAACAAAGGATTTTCCTTTAATTCTTTTTTCTTTTTCTCATTTTCTCTTTTTATTTTCATTTGTACTTGGTCCTTTACCACTTGTGAAGGTGTTAAAGGATAGAGTACAAACTTTTTCTCCCTATGGGTAAAAGTTATCGCGTTGGTAAGACCATTTTTCTTGTCAAATTGCCATGGTCTTCCCAATAAGATGTGGCAGGCTTCCATGGGTACTACATCACATAAAATCTCATCTTTATAGTTCCCCATAGAAAGACTGATTTTTACCCGCTTATCTACAGTTAATTCCCCATCTTCATTTATCTACTGAAGTTTGTAAGGTTTTGGATGAGGTATTAATTGTAGATTAAGCTTTTCAACCATCCTAGTGCTACAACAATTGCAGCAAGAGCCACTATCCACAACGAGAGAACAAATGTTTTCTGAAACTTTACATCTTGTATGAAAGATGTTCTCTCTCTGTGTTTCATGGTTCACACTAGGTTGATTGTTGAGGGTTCTTCTGATCATCATTAATTCTCCCTCACAAGGATATGCCCCCTCACTACTTTCCTTCTCTTCTTCCCCACTAGACTCTTCATCTTGGCTGCTATACTCATCCCTCCCTCTTAAGATCATGGTTCTCCTATTTGGGCACTGGGATGCTATATGGCCTCTACCAAGACACTTGAAGCACTGGGTGTCTCTACTGCGGGGTTGTGAGGTAGACACATCTTTTCCTACACTCTTGGGAGTTTCTTTGGATTTATCCTTTGAAAAACTATCCTCCCTTTCTCTTCTATACTCTCTCTTGGGATAAGAGTTAGAGTAGATTCCCACCCTTTGACTTGAAGTTTTGCGCAAATTTTGTTGTTCAACTTTAATGCAAAGTTGAACCAAATCATTCAAGTTTTGGTAGGGAAGAAGCTCTACTTTATCTCTTATCTCAAGGTTGAGTCCACTTAAAAACCGAGATATGGTGGTGACCTCTTCCTCTCTAATAGAGGCTCTCATCATGTATAGCTCCATTTTTTGCCTATACTCTTCCACACTCATGTTCTTTTGTTGGAGCCTTTGGAGCTTGTCCATTAGCTCCCTATGGTAGTAGGAAGGTATGTGGCGACGTCTTAGGGCTCCCCTAAGGTCATTCCAATACTCTATGGGAGGGTCCCTATGAAGACGTTTATCTCTCTCTAGAGAGGTCCACCAATACATGGCATTTCCTTGAAAACTAAGGGTGGCTAAGGGTACCTTTCTCTCTTCACTCACCCTATGACAAGCAAAGAGTTGTTCCACTTTCATTTCCCAATCTAGGTAAACTTCTACATTGTCCTTACCATAGAAATGTGGTAGGTCTACCCTTACTTCCCTTGGGGCTTCTTCCTCTCTTTGCCTAAGTCTTCTAGGTGGTGGTTGGTAATACTCATGGTTTCTAATGCTTACCTCTCCTAGAGACTCTTGGAGTTGAGAATGAGATGCATGTGAATGAGATTTTTTTGAATTTTGTGATTTCTCTTTCCTTGCTCTAGCCAATTCATTGATTTTAGATTCATTTTCCAATTGTCTATATGAAAGATGTTGTACATCCTTGGCAAGTTGTTTCAAAAGAGATTTTATGGACCTTACATCACTTTCAATGGACTTGGAAGAGTGAGTAGACATGACTAGAACTTTGTGTATAGAAATGTTTTACTTTTAAGAAAGAAGAGGAAAGTTAATGAAGGTAGCTTTCCAGGTAAGACAGGTGAGTCACAATGGACTACTTAAATACCAAGTCTTGCCTTAGCCAAAAACTATCCCTCCAAAACCTTTACACAAGTCCTTCTTTAGGTAAAACACTTAGAACACAATGAGGATGAAGAAATCAAATTTTTAATGCAAGAAAACTGATCCGGTCGGTCATCAGTAGTTGATGACGTCAGCAGCCGTTGACCACGTGGACCATGCACAGGGTGGCACGTGGTAGAAAGAGCAAGTGAATCAGGGAGGAGATCACCTAGAACGGTGATCGGTAGTCAGATACCAAGTGACCACCACTCCCAGTTCAGAGCATAGATAAGCGCCTGGAAGCACCGCACGGACGTCGGTGGATAGTCATGAGGCACCGCACGGACGTCGGTGGCAGGTCATGAGGCACCGCACGGATGTCGGTGGCAGGTCATGAGGCACCGCACGGATGTTGGTGGATATTCATGAGGCATCGCCGGGTCATCAGGGGAAGTTATGAGGCACCGCCCGGGTGTGACTGCATGAAGAGCGCGATCGGGTGTTAAGAGGGAGATCGGTCGTAAGTGCATGCAGAAGGAGGTCGGTCGTAAGTGCATGCAGAATGCGATCGGTCATTGGGGTTCCCAGCGAGAACGCTACGCATGCACCTCGCATGATGCCCACTCAGAGGACGTGCGACAAGGCCATGCAGACAGGATGCGCCTGGCGCTCTCCTGGGAGCATGCGGCCCGCACAGAGAGAAGCGCAGAAGCCCTCTAGGTGTGTACGGTAGATTCCAGCTGGTGCCTCCACGTGTCACCATCTGGGAGAGAGGCGCGACTCAGGTATAAAGTACTCCACGTCATGTAAGGTAGGGGATTCTTTTCAGATTACAAGTTTACACATGCTCACTACACTTAGTTTCTGAGTCACTGTGAGAGCGTTCTTACACGTTGCACAGTGATAACAGAAAACAGTTATAGAGAGAGAAAGTGGATCTGAGAGCACACACGAGTCTCACAGAGAGATTCAGTGATAGTTTTGGTGTTCCTGTTGCCTGACTTGAGCGTCGGAGCTACAACGGCCGCCAGAGGCGCCGTCTGTGTGTTTTGCAGGCAGCGTTTGGAGTTCCGATGGTGGTTCTTGGAGCGTTCCTGCAGAACAGAAGGCTAGACGAAGGAGTGACGAGGCAATCCTCCACGTTCGAGTCAAACGGCAGGATCATTGGCGCCCACCGTGGGGCTAGTGTGAATTTTGTTCCCATCCACGTCGCAGTTCTTGAAGTTTCTTGAGGTTTCTTGAAGTTTCTTGGAGCTTCTTGATCATTTCGTCGAAGTGAAGTTACGTCGAAGTGTAGAGGAGATGAGTAGAAGAACCAGATGAACCTCACCTACGCCACCTGCTGAAGAAGGTGCTGTTACCATGGCGCAGGTCATGGAGATTGTAAGGACCTAGAAACTTTAATTGGAATAAAAGTATTATATTTAAATAATTTCAGAAGATGTTATTATTTAAAATACAAAGAGCTGGTAATAGAAGTTTCGTAGTAGTCGGACCTCGGACATCGCCCAAGGTCTGGGGTCAGCTGGTAGAGGTCGGTCGGCTGACCATTGTATTAACCAAGTAGTCAGGTGCGATGACTTTATCGTGAGGTAATCATGTGGAGATGATACCTTGGACGTAACATTGTGGGATGAAGAACCTTCAGCAAGGCGTGACGATGTGTCGTCAGTCATCGCCAGGGCGTGAGACATGCGGACATCGCCAGCGCGCGAGAGGCATGCGGACATCGCCAGGGCGCGAGGCATGCAGGCATCGCCAGCGCGCGAGAGGCATGCGGACATCGCCAGGGCGCGAGGCATGCGGGCATCGCCGGGGCGCGAGAGGCATACGGACATAGCCATGGCGCGAGGGATGCGGGCATCGTCAGGGCGCGAGAGACATGCGGGCATCGCCAGGGCGCGAGGCATGCGGGCATCGCCGGGGCGCGAGAGGCACACGGACATCACCATGGCGCGATGCATGCGGGCATCGCCAGGGCGCGAGAGACATGCGGGCATCGCCAGGGCGCGAGACATGCGGGCATCGCCAGGGTGCGAGAGACATGCGGACATCGCCAGGGCGAGAGACATGCGGGCGTCGCCAGGGAGAGACATCGGTCGTCTTCCAGAGAGAGACATCGGTCGTCTTCCAGAGAGAGACATCGGTCGTCTTCCAGAGAGAGACATCGGTCGTTCGCCAGGATGAGTCATCGGTGGAAGGTTATCGCGCGATGTCGTGTTTCACACAGATAAGGTGGGACCCAGGCTCCTAGCATGAAACGTCCTGCACGCGCGACACGTAGACAAAAAGGGTGTTTCAGAAGAGTGACATCAGAGAGTTGGCATGCGCAGAGACACACGTGGCCGTACTGTTCAAGGAAGCGTGCACGCAAGCCTTCCTGCAGAGTGCGTGGTGGCAGCAGCATTTGTGGACAAGTTGGTTTAGATTCAAAAACCCACTTTTGAGAGGGAGAACGTTGCTGTGGTTCAAGAGTGATAGAGTGAGTTTAGTCTTCATCCTTTTCCTTCCTCTCCTTCACTCTGCGATTCAGGCCCTCTCACGTCCCAGTTGGCTATCGGCGACTACCATAGAGCACCGGGAGGTTCTCTGCAAGTTCTCCAGACCGGGACGCTAAAACAGAGTGAAAGCATCTTTAAGCTTCGGTGGGTTTTCGGAGCTCTTGGTGTTTTGCGCTAGTCCAGGTAAGGGAAGCTAGCATTTTCGTTTATAAAAATGTTAGGCGAGTAGGTTCTGAAGTGAGGGCGACGTGGTCGCCGGTTTTCATATGCTTTTCACGATACTCTGTTTTTATATGTGGGGTGACATGATCGCCGATTTTAATACCGTTTTCGAAATCCCCTGTTTTAGTGTCGTTTGAAACTGTTTGAGATTTAAATGTGAAATGCATGTGATATTCGAAAATCTGAACCGTGGAATGTGATGGAAGAGGCCTAATCTCATGCCGAACAACTAGGTCCATGGCAAAGAGGATTCAAGAAGAGTGAGACTCTGCTACTGATGGCAGAGAAACTTTTCTCTACATATTCAAAGACCCTTCAGAGGACTACAAGGAGTAAAGCCCAAGCCATGGGAGCTGAGCATAAATTAATTTTAGTTTATTTATAATTTTAGTAGAGTAGGGTTCATTTAGCACAATCGGGGGTGTATTTAACAATTTAGCTTGTACCTAGGCCTTTTAGGGTAGGAATGTAGCCCTACCTTCTAGAAGCATGCTAAGGGGCTGCATTGACCTTTAGTCAACACCCTAGCAGCCCCCTCTTTTATGTATTCCCCATCCTACCCTTGTTCCTTACTCTCCAAGGCACCATCTCCTATAAATAGGGTGCTTTGGCTCATGTTTTTTTAAGATCAATTTATATGAGTAAATGCTGCCAAAATTATGCTAGCTTCTACTCTTTGTCTAGTCTCTCTAGGTTAGACACTTTGATCTTCATCTTCACCTTCCTCCAAGTGATTTGGCCTAACCTATCACTCTCCATACCTTTCATGCACCTACAAGGAACCCATAGCTCTATATGAGCCATCCTTGACCCATATCATCCATAGCTTCCACCACCTTTTTACCTCATATTTCAAGAAGAACAAATGGTCATGAAGAACAACCCATCATTTGGTATCTAGAGCTTTGGTTCTTCAAGAGATAAGTGTTCTCTTCATTTTATTTTTTGAGTCTTCTTTATTCCATGTTGTTCATCATATCCTTAAATGTCTTGCTGTTTTTAATTTCTTTTTAAGTTGGTGTTGCTGTTTTTTAAATTTCTATTTGGTATTTTTGGTTCAACTTGATCTTGAACTTCCATTTTTCAAACTGTTTTAGGTTCCTTTTGTGTTTGCTGTTCTGTTTTTATTTTATTTGAGTCTTATTGATGTTTTTAATCGGTGCAAAGTGTTTGTGGTTGAGTCATTTTGATTTTTGAATCCATACAAGTTTTGTCAAAGTCATGTTCATCCTACAATGTCATAAATTCCAAGTGGTGCCTTTTATTGTTGATTTGGTTGCTTGATTTTGTTTTGAGTGCAGTTTATATTTCTGGTTTTGAAGCTTTGGTGCCTTTTATATTTTCATATTTGAGTTCATACTTGTGTGTTAGTTCCATACAAGTTCGTTTCCAATCATTTCCATTGTGTTTTTGAAGTTTCTTTACCGTTTTCTAATTCCAAGTTAGGATTTCTCTGTTTTCACTGCTACTGTGCTGGCTGGAATCATTCCCAGAAATTACATTTGTTGGTAAAAAATTCTGAAATTTTGGATTTGAGTAGTTTCATGTGTTAAGAAAAATTGAAAAAAAGAAGCACATCAAAATTCAAAATACAAAAAATATGATAAATGAAATACGAACAGAGTGCAAAAATCCTGACTCTGAAAAAACGCTGACGCGGCAGTGATTTCGGAAAAATTATTACAATTATTTGGCTCACTTTTTTGGTGAAATTCCAACGCCTATATTGAGCTAAAACATTGAAGTTTCTGTGGTTAAAATTTCAAGCTCAAATTTGAAGTATTCTGTCCAGCATAAAATTGGAAAGTTGTGAAAAATTTACACAAAAAAATTCTGTAGTGCTGTTTTGGTTTTATTCATCTATTCTAGTTCCATTCACTAGGATTCCACTTTGTGTGCTACCTTTTCTTGTGTGCCTTAATTTTTTGCTTGTCAAATTTTATTGAATACTCTTTCAAGTCTTGTCAAATATCAACTCCATTTGCAGTAGTCCTTGATTTTAAATTTGAGTTTTGTTGCTTTAAAACTTGCTTGACCTCTCTTTGGTGGATTTGACCTAAAAAGTGCTTTGGTGAGTGTGGAGCTAAAATTTTGTTTTGGTGAAAGCCATATCACTAAAGAGGAGCTGGATTAAATATTTAAGGTTGAATAACCTAAGGAGACAAAGCAAGGGACAGCAGCAACCTCATTGAAAAATACACAAATATACACAAAGGAGCTACAAGTGAAGGAGTGCATAGAATAGGACTTTAAATTTTTGTGCATCAAAATTTGTTAACCTAATTTCTTTGTATTTCTTTGAGTTGTAATTTGCAAGGACATTGATTAATTAGTGGATTAATACATCTTAGACGGTGAGTGTGTCTTCAAGGTTCCAAAGTGCCAAGAAGCCTCACCTTAGGATTCGACTAGTTTTAAAAGCTTTCTAGATAGCAATTTTCATTTGTGTTTTATTGCTTTACATATAGTTTTTCTTGCATAAAAAATTTGTTTTTATCTTTGATTGTGCTCTAAGTAAATTGCTTAGAGAAAGGTTTTTGAAAGTGTTGTGGGATAGTATCTGGCTAAGGAAAGGCTTGGTACTTAAGAGATCCTAGTGATCCACCTCCCTTTCCTGGGAAATTACCTACTTCACTCCACTTATCTTTCTTTTTGAAAATTACTTTTATCACAAACCCTAAACATGTCTACTCATTCTTCAAGTCATAGTGAAAGTGATAGAAAATCCACAAAATCTCTTTTGAAACAATTGGCTAGAGATTTTCAATCACTATCACTAAGACAATTGCAACATGAGGCTCAACTTTTGGAAGATAAAAAAGAAAGAGATGCCCATCTTGCACTTTTGGAAGAGGAGTTGAGAATTGTTAGAGAAAAAGATGAATACATTCGAAAATTAAAAAAATCACATGCATCACATGCATATAGTTTTAGGTCAAGTGACTCACATGTTGAGGGGAGTCTGAGAGTAAATGATTATTATCAACCTCCACCTAGAAGAACTAGGAGAGAAAGCCACCTAAAAGAGACTAGGGTAGACTTACCTCATTTTTATGGAAAGGAAAATGTTGAAACATACCTAGATTGGGAAATGAAAGTAGAACAACTTTTTGCTTGCCATCATGTTAGCGAGGAAAGGAAAGTACCCTTAGCCACTTTAAGCTTTCAAGGAAATGCTATGTATTGGTGGACAGCCCTAGAGAGAGATAGGCGCCTCCACAGGGACCCTCCCATAGAATATTGGAATGACCTTAGGGGAGCCTTGAGACGCCGCCATATTCCTTCATACTATGATAGGGAGTTAATGGACAAGCTCCAAAGACTCCAACAGAAAAACATGAGTGTAGAGGAGTATAGGCAAAAGATGGAGCTCTACATGATGAGAGCCTCTATTAGGGAAGAAGCCACCACCACCATAGCTAGGTTCCTAAGTGGTCTCAATCTTGAGATAAGGGATAAAGTAGAACTTTTGCCCTACAGGGACTTGAATGATTTGATCCAACTTTGTATAAAAGTTGAACAACAAAATTTGAGAAAGGGATCAAGTCGCAAGGAGAGTTCTTACTCTAACTCTTATCCCAAGAGAGAGTATAGAAGAGAAAAGGAGGATAGTCTTTCAAAGGATAAATCCAAAGAAACTCCCAAGAGTGTAGGAAAAGATGTGTCTACCTCACAACCCCGCAGTAGAGACATCCAGTGCTTCAAGTGTCTTGGTAGAGGCCATATAGCATCCCAATGCCCAAATAGGAGAACCATGATCTTAAGAGGGAGGGATGAGTATAGCAGCCAAGATGAAGAGTCTAGTGGGGAAGAAGAGAAGGAAAGTAGTGAGGGGGCATATCCTTGTGAGGGAGAATTAATGATGATCAGAAGAACCCTCAACAATCAACCTAGTGTGAACCATGAAACACAGAGAGAGAACATCTTTCATACAAGATGCAAAGTTTCAGAAAACATTTGTTCTCTCATTGTGGATAGTGGCTCTTGCTGCAATTGTTGTAGCACTAGGATGGTTGAAAAGCTTAATCTACAATTAATACCTCATCCAAAACCTTACAAACTTCAGTGGATAAATGAAGATGGGGAATTAACTGTAGATAAGCGAGTAAAAATCAGTCTTTCTGTGGGGAACTATAAAGATGAGATTTTATGTGATGTAGTACCCATGGAAGCCTGCCACATCTTATTGGGAAGACCATGGCAATTTGACAAGAAAACCATCCATAATGGTCTTACCAACGAGATAACTTTTACCCATAGGGAAAAAAAGTTTGTACTTTATCCTTTAACACCTTCACAAGTGGTAAAGGACCAAGTACAAATGAAAATAAAAAGAGAAAATGAGAAAAAGAAAGAAAAAAAAGGAAAACAAGAGAAAATCCTTAGGAACGATGTTGAGGCGTGGGAGAAGAGTGTTCCTTCCCACAAGGTTATTCAAAAAGAAGAAAAATTTGAAAGTAAAATTGAAAAGATACTTCTATCTGAACAACCTTCAGGCCTCCTTCTGTGTAAAGGAACACTTGCATGCACTGCCACACTTTCTGAAGTTTGTGAACTACCTCTTCAAGTCCAAAAACTTTTAAAAGAATTTGGTGATGTATTCCCTGAGGAAGGACCTATTGGACTTCCACCTGTTAGGGGTATAGAACACCAAATAGATTTAGTTCCGGGAGCTAGTTTACCAAATAGACCAACTTACAGAACTAATCCGGAAGAGACTAAGGAGATAGAGTCACAGGTTCAGGATTTGTTGGAGAAAGGCTGGGTTCAAAAAAGCCTAAGTCCTTGTGCTGTACCTGTTTTGTTGGTTCCAAAGAAAGATGGCAAGTGGAGAATGTGTTGTGATTGTAGGGCCATCGACAATATCACCATCAAATACAGGCATCCAATTCCTAGACTTGATGATATGCTTGATGAATTGCATGGGTCTACCATATTTTCCAAGATTGACCTTAAAAGTGGATATCACCAAATTAGAATTAAAGAAGGTGATGAGTGGAAAACTGCTTTTAAGACCAAATTTGGACTATATGAGTGGTTAGTGATGCCTTTTGGCACCTAGCACTTTCATGAGGCTTATGAATCATGTCTTTAGGGATTGCATAGGTAAGTATATAGTAGTCTATTTTGATGATATCTTAGTATATAGTCAAAGCCTAGAGTCCCACCTAAGTCACCTTAGGGAGGTTCTTTTAGTGCTTAGGAAAAATAGTTTGTTTGCCAATATAGATAAATGCACTTTTTGTGTAGATAGTGTAGTGTTTTTAGGTTTTATAGTAAACAAAAATGGGGTACATGTTGACCCCGAGAAAATCAAAGCCATCCAAGAGTGGCCAACCCCGCAAAATGTAGGAGATGTTAGGAGCTTTCATGGTCTAGCAAGTTTTTATAGAAGATTTGTTCCTAACTTCTCAAGTCTAGCTTCACCACTCAATGAGTTAGTAAAGAAAGACACTCCATTTTGTTGGACAGAGAAGCATGAGCAAGCCTTTCAAAGTTTGAAAGCTCAACTCACTAATGCACCCATTCTAGCTTTGCCAAACTTTTCAAAAAATTTTGAGCTAGAGTGTGATGCATCAGGAGTAGGAATAGGTGCTGTGTTGTTGCAAGGTGGGCACCCAATTGCATATTTTAGTGAAAAACTTCACGGTGCCACCCTCAACTACCCCACCTATGACAAAGAGCTTTATGCACTTGTGAGGGCCCTACAGACTTGGGAACACTATCTAGTTTCAAAAGAATTTATCATACATAGTGATCATGAGTCTTTGAAATATCTAAGGGGTCAACACAAGTTGAACAAAAGACATGCAAAGTGGATGGAATTTCTTGAGCAATTTCCATATGTTATCAAATACAAGAAGGGCAGTACAAACATTGTGGCTGATGCTCTCTCAAGGAGACATATCCTCTTTTCTAAACTTGGAGCCCAAATTCTTGGATTTGAAAACATACCTGAACTTTATAAAGAAGATCAGGATTTTGCACCCACTTTTGCTGAGTGCCAACATAGAGCACAAGGAGGTTTTTATGTTTCTGAGGGGTACTTATTTAAAGAAGGAAAACTTTGCATACCCCAAGGAACACATAGAAAACTCCTTGTAAAAGAATCACATGAAGGAGGACTCATGGGCCATTTTGGAGTTGATAAAACTCTTGAGCTTTTGAAAGGAAAATTCTTTTGGCCACACATGAGGAAAGATGTCCAAAGACATTGTCATAGATGCATTTCATGTTTAAAAGCTAAGTCTAAGACAATGCCTCATGGACTCTACACTCCTTTACCTTTTGCAAGTGCTCCTTGGGAAGATATAAGCATGGATTTCATATTAGGACTTCCTAGGACACAAAGAGGTTTTGATTCCATTTTTGTGGTAGTGGATAGGTTTAGCAAGATGGCTCATTTTATACCTTGCCATAAAGTGGATGATGCTAGCAACATCTCTAAGCTCTTCTTTAGAGAAGTGGTAAGACTACATGGTTTACCTAAGACCATAGTGTCGGATAGAGATCCTAAATTTATTGGCCATTTCTGGAGAACTCTCTGGGAAAAGCTAGGAACTAAGTTGAACTTCTCAACTTCTTGTCATCCTCAAACAGATGGACAAACTGAAGTTGTAAATAGATCTCTTTCCACTATGCTTAGGTCAATCATGAAAGGAAACCACAAATCTTGGGATGAGTACCTTCCTCATATTGAGTTTGCATATAATAGGGTAGTTCATAAAACTACTAATATTTCTCCTTTTGAGGCTGTGTATGGGTTCAATCCTCTTACTCCTTTGGATTTGTTACCTCTACCTAATCCACAAAATTTTGTGCATAAGGAAGGAGTAACGAAGGCTGAATTTGTAAAGAAAATGCATGAGAGGATTAAGAACCAAATACAACAACAAACAGAGAAATACATGAAACATAGCAATAAGGGGAAGAGAGAGATGATTTTTGAGGAGGGAGACTGGGTTTGGCTTCACCTTAGAAAAGATAGATTCCCTAATCAGAGGAAGTGTAAACTTAGTCCCCGAGGTGATGGTCCTTTCCAAGTTCTCAAAAGAATCAATAATAATGCATATCAAATTGACCTGCCTGAGGAATATGGAGTACATACTACCTTCAATGTTATGGATCTAACACCCTTTGCAGGTAGAGAAAATGAAGAGGCAGAAGCATGTGATTTGAGGACAAATCCTCTTCAAGAGGGAGGGGATGATGGAAGAGGCCTAAGCTCAGGCCCAACAACTAGGTCCATGGCAAAGAGGATTCAAGAAGAGTGAGACTCTGCTACTGATGGCAGAGAAACTTTTCTCTACATATTCAAAGACCCTTCAGAGGACTACAAGGAGTAAAGCCCAAGCCATGGGAGCTGAGCATAAATTAATTTTAGTTTATTTATAATTTTAGTAGAGTAGGGTTCATTTAGCACAATCGGGGGTGTATTTAACAATTTAGCTTGTACCTAGGCCTTTTAGGGTAGGAATGTAGCCCTACCTTCTAGAAGCATGCTAAGGGGCTGCATTGACCTTTAGTCAACACCCTAGCAGCCCCCTCTTTTATGTATTCCCCATCCTACCCTTGTTCCTTACTCTCCAAGGCACCATCTCCTATAAATAGGGTGCTTTGGCTCATGTTTTTTTAAGATCAATTTATATGAGTAAATGCTGCCAAAATTATGCTAGCTTCTACTCTTTGTCTAGTCTCTCTAGGTTAGACACTTTGATCTTCATCTTCACCTTCCTCCAAGTGATTTGGCCTAACCTATCACTCTCCATACCTTTCATGCACCTACAAGGAACCCATAGCTCTATATGAGCCATCCTTGACCCATATCATCCATAGCTTCCACCACCTTTTTACCTCATATTTCAAGAAGAACAAATGGTCATGAAGAACAACCCATCAGAATGATTGTTGCTATGATTGGAATCGTTCATTTAAGTGTTGTATGGTGCATTGGGTGAATTGATGTTAATTAGCTGTCCTGTGTGGACTTCATTAGCTGTCCTGTGTGGACTTCATTACCTGTCCTGTGTGGACTTTACAGTGGTGTGGTATGTGTCTATGTGTGGTGAGTCCGTGGAAGTCGGACGTGAGAAAGAGAAATATTGAGATTTGATAGGCATTTGATGTTTTATGTGAAACAAATAACTCTTGATGAAATTGTGAAGTGTGTGAAATGAATGGGAAATTGATGGTTTTACGTGGGTGTCTTAAATTTGTTTTATCTTGATTTTAAAGTTTCATATCTAAATTCTCTTTAAAATATCTAGCTTACCCTGCGTTTTTGTTCTGTGGCTGTTTTTCTTAAAACTGTGATGATCGTGTATTTTACACGGGAGCAGATGATGTTGCAGGTAGTCGAGCTCCTCAGTGAGCAGTTGGAGGAAGAGATCGCCTGTTTTCTTTTTATGCTGTATTTTGGTTTTATTTTGAAACAGTTGATGGAATGTATTAAAACCCCTATAAGAGAGACGTTTCTTTTTGAGATACAATGTATGGGATGATGTACTTTCAATATATATACATATGTTGATTTTATAAATAAATGTCTACGCTTATTTTATTATATAAATATGAAAAGAATTTGGCGGGATGTTACATTAATGGTATCAGAGTAGTTCGTCCTTAGGATGACCCGAGGGCTGTGGATCCATTGTGTTTCTTCTGCTCATAAAATTTATTTGGGTTTTTAAAAAAAAAAAAGCTATAGTGAAAGGTTTTGAAGGTTTTCTTATTGAAATTTTGTGTGTGCTGTAGTGAATATATGCTCTAACTGAAAATTTTAGTATTAAGAATGAAAGGATCTTGATAAAGTAGTGAGGGTGCACACTCATAACTGGATCAAGATGATTCTCAATCTTAGTCCTGAAAGTTTGATGTTTAGTATATATTGGATTCTGGTGTGAATTATTTCACTTTGTTGAGTGTCTTTGTAATTGATTGAAAGTGGTTGTTTGGACTGATGGTTTTATACCAGTGGCTGTTTTGGTGTTATGCTTGCTGCTGTAAGTATCATGATCGGCTGATAAACTCAAAATTCTTGATGAATTTGAGATGCTGGCCTTTGTAAGACCTAGATGTGGTCTTCTAAATGAATTGATTCCTCATCAAGTTCATTTTATAGGAATATGATTAGAGAATAATAGTTTCCTAATCTAGTCCAGAAGATGGCACGTAGACCTCCTACCCCTCCCTAACCTTTTTCGGAAATGGGCCAGATCGCCAAGGCCATTGAGATGATGGCAACTTCCATCCAACAACAGAATGCAGCAATGGCTCAAAATCATCAAGCTGCAATGCACCATTGGGAAACTGCTCGGTCGGCTGAAACAACTTCCCACGTCGGTCAGCCTCAGGAACAGATGGGACTGACCGAGTTCATGAGGCACAACCCACCCAAGTTCAGTGGGAATGCTACCCCTGATCAAGCAGATCAGTGGGTCAGGGAGTTGGAGAAAATCTTTAGGGCGACCTCCTGCCCTGAAGAGAAGAAATTGGTATTCGCCACCTATCTGCTATCTGGAGAAGCCGAGTTCTGGTGGATGGGAGCTCAGCAGATGATGGAAGCCAGAGCTGATGTTTAAGACTAGGAGAGCTTCAGGGTGAGATTTCTGGAAAAATACTTCCCAGATAGTGCAAGGTTTGCGAAGGAAGCAGAATTCCTCAGATTGGAGCAGGGGGAGATGTCAGTGAATGCTTATGCTGCTCGGTTTGAGTACCTCGCCCGATTCTATACCCAGGCGACCTCTGAGGCTTAGAGGTGTAGGAAATTTGAAGAAGGACTGAAGCATGAGCTGAAGAGGACCATAGCACCTATGTGCATAAGAGAATTTCACGCCTTAGTGGAGAAGGCGAAGATGGTGGAGACACTGGAGAAGAGTGACTCTCGGGTGATCAGGTCATACCCAGAGGGTTCTTCCAGTGGGAAGGCCAAGGTGCAGCAACAGCAGAATGAGCCTTATGCGAGACCTCCACAGCATAGGACAGAAGCAGCACCGCCCCAGTTTCAGCAGCAACAGCCCTGGAAACTCAGATGTTTCCATTGTGGTGGACCACACACATCCAATGTGTGCCCCAAGAGAGATTCAGGGAGAAGATGCTACATCTGCCGAGAGACGGGACACCTTGCTAGAGAGTGTCCTAACGGGAATAGGGCGACTCAACCCAGTGGTTCCCAGCAGTTGAGGAACGAAGGCAGCAGACCTCAGGCAGCAGGGAGAGTGTTTGCCATGTCTGGAGAGGAGGCATCTCAGTCAGGTAACCTAGTACAAGGTGCTTGTTTATAGCTGGTAGATACGTTAGAGTTTTGTTTGATTCTGGAGCGACACACTCTTTTGTGTCAAATCGGTGTGCAACCGAACTGGGCCTTCTAGTGAAGGAGCTGTCGTTTGAACGGTTGATCTCTACACCTGCATCAGGACAGGTTTTGACCTCCCCAGTTTGCTCTGAATGTCCAGTGATAGTAGAGGGACGCAGGTTCAAAGTGAATTTGATCTGTCTTCCTCTTCAGGATCTGGATGTTATCCTGGGAATGGATTGGCTATCTGCCAATCACATTCTCATAGATTGCAGTAGGCAGGAAGTGGTGTTTCCAGATCTCCAAGACAGATATAATATCTGCTCAGCATGTATGGTCGGAGTTGAAAGAAGGGGCGACGTACCTTGTGATCCTAACTCAAGGGGGAGTGAAGAATGATGAAGATATGGGCAGTATACATGTGGTGAAGGATTTCATGGATGTATTTCCAGAAGAAATACCTGGACTACCTCCTAAGAGAGAGATGGAATTCTCTATTGTTTTGGTACCTGGAGCTGGACCAATGTCAATGGCTCCAGCTGAGTTGATGGAATTAAAGAAGCAAGTGTAAGTTAGATTTAGTTGTACCAAGGTTTAGTTTCAGCTACATATAAGTTATGGAGAGTAAATAAGCAGTATGTTGAGGGTTTAAAGACTTAAGCATGTGTATCCATGGGAAGTACCAGGGTTAAGTTCCAAGAATGAAAGAATGAATTTTCTTTTATTTGAAGCTTGGAAGGTGGTTATGTCGATGAAACAGCATGAGATGGCTCTAGCTTAACCACAAGCTTAAAAGGAAAGATGAAATATTGTATTTATGTCTAAAGTTCAATTAGACAGAGAAATTTGCTGAAAAATACTAGGTAGAGAAGTTACTGGGATAAGAGAGAAAGCTTCACGCATAATGGATGCTGTTTTGTTGATCGTGATTCGAAAGATGAGTATGGAAATGGTGGGTTGAGATTAAGGGCTCCTGATGCCGTAAGTCTCCTGAACTTGGCAAATGAGGATGCAGTTCTGCCTGTGAATGTAGGAAGGAAGGAGGAAATGGCTATGGATAAGAATAAGGGTAAGCCGTGTTATGATGATGTTGAGTTCTTCTAGCGATGTTAGTAAATTGCAGAAAGTTGGATGTGGAAGCAGAACTTTCCGTTCCTTGTGTTTCTTATGGGATGGGATTTACAGCTAATCCTTTAAATGGGCAGTTGTGGTGGTCAGCGTTTCGTTTCTGATCCTAGAAACACTGCTGCATTGTCAGCTGTGGCAACAAGTCCTCACCCTGAACACAGTGAGGGATTTATGATCTGCGTGTTGAATACTGAGCACCTTGAGATCCCATGCAATGCTAATATGGATGTATCCATTGGAATTCCTGAGTTAGCAGCTCTGAAATCCCAATCATCTGTTAAAGGGGTGGGTTTTTCCTGATCTGCTATTAGTAATCAAAGAAGAGATGAACCAGAGGGGCGCCTGAAGAAAGAGACCGTGCTCCCTCAAGCTTTTGCTACTTCACCATCGATTGACAAGAAACAGTGCCTAATGTGAAGCCAAGCTACAAACCGGTTGTTTCTGAACTGAAAAATGAAAATCCTGGAAGAAACTCCATCTCTGCAGTTTCTAGACAGAATAATAATGTTGATGTCACCCAAGTCATCGCAGATCAGTTCATGCCAATGAAGGACATCTAAAACAAGAGGAATTAGGAGTTTTAAGGATCAAGTATTTGAGAAAGGTTTTCTGGTCTGCAAGTCTCTACTTCAACCAATGAAATGACAGATCAGGGGATTCAACTTGGGAGTTAGAAGAAAACCATGAGAGAAGCCTATCCCTACCTCTTTTCCTCGTAATTCAATTTTCGAGGACGAAAATTTTTCTTGTTGGGGAGAATGTAAGGACCTAGAAACTTTAATTGGAATAAAAGTATTATATTTAAATAATTTCAGAAGATGTTATTATTTAAAATACAAAGAGCTGGTAATAGAAGTTTCGTAGTAGTCGGACCTCGGACATCGCCCAAGGTCTGGGGTCAGCTGGTAGAGGTCGGTCGGCTGACCATTGTATTAACCAAGTAGTCAGGTGCGATGACTTTATCGTGAGGTAATCATGTGGAGGTGATACCTTGGACGTAACATTGTGGGATGAAGAACCTTCAGCAAGGCGTGGCGATGTGTCATCAGTCATCGCCAGGGCGCGAGACATGCGGACATCGCCAGCGCGCGAGAGGCATGCGGACATCGCCAGGGCGTGAGGCATGCGGGCATCACCAGCGCGCGAGAGGCATGCGGACATCGCCAGGGCGCGAGGCATGCGGGCATCGCCGGGGCGCGAGAGGCATCCGGACATCGCCATGGCGCGAGGCATGCGGGCATCACCAGGGCGCGAGAGACATGCGGGCATCGCCAGGGCGCGAGGCATGCGGGCATCGCCAGGGCGCGAGAGGCACACGGACATCGCCATGGCGCGAGGCATGCAGGCATCGCCAGGGCGCGAGAGACATGCGGGCATCGCCAGGGCGCGAGACATGCGGGCATCGCCAGGGCGCGAGAGACATGCGGACATCGCCAGGGCGAGAGACATGCGGGCATCGCCAGGGAGAGACATCGGTCGTCTTCCAGAGAGAGACATCGGTCGTCTTCCAGAGAGAGACATCGGTCGTTCGCCAGGATGAGTCATCGGTGGAAGGTTATCGCGCGATGTCGTGTTTCACACAGATAAGGTGGGACCCAGGCTCCCAGCATGAAACGTCCTGCACGCGCGACACGTAGACAAAAAGGGTGTTTCAGAAGAGTGACATCAGAGAGTTGGCATGCGCAGAGACACACGTGGTCGTACTGTTCAAGGAAGCGTGCACGCAAGCCTTCCTGCAGAGTGGGTGGTGGCAGCGGCATTTGTGGACAAGTTGGTTTAGATTCAAAAACCCACTTTTGAGAGGGAGAACGTTGTTGTGGTTCAAGAGTGATAGAGTGAGTTTAGTCTTCATCCTTTTCCTTCCTCTCCTTCACTCTGCGATTCAGGCCCTCTCACGTCCCAGTTGGCTATCGGCGACTACCATAGAGCATCGGGAGGTTCTCTGCAAGTTCTCCAGACCGGGACGCTAAAACAGAGTGAAAGCATCTTTAAGCTTCGGTGGGTTTTCGGAGCTCTTGGTGTTTTGCGCTAGTCCAGGTAAGGGAAGCTAGCATTTTCGTTTATAAAAACGTTAGGCGAGTAGGTTTTGAAGTGAGGGCGACGTGGTCGCCGGTTTTCATATGCTTTTCACGATACTCTGTTTTTATGTGTGGGGTGACATGATCGCCGATTTTAATACCGTTTTCGAAATCCCCTGTTTTAGTGTCGTTTGAAACTGTTTGAGATTTAAATGTGAAATGCATGTGATATTCGAAAATCTGAACCGTGGAATGATTGTTGCGTTGATTGGAATCGTTCATTTAAGTGTTGTATGGTGCATTGGGTGAATTGATGTTAATTAGCTGTCCTGTGTGGACTTCATTAGCTGTCCTGTGTGGACTTCATTAGCTGTCCTGTGTGGACTTCATTAGCTGTCCTGTGTGGACTTCATTAGCTGTCCTGTGTGGACTTCATTAGCTGTCCTGTGTGGACTTCATTAGCTGTCCTGTGTGGACTTCATTAGTTGTCCTGTGTGGACTTCATTAGCTGTCCTGTGTGGACTTCATTACCTGTCCTGTGTGGACTTTACAGTGGTGTGGTATGTGTCTATGTGTGGTGAGTCCGTGGAAGTCGGACGTGAGAAAGAGAAATATTGAGATTTGATAGGCATTTGATGTTTTATGTGAAACAAATAACTCTTGATGAAATTGTGAAGTGTGTGAAATGAATGGGAAATTAATGGTTTTACGTGGGTGTCTTAAATTTGTTTTATCTTGATTTTAAAGTTTCATATCTAAATTCTCTTTAAAATATCTAGCTTACCCTGCGTTTTTGTTCTGTGGCTGTTTTTCTTAAAACTGTGATGATCGTGTATTTTACACGGGAGCAGATGATGTTACAGGTAGTCGAGCTCCTTAGTGAGCAGTTGGAGGAAGAGATCGCCTGTTTTCTTTTTATGCTGTATTTTGGTTTTATTTTGAAACAGTTGATGAAATGTATTAAAACCCCTATAAGAGAGACGTTTCTTTTTTAGATACAATGTATGGGATGATGTACTTTCAATATATATACATATGTTGATTTTATAAATAAATGTCTACGCTTATTTTATTATATAAATATGAAAAGAATTTGGCGGGATGTTACAGAGATGATGCGCGCGCTGCAAGATAGTGTCGCGGCATCAAGAGTTGAGCAAGAGAGGATGCGTGCAGAGCTGACTGCATCGCAGGGAAGAAACGAAGAGTTGAACCGTATGAATGAAGAGCTGCGTAGGGAATTGCAGGCGCAGAAGGAGCGCGCAGTGGAAGAGAGGACGTCGACGCTGCCATCGCCTCCTAGAGCATTCCCTATGCCTTTCTCTCTCGAGATCATGAACACGGTGGTGCCTCCCAATCTGGTGGGACTGAAAGCGTCGTTCACGGGGGTGGAAGATCCAGAAGCACACCTGATAGCCTTCCACACTCAGATGATGCTGACTGGAGGTTCAGATGCTGTGTACTGCAAGATGTTCATGAGTACACTGTGCGGAGTGGCTATGGAGTGGTTCGTGAGCCTGCCAGAGGGCCACGTCACTTCCTTCCATCAGTTTGCGAAGTTGTTCACGGAGCAGTACATCGTCAACAGAGCGCCACCAGTGGTGTCCTATGATTTGTTCGACGTGCGCCAGCACCAAGGGGAGTCGCTGAAGGACTACCTCAGCCGTTTTGGCGCGCACGTGGTGAGATTGCCCAGCAAGGACGAGGACATGCTGGTGCATGCGTTCAAGAGAGGTGTCCTCCCTGGTCCTTTCAGTGAATCGCTCATCAGGAGCCACCCTGCCACCTTCACCGAGATACGGTGACGCGCGGTGGCACACATAGTAGCAGAGATAGAGGTCTCTAAGAAGAGAGGAAGTGCTGCACCGTCGAAGCCACGTGGAGGTCAGGGGAATCAGCAGCAACAGGCGCGGGTGCATGAGATCAAGGAAGGGAGGAAGGAGCAGGGAAGGTCTCGCCCTTATGCACCCAGGAAGGACCAGACTAGGGGGCGTGCAAGCAACACACCCCCCAGGTATGATTTCATGATAAGTTTGGCGGAGCTGATCGCCATCCCTGTTGTGGCAGCAAGACTCCATGTGCCAGAGAAAACCGACAGGGTGCTTGGAGGGAGGAAGGATGAGTGGTGTGAATTCCATCAAGCTTATGGACATACACTCCGTACCTGCCTGGCGTTGGGGCGTCAGCTTGCTGAGTTGGTGAAGACAGGGTTCCTGACCGAATACCTGCAGAAGACACAAGGTGATCGCGCTTCGGGGTCCCAGGCAGGCGACCAGCAGCATGAACTCCTTGTGTTGGGGGAGGTGAGGTGATGGAAGAGGCTACACTGGGGGGCTCCTAGAGCTAAAGCGGAAGGCATGATCGCCCCACGTGTGTGCATCGCCAGGGCGGTCATCGCCGGTTAAAGGAGACCCCATCCAGAGTGGTTGAGACGTTGGAGAATGGAGCTTGTCGGCTGGTGACTCTGGACGGAACGACTATTCCCAGAACCCAGGATGCTACACGCTTCTTTCCTACTTTGGTTAAGTTGTAAAGTAGATGCGCTATCGCGCTGTACACACATTTACTGTATTAAACAGTTGAGCAGATCAGGGGGCACTCTTTCTAACGATGCCACCCAATAAAAGATTTTCAGTACATAAAGTGTGCGAGTGTTCCCAGTTTAAAGTTCTCCTTGCCCCAGGTGCAAGTCCAGGTGGTCAGTGGTCAGTTACCGAGTGGCCACCACCCGCAGATCAGCCCCTAGATAAGCGCTTGGATGTAGAGCGCGATCAGCCATCAGTGCATGCAGACCGCGATCAGCCGTCGGTGCATGTAGGGAGTGAGAGCTCGGTCGGTGCATGGTCATCGGGGTCTTGCTAACACGTGTTAAGCTGGAACCCAAGTTCCCAGCGAGAGCGTTAAGCATGCACCTCGCATGATTCCAGAAGAAGAGCTCCTCGCCGGTCGGGACGTGCAGAGAACGTGCGGTGAGACCATGCAGGCAGGGTGCGCCTGGTGAGTGCGCTTAGATAGCCACGCCTGGCGCTCCCCTGGGAGCGTGCACCCACGAGAAAGTCCTCCCTCGACTTTGTACAGCGAGGTGCAGGCGAGAGAAAGTCCTCTTCCTCTGCTTTATACAGCAAGGTTGAGGCAAGAGAAAGTCCTCTTCCTCTGCTTTTTACAGCAAGGTTGAGGCAACAGAGAAAGTCCTCACCTCGGCTTTGTACAGCGATGCTGAGGCAAGAGAAAGTCCTCTTCCTCTACTTTTTACAGCAAGGTGGAGGCAACAGAGAAAGTCCTCTTCCTCTACTTTTTACAGCAAGGTTGAGGCAACAGAGAAAGTCCTCACCTCGGCTTTGTACAGCGAGGTTGAGGCAAGAGAAAGTCCTCTTCCTCTGCTTTTTACAGCAAGGTGGAGGCAACAGAGAAAGTCCTCACCTCGGCTTTGTACAGCGAGGCTGAGGCAAGAGAAAGTCCTCCCTCGACTTAGTACAGCGAGGTGCAGGCGAGAGAAAGTCCTCTTCCTCTGCTTTATACAGGAAGGTTGGGGCAAGAGAAGAAAGTCCTCCCTCGACTTTGTACAGCGAGGTGCAGGCAAGAGAAAGTCCTCTTCCTCTGCTGTATACAGCAAGGTTGGGGCAAGAGAAGAAAGTCCTCCCTCGACTTTGTACAGCGAGGTGCAGGCGAGAGAATGTTCTCTTCCTCTGCTTTATACAGCAAGGTTGGGGCAAGAGCGAAAGTCCTCTTCCTCTGCTTTTTACAGCAAGGTTGAGGCAACAGAGGAAGTCCTCCTTGCCTTTGAGCAAGTGCAGGCGAGAACAGAGGAAGTCCTCCTTGCCTTTGAGCAAGTGCAGGCAACAGAGGAGGTCCTCCTTGCCTTTGAGCAAGTGCAGGCAATAGAGGAAGTCCTCCTTGCCTTTGAGCAAGTGCAGGCGAGAAAGAGGAAGTCCTCCTTGCCTTTGAGCAAGTGTAGGCAACAGAGGAAGATGTAAGGACCTAGAAACTTTAATTGGAATAAAAGTGTTATATTTAAATAATTTCAGAAGATGTTATTATTTAAAATACAAAGAGCTGGTAATAGAAGTTTCGTAGTAGTCGCACCTCGGACGTCACGCAAGGGCTGGGGTCAGCTGGTAGAGGTCGGTCGGCTGACTCTTGTATTAACAAAGTAGTCAGGTGCGATGACCTTATCGTGAGGTAATCACGAGGGTGTGCTCGAGGAAGACAGGTGGATCAAGAAGAGTAAAGGAAGGAAAGTGTAGCTTAGAAGACTATGAGATCGCCTGGTTAGTACATAATCGCCTGTCGCCTAGACTACCCATGCGGACATCGCCAGGGCGCGAGGTATGTGGACATCGCCAGGGCGCGAGGCATGCGGACATCGCCAGGGCGCGAGAGACATACGGACATCGCCAGGGCGCGAGAGGCATGCGGGCATCGCCAGGGCGCGAGAGGCATGCGGGCATCGCCGGGGCGCGAGAGGCATGCGGGCATCACCGGGGCGCGAGAGACATGCGGGCGTCGCCTGGGATAGACATCGGTCGTCTCCCAGAGAGAGACATCGGTCGTCTCCCAGAGAGAGACATCGGTCGTCTCCCAGAGAGAGACATCGGTCGTCTTCCAGAGAGAGAGATCGGTCGTCTTCCAGGATGAGTGTAAGGACCTAGAAACTTTAATTGGAATAAAAGTGTTATATTTAAATAATTTCAGAAGATGTTATTATTTAAAATACAAAGAGCTGGTAATAGAAGTTTCGTAGTAGTCGGACCTCGGACGTCACCCAAGGTCTGGGGTCAGCTGGTAGAGGTCGGTCGTCTGACTATTGTATTAACAAAGTAGTCAGGTGCGATGACCTTATCGTGAGGTAATCACGTGGGTGTGCTTGAGGAAGACATGTGGATCAAGAAGAGTAAAGGAAGGAAAGTGTAGCTTAGAAGTACGAGATCGCCGTTCTTGAAGGCGGAGGCGATCTCCGACTTCTCTGGTACATAGTCGCCTGTCGCCTAGAGTACACATGATCACCAATCGCCTATGGGGTACATGATCGCCGAAGGTGCACTTAGTATGTGGTCAAGATGCGGGATCAACCATTGTGGGTTCCAAAAACCACGCGTATCAAGGTGTGGGTTAAGCCTCAGATACGCTGTGCATGCGGAGCTCTATGCTTGAACATAAGAAATCGTCCTTAGTGTTACATGCATGGGCGCACGAGGACTAGTGCTGATCTACTCTTGGAAATGGGAAGCTACCGACGTCACCAAGTCATGTGGAGATGATACCTTGGACGTAACATAGTGGGATGAAGAACCTTCAGCAAGGCGTGGCGATGTGTAGTCGGGCATCGCCAGGGCGTGAGGCATGCGGGCATCGCCGGAGCGCGAGGCATGCGGCATCGCCAGGGCGCGAGGCATGCGGACATCGCCAGGGAGCGAGGCATGCGGGCATCGCCAGGGAGAGACATCGGTCGTCTCCCAGAGAGAGACAGCGGTAACTTACTACAACTAATATGATTAACATGAAATTCTACTCCTAAGTTTAAATCTCTAAACTGTTCAATCAACTTCTGCTCTTCAATCATCATGGTTGATACTTGTATTGATTTTCTACTCAAAGCATCTGCTACTACATTAGCCTTCCCTGGATGATACATCAGTTGGAAATCATAATCCTTTAGAAACTCCATCCATCTTCTTTGTCTCATATTTAACTCTTTCTGATCAAACAGATATTTCAGACTTTTATGGTCACTAAACACCTAAAACTGAGCTCCATACAAATAATGCCTCCAAATCTTCAAAGCAAACACCACCGCTGCCAACTCTAAGTCATGAGTAGGATAGTTTCTCTCATGAACTTTGAGCTGCCTTGAAGCATATGCAACTACTCTTTTCTCTTGCATCAAAACACATCCCAAACCCTGATGTGAAGCATCATAGTAAACGTCAAAAGGTTTTCCTATATCCGGGATCACTAACACCGGAGCACTAGTTAATCTTTTCTTTAGCTCCAGGAAACTCTGCTCACATTTGTCAGTCCAAGCAAAAGGTTGATCTTTGCGAGTTAACTGAGTCAAAGGAGCTACTACTTTGGAAAAATCTTCAATGAATCTCCGATAGTAGCTAGCTAGACCCACAAAACTCCTTATCTCAGTAACTGTCTTAGGACGTTCCCACTGAAGCACTGCCTCTACCTTGGCTGGATCCACTGAGATCCCCTGAGCTGATATTACATGTCCTAAGAAGTTGACTTCTTTCAACCAGAACCCGCACTTAGAGAACTTAGCATATAATTGCTTCTCCCTCAAAATCTCCAACACTGTCTTCAGATGTTCTTCATGTTCTTCCTTGGTCCTTGAATAAATCAGTATGTCGTCTATAAAGACTACAACAAACTTATCCAAGAAAGGGCGAAAAATTCTATTCATGTAATCCATGAATAGAGCTGGAGCATTTGTTACTCCAAACGGCATTACTACATACTCATAGTGTCCATAACGAGACCTAAATGCCGTCTTCTGAACATCTTCAGCCTTTACCAAAATTTGGTGGTATCCCGTTCTCAGATCAATCTTTGAGAACACTGAGGCTCCATGTAATTGGTCCATCAAATCATCAATTCTAGGTAGAGGATACTTGTTCTTGATGGTCAACTTATTCAATTGTCTGTAATCTAAACACAACCGAGACCCTCCATCCTTTTTCTTAACTAGAAGCACTGGAGCCCCCCATGGAGATACACTAGGTCTGATGAATTGTTTCTCCAACAAATCTTCAACTTGCTTCTTTAGTTCTATTAACTCAGCTGGAGCCATTTGGTAAGGTCCCATTGACACTGGTCCAGCTCCAGGTATCAAATCAATACAGAATTCCACTTCTCTCTTAGGAGGTAATCCAGGTATTTCTTCTGGAAATACATCCATGAAATCCTTCACCACGTGTATACTGCTTAATTCTTCTTCATTCTCCACTTTCATCTGAGCTAAGATTACAAAGCATCTCGACCCTTCTTTCAATTCTGACCACACATGCTGAGCAGATATCACATCTGACTCTTGGAAATCCGAAAACGCTATTTTCTGTTTACCACAATCTATGAGAATGTGATTGGCAGATAGCCAATCCATTCCTAGGATAACATCCAGATCCTGAAGAGGTAGACAGACCAAGTTTACTTTGAACCTGCATCCCTCTACTATTAGTGGACATTCAGCACAAACTGTAGAGGTCAATACCTGTCCTGATGCAGGTGTAGAGACCAACAGTTCAAACGGCAACTCCTTCACTAGAAGGCCCAACTCGGCTACACACAAACTTGACACAAAAGAGTGTGTCGCTCCAGAATCAAATAGAGTTTTAACGTATCTACCAGCTATATAGCAAACACCTTGTACCAAATTACCTGACTGAGATGCCTCAGCTCCTGACATAGCGAACACTCTCCTTGCTACCTAAGGTCTACTACCTTCCTTCTTAAACTGCTGGGAACCACCGAATTGAGTCATCCTGTTCCTATTAGGACAATCTCTAGCAATGTGTCCCGTCTTTTGGCATGTGAAGCATCTTTTCTCTGGATCCCCCTTGGAGCACACATTGGATGTGTGTGGTCCACCACAATAGAAACATCTAGGTTTCCATGGTTGTTGCTGCTGAAACTGGGGCGGAACTGCTCCTGCTCTATGTTGTGGAGGTCTAGCATAAGGTTTGTTTTGTTGATGCTGCACCTTGGCCTTCCCATTGGAAGACCCCCTTGGGTGTGATCTGATCACCCTAGAATCACCCCTTTCCAGGGTCTCCACCATCTTCGCCTTCTCCACTAAGGCATGAAACTCCCTAATGCACATAGGTGCTATGGTATTCTTCAATTCATACTTTAAACCTTCTTCAAACTTCCTACACCTCCAAGCCTCAGAGGTAGCTTGGGTATAGAATCTGGCTAGGTACTCAAACCTAGCAGCATATGCATTCACTGACATCTCTCCCTGCTCCAACCGGAGAAATTCGGCCTCCTTTGCAAATCTTGCACTATCGGGAAAATATTTCTCCAGCAACCTCACCCTGAAACTTTCCCAATCTACTACTTCAGCTCTGGCTTCCATCATCTGTTGAGCTCCCATCCACCAGAACTCTGCTTCTCCAGATAATAAATATACAGCAAATACCAATTTCTTATCTTCAGGGCAGGAGGTCGCCTTAAAGATTTTCTCTAACTCCTTGATCCATTGATCGGCTTGGTCAGGAGTAGCATTCCCACTGAACTTGGGTGGGTTGTGCCTCATGAACTCGGTCAGTCCCATATGCTCCTGAGGCTGACTGACGTGGGAAGCTGTTGCAGCAGACCTAGCAGTTTCCCAATGCTGCATTGTAGCCTGATGATTCTGAGCCATTGTCGCATTCTGTTGTTGGATAGCATTTGCCATCATCTCAATAGCCCTGGCAATCTGGCTTATTTCTGAAGAAGGTTAGGGAGGGGTAGGAGGTCTAGCAGCCATCTTTCTCTGTTTCAGAGTTTTGAAACTATTGTTTTCTATTCCTACAACTATAAGAATGAAATCGATAAGGAATCAATTCATTTAGAAGATAACATTTAGATCTTACAAAGGTCAGCATCTCAAAATCATCTAGAATTTGAGTTTATTAACAAAATCATAATACTTATAATATAAAGTATAACACCAAAACAGTTATTGGTGTAAAACTATCAATCAAAAAGACAACTTCCAATCAATTACAAAACACTTGATAAAATGAAATAAATCACACCAGAAGGTAATATATGCTAAACATCAAACTTTTAGAATTAAGATTGAGAATTGATCTAGCTGCTGGCTCGAACGTGGAGTATGTGCCTCGTCACTCCTTCGCCTAGCCTTCTGCAACTGCGCGTTCTACAGGAACGCTCCAAGAACCCTCGCCGGAACTCCAATCGATGCCTGCAAAACACACAGACGGCGCCTCTAGCGGCCGTTGTAGCTCCGACGCTCAAGTCAGGCGACGGGAACACCAAAGATCTCTCTGAATCTCTCTGTGAGACTCGTGTGTGTGTCCTCAGTGTTCTTGAGTTCGAAAACTGAGTGTCTGGGTTACGTATTGCGTACCTGGTGTAGCGTTCCTCTCCCCCCATATACTCTTGAGGTTTCTTGGCTACCTCTAGGGCTCACTTGAGTATTCCTGCACTGCTATCACCCACTCTCTCTGGGCCATCTTGCGTATGCAGGCTTCCTTACTTGAGTGCAAACTCTGACAGGGAAGGCCACGTGGGTACTTCTGTGTACCCTCGATTTCCGTGCCCACCTGCCCTTCCTAATCTCTGGCGCCAATTGCTCTAGGAATACCTTCATGGTCTACGTGCCACGCATGCTTCCTCTCCGGGAAATGCTGACCCTAATGGGTTCTCGTCCCAACAGGGCTCTGCACCTAACCGTGCATTCCAAGCCTCATGCATGGACGCTTCGTGACCAAGGCCACTCCCTGCCTGCGGGCGCTTTACTGATCACTGGTCGCGTTGTTCACATCGCCGCGGCCGACGTCACTTGCCACACACCGATGACCGAGGTATCTCTCGTCCTGGCCGATGACCGATGGCGCTTCTTTACGTTGTCGTGCTCTCCTTATGGAATCATGCGAGGTCCTTGGGTAACGTTCTCGCTGGGAGCCTGGGTCCCAGTTTAACACGTGTTGGCAAGGAACCCCCGACGACTGATCGCTCTGCATGCACCGATGACTGATCGCTCTGCATGCACCGATGACTAATCGGTGCTTCATCACTTCTCGCGCTCTGATTCCAGGCGCTCATGTAGGAACCGATCTGCTGGTGGTGGTCACTCGGTAACTGACCACTGATCGCCGTTCTTGAACGATCTCCACCCTGGTTCATCTGCTATCTCATGCCATGCGTCACTCTGTGACTGGCCCACGTGGTCATCTGCTGCTGACGTCATCGACTACCGATGACCGACCGGATCAAGAATCATCTCGATTCAGTTATGAGTGTGCACCCTCACTACTTTATCAAGATCCTTTCATTCTTAATACTTAAATTTTCAGTTAGGGCATATATTTACTAGAGCACAAACAAGATTTCATTAAGAAGAACATTTGAAAACCGTTCACTATAGCTTTAATTAAGACTCCAATAATTATTTATAAGCAGAAGAAACACAATGAATCCACTACCCTCAGGTCATCCTAAGGATGAACTGCTCTGATACCATTAATTGTAACATCCCTAATTTCTACTCATTTATATAACAACTATCTCATAAATATTTAATTAACAAAATCCTTCATTTAAATAAGTAAAACGGTAATATTTAACTAACATACAAATACAACTATCTTATAATTGTCTCTCTTAAAAGAAACATCCCTCCTCGCAGGGAGTTTTTTTTAATACATACATCAAAAGTTTTCAAAAAACAAAAATACAGCATTCAAGTTAAACCATCCCTTTCTCCAACTGCTCACTGAGGAGCTCTACTACCTGCAAGATCATCTGCTCCCGTGTAAAAATACACGATCATCACAGGTTTAAGAAAAACAACCACAAAACAAAACAAAGGGTAAGCTAGATATTTTTAAAAGCTTATATCATAAGCATAACTTTAAACATCCATATAAATCCATCAATTTCTCATTCATTTCACATGACCATCAAGTGTCTATTAACAATTCTCTTTATTCATCTTTCTCATGTCAGACTTCTACTGACTCATAACACATAGACACTTGACTCTACTTCCGGAAGACTCGTGCGTTGACTCAGACTCAGAGATCTGCACCTGTCATACTATATCACTGTGAATCCACACAGCTATGCGCATAAATAATCTCAATATCATCTCTCTCCTAGTATGACAGGGTTAATTCATATAACAGGTCAAGTTAGTTATCTTTCAAACCACTTACCCATTCATATGAACCTCCTTCGACTCTCACCACCTGAATAACTTCATCTATATGATTCCATTATCTCAGGAGAGTCAGGATATCTCCTTCTAGACAAATCCCTAGTCAATGCACATTCTATACGATCTTACACGGTATTTTCTTTCCTAAAAATACTATGCCTTGATCACACATTCACATCATTCCATATCTCATACAACACATCCATGAACGATTCAATCATATCATATTTTTAAACCCTTTCTACGCAAACCAAATCACGAAATCAAATCATACCAAAGTTTAGAATTTCGAAGATCATATACATTTCACAGCATCTACTATATTTAAAATTCCATATTTCAATCTCAAACAATTACCGATCTACACAAAAACAGGGCATCGTGCAAGAAAATTGAAACTGGTGACCTCGTCACCCCCAACTTCAGAATCTTCTAGCCTAAAGTTTTATTGAAAAGAAAACTAGCTTCCCTTCCCTAGACTTGAGCCGATCTCACTAAGGGCTCCAAACCCACCGAAAACTCAAGGATGCCTTAACTCTGTTTAAGCGTTCTGATCGGGAAAACTTGCAGAGTAACTTCCCGGGAGTCCAAGGGCAGTCGCCGATCGTCAAACTAGTGTGTGAGGATGTCGGAATGGTAGCGAGACGAAGAGGAAGGAAAAGGGAGAAAACTAAAGTCACTCTATCTATCTCTACTCAAAAGCAGCCTTCGAACACTCTATCAGAAAGTGAGTTTTGAAACTAAATCACCTTGACCAGTAATGCCGCTGCCACCACCCACTCTGATGGAAAACTCTTGCGTGCAAGTTTCCTCTGACAGGATGGCCACGTGGTGTGTCTGCGCGCACCAAAACTCTGCGTCACCTGCCCTACCAAATCTCTGGCGCCAACTGCTCTGGGACACCCTTACAGTCTACGTGCCACACATGCATAACGCTCTCGCTGGGAGCGTGGGTCCCAGCTTAACACGTGTAGCAGGGGACCCCGATGACCATGCACCGATGATTGATCACGCGATGACTATCCACCGATGTGTCTCCCATCCTGGCTTATGACCGATGTCTCTCTCATCCTCGCTGATGACCGATGTGTCTCTCATCCTGGCTGATGACCGATGTGTCTCTCATCCTGGCTGATGACCGATGTGTCTCCCATCCTGGCGATGACCGATGTGTCTCTCATCCTGGCTGATGATCAATGCGTCTCTCATCCTGGCTGATGACCGATGTGTCTCTCATCCTGGCTGATGACCGATGTGTCTCTCATCCTGTTGGCGATCTCTTATCGCCCTTGTGTGACGAGGACACATCGCCTCACTCTGGTGACCGATGTCACATCGTCACACCCTGTTGAGGGCTCATTGACCCATTACTCCATGTCTGTGGTATCACCCCCACATGGCTCGGTGGCATCGGTAGCTTCTCCTGCCCGAGGACAGTTCAGTACACACCTCTCACTTGCCAACGCCTGTAACACTAAGGGTAATTCTCCTATGCCAAAGCATAGATTTTCGCAGTTATCCCGCATGCATGGCGCATCTAAGGTTCAAATCACACCTTGATAGATGTGATTTCTGGAACCCACTATGGCCCACCGACCGACCTCTACCATACTGACCTCAGACCTCTTGGGCGACGTCTGAGGTCTGACTACTAAGAATTTTCTATTATATGTTCTTTTAATTTTCGATAAGTAAGATATTCAGGAAACATTTAAATTATACTACTTCTACTCTAAGTTAATTTTCTAGGTCCTTACATTTTGTGCCGATTTGTCAGAAGTTTGGGGTTTGGGGAAACTTCATTTAGTGAATATTAGGGTATACAAACTTCAAATGGCAATAGATTTTGACAGAGAAGTCCGATCACGACGATTCAAAAATGAAAGTGGCTCGAAACGAGGCGTGGCGTATCTGCATGTTTTATGCCGATTCGTCAGTAGTTTGGGTTTTGGGGAAACTTCATTTAATGAATATTAGGGTATACAAACTTCAAATGGCGGTAGATATTGACAGAGAAGTCCGATCAAGACGCGTCAAAAATGAAAGTGGCTCGAAACGAGGCGTGGCGTTTCTGCATGTTTTGTGCCGATTTGTTAGTAGTTTGGGGTTTGGGGAAACTTCATTTAGTGAATATTAGGGTATAAAAACTTCAAATGGCGATAGATTTTAACAGAGAAGTCCGATCAAGACGCCTAAAAAATGAAATTGGCTCGAAACGGGCCGTGGCGTATCTGTATGTTTTATGCTGATTCGTCAGTAGTTTGGGGTTTGGGGAAACTTCATTTAGGGAATATTACGATATACAAACTTGAAATGGCGATAGATTTTGAAAGAGAAGTCCGATCAAGATGCCTGAAAAATGAAAGTGGCTCGAAACGGGGCGTGGCGTATCTGCATGTTTTGTGCCGATTCGTCAGTAGTTTTGGGTTTGGGGAAACTTCATTTAGTGAATATTAGGGTATACAAACTTCAAATGGCGATAGATTTTGACAGAGAAGTCCGATCACGATGCATCAAAAATGAAAGTGGGTCGAAACGGGGTATGGCGTATCTGCATGTTTTGTGCCGATTCGTCAGTAGTTTGGGGTTTGGGGAAACTTCATTTAGTGAATATTAGGGTATACAAACTTCAAATGGCAATAGATTTTGACAGAGAAGTCCGATCAAGATGCCTAAAAAATGAATGTGGCTCGAAACGGGGGGTGGTGTATCTGCATGTTTTGTGCCGATTCCTCAGTAGTTTGGGGTTTGGGGAAACTTCATTTAGTGAATATTAGGGTATACAAACTTCAAATGGCAATAGATTTTGACAGAGAAGTCCGATCACGATGCATCAAAAATGAAAGTGGCTTGAAACGGGGCGTGGTGTATCTGCATGTTTTGTGACGATTCCTCAATAGTTTGGGGTTTGAAGAAACTTCATTTAGTGAATATTAGGGTATATAAACTTCAAATGGCGATAGATTTTGACAGAGAAGTCTGATCAAGACGCCTCAAAAATGAAATTGGCTCGAAACGGGGCGTGGCGTATCTGCATGTTTTGTGCCGATTCGTCAGTAGTTTGGGGTTTGGAGAAACTTCATTTAGTGACTATTAGGGTATAAACACTTCAAATGGCGATAGATTTGGACATAGAAGTCCGATCAAGACGCCTCTAAAATGATATTGGCTCGAAATGGGGCGTGGCGTATCTGCATGTTTTGTGCCGATTCGTCAGTAGTTGGGGGATCGCGGAAACGTCATTTAGTGAATATTAGGGTATACATATACAAACATCAAATGGCGATAGATATTGACAGAGAAGTCCGATCAGGACGCCTAAAAAATGAAAGTGACTCGAAACGGGGCGTGGCTTATCTGCATGTTTTGTGCCGATTCGTCAGAAGTTTGGAGTTTGCGGAAACTTCATTTAGTGAATATTAGGGTATAGAAACTTCAAATGGCAATAAATTTCGACAGAGAAGTCTGATCACGACGCATCAAAAATGAATGTGGCTCGAAACGGGGTATGGCGTATCTGCATGTTTTGTGCCGATTCGTCAGTAGTTTGGGGTTTGGGGAAACTTAATTTAGTGAATATTAGGGTATACAAACTTCAAATGGCGATAGATTTGGGGAGAGAAGTCCGATCAAGACGCCTCAAAAATGAAAGTGGCTTAAAATGGGCCGTGGCGTATCTGCATGTTTTGTGCCGATTCGTCAGAAGTTTGGGGTTTGGGGAAACCTCATTTAGTGAATATTAGGGTATACAAACTTCAAATGGCGGTAGATATTGACAGAGAAGTCCGATCAAGACACCTCAAAAATGAAAGTGGCTCGAAACGGGGCGTGGTGTTTCTGCATGTTTTGTGCTGATTTGTCAGGAGTTTGGGGTTTGGGGAAACTTCATTTAGTGAATATTAGGGTATAAAAACTTCAAATGGAGATAGATTTTAATAGAGAAGTCCGATCAAGACGCCTCAAAAATGAAATTGGCTCGAAACGGGTCGTGGCGTATCTGTATGTTTTGTGCTGATTTGTCAGTAGTTTGGAGTTTGGGGAAACTTCATTTAATGAATATTAGGGTATACAAACTTCAAATGGCGATAGATTTTCACAGGGAAGTCCGATGAAGATGCCTCAAAAATGAAAGTGGCTCGAAACGGGGCATGGCGTATCTGCATGTTTTCTGCCGATTCGTCAGGAGTGTGGGGTTTGCGGAAACTTCATTTAATGAATATTAGGGTATACCAACTTCAAATGGCAGTAGATATTGACAGAGAAGTCCGATTACGATGCATCAAAAATGAAAGTGGCTCGATACGGGGCGTGGCGTATCTGCGTGTTTTCTGCCGATTCGTCACTAGTTTGGGGTTTGCGGAAACTTCATTTCATGAATATTAGGGTATACAAACTTCAAATGGCGATAGATTTTGACAGATATGTCCGATCAAGACGCCTAGAAAATGGAAGTGGCTCAAAACGGGGCGTGGCCTATGTGCATGTTTTGTGCCGATTCGTCAGTAGTTTGGGGTTTGGGGAAACTTCATTTAGTGAATATTAGGCTATACAAACTTCAAATGGCGATAGATTTTGACAGAAAAGTCCGATCAAGACGCCTCAAAAATGAAAGTGGCTCGAAACGGGGCGTGGCGTATCTGCATGTTTTGTGCCGATTCGTCTGTAGTTTGGGATTTGGGGAAACTTCATTTAGTGAATATTACGGTATACAAACTTTAGATGGCGATAGATTTTGACAGAGAAGTCCGATCACGACTCCTCAAAAATGAAAGTGGCTCGAAAAGGGGTGTGGCGTATCTGCATGTTTTGCGCCGACACGTCAGTAGTTTGGGGTTTGGGGATACTTGATTTAGTGAATATTAGGGTATACAAACTACAAATGGCGATAGATTTTGACAGAGAAGTCCAATCAAGACGCCTCAAAAATGAAAGTGGCTCGAAACGGGGCGTGGTGTATCTGCATGTTTTGTGACGATTCCTCAATAGTTTGGGGTTTGAAGAAACTTCATTTAGTGAATATTAGGGTATATAAACTTCAAATGGCGATAGATTTTGACAGAGAAGTCTGATCAAGACGCCTCAAAAATGAAATTGGCTCGAAACGGGGCGTGGCGTATCTGCATGTTTTGTGCCGATTCGTCAGTAGTTTGGGGTTTGGGGAAACTTCATTTAGTGACTATTAGGGTATAAACACTTCAAATGGCGATAGATTTGGACATAGAAGTCCGATCAAGACGCCTCTAAAATGATATTGGCTCGAAATGGGGCGTGGTGTATCTGCATGTTTTGTGCCGATTCGTCAGTAGTTGGGGGATCGCGGACACTTCATTTAGTGAATATTAGGGTATACATATACAAACATCAAATGGCAATAGATATTGACAGAGAAGTCCGATCAGGATGGCTAAAAAATGAAAGTGACTCGAAACGGGGCGTGGCTTATCTGCATGTTTTCTGCCGATTCGTCAGAAGTTTGGAGTTTGCGGAAACTTCATTTAGTGAATATTAGGGTATACAAACTGCAAATGCCAATAAATTTCGACAGAGAAGTCTGATCACGACGCATCAAAAATGAAAGTGGCTCGAAACGGGGCGTGGCATATCTGCATGTTTTCTGCCGATTCGTCAGTAGTTGTGGGTTTGCGGAAACTTAATTTAGTGAATATTAGGGTATATAAACTTCAAATGGCGATAGATTTTGACAGATAAGTCTGATCAACACGCGTAAAAAATGAAAGTGGCTCAAAACGGGGCGTGGCGGATCTGCATGTTTTGTGTCGATTCGTCAGTAGTTTGGGGTTTGGGGAAACTTCATTTAGTGAATATTAGTTTATACAAACTTCAAATGGCGATAGATTTTGACAGAGAACTCCGATCCAGACGCCTCAAAAATGAAAGTGGCTCGATACGGGGCGCGGCGTATCTACATGTTTTGTGCCGATTCGTCAGTAGTTTAGGGTTTGGGGAAACTTCATTTAGTGAATATTAGTTTATACAAACTTCAAATGGCGATAGATTTTGACAGAGAAGTCCGATCAAGACGCCTCAAAAATGAAAGTGGCTCGAAACGGGGCGTGGCGTAGCTGCATTTTTTGTGCCGATTCGTTAGTAGTTTCAGGTATGAGGAAACTTAATTTTGTGAATGGTAGGGTATACAAACTTCAAATGGTGATAGATTTTGATAGAGAAGTCCGATCAACACGCCTTAAAAATGAAAATGGCTCGAAACGGGGCGTGGCGGATCTGCACGTTTTGTGCCGATTCGTCAGTAGTTTAGGGTTTGGGCAAACTTCATTTAGTGAATATTAGGGTATACAAACTTCAAATGGTGATAGATTTTGTTAGAGAAGTCCGATCAAGACGCCTTAAAAAAGAAAGTGGCTCAAAACGGGGTGTGGCCGCTCTGCATGTTTTGTGCCAATTCGTCAGTAGTTTGGGGTTTGGGGACACTTAATTTAGTCAATATTAGGGTATACAAACTTCAAATGGCGATAGATTTTGACAGATAAATCCGATCAAGACGCCTAAAAAAGGAAAGTGGCTCGAAATGGGGCGTGGCGTATCTGCAAGGTTTGTGTCGATTCGTCAGTAGTTTGAGGTTTGGGAAACTTCATTTAGTGAATATTAGGGTATACAAACTTCAAACGGCAATAGATTTGGACAGGGAAGTCCGATGAATGTAACATCCCGCCAAAATAAAACCATACATACATATATAAAGAAAATAAAGGTACACAAATAGTATTGGAGAGTACATGATAATATATATATATAAGTAATGAAGTTGCTCCTCTTAGGGAGTTTGATACATAACCAGCCAAAGGTTTTCAACACTTAACAAAATACAACGAAATGGACGAACAGGCGATCTCCCTACAACTGGGCGATCTCCTATCAGGCAGGCGATCTCCTATCAGGAAGGCGATCTCCTATCAGGCAGGCGATCTCCTATCAAACCGGCGATCTCAACTTCCTGTAACGTCATCTGCTCCCGTGCAAATTATACACGATCATCACAAGTTTTAAGAAGAACACCCACAAGACGAAAACGCAGGTACCAAATCAGTAGAGAATTCCACTTCTCTCTTAGGAGGTAACCCAGGTACTCCTTCTGGAAATACATCCATCAAACTTTTCACCACATGAATCCTTCTTACGTCCTCTTCGTTCTTCACTTCCCCCTTCTGGAAATACATCCATCAAACTTTTCACCACATGAATCCTTCTTACGTCCTCTTCGTTCTTCACTTCCCACCGAGCTATGATCACGAAACACCTCGCCCCTTCTTCCAACTCTGATCGCCCATGCCGAGCAGATCTCACATCTGGCTCTTGGAGATCGGAAAAACACCACTTTCTGCCTACCGTAAACTATGGGAACGTGATCGGCATACAGCCAATCCATTCTTAGGATAACATCTAGATCCTGTAGAGGTAGACAGATCAAATTCACTTTGAATCTGCGTCCCTCTACTATCACTGGACATTCGAGGCAACTGTAGAGGTCAACACCTGCCCTGACACAGGTGTAGAGACCAACAGTTTCGAAGGGTAACTCCTTCACTAGAAGGCCCAGCTCGGCTACACCGACTTGACACCAAAGAGTGTGTCGCTCAGAAACAAGCAAAACTCTAACGTATCTACCAGCTATAAACAAGCACCTAGTACTAGGTTACCTGACTGAGATGCCCCCGTTCCAGGCATGGCAAACACTCTCCCTGCTGCCTGAGGTCTGCTGCCTTCGTTCCTCAACGGCTGGGAAACACTGGGTTGAGTCATCCTTTTTCTGTTAGGACAATCTCTAGAAATGTGCCCCACCTCTTGGCATGTGAAACATCTTCTCTCTGCATCTTTCTTGGGGTACACCTTGGCTGTGTGTGGTCCACCACAATGGAAACATTTAAGTTTCCAGGGTTGTTGCTGCTGAGACTGGGGCGGTGCTGCTCTTGCCCTATGCTGTGGCGGTCTCGAATAAGGCTTATTCTGCTGCTGTTGCACCTTGGCCTTCCCACTGGAGGAACCCCCTGGGTGTGATCTGATTACCCTGGGATTACTCCTCTCTAGGGTCTCCCCCCTCTTTGCCTTCTCCACTAAGGCATGAAATTCCCTGATCCACTGATCTGGTTGGTTCGGAGAAACATTCCCACGGAATTGGGGTGGGTTGTGCCTCATGAACTCGGTCATCCCCATCTGCTCCTGGGGCTGATTGACATGGGAAGCTGTTGCAGCCGATCCAGCAGTTCCCAAATGATGCATTACAGCTTGATGAATATGGGCCATTACTGTATTCTGTTGTTGGATGGCAGTTGCCATCATCTCCATGGCCCTGGCGATCTGGCCCATCTCTGAAGAAGATCGGGGAGGGGTAGGAGGTTTACGCGCCATCTTTCTTCGTTCTCAGACTTTGAAACTATAGGTTTTCTATATTCCCTACGACTACAAGAATGAGATCGATAAGAAATCAATTCATTCAGGAGGTAACATCTAGACCTTACAAAGGTCAGCATCTCAAAATCATTAAGAATTTGAGTTCATCAACAGCATCATAATACTTATAACTTCAAACAAAACACCAGAACAGTTCCTGGTGTACAATCATCAATCCAAACAGCCACTTTCAGTCAATTACAAGGACACTCAATAAATCACACCAGAATTCAATGTAGGCTAAACATCAAACCTCTGGAATTAAGATTAAGAATCATCCCGATCCAGTTATGAGTGTGCACCCTCATTACTTTATCAAGATCCTCTCACCCTTAATACTAAGATTCTCAGTTAGGGCATACATTCACTAAAGCACAAAGGCACACACAAAATTTCAATACAAAACGTTTGAAAACCTTTCACTATATTTGTTATTTAAAAACTCAAATAACTTTTATGAGCAGAAGAAACACAATGGATCCACAGCCCTCAGGTCATCCTAAGGACGAACTGCTCTGATACCATTAATGTAACATCCCGCCAAAATAAAACCATACATACATATATAAAGAAAATAAAGGTACACAAATAGTATTGGAGAGTACATGATAATATATATATATAAGTAATGAAGTTGCTCCTCTTAGGGAGTTTGATACATAACCAGCCAAAGGTTTTCAACACTTAACAAAATACAACGAAATGGACGAACAGGCGATCTCCCTACAACTGGGCGATCTCCTATCAGGCAGGCGATCTCCTATCAGGAAGGCGATCTCCTATCAGGCAGGCGATCTCCTATCAAACCGGCGATCTCAACTTCCTGTAACGTCATCTGCTCCCGTGCAAATTATACACGATCATCACAAGTTTTAAGAAGAACACCCACAAGACGAAAACGCAGGGTAAGCTAGATATTTTAAGGAGGTTTAAAATAAGGCATTTAAAATCATGAACATAATAGATCAAGGTAAAACATTTTCCAAGATATCCATGTAAAACGTGGAGCTACTCATAGCATTCAACTGCTCGCCCAAAACCACAGACTTCACAACATTCACCCATAGTCATTTCCATTTCACAATACAGCATCAAGTGCCTATCAATATTCCAGTTTCTCATTTCACATGCCAGACTTTCCACTGGCCCACAATGCATAGACACATGACACTACTTCCGGATTGACTCGTGCGTTGACTCAGGCCCAGAGATTTGCACCTGTCATACCTACCACTGTGAATCCACACAGCATGCGCATATACCATCTCATTGTTACCATTCTCTCGGTATGACAAGGTAAATTCGTATAACAGGCCGAGCTCGTTCCCATTTGAACAACTCACCCATACGTACGAACCTCCTTCGACTCTCACCAACTGAATAACTTCATCTACTTGATTCCATTATCTCAGCAGAGTCAGGATATCTCCTTCTAGACCAGCCCCTAGTCAATACACCTATACAGATCTTACACGGTATTTCCTTTCCTGAAAATACTATGCCTCGATCCCACATTCACAGCATTCAAAACATCATACCACTCAAATACATGATTCAATCATAAAACAATCATTTCAAAGGTTCAGATCTTCGAATATCTCGTTTAAATCTCAAGTAGTTTCAAAGCAACACCCAGAAACAGAGAGTTCACAAACAACGCCAAAACCGGCGATCTAGTTCAAAAACAGGGTGTTTCGAAGGCTTTATATAAAACCGGCGACCACATCGCCCAAACACATAAAACAGAGTATTTCACGAAGACGAAAGCGAAAACGGCGACCACGCCGCCTACACTTCAGAAAATAGCTACACTATGGCTCGTATTAGAGATGGAGGCTAGCTTCCCTTACCTGGACTTGCGCAAACACCAGGAGCTCCGAAATCCAACGAAGCTTGAAGAACGCCTTGGCTCTGTTTTTGCGTCTGGCTTTGAAGGACTTGCAGAGAACTTCCCAGGTGCTCTAATGGTGGCCGTCGCTCGTCGTGCTCTTGTGTGAAGGTGCCCGAATCGCAGCGCGAAGGAGAGAAAATGGAGGAGAAGGGAGGTACTCACTCTTTCGCTCTTGAACAACTGAAATGTCTTGTTCCCTCAGCAGTGGGTTTTTCCATCTTAAACCAACTTGTCCACAAAAGCAGCTGCCACAACCCACTCTGCAGGGAAGTCTGAGTGTACCTTTCTCTGAACAGTACGACTACGGTTGTCTCTTATGCATGCCAACCACTGCTCTGAACAGTACGACCGCGAGTGTCTCTTGCGCATGCCAACATTCTGATGTCACTGTTCTGAACCAACACTTTTGTCTACGTGTCGCGCGTGCCGCGCGTCTCATGCTGGGAGTCTGGGTCCCACCTTCTCTACGTACAACTCGACATCGCGCGATAACCTTCCACCCACTCATCCTGGAGGACGACCGATGTCTCTCTCTGGAAGACGACCGATGTCTCTCTTTGGCGATGCCCGCATGCCCTGCGCCCTGGCGATGCCCGCATGCCTCGCGCCCTGGCGATGCCCGCATGCCCCGCGCCCTGGCGATGCCCGCATGCCTCGCGCCCTGGCGATGCCCGCATGCCCCGCGCCCTGGCGATGCCCGCATGCCTCGCGCCCTGGCGATGCCCGCATGCCTCGCGCCCCGGCGATGCCCGCATGCCTCGCGCCCCGGCGATGCCCGCATGCCTCGCGCCCTGGCGATGCCCGACGACACACCACGCCCTCCTGAAGGTTCTTCATTCCACTATGTTACGTCCAAGGTATCATCTCCACATGACTCGGTGACGTCGGTAGCTCCACATTTCCATGGGTAGATTGGCACTTGCCCTCGCGCGCCCATGCATGCAACACTAAGGACGATCTCCTATACTCAAGCATAGAGCTTCGCATGCACAGCGTGTCTAAGGCTTAACCCACACCTTGATGCACGTGGTTTTTGGGAGCCCACTATGGTTGATCCAACATCTTGACTACACACTAAGTGTAGTTCCGGCGATCATGTGTACTCTAGGCGACAGGCGACTAGGTACACTACAGGCGATTGGCGTTCTGGTGCAATCAAGGCGACAGGCGATCATGTGCCAGAGAAGTCTGAGATCGCCTACTCTTCCAATTACGGCGATCTCGTAGACTTTTAAGCTATACTTCCTTTCCTTTATATTTTAAATAAGAACATACTTAGAATTCATTTAAAATATATCACTTTTATTCCAGTAATATTTTCCAGGTCCTTACAATCTCCCTAACAACAAAAATTTTCGTCCTCGAAAATTGAATTACAAGGAAAGAGATGTGGATGGTCCTTTCTCATGGTTTCTCCTAACTCCCAAGTGGAATCACCCGATCTCTCATCCCACACCACTTTCATCAGGTTGATGGTCTTACCTCCGAGCTGATTACTTTAGCGATCGTCGATCTTGACTGGTTGCTTCAAACGAACAATCATCCCTGATCTGCACATCGCCCACTTAAAAAAAAAACGTGACTAGGGTCTGCCATGTACTCCCTCAGCTGTGATACGAGAAAGACGTTATGCAGGGTTGCAAAAAGGGAAGATAGGGCGATCTCATACGCTACAGGACCTATCTTTCCTCTAGATCTGGTATGGTCCAACAAACTTAGGAGACAGCTTCCTTGATTTGATAGCTCGTCCTACACCCTTGGTTGGTGTCACTCTCATAAACACATGGTCTTCAGCAGCAACTCCAAAGGTCTTCTCCTCTGAATCTGCCGACTTTGAGAAGCTTTCATCCTGCCTTGTATCAGCATCACCTTCTCGGTTGCCTGCTGAACCAACTCTTACTACTCCACTACTTCATCAAATTCCATTGTACATCCCTGCATATGGGATATGCTGCTCCATTGAGCGCCAACTCCAGCATTCACACTCTACTCCCAACCTTGAAGACTTGGTCGAGCATTTCCACAACTAGGCTCTTAACAGAACCAGGCCTAGCCTCCTTAGAGAAAAGCGAGCATGATCCCTTCATCGGAAGGAAAGAGGACAACTGCCTACTGCTCATGCCCCCTAGCTAATACAAACTAGGATCCGAAATATCCTTCTAGGAATCAACTTCTGCATCTTGATCAAAACCATCCATCGACATCCCAACTGCTGATCAAATTCTCACGCTCCCTAAAGGAACACCTTACATACATCTCTTCACCACCACGATTGATATTTCAAATGAGCTCGGCTTCTCCCAAGTTCCGAGTCATATTTGGATACAAGAATGTCTTTCCATTTCCCTTTCTCATCACTCATCATCCACCATTTCCATTTCGCCAGAAGAGCAAAGTTAAATTTTCTGTTATCCCTTAAATTATTCATTTACTGGTATGCAAATTCTGCTCTTAACCTTAATATCCCATCTTTACCCATTACAAAGCCCTTAGCTTGCTCGGCGCCTAGAACTCTCCCAACACGCTTCAGACTAGGCTCCTCTAATTGTTCAATCAAAACTGGTTCGCCCTCCTGGTTCCCATAATAAGGGAGTTCTGCATTTCCTCCCATACAAAGCTTCATACAATCACTGTTTTCAAAACTCCATAACACTACTACCACGACCGATTCTAAATCATAAGTAGAATAATTTCTCCCATGAAATTTGAGTTGCCTTGATGCATATGCAACCACTCGCTTCTCTTGCATCTAAAACACATCCCAAACCTTGATGTGAAGCACCACAGTAGACGTCAAAAGGTCTTCCGACCTCTGGAATTTCCAGCACTGGAGTACCTCATGGAGATACGCTGGATTTGATGAAAGGCTTCCCCAACAGCTCTTCCACTTGCTTCTTCAATTCTACCAACTCGGCTGGAGTCATCCTGCAAGATGCCATTGACACTGGTCCAGCTCCAGGTACCAAATCAGTAGAGAATTCCACTTCTCTCTTAGGAGGTAACCCAGGTACTCCTTCTGGAAATACATCCATCAAACTTTTCACCACATGAATCCTTCTTACGTCCTCTTCGTTCTTCACTTCCCCCTTCTGGAAATACATCCATCAAACTTTTCACCACATGAATCCTTCTTACGTCCTCTTCGTTCTTCACTTCCCACCGAGCTATGATCACGAAACACCTCGCCCCTTCTTCCAACTCTGATCGCCCATGCCGAGCAGATCTCACATCTGGCTCTTGGAGATCGGAAAAACACCACTTTCTGCCTACCGTAAACTATGGGAACGTGATCGGCATACAGCCAATCCATTCTTAGGATAACATCTAGATCCTGTAGAGGTAGACAGATCAAATTCACTTTGAATCTGCGTCCCTCTACTATCACTGGACATTCGAGGCAACTGTAGAGGTCAACACCTGCCCTGACACAGGTGTAGAGACCAACAGTTTCGAAGGGTAACTCCTTCACTAGAAGGCCCAGCTCGGCTACACCGACTTGACACCAAAGAGTGTGTCGCTCAGAAACAAGCAAAACTCTAACGTATCTACCAGCTATAAACAAGCACCTAGTACTAGGTTACCTGACTGAGATGCCCCCGTTCCAGGCATGGCAAACACTCTCCCTGCTGCCTGAGGTCTGCTGCCTTCGTTCCTCAACGGCTGGGAAACACTGGGTTGAGTCATCCTTTTTCTGTTAGGACAATCTCTAGAAATGTGCCCCACCTCTTGGCATGTGAAACATCTTCTCTCTGCATCTTTCTTGGGGTACACCTTGGCTGTGTGTGGTCCACCACAATGGAAACATTTAAGTTTCCAGGGTTGTTGCTGCTGAGACTGGGGCGGTGCTGCTCTTGCCCTATGCTGTGGCGGTCTCGAATAAGGCTTATTCTGCTGCTGTTGCACCTTGGCCTTCCCACTGGAGGAACCCCCTGGGTGTGATCTGATTACCCTGGGATTACTCCTCTCTAGGGTCTCCCCCCTCTTTGCCTTCTCCACTAAGGCATGAAATTCCCTGATCCACTGATCTGGTTGGTTCGGAGAAACATTCCCACGGAATTGGGGTGGGTTGTGCCTCATGAACTCGGTCATCCCCATCTGCTCCTGGGGCTGATTGACATGGGAAGCTGTTGCAGCCGATCCAGCAGTTCCCAAATGATGCATTACAGCTTGATGAATATGGGCCATTACTGTATTCTGTTGTTGGATGGCAGTTGCCATCATCTCCATGGCCCTGGCGATCTGGCCCATCTCTGAAGAAGATCGGGGAGGGGTAGGAGGTTTACGCGCCATCTTTCTTCGTTCTCAGACTTTGAAACTATAGGTTTTCTATATTCCCTACGACTACAAGAATGAGATCGATAAGAAATCAATTCATTCAGGAGGTAACATCTAGACCTTACAAAGGTCAGCATCTCAAAATCATTAAGAATTTGAGTTCATCAACAGCATCATAATACTTATAACTTCAAACAAAACACCAGAACAGTTCCTGGTGTACAATCATCAATCCAAACAGCCACTTTCAGTCAATTACAAGGACACTCAATAAATCACACCAGAATTCAATGTAGGCTAAACATCAAACCTCTGGAATTAAGATTAAGAATCATCCCGATCCAGTTATGAGTGTGCACCCTCATTACTTTATCAAGATCCTCTCACCCTTAATACTAAGATTCTCAGTTAGGGCATACATTCACTAAAGCACAAAGGCACACACAAAATTTCAATACAAAACGTTTGAAAACCTTTCACTATATTTGTTATTTAAAAACTCAAATAACTTTTATGAGCAGAAGAAACACAATGGATCCACAGCCCTCAGGTCATCCTAAGGACGAACTGCTCTGATACCATTAATGTAACATCCCGCCAAAATAAAACCATACATACATATATAAAGAAAATAAAGGTACACAAATAGTATTGGAGAGTACATGATAATATATATATATAAGTAATGAAGTTGCTCCTCTTAGGGAGTTTGATACATAACCAGCCAAAGGTTTTCAACACTTAACAAAATACAACGAAATGGACGAACAGGCGATCTCCCTACAACTGGGCGATCTCCTATCAGGCAGGCGATCTCCTATCAGGAAGGCGATCTCCTATCAGGCAGGCGATCTCCTATCAAACCGGCGATCTCAACTTCCTGTAACGTCATCTGCTCCCGTGCAAATTATACACGATCATCACAAGTTTTAAGAAGAACACCCACAAGACGAAAACGCAGGGTAAGCTAGATATTTTAAGGAGGTTTAAAATAAGGCATTTAAAATCATGAACATAATAGATCAAGGTAAAACATTTTCCAAGATATCCATGTAAAACGTGGAGCTACTCATAGCATTCAACTGCTCGCCCAAAACCACAGACTTCACAACATTCACCCATAGTCATTTCCATTTCACAATACAGCATCAAGTGCCTATCAATATTCCAGTTTCTCATTTCACATGCCAGACTTTCCACTGGCCCACAATGCATAGACACATGACACTACTTCTGGATTGACTCGTGCGTTGACTCAGGCCCAGAGATTTGCACCTGTCATACCTACCACTGTGAATCCACACAGCATGCGCATATACCATCTCATTGTTACCATTCTCTCGGTATGACAAGGTAAATTCGTATAACAGGCCGAGCTCGTTCCCATTTGAACAACTCACCCATACGTACGAACCTCCTTCGACTCTCACCAACTGAATAACTTCATCTACTTGATTCCATTATCTCAGCAGAGTCAGGATATCTCCTTCTAGACCAGCCCCTAGTCAATACACCTATACAGATCTTACACGGTATTTCCTTTCCTGAAAATACTATGCCTCGATCCCACATTCACAGCATTCAAAACATCATACCACTCAAATACATGATTCAATCATAAAACAATCATTTCAAAGGTTCAGATCTTCGAATATCTCGTTTAAATCTCAAGTAGTTTCAAAGCAACACCCAGAAACAGAGAGTTCACAAACAACGCCAAAACCGGCGATCTAGTTCAAAAACAGGGTGTTTCGAAGGCTTTATATAAAACCGGCGACCACATCGCCCAAACACATAAAACAGAGTATTTCACGAAGACGAAAGCGAAAACGGCGACCACGCCGCCTACACTTCAGAAAATAGCTACACTATGGCTCGTATTAGAGATGGAGGCTAGCTTCCCTTACCTGGACTTGCGCAAACACCAGGAGCTCCGAAATCCAACGAAGCTTGAAGAACGCCTTGGCTCTGTTTTTGCGTCTGGCTTTGAAGGACTTGCAGAGAACTTCCCAGGTGCTCTAATGGTGGCCGTCGCTCGTCGTGCTCTTGTGTGAAGGTGCCCGAATCGCAGCGCGAAGGAGAGAAAATGGAGGAGAAGGGAGGTACTCACTCTTTCGCTCTTGAACAACTGAAATGTCTTGTTCCCTCAGCAGTGGGTTTTTCCATCTTAAACCAACTTGTCCACAAAAGCAGCTGCCACAACCCACTCTGCAGGGAAGTCTGAGTGTACCTTTCTCTGAACAGTACGACTACGGTTGTCTCTTGTGCATGCCAACCACTGCTCTGAACAGTACGACCGCGAGTGTCTCTTGCGCATGCCAACATTCTGATGTCACTGTTCTGAACCAACACTTTTGTCTACGTGTCGCGCGTGCCGCGCGTCTCATGCTGGGAGTCTGGGTCCCACCTTCTCTACGTACAACTCGACATCGCGCGATAACCTTCCACCCACTCATCCTGGAGGACGACCGATGTCTCTCTCTGGAAGACGACCGATGTCTCTCTTTGGCGATGCCCGCATGCCCTGCGCCCTGGCGATGCCCGCATGCCTCGCGCCCTGGCGATGCCCGCATGCCCCGCGCCCTGGCGATGCCCGCATGCCTCGCGCCCTGGCGATGCCCGCATGCCCCGCGCCCTGGCGATGCCCGCATGCCTCGCGCCCTGGCGATGCCCGCATGCCTCGCGCCCCGGCGATGCCCGCATGCCTCGCGCCCCGGCGATGCCCGCATGCCTCGCGCCCTGGCGATGCCCGACGACACACCACGCCCTCCTGAAGGTTCTTCATTCCACTATGTTACGTCCAAGGTATCATCTCCACATGACTCGGTGACGTCGGTAGCTCCACATTTCCATGGGTAGATTGGCACTTGCCCTCGCGCGCCCATGCATGCAACACTAAGGACGATCTCCTATACTCAAGCATAGAGCTTCGCATGCACAGCGTGTCTAAGGCTTAACCCACACCTTGATGCACGTGGTTTTTGGGAGCCCACTATGGTTGATCCAACATCTTGACTACACACTAAGTGTAGTTCCGGCGATCATGTGTACTCTAGGCGACAGGCGACTAGGTACACTACAGGCGATTGGCGTTCTGGTGCAATCAAGGCGACAGGCGATCATGTGCCAGAGAAGTCTGAGATCGCCTACTCTTCCAATTACGGCGATCTCGTAGACTTTTAAGCTATACTTCCTTTCCTTTATATTTTAAATAAGAACATACTTAGAATTCATTTAAAATATATCACTTTTATTCCAGTAATATTTTCCAGGTCCTTACAATCTCCCTAACAACAAAAATTTTCGTCCTCGAAAATTGAATTACAAGGAAAGAGATGTGGATGGTCCTTTCTCATGGTTTCTCCTAACTCCCAAGTGGAATCACCCGATCTCTCATCCCACACCACTTTCATCAGGTTGATGGTCTTACCTCCGAGCTGATTACTTTAGCGATCGTCGATCTTGACTGGTTGCTTCAAACGAACAATCATCCCTGATCTGCACATCGCCCACTTAAAAAAAAAACGTGACTAGGGTCTGCCATGTACTCCCTCAGCTGTGATACGAGAAAGACGTTATGCAGGGTTGCAAAAAGGGAAGATAGGGCGATCTCATACGCTACAGGACCTATCTTTCCTCTAGATCTGGTATGGTCCAACAAACTTAGGAGACAGCTTCCTTGATTTGATAGCTCGTCCTACACCCTTGGTTGGTGTCACTCTCATAAACACATGGTCTTCAGCAGCAACTCCAAAGGTCTTCTCCTCTGAATCTGCCGACTTTGAGAAGCTTTCATCCTGCCTTGTATCAGCATCACCTTCTCGGTTGCCTGCTGAACCAACTCTTACTACTCCACTACTTCATCAAATTCCATTGTACATCCCTGCATATGGGATATGCTGCTCCATTGAGCGCCAACTCCAGCATTCACACTCTACTCCCAACCTTGAAGACTTGGTCGAGCATTTCCACAACTAGGCTCTTAACAGAACCAGGCCTAGCCTCCTTAGAGAAAAGCGAGCATGATCCCTTCATCGGAAGGAAAGAGGACAACTGCCTACTGCTCATGCCCCCTAGCTAATACAAACTAGGATCCGAAATATCCTTCTAGGAATCAACTTCTGCATCTTGATCAAAACCATCCATCGACATCCCAACTGCTGATCAAATTCTCACGCTCCCTAAAGGAACACCTTACATACATCTCTTCACCACCACGATTGATATTTCAAATGAGCTCGGCTTCTCCCAAGTTCCGAGTCATATTTGGATACAAGAATGTCTTTCCATTTCCCTTTCTCATCACTCATCATCCACCATTTCCATTTCGCCAGAAGAGCAAAGTTAAATTTTCTGTTATCCCTTAAATTATTCATTTACTGGTATGCAAATTCTGCTCTTAACCTTAATATCCCATCTTTACCCATTACAAAGCCCTTAGCTTGCTCGGCGCCTAGAACTCTCCCAACACGCTTCAGACTAGGCTCCTCTAATTGTTCAATCAAAACTGGTTCGCCCTCCTGGTTCCCATAATAAGGGAGTTCTGCATTTCCTCCCATACAAAGCTTCATACAATCACTGTTTTCAAAACTCCATAACACTACTACCACGACCGATTCTAAATCATAAGTAGAATAATTTCTCCCATGAAATTTGAGTTGCCTTGATGCATATGCAACCACTCGCTTCTCTTGCATCTAAAACACATCCCAAACCTTGATGTGAAGCACCACAGTAGACGTCAAAAGGTCTTCCGACCTCTGGAATTTCCAGCACTGGAGTACCTCATGGAGATACGCTGGATTTGATGAAAGGCTTCCCCAACAGCTCTTCCACTTGCTTCTTCAATTCTACCAACTCGGCTGGAGTCATCCTGCAAGATGCCATTGACACTGGTCCAGCTCCAGGTACCAAATCAGTAGAGAATTCCACTTCTCTCTTAGGAGGTAACCCAGGTACTCCTTCTGGAAATACATCCATCAAACTTTTCACCACATGAATCCTTCTTACGTCCTCTTCGTTCTTCACTTCCCCCTTCTGGAAATACATCCATCAAACTTTTCACCACATGAATCCTTCTTACGTCCTCTTCGTTCTTCACTTCCCACCGAGCTATGATCACGAAACACCTCGCCCCTTCTTCCAACTCTGATCGCCCATGCCGAGCAGATCTCACATCTGGCTCTTGGAGATCGGAAAAACACCACTTTCTGCCTACCGTAAACTATGGGAACGTGATCGGCATACAGCCAATCCATTCTTAGGATAACATCTAGATCCTGTAGAGGTAGACAGATCAAATTCACTTTGAATCTGCGTCCCTCTACTATCACTGGACATTCGAGGCAACTGTAGAGGTCAACACCTGCCCTGACACAGGTGTAGAGACCAACAGTTTCGAAGGGTAACTCCTTCACTAGAAGGCCCAGCTCGGCTACACCGACTTGACACCAAAGAGTGTGTCGCTCAGAAACAAGCAAAACTCTAACGTATCTACCAGCTATAAACAAGCACCTAGTACTAGGTTACCTGACTGAGATGCCCCCGTTCCAGGCATGGCAAACACTCTCCCTGCTGCCTGAGGTCTGCTGCCTTCGTTCCTCAACGGCTGGGAAACACTGGGTTGAGTCATCCTTTTTCTGTTAGGACAATCTCTAGAAATGTGCCCCACCTCTTGGCATGTGAAACATCTTCTCTCTGCATCTTTCTTGGGGTACACCTTGGCTGTGTGTGGTCCACCACAATGGAAACATTTAAGTTTCCAGGGTTGTTGCTGCTGAGACTGGGGCGGTGCTGCTCTTGCCCTATGCTGTGGCGGTCTCGAATAAGGCTTATTCTGCTGCTGTTGCACCTTGGCCTTCCCACTGGAGGAACCCCCTGGGTGTGATCTGATTACCCTGGGATTACTCCTCTCTAGGGTCTCCCCCCTCTTTGCCTTCTCCACTAAGGCATGAAATTCCCTGATCCACTGATCTGGTTGGTTCGGAGAAACATTCCCACGGAATTGGGGTGGGTTGTGCCTCATGAACTCGGTCATCCCCATCTGCTCCTGGGGCTGATTGACATGGGAAGCTGTTGCAGCCGATCCAGCAGTTCCCAAATGATGCATTACAGCTTGATGAATATGGGCCATTACTGTATTCTGTTGTTGGATGGCAGTTGCCATCATCTCCATGGCCCTGGCGATCTGGCCCATCTCTGAAGAAGATCGGGGAGGGGTAGGAGGTTTACGCGCCATCTTTCTTCGTTCTCAGACTTTGAAACTATAGGTTTTCTATATTCCCTACGACTACAAGAATGAGATCGATAAGAAATCAATTCATTCAGGAGGTAACATCTAGACCTTACAAAGGTCAGCATCTCAAAATCATTAAGAATTTGAGTTCATCAACAGCATCATAATACTTATAACTTCAAACAAAACACCAGAACAGTTCCTGGTGTACAATCATCAATCCAAACAGCCACTTTCAGTCAATTACAAGGACACTCAATAAATCACACCAGAATTCAATGTAGGCTAAACATCAAACCTCTGGAATTAAGATTAAGAATCATCCCGATCCAGTTATGAGTGTGCACCCTCATTACTTTATCAAGATCCTCTCACCCTTAATACTAAGATTCTCAGTTAGGGCATACATTCACTAAAGCACAAAGGCACACACAAAATTTCAATACAAAACGTTTGAAAACCTTTCACTATATTTGTTATTTAAAAACTCAAATAACTTTTATGAGCAGAAGAAACACAATGGATCCACAGCCCTCAGGTCATCCTAAGGACGAACTGCTCTGATACCATTAATGTAACATCCCGCCAAAATAAAACCATACATACATATATAAAGAAAATAAAGGTACACAAATAGTATTGGAGAGTACATGATAATATATATATATAAGTAATGAAGTTGCTCCTCTTAGGGAGTTTGATACATAACCAGCCAAAGGTTTTCAACACTTAACAAAATACAACGAAATGGACGAACAGGCGATCTCCCTACAACTGGGCGATCTCCTATCAGGCAGGCGATCTCCTATCAGGAAGGCGATCTCCTATCAGGCAGGCGATCTCCTATCAAACCGGCGATCTCAACTTCCTGTAACGTCATCTGCTCCCGTGCAAATTATACACGATCATCACAAGTTTTAAGAAGAACACCCACAAGACGAAAACGCAGGGTAAGCTAGATATTTTAAGGAGGTTTAAAATAAGGCATTTAAAATCATGAACATAATAGATCAAGGTAAAACATTTTCCAAGATATCCATGTAAAACGTGGAGCTACTCATAGCATTCAACTGCTCGCCCAAAACCACAGACTTCACAACATTCACCCATAGTCATTTCCATTTCACAATACAGCATCAAGTGCCTATCAATATTCCAGTTTCTCATTTCACATGCCAGACTTTCCACTGGCCCACAATGCATAGACACATGACACTACTTCCGGATTGACTCGTGCGTTGACTCAGGCCCAGAGATTTGCACCTGTCATACCTACCACTGTGAATCCACACAGCATGCGCATATACCATCTCATTGTTACCATTCTCTCGGTATGACAAGGTAAATTCGTATAACAGGCCGAGCTCGTTCCCATTTGAACAACTCACCCATACGTACGAACCTCCTTCGACTCTCACCAACTGAATAACTTCATCTACTTGATTCCATTATCTCAGCAGAGTCAGGATATCTCCTTCTAGACCAGCCCCTAGTCAATACACCTATACAGATCTTACACGGTATTTCCTTTCCTGAAAATACTATGCCTCGATCCCACATTCACAGCATTCAAAACATCATACCACTCAAATACATGATTCAATCATAAAACAATCATTTCAAAGGTTCAGATCTTCGAATATCTCGTTTAAATCTCAAGTAGTTTCAAAGCAACACCCAGAAACAGAGAGTTCACAAACAACGCCAAAACCGGCGATCTAGTTCAAAAACAGGGTGTTTCGAAGGCTTTATATAAAACCGGCGACCACATCGCCCAAACACATAAAACAGAGTATTTCACGAAGACGAAAGCGAAAACGGCGACCACGCCGCCTACACTTCAGAAAATAGCTACACTATGGCTCGTATTAGAGATGGAGGCTAGCTTCCCTTACCTGGACTTGCGCAAACACCAGGAGCTCCGAAATCCAACGAAGCTTGAAGAACGCCTTGGCTCTGTTTTTGCGTCTGGCTTTGAAGGACTTGCAGAGAACTTCCCAGGTGCTCTAATGGTGGCCGTCGCTCGTCGTGCTCTTGTGTGAAGGTGCCCGAATCGCAGCGCGAAGGAGAGAAAATGGAGGAGAAGGGAGGTACTCACTCTTTCGCTCTTGAACAACTGAAATGTCTTGTTCCCTCAGCAGTGGGTTTTTCCATCTTAAACCAACTTGTCCACAAAAGCAGCTGCCACAACCCACTCTGCAGGGAAGTCTGAGTGTACCTTTCTCTGAACAGTACGACTACGGTTGTCTCTTGTGCATGCCAACCACTGCTCTGAACAGTACGACCGCGAGTGTCTCTTGCGCATGCCAACATTCTGATGTCACTGTTCTGAACCAACACTTTTGTCTACGTGTCGCGCATGCCGCGCGTCTCATGCTGGGAGTCTGGGTCCCACCTTCTCTACGTACAACTCGACATCGCGCGATAACCTTCCACCCACTCATCCTGGAGGACGACCGATGTCTCTCTCTGGAAGACGACCGATGTCTCTCTTTGGCGATGCCCGCATGCCCTGCGCCCTGGCGATGCCCGCATGCCTCGCGCCCTGGCGATGCCCGCATGCCCCGCGCCCTGGCGATGCCCGCATGCCTCGCGCCCTGGCGATGCCCGCATGCCCCGCGCCCTGGCGATGCCCGCATGCCTCGCGCCCTGGCGATGCCCGCATGCCTCGCGCCCCGGCGATGCCCGCATGCCTCGCGCCCCGGCGATGCCCGCATGCCTCGCGCCCTGGCGATGCCCGACGACACACCACGCCCTCCTGAAGGTTCTTCATTCCACTATGTTACGTCCAAGGTATCATCTCCACATGACTCGGTGACGTCGGTAGCTCCACATTTCCATGGGTAGATTGGCACTTGCCCTCGCGCGCCCATGCATGCAACACTAAGGACGATCTCCTATACTCAAGCATAGAGCTTCGCATGCACAGCGTGTCTAAGGCTTAACCCACACCTTGATGCACGTGGTTTTTGGGAGCCCACTATGGTTGATCCAACATCTTGACTACACACTAAGTGTAGTTCCGGCGATCATGTGTACTCTAGGCGACAGGCGACTAGGTACACTACAGGCGATTGGCGTTCTGGTGCAATCAAGGCGACAGGCGATCATGTGCCAGAGAAGTCTGAGATCGCCTACTCTTCCAATTACGGCGATCTCGTAGACTTTTAAGCTATACTTCCTTTCCTTTATATTTTAAATAAGAACATACTTAGAATTCATTTAAAATATATCACTTTTATTCCAGTAATATTTTCCAGGTCCTTACAATGAAGATGCCTAAGAAATGAAAGTGGCTCAAAACGGGGCGTGACGTATCTCCATGTTTTGTGCCGATTCGTCAGTAGTTTGGGATTTGGGGAAACTTCATTTTGTGAATATTAGGGTATACAAACTTCAAATGGTGATAGATTTTGACAGAGAAGTCCGATAGAGACGCCTTAAAAATGAAAGTGGCTCCAAACGGGGTGTGGCCGATCTGAATGTGTTGTGCCGAGTCGTCAGTAGTTTGGGGTTTGGGGAAATTTCATTTAGTAAATATTAGGGTAAACAAACTTCAAATGGCGATAGATTTTGACAGGGAAGTCCGATCAAGACGCCTCAAAAATGAAACTGGCTCGAAACGGGGCGTGGCATATATGCATGTTTTGTGCCGATTCGTCAGTAGTTTGGGAATTGAGGAAACTTCATTTAGTAAATATTAGGGTATACAAACTTCAAATGGCGATAGATTTTGACAGGGAAGTCCGATCAAGACGCCTAAAAAATGAAAGTGGCTCGAAACGGGGCGTGTCATATATGCATGTTTTGTGCCGATTCGTCAATAGTTTCGGGTTTGGGGAAACTTCATTTAGTAAATATTAGGGTATACAAACTTCAAATGGCAATAGATTTTGGCAGAGAAGTCCGATCAAGACGCCTAAAAAATGAAGTGGCTCGAAACGGGGCGTGGCGTATCTTCATGTTTTGTGCCGATTCGTCAGTAGTTTTGGGTTTGGGGAAACTTCATTGAGTAAATATTAGGGTATAAAAACTTCAAATGGCGACAGATTTTGACAGAGAAGTCCGATCAAGACGCCTAAAAAATGAAAGTGTCTCGAAACGGGGCGTCGCGTATCTTCATGCTTTGTGCCGATTCGTCAATAGTTTGGGGTTTGGGGAAACTTCATTTAGTGAATATTAGGGTATACAAACTTCAAATGGCGATAGATCTTGACAGAGAAGTCCGATCAAGACGCCTTAAAAATGAAAGTGGCTCGAAATGGGGCATGGCGTATATGCATGCTTTGTGCCGATTCGTCAGTAGTTTGGGGTTAGGGGAAACTTTATTTAATGAATATTAGGGTATACAAACTTCAAATGGCGATTGATTTCGACAGAGAACTCCGATCCAGACGCCTCAAAAATGAAAGTGGCTCGAAACGGGGCGTGGCGTATCTACATGTTTTGTGCCGATTCGTCAGTAGTTTGGGGTTTGGGAAAACTTCATTTAGTGAATATTAGTTTATACAAACTTCAAATGGCGATAGATTTTGACAGAGAAGTCCGATCAAGACGCCTAAAAAATGAAAGTGGCTCGAAACGGGGCGTGGCGTAGCTCCATGTTTTGTGTCGATTCGTCAGTAGGTTGAGGTTTGGGGAAACTTCATTTAGTGAATATTATTGTATACAAACTTCAAACGGCAATAGATTTTGACAAGGAACTCCGATCAAGATGCCTAAAAAATGAAAGTGGCTCAAAACGGGGCGTGGCGTATCTACATGTTTTGTGCCGATTCGTCAGTAGTTTGGGGTTTGGGAAAACTTCATTTAGTGAATATTAGTTTATACAAACTTCAAATGGCGATAGATTTTGACAGAGAAGTCCGATCAAGACGCCTAAAAAATGAAAGTGGCTCGAAACGGGGCGTGGCGGATCTGCATGTTTTGTGCCGAATCGTCAGTAGTTTGGGGTTTGGGGAAACTTCATTTAGTGAATATTAGGGTATACAAACTTCAAATGGTGATAGATTTTGATACAGAAGTCCGATCAAGACGCCTTAAAAAAGAAAGTTGCTCAAAACGGGGTGTGGCGGCTCTGCATGTTTTGTGCCAATTCGTCAGTAGTTTGGGGTTTGGGGACACTTAATTTAGTCAATATTAGGGTATACAAACTTCAAATGGCGATAGATTTTGACAGATAAGTACGATCAAGACGCCTAAAAAATGAAAGTAGCTGGAAATGGGGCGTGGCGTGTCTGCATGGTTTGTGTCGATTCGTCAGTAGTTTGAGGTTTGGGGAAACTTCATTTAGTGAATATTAGGGTATACAAACTTCAAACGGCAATAGATTTCGACAGGGAAGTCCGATGAAGATGCCTAAGAAATGAAAGTGGCTCAAAACGGGGCGTGGCGTATCTCCATGTTTTGTGCCGATTCGTCAGTAGTTTGGGATTTGGGGAAACTTCATTTGTGAATATTAGGGTATACAAACTTCAAATGGTGATAGATTTTGACAGAGAAGTCCGATAGAGACGCCTTAAAAATGAAAGTGGCTCCAAACGGGGTGTGGCCGATCTGCATGTGTTGTGCCGAGTCGTCAGTAGTTTGGGGTTTGGGGAAACTTCATTTAGTAAATATTAGGGTATACAAACTTCAAATGGCGATAGATTTTGACAGGGAAGTCCGATCAAGACGCCTCAAAAATGAAACTGGCTCGAAACGGGGCGTGGCATATATGCATGTTTTGTGCCAATTCGTCAGTAGTTTCGGGTTTGGGGAAACTTCATTTAATAAATATTAGGGTATACAAACTTCAAATGGCGCTAGATTTTGACTGAGATGTCCGATCAAGACGCTTAAAAAATGAAAGTGGCTCGAAACAGGGGTGGCGTAGCTGCATGTTTTGTGCCGATTCGTCAGTAGTTTGGGGTATGGGGAAACTTCATTTTGTGAATGGTAGGGTATACAAACTTCAAATCGTGATAGATTTTGACAGAGAAGTCCGATCAAGACGCCTCAAAAATGAAAGTGGCTCGAAACGGGGCATGGCCTATCCGCATGTTTTGTGCCGATTCGTTAGTAATTTGGGGTTTGGGGAAACTTCATTAAGTGAATATTAGGGTATACAAACTTCAATTGCAAATAGATTTTGACAGAGCAGTGCGATCAAGACGCCAAAATAAATGAAAGTGGCTCGAAATGGGGCGTGGCGTATGTGCATGTTTTGTGTCGTTTCGTCAGTTGTTTGGGGTTTGAGGAAACTTCATTTAGTGAGTATTAGGGTATACAAACTTCAAATGGCGATAGATATTGACAGAGAACTCCGATCAGAATGCCTCAAAAATGAAAGTGGCTCGAAACGAGCGTGATGTTTCTGCATGTTTTCTGCCGATTGGTCAGTAGCTTGGGGTTTGCGGAAACTTCATTTAGTGAATATTAGGGTATACAGACTTTAAATGGCGATAGATTTTGTCAGAGAAGTCCGATCAAGACGCCTAAAAAATGAAAGTGGCTCGAAATGGGGTGTGGCGTATCTGGATGTTTTGTGCTGATTCGTCAGTAGTTTCGGGTTTGGGGAACTTCATTTACTAAATATTAGGCTATACAAACTTCAAATGGTGATAGATCTTGACAGAGAAGTCCGATCAAGACGCCTAAAAAATGCAAGTGCCTAAAAACGCAGCGCGGCGTATCTGCATGATTTGTGCCGATTCGACAGTAGTTTGGGGTTTAGGGAAACTTCATTTAGTCAATATTAGGGTATACAAACTTCAAATGGCGATAGATTTTGACAATGAAATCTGATCAAGACGGCTCAAAAATGAAAGTGGTTCGAAACAGGGCGTGGCGTATCTGCATGTTTTGTGCCGAGTCGTCAGTAGTTTGGGGTTTGGGGAAACTTCATTTAGTGAATATTAGGGAATACAGACTTCAAATGGCGATAGATTTTGACAGAGAACTCCGATCTAGACGCCTAGAAAAGGAAAGTGGATCGAAACGGAGCGTGGCCGATCTGCATGTTTTGTGCCGATTCATCAGTAGTTTGGGGTTTGGGGAAACTTCATTTTGTGAATATTAGGGTATACAAACTTCAAATGGTGATAGATTTCGACAGAGAAGTCTGATCAGGCGCTTTAAAAATGAAAGTGGCCGAAAATGGGGCGTGGCGGATCTGCATGTTTTGTGCCGATTCGTTAGTAGTTTGGGGTTTGGGGAAACTTCATTTAGTAAATATTAGGGTATACAAACTTCAAATGGCGATAGATTTTGGCAGAGAAGTCTGATCAAGACGCCTTAAAAATGAAGTGGCTCGAAACGGGGCGTGGCGTATCTGCATGTTTTGTGCCGATTCGTCAGTATTTTGGGGTTTGGGGAAACTTCATTTAGTGAATAATAGGGTATACAAACTTCAAATGGCGATAGATTTTGGCAAAGAAGTCCTATCAAATCGCCTATAAAATGAAAGTGGCTCGAAACGGGGCGTGGCGTATCTGCATGTTTTGTGCTGATTCGTCAGTAGTTTGGGGTTTGGGGCAACTTCATTTAGTTAAATTTAGGGTATACAAACTTCAAATGGCGATAGATTTTGACAGAGAAGTCCGATCAAAACGCCTCAAATATGAAAGTGGCTCAAAACGATGCATGGCATATCTGTATGTGTTGTGCCAATTCGTCAGTAGTTTGGGGTTTGGGGAAACTTCATTTACTGAATATTAGGGCATACAAATTTCAAATGGCGATATATTTTGACAGAGAAGTTGGATCAAGATGCCTAAAAAATGAAAGTGGCTCGGAACGAGGCGTGGCGTATCTGCATGTTTTGAGCCGATTCGTCAGTAGTTTGGGATTTCCGGAAACTTCATTTAGTCAATATTAGGGTATACAAACTTCAAATGGCGATAGATTTTAACAGAGTAGTCCGATCAAGACGGCTAAAAAATGAAAGTTGCTCGAAACAGGGCGTGGCGTATCTGCATGTTTTGTGCCGATTCGTCAGTAGTTTGGGGTTTGGGGAAACTTCATTTGGTGAATATTAGGGAATACAGACTTCAAATGGCGATAGATTTTGACAGAGAACTCCGATCAAGATGCCTAGAAAATGAAAGTGGAACGAAACGGGGCGTGGCCGATCTGCATGTTTTGTGCCGATTCATCAGTAGTTTGGGGTTTGGGGAAACTTCATTTTGTGAATATTAGGGTATACAAACTTCAAATGGTGATAGATTTTGACAGAGAAGTCTGATCAGGCGCCTTAAAAATGAAAGTGGCCGAAAATGGGGCGTGGCGGATCTGCATGTTTTGTGCCGATTCGTTAGTAGTTTGGGGTTTGGGGAAACTTCATTTAGTGAATATTAGGGCATACAAACTTCAAATGGCGATTGATTTTGACAGAGAAGTCCGATCAAGATGCCTAAAAAATGAAAGTGGCTCCAAACGGGGCGTGGCGTATCTGCATGTTTTGTGCCGATTCGTCAGTAGTTTGGGGTTTCGGGCAACTTCATTTAGTCAATATTAGGGTATACAAACTTCAACTGGCGATAGATTTTGACAGAGAAGTCCGATCAAGACGCCTCAAAAATGAAAGTGGCTCGAAATGGGACGTGGCGTATCTCCATGTTTTTTGCCGATTAGTCAGTAGTTTGGGGTTTGGAGAAACTTCATTTAGTGAATATTAGGGTATACAAACTTCAAATGACGATGGATTTTGACAGAGAAGTCCAATCCAGACGCCTCAAAAATGAAAGTGGCTCAAAATGGGACGTGGCGTATCTGCATGTTTTGTGCTGATTCATCAATAGTTTGGGGTTTGGGGAAAACTTTATTTAGTGAATATTAGGGTATAAAAACTTCAAATGGCGATAGATTTTGACAGAGAAGTCCGATCAAAACGCCTCAAATATGAAAGTGGCTAAAAAACGAGGCGTGGCGTATCTGCATGTTTTGTGCCGATTCGTCAGTAGTTTAGGGTTTAGGGAAGCTTCATTTAGTTAATATTAGGGTATACAAACTTCAAATGGCAATTGATTTTGACAGAGAAATCCAATCAAGACGCCTCAAAAATGAAAGTGGCTTGAAACGGGGCGTGGCGTATCTGCATGTTTTGTGCCGATTCGTCAATAGTTTGGGGTTTGGGGAACTTCATTTAGTCAATATTGGGGTATACAAACTTCAAATGGCGATAGATTTTGACAGAGAAGTCCGATCAAGATACCTCAAAAATGAAAGTGGCTCGAAACGGGGCGTGGCGTATCTGCATATTTTGTGCCGATTCGTCAGTTGTTTGGGGTTTCGGGAAACTTCATTCAGTGAATATTAGGGTATACAAACTTCAAATGGCGATGGATTTTGACAGGGAAGTCCAATCCAGATGCCTGAAAAATGAAAGTGGCTCGAAATGGGACGTGGCGTATCTGCATGTTTTGTGCCGATTCATCAATAGTTTGGGGTTTGGGAAGACTTCATTTAGTGAATATTAGGGTATACAAACTTCAAATGGCGATAGATTTTGACAGAGAAGTCCGATCAAAACGCCTCAAATATGAAAGTGGCTAAAAAACGAGGCGTGGCGTATCTGCATGTTTTGTGCCGATTCGTCAGTAGTTTGGGGTTTGGGAAAACTTCATTTAGTGAATTTTAGGGTATACATAATTTGAATGGCGATAGATTTTGACAGAGAAGTCCGATCAAAACGCCTAAAAAATGAAAGTGGCTTGAAACGGGGCGTGGCGTAACTGCTTTTTTTGTGCTGATTCATCAGTAGTTTGGGGTTTGGCGAAACTTCATTTAGTGAATATTAGGGTATACATGTAACATCCCGCCAAATCCTTTTCATATTTATATAATAAAAATAAAGGTAAACAAATATATTGAAGTGAACATAATTATATATATGTAATGAAATTTCTCCTCACAGGGAGTTTAATACATAATCGGTCAATTACAAAACTTAAACAAAATACAGCAAAATAAAAAAAAAACAGGCGATGTCCTGATAGAAAACAGAAAACGGCGATCTCCTAACAGATAAGGCGATCTGCTATCAGAAAACAGAAAAAGGGGTGATCGCCTAACAGAAACAGAAACAGGCGATCTCCTTCCGGCGACCCCTCACTGAGGAGCTCTACTTCCTGCAACATCATCTGCTCCCGTGTAAAATCATACACGATCATCACAGGTTTAAGAAAACATCCACAAACAAGAACACAGGGTAAGCTAGATATTTTAAAGAGAATTTAGATATGAAACTTTGAAATCAAGATAAAACAAATTTAAGACACCCACGTAAAAACCATCAACTTTCTCATTCCCATCACATGACCATCAAGTAATCACATATTTCACAATTTCCTCAAGAGTCTTTCAATTCACATAATTCATCAAGTGTCTACCAATTTCAATGTTTCTCATTTCTCACGTCAGACTTCCACTGACTCATCACACACAGACACTTGACACTACTTCCGGAAGACTCGTGCGTTGAACTTAGCATCCAGAGACCTGCACCTGTCATACTTCATTGCTGTAATGTTCCCACAGCCATGCGCATCAACATAATCTCGATCTCAATCTCATCACTCTCACAGTATGACAGGGTTAATCCATATAACAGGTCAAGTCAGTTATCTTTCAAACGACTTACCCATACATATGGACCTCCTTCGACTCTCACCAACCGAATGACTTCATCTATGTGACTCCATCATATCAGCAGAGTCAGGATCGTCTCATTCACAGGATACTCACTGATCAATACACCTCATAACTAATCTCAACACGGTATTTCCTTTCCTGAAAATACTATGTCTTGATCCCACATTCAAACATTCAACACATCATATAACACTTAAATGAACGATTTCCAATCACAGCAACAATCATTCCAAGGTTCAGACTTTAAAATATCACATTTCAATCTCAAACAATTTCAAACGACACTAAAACAGGGGATTTCGAAAAACAACGCCAAAACCGGTGATCTCGTCCAAAAACAGGGGATTATGCAATAATAGTTGAAAACCGGCGACCACGTCGTCCCATCATCAAAATCATCTAATATAAGGTTTTTCATTGAAAATAAGGCTAGCTTCCCTTACCTGGACTAGCGCAAAACACCAAGAGCTCCGAAAACCCACCGAAGCTTAAAGATGCTTTCACTCTGTTTTAGCGTCCCGGTCTGGAGAACTTGCAGAGAACCTCCCAGGTGTCCAAGGGCAGTCGTCGCTCGTCGTACTGGTGCTTGAGGGTGCCTAAATCGCAGCGCGAAGGAGAGAAAAGAGAAGGATGAAGGTAGACTCACTCTGTCACTCTTGAACCACAGCAACGTTCTCCCTCTCAAAAGTGGGTTTTTGAATCTAAACCAACTTGTCCACAAATGCCACTGCCACAACCCACTCTGCAGGAAGGCTTGCGTGCACGCTTCCCTGAACAGTACGGCCACGTGTGTCTCTGCGCATGCCAACTCTCTGATGTCACTATTCTAAACCACCCTTTTTGTCTACGTGTCGCGCGTGCAGGACGTCTCATGCTGGGAGCCTGGGTCCCACCTTATCTGTGTGAAACACGACATCGCGCGATAACCTTCCACCGATGACTCATCCCGAAGGACGACCGATGTCTCTCTCTGGAAGACGACCGATGTCTCTCTCTGGGAGACGACTGATGTCTATCCCTGGCGACGCCCGCATGTCTCTCGCGCCCTGGCGATGCCCGCATGCCTCGCGCCTTGACGATGCCCGCATGTCTCTCGCGCCCCGGCGAGGCCCGCATGCCTCTCGCGCCCTGGCGATGTCCGCATACCTCGCGCCCCGGCGATGTCCGCATACCTCGCGCCCTGGCGATGTCCACATACCACGCGCCCTGGCGATGTCCGCACACCTCGCGCCCTGGCGATGTCCGCATACCTCGCGCCCTGGCGATGTACGCATACCACGCGCCCTGGCGATGTCCGCATATGTAGTCTAGGCGACAGGCGATTATGTACTAACCAGGTGATCTCATAGTCTTCTAAGCTACACTTTCCTTCCTTTTTATTTTAAATAAAAACATACTTAGAATTCATTTAAAATATATTCCTTTTATTCCAATTTAATTTTACAGGTCCTTACAATACAAACTTCAAATGGCGATAGATTTTGACAGAGAAGTCAGATCAAAACGCCTCAAATATGAAAGTGGCTAAAAAACGAGGCGTGGTGTATCGGCATGTTCTGTGCCGATTCGTCAGTAGTTTGGGGTTAGGGGAAGCTTCATTTAGTGAATATTAGGCTATATACAAACTTCAAATGGCGATTGATTTTGACTGAGAAGTCTGATCCAGACGCCTAAAAAATGAAAGTGGCTCGAAACGGGGTGTGGGGTATTTGCATGTTTTGTGCCGATTCGTCAGTAGTTTGGGGTTTGGGGAAACTTCATTTAGTCAATATTAGGGTATACAAACTTCAAATGGCGATAGATTTTGACAGAGAAGTCCGATCAAGATGCCTAAAAAATGAAAGTGGCTCGAAACAGGGCGTGACGTACCCGCATGTTTTTTGCCGATTCGTCAGTAGTTTTGGGTTTCGGGAAACTTCATTTAGTGAATATAAGGGTTTACCAACTTTAACTGGCGATAGATTTTGACAGAGAAGTCCGATCAGGACGCCTAAAAAATGAAAGTGGCTCGAAACGGGGCGTGCCGTATCTGCATGTTTTGTGTCGATTCGTCAGTAGTTTGGGGTATGCGGAAACTTAATTTAGTGAATATTAGGGTATACAAACTTCAAATGGCGATAGATTTATACAGAGAATTCCGATCAAGATGCCTCACAAATGAAAGTGGGTCGTAACGGGGCGTGGCATATCTGCATGTTTTGTGCCGATTCGTCACTAGATTGGGGTTTTGGGAAACATCATTTAGTCAATATTAGGGTATACAAACTTCAAATGGCGATAGATTTTGACAGAGAAGTCTGATCAAGACGCCTAAAAAATGAAAGTGGCTCAAAATGGGGCGTGACGTATCTGCATGTTTTGTGCTGATTCGTCAGTATTTTGGGGTTTGGGAAACTTCATTTAGTGAATATTAGGGTACACAAACTTCAAATTGCAATAGATTTTGATAGAGAAGCCCGATCAAGATGCCTAAAAAATGAAAGTGGTTCGAAACGGGGCGTGGCGTATCTGCATGTTTTGTGCCGATTCGTCAGTAGTTTGGGGTTTGCGGGACCATCATTTAGTCAATATTAGGGTATACAAACTTGAATTGGCGATGGATTTTGACAGAGAAGTCCGATAAAGACGCCTCAAAATTCAAAGTGGCTCGAAACGGGGAGTGGCGTATCTGCATGTTTTGTGCCGATTCGTCAGTAGTTTCGGGTTTGGGGAAACTTCATTTAGTGAATGTTAGAGTATACAAACTTCAAAGGGCGATAGTTTTTGACAGAGAAGTCCGATCAAGACGCCTAAAAAATGAAAGTGGCTTGAAACGGGGCGTGGCCTATCCGCATGTTTTGTGCCGATTCGTCAGTACTTTGGGGTTTGGGGAAACTTCATTTAGTGAATGTTAGGGTATACAAACTTCAAATGGCGATAGTTTTTGACAGAGAAGTCCGATCAAGAGGCCTAAAAAATGAAAGTGGCTTGAAACGGGGCGTGGCTTATCCGCATGTTTTGTGCCGATTCGTCAGTACTTTGGAATTTGGGGAAGCTTCATTTAGTGAATATTAGGGTATACAAACTTCAAATGGCGATAGATTTTGACAGAGAAGTCCGATCAGAACGCCTAAAAAATGAAAGTGGCTCGAAACGGGGAGTGGCGTATCTACATGTTTTGTGCCGATTCGTTAGTAGTTTGGGGTTTGGGGAAACTTCATTTAATGAATATTAGGGTATACAAACTTCAAATGGCTATAGTTTTTGACAAAGAAGTCCGATCAAGACGCCTAAAAAAGGAAAGTGGCTCGAAACGCGCCGTGGCGTATCTGCATGTTTTGTTTCGATTCGTCAGTAGTTTGGGGTTTGGGGAAACTTCATTTACTGAATATTAGGGTATACAAACATCAAATGCCATAGATTTTGACTCAGAATTCCGATCAAGACCCCTCAAAAATGAAAGTGGCTCGACATGGGGCGTGGCGTATCTGCATGTTTTGTGCCGATTCGTCAGTAGTTTGAGGTTTGGGGAAACTTCATTTAGTGAATATTAGGGTATACAAACTTCAACTGGCGATTGATTTTGACAGAGAAGTCCGATTAAGACGCCTAAAAAATGAAAGTGGTTCGAAATGGGGCGTGGCGTATCTGCATGTTTTGTGCCGATTCGTCAGTAGTTTGGGGTTTGGGGAAACTTCATTTAGTGAATATTAGGGTATACAAACTTCAAATGGCGATAGGTTTTGACAGAGAAGTCCGATCAAGACACCTAAAAAATGAAAGTGGCTCAAAACGGGGCATGGCGTACCTGCACGTTCTGTGCCGATTCGACAGTAGGTTACGGTTTGGGGAAACCTTATTTAGTTAATATTAGGATATACAAACTTCAAATGGCTATAGATTTGGACAGAGAAGTCTGATCAACACGCCTAAAAAGGAAAGTGGCTCGAAACGAGCCGTGGCGTATCTGCATCTTTTGTGTCGATTCTTCAGTAGTTTGGGGTTTGCGGAAAATTCATTTACTGAATATTAGGGTATACAAACATCAAATGCGATAGATTTTGACTGAGAATTTCGATCAAGACCCCTCAAAAATGAAAGTGGCTCGACACGGGGCGTGGCGTATCTGCATGTTTTGTGCCGATTCGTCAGTAGTTTGAGGTTTGGGGAAACTTCATTTAGTGAATATTAGGGTATACAAACTTCAAATGGTGATAGACTTTGACAGAGAAGTCCGATCAAGACGTCTAAAAAATGAAAGTGGCTCGAAACGGGGCGTGGCGTATCTGCATACTTTGTGCCGATTTGTCAGTAGTTTGGGGTTTGGGGAAACTTCTTTTAGTGAATATTAGGGTATACAAACTTCAAATGGCGATAGATTTTGTTAGAGAAGTCTGTTCAAGACGCCTAAAAAATGAAAGTGGCTCGAAATGGGGCGTGGCGTATCTGCATGTTTTGTGCCGATTCGTCAGTAGTTTGGGGATTGGGGAAACTTCATTTAGTGAATATTAGGGTATACAAACTTCAAATGGCGATAGATTTTGCAAGAGAAGTCCGATCAAGACGCCTAAAAAATGAAAGTGGGTTGAAATGGGGCGTGGCCTATCCACATGTTTTGTGCCGATTCGTCAGTACTTTGGGGTTTGGGGAAACTTCATTGAGTGAATATTAGGGTATACAAACTTCAAATGGCGACAGATTTTGATAGAGAAGTCCGATCAAGACGCCTAAAAAATGAAAGTGGCTCGAAACGGGGCGTGGCGTATCTGCATGTTTTGTGCCGATTCGTTAGTAGTTTAGGGTTTGGGGAAACATCATTTAATGAATATTAGGGTATACAATCTGGAAATGGCGATAGATTTTGACAGAGAAGTCCGATCAAGACTCCTAAAAAATGAAAATGGCTCGAAACGGGGCGTGGTATATCTGCATGTTTTGTGCCAATTCGTCACTAGTTTGGGGTTTGGGGAAACTTCATTTAGTGAATATTAGGGTATACAAACTTCAAATGGTGATAGACTTTGACAGAGAAGTCCGATCAAGACGTCTAAAAAATGAAAGTGGCTCGAAACGGGGCGTGGCGTATCTGCATACTTTGTGCCGATTTGTCAGTAGTTTGGGGTTTGGGGAAACTTCTTTAGTGAATATTAGGGTATACAAACTTCAAATGGCGATAGATTTTGTTAAAGAAGTCTGTTCAAGACGCCTAAAAAATGAAAGTGGCTCGAAATGGGGCGTGGCGTATCTGCACGTTTTGTGCCGATTCGACAGTAGGTTACGGTTTGGGGAAACCTTATTTAGTTAATATGAAGGTATACAAACTTCAAATGGCTATAGATTTTGACAGAGAAGTCTGATCAACACGCCTAAAAAGGAAAGTGGCTCGAAACGGGCCGTGGCGTATCTGCATCTTTTGTGTCGATTCTTCAGTAGTTTGGGGTTTGCGGAAAATTCATTTACTGAATATTAGGGTATACAAACATCAAATGCGATAGATTTTGACTGAGAATTCCGATCAAGACCCCTAAAAAATGAAAGTGGCTCGACACGGGGCGTGGCGTATCTGCATGTTTTGTGCCGATTCGTCAGTAGTTTGAGGTTTGGGGAAACTTCATTTAGTGAATATTAGGGTATACAAACTTCAAATGGTGATAGATTTTGACAGAGAAGTCCGATCATTACGCCTAAAAAATGAAAGTGGCTCGAAACGGGGCGTGGCGTATCTGCATACTTTGTGCCGATTTGTCAGTAGTTTGGGGTTTGGGGAAACTTCTTTTAATGAATATTAGCGTATAAAAACTTCAAATGGCGATAGATTTTGTTAGAGAAGTCTGTTCAAGACGCCTAAAAAATGAAAGTGGCTCGAAATGGGGCGTGGCGTATCTGCGTGTTTTGTGCCGATTCGTCAGTAGTTTGGGGATTGGGGAAAGTCCATTTAGTGAATATTAGGGTATACAAACTTCAAATGGCGATAGATTTTGCAAGAGAAGTCCGATCAAGACGCCTAAAAAATGAAAGTGGCTTGAAATGGGGCGTGGCCTATCCGCATGTTTTGTGCCGATTCGTCAGTACTTTGGGGTTTGGGGAAACTTCATTTAGTGAATATCAGGGTATACAAACTTCAAATGGCGACAGATTTTGACAGAGAAGTCCGATCAAGACGCCTAAAAAATGAAAGTGGCTCGAAACGGGGCGTGGCGTATCTGCATGTTTTGTGCCGATTCGTTAGTAGTTTAGGGTTTTGGGAAACTTCATTTAATGAATATTAGGGTATACAATCTTCAAATGGCGATAGATTTTGACAGAGAAGTCCGATCAAGACTCCTAAAAAATGAAAGTGGCTCGAAACGGGGCGTGGTATATCTGCATGTTTTGTGCCAATTCGTCACTAGTTTGGGGTTTGGGGAAACTTCATTCAGTTAATATTAGGGTATATAAACTTCAAACGGCTATAGATTTTGGCAGGGAAGTCCGATCAAGACGCCTAAAAAAGGAAAGTGGCTCGAAACGGGCCGTAGCGTATATGCATGTTTTGTGTCGATTCGTCAGTAGTTTAAGGTTTAGGGAAACTTCATTTACTGAATATTAGGGTATACAAACATCAAATGCGATAGATTTTGACTGAGAATTCCGATCAAGACCCCTCAAAAATGGAAGTTGCTCGACACGGGGCGTGGCGTATCTGCATGTTTTTTGCCGATTCGTCAGTACTTTGGGGTTTGGGGAAACTTCATTTAGTCAATATTAGGGTATACAAACTTCAAATGGCGATAGATGTTCACAAAGAAGTCCGATCAAGACGCCTAAAATATGAAAGTTGCTCGGAATGGGTCGTGGCGTATCTGCATGTTTTGTGCCGATTCGTCAGTAGTTTGGGGTTTGGGGAAACTTCATTTAGTGAATATTAGGGTATACAAACTTCAAATGCCGATAGATTTTGACAGAGAAGTCCGATCAAGACGCCTAAAAAATGAAAATGGCTTGAAACGGGGCGTGGCCTATCCGCATGTTTTGTGCCGAATCATCAGTACTTTGGGGTTTGGGGAAACTTCATTTAGTGAGTATTAGGGTATACAAACTTCAAATGGCGATAGATTTTGACAGAGAAGTCCGATCAAGACGCCTCAAAAATGAAAGTGGCTCGAAATGGGGCGTGGCGTATCTGCATGTTTTGTGCCGATTCGTCAGTAGTTTGGGGTTTGGGGAAACTTGATTTAGTGAATATTAGGGTATACAAACTTCAAATGGCGATAGATTTTGACAGAGAAGTCCGATTAAGACGCCTCAAAAATGAAAGTGGCTCGAAACGAGGCGTGGCGTATCTTCTTGTTTAGTGCCTATTCGTCAGTACTTTGGGGTTTGGGGAAACATCATTTAGTGAATATTAGGGTATATAAACTTCAAATGGCGATAGATTTTGACAGAGAAGTCTGATCAATACGCCTCAAAAATGAAAGTGGGTCAAAACGGGGCGTGGCGTATTTGCATGTTTTGTGCCGATTCGCCAGTAGGTTGGGGTTTGGGGAAACTTCATTTAGTGAATATTAGGGTATACAAACTTCAAATGGCGATAGATTTTGAGAGAGAAGTCCGATCAAGACGCCTAAAAAGGAAAGTGGCTCGAAACGGGGCGTGGCGTATCTTCATGTTTTGTGCCGATTCGTCAGTACTTTGGGGTTTGGGGAAACATCATTTAGTGAATATTAGGGTATACAAACTTCAAATGGCGATAGATTTTGACATAGAAGTCCGATCAATACGCCTCAAAAATGAAAGTGGGTCGAAACGGGGCGTTGCGTATTTGCATGTTTTGTGCCGATTCGCCAGTAGGTTGGGGTTTGGGGAAACTTCATGTAGTCAATATTAGGGCATACAAACTTCAAATGGCGATAGATTTTGACAGAGAAGTTCGATCAATACGCCTCAAAAATGAAAGTGGGTCGAAACGGGGTGTGGTGTATTTGCATGTTTTGTGATGGGCTTCACATGTTGAGCTCTCCTTGGATGTTGAAGATGGTGTGGAAGCAATGGTTGAAATGAGCAAGATCCTCCTAGGAGTGTTGGTGATCTTGAAGGTGCATGAAGTGTATGAAAATGAGAGTGGTTTGGCCAACTCTCTTTGGTGGTGAAGGAGTGAAGATTAAAACCATAAATCAAGAGATTTAGGCAAGGGAGTAAGTATGGCACAAATTTGGCAGCATAACTTCACTCAAATTAATCTTGTTAATACATGAGGTAGGCCTCCTTATTTATAGATTTAGGAGCCTTGGTGGGCAAGCTTAAAGGGTAGGGATGGAAATACAAAAAGTGGGGCTGCCTAGGGTATTGACTTTAGTCAAACCACACCATCATCCTAATATTCTAGAAGATAGGTCAAAAATGCAACATTTGATAGTACACCCCTCCTTCTTTTGCTAAAGGCACCTATTTGCTAGCACACCCCTCCTTCTATTGCTAAGGGCACCTTTTTGATAGCATACCCCTAAGTGAGCAAGTTTTGCTTTCTACACTACACTAATCTACTAAGCTACCCCTAATGGGCCTCAAAGTAGCATGTACAAGGTCTTCTCCCTCCCATCCGTGGCTTGACTCATTTGGGCGGGAATGTGCTTGGCCATGGACCTTGTGTTGGGCCTGAACTTGGGTTGGAGCTTGGGCCTCTTCCATCATCCCCTCCTTCTTGAGAGGATCTGTCCTCAGATCTACAGGGTTGATCTCAAACAACAGCCTTATTCTTGCTTTGAAAACTATGCTTGTCCTCCAGGATCAAATATTAACCTACAATAAACATCAAAGAAAAGTGAGATAAGAAAATTAAGACTAGTGTATTCAAATAAAATAGTAAGGAAGTAAGCCCCTTTGCTATTTTTATAAAAGTTTTGTTGGAAAGAAATAGGGCCCTTTACAAAAATATTTTTGCTTCCTTTGTGTTGTTCATTGCCCAAGATAAGCAACAACATCACAAAGTGTTGTTTTTGTGATTTTTGAAAATAAGAGTAAGCATTATGATTCAAAGGAAAAGGAGAGTTAAAATTATTGCAATCCCCCTTTAAGGATTCTTTTCCCACTATGCTTGTAGGAGGTGTTGTAAGATACTCTTCATTCTTTCTAGATTCCTCTTCTTCTTTTTCAAACAACCCCTCACTTGGCTTTTCTGTGGAGGAAAGGTTTATATCTATATCTGGTTCAGCTCCAGACACAGATTTATCTTCAAGCATATTCTCACAAGAGTTTTCTGTGGAAGAAGAATTTAAGTCAATGCCTGGTTCAACTCCAAACAAAGGATTTTCCTTTAATTCTTTTTTCTTTTTCTCATTTTCTCTTTTTATTTTCATTTGTACTTGGTCCTTTACCACTTGTGAAGGTGTTAAAGGATAGAGTACAAACTTTTTCTCCCTATGGGTAAAAGTTATCTCGTTGGTAAGACCATTTTTGTTGTCAAATTGCCATGGTCTTCCCAATAAGATGTGGCAGGCTTCCATGGGTACTACATCACATAAAATCTCATCTTTATAGTTCCCCACAGAAAGACTGATTTTTACCCGCTTATCTACAGTTAATTCCCCATCTTCATTTATCCACTGAAGTTTGTAAGGTTTTGGATGAGGTATTAATTGTAGATTAAGCTTTTCAACCATCCTAGTGCTACAACAATTGCAGCAAGAGCCATTATCCACAATGAGAGAACAAATGTTTTCTGAAACTTTACATCTTGTATGAAAGATGTTCTCTCTGTGTTTCATGGTTCAGACTAGGTTGATTGTTGAGGGTTCTTCTGATCATCATTAATTCTCCCTCAAAGGATATGCCCCCTCACTACTTTCCTTCTCTTCTTCCCCACTAGACTCTTCATCTTGGCTGCTATACTCATCCCTCCCTCTTAAGATCATGGTTCTCCTATTTGGGCACTGGGATGCTATATGGCCTCTACCAAGACACTTGAAGCACTGGGTGTCTCTACTGCGGGGTTGTGAGGTAGACACATCTTTTCCTACACTCTTGGGAGTTTCTTTGGATTTATCCTTTGAAAAACTATCCTCCCTTTCTCTTCTATACTCTCTCTTGGGATAAGAGTTAGAGTAGATTCCCACCCTTTGACTTGAAGTTTTGCGCAAATTTTGTTGTTCAACTTTAATGCAAAGTTGAACCAAATCATTCAAGTCTTGGTAGGGAAGAAGCTCTACTTTATCTCTTATCTCAAGGTTGAGTCCACTTAAAAACCGAGATATGGTGGTGACCTCTTCCTCTCTAATAGAGGCTTTCATCATGTATAGCTCCATTTTTTGCCTATACTCTTCCACACTCATGTTCTTTTGTTGGAGCCTTTGGAGCTTGTCCATTAGCTCCCTATGGTAGTAGGAAGGTATGTGGCGACGTCTTAGGGCTCCCCTAAGGTCATTCCAATACTCTATGGGAGGGTCCCTATGAAGACGTCTATCTCTCTCTAGAGAGGTCCACCAATACATGGCATTTCCTTGAAAACTAAGGGTGGCTAAGGGTACCTTTCTCTCTTCACTCACCCTATGACAAGGAAAGAGTTGTTCCACTTTCATTTCCCAATCTAGGTAAACTTCTACATTGTCCTTACCATAGAAATGTGGTAGGTCTACCCTTACTTCCCTTGGGGCTTCTTCCTCTCTTTGCCTAAGTCTTCTAGGTGGTGGTTGGTAATACTCATGGTTTCTAATGCTTACCTCTCCTAGAGACTCTTGGAGTTGAGAATGAGATGCATGTGAATGAGATTTTTTTGAATTTTATGATTTCTCTTTCCTTGCTCTAGCCAATTCATTGATTTTAGATTCATTTTCCAATTGTCTATATGAAAGATGTTGTACATCCTTGGCAAGTTGTTTCAAAAGAGATTTTATGGACCTTACATCACTTTCAATGGACTTGGAAGAGTGAGTAGACATGACTAGAACTTTGTGTATAGAAATGTTTTACTTTTAAGAAAGAAGAGGAAAGTTAATGAAGGTAGCTTTCCAGGTAAGAGAGCTGAGTCACAATGGACTACTTAAATACCAAGTCTTGCCTTAGCCAAAAACTATCCCTCCAAAACCTTTACACAAGTCCTTCTTTAGGTAAAACACTTGGAACACAATGAGGATGAAGAAATCAAATTTTTAATGCAAGAAAACAATGCAAGCTATCTAGCAAATAAAGCAAATTATCAAAGCCTTAAACAATATTAAACAAGAAATTAACAAAGTGATTAAAGCAAGTTGGTTCAATTAAAGCAATTAACAAAAACAAATTAAGCTAGACGGCCCTAGGTGAGGCTTCTTGGACACTTGGAGCCCTTGAAGACACACTCACCGACTAATTGCGTGATTAACAAGTAATTAACACAAGCAAGATTGCAAAGAAATTAAATGACACTCCCTTTGTTTCTTTTACTATTTGCACCCCTTTTGTTGTTCTTCTAGTTGCACCCCTTTTGTTGCTCTTCTACTTGTTGGGCCTTCCAAAGTGTGTGGTGTATTTGTAGTATGGTGTTTGTTGCTGCCCTTTGCCTTTGTTCCTCTTGGAATTAGGTCAATATAATCTTCAATCCAGCACCTATTAAGCAAGCTAGACTCCCCTCAAGTCAAATTCCCACTCAACAAGTACCAATTGATATTTAATCCACCAACAAGCTTAGAGGCCAAAGAAAGAAAGCAAGAAACAAATTAATTTGAAAAACAGTACCACACAAATGGAATTAAATGTGACACAACTAGAAAGAGTTCAAATGAAATTAGATAAGCAAATAAAAGGTACTCAAATAATGGATGGCACACAAAAAGGAACCTAGGAATAGCACTAGATTTGATTTAAAAACCAAAAAACAGCACCACAGAAAAGCACATATTGTTGTGGTCCAGAAAGCGTATCTTTAAAAGATTTATGCTGAGATGACCCTTTTGTATTTGCTTCTGAAAATTGAGACACAATCAGAACAAGATCTTAAAAAACTTTTGGCGTTGGTTTCACTCCAAACGCATGTACCAATTAATTTTGGCAAATTTTATAAAATCAGTGCTCAGAGCTGCCAGCAGGAACGTCAGGATTGCACACTTTTTTTGTAATATTTATCTTTTTTTTTTCTATTTCTTTTTTTCAGATGGTTCTTTTTTTTTCCTTTTGCTAACACCTCAAATTTGTGAAATCCAGAGGCTCAGAAATTTTTGATGATGTATGTAATTTTCATAAGACAAAACAGTCAGTGTAACATCCCGCCAAAACCTTTTCATATTTATATATAATGAAATAAAGGTAAAACAATAATATCGAAGTGAACATATATATATATATATATATGTAATGAAATTTCTCCTCACAGGGAGTTTAATACATATCCAGTCAGTTTCCAAACTTAAACAAAAATACAACAAAATAGAAAAACAGGCGATCTCCTAACAGAAACAGAAAACAGGCGATCTCCTTCCGGCGACCACTCACTGAGGAGCTCTACTTCCTGCAACATCATCTGCTCCCGTGTAAATTATACACGATCATCACAGGTTTAAGAAAACATCCACAAAACAAAAACGCAGGGTAAGCTAGATATTTTATAGAGAATTTAGATATGAAACTTTAAAATCAAGATAAAACAAATTTAAGACACCCACGTAAAAACCATCAACTTTCTCATTCCCTTCACATGACCATCAAGTAATCCCATATTTCACAATTTCCTCAAGAGTCGTTCAATTCACATAATCCATCAAGTGTCTATCAATTTCAATGTTTCTCATTTCTCACGTCAGACTTCCACTGACTCATCACACATAGACACTTGACACTACTTCCGGAAGACACGTGCATTGACTAGACTCAGAGATCTGCACCTGTCATACTGCACCACTGTGAAATCACACACATTCACAGGGTCGCTGTGAAATCACACACATTCACAAGCGTATAAATGAATCTCAATATCATCACTATCCTAGCATGACAGGGTTAATCCATACAACGGGTCAAGCTCGTTCTCTTTCAAACAACTCACCCATACATATGAACCTCCTTCGACTCTCAACGCCTGAATAACTTCATCTATATGATTCCATTATATCAGGAGAGTCAGGATATCTCATAATAAACGAATCACCGGTCAATGCACACTCTACACGATCTTACACGGTATTTTCTTTCCTGAAAATACTATGCCTTGATCCCACATTCACCACATTCCATACATCATACCACACATAAAAACAATTCCATCATAGAATACTTTGAATCTTTTCTTAAACAACCCCACTCACAAAAACAAGCATACCACCGTTCAGGTTTTCGAATAGCATATACATTTTCCATTTCAATCTCAACAAGTTCACAGCGACACTAAAACAGGGGAGTTCGAAAACAACATTAAAACCGGCGATCACATCCAAAAACAGGGGATTATGCAATAACAGTTGAAAACCGGCGACCACGTCGCTCCATCATCAAAATCATCTAACTAAAGGTTTTCGTTGGAAATAAGGCTAGCTTCCCTTACCTGGACTTGCGTAAAATCTCACTACGAGCTCTAACCCACCGAACTTAAGGATACCCGAACTCTGTTTTAGCGTCCTGATCGGAAAACTCGCAGAGAACTTCCCAGGAGTCCAAGGGCAGTCGTCGCTCGTCGTACTGGTGCTTGAGGATGCCTGAATCGCAGCACGAAGGAGAGAAAAGAGAAGGATGAAGGTAAACTCACTCTGTCACTCTTGAACCACAGCAACGTTCTTTTTCCTCTCAGAAGTGAGTTTTTGAATCTAACCCAACTTGTCCACAATTGCCGCTGCCACCACCCACTCTGCAGGAAAGCTTGCGTGCACACTTCCTTGAACAGTACAGCCACGTGTGTCTCTGCGCATACCAACTCTCTGATGCCAACTATTCTGAAACACCCTTTTTGTCTACGTGTCGCGCGTGCAGAACGTCTCATGCTGGGAGCCTGGGTCCCACCTTATCTGTGTGAAACACGACATCGCGCGATAACCTTCCACCGATGACTCATCCTGGCGGACGACCGATGTCTCTCTCTGGAAGACGACCGATGTCTCTCTCTGGAAGACGACCGATGTCTATCCCTGGCGACACCCGCAGGTCTCGCGCCCTGGCGATGTCCGCAAGTCTCGCGCCCTGGCGATGCCCGCATGTCTCTCGCCCTGGCGATGTCCGCATGTCTCTCGCCCTGGCGATGCCCGCATGCCTCGCGCCCTGGCGATGTCCGCATGTCTCTCGCGCTGGCGATGCCCGCATGCCTCGCGCCCTGGCGATGTCCGCATGTCTCTCACGCCCTGGCGATGCCCGCATGCCTCGCGCCCTGGCGATGTCCGTATGCCTCGCGCCCTGGCGATGTCCGCATGTCTCGCGCCCTGGCGATGTCCGCATGCCTCGCGCCCTGGCGATGCCCGCATGCCTCGCGCCCTGGCGATGTCTGCATGTGTCGCGCCCTGGCGATGACTGATGACACATCACCACGCCTTGCTGAAGGTTCTTCATCCCACTATGTTACGTCCAAGGTATCATCTCCACATGACTTGGTGACGTCGATAGCTTCACATTTCCAAGAATAGATCAGCACTACTCCTCGCGCGCCCATGCATGCAGCACTAAGGATGATTTCTTATGCTCAAGCATGGAGCTTCGCATGCACAGCGTATCTAAGGCTTAACCCACGCCTTGACACGCGTGGTTTTTGGAACCCACTATGGTTGATCCAACATCTTGACCACATACTAAGTGCACTTTCGGCGATCATGTACACCATAGGCGATTGGCGATCATGTGTACTCTAGGCGACAGGCGATTATGTACCAGAGAAGTCGGAGGTCGCCTCCGTCTTCAACAACGGCGATCTCGTAGACTTCTAAGCTACACTTTCCTTCCTTTTTATTTTAAATAAAAACATACTTAGAATTCATTTAAAATATATTCCTTTTATTCCAATTTAATTTTACAGGTCCTTACAGTTAGCACAGAAATGTGAAAACAAGGGTTCTGAAAACTGGAATAAAAAACAGAATGATATACCTCAAAAACACAATGGAGTTAATATGATGCAATTTGTGTGGATCTAACACACAAATAAGAACTCAAACTAAAATTAAAAATGCACCAAAGGATCAACATAAAACAAATTTTAGATCAAACATTCAGACCAAAAACAAGAAACAAATTAATCAAAAAGAGTACTACTAGGATTTGATGACAAATATGGAAACACATGACTTAGACAAAACTTATGGATTCATAAAATGAAAAGACTCAAGAACATCATATGACCCCAATGAAATTTCAAGCAAGACTCAAATACCTAAAAATAAAAACAGCAACACAAATATATCAAGAATCCTACACAAAATTGAAAATAGATGTTCAAACTAAGCCCACCAAATGAAATGAATAAACAAGCATTCAAATCATATTAAAACACAAAAAACAGCAAGACAACTTGGAATAAAGATAAACAACTTGGAGAAAAGAAGAACTCAAAAAAAATAAAATGAAGAGACACTCATCTTTGAAGAACCATAGCTCATGATACCAAATGATGGCCTTCACATGTTGAGCTCTCCTTGGATGTTGAAGATGGTGCAAAGGCAATGGTTGAAATGAGCAAGATCCTCCTAGGAGTGATGGTGATCTTGAAGGTGCATGAAGTGTATGAAAATGAGAGAGGTTTGGCCAACTCTCTTTGGTGGTGAAGGAGTGAAGATTAAAACCATAAATCAAGAGATTTAGGCAAGGGAGTAAGTATGGCACAAATTTGGCAGCATAACTTCACTCAAATTAATCTTGTTAATACATGAGGTAGGCCTCCTTATTTATAGATTTAGGAGCCTTGGTGAGCAAGCTTAAAGGGTAGGGATGGAAATACAAAAAGTGGGGGCTGCGTAGGGTATTGACTTTAGTGAAACCACACCATCATCCTAATATTCTAGAAGATAGGTCAAAAATGCAACATTTGATAGTACACCCCTCCTTCTTTTGCTAAAGGCACCTATTTGCTAGCACACCCCTCCTTCTATTGCTAAGGGCACCTTTTTGATAGCACACCCCTAAGTGAGCAAGTTTTGCTTTCTACATTACACTAATCTACTAAGCTACCCCTAATGGGCCTCCAAGTAGCATGTACAAGGTCTTCTCCCTCCCATCCGTGGCTTGACTCATTTGGGCGTGAATGTGCTTGGCCATGGACCTTGTGTTGGGCCTGAACTTGGGTTGGAGCTTGGGCCTCTTTCATCAGAGCTCCTGATGGGCGAGGCTGTGACTGCTCTAGATAGTCAAGCCATGGAGCTGAAGGGGCAGAACATCCGTCTAGAGGCTGAGACTTCCTCCTTGCGCGAACTGAGCGACCAACAAGCGGCGAAGACTTCTTCCTTGCTCTGACTGAGCGACAAGCAGGTGGAGGATCTCAAGGCTTCTAGGGAGGAGCTTGCTCCGAAGGAGAAGAAGCTTGAAGAGGTTCTGGTCCAACTCCTGGAGGCACAGAGCAAACTGACAAGGACCCAGGAGAAGCTCAAAGGGGCCGAGGGCAAACTGGAAGAGGCTGTGTCTTCCTTTGCCAAGCAGAAGGAGGAGCTTGAGGCCGATGTAACTGAGACCATGGAGGCTGGTGCCGATGCATGGATAGACGGGTTCAAGGCGGCCTTGGAGCAGGTTCACTGCGTCCTACCAGACTTGGACCTTACCCAATTCACCCCTGGCCATTCGGTTGCCGACGGCAAGCTCATTCCTCCTCCTTGAGCTTCCTCCCTTGCAACTTCTTCTTTTTTGTAATCTCTCTTTCTGCAACATAACTTACGTACAAACTCTTTTACTGTAAAGGCCCTTTGTATTTACTTCAGTTGAATGAAATCTGCTTACTTCAGCTACTTGTTTCTCTATCTTTAACTCTCTGCATGTGACTAACTGCTAACTAACTTAGGCTTTAGCGTGATCTCACTGTACCCCTTCAAACTTGGCTTCTGACTTGACCGCGACTATCTGTTGCCTTAACATTATCTTTAACAGTTTTTACGTATAACTTCATGCTGGACGACTGACTTGATGAGGCCTAAATGCTTCGGCTTATCGCATAAGAACTTGCTTGGAAAAGTTTCCTTACTCAAAGCTTTCTGAGTGAGTTGCATGCTCCCAGGAGAGCGCCAGGTGTGGCTCTAAGCATACTCACCAGGCGCATCCTGCCTGCATGGTCTCACTGCACCTTCTCTGAGTGGGTGCATGCGTAACGCTCTCGCTGGGAGCCTGGGTCCCAGTTTAACACGTGTAGCAAGCAACCACCGACCACCGACTAGCATGTTAGCTCACCTCTCATCAGTCATCGCGCTTCATATTTCGCTTTACCTTTCTGCCACTCCAGCGCTAAATGCATAGAGGGCCTGAACGCTCAAGATGATGCCTTGTCTTGGGAAGAAGAGTGTTTCTCGTTGTCCCCTCTTGCTTACACCAAGGTCACCGACCTTAAGATCTGAACACCGACCACCATCGATGACACCTTGTTCTGGAGAGGAAGAGTGTTTCTCGATGACCCCTCTTGCCTGCTCTAACGCCTTGTTTTGGGGAAGAAGAGTGTTTCTCGATACCCCTCTTTCCTACCCCAAGGTCATCGACCTCACGTGCATCGGGTTATTCTATCTTTTCCCACTCCTGGGGTGAGGAGAGCCTTAACTAAGGGCCTTACTAAGCCATACTGGCATATGCCAAGTGGGTAAGGAAGTTTCTCGAAACCCTTCCTTTCCCACTCTTGGTCTTACTAGTTCCCCTGGCTTTTCAAACCTTAGCCGTCTGCACTCACGCCTGGGGTGAGGAGGACCTCGGTCGGTTGTCCGTACTTGCGCTTGGGGAGAGTAGGCTCCAACCGATCACCTGCACTTGCGCCTGGGGCAAGGAGGATTTTAAACTACTAGGAAACACTTGCACACTTGATATACTGAAAACTAAGATCAAGAAGAGGTAGAGGTGCAAATAGAAGACGCCCATGGAGGTCAAAACCCACCTCAAAGGCTTACAAGAAGCATGTTCAAAGCTTTAGGAGCTAGGGAACAATTATTCTCTCTTTTTGTAATTTCTTTGGTTGATGGTGCTTAGAGGGAAACATTAGAAACCTCTATTGTTATAGCATCTTTTAGTCTTTAGTTAGGAGTCTTAGGGGGGGGTGTATTAGTAGATAGGTGTAGAAGTAAATAAGGAGGTGAAGTTATAAGTTTAGGCTTATGAAGTCCATTAGGGAAGGAAGGAAACCCTACCTTCTAGAAATGAGTGAAATGGTGCAGCATTGACCAAAGTCAATGACCTAGGCTGCACCATATTGTGTCTTCCCTTACTACCCTCACAACTTGTTCTCCAAGGCTCCTTATGCTATAAATAGGAGGCCTCCCTCATTGTATTGAAGGATTGGAATTTTATAGTAGAGAAACTATACTCAAACTTTGAGTGACCTTTGGAGAGCTTTGTGCCTTCTTCTCTAGTCTCATCTTGAAGGAACCATGGTGTCCTCAAGTGGCGGCAGCACACTCATCTAGGAGCAACCATCACTCCTAGTGGCGTGATCACCTCACCTTTCATCCATCTTCATAAGTTTCTACTCTTAGTTTTCATGTTTTTGAGTTTGTTCTTGAGTTTTTGGTGCTGTTTTAAGGTTTTCCAGCAACTATTCTTCTTTTGTTTCTGTTTTAATCGGTTCAATTGATAGTAAATGGAGCTTCCATGTGAGTTTGGTTTTTGGTGCAAGATTTGGTGAGTTCTTGAAATATAGAACATTGATCCTCTTCTATAAAAGTGCCTAATCTTTGCCAACTCAAGTTGATTCCATAGAATATCAAAGAATTATGTTATTGTGGCTAGTGGAATCACATCATGTGGTATCATGAGTCTTAGGTTCATTCTTGTTGAATTGTTGAGTTGTGTGCACTTTATTTCAAGAGCTCTTTTAATTTTCTTGCACTTTACGTTTCTGTTTTAGGCTTAATTGAGTTTTCTTGCTGTTTTTCTTTTGTTACACCAAGTGTTTGTGAAAAGGTTTCTGGCACTCATTATTCATATGAGTATGGTTGCTCTTTTGGAATGGCATTCTCCTTCCTAGAGCTGACCTTAAGCTTCCTTTCACTTGTTGTTCTATCTTGTGATATGTCTTTTAATTTTGTAATCATGTCAAGTTTTGTCTTAGTCATGTTATTCCATAATTGTCATTACTTCTAGTAGTACTTTTATTGCTTTGATTGTTTCTTGCTTTGGTTTACATTCTGTTTTTGAGTTTATTGTTTGCTCCTTTGTGCATTTTCATTTTTAGATTTGAGTTCATGCTTGTATTCTAGACCTATACAAGTTCCTTTACACAATTTCCATTATGTCTTTGCTAGTTCATCATACTGTTTTTCATTCCTAAATAGGATACTCTGTTTTCTTACAAACGTGCTACTGTTTTCAATTTACTGCAATTAATTGGCTCACTGGAAATTTGTGAAAATTTAGATTTACATTCTTCAAAGTGTTAAAAAAGCATAGCAAAAAAAATTACTCAAAAATTCCAAGTACACAAAATATGATAAATAAAATACGAAAAGTGTACATTCCTGCCGAAAAAAAGACGGTAATTGGGCAGAAATTTTGAAAAATTTATTTCTCTCAATTGGCTTACTGTTTTTACCTCATTCCAGTGCCATATTTGAGTTGAGACATTGAAGTTTCTGTGGTAAATTTTTCACATTCCAGTTCGCTTCCAATCATTCCAGTTACCTCTGTAAAAATAGCACCGTTTGCATACAACAATTTTCTTGTAGTTCTGTTTTTTTTGTTTCTTAACTCTACTCTAGTACTTTTCTCTAGGACTCTTTTGGTGTGCCTTCTTTCTTCATTGAGTTCTTTATTTTCTTGCTTGTCTTTCATTCTTTACTCTTTGAGTTTGTCTTACATATAGTATTCCTTTTGCAACTACCTTTCTTTGCTTATACCTTTTCTTGCTTGTCTTTATTGCTTCATTGGTTTTGTGGTGGTTGCCTTTGAGATTGATGTGCTTGCTTTGACATCTTTCATTTGAGGACTCCAAGGCCTCAAGATCAGATTAGTGCAAGGAAATTATTTCTTTGAGAGTGCCCCATTCTTTCTGCCTATATTCAGTTCGGCTTTCTTTTTTTTTTTTTACTTCAAATACTCACTGTTTTTGCTAATTGTTGTTTCGTGACTTGTTTACTGTTTTTGTGTGTTGCTGTTTTTTAATTACCAATGGCTGGATTTTCAAGTGATGCCTCATACAAGCAGCATTCTCCTTCCAAAGCTTCACTCCTTGGTGAATTACATGCAACACAAAGAACCCTTAGACGTTTGGAAGAGCAATTGCAAAAGCTAGAAGTGCAAAAAGATAGACCATCTCCTTCAATCAATGATGAGCATCATTCCCATAGACATTCTACAAGAGCCTTTTCCAATGATTTTGGCCGTGAAGATGAGCATAGGAGAAGGAGAACTCCTCCCCCATTCCTTGGCCGTAGACATCCCAACCAAGGGGAGCTACCTCACTATGGCAATGGCTCCTATCACGATGCAAAGGCTAGGCTACCTTCGGTCAAGCTTCCTACTTTCAATGGATCTAGTGATCCTAATGTGTATTTAGATTGGGAGGCTAAGTGTGAGCAAATCTTTGAGCTCCATGACATCAAAGATGAACAACACAAGTATAAGCTAGCCACCTTAGAATTTGTAGATTATGCCATGAAATGGTGGCATGGTATTGTAAAGGACTTTATGTTTCACAAGGGTCCTCCCGTGGACTCTTGGAACTCTTTGAGATATCAAATGCGCGCTAGGTTTGTGCCCCCACATTTTAGGAAAGACCTCATGTTGAAACTCCAACGGTTTCAACAAGGCACGCTAAATGTGGATGAATATTATAAAGAGTTAGAAACGCTTGTGCTTAAACTTGAATTAGAAGAAAGTGAAGAGGCTATGATTGCTAGGTTTGTAAGTGGTCTTAGGAAGGATATTCAAAACATTGTTGAGCTACAAGAGTATTCATCATTGGGATCTTTAGTTCATCTTGCAATGAAGGTGGAAGCCCAACTTGCTAAGAAAAACTCTTTCAAAAACATTTCCAATGATGGATACTACTCCAAGTCTTGGAGAAACAAAAATTCTTTTTCTAAACCTCCTTCCAAAGATTCTTCTTTCAAACCCAAGGAAACTAAGCCATCTACTTCTAGGCCTAAATCTCCCACTAGAACATCTAATACTAAATGCTTTAAATGTTTGGGTTATGGTCATATTGCTGCTAATTGTCCTTCTAAAAGAAGTATGTACATACATGAGGGCATTGTCGTTAGTGATCATGATTCGGATTCTCCTAAGCATTCATTGCATTCTCATGCATCTAGTGAGGAAGAGAGTGAGTGTCCACTTGAAGGAGATTTGTTAGTTGTGAGAAGACTTCTTGGGCAAGTTTCACAACCTTTTGATGAAAGTCAAAGGGAAAATATTTTCCACACAAGATGTCTTATTCAAAACAACATTTGTTCTTTAATAGTGGATGGGGGTAGTTGTGCAAATGTGGCAAGTACAAGAGTGGTAGCAAAACTTGCTTTACCTACCATCTCTCATACAAAGCCCTATAAATTACAATGGCTTAGTGAAGTAGGAGAAATAGTTGTCAATAAACAAGTCCTCATCCATTTCTCCATTGGAAAATACAAAGATGAGGTATTATGTGATGTTGTGCCCATGGAAGCCACTCATGTTCTTTTGGGAAGGCCTTGGCAATTTGATAGAAAAGTTTTACATGATGGCTTTACCAACAAACTCTCTTTTGAATTCCATGGTCACAAGGTTACTTTAAAATCTCTCTCTCCAAGAGAAGTCCATGAGGACCAAGTTATTATGAAGAAAAAGAGGGAGAGTGAAAAAGATAAAAAAGATAAAAATGATAAGAGTTCTAAGCCTACACTCCTTGTGTCTAGGCATGAGATTCAAAGGGAAATAGTGGCTCATCATCCTCTTTTCTTAGCCATCCCTAGAACTCTTAAGTTAGAACCACTTGTTGATAGTTCTCATTGCTTGGAACATTTGGTTGAAGAGTTTCAAGATGTGTTTCAAGATCCTCCAAAAGGACTTCCACCTTTGCGAGGGATTGAGCACCAAATTGATTTGATACCGGGCTCTTTTTTACCAAACCGTCCAGCATATAGAACCAATCCAAGTGAAACCCAGGAAATTCGCCAACAAGTTGAGGCTTTGATTGAAAAAGGGTGGGTTCAAGATAGCATGAGTCCTTGTGCTATGCCTATCATCTTAGTGCCTAAAAAGGATGGCACATGGCGAATGTGTTCGGATTGTAGGGCCATAAATAACATTACAATTAAGTATCGGCATCCCATACCTAGGCTTGATGATTTGTTGGATGAATTGCATGGTTCAAAAATCTTTTCAAAGATTGATCTTAAAAGCGGCTACAATCAAATCCGTATCAAACCGGGTGATGAATGGAAGACGGCTTTTAAGACCAACTTTGGTCTATATGAGTGGTTAGTTATGCCCTTTGGTTTAACTAATGCACCAAGTACCTTCATGCGCCTCATGCATCATGTTCTTAGACCATTCATTGGTAAGTTTGTTGTTGTTTACTTTGATGACATTCTCATTTATAGCTTATCTTTGGATGAACATAGGTTGCATGTTAGGCAAGTTTTAGAAACCCTTAGGAAGGAACATTTGTATGCTAATATTGCTAAATGTATGTTTGCTCTTGATCATATAGAATTCCTAGGGTTTGTTGTGAGTTGCAAAGGGGTCCATGTGGACAAAACAAAGGTGATGGCCATTCAAAATTGGCCTACACCGCAATCTTTGAATGAGGTCCGAAGTTTTCATGGACTTGCTTCTTTCTATAGAAGATTTGTCCCAAACTTTGGTACCATTGCCGCACCACTCAATGACATAGTGAAAATGGATGTGGTCTTTCAATGGGGAGAAGCACAACAAAAAGCCTTTGAAACTTTGAAAGAAAAATTGACTAATGCTCCCATCTTGGCCCTTCCTAATTTCACTAAGACATTTGAGATTGAGTGTGATGCTTCTAGCATAGGTATTGGGGCTGTGCTCCTTCAAGAGGGCCACCCCATAGCCTATTTTAGTGAGAAATTGAAAGGAAGTCATCTCAATTATTCCACTTATGATAAAGAATTATATGCACTTGTTAGGGCTTTGTTCACTTGGCAACACTATCTTTTTCCCAAAGAGTTTGTGATACATAGTGATCATGAATCTCTTAAATATTTGAAAAGCCAAAACAAGCTTAACAAGAGGCATGCTAAGTGGGTGGAATTCATTGAGCAATTTCCTTATGTGATCAAACACAAGCAAGGCAAAATAAACATTGTGGCGGATGCTCTTTCTAGAAGATATACTTTGCTAAATCTTTTAAGCTCTCAATATCTTGGTTTTGATCACATTAAGGAACTTTATCATGATGACCTTGATTTTTCTCTCATCTATCAAGAGTGTCTTAAGGGAGGACACAAAGATTTTTTTATACAAGATGGCTTTCTTTTTAAAGGAAAACGTCTTTGTGTTCCTCAATGCTCTATTAGATTATCTCTTGTTAGAGAAGCTCATGAGGGGGGTTTAATGGGACATTTTGGGGTTGCTAAAACTTTGGATGTGTTGCATGAACATTTCTTTTGGCCTCATATGCATAAACATGTTCATAGTTTGTGTGATAAGTGCATAGCTTGCCGCAAAGCTAAGTCTATGATGCATCCCCATGGTCTATATACTCCTCTTCCTATCCCTTCAATGCCTTGGGTAGATATATCTATGGATTTCATCTTAGGCTTACCCAAGACATCAAAGGGAAAGGACTCCATTTTTGTGGTAGTGGATCGTTTTTCAAAGATGGCTCACTTTATTCCTTGCCACAAAGTGGATGATGCATGTCATATAGCAAACCTCTTCTTCCAAGAAGTAGTGCGCTTGCATGGGATACCTAGGACTATTGTGTCCGATAGAGACTCAAAGTTCTTAAGCCATTTTTGGAAGACCTTGTGGGGCAAGCTTGGTACTAAACTTTTATTTTCTACCACTTGTCACCCACAAACTGATGGTCAAACTGAAGTGGTTAATAGAACATTGGGCCAACTATTGAGATGCTTTATTTCGGGCAACCCTAGAGTGTGGGAGAATTTACTACCTCATGTTGAGTTTGCATATAATCGTGTAGTAAATTCTACCACCTCACATTCTCCTTTTGAGGTTGTCTATGGGTTTAATCCCCTAACACCTCTTGATCTTCTTCCTATTCCCCTTCTTGAGGATGTCTTGTGCAAGGATGGTGATGAAAAGGCTTCTTTTGTGAAAACTTTGCATAAAGACATCAAGAAGAAAATTGAGAAGAAGGTTGGCAAGTATGCGGAACTTGCCAACAAAAGGAGAAAAGCATTGGTCTTTGATGAGGGTGATTGGGTTTGGCTTCACTTGAGGAAGGATCGTTTTCCTACTCAAAGGAAGTCCAAACTAATGCCCCGAGGGGATGGACCTTTCCAAGTCCTCAGGAAGATTAATGACAATGCTTATGAGTTAGATATGCCTGATACATTCTTAGGTAGTCATACTTTTAATGTCAGCGATCTAACTCCTTTTTCTGTAGGTCTCCAGAATTCGTGGTCGAATTCTCTCCAACTCGGGGAGTATGATGGAGATCAAGCTCTAGTGGACATGGAGGCCAATCAACAAGATCAAGAAGAGGTAGAGGTGCAAATAGAAGACGCCCATGGAGGTCAAAACCCACCTCAAAGGCTTACAAGAAGCATGTTCAAAGCTTTAGGAGCTAGGGAACAATTATTCTCTCTTTTTGTAATTTCTTTGGTTGATGGTGCTTAGAGGGAAACATTAGAAACCTCTATTGTTATAGCATCTTTTAGTCTTTAGTTAGGAGTCTTAGGGGGGGTGTATTAGTAGATAGGTGTAGAAGTAAATAAGGAGGTGAAGTTATAAGTTTAGGCTTATGAAGTCCATTAGGGAAGGAAGGAAACCCTACCTTCTAGAAATGAGTGAAATGGTGCAGCATTGACCAAAGTCAATGACCTAGGCTGCACCATATTGTGTCTTCCCTTACTACCCTCACAACTTGTTCTCCAAGGCTCCTTATGCTATAAATAGGAGGCCTCCCTCATTGTATTGAAGGATTGGAATTTTATAGTAGAGAAACTATACTCAAACTTTGAGTGACCTTTGGAGAGCTTTGTGCCTTCTTCTCTAGTCTCATCTTGAAGGAACCATGGTGTCCTCAAGTGGCGGCAGCACACTCATCTAGGAGCAACCATCACTCCTAGTGGCATGATCACCTCACCTTTCATCCATCTTCATAAGTTTCTACTCTTAGTTTTCATGTTTTTGAGTTTGTTCTTGAGTTTTTGGTGCTGTTTTAAGGTTTTCCAGCAACTATTCTTCTTTTGTTTCTGTTTTAATCGGTTCAATTGATAGTAAATGGAGCTTCCATGTGAGTTTGGTTTTTGGTGCAAGATTTGGTGAGTTCTTGAAATATAGAACATTGATCCTCTTCTATAAAAGTGCCTAATCTTTGCCAACTCAAGTTGATTCCATAGAATATCAAAGAATTATGTTATTGTGGCTAGTGGAATCACATCAGTAAGGAAGTTTCTCGAAACCCTTCCTTTCCCACTCTTGGTCTTACTAGTTCCCCTGGCTTTTCAAACCTTAGCCGTCTGCACTCACGCCTGGGGTGAGGAGGACCTCGGTCGGTTGTCCGTACTTGCGCTTGGGGAGAGTAGGCTCCAACCGATCACCTGCACTTGCGCCTGGGGCAAGGAGGATTTTAAACTACTAGGAAACACTTGCACACTTGATATACTGAAAACTTTATTTTATTGGGTGGCCTCGTTAAAAACCCTCCTTAGGGAAAAAAGAGTGCCCCATGATCTGCTCAATTGTTTATAGTATATAAACACTGAGTGTTTGTACAGCGCGAGAACGCATCTACTTTACAACTTAACTAAAGTAGAATTTCTGTGTGTGGCGTTCCACGTTCTGGGGATAGCTGCTCCATCCAGAGTCTCCAGCCGATAAGCTCCATTCTCTAACGCCTCAACTACTCTATATGGACCCGTCCACTTCGGAGATAGCTTGTTCTCCATCTCATTCTGATGTGCTTTCCTCATCACCAGATCGCCTTCCTGAAAACGCCTAAGCCTCACCTTGGAGTTGTGCCTGCGTTCTACTCTTCTCTTGACAGCTTCGGCACTAACTCTGGCTTCCTCTCGCACTTCATCCAGGAGATCGAGATTCACTTTTCGCTCTTGATTGGACTCTTCAGCGATGAAGTTTAGAAATCTAAGGGAGCTCTCCTGTATCTCCACGGGAATCATGGCATCTGTCCCATAGACAAGACTAAAAGGTGTCTCATGGGTGCTAGACTGTGGAGTGGTATGGTAGGACCATACTATCCTGGGAACTTCTTCTGCCCAATTCCCCTTGGCCTTCTCTAGTCTTCACTTCAATCCCCTGAGTAGCACTCGGTTGGCTGACTCCACCTGCCCGTTGGTCTGTGGGTGTTCTACCGAGGCGAACACTTGCTGTATCTTCAACTCTTCGCACATCTTTCTCAACTGATGACTGGTGAACTGAGTGCCATTGTCAGATACCAGCCTCTTGGGTACTTCGAAACGACAGACGATGTTCCTCCAGACAAAATGCTCGACCTTCTGAGCAGTGATGTGCGCCACTGGTTCTGCTTCCACCCACTTGGTGAAATACTCGATGGCCATAATGAGGAACTTCATCTGCCTGATTGCCAGAGGAAAAGGTCCCAGAATGTCAATTCCCCATGTGTGAAATGGCCTTGGGCTGCGGATGGACTTCAACTCTTCGGGGGGTGCCTTATGCCAGTCTGCATGAAGTTGGCACTGTTTGCACCGCTGAGCATACTTCACGCAATCTTCCTTCAGCGTTGGCCAGTAGTACCCCGCGCGGAGGATTCTACTTGCCAAAGCGCGACCACCGACGTGGCTTCCGCACACCCCCTCGTGCAATTCTGACATAAGTCTGGTGCATTGCTCCCCATGCACGCAGATTTGTACAGGATGGGAGAAGCCAAATCTAAACAAACTCCCTTCAATGAGAGTAAACTTACTCGAGCTCTTCTTTATCCTCTTTGCCTCTGCCGGGTCCAATGGAAGCACACCATCCTTTAGGTACAACTGGTACGGCGTTATCCACGTGTCGGGCTCCCTGACAGCGCAAACTTCCATCACCTCATCGGTCCTTGCCGGTCGCACCCTCACCCTCGGCGCTTTCAGCGTTTCCTGAGTCAGGGACTGATGACCGATCGCCAGATGCTCCATCGACCTAGATACTCGAAGCACTTGATTGTCTGATACGAACGCTCGTGGCACCTTCAAAGTCTCCTGAATGACGATCCTCTGCCTTCCCCCTTGCCTGAGCTGGCCAACTTGGCAAGCAGGCCTGCTCTGGCATTTTGCTCGCGGGGCACATGCACCAACTCAAACTCATCAAAGGACGTCTTCAGGAGCTGTACATACTCCAGGTAAGCTGCCATCTGAGGATCTTTCGCCTGGAACTCCCCTGTAACTTGCCTAGTGACTAGCAACGAGTCACTCTTAGCCACCAGACTTCTTGCTCCCATTTCTCTTGCCAACAACATTCCTGCGATCAGGGCTTCATACTCCGCCTGATTGTTGCTGGCCTTGAAGGCAAAGCGAAGGGACTGCTCGATCAGTACCCCGTTCGGGCCTTCTAGAATGACTCCAGCACCACTCCCCTGCTGATTGGAGGAGCCATCCACCGATAAGACCCATCGAAAAACTACGCCTTCTGCAGGTGTCGCTACCGACGACAGCTCGACCACGAAATCGGCCAACACCTGCCCCTTGATCGGTCCTCGGGGCTCGTACTGCATGTCGAATTCTGAGAGTTCCACAGCCCACTTGACCATCCTTCCTGCTACGTATGGCTTCTTCAACACCTTCTGGATGGGCAAGTCTGTCATGACCACTATGGTGAAGCTGTGGAAGTAGTGTCTGAGCCTTCTAGCTGAAAAAACTACCGCTAGTGCTGCCTTCTCCAGAGCCTAATACCTTGTTTTCGGGCCCTGCAGCACCTTACTCACAAAATACACAGGCTTCTGGATCTGATCTTGCTCTTGTACCAGGACCGAACTGACTGCCCTCTCCGTCACCGCAAAGTACAAACGAAGAGGGGTGCCCACTTGTGGTTTACACAATACTGGTGGGCTCGCCAGATACTCCTTCAGCTTTAGGAAGGCCTCTTCGCACTCCTGTGTCCAAAGGAATCTGCTGTTGCGTTTGAGACACTGGAAATACGGATGACCCTTCTCTCCTCCAGCAGACATAATGATGGAAGAGGCCCAAGCTCCAACCCAAGTTCAGACCCAACACAAAGTCCATGGCCAAGCACATTCACGCCCAAATGAGTCAAGCCACAGATGGGAGGGAGAAGACCTTGTACATGCTACTTGGAGGCCCATTAGGGGTAGCTTAGTAGATTAGTGTAGTGTAGAAAGCAAAACTTGCTCACTTAGGGGTGTGCTATCAAAAAGGTGCCCTTAGCAATAGAAGGAGGGGTGTGCTAGCAAATAGGTGCCTTTAGCAAAAGAAAGAGGGGTGTACTATCAAATGTTGCATTTTTTACCTATCTTCTAGAATATTAGGATGATGGTGTGGTTTGACTAAAGTCAATACCCTAGGCAGCCCCCACTTTTTGTATTTCCATCCCTACCCTTTAAGCTTGCTCACCAAGGCTCCTAAATCTATAATAAGGAGGCCTACCTCATGTATTAACAAGATTAATTTGAGTAAAGTTATGCTGCCAAATTTGTGCCATACTTACTCCCTTGCCTAAATCTCTTGATTTATGGTTTTAATCTTCACTCCTTCACCACCAAAGAGAGCTGGCCAAACCTCTCTCATTTTCATACACTTCATGCACCTTCAAGATCACCATCACTCCTAGGAGGGTCTTGCTCATTTCAACCATTGCTTCCGCACCATCTTCAACATCCAAGGAGAGCTCAACATGTGAAGGCCATCATTTGGTATCATGAGCTATGGTTCGTCAAAGATGAGTGTCTCTTCATTTTATTTTTTCTGAGTTCTTCTTATATTTAAGTTGTTCATCTTGGCTCCAAGTTGTCTTGCTGTTTTTTGCTTTTTATTTTTGCATTGGATGCTATTCTAGGCATTTCAATCGGTAGAATTGTTCAATTTGTGCTTGAGCATCTCTTGTCAAATTTTTTTGTAGGTTTCTTGCTATATTTGTGTGGCTGTCTTTTATTTTTAGGTATTTGAGTCTTGCTTGTTTTTATTTTCTTTTGGGGCATATAATGTTCTTAAGTCTTTTCATTTTATGAATCCATAAGTTTTGTCTAAGTCATGTGTTTCCATATTTGTCATCAAATCCTAGTAGTACTCTTTTTGATTTATTTGTTTCTTGTTTTTGGTCTGAATGTTTGATCTGAAATTTGTTTTATGTTGATCCTTTGGTGCATTTTTAATTTTAGTTTGAGTTCTTATTTGTGTGTTAGATCCACACAAATTCCATCATATTAACTTCATTGTGTTTTTGAGGTATATCATTCTGTTTTTGATTCCAGTTTTTAGAACCCCTGTTTTCACATTTCTGTGCTGACTGTTTTGTCTTATGAAAATTACATACATCATCAAAAATTTCTGAGCCTCTGGATTTCACAAATTTGAGGTGTTAGCAAAAGGACAAAAAAAAGAACCATCTGAAAAAAAGAAATAGAAAAAAAAAGATAAATATTACAAAAAAAGTGTGCAATCCTGACGATCCAGCTAGCAGCTCTAAGCACTGATTTTATAAAATTTACCAAAATTAATTGGTACATGCATTTGGAGTGAAACCAACGCCAAAAGTTTGTTAACATCTTGTTTTGATTGTGTATCAATTTTCAGAAGCAAATACAAAAGGGTCAGCTCAGCATAAATCTTTTAAAGATACGCTTTCTGGACCACAACAATATGTGCTTTTCTGTGGTGTTGTTTTTTGGTTTTTAAATCAAATCTAATGCTATTCCTAGGTTCCTTTTTGTGTGCCATCCATTATTTGAGTACCTTTTATTTGCTTGTCTAATTTCATTTGAACTCTTTCTAGTTGTGTCACATTTAATTCCATTTGAGTGGTACTGTTTTTCAAATTAATTTGTTTCTTGCTTTCTTTCTTTGGCCTCTAAGCTTGTTGGTGGATTAAATATCAATTGGTACTTGTTGAGTGGGAATTTGACTTGAGGGGAGTCTAGCTTGCTTAATAGGTGCTGGATTGAAGATTTTATTGACCTAATTCCAAGAGGAACAAAGGCAAAGGGCAGCAACAAACACCATACTACAAATACACCACACACTTTGGAAGGCCCAACAAGTAGAAGAGCAACAAAAGGGGTGCAACTAGAAGAACAACAAAAGGGGTGCAAATAGTAAAAGCAATAAAGGGAGTGTCATTTAATTTCTTTGCAATCTTGCTTGTGTTAATTACTTGTTAATCACGCAATTAGTCGGTGAGTGTGTCTTCAAGGGCTCCAAGTGTCCAAGAAGCCTCACCTAGGGCCGTCTAGCTTAATTTGTTTTTGTTAATTGCTTTAATTGAACCAACTTGCTTTAATCACTTTGTTAATTTCTTGTTTAATCTTGTTTAAGGCTTTGATAATTTGCTTCATTTGCTAGATAGCTTGCATTGTTTTCTTGCATTAAAAATTTGATTTCTTCATCCTCATTGTGTTCCAAGTGTTTTACCTAAAGAAGGACTTGTGTAAAGGTTTTGGTGGGATAGTTTTTGGCTAAGGCAAGACTTGGTATTTAAGTAGTCCATTGTGACTCAGCTCTCTTACCTGGAAAGCTACCTTCATTAACTTTCCTCTTCTTTCTTAAAAGTAAAACATTTCTATACTCAAAGTTCTAGTCATGTCTACTCACTCTTCCAAGTCCATTGAAAGTGATGTAAGGTCCATAAAATCTCTTTTGAAACAACTTGCCAAGGATGTACAACATCTTTCATATAGACAATTGGAAAATGAATCTAAAATCAATGAATTGGCTAGAGCAAGGAAAGAGAAATCACAAAATTCAAAAAAATCTCATTCACATGCATCTCATTTTCAACTCCAAGAGTCTCTAGGAGAGGTAAGCATTAGAAACCATGAGTATTACTAACCACCACCTAGAAGACTTAGGCAAAGAGAGGAAGAAGCCCCAAGGGAAGTAAGGGTAGACCTACCACATTTCTATGGTAAGGACAATGTAGAAGTTTACCTAGATTGGGAAATGAAAGTGGAACAACTCTTTGCTTGTCATAGGGTGAGTGAAGAGAGAAAGGTACCCTTAGCCACCCTTAGTTTTCAAGGAAATGCCATGTATTGGTGGACCTCTCTAGAGAGAGATAGACGTCTTCATAGGGACCCTCCCATAGAGTATTGGAATGACCTTAGGGGAGCCCTAAGACGTCGCCACATACCTTCCTACTACCATAGGGAGCTAATGGACAAGCTCCAAAGGCTCCAACAAAAGAACATGAGTGTGGAAGAGTATAGGCAAAAAATGGAGCTATACATCATGAGAGCCTCTATTAGAGAGGAAGAGGTCACCACCATATCTCGGTTTTTAAGTGGACTCAGTGTAAGGACCTGGAAAATCTTATTGGAATAAAAGTGATATATTTTAAATAAATTCTAAGTATGTTTTATTTAAAATAAAAGTAAAGGAAAGTGTAGTTAGAAAGCCATGAGATCGCATAGAACATGATCGCCAGGGCGCGAGAGGCATGCGGACATCGCCAGGGCGCGAGACATGCGAGCATTGCCAGGGCGCGAGAGGCATGCGGACATCGCCAGGGCGCGAGACATGCGAGCATCGCCAGAGCGCGAGAGGCATGCGGGCATCGCCAGGGCGCGAGATGCATGTGGGCTTTGCCCAGGCGCGAGAGTCATGCGGGTGTCGCCAAGAGGAGACCTCGGTCGGTCTCCAGGAGAAAGAGACCGCGGCCGGTCTCCAGGAGGAAGAGACCGCGGCCGGTCTCCAGGAGGAAGAGACCGCGGCCGGTCTCCAGGAGGAAGAGACCTCGGTCGGTCTCCAGGAGGAAGAGACCTCGGTCGGTCTCCAGGAGGATGGAGACATCGGTCGTCTTCCAGAGAGAGACATCGGTCGTCCTCCAGGATGGGTCATCGGTGGATTGTCTTTGCGCGAGTGGTCATCGGCGAAAGGTTATCGCGCGATGTCGCGTTTCACGCAGATGAAGTGGGGCCCTGGTTTCCAGGATGAACGTGCTGCATGTGCGACACGTAGGCAGTGAAAGTCCTGCAGGAGCAGTAGCTCCATGTGCGCAGAGATGCCACGTGACCATACTGTCAGGTTGCACTGAATTCGAGGAAGAAAACCCACCAAGGAGGGTTAGTTAGAGAATAGGTAATGATGGCTACATGGCAGGCCTATGTTCCTAGTGTCAGAATACACCGCCTCTTAGTGAGTATAAAAACGCAGTGAGAGTATGAAAGGTGACAGAGTGAGTTCACCTTCAGCTTTCTCTTTTCTCTCCTTTGCACTGCGACTCAGAAATTCCAGGCACCAGTTAAATTACCAGCGATTGCCATAGAGCATTTGAGAAGGGTCTCTGCAAGTTTTACCAATTAGAACGCTTAGGCAGAGTTCAGGCATCCTTTACGTTCGGCGGTTTAGAGCTTGAAGTGAGATTTCACGCTGATCCAGGTAAGGGAAGCTAGTCTTTTCCAACGATAACTGGATATTTGATGTTTGTGATGATAGGGCGACGCGGTCGCCGGTTTTTACTTCGTTTTCACGGTGTTTGATGTTGAAATGTGAGATGTTTATGATAACAGTTCTGTTTGAATGCTGGGGGCGACGTGGTCGCCGGTTTTTCATCTGTCATAGAAATATCCCCTGTTTTATGCTGTTTCAAAAGTGTTTGATATTTTAAATGTGGTTTTTCGAAAATATGAACCTTGGTATGAGATTTGCTGTGATTGAAATCGTTTCATTGAAGTGTTATGTGATGTGTTGAATGTTGTGATTGTGGATCGAGGCATAGTATTTTCAGGAAAGAAAATACCGTGTAAGGTCGTGTAATAGGTGTATTGATCGGTGATCCTATAATGAGACATCCAGACTCTACTGAGGTAATGAAATCACATAGAGGAAGTTACTCAGTTGTGGAGAGTCGATGGAGGTTCATACGTATGGGTGTCTCGTGTGAAAAAGAACGAGCTCCACCTGTTGTATGGATTAACCCTGGTCATACCGTGATAATGAGAACATTGAGATGGTGTGATGCGCATGGCTGAGGTCACTTTCCAGCCTTTGGTATGACAGGTGCGAATCTCTGGGTCTAATCAACGCACGAGTCTCCGGAATAGTGGTCAAGTGTCTGGTGTGATGAGTCAGTGGAAAGTCTGACGTGAGAAATGAGAAATTGAATTAATAGACACTTGATTTCTGATGTGAATTGGAATACTCTTGGATTAATTTGTGAAATATGGGATTTTCTGATAGTCTTGTGGAATATGGAAATGTGATGGCTGATACTGTTATGGTTCGTGGATGTTGTGAAGTTCTGATGTATGCTCTTGATTCAAATGTTTTCTTAAATATATAGCTTACCCTGTATTTTGTTTCTGTGGCTGTTTTCTTAAACCTGTGATGATCGTGTAACTTTACACGGGAGCAGATGATGTTGCAGGAAGTGGATTTCCCCTGTGAGTGATCGCCGTATGTGGTCGCCGGTTTTCTGTTCTTGTTGGGCGATCGCCCCTTTTACTATTTTCTGATAGGCGATCTCCGTTTTCTGTGAGGAGATCGGTAGTTTTGTATTTTGCTGTTTTCTTTATGTTTAAGTTGTGTACTAAACTCCCTGCGAGGAGAACTCCTTTGTATATATATATACAATTATGTTTATTTCAATATATTTGTTTTACCATTATTACATATTACGAAAATGCAAAAATGCGAAAGGTATTTGGAGGGATGTTACAAGAGATCGCCTGTTTTTCTATCTCTTGGTGGTGATCGCCGGTTTTATGTCCTGTAGCAGATCGCCTGTTTTGGGGCCTTCTGTTACCAGATCGCCGGTTCATGTATGGAGATCGCCGGTCTTGTAGTTTTGATTGAATTTCATTAAATTTGTAAGCATTTTGACTGGTTATGTATTAAACTCCATGAGAGGAGTAAGTTCATTACTTATATATATATATATTACCATGTACTCTTTAATATTAATTGTGTACCTTTATTTTCATTATACATGTATGTCTAGTTTTATTTTGGCGGGATGTTACACTCAGCCTTGAGATAAGAGATAAAGTAGAGCTTCTTCCCTACCAAGACTTGAATGATTTGGTTCAACTTTGCATTAAAGTTGAACAACAAAATTTGAGCAAAACTTCAAGTCAAAGGGTGGGAATCTACTCTAACTCTTATCCCAAGAGAGAGTATAGAAGAGAAAGGGAGGATAGTTTTTCAAAGGATAAATCCAAAGAAACTCCCAAGAGTGTAGGAAAAGATGTGTCTATCTCACAACCCCGCAGTAGAGACACCCAGTGCTTCAAGTGTTTTGGTAGAGGCCATATAGAATCCCAGTGCCCAAATAGGAGAACCATGATCTTAAGAGGGAGGGATGAGTATAGCAGCCAAGATGAAGAGTCTAGTGGGGAAGAAGAGAAGGAAAGTAGTGAGGGGGCATATCCTTGTGAGGGAGAAGTAATGATGATCAGAAGAACCCTCAACAATCAACCTAGTGTGAACCATGAAACACAGAAAGAGAACATCTTTCATACAAGATGTAAAGTTTCAGAAAACATTTGTTCTCTCATTGTGGATAGTGGCTCTTGGTGCAATTGTTGTAGCACTAGGATGGTTGAAAATCTTAATCTACAATTAATACCTCATCCAAAACCTTACAAACTTCAGTGGATAAATGAAGATGGGGAATTAACTGTAGATAAGCGGGTAAAAATCAGTCTTTCTGTGGGGAACTATAAAGATGAGATTTTATGTGATGTAGTACCCATGGAAGCCTGCCACATCTTATTGGGAAGACCATGGGAATTTGACAACAAAAATGGTCTTACCAACGAGATAACTTTTACCCATAGGGAGAAAAAGTTTGTACTCTATCCTTTAACACCTTCACAAGTGGTAAAGGACCAAGTACAAATGAAAATAAAAAGAGAAAATGAGAAAAAGAAAAAAGAATTAAAGGAAAATCCTTTGTTTGGAGTTGAACCAGGCATTGACTTAAATTCTTCTTCCACAGAAAACTCTTGTGAGAATATGCTTGAAGATAAATCTGTGTCTGGAGCTGAACCAGATATAGATATAAACCTTTCCTCCACAGAAAAGCCAAGTGAGGGGTTGTTTGAAAAAGAAGAAGAGGAATCTAGAAAGAATGAAGAGTATCTTACAACACCTCCTACAAGCATAGTGGGAAAAGAATCCTTAAAGGGGGATTGCAATAATTTTAACTCTCCTTTTCCTTTGAATCATAATGCTTACTCTTATTTTCAAAAATCACAAAAACAACACTTTGTGATGTTGTTGCTTATCTTGGGCAATGAACAACACAAAGGAAGCAAAAATATTTTTGTAAAGGGCCCTATTTCTTTCCAACAAAACTTTTATAAAAATAGCAAAGGGGCTTACTTCCTTACTATTTTATTTGAATACACTAGTCTTAATTTTCTTATCTCACTTTTCTTTGATGTTTATTGTAGGTTAATATTTGATCCTGGAGGACAAGCATAGTTTTCAAAGCAAGAATAAGGCTGTTGTTTGAGATCAACCCTGTAGATCTGAGGACAGATCCTCTCAAGAAGGAGGGGATGATGGAAGAGGCCCAAGCTCCAACCCAAGTTCAGGCCCAACACAAGGTCCATGGCCAAGCACATTCACGCCCAAATGAGTCAAGCCACGGATGGGAGGGAGAAGACCTTGTACATGCTACTTGGAGGCCCATTAGGGGTAGCTTAGTAGATTAGTGTAGTGTAGAAAGCAAAACTTGCTCACTTAGGGGTGTGCTATCAAAAAGGTGCCCTTAGCAATAGAAGGAGGGGTGTGCTAGTAAATAGGTGCCTTTAGCAAAAGAAGGAGGGGTGTACTATCAAATGTTGCATTTTTTACCTATCTTCTAGAATATTAGGATGATGGTGTGGTTTGACTAAAGTCAATACCCTAGGCAGCCCCCACTTTTTGTATTTCCATCCCTACCCTTTAAGCTTGCTCACCAAGGCTCCTAAATCTATAAATAAGGAGGCCTACCTCATGTATTAACAAGATTAATTTGAGTAAAGTTATGCTGCCAAATTTGTACCATACTTACTCCCTTGCCTAAATCTTTTGATTTATGGTTTTAATCTTCACTCCTTCACCACCAAAGAGAGCTGGCCAAACCTCTCTCATTTTCATACACTTCATGCACCTTCAATATCACCATCACTCCTAGGAGGGTCTTGCTCATTTCAACCATTGCTTCCGCACCATCTTCAACATCCAAGGAGAGCTCAACATGTGAAGGCCATCAAATAAACCTTGACAATGCGGCCAACTGACCAGTGAGCTGCAGCACCTCCTTCACCGTCGTTGGGCTCCTCATTGCCACGATTGCTGCGCACTTCTCTGGATTTTCCTCGATCCCACGCTCTGTTAGAAGGAAACCTAAGAACTTCCCAGCCTCCACACCGAAGATACACTTTTCAGGGTTGAGCTTCAACATGTACTTGGCGATGGTGGTGAAAAGTTCCTCCAGATCAACTACATGATGCGCTTTTTCTCGCGACGTGACCACCATGTCATCTACGTACGCATGCACGTTCCTTCCAAGCATGGGTGAGAGCACCCTATCCATAAGTCTCTGATAGGTAGCTCCTGCGTTCTTCAACCCAAACGGCATTACCTTGTAGCAGTAGTGTAACATCCCGCCAAATTCTTTTCATATTTATATAATGAAATATAGGTAAAACAAATATATCGAAGTGAACATAATTATATATATATAATGAAATTTCTCCTCACAGGGAGTTTAATACATAATCGGTCAATTTCCAAAACTTAAACAAAATACAGCAAAATAGAAAAACAGGCGATCTCCTGACAGAAAACAGAAAACGGCGATCTCCTAACAGAAACAGAAACAGGCGATCTCCTGACAAAAAACAGAAAACGGCGATCTCCTAACAGAAACAGAAACAGGAGATCTCCTGACAGAAAACAGAAAACGGCGATCTCCTAACAGAAACAGAAATTGGCGATCTCCTCCCGGCGACCACTCACAGAGGAGCTCTACTACCTGCAGCCTCATCTGCTCCCGTGCAAATATACACGATCATCACAGGTTTAAGAAAAAAAACCACGATACAAGATAAAAGGGTAAGCTAGATATTTTTAAAGACTTTAAATATGAAACTTTATATCAATGGAAAACATGAATCTTCACACCATTCATAATCTATATCAATTTCAACCATAAACATTCCCATATTCCACAAACTCGTCAAGTGTCTATTCACTACATTCAATATTCATGGTTCACACGTCAGACTTTCCACTGACTCATAACATATAGACACATGACTCTACTTCCGGAAGACTCGTGCGTTGACTCAGACTCAGAGATCTGCACCCGTCATACCACACCACTGTGAAATCCACACAGGGTCACTGTGAAATCCACACAGCCATGCGCATACACAATCTCAATATCATCACTCTCCCGGTATGACAGGGTTAATTCATATAACAGGTCAAGTCAGTTATCTTTCAAACAACTTACCCATACATATGAACCTCCTTCGACTCTCCACAACTGAATAACTTCATCTATGTGATTCCATTATATCAGCAGAGTCAGGATATCTCCTTTTAGACAAGTCCCTAGTCAATGCACATTACACACGATCTTACACGGTATTTTCTTTCCTGAAAATACTATGCCTTGATCCCACATTCACAACATTCAATGCATCATACAATACGTAAAAGCACAATTCCATCATATAATATTTTGAATCTTTTCTTAACAATCCCAATCACAGAAATATTCATTCCAAGGTTCAAATTTTCGAATATCACATGCATTTCACATTTCAATCTCAACAGTTTCAAACGACACTAAAACAGGGGATTTCGAAAACAACATTAAAACCGGCGACCACGTCGCCCCACACATAAAAACAGAGTATTGTGAAAAGGAATATGAAAACCGGCGACCACGTTGTCCTCACTTCAGAACCTACTCGCCTAACGTTTTTATAAATGAAAATGCTAGCTTCCCTTACCTGGACTAGCGCAAAACACCAAGAGCTCCGAAACCCACTGAAGCTTAAAGATGCTTTCACTCTGTTTTAGCGTCCCGGTCTGGAGAACTTGCAGAGAACCTCCCAGGTGTCCAAGGGCAGTCGTCGCTCGTCGTACTGGTGCTTGAGGGCGCCTAAATCGCAGCGCGAAGGAGAGAAAAGAGAAGGATGAAGGTGAACTCACTCTTTCACTCTTGAACCACTGCAACGTTCTTTGCCTCCCCGAAGCGGGTTTTTGAATCTAAGCCTACTTGTCCACGCATGCTGCTGCCACCACCCACTCTGCAGGAAAGCCTGAGTGTACGCTTCCCTGAACAGTACGGCCACGAGTGTCTCTTGCGCATGCCAACCGCTTCCCTGAACAGTACGGCCACGGGTGTCTCTTGCGCATGCCAACTCTCTGATGTCACTATTCTGAACCACCCTTTTTGTCTACGTCGCGCGCGTGCAGGACGTTTCATGCTGGGAGCCTGGGTCCCACCTTATCTGTGTGAAACACGACATCGCGCGATAACCTTCCACCGATGACTCATCCTGGCGGACGACCGATGTCTCTCTCTGGAAGACGACTGATCTCTCTCTCTGGAAGACGACCGATGTCTATCCCTGGCGACGCCCGCATGTCTCATGCCCTGGCGATGCCCGCATGTCTCGCGCCCTGGCGATGTCCGCATGTCTCTCGCGCCCTGGCGATGCCCGCATGCCTCGCGCCCTGGCGATGTCCGCATGCCTGGCGATGCCCGCATGTCTCTCGCGCCCTGGCGACGTCCGCATGTCTCTCGCGCCCTGGCGACGTCCCATGCCTCGCGCCCTGGCGATGTCCGCATGCCTCGCGCCCTGGCGATGCCGCATGTCTCTCGCGCCCTGGCGACGTCCGCATGTCTCTCGCGCCCTGGCGACTATGTACCAGAGAAGTCGGAGGTCGCCTCTGTCTTCAACAACGGCGATCTCGTAGACTTCTAAGCTACACTTTCCTTCCTTTTTATTTTAAATAAAAACATACTTAGAATTCATTTAAAATATATTCCTTTTATTCCAATTTAATTTTACAGGTCCTTACAAGTAGCAAGATCGTTCCGTCATGAAAGCAGTCTTGCACTCATCCATGGGGTGCATCCTTATCTGGTTGTAGCCTGAGAAAGCGTCCAGAAAGCTGAGGAGCTTCCCCCCCGACGCGCTATCCACCAATGCGTCTATACTAGGGAGAGGGTAGGAATCCTTGGGGCAGGCCTTATTGAGGTCTGTGAAGTCCACACACATCCTCCACTTGCCGTTTGACTTCCGCACCAGTACCACGTTCGCCAACCACTCGGGGTACTGGATCTCTGTGATATGTCCAGCAGCAAGGAGCTTCTGCGTCTCATCATGGATCACCTTCCTCTTCTCTTCATTGAATTTCCTTCGCCTTTGGCGCACTGGTCGCACCTTGGGGTCCATCGACAGGTGGTGGCAAAGGAAATCGGGGTCGATCCCTAGCATGTCAGATGCTGACCATGCGAAGGCGCCCATGTGCCTCTCAATTACACCGGCGATCTGTGCTCGTTCTTCTGCAGTGAGTGATTTCCCCAACTTAAACCTCTTTCCCCTTATCTCCGCCTCTTCCCATCCCACAGTTGGATGGGGTCTCCTTTCATTGGCGATGACCGCCCTGGCGACGCCTGACTCACGAGGAGCGATCATGCCCCCTGCTTCAGCTTCAACTTGAGCTACCTGGGAGCCCCCCAGCGTAGCATCTTCCATTACCTGATCTGCCTGTGCTCCACGAACCACCGATCTCTCCTGGAGCACGCCTGCTGGTGGTGTTGTAGTGACATGGCAGATGCTTCTCTTCTGCTTGAGGCTGTTCTCATAACAGCGCCTAGCCTCAGCCTGATCTGACTTGATGGTAATGACAGCCCCTTCCACCGACGACAGCTTCAACTTCATGTGCCTCGTCGATGGCACTGCACCCAACCTGTTGAGCGTGGGTCTTCCCAGCAAGATATTGTATGCAGATGGGGCATTTACCACCAAGTACCTTATCTTCTCTGTGCGGGACGCCACTCCATCGGTGAACATCGTCCTCAGCTCTATGTAGCCCCGCACCTCGACCTGGTCCCCCGCAAAACCATAAAGACACCCAACATATGGCCTCAACTGATCAGGGGACAGCTGCAACTTGTTGAACGTCGGCCAGAACATGACGTCCGCTGAGCTTCCTTGGTCTACGAGCGCCCTGTGCACTCGTCTTTCTGCTGTCACAAGGGAAATGACCATAGGATCGTTGTCGTGGGGTACAACGTCCTGCAGATCAGCCTTTGTGAATGTGATATCCACCTCGGGAAAATGGCTTCCATCCATTGAGTCCACGGCCATCACTGATCGTGCATACCTTCTTCTCTGCGACGCGGAACACCCGCCGCCAGAAAAGCCCCCCGCAATTGTCATCACTTCCCCATGCATAGGGATTTCATGCTGCTGATCACCTGCCTGAGGCCCCGAAGCACGATCACCCTGCGCCTCCCGCAGGTAATCGGTCAGGAAACCTGTCTTCACCAACTCAGCGAGTTGATGCCCCAACGCCAGGCAGGTGCGGAGTGTGTGTCCATAGGCCTGATGGAACTCACACCACTCATCCTTCTTCCTTCCAAGTACCTTGTCAGTTTTCTCTGATACTCGGAGTCTTGCAGCCACGGCAGGGATGGCGATCAGCTCCGCCAACTCTACCATGAAATCATACCTGGGGGGTCCGTTGTTCTCCCTTGCGCGCCCCCTGGTCTGGTCCTTCTTGGGTGCATAGGGGCGAGGCCTTCCCTGCGCTTTCTTCCCTTCCTTGGCCTCATGCACCCGCGCCGGTTGCTGTTGCCTCCCCTGACCTCCGCATAGCTTTGACGGTGCAGCGCTCCCTCTCTTCTCAGAGACCTCGGTCTCTGCGACTATTGTAACATCCCGCCAAAATAAAACTAGACATACATGTATAATGAAAATAAAGGTACACAATTAATATTGAAGAGTACATGGTAATATATATATATATAAGTAATGAACTTACTCCTCTCATGGAGTTTAATACATAACCAGTCAAAATGCTTACAAATTTAATGAAATTCAATCAAAACTACAAGACCGGCGATCTCCATACATGAACCGGCGATCTGGTAACAGAAGGCCCCAAAACAGGCGATCTGCTACAGGACATAAAACCGGCGATCACCACCAAGAGATAGAAAAACAGGCGATCTCTTGTAACATCCCTCCAAATACCTTTCGCATTTTTGCATTTTCGTAATATGTAATAATGGTAAAACAAATATATTGAAATAAACATAATTGTATATATATATACAAAGGAGTTCTCCTCGCAGGGAGTTTAGTACACAACTTAAACATAAAGAAAACAGCAAAATACAAAACTACCGATCTCCTCACAGAAAACGGAGATCGCCTATCAGAAAATAGTAAAAGGGGCGATCGCCCAACAAGAACAGAAAACCGGCGACCACATACGGCGATCACTCACAGGGGAAATCCACTTCCTGCAACATCATCTGCTCCCGTGTAAAGTTACACGATCATCACAGGTTTAAGAAAAACAGCCACAGAAACAAAATACAGGGTAAGCTATATATTTAAGAAAACATTTGAATCAAGAGCATACATCAGAACTTCACAACATCCACGAACCATAACAGTATCAGCCATCACATTTCCATATTCCACAAGACTATCAGAAAATCCCATATTTCACAAATTAATCCAAGAGTATTCCAATTCACATCAGAAATCAAGTGTCTATTAATTCAATTTCTCATTTCTCACGTCAGACTTTCCACTGACTCATCACACCAGACACTTGACCACTATTCCGGAGACTCGTGCGTTGATTAGACCCAGAGATTCGCACCTGTCATACCAAAGGCTGGAAAGTGACCTCAGCCATGCGCATCACACCATATCAATGTTCTCATTATCACGGTATGACCAGGGTTAATCCATACAACAGGTGGAGCTCGTTCTTTTTCACACGAGACACCCATACGTATGAACCTCCATCGACTCTCCACAACTGAGTAACTTCCTCTACGTGATTTCATTACCTCAGTAGAGTCTGGATGTCTCATTATAGGATCACCGATCAATACACCTATTACACGACCTTACACGGTATTTTCTTTCCTGAAAATACTATGCCTCGATCCACAATCACAACATTCAACACATCACATAACACTTCAATGAAACGATTTCAATCACAGCAAATCTCATACCAAGGTTCAAATTTTCGAAAACCACATTTAAAATCTCAAACACTTTTGAAACAGCATAAAACAGGGGATATTTCTATGACAGATGAAAAACCGGCGATTACAAACAAAACTGGGTTTAAAGCAAGAACAGTTTGAACACCCTGCGATCACGTTGCCCCCAACATCAAAATCATCACGCATACAGTTTTCATTAGAAGTAATGCTAGCTTCCCTTTCCTGGATCAGCGTGAAATCTCACTTTAAGCTCTAAACCGCCGAACGTAAAGGATGCCTGAACTCTGCCTAAGCGTTCTAATTGGTAAAACTTGCAGAGACCCTTCTCAAATGCTCTATGGCAATCGCTGGTAATTTAACTGGTGCCTGGAATTTCTGAGTCGCAGTGCAAAGGAGAGAAAAGAGAAAGCTGAAGGTGAACTTACTCTGTCACCTTTCATACTCTCACTGCGTTTTTATACTCCCTAAGAGGCGGTGTATTCTGACACTAGGAACATAGGCCTGCCATGTAGCCATCATTACCTATTCTCTAACTAACCCTCCTTGGTGGGTTTCCTTCCTCGAATTCAGTGCAACCTGACAGCATGACCACGTGGCGTCTCTGCGCATGTGGAGCTACTGCTCCTGCAGGACTTTCACTGCCTACATGTCGCACATGCAGCACGTTCATCCTGGAAACCAGGGCCCCACTTCATCTGCGTGAAACGCGACATCGCGCGATAACCTTTCGCCGATGACCACTCGCGCAAAGACAATCCGCCGATGACCTCTCGCGCGGTGACAATCCACCGATGACCCATCCTGGAGGACGACCGATGTCTCTCTCTGGAAGACGACCGATGTCTCCATCCTCCTGGAGACCGACCGAGGTCTCTTCCTCCTGGAGACCGACCGAGGTCTCTTCCTCCTGGAGACCGGCCGCGGTCTCTTCCTCCTGGAGACCGGCCGCGGTCTCTTCCTCCTGGAGACCGGCCGCGGTCTCTTTCTCCTGGAGACCGACCGAGGTCTCCTCTTGGCGACACCCGCATGACTCTCGCGCCTGGGCAAAGCCCACATGCATCTCGCGCCCTGGCGATGCCCGCATGCCTCTCGCGCTTTGGCGATGCTCGCATGTCTCGCGCCCTGGCGATGTCCGCATGCCTCTCGCGCCCTGGCAATGCTCGCATGTCTCGCGCCCTGGCGATGTCCGCATGCCTCTCGCGCCCTGGCGATCATGTTCTATGCGATCTCATGGCTTTCTAACTACACTTTCCTTTACTTTTATTTTAAATAAAACATACTTAGAATTTACTTAAAATATATCACTTTTATTCCAATAAGATTTTCCAGGTCCTTACAACTATGTGAGCCACCGCGCGTCGCCGAATCTCAACGAAGGTGGCAGGTTGGCTCCTAATAAGTGATTCGCTGAAAGGACCAGGCAGCACACCTTTCTTGAACGTATGCACCAGCATATTCTCATCCTTGCTGGGCAACCTCACCACCTGCGCACCGAAACGGTTGAGGTAGTCTTTCAGTGACTCCCCCTGATACTGGTGCACATCAAACAGGTCATAGGACACTACCGGTGGCGCTCTGTTGACAATATATTGCTCTGTTAATAGCTTGGAAAACTGATGGAAGGAAGTGATGTGGCCCTCTGGTAGGCTCACGAACCACTCCATAGCTATTCCGCTCAGTGTACTCATGAACATCTTGCAGTACACAGCATCTGAGCCCCCAGACAGCATCATCTGAGTGTGGAAAGCTGTCAAATGTGCTTCTGGATCTTCCACCCCCGTGAACGACGCCTTCACTCCCACCAGACTAGGAGGCACCACCGTATTCATGATCTCAGGGGAGAAAGGCATAGGGAATGCTCTAGGAGGCAACGACGGCAGCGACGTCCTATCTTCAGCTGTGCGCTCCTTCTGCGCCTGTAATTCCCTACGCAACTCTTCGTTGACACGGTTCAGCTCTTCATTTCTGCACTGCGATGCAGTCAGCTCTGCATGCATCTTCTCCTGTTCAGCTATCGATGCCGCGACATTATCCTGCAGCGCGCATCATCTCCATGACCTGCGCCATGGTAACAGCTCCTTCTTCAGCAGATGGCGCAGGTGAGGTTTGTCTGGTTCTTCTACTCATCTTTTTAGCAAAACCTTCGACGAAAACTTCAAGAAACTTCAAGAACTGTGATGTGGATGGGAACAAGATTCACACGGGCCCCACGGTGGGCGCCAAATGATCCTGCCGCGGACTAGAACGTGGAGGATGTGCCTCGTCACTCCTTCGTCTAGCCTTCTGCAACTGCACGTTCTGCAAGAACGCTCCAAGAACCTTTGCCGGAACTCCAAACAATGCCTGCAAAACAACACAGACGGCGCCTCTAGCGGCCGTGTGCACTTCAACGCTCAAGTCAGGCAACAGGAACACCAAAAACTCTCACTGAATCTCTCTGTGAGACTCGTGTGTGCTTAGATCCACTTTCTCTCTCTCTGTAACTGAATTCTGTTATCACTGTGCCACGTGTACAAACGCTCCCACAATGACTCAGAAACTATGTGTAGTAAATTTGTGTAAACTTGTAATCTGAAAAACTTGTGTGTACCTGACATAACGTAGAGTACCTTTATACTTGGGCCACGCTTCTCTCCCAGATGGTGACAAGTGGAGGCATGCAACTGGCATCTGACCGTACACGTGTCACACCTGGAAGGCTTCTGCGCGTTTCTCTTGTGCGGCTAAGTTATCCTCTTGCAGAGTAACTTAGCGCGTTTCTTCTCTCTGAGTGAGTGCATGCTCCCACGAGAGCGCCTGGTGGGGCTGGTCTAAGCACGCTCACCAGGCGCATCCTGCCTGCATGGCCTCTCCGCACGTCCTCTGAGTGAGTGCATGCTCCCAGGAGAGCGCCTGGTGGGGCTAGTCTAAGCACGCTCACCAGGCGCATGCGTAACGCTCTCGCTGGGAGCCTGGGACCCTGACGACCATGCCCCAACGACCGTGCGGTGCCTCATGACTTTCCACCGACATCCGTGCGGTGCCTCATTACTTTCCACCAAAGTCTGTGCGGTGCCTCATGACCTTCCACCGACTCCGTGCGGTGCCTCATGACCTTCCACCGACGTCCGTGTGGTGCCTCATTACTTTCCACCGACGTCTGTGCGGTGCTTCCAGGCGCTTATCTAGGCACCGCTCTGGGGGTGGTGGCCACTTGGTAACTGACCACCGATCACCATTCTTAGTGGTCTCCTCCCTGATTCGCCTGCCATCTCATGCCACGTGTCACCCTGTGACTGGTCCACGTGGTCATCTGCTGCTGACATCATCGACTACCGATGACCGTCCGGATCATCTACTTTGATAAAAATTGAATTCTACCCTACACTAAACTTATGGCATTTTTAAACATATAGAGGAATGTTTCTCTGCCATCAGTAGTAGTGTCCCAATCCTCTTGGATCCTTCTTGCCATAACTCTTGTAATTGGCCTAGATCTTCTATTTATTGGGCTTGGACTTGTCCTAGACTTTGGGCTTGGGCCTCTTCCATCAAAATTTAACTTGACAAAATAAATAAAAATTACATATACTTTTTGTACTTTAATACAATAAACTTTGTATGGTGCATATACTTTAGATTTTGCTAACACATATCACATGAAATTATATAAATCATATATATATATATATATAATATAATAGCATAATATAATTATAATTAAATAAAATTATAAATGAAGGCATTATTTATTAAGTTATTAATGTAAAAGTTATTTTATTCTGTCAATTTTTTTAAAGAATTTTAAAAGAGTTTTATTCATTCTATAATCCATATTATTATTTGAAATATAAGTAATATCATATTTTTAATTATTAAAGATATTTAATATTAACAAAATATGTTATCAAATACTTCTTATTTAATTTCTAAAATTTTTTTATTGTGATAAAATAAATAAAAGTTACGTATGTTCTTTAATGCGTACTTTAGATTATGTTAAGATTTATGTGTAAGATTTATTTAAAATGTTTTTTAATTATAATTTTCATTGTTAATAAGTATATATATATATATATTAAAATTATTATATGAGATACAATTATAATTAAATAGCATTTTAAATATTTTTATTCTATTATTAACACAAAAATAGTATTTTATGTGAAAAAATTTAAAGAATTTTTAGAGTGTTTTGTTTTATTATTGGTCCATAGAAATTTTATTCATTCTATAATTCATATTATTTTGGAAATATATAAGAGGGATATGATTTTAAAATTGTATATATTCATATATGTTAATTAGATATTTCTTTCGTTATATTTTATTAAACATGGGTAAAATTAGAGATATTACATTTAAAGTATAATAAGACTAAAATAAAAATAAAAATATTATGAATATCATAGCAATAAATATACACTATTTTATTTGAAATTTTTTTTCTCTCTTTAAATTCCACGGTATATCCACATAGTAACAACCATAATTATAGTTTTTTCAAAAGTTTTGTTTATTCCAATAGTTATATTGTGAAAATCATGTAGTATGAAGAAACTTCTAAAAATTTTCTTACGTAGAAGACAAACTTACATTTTTTATTTTGTGTCATTGTTACTTATAATAAAACCACTGTGATTGAGTTTTAAATAAGAATGAAATTTTAAAATGCTGATAACACTCTTTTAAAAACATTTTTTAAAGAAAAAATCAAATAAATAAGTGATGAATACTGTGTTAGTTATCTTTAAGTAAAAGAATATAACATTATTTCAAAATAAATATTTCCCATAATTATAAAAACTTTCAAAACTCAAATTATTTTTGAGTAATAAAAATAAGGTTAAATGTTGTTTTTATTCCTTAATTTTATATTTTGATGTTTAGAGATGTAAGTACATTAAGTTTAAACACTGACAACTATTTTATTTGTTTTCTTATATAAAGTTGTCATGTTAACCATTACTATGAAACTTGATATCTCAGCTAGATTGATATCTCAAGTAACAATAATCATCTACCAACAAAAGAAAAAAGTATTATTAAAAGAAAGAAAAAAAGAAAGAAAGAAAGGAAATACAAGCAAATATGTGGGGACTAGACCAAAACCCATATATTAACAAAAGCGATACATAGGTAGTCTATGCCTAGTAATAAATAATTCTAAGAAAAGACTGGGTGGAAGCCTATTATACCAAAGAAATTGTTCTCTATGAATAAATCCTAAGTTAGCAAACTTGTCAGCGCATGCATTCCCTTCATGAAAGATGTGAGAAATCGTAAACCTGATTTTCCCACAATAATTAAGACAAGTATTCCATCGATTAGGAATCAACCAAGGAACATTAGTCCTAGCAGTAAATGCAACACAAACCAAGACAAAATCACATTCAAGCTATAAACTAGTAAGACCCCTTTTTTGAGCTTCTTCAATAAAATATATAACTCCATAAAACTCAGCAACCAAAGTAGTCTGAACATCAAGGAAAGCAGAGAAACCACCAATAAACTCCTCTATACTCCCATGGAAAATACCATTGCAAGTAGCAAGACCAAGAAAACCCTTAGCGACACCATCAATGTTAATTTTAACCCAACTTGGTGAAGGAAACTCTCATATAATAGGAAGAGGATGTAAAACTTTACTACTACAAGATTATTATCAAAGAACTTAAGCACATTAAAATCAAACATATCATAGTTCATAAGGCTTTTTAACAAATTTTCCACTAGACAAGTGAAATCTTTAATGGTAGTGTAGTGGCCAGACCTCGAACGTCGGCACAGGAGAGGTCGGCATGGTAGGGCCCATAGAGGGGTCCACAAAATTACACATGTCAAGGCACGAAACCAGATTCACAGATGTGTCATGCATGCAGGATGTGGTCAAGACATAAGGCTCTGACACGATAGAATTATCCTTAGAAACGCATGGGAGGCACGTGAAGGTTTTGAGGCACGTGAGGTATTAAGTTATTAGATAAGTTTGGGCTGGCGGCGCTGGGTTAGGCACTGAAACCCTAGCAGCCACCCCTTAAGTTACGCTCTCCAGGAAAGAGATAGACCCATGAGAGTTGCACTCTAAGAAAGGAAAGTTGCCATGGATTATAGGGAAGTTGTGCCCTAGAATCCTGAAAAGAAAACCCTAGATTTGCTAGAGGCAGCACTTGGGCAGAGGATGCAGGCAGCAGGTAACCTAAAAATAGCTATATAATGGGGTAACACCCAAGGTAAACACAGGTTCACACACCAACACAATTCTTTGCAAGCTTAGAGTTGTCATACACTCTCGGCTTGAGATATCTTAGTTATTTGATGTTTCTTACCCTGTACTGACTTGAGCGTCGGAGTGCAATTACAGGTAGGGACCCTCTGCTTCAGCAGAGCCATCAACCCACTACAAGGTAGAAAGGAGTCACTACCTCAGAATCAACGACAACCGAGTCAACCGATTATAACAGGTAGCAATGGCCCAAGAAAAGTCAATTTTAACCTGAAATCTAGCATAATTTCTCATACGTCATATCATCCAAATAAAAAAGGTTATCACAACAAGTTTAATCAAGTTAACAAAAGGACTACCATCACTCTCAATAAAAGAAAAAAGATCATCCACATTAGAGAAAAGAGAAGTAAGAAAAACTTGTCGAACCCAACTCCAAATATGCAAAGCATTAGGACATTCAAAAAACAAATGTTGAATAGATTCTTCCTGCTTTTCACAAAGCGTACACATAAAACATATGCAAACCTCTGTGCTGATCTATAGATAGTCGCCCATGAAAAAATTTCCAGAGTACTAGAATTTTGGAAGGAGGAATATATGGAGACCAAATGAATTTGCCCCAACCACAGGGAACTCCAGGATCGAAGAAAAATATTGTAGCCGATTTGATAGTGAAATGACCAAAATTTTACAGAATGCAATTAGGAATATCTTGTTCCTACCTAATCATGATATGTTCAAAAAAATGAGGCATCTACTGTAAAGGAAAGGAAATACTCCAATCACTACTAGTCCAAAATTGGGAAACGGTATCCGAGTTTCCAAATCCATCAGATACCTCTACAATATTTGATAAACAAGTAGTAGAACACCATTTATCATTTCAAAAATTAATAATATTACCTGTACCAACAGTTCAAGAAGTATGTTCAAGAATGATGTCATAAAACTGTTTAATCCCAGGCCAAATAAAGGAGGATCTATAAGCCATTCTAAGCTAGTACTTAGATTTAAGAACTTTAGCTTTCAAGAGAAGAGACCAAGGCTTATTACTATAAGCAAAGTTCCAAGTAAGCTTAAGAAGATACACATTGTTTTCATGTTGGAGGTTAATAATCTTTAGTCTTCCATTCTCAAGAGGAGAACAGATCTTAGCCCAATTAACTGTAGCTATGCCTTTCTTCATAATATCACCAGTTCAAATAAAATTTCTACTCCACTGCTCAACTTGCTTAATAATAGAAACAAACCATTTATATATATTAAAATTTTAAGCTAGAAAATCAGTAATCACCATATTAACCAATTGGATCCGACCCATCATGCTTAGAGATTTCCCTTTCCAAGATGTTAACTTCAATTTGACTTTATCAGCCAATGGTTGAAGAAATCAACATTTTGGAGCACCCTCAAAGATAGACACCCTTAAATAATTAAAAGGCAAAAGGCCATGACTACAAGAAAGAAGACGTTGAATTTTGGTAACAAATCTTGCAGAAGTATCCATGGTGAAAAAAGCTGCTTTTAGAACTATTAACATACTGACCAGAAAAATCACCATATTTTTTAAGAAAGACACTCAAATGTTTAAGAGACTTATTATCTGCCCTACTGATGCAAGTAAAGACCACTTAAGGATGACCAAAGATGATATATATAAAGGATCATCTCAACAAACAAAATAAGACTTCACAAAAAGAAGAAAGGGCCATATTCCAGAGCACTTAAAGTTCTTCTTACTAGTCTTCTTAAAGATTAGAACATTTTGTAAATAATTGGGTTCTCTTGAAGAATCCAAAGCCCAAAAAGCCCAAGCCTAAGAAGCCCAAGCTCAAGAAAGGGCCCAAGCCCAATCCATGAGCTCAAAGGTTTATTAGGAGCAAGGCTAAAGCTTTGAGAAATAAGCATCAATAGATGTCTCTATTTGTAATTTCTTTTGAGTAGTTTGTAAAAGAATAATAAAGGAAGGTGTAAATATAGGAATAGGGGGTGTTAATGTACAAAGATAAGTCACACCTGTTGATGGAGATCAAGTAGAAGAGGAAAGTGAGGCTCAAGCCCAAGAAGCTCAAGGACAAACTAGCTCAAAATCCTTCATGTCTCAAAGGATCACAAGGAGCAAGGCTAAAGTTTTGGGTAAAGAGCATCAAATTCTATCTTTTTTTGTAATTACCCTTGTATAAATTTTGTAAATAATATATAAATAGTCTTAGGACAATGCCAAAAGAGGAAAACCAAAAGATACCTCTCATTGTAAGGCATTAAGGCACATTTTTTAGGAAAAAGTGGAAGAAGTGACTCTTCCTACTCCTTTCTCTCTTAGGCGCTAGAAGGAGCTAGAAGAGTGACTCTTCCCACTCTTTCTCCCTTGTAACATGATTGATTCTCCTTATTATAAATAGGAGTGCTTGGTTCCTTGTAATACAAGTTGAAAATTGAAGTGAAGAAACTATCTTGAATTTTTGTGAGAGAGTTTGTGAGACTAGTTCTCTTTCTCTTCTTCCATGTCTTATCTTGTGAGCTTTGGGAACTCTCAAGTGGCGGCACTCCTCACTCATCTTGGAAGAACCACCCTCCAAGTGGCATGAAGCATCTCCCTCCATGGCTACAACCACATAAGTCCATTTCCTTTCATCTTCTAAAATTACCCATTTATGTTCTACTTGTTTGTTTTCAATTCTATTCGGTTCAATCTCTTCCTTTTGATGTCCTCTTTCATTTTCTGTATTTGTTTCTCATTTTAATCGGTTCAAACATGATATAGGTTTCTGTTTTCTTCGGTTTCCATTGTTACCCATTTCTATGTTGAGTTCTTGAATTTCCATTAGTGGCTTTTGTTCCTTGTTGTGTTTCTATTGATAGTTTCAATTCTTGTTATGTTCTTGTTTCAAATCTTATGTTCTTGTGTTGTTCTTGTGTTCTTATTGAGTTTATGTTGTTGTTCTTACGATTAACCATTTGGTTTCTATCATTGTTCGTCATGAAAAGTCACTTATCATGTGGTATCATGAGCTATGGTGTGTTTTTGTGTTTTGAGTTGAAGTAGCACTTTAATTTTGAGCAATTTTTTTCCAGCACCTATAATTTCGTGTATTCTGTTTTTCCAGCACCTTATATTCATACTTTTATTTGGTTTGAATATGTTTTAGTTGTGCCTTTTCATTGATCTTCCCTTTTGCTTTGAGTTTTATGTTCATAGTGTTCTAGGTGTCCTAATGTTGCCTATACTTGCTTGCTTTTGATTTTGAAAGTTTGTTCTTTTCTTGAATTTGTTTTAGTACTTGTTGATTAGAGGTTCCAAACATTTGATTTCAAGTGTTCAATTGTCTTGAATCCATCATAAATTTTTTTTGTGCAAATTGATTGATGTTTCAACTTCTATATGATGCATATTATGGTTCTTTCACTACATAAGTTCCATATTGTATAATATATATATATATATATATATATATAGGAACAGAAACAGTACCTTGCCTAAAACAGAACCTACTCTGTTTTAAAACATCAAAAACAGTTTGGTACTTGCATCAATTCATTCTTTTGCACATTAATTTCCATACAAAATTTGGATTCATAGTAATTTGCAAATTGTTGTCTACATTGTGGAACTTTTGATCCATTTACTTTGACAAGTTTGTGAGTTTTACTTTCTTTCTTGATTATAAAGTTGATGTGAGTTGAATTCATCTTTGTTTATTTTGTAACACTTAATGAAGAATTGGATCAAGATTCTTAAGGCAATTATGGTGAGTCACCTAGATAAAATCCCCACTGAACATTAACCTAGCAAGTGCTAAGTAGATGTGAAGGTTCATTTATAAAGGTCCAAAGGAAAAACACATGTTTAAGTCTCTTTTATGAATTTTATTGATTAAAACCGTGTGGGTATATCAAGAACAACAAGGAATATGTATGAACAACACAAGAACAGTTCAAGAACACAAGATTAAAAATAGAATCAAAACAAGAATTGAAACTACAATAGAATCACAACAAGAACACAACCTACTATTAGAAATTCAAGAAAATAACATGAACATGGTTACTCTATGGAAGCCAAACCAAAACAGGTTGCTATAACAAAAATGAACCGTTTAAAATGGAAGAACAACACATCAACTGAAAGAGGACAACATAAGGAAGAGAATGAACCGATTGGAATTGCAAACAAGCAAGTAGAACAAAAATGGGTATTTTTAGAAGATGAATAGAAATGACTTATGTGGTTGTAGCCTTTTTGGAGATGTGTTCACGCCACTTGGAGGATGGATCTTCCAAGATGAGTGAGTAGTACCGCCACTTGAGAGTCTCCAAAGCTCACAAGATAAGACATGGTAGGAGAAGGAAGAGACAAAGCTCACAACTCTCTCTCACAACAACTCAAGATAGTTTCTTTACTTCTAAATTTCAACGTGTATTATTATGAACCAAAGCCCCCTATTTATAGCAAGGGTGACCGGTTTGGGTTACAAGGAAAGGAGTTGGAAAAGGCACTTCTAGCTCCTTCTATGTTGCGCCTAAATCTAGAAGGAGTTGGAAGAGTCATTTTCCACTCTTTTGTAAAAACCGTCCAAACAATGCCTTTACATTTAGAGGTTTCTTTGGTTTTCCTCTTTGGCATTTTCCTAAGGCTAATTCTATATTTATTAACAAATATTTACAAATGTTTATACATGGGTAATTACAAAAAGAGAAAACAATTGATGTTCTTTACCCAACTCTCTAGCCTTGCTCCTTGTGATCCTTTGAGGTATGAAGGATTTTGAGCTATCTTGTCCTTGAGGTTCTTGGCTTTTCTCCTCACTTTCCTCTTCTATTTGATCTCCATCAAAAGTTTAGTGAGCTTTGAGTCTTATTTTGTGCCTTTTCTTGCTTGTCTTCTATTCTTTAAGTTTTGTCATAAATCTTGTATTCCTTTTGCTATACCCTTTCTTGTTTTTGTCCCTTTTATTGCTTGTCTTTTATTGTTTCTTCAAGTTTTGTGGTGGTTATTTTTGGGTGAGTGTTTGAGTGCTTTGGCATCTTTCACTTGAGGCTATTCCAATCTATAAGAGAAGCTTGGTTGAGGAAAGTATCATTTCTTGAAGTGGTTTGAGTGCCTTTAATTTTCCATAACCGCAACACTACATGCTCTAATTTTCTAACCTTGTTTTCTTTAATTGTTTGTTCATTTTGTTTGCTGTCTTGTTTTTAAAATGGCTAATTTTTCAAGTGGTGAATCTTCCAAACCACATTCTCCACAAAAAGCTTTCATTCTTGGTGAATTAAAGGAAGCCAAATGGTCACTTGCACTAAAAGATGAAGCTATAAGACAATTGGAGGAAAGATTACAAAGACTTGAAGTAACTCATGATAGGTCCAACCATTCCACCCATGGAAGGCGCCATTATTGTAAGGACCTAGATATTTATTTGGAATAGAAGAAGTATAATTTTAATGAATTCTGAATATGTTATTACTTAAAAACAAAAAGGGCTTATAATGGAATTTCATGGTGGTCAGACCTCGGATGTCGCCCAAGGTCTGAGGGCGACGCTGTAGAGGTCGGTCGGTGGACCATAATGGGTTTCAGAAATTCACATGTATGGCGGTGTGATTTGAACCTTAGAAGCGCCATGCATGCAGGATAATTGCGGAACTTTACGCTTGGACATAAGAGATTTGCCTTGGTGTTGCATGCTTAGGCACGTAAGGATTGAGTACTGAGCTGCCCTCGGGCAGGAGAAGCTACTGACGTCAGCGAGCCATGTGGGCGTGATGAAACAGACGTGGAGTAGTGAGATGAAGAACCTTCAGCAGGGCGTGGCGATGTGTCATCAGTCATCGCCGAGATGAGACGCACATCCGTCATCGTCAGGGCGAGAAGCACGCGGGCGTCGCCAGGACGAGAGACACACATCATCGCCAGGATGAAGGGCGCATCGGTCGTCTTCCACTGAGAGACATCGGTCGTCTTCTAGGGAGAGACATCGTTCGTCCGCCAGGATGAGTCATCGGTGGAAGGATATCGCGCGATGTCGTGTTTCAAGCAGATTAAGTGGGGCCCAGGCCCCCAGCATGAGTCTCTTGCATGCGCGACACGTAGTCAGTGAGCGTACTTTGGCTCCAGAGAGTTGGTATGGAAAGTGACCCAAAACCCACGTGGCCACACTGTTCAAGGAAGTGTGCACGCAAGCTTTCCTGCAGAGTGGGTGGTGGCAGCGACAATTGTGGAACAAGTTGGTTTAGTTTTAAAAACTCACTTCAGAGAGGCAAAGAAGGTTGTTGTGGTTCAAGAGTGACAGAGTGAGTTACCTTCATCCTTCTCTTTTCTCTCCTTCACTCTGCGATTCAGGCCTTATCACGTCCCTGCTTGGCTATCGACGACTGCCATAGAGCACCTGGGAGGTTCTCTGCAAGTCCCCCAAACCAGACGCTAAAGCAGAGTTAAGGCATCCTTGAAGCTCGTTGGGTTGGAACTCTTAGTGAAGTTTACGCAAGTCCAGGTAAGGGAAGCTAGCTTTGTTTTTCAATAAAAGCCGTAGATTAGCTGTTTCTGAAGTGAGGGCGACGTGGTCGCCGGTTTTAAGCTCTATTTCGTGATGCTCTGTTCTATGTGTTTGGGCGACGTGGTCGCCGGTTTTAAACTCTATTTCACGATGCTCTGTTCTATGTGTTTGGGCGACGTGGTCGCCGGTTTTAAACTCTATTTCACGATGCTCTGTTCTATGTGTTTGGGCGACGTGGTCGCCGGTTTTAAACTCTATTTCACGATGTTCTGTTTTTATGTATTTGGGCGACGTGATCGCCGGTTTTAAATACAGCTTTCGAAATCCCCTGTTTTAGTGTCGTTGAGACTGTTTGAGATTTAAATGTGGAATGCATGTGATATTCGAAAATCTGAACCTTTGAAATGATTGTTGCTGTAAATTGAATCATTCATTTGAGTGGTACGATGGTCTGAATGTTGTGGATGTGGGATCAAGGCATAGTATTTTCAGGAAAGGGAATACCATGTAAGATCATGAGTAAAGTGTATTGACTAGGGACTTGTCTAGAAGGAGATATCCTGACTCTGCTGAGATAATGGAATCACGTAGATGAAGTTATTCAGTTGGTGAGAGTCGAAGGAGGTTCATATGAATGGGTGAGTCGTGTGAAAAAGAACGAACTCGGCCTGTTATATGAATTAACCCTGTCATACTAGGAGAATGAAGATATTGAGATTCATTTATGCGCATGGCTGTGTGAGTTTCACAGCGACCCTGTGTGGGTGATGTAGTATGACAGGTGCAGATCTCTGGGTCTGAGTCAACGCACGAGTCTTCCGGAAGTAGTGTCAAGTGTCTATGTGTGATGAGTCAGTGGAAGTCTGACGTGAGAAATGTGAAATATTGAGAATTGTTGATAGACACTTGATGGTTGTGTGATATGAATGAGAAAGTGATGGACTCTTGAGAATGTTTAAAAAGGCTGATCTACGTTGGTTGTCCAGTTTATAATTTAAAGTTTTAAAAAAAATTATCTAGCTTACCCTTTGTATTGTTCTGTGGCTGTTTTCTCTTAAAACTGTGATGATCGTGTATTTTACACGGGAGCAGATGATCTTCCAGGGAGTAGAGCTCCTCAGTGAGTGGTCGCCGGAAGGAGATCGCCTGTTTCTGTCTCTATGTGGTGATCGCCTGTTTTCTGTTCTGATAGAAGATCGGCTGTTTTGGGTCTTCTGATAGGAGATCGCCGATTTATGTAGGGAGACCGCCGGTTTCATTTTATTTGGCTGTATTTTGTTTTAAGTTTTGGAAAATTGACCGGTTATGTATTAAACTCCCTGTGAGGAGCAACTCCATTTTATATAAATACGTATGTTCACTTCAATATTATTGTTTTACCTTTATTTCATTTTATAATTGTGAAAAGGATTTGGCGGGATGTTACAATTATGATAGACATTCTTCGAGGAGTTCTTCCAACTCTCACGGACTCTCACGGCCATGAAGAGGAAACCGAATGAAGGAGGCATCATCATCATCATTTTTGAGATAGGAGGCACCATGAAGCAAAACCATATCTGCCTTTTGTAAAATTACCTAGCTTTAGTGGTGAGGGTGATCCTCATGTATATTTGGGGTGGGAAGCAAAGGTTGATCAAATCTTTCATGTACATGAGGTCCAAGAAGACCAAAGGGTTAAACTAGCTTCTTTTGAATTTTTAGACTATGCCATGCAATGGTGGCATAAAACTCTTATGGACATTGGGCTAAACAAGAGACCTCCCGTGGTTTCTTGGAACAATTTGAAAGAGTGTATGTGCACTAGATTTGTTCCACCACACTTTAGGAAAGACCTATCGTTGAAGCTCCAAAGGCTTCACCAAGGCATGCTAAGTGTGGATGCTTATTTCAAGGAGTTAGAAACGCTTTTTCTTAAAGTAGATATGCATGAAAGTGAGAAAGCTAAGATGGCTAGATTTGTGAGTGGTCTTAGAAGGGATATTCAAGATGTTGTAGAACTTTATGAGTATTCATCTTTAGAAAATTTGGTTCACCTTGCCATCAAGGTTGAATCTCAACTTGCAAAGAAAAATGCTTTCAAAAATTCTCATAATGATGGCTACTACAACAACTCTTGGAAAAATAAAAACAAATCTTTTTCAAAGTTTCCTTCTAAAGATTCATCTTTCAAACCTAAGGATTCTAAGCCTTCCACTTCTAATCATAAATCACCAACCAAATCGTCTAGTAAGAAATGTTTTAAATGTTTAGGATGTGGTCACATAGCTTCTAATTGCCCTTCTAAAAGAAATATGATGATGCATGATGGGGTAGTAGTTAGTGAGCATGATTCGGCTTCTTCTAGACATTCAACACCGCTAGATCATCAAGTGAGTATGAGAGTGAGAGTCCACTTGAAGGTGACTTGTTAGTAGTGAGACGAATGCTTGGTCAAGTTTTGAAACCTTTTGATGAAAGCCAAAGAGAAAATATTTTCCATACAAGATGTCTCATTAATAACAAGTTATGTTCTTTGATTGTGGATGGTGGTAGTTGCGCTAATGTGGCTAGCACAAGAGTGGTAGATAAGCTTGGATTGTCTACTATCTCTCATGCAAGGCCCTATAAATTGCAATGGCACAAAAGTGGTTAATAGAACTTTGGGTCAAATGTTGAGATGCTCTATTTCTGGGAATCCTAGGGTATGGGAGAATTTACTACCTCACATTGAGTTTGCTTATAATAGAGTAGTAAATTCTACCACATCCCATTCTCCTTTTGAGGTTGTTTATGGATTCAATCCTTTGACACCTCTAGATCTTCTTCCAATTCTTGTACTTGTTGATGGTCTATGCAAAGATGGTTTTGAAAAAGCTTCTTTTGTAAAAGACTTGCATAATCACATCAAGCTACAAACTGAGAAGAAAGTTGGCAAGTATGCTGAAAATGCCAACAAAAGAAGAAAGGCATTAATCTTTGAACCCGGTGATTGGGTTTGGCTCCATTTGAGAAAGGATAGATTCCCCACTCAAAGGAAGTCAAAGTTTATGCCTCGTGGAGATGGTCCTTTTCAGGTCATCAAAAGGATTAATGATAATGCCTATGAGTTAGATATGTCTGATACTTTTCTTGGTAGTCATACTTTTAATATCAGTGATCTAACTCCCTTTTCTGCAGGACTTCAAAATTCGTAGACGAATTCTCTCCAACTCGAGGAGCATGATGGAGATCAAGTAGAAGAGGAAAGTGAGGCTCAAGCCCAAGAAGCTCAAGGACAAACTAGCTCAAAATCCTTCATGCCTCAAAGGATCACAAGGAGCAAGGCTAAAGTTTTGGGTAAAGAGCATCAAATGCTATCTCTTTTTGTAATTACCCTTGTATAACTTTTGTAAATAATATAGAAATAGTCTTAGGACAATGCCAAAAGAGGAAAACCAAAAGATACCTCTCATTGTAAGGCATTTAGGCACATTTTTTAGGAAAAAGTGGAAGAAGTGACTCTTCCTACTCCTTTCTCTCTTAGGCGCTAGAAGGAGCTAGAAGAGTGACTCTTCCCACTCCTTCTCCCTTGTAACATGACCAGTTCTCCTTATTATAAATAGGAGTGCTTGGTTCCGTGTAATACAAGTTGAAAATTGAAGTAAAGAAACTATCTTGAATTGTTGTGAGAGAGTTTGTGAGACTAGTTCTCTTTCTCTTCTTCCATCTCTTATCTTGTGAGCTTTGGGAACTCTCAAGTGGCGGCACTCCTCACTCATCTTGGAAGAACCACCCTCCAAGTGGCGTGAAGCATTTCCCTCCATGGCTACAACCACATAAGTCCATTTCCTTTCATCTTCCAAAATTACCCATTTGTGTTCTACTTGTTTGTTTTCAATTCTATTCAGTTCAATCTCTTCCTTTTGATGTCCTCTTTCATTTGCTATATTTGTTTCTCATTTTAACTGATTCAAATATGATATATGTTGTTTTTTTCTATTCAGTTTCCATTGTCACCCATTTCTATGTTGAGTTCTTGAATTTCCATTAGTGAATTTTGTTCCTTGTTGTGTTTCTATTGATAGTTTCAATTCTTGTTATGTTCTTGTTTCAAATCTTATGTTCTTGTGTTGTTCTTGTGTTCTTACTGAGTTTATGTTACTGTATCGTTCATCATGAAAAGTCACCTATTCATGTGTTTTTCTCTTGGACCTTTAGAAATGAACCTTCACATCTACTTAACACTTGCTAAGTTAATGTCCAGTGGGGATTTTCTCTAGGTGACTCACTCTAGTTGCTCTAAGAATCTTGATCTAATTCTTAACAAAGTGTTACAAATTAAATGAATATAAAATCAACTCACATCACCTTCCATGTGACATAGAAAGAAGGTGTAGGTGTAGTTTTTAGGAGGTGCCAAAGTAGAAAATAAGTCACACCTTCCTTGTGACTCTAGATTGGCACCAAATTCAAATTCAAATTAGGTGTATATTTGAATTTGTTTCACTTTCATTTCAGTCCTCTAAAACTATAAATAGAGGTGCTTGGTCATTGTAAATTCATTATTGAAATAGAAGTAAAGTTACTATACTCAAATTGAGTGAATTTGTGTGAGACTTGTTCTCCTCTTCCTTGTCTCATCTTGTGATGCTTTGGGAGCTCTCAAGTGGCGGCAAATCTGCACTTATCTTGGATCATCACCTCCAAGTGGTGTGTCCATTCCCAATCCATGGCTACAACCACATAAGTTTCATCTTCCTTTTTTCATTTAATCGGTTGTTCTTCTTAGTCTTTAAATTTCAATCGGTTATTTTTTATTCTATGCCTTATTCTTCAATTCCAATCGGTGCAATGGCTTTATCTTGTGTTTCTATTCGGTAGTTCAGTTTTAATTTCCAATTCTGTTCTATTTTTGTGTTCTTGTTATATTCAATTGTTGTGTACAAGGGTATAGCACTCATAATTGAGTTTGGTTCATCATTTGGAAGGCATTGACTCCATTGATGATTCCTTAAGCTTCCTTGAGTTTGAGTGTTGTTTCAGTTCTGTTTCCAGCTCTGTTTTGCGCCATTCTATTCTATTTTCTACACCTTATTTGTCATCCATTCATATCTCTAATTGTGTTTTTACCTTGGACCTTTGGAAATGAATCTTCACATCTACTTAACACTGTTAAGTTAATGTCCAGTGGGGATTTTCCTTAGGTGACTCACCTTTAAATTGCTAAGAATCTTGATCCTAATTCTTAAAAGTGTCACAAATATAATGAATCTAAAATCAACTCACATCATGTGGTATCATGAGCTATGGTGATGTTTTGTTGTTGATGAGTTGTGTACCGACTAGTCCTCGGACACCGAGAACAACTAGTAATGGTGAGCCACGTCAGCTGGGTCCCACAGCATGGACCAAGATCACGTGGGCTGGGTCCCACGAGTAATGTGGACTAGTGGGATGATTAGTCATCAGCGTGTCGACCACCAGAGTGGATTGATGTGTCCTCGTCATTCAGCAGGGTGATGAGTCCTTGGCAACAGATTGGGACGACGTGACATCGGTATTGGGTGTTTTGAACAACAGAACTAGAACATCTAAGATGGGTCCCGAGAGAAGACCAGTTATCAGTAAAATGCCCAGAGGTAGGGAGAAGCCTAAGTCACAAAGCACCCATGCTTGTGGCAGGGAAAGCACAGTTACGTGCAAAGTCCTGAAGGGTTTGAGTGCCCATCAGGATTAGGGTTTCCAAGTGAATCTACATGCATGGAACGTGAACAGTAAGGGCACTCCCAGGATAGGTGGCCCCAGAGATTAGGTGCACGAGGAGGTACCCAGGTGGCTATCCTGTTAGAAGTTGCACTCCAGTTAAGGGAAGCCTTACGCACTAGATTACCCTAAGTCTGGGTAATACCGACGCAAGGGTATTCTTGTAAACCCTAAATATGGGTAGCGGTGCAAAGGAAACCCTAGACTATATAAAGGGTAGTGAAACACTTCACAAAGGTACGCAGTTTTCTACACCTAAACTCAAATACTCAAAAGACTTGGTGTGCTTGCCCAATATTGACTTGAGTGTCGGAGTGCAAACAGCCTCTAGGGCGCCCCTTTCTATCTTGCAGGTGCAGGTTGTTTCGATACAGCAAAGCATAACGTAAGGCGAGGGAAGGAGGCGTGTGATTGTTGTAGAGTCAACCGACAGGAGGGTCAACCGGCAAGAACATTTGGCGCCCACCGTGGGGCCCGAAGTAAAACAAGGTCCCATACACAAGCGAAAGAGAAGAATCCAGCGACATGAGGAACACCAGACAAGGATCTGTCCCACCAAATGGGGGCAAAAGCGTCACTATGCAGCAACTCATGGAAACGATGCGTGCCCTCCAAGAGACGGTGGCAGAATCTAGGGCAGATCAGGTGCGTATGCAGATGGACCTGACCGCATTACAAGCCAGGAATGAAGAGTTGCACAGGGCAAATGAGGAATTGAGCGTGAATCTGCGTAATTTGCAGCAAACAGGGGATCGTGTGGTGGATGGTCGGGCCCCACCAGCACCACCTAGGGTATTCCCAATGCCTTTCTCACAAGCGATCATGGACACGGTGGTCCCAGCCTCTTTCGTGGGCCCTAAGACTATGTTCACAGGGATGGAGGACCCAGAAGCGCATCTCACAGCTTTTCACACACAGATGATGTTATTAGGAGGTTCAGATGATTGCAAAATTTTCATGACAACATTGACTGGGACAGCGCTGGAGTGGTTCATCAGCCTGTTTGAGGGACACATAACATACTTCGTGAAGTTTTCCACGCTGTTCAGGGAGCAGTACATTGTCAATCAGGCTCCCCCGCCAGTGTCATATGACCTCTTTGATGTGAGGCAATACCAAGGAGAGTCCCTAAGGGATTATCTCAACCGGTTTGGAGCGATGGTGGTAAGGCTGCACACCAAGGACGAGGATATGGTGGTGCTTGCCTTCAGGAAGGGAATACTACTAGGACCCTTCAGTGAATCACTTATCAGAAGTCGCCTCAAAACCTTTGGCGATATCAGGCGCCGTGCCGTTGCTCACATCGCAGTTGAGGGGGAGCTGAACGAGAAACGCGAGAGCGTGGCCCCTTCATGATCGCGGGTGCCCAGTCGTCCACAACCCATGCGGGTGCACGAGGCGGCGACAGAGCAGAGGGTGCAGGGTAAGCAGAAGCCCTACGAGGCCAGGAAGCCCCAGACCAGGGCATGCGCGAAGGAGGATGTGCCCCCCAGACATAACTTCGTGGTGGAGTTGAAGGAGCTGATCGCCATTCCTAATGTAGCGGAAAGGCTAAAGATGCCTCCAAAGATAGACAAGAGGCTGGGGCCTAATAAGAACGCATGGTGTGAGTTCCATTAGGCGTTTGGCCCTCCCATCCGCAACTGTTTGGCCTTAGGTCATTAGTTAGACGAGTTGGTGAAGAGCGGTTTTTTGAACGACTACCTGCAAGAGTCACAAGGAGGAGAGGTAGTAGTGTCCCCAAGAGCTGACCAGGGGCACGAGGTGCCCATACATGGTGAGATCCACACCATCTCGAGTGGATTCTCAAGAGGAGGGTGCACCTTATCGCAGTGCAGGAAATACGCACAGTCTGTAATGGCAGTAGAGGCACATGAGGAGGACCACTTCCCAGACGTAGACCTCACGTTTACGAAGGCAGATCGCCTGGATGTTGTCCCTCATGACAATGATCCAGTGGTGATATCGGTGGTTACCATGGGAAGAAGGGTGCATCGGGTCCTTGTTGATCAAGGAAGTTTAGCCGATGTGATGTTCTGGTCGACCTTCGACAAGCTGCAGTTGTCTCCAGACCAGTTAAGACCTTATACCAGTTGCTTGTATGGATTTGCTGGAGACCAGATCGAAGTGCAGGGATATATAGAACTGAGGACCACCTTCACTGATGGAGTGGCCTCCTGCACAGAGAACGCCAAGTATCTTGTCGTGAATGCCTCATCAGCTTACAACATATTGCTGGGCAGGCCAGCCTTGAACAGACTAGGGGTGGTGGCATCGACAAGGCACATGAAGATGAAGTTGTCTTCGATGGAAGGAGCGGTGATCACCATCAGGTCAGATCAGAAAGAGGCAATGAAGTGTTATGAAAATAGCCTCAAAATAAGAAGAGGAGTGTGCATAGTGACCACCCAACCACCAGGAAGAGAGTGCGACGTTGCTGACCTTACCCGAGGAGAAGTCAGGGGTATATGAGCAGAGGTCGCTCGAGAGAGGTGACCCAAACCAGTGGGAGATGTAATAGAGAGAGAGATTGGAGGCAAGATGTTCAAGCTTGGCAAATTCCTGTGCCAAGATACACAAGACCAAGTGACGGGAGTCATAGAGTGGCACTTGGATGCTTTTGCTTGGTCTGCCTCAGATATGCCAGGCATCGACCCTGATTTTTTATGTCATCGCCTGGCGTTGAATCCCCAAGTCAGACCTGTCCGTCAGAGGAGAAGGAAATTCAATGAAGAGAGGAGACAGGTGATTAAGGAGGAGACGTAGAAATTGCTCAAGGCTAGTCATATACAGGAAATTCAATATCCTGAATGGCTAGCGAATGTGGTATTGGTAAAGAAGGCCAATGGGAAGTGGAGGATGTGTGTAGACTTCACTGACCTCAACAAGGCATGCCCAAAGGACTCTTATCCTTTGCCAAGTACTGATGCGTTGGTAGATAGCGCCTCAGGTTGCAAGCTGCTCAGTTTCTTGGATGCTTTTTCTGGTTATAACCAGATCAAGATGCACCCAATGGATGAGTGCAAGACAGCGTTCATGACTGAGCTGTCTTGCTACTGTTACACAGTCATGCCATTTGGGCTAAAAAACGCAAGTGCCACTTACCAAAGACTGATGGACAAGGTCCTTACGCCCATGATAGGACGCAATGTGCAAGCTTACGTGGATGATATGGTGGTGACATCACAGGTAAAGGATCAGCACGTCACTGATTTGGAGGAGCTATTTACTACAATAGCTAAGTATAGGTTGAAGCTGAATCTAGAGAAGTGCGTTTTTGGGGTGGAAGCAGGCAAGTTTCTCAGCTTCTTGCTCACTGAACGTGGGATAGAGGCTAATCCAGACAAATGCACAACAATCCTTGCTAGGAGGAGTCCGACGTCAGTAAAGGAGGTGCAGTAGTTGACAGGTCGGATGGCTGCTCTCTCCAGATTCATGTCAGCTAGAGGAGATAAAGGCCACCCCTATTTTCAGTGCTTGAGGAGGAACAACAGGTTCTTGTGGAGCAAGGAGTGTGAGGAAGCATTCCTCAAGCTGAAAGAATACCTGGCCAGCCCACCAGTGTTGTGCAAACCTCAGCTTGGCACCCCGATACGCTTGTATTTCGCAGTCACTGAGAAGGCAGTGAGCTCGGTTCTGGTGCAGGAGCAAGATCAAAGCCAAAAGCCCATCTATTTTGTTAGTAAAGTGTTGCAAGGGCTTGAGGTCAGATACCAAGCCATAGAGAAGGCAGCACTGGCCGTAGTGTTCTCTGCACATAGGCTTCGCCATTACTTCCAGAGTTTTATGGTGGTGGTGATGACAGACCTGCCCATTCGTAAGGTTTTGCAAAAGCCAGACGTAGCAGGAAGGATGGCGCGATGGGCAATAGAGTTGTCAAAGTTTAACATACAGTATGAACCTAGAGGTCCAATCAAAGGCCAAGTCTATGCTGATTTTGTAGCCGAGATGTCCTCGGCAGAAACCCAACAGGACGAACTTGACTTCAGATGGGTGCTCTCGGTAGATGGGTCTTCTAATCAGCAAGGTAGCGGAGCTGGGGTGATCTTGGAAGGACCAAAGGGGTTGTTGATTGAGCAGGCTCTATGGTTTACCTTCAAAGCCAGCAACAATCAGGCAGAGTATGAGGCCCTAATCACTGGAATGTTGTTGGCCAAGGAGATGGATGCGCAGAGTCTTCTAGCAAAAAATGACTCCCTCTTAGTCACTAGTCAAAGTGGCGGGAGAGTACCAGGCCAAAGACCCTCAGATGGCCTCCTACTTAGAGTATGTCCAGGTGTTGAAGAGTTCATTTGCAGCTTTTGAGTTGGTACATGTCCCTAGAGAGCAGAATGCCTGAGCCAACTTGTTAGCAAAACTCGCAAGCTCGGGCAAGGGGGCCAGGCAGAGAACGGTCATCCAGGAGACCCTGAGGACACCTGGCACCTGTAACATCCCGCCAAATCCTTTTCACAATTATAAAATGAAATAAAGGTAAAACAATAATATTGAAGTGAACATACGTATTTATATAAAATGGAGTTGCTCCTCACAGGGAGTTTAATACATAACCGGTCAATTTTCCAAAACTTAAAACAAAATACAGCCAAATAAAATGAAACCGGCGGTCTCCCTACATAAACCGGCGATCTCCTATCAGAAGACCCAAAACAGCCGATCTGCTATCAGAACAGAAAACAGGCGATCACCACATAGAGACAGAAACAGGCGATCTCCTTCCGGTGACCACTCACTGAGGAGCTCTACTCCCTGGAAGATCATCTGCTCCCGTGTAAAATACACGATCATCACAGTTTTAAGAGAAAACAGCCACAGAACAATACAAAGGGTAAGCTAGATATTTTTAAAACTTTAAATTATAAACTGGACAACCAACGTAGATCAGCCCTTTTTAAACATTCACAAGAGTCCATCACTTTCTCATTCATATCACACAACCATCAAGTGTCTATCAACAATTCTCAATATTTCACATTTCTCACGTCAGACTTCCACTGACTCATCACACATAGACACTTGACACTACTTCCGGAAGACTCGTGCGTTGACTCAGACCCAGAGATCTGCACCTGTCATACTACATCACCCACACAGGGTCGCTGTGAAACTCACACAGCCATGCGCATAAATGAATCTCAATATCTTCATTCTCCTAGTATGACAGGGTTAATTCATATAACAGGCCGAGCTCGTTCTTTTTCACACGACTCACCCATTCATATGAACCTCCTTCGACTCTCACCAACTGAATAACTTCATCTACGTGATTCCATTATCTCAGCAGAGTCAGGATATCTCCTTCTAGACAAGTCCCTAGTCAATACACTTTACTCATGATCTTACACGGTATTCCCTTTCCTGAAAATACTATGCCTTGATCCCACATCCACAACATTCAGACCATCATACCACTCAAATGAATGATTCAATTTACAGCAACAATCATTTCAAAGGTTCAGATTTTCGAATATCACATGCATTCCACATTTAAATCTCAAACAGTCTCAACGACACTAAAACAGGGGATTTCGAAAGCTGTATTTAAAACCGGCGATCACGTCGCCCAAATACATAAAAACAAAACATCGTGAAATAGAGTTTAAAACCGGCGACCACGTCGCCCAAACACATAGAACAGAGCATCACGAAATAGAGCTTAAAACCAGCGACCACGTCGCCCTCACTTCAGAAACAGCTAATCTACGGCTTTTATTGAAAAACAAAGCTAGCTTCCCTTACCTGGACTTGCGTGAAAAGTACTAAGAGCTCCAACCCAACGAGCTTCAAGGATGCCTTAACCTGCACCATGGATCCTTAGTCACAAAACTAGCTATACTCCTCATTTCTACGCTAACAGGGACGATTCCTGAAGCTAAGAGACTGCATGCAACACCAATGCAGAGGCAACCCTCTCAGGTGCAGGATCGACTTGAAGAACAGAGGGAACGACTTACTCTGTTTTAGCGTCCGGTTTGGAGGACTTGCAGAGAACCTCCCAGGTGGCCTGTGGTAGTCGTCGCTCGTCGTACTGGTGCTTGATGGTGCCTGGATCGCAGCGCGAAGGAGGGAAAAGAGAAGGATGAAGGTAACTCACTCTGTCACTCTTGAACCACAGCACGTTCCTTGCCTCTCAGAAGTGAGTTTTTAAAACTAAACCAACTTGTTCCACAAATGCCGCTGCCACCACCCACTCTGCAGGAAGGCTTGCGTGCACGCTTCCTTGAACAGTATGGCCACGTGTGTCTCTGCGCATGCCAACTCTCTGATGTCACTCTTCTGAAACACCCTTTTTGTCTACGTGTCGCGCGTGCAGGACGTTTCATGCTGGGAGCCTGGGTCCCACCTTATCTGTGTGAAACACGACATCGCGCGATAACCTTCCACCGATGACTTCTCGCGCGATGACTATCCACCGATGTCTCATCCTGGCGGACGAACGATGTCTCTCTCTGGAAAATGACCGATGTCTCTCTCTGGAAAACGACCGATGTCTCTCTCTGGGAGACGACCGATGTCTCTCTCTGGGAGACGACCGATGTCTATCCCTGGCGACGCCCGCATGCCTCGCGCCCTGGCGATGCCGCATGCCTCGCGCTCCGGCGATGCCCGCATGCCTCGCTCCCTGGCGATGTCCGCATGCCTCGCGCTCCGGCGATGCCCGCATGCCTCACACCCTGGCGATGCCCGACTACACATCGCCACGCCTTGCTGAAGGTTCTTCGTCCCACTATGTTACGTCCAAGGTATCATCTCCACATGACGTGGTGACGTCGGTAGCTTCACATTTCCAAGAGTAGATCAGCACTAGTCCTCGTGCGCCCATGCATGTAACACTAAGGACGATTTCTTATGTTCAAGCATAGAGCTTCGCATGCACAGCGTATCTAAGGCTTAACCCACAACTTGATACGCGTGGTTTTTGGAACCCACAATGGTTGATCCAGCATCTTGACCACATACTAAGTGCACCTTCGGCGATCATGTACCCCATAGGCGATTGGTGATCATGTGTACTCTAGGCGACAGGCGACTATGTACCAGAGAAGTCGGAGATCGCCTCCGCCTTCAAGAACGGCGATCTCGTACTTCTAAGCTACACTTTCCTTCCTTTACTCTTCTTGATCCACATGTCTTCCTCAAGCACACCCACGTGATTACCTCACGATAAGGTCATCGCACCTGACTACTTTGTTAATACAATAGTCAGCCGACCGACCTCTACCAGCTGACCCCAGACCTTGGGTGACGTCCGAGGTCCGACTACTACGAAACTTCTATTACCAGCTCTTTGTATTTTAAATAATAACATCTTCTGAAATTATTTAAATATAACACTTTTATTCCAATTAAAGTTTCTAGGTCCTTACAGCACCTATACGACTAACAATTTGGTAGGAGTCCACCAGATTAGCAAGTTAGATGGTGGGAAGAGGAGTCATCGATCGTTGACCCGAGAAACCTTGAAGAAGCCAAGGGTCAACGCGTATTCGGCGTTGGAGGAAGGGTCATCACAAGTCTGCCTGGTACAGAGGGAAGAAACGTGGATGACGCCTTACAAGCGCTACTTGGCTGATGGGATGTTGCCAATGGAGCCAACGGAGGCGAGAAAAATAAAGAAGAACTCGACCAAGTATACACTCATTAATGGGGAGTTGTACAAGCATGGGTTTACCAACCTTATTCTGGTGTGTGTACATGGTGAGTAGTGCACGCGGATAATGGCGGAGCTCCATGAAGGAATATGTGGGAGCCACATTGGAGGTTGTGCTCTGGCATCCAAGGCCATTCATGCAGGGTACTACTGGCCAACCATGAGGGAAGATTGCACGAAGTATGCGCATAAATGCAAGCAGTGTCAACTAAACGCTGATTGGCACAAGGCGCCGCCAAAAGAGCTCAGGTCGATATATAGCCCTTGGCCATTCCACACATGGGGAATCAATATTCTGGGGCCTTTCCCTTTGGCTGTGCGGCAGATGAAGTATCTCGTGGTCGCCATAGAATACTTTACGAAGTGGATAGAGACCGAGCAAGTAGCACAAATCATAGCCCATAAGATCCAGCATTTCGTGTGGAAGAACATAGTGTGTCGATTTGGGGTGCCCAAACGCTTGGTGTCTAATAATGGCACTCAGTTTGCAAGCCAACAGTTGGGAAAGTTATGCATAGAGTTGGGAATCAAACAGGTGTTTGCATCAGTCGAGCATCCTTAGACTAATGGGCAGGTCGAGTCAGCTAACCGAGTCCTACTCAGAGGGCTGAAGAGGAGGCTGGAGAAAGCCAAGGGGACTTGGGCTGAGGAGGTTCCAAGAATTGTGTACTGATCGGTCCTCGGACGTCAGATGGGTCCCACAGCATGGGCCAAAGCCACGTGGAGTAGACCCCATCAGAGGTGATCGGTCATCGCCTGCTCCGTAGGGAGATTGGTAATCGGTCATCACCTGCTCCACAGAGAGATGGGTGATCGGTCATCGCCTGCTCCGCAGAGAGATGGGTGATCGGTCATCGCCTGCTCCGCAGATTATTAGTAAATATTCCCAGAGGTAAAGAGGGTCCCGAATCACGGAGGCTACATGCATGGCACGTGAACAGTGACGGCCTTCCCAGAACAGGTGTTCATCCTGTTAGACTTTGCACTCCAGAGAAGAAGACCCTATGTGCTAGGTTATCCCAAAGACTGGGTAAGAGTGGCGCAGGGGGCATTCCAGTAAACCTTAAGTGTGTCCAGCAGCGCAATAAACCCTAATTAGGGTTAGCGGCGCAGAAAACCCTAGGTATATAAGGAACAGTAACATGCTTCACAGAGGTACGCAATTCTAGACCTAAACACAGAGAGAAATTCAGACTTTGATGTTTCTTGCCCCGTTCTGACTTGAGCGTCAGAGTGCAAACGGCCGCGAGGGCACCCCCCCTTTCTCTTTTGCAGGTGCGATCATACCAGCACAGACTAGGTGAGGAAGGAGGTGTGTGGCGGCCGCAGAAGTCAGCTGACGCAGAGTCAACCGGCAGGAACATTAGGCGCCCACCGTGGGGCCGAGTAAAACAAGGTCCCATACACGAGAGTGAGAGAGAAACCACAGAAGATGAGGACGACAAGGCACGGTTCCGTTCCACCGAATGGAGGCGAAAGCGTTACCCTGCAGCAACTCATGGAAACAATGCGCGCCCTCCAGGAGACGGTGGAGGAGTCCAGGGCGCATCAAGCGCGGATGCAGGAAGACCTGGCCGCCTCACAGGCCAGGAATGAGGAGTTGCACAAAGCGAACGAGGAGCTGCGTGTGAGTCTGCAAAACATGCGGCAAGATGGAGACTGTGGGGGAGAGGATCGGGCTCCACCAACGCCCACAAGGGCCTTTCCCATGCCTTTCTCCCAGGAAATCATGGACACGGTGGTCCCTGCCACCTTCGTAGGGCCTAAGACCGTGTTCACTGGGAAAGAAGACCCCGAAAGGCATCTCACCGCTTTCCATACGCAGATGATGCTGTCGGGAGGATCGGATGCGGTCTACTGCAAGATGTTTATGAGCACCCTCCACAGCACAGCGTTGGACTGGTTTGTGAGTCTACCTACCGGACATATTTCCAGTTTCCGGCAATTTTCCAAGCTGTTTGTCGATCAGTACATCGTGAATAAGGCGCCGCCTATGGTGTCTTACGACCTGTTCGACCTAAGGCAATTCCAGGGGGAATCTTTGAAGGATTATCTGAACAGATTCGGGGCCCAGATAGTCCGACTACCAGGTAAAGAGGAGGAGATGTTCGTACACGCCTTTAAGAAAGGCGTGCTACCTGGGCCATTCAGCGAATCATTGATCAGGAGTCGCCCTGCAACTTTCGCAGAGATTCGGCGACGTGCTGTGGCTCACATCGCTGCCGAGAACGAAGTGATAGAAAAGAGGGGGAGTACGGCTCCCGCAAAACCACGCACCCAAGCCAGGACTCAGCCTCAGAGGGTGTTGGAGACGGCAGCGGTAAAGAAGGACCAAAGGATATATCATCCTTATGATCCGAAGAAAGGTAAAGATGATGGCAGTAGTAGAGCAAGAGGATTAGGTCGCCCGAGGGAATTCAAGCGTCCTCCGAGGCATGAGTTCGTGATGAGATTGGGGGACCTGATCGCCATCCCCAGTATAGCTGCCAAGCTGACGATGCCCGAGAAGAAGACGGATAGAGTGTTGGGGCCAAAGCCAGATGCGTGGTGTGAATTCCACAAAGGTTTTGGCCACACCATTAACTCCTGTCTGTTGCTAGGACACCAACTCGACAAGTTGGTCCAAAGTGGATTCCTGAAGGACTACTTGCTGCAGAAGGCAGCAGATGCGACGAGCTCCCAGCCGGCGAGCACTGAGAGCCAGCAGCATGAAGTGCCCATCCACGGGGAGATCCACACTATAGCTGGGGGATTCTCCGGAGGTGGGTGCACCGCGTTGCAGCGCAAGAGGTATGCTCGGTCGGTGATGGCAGTAGAAGCATTCGACGACCATTCGCCCGATGTGGACATCGCGTTTACCAGGGAAGATCTTAAAGACGTTGTGCCACATGACAACGATCCCGTAGTGATCTCGCTTGTCACCGCTGGGAGGAAGATCCACCGGGTGCTGGTCGACCAGGGAAGCTCGGCCGATGTTATGTTCTGGCCAACTTTCAACAAAGCTGCAGTTACCCCTTGACCAGCTGAGACCGTATGGGGGATGCTTGTATGGTTTCGCTGGCGGTCAGGTGGAGGTCAGGGGGTACATCGAGCTGAGAACCACGTTCACGGATGAGGTGGCTTCAAGAACGGAGAAAATCAAGTATCTCGTCGTGAACGCCCCCTCAGCATATAACATCCTGTTAGGGAGGCCAACTCTCAACCGGATAGGGGCAGTGCCATCAACAAGGCACATGAAGGTTAAGCTCCCTTCAATGGAAGGCGTGGTGATAACCCTGCGGTCTGATCAGCAGGAGGCACGAAGGTGTTACGAAAACAGCCTCAAGAACAAGCGATCAGTAAGCTACATCACAACCACACCCCCTCCTGGCGCGGAATCAACACGAAGAAGGGGGCAGGCCGCCGATATTGCGATGGAGTTGATCGCCGAGGGGGGTGCGCATACGCTAGATGATGAGGAAGGGGTCGGAGAGACCGACCGAGCAGTGGAGTTGAGAAATCGCCCAGAAGAGGGCAGAGAGGCAGGAATCGCCAGAGCAGTGATCGCCAGCGAAAGGAGACCTCAACCAGTGGAAGAGTGGGTTGAAAGGAAGATAAAAGGCAAGGTCTTCAAGCTGGGAAAATCGTTGGACCATGGAGCACAAGACCAGATCGCCGGGGTAATTGAGAGGCATCTGGACGCGTTTGCGTGGTCTGCCTCGGATATGCCTGGTATCGACCCTGACTTTTTGTGTCATCACCTGGCGGTAGACCACCAGGTAAAGCCAGTGCGGCAAAGAAGGAGAAAGTTTAACGAGGAGAGGAGGCAGGCGATCAGGGATGAAACGCAGAAGCTCCTCGCCGCAGGTCACATTCGGGAGATCCAATACCCCGAGTGGCTCGCTAACGTCGTGCTGGTTAAAAAGAGCAACGACAAATGGCGCATGTGCGTCGATTTCACCGATTTGAACAAGGCTTGTCCGAAGGACTCATATCCTTTACCGAGTATAGACGCCCTGGTGGACAGCGCGGCGGGCTGCAAACTGTTGAGCTTTCTGGATGCGTTCTCGGGTTATAATCAGATCAAGATGCATCCTATGGATGAAGAGAAGACCGCCTTCATGACGGAGAGATCGTGCTATTGCTACAAGGTAATGCCATTCGGACTGAAGAACGCTGGCGCCACGTACCAGAGATTGATGGATAAGGTACTTGCACCAATGCTAGGGCGAAATGTGCAGGCCTATGTTGATGATATGGTGGTGACTTCCACAGAGGGAAGCCGGCACACCTCGGACTTGGAGGAGTTGTTTGTCACGATAGCCAAGTATAAGCTGAAACTAAATCCAGAGAAGTGCATTTTTGGCGTTGAGGCAGGAAAATTTTTAGGTTTCCTTTTGACTGAAAGAGGAATAGAAGCAAACCCAGATAAGTGCGCTGCTATTATGGCAATGAGAAGCCCAGCCACGGTGAAGGAGGTGCAGCAGCTGACAGGTCGGATGGCTGCTCTCTCACATTTTGTGTCAGCCAGCGGCGAGAAGGGCCACCCGTATTTCCAGTGCTTGAAAAGAAACAGCAGGTTTGCCTGGACCAAGGAGTGTGAAGAAGCTTTCGTGAAGCTTAAAGCGTATCTAGCAAGCCCGCCGGTTCTGTGCAAACCGTTAGTAGGAGTGCCTCTCAGACTGTATTTCGCTGTGACGGAGAGGGCGGTGAGTGCGGTGCTTGTCCAAGACCAAGATCAGGTCCAGAAGCCCATTTACTTTGTGAGCAAGGTGTTGCAGGGACCTGAAGTGAGGTATCAGGCCTTGGAGAAGGCTGCGCTTGCGGTCGTGTTTTCGGCGAGGAGGCTGCGTCATTACTTTCAGAGCTTTGCCATCGTGATAATGACCAATCTCCCCATTCAGAAGGTCCTAAGGAAACTTGATGTAGCTGGACGAATGGTGAAGTGGGCAGTAGAACTCTCAGAGTTCGACATTAAATATGAACCCCGAGGACCAACTGTTATTCAGGAAACGTTGAAAACACCTAGGGCTTTTGTGGCAGATCACCAGGTGCTGCAAGTGAGCAGATCGGCAGTGGGAGCGGCGAGGAGTCACAGGTCTTTAGCTCAGGAGACCTTGAAAACGCCAAGGATAAGGGCATTCCCTATGGATGGAGTAAACGTTGCACAGGTCTGTGCCACACATGGGTCAGATACGTGGATTACGCAGTACCAGCGTTACTTAGCTGATGGCTTGCTCCCAATAGATCCGGCAGAGTCCAGAAAGATCAAGAAGAACTCCACCAGGTTTACCATGATAGATGGCGAGTTGTACAGGTTTGGGTTCACACACCCACTCCTGGTATGCATACACGGGGAGAAGTGCACGAGGGTTATGGCTGAGCTCCATGAAGGCATATGTGGAAGTCACATCGGGGGTCGAGCTCTAGCCGTTAGAACCCTTCGCGCAGGATATTACTGGCCGACGATGAGGGAGGATTGCAAGAGGTACGCCTAGTGCTGCAAGCAGTGCCAGCAGCACGCCGACTGGCAAAAGGCGCCCCCAGAAGAGCTTAAGTCGATTTATAGCCCTTGGCCATTTCATACATGGGGAATTGATATTCTGGGGCCCTTTCCGATGGCGATCAGGCAGAGGAAATACTTGGTGGTGGCGATTGAGTACTTCACCAAGTGGATTGAAGCAGAGCCAGTTGCCCAAATCACGGCGACCAAGATTGAAAACTTTGTATGGAAGAACATTGTGTGCCGGTTTGGGGTGCCTAAGCGTCTAGTATCAGATAATGGGACTCAGTTTGCAAGCCACCTGTTGAAGAAGTTGTGTGAAGATGTGGGAATTCAACAAGTGTTTGCATCCGTTGAGCACCCGCAGACGAATGGCCAGGTAGAATCCGCCAATCGGGTTCTGTTGAGAGGTTTAAAGAGAAGATTAGAGAAAGCTAAAGGATCGTGGGCTGATGAGGTGCCTCGCATAATATGGGCGTACCACACGACTGAGCAGTCAGGTACCCACGAAACCCCCTTTAGCTTGGTGTATGGCTGTGACGCGATGATTCCAGTTGAAATCCAGGAGAGCTCGCCGAGATTTCAACACTTTGTAGCAGAGGAATCAAATGAAGAAAGAAGAATGAACCTGGATTTACTGGATGAGGTCAGAGAAGAGGCGAGAGTTAAAGCTGAAGCGGTGAAAAGAAGGGTAGAACGAAGATACAATACTAGAGTAATACCAAGACAACTCAGAAGCGGCGATCTGGTGATGAGGAAGGCTCACCAGTACGAGATGGAGAATAAGTTGTCGCCCAAGTGGACCGGACCGTTTAGAATAACCGAAGCACTCGGGAACGGCGCCTACCGCTTGGAGACACTAGAAGGAGGGGCGATTCCTCGTACTTGGAACGCCACACACCTCAAATTTTACTTTAGTTAAAGTTTCGTAAGCATTGAACAGTTCTGTAAAAACAGTTACAAGGGGGCGCTCTTTTTTCCCTAAGGAGGGTTTTTAATGAGGCCACCCAAGAAATAAGATATTCAAAGTAAAAATTTTGAAGTGTACTAAAGTTTGTGTGCGTATCGTTTTGCAGAAGTTTTGGAAAAACCTCATCGCCCTTAGGCGATCAGAGGCCCAAGTAAGAAGATGATAAAAGTCCTCCTCGCCCTTTGGCGATCTGAGGCAAGATGATAAAAGTCCTCACCTCGTCTTCTTACAGCGAGGCTGAGGCAAGATGTTGAAAGTCCTCACCTCGTCTTCTTACAGCGAGGCTGAGGCAAGATGATAAAAGTCCTCACCTTGTCTTCTTACAGCGAGGCTGAGGCAAGATGTTGAAAGTCCTCACCTCGTCTTCTTACAGCGAGGCTGAGGCAAGATGATAAAAGTCCTCACCTTGTCTTCTTACAGCGAGGCTGAGGCAAGATGATAAAGGTCCTCACCTCGTCTTCTTACAGCGAGGCTGAGGCAAGGTGATAAAAGTCCTCACCTCGTCTTCTTACAGCGAGGCTGAGGCGAGAAGAGAAAAGTCCTCATCGCCCTTTGGCGATCGGAGGCATCCAGCGAAGTTCAAGGTCCTCACCTCGACCTGGTACAGTGAGGCTGAGGCAAGATAAAGAAGACCTCCTTGCCTTTGAGCAAGTGAGGCGAGATAAGAAAGACCTCGCCCTCTACTTCCTACAGCGGGGCTTCAGGAGGGCACGCGGATCAAGAAGAGTAAGGGAAGGAAATCGCCCAAGGAAAATTCGGTGAGTACCAGATCGGAAGAGTTTCTGGCGATGATGCCAAATGCTGGTCCTCGAGCACCGAGAGCAGGTAGTAAAGGAGTCAATGACTTAGTCTCTTCGCTGAAACAAGTTAACAGCTTGAGACTGGGGGGCTTGTGTACTGATCGGTCCTCGGACGTCAGATGGGTCCCACAGCATGGGCCAAAGCCACGTGGAGTAGACCCCATCAGAGGTGATCGGTCATCGCCTGCTCCGTAGGGAGATTGGTAATCGGTCATCGCCTGCTCCACAGAGAGATGGGTGATCGGTCATCGCCTGCTCCGCAGAGAGATGGGTGATCGGTCATCGCCTGCTCCGCAGATTATTAGTAAATATTCCCAGAGGTAAAGAGGGTCCCGAATCACAGAGGCTACATGCATGGCACGTGAACAGTGACGGCCTTCCCAGAACAGGTGTTCATCCTATTAGACTTTGCACTCCAGAGAAGAAGACCCTATGTGCTAGGTTATCCCAAAGACTGGGTAAGAGTGGCGCAGGGGGCATTCCAGTAAACCTTAAGTGTGTCCAGCAGCGCAATAAACCCTAATTAGGGTTAGCGGCGCAGAAAACCCTAGGTATATAAGGAACAGTAACATGCTTCACAGAGGTACGCAATTCTAGACCTAAACACAGAGAGAAATTCAGACTTTGATGTTTCTTGCCCCGTTCTGACTTGAGCGTCGGAGTGCAAACGGCCGCGAGGGCACCCCCCCTTTCTCTTTTGCAGGTGCGATCATACCAGCACAGACTAGGTGAGGAAGGAGGTGTGTGGCGGCCGCAGAAGTCAGCTGACGCAGAGTCAACCGGCAGGAACAAATTGTATGGGCTTACCATACCACTCCTCAGTCCACCACCAAGGAGACCCCTTTTAGCTTGGTGTACGGTTCAGATGCTATGATTCCTATTGAGATCCAGGAGAGCTCACCACGCTTCCAGAATTTTGTGGCTACGAAGTCCAATGAAGAAAGGAAAGTGAATTTAGATCTCTTAGATGAAGTAAGGGAAGAGGCAGGAATCAAAGCCGAAGCATTGAAGAGAAGGGTTGAGCTCAAGCACAGTTCCAAGTTGAGGGCTCGGCAGTTCCAGGTCACCGACTTGGTGATGCGGAAGGCATCTCCCTACCAGATAGAGAACAAGCTGTCCCCCAAGTTGACTGGTCCCTTTAGAGTGACAGAGGCCTTGGGAAATGGGGCGCACAGGCTTGAGTGTCTAGAGGGTGGGCCGATTCCTCGTACATGGAATGCGACTCACCTTAAGTTTTATTTCAGTTAAGACTAATATGTAACATTGTACACAGTTTAGGGGACACTCTTTTTTCCCTTCTAAGGGTTTTTAATGAGGTCACCCAATAAAATTTTCAGTTAAGATATCTAGTTAAGATATATTCTTGAATGTTTTTGTACAATGTAGTTCAGAACCTGTCATTTGGGGGTTAGAGTCTCGAAAATGGGAAGGTAGGTTCGCATAGAACACCTCCTCTTCGAGTGAGAACTCCCAACTTGAACAAAAAGGTTCGCCAGTGAAAATCCTCCTTCGCCTATGGGCGATGTGAGGTCAGTTAAGAACCTGCCACTTGGGGTTATAGGTCTCGAAAGTGGGAAGGTAGGTTCGTAAAGAACACCTCCTCTTCAAGTGAGAACACCCAAGTGAACAGAAGGGTTCGCTAGTTAAATCCTCCTTCGCCTATGAGCGATGTGAGGTCAATTAAGAACCTGTCACTTGGGGTTAGAGGTCTCGAAAGTGGGAGGTAGGTCAGCTTAAAACACCTCCTCTTCGAGTGAGAACACCCAAGTCGAACAGAAGGGTTCGCCAGTTAAACCCTCCCTCGCCAAGGGGCAATAAGAGGTCAGTTAAGACTCGTCAGCTTGGGTTAGAAGTCTTAGAAGCGGGAAAGGAAGGTTCACATAGAACGCCTCCTGATGTGATTCCACTAGCCACAATAACATGATTCTTTGATATTCTATGGAATCAACTTGAGTTGGCAAAGATTAGGCACTTTTATAGAAGAGGATCAATGTTCTATATTTCAAGAACTCACCAAATCTTGCACCAAAAACCAAACTCACATGGAAGCTCCATTTACTATCAATTGAACCGATTAAAAAGCTGGAAAACAAGTTTGAACCGAACAAGAAAGAAGGAAAACAGAAAATGAACCATTCAAAATCAAAGAAAAGGAAGAATAGTTGCTAGAAAACTGAAAACAGAACCAAAAACTCAAGAAAACCAACTCAAAACATGAACAACTAAAGAGAAAAAAGGAAGGAGAATAGAAAACTTATGAAAATGGATGTAGATTGGTATGAACACGCCATTAGAAGTGATGGATGCTCCTAGATGAGTGTGTTGCCGCCACTTGAGGACACCATGGATCCTTCAAGATAAGACTAGAGAAGAAGGCTCAAAGCTCTCCAATGTTCTCTCAAAATTTGTGTAGAGTTTCTTTACTATCAATTTCAATCTAGAAAATAAAATGAGGGAGGCCTCCTATTTATAGCATGAGGAGCCTTGGAGAACAAATTGTGAGGGTAGTAAGGGAAGACACAATATGGTGCATCCTAGGTCATTGACTTTGGTCAATGCCACACCATTTCACTCATTTCTAGAAGGTAGGGTTTCCTTCCTTCCTTAATGGACTTCATAAGCCTAAACTTATAACTTCACCTCCTTATTTACTTCTACACCTATCTACTAATACACCCCCCCTAAGACTCCTAACTAAAGACTAAAAGATGCTATAACAATAGAGGTTTCTAATGTTTCCCTCTAAGCACCATCAACCAAAGAAATTACAAAAAGAGAGAATAATTGTTCCTTAGCTCCTAAAACTTTGAACATGCTTCTTGTAAGCCTTTGAGGTGGGCTTTGATCTTCATGGGCGTCCTCTATTTGCACCTCTACCTCTTCTTGATCTTATTGATTGGCCTCCATGTCCACTAGAGCTTGATCTCCATCATACTCCCCGAGTTGGAGAGAATTCGACCACGAATTCTGGAGACCTACAGAAAAAGGAGTTAGATCGCTGACATTAAAAGTATGACTACCTAAGAATGTATCAGGCATATCTAACTCATAAGCATTGTCATTAATCTTCTTGAGGATTTGGAAAGGTCCATCCCCTTGGGGCATTAGCTTGGACTTCCTTTGAGTAGGAAAACGATCCTTCCTCAAGTGAAGCCAAACCCAATCACCCTCATCAAACAACAATGCTTTTCTCCTTTTATTGGCAAGTTTAGCATACTTGCCAACCTTCTTCTCAATTCTTTGCTTGATGTCTTTATGCAAAGTTTTCACAAAAGAAGCCTTTTCATCCCCATCTTTGCATAAGACATCTCCAAGAAGAGGAATAGGAAGAAGATCAAGAGGTGTTAGGGGATTAAACCCATAGACAACCTCAAAAGGAGAATGTGAAATGGTAGAATTTACTACACGATTATAGGCAAACTCAACATGGGGTAGTAAATTCTCCCACACTCTAGGATTCCCCGAAATAAAACATCGCAATAGTTGTCCCAAAGTTGTATTCACCACCTTGGTTTGACTATCAGTTTGTGGGTGGCAAGTGGTAGAAAATAAAAGCTTAGTCCCAAGCTTGCCCCACAAGATCTTCCAAAAGTGACTCAAGAACTTGGGATCTCTAGCGGATACTATAGATCTAGGGATCCCATGCAAGCGAACCACTTCTTGGAAGAAGAGGTTTGCAATGTGGCATGCATCACTTGGATTGGTTCTATATGCTGGACGGTTTGGGAAAGAAAATCCTGGAATCAAATCAATTTGGTGCTCAATCCCTCTCAAAGGTGGAAGTCCGTTTGGAGGATCTTGAAACACATCTTGAAATTCTTCTACCAAATTTTCCAAGCAATGAGAACTATCAACAAGTGGTTCTAACTGAAGAGTTCTAGGGATGGCTAAGAAAAGAGGATGGTGTGCCACTAATTCCCTATGAAGCTCATGCCTAGACACAAGGAGTGTAGGCTTAGAACTCTTATCTTTGTTATCTTTTTTATCTTTTTTATCCTTTTCATTCTCCCTCTTTTTCTTCATAATTACTTGGTCCTCATGGACTTCTCTTGGAGAGAGAGATTTTAAAGTAACCTTGTGACCATGGAATTCAAAAGATAGTTTGTTGGTAAAGCCATCATGTAAAACTTTTCTATCAAATTGCCAAGGCCTTCCCAAAAGAACATGAGTGGCTTCCATGGGCACAACATCACATAATACCTCATCTTTGTATTTACCAATGGAGAAATGGATGAGGACTTGTTTATTTACAACTATTTCTCCTACTTCACTAAGCCATTGTAATTTATAGGGCTTTGTATGAGAGATGGTAGGTAAAGCAAGTTTCTCTACCACTCTTGTACTTGCCACATTTGCACAACTACCCCCATCCGCTATCAAAGAACAAATGTTGTTTTGAATAAGACATCTTGTGTGGAAAATATTTTCCCTTTGACTTTCATCAAAAGGTTGTGAAACTTGCCCAAGAAGTCTTCTCACAACTAACAAATCTCCTTCAAGTGGACACTCACTCTCTTCCTCACTAGATGCATGAGAATGCAATGAATGCTTAGGAGAATCCGAATCATGCTCACTAACTACAATGCCCTCATGTATGTACATATTTCGTTTAGAAGGAGAATTTGCAGCAATATGACCATAACCCAAACATTTAAAGCTTTTAGTATTAGATGTTCTAGTGGGAGATTTAGGCCTAGAAGTAGATGGCTTAGTTTCCTTGGGTTTGAAAGAAGAATCTTTGGAAGGAGGTTTAGAAAAAGAATTTTTGTTTCTCCAAGACTTGGAGTAGTATCCATCATTGGAAATGTTTTTGAAAGAGTTTTTCTTAGCAAGTTGGGCTTCCACCTTCATTGCAAGATGAACTAAAGATCCCAATGATGAATACTCTTGTAACTCAACAATGTTTTGAATATCCTTCCTAAGACCACTTACAAACCTAGCAATCATAGCCTCCTCACTTTCTTCTAATTCAAGTTTAAGCACAAGCGTTTCTAACTCTTTATAATATTCATCCACATTTAGCGTGCCTTGTTGAAACCGTTGGAGTTTCAACATGAGGTCTTTCCTAAAATGTGGAGGCACAAACCTAGCGCGCATTTGATATCTCAAAGAGTTCCAAGAGTCCACGGGAGGACCCTTGTGAAACATAAAGTCCTTTACAATACCATGCCACCATTTCATGGCATAATCTACAAATTCTAAGGTGGCTAGCTTATACTTGTGTTGTTCATCTTTGATCTCATGGAGCTCAAATATTTGTTCACACTTAGCCTCCCAATCCAAATACACATTAGGATCACTAGAGCCATTGAAAGTAGGAAGTTTGACCGGAGGTAGCCTAGCCTTTGCATCTTGATAGTAGCCATTGCCATAGTGAGGTCTCTCCCCTTGGTTGGGATGTCTACGTCCAAGGAATTGGGGTGGAGGTCTCCTTCTCCTATGCGCATCTCCACTGCCAAAATCATTTGAAGAGGCTCTTGTGGAATGTCTATGTGAATGATGCTCATCATGGATTGAAGGAGATGGTCTATCTTGTTGCACCTCTAGCTTTTGCAATTGCTCTTCCAAACGTCTAATGGTTCGTTGTGCTTCATTTAATTCACCAAGGATTGAAGCTTTGGAAGGAGAATTCTGCTTGTATGAGGCATCACTTGAAAATCCTGCCATTGGTAATTAAAAACAGCAACACACAAAAACAGCAAACAAAGGAAGACACAAAAATTAGCAAAAACAGTGAGTGTGTTAAGTAAAATTAAAACCGAATTGAATAGAGGCAGAAAGAATGGGGCACTCCAAAGAAAATGTCCTTGCACTAATCTGATCTTGAGGCCATGGAGTCCTCAAATGAAAGATGTCAAAGCAAGCACACCAATCTCAAAAGCAACCACCACAAAACCAATGAATCAATAAAGACAAACAAGAAAAGGTATAAGCAAAGAAAGGTAATTGCAAAAGGAATACTATATGTAAGACAAACTCAAAGAGTAAAGAATGAAAGACAAGCAAGAAAATAAAGAACTCAATGAAGAAAGAAGGCACACCAAAAGAGTCCTAGAGAAAAGTACTAGAGTAGATTTAAGAAATCAAAAACAGAACTACAAGAAAATTGTTGTATGCAGACTGTTCTATTTTTACAGAGTTAACTGGAATGATTGGAAGCGAAATGGAATGTGAAAAATTTACCACAGAAACTTCAATGTCTCAACTCAATAATGGCACTGGAATGAGGTAAAACCAGTAAGCCAATTGAGAGAAATAAAATTTTCAAAATTGCTGCCCAATTACCGTCTTTTTTTCGGCAGGAATGTACACTTTTCGTATTTTATTTATCATATTTTGTGTACTTGGAATTTTTGAGTACTTTTTTTTGCTATGCTTTTGTAACACTTTGAAGAATGTAAATCTAAATTTTCACAAATTTCCAGTAAGCCAATTAATTGCAGTAAATTGAAAACAGTAGCACGTTTGTAAGAAAACAGAGTATCCTATTTAGGAATGAAAAACAGTATGATGAACTAGCAAAGACATAATGGAAATTGTGTAAAGGAACTTGTATAGGTCTAAAATACAAGCATGAACTCAAATCTAAAAATGAAAATGCACAAAGGATCAAGCAATAAACTCAAAAACAGAATGTAAACCAAAGCAAGAAACAATCTAAGCAATAAAAGTACTACTAGAAGAAATGACAATTATGGAATAACATGACTTAAGACAAAACTTGACATGATTACAAAATTAAAAAACATATCACAAGATATAACAAGTGAAAGGAAGCTTAAGGTCAGCTCTAGGAAGGAGAATGCCATTCCAAAATAGCAACCAAACTCATATGAACAATGAGTGCCATAAACCTTTTCACAAACACTTGGTGGAACAAAAGAAAAACAGCAAGAAAACTCAAAGTAAGCCTAAAACAGAAACATAAAGTGCAAGAAAATTAAAAGAGCTCAAGAATTAAAGTGCACACAACTCAACAATTAACAAGAATGAACCTAAGACTCATGATACCGCATGATGTGATTCCACTAGCCACAATAACATGATTCTTTGATATTCTATGGAATCAACTTGAGTTGGCAAAGATTAGGCATTTTTATAGAAGAGGATCAATGTTCTATATTTCAAGAACTCACCAAATCTTGTACCAAAAACCAAACTCACATGGAAGCTCCATTTACTATCAATTGAACCGATTAAAAAGCTGGAAAACAAGTTTGAACCGCACAAGAAAGAAGGAAAACAGAAAATGAACCGTTCAAAATAAAAGAAAAGGAAGAATAGTTGCTGGAAAACTGAAAACAAAACCAAAAACTCAAGAAAACCAACTCAAAACATGAACAACTAAAGAGAAAAAAGGAAGGAGAATAGAAAACTTATGAAAATGGATGTAGATTGGTATGAACACGCCACTAGAAGTGATGGATGCTCCTAGATGAGTGTGTTGCCGCCACTTGAGGACACCATGGATCCTTCAAGATAAGACTAGAGAAGAAGGCTCAAAGCTCTCCAATGTTCTGATAGCATTCCTATGAGCTCTTCTTTGGATTTTGGAGTTCCTTGGTGATGATGGGTGCGGAAGCTTATGGAGGAGGTGAGCAAGGCCTTCCTAGGAAGCATGGGTGCCTTGAAGGTGCATGAAGAGTGAGGAAATGGGGAGGTTTGGCCAGCCCCTTTGGTAGTGATGAATTGAAGACTAAAACCTAAGTGTTAGGCAAGGAGTAGTGTATGGCACAATTTGGGCAGCATAACAATACTCTATTTAATCTTGAAAATACAAGGTGTAGGCTCCTCCTTTTATAGGCTAAGGAGGACCATAATGCAACCCTAATGCTAGCCAAATGAAATGTAAATGTGAAGCACATGGGCCACATGGAAAGTGTGAGCACATGGGGAGGGGTGTGTCTAGTTTGTAAGTTCACCCCCTCCATGGGCTTTCTAGAATAGTGGGAAGGTTAACTTCTCCTTAATTCTAATGTGCAGAAAAATAAACATTTGTCCACATGGCTATGCTATTTACACCCCAATTAAAGCTAAACTACATTTGATGGGCCTTCACGGAATATGTGCTAGTATGCCACTCTCCCATTCATAGCTTTGATCCAAGTCTTCTTGTCCTAGACGCTTCTAGCTTGGCCTTCTCGTCCTAGACGCTCCTAGCTAGTCATAGACGCTCCTAGCTTGGTCTTAGACGCTATTGACTTGGCTCTTGCCTTTCATGGAAGGTTGTGCTTGGCCCTCTTCCATCATCCCCTCCCTCTTGAAAAAGGATTTGTCCTCAAATCCCTTGCTTTGTCTTCAACTAGGGGGATGGATGGGGCTGGATGGTGTCCATCATCTCCTCCTCCTTTGAGAAGATCTATCCTCAGATCTACAGATTTGATCTCGGATAGCAGCCTATTGTTTCGGCAAGGCTTGTCCTCCCGGATCAAACGTCCACCTATGGAAATCATCAAACAAAGTAAAGGTGTTAGTGTGAGCAATTGGAGAGAACTTAATTGTATGAAGTTGCCATTTTTGTTTTTCTTTTGTTTTTGGCAACTTTGTACAATATTTCTCTTTTGATGGTTGTATGTGTTCTCTAATCCTCTTATGTATTTGAAAATTTTCAATATTGGTTACCTTTTCCTTAGGCACAATACCTTTAGGAAAGGGTAACAACTTAAAAAGCGAAAGAGGATTAAGTCCACATGCAATTTCAAATGTAGAAATATTAGTAGTCTTGTGGACTACTCCATTGTATGCATGCTCAAAAGGATACTCATCCCAAGAATTGTGATTGTCTTTCATGATTTCTCTAGGCATAGTAAAAAGAGCTATGTTTTCAATTTTATTTTGACCATTCTTTTGAGGATAAAAATTTGAAGAGTACAACTTAATTTCAAGTTTTTCTAAAAGATTCCTCAAATGATGGTTTTCAAATTTTGGAGCTCTATCCAATACTATGCTTGAAGATAAACCATGAAGACTTGTCACTTCTATATAGAAGAGATTATCCATATCCATAAAAATGGAATCAAAACCTTTTGTTGTCCTAGGAAGCCCTAAGATAAAATTGAGGTTTATGTCTTCCCAAGGATCATTTGCAAAAGGTAAAGGAGTATAGAGTTCATGAGACATCACCTTAGGTGTATTTTTAAAACAAGAAATGTATCTAGGGTAATGTCTTTGAACATCTTTTCTCATGGGTGACAAAAGTTTTCCTTTTAAAAGCTCTAGAGTTTTATCAACTCTAATTTGGTCCATGAGTTCTCCTTCATGAAGATTTTTTCTCTTATGTGTAAAGATAGTCTCGTTGTTACAACCATTGTTTATGAGAAGTTGCACACTTGGCAATGGTTGTCTCAATAGGACATGACAAGTTTCTTTAGGCACTACTTCACATAAAAATTTGTTTTTGTAGATGCTTGTAAATAACTTGACATTCACTTGGTGATATCCTAGCACATATGAGAAATAATCCACTTTATCTTTATCTATGCAAGCTTCTTTTAAAGACTCTTTTTTTGTTACTATGCTTGCAAGTGTTCCTTTACAAAAGGAAAGGCTAGGTTGTTCAACAAGACGCATATTTTCAAAGGTATTTTTAAATCTTTTGTCTTGTTGAATGACCTTGTGAGAAGGAACACTATTCTCCCACGCCTTTTGTTTCTCAAGGGTCTTCTCATGCTTTTCTTTTTCTTTTTCTTTAGCTTCCCTTTCGGCTTCCTCTCTTTTCTTTTGTATCTTTCTTTCCTTTCTTTCTTTATGGGAAGCAAACAATTTTTCTACCCTCATTTCCCAATCTAGGAAAGTTTCTATATTTTCTTTTCCATGGGAATGGGGTAGGTCTACCCTAACCTCTCTTGGGCTTTCTTGTTCTTTTCTATCTCTTCTATGTCTTCCCTCCCCAAAAGAATCATGCTTTTTAGAGATAGATGCATGAGAAGGTAATTTTTTTGAAATGTGAGACTTCTCATCCTTTGATTTAGTCAATTCATTAGTTTTGGCCTCATTCTCCAATTGTTTAGATGAAATTGATTGAATATTCTTGGAAAGTTGTTCCAAAAGAGATTTCAAGGATTTCACCTAACTTTTAAGAGATTTAAAGGAATGAGAAGACATGACTAGACCTTTGTGTATAGAAATATTTTACCTTGAGAAAATTTAGGGAAGTCAAAGAAGGTAGTCTTCCAGGTAAGGGAGGTGAGTCACAATGGACTACTTAAATACCAAGCCTTGCCTTAGCCAAAGACTATCCCTCAATGTCTTCACACAAAGCTTTCTCTAAGTAAACCACTTAAAACACAATTAGGTTGAAGAAATCAAATTTTTAATGCAAGAAAACAATGCAAGCTATGAAAGCCTTAAACAAGATTAAACAAGAAATTAACGAAGTGATTAAAGCAAGTTGGTTCAATTAAAGCAATTAATAAAAACAAAATTAAGCTAGACGGCCCTAGGTGAGGCTTCTTGGACACTTTAAGCCCTTGAAGACACACTCACCGACTAATTGCGTGATTAACAAGTAATTAACACAAGCAAGATTGCAAAGAAATTAAATGACACTCCCTTTGTTGCTTTTACTATTTGCACCCCTTTTGTTGTTCTTCTAGTTGCACCCCTTTTGTTGCTTTTCTACTTGTTGGGCCTTCCAAAGTGTGTGGTGTATTTGTAGTATGGTGTTTGTTGCTACCCTTGGCCTTTGTTCCTCTTGGAATTAGGTCAATAAAATCTTCAATCCAGCACCTATTAAGCAAGCTAGACTCCCCTCAAGTCAAATTCTCACTCAACAAGTACCAATTGATATTTAATCCACCAACAAGCTTAGAGGCCAAAGAAAGAAAGCAAGAAACAAATTAATTTGAAAAACAGTACCACACAAATGGAATTTAAATGTGACACAACTAGAAAGAGTTCAAATGAAATTAGACAAGCAAATAAAAGGTACTCAAATAATGGATGGCACACAAAAAGGAACCTAGGAATAGCACTAGATTTGATTTAAAAACCAAAAAACAGCACCACAGAAAAGCACAAATTGTTGTGGTCCAGAAAGCGTATCTTTAAAAGATTTATGCTGAGCTGACCCTTTTGTATTTGCTTCTGAAAATTGAGACACAATCAGAACAAGATATTAACAAACTTTTGGCGTTGGTTTCACTCAAAACGCATATACCAATTAATTTTGGTAAATTTTATAAAATCAGTGCTCAGAGCTGCCAGCTGGAACGTCAGGATTGCACACTTTTTTTGTAATATTTATCTTTTTTTTTCTATTTCTTCTTTTCAGATGGTTCTTTTTTTGTCCTTTTTCTAACACCTCAAATTTGTGAAATCCAGAGGCTCAGAAATTTTTGATGATGTATGTGATTTTCATAAATCAAAACAGTCAGCACAGAAAAGTGAAAAACAAGGGGTTCTGAAAACTGGAATCAAAAACAGAATGATATACCTTAAAAACACAATGGAGTTAATATGATGGAATTTGTGTGGATCTAACACACAAATAAGAACTCAAACTAAAATTAAAAATGCACCAAAGGATCAACACAAAACAGATTTCAGATCAAACATTCAGACCAAAAACAAGAAACAAATAAATCAAAAAGAGTACTACTAGGATTTGATGACAAATATGGAAACACATGACTTAGACAAAACTTATGGATTCATAAAATGAAAAGACTCAAGAACATCATATGACCCAAATGAAATTTCAAGCAAGACTCAAATACCTAAAAATAAAAACAGCAACACAAATATATCAAGAATCCTACAAAATTGAAAATAGATGTTCAAGCACAAGTTTGAACAAACCCACCAAATGAAATGAATAAACAAGCATTCAAATCATATTAAAACACAAAAAACAGCAAGACAACTTGGAATAAAGATGAACAACTAGGAGAAAAGAAGAACTCAAAAAGAAAATGAAAAGAGATACTCATCTTTGAAGAACCATAGCTCTAGATACCAAATGATAGCATTCCTATGAGCTCTTCTTTGGATTTTGGAGTACCTTGGTGATGATGGGTGCGGAAGCTTATGGAGGAGGTGAGCAAGGTCTTCCTAGGAAGCATGGGTGCCTTGAAGGTGCATGAAGAGTGAGGAAATGGGGAGGTTTGGCCAGCCCCTTTGGTAGTGATGAATTGAAGACTAAAACCTAAGTGTTAGGCAAGGAGTAGTGTATGGCACAATTTGGGCAGCATAACAATACTCTATTTAATCTTGAAAATACAAGGTGTAGGCTCCTCCTTTTATAGGCTAAGGAGGACCATAATGCAACCCTAATGCTAGCCAAATGAAATGTAAATGTGAAGCACATGGGCCACATGGAAAGTGTGAGCACATGGGGAGGGGTGTGTCTAGTTTGTAAGTTCACCCCCTCCATGGGCTTTCTAGAATAGTGGGAAGGTTAACTTCTCCTTAATTCTAATGTGCAGAAAAATAAACATTTGTCCACATGGCTATGCTATTTACACCCCAATTAAAGCTAAACTACATTTGATGGGCCTTCACGGAATATGTGCTAGTATGCCACTCTCCCATTCATAGCTTTGATCCAAGTCTTCTTGTCCTAGACGCTTCTAGCTTGGCCTTCTCGTCCTAGACGCTCCTAGCTAGTCATAGACGCTCCTAGCTTGGTCTTAGACGCTCTTGACTTGGCTCTTGCCTTTCATGGAAGGTTGTGCTTGGCCCTCTTCCATCATGTTCTCTCAAAATTTGTGTAGAGTTTCTTTACTATCAATTTCAATCTAGAAAATAAAATGAGGGAGGCCTCCTATTTATAGCATGAGGAGCCTTGGAGAACAAGTTGTGAGGGTAGTAAGGGAAGACACAATATGGTGCAGCCTAGGTCATTAACTTTGGTCAATGCCACACCATTTCACTCGTTTCTAGAAGGTAGGGTTTCCTTCCTTCCCTAATGGACTTCATAAGCCTAAACTTATAACTTCACCTCCTTATTTACTTCTACACCTATCTACTAATACACCCCCCCTAAGACTCCTAACTAAAGACTAAAAGATGCTATAACAATAGAGGTTTCTAATGTTTCCCTCTAAGCACCATCAACCAAAGAAATTACAAAAAGAGAGAATAATTGTTCCCTAGCTCATAAAACTTTGAACATGCTTCTTGTAAGCCTTTGAGGTGGGCTTTGATCTTCATGGGCGTCCTCTATTTGCACCTCTACCTCTTCTTGATCTTGTTGATTGGCCTCCATGTCCACTAGAGCTTGATCTCCATCACCTCCCCTTCAGAGTGAGAATACCAAGGACGACTCTTACCAACGAAATCCTCCCTTGTCTCGAACAAGGAGAGGTCGGGTGAATACAGATTGGTTCTGGAAACCTTGAAGGGGTTAAGGGAGGATTCGCGAAGAACACTTTCTCCTTGAGTGAAAGCATCCAAGTTGAACAGCAGGGTTTGCTAGTGAAACACAGACATGCCTGTGGGCGATGAGAGGTCAGCCTAAGAATAGCCTGTGTTTTAGAAGTCTCGAAGTGGAAGAGGGGGGTTCGTAAAGGACGCCTCCCACTCGAGTTAGAACACCAGGGTTAAATGAGGTGGGTCATCACTTAAATCCTCTTTGGCATGGTGCAAGGGGAGGTCAGTTAGGTGATGCAATCCACTCGCCAAGGCTCGCCCACGATGTGGTCTCCTATCCTAAAAAGAATCACACTCATCACCTCTTATCAGAGTTAATCGTGCTACATAGCAAGAAGTCGAAGTTGTTAGCTAAGTACAATAAAAGCATCCAAGCAACTACTGAGTACTAAAGATGGAAATTGTGCAAGAAAGATATGAAGTGCCAAGATGAACAAGCTTATGTACACGAAGTTAAATATATTTATGAGATTGGAAGAGCGATTACAAAAAGAATGTTACAAGAAGTCCAGCCATGGAATATGGCTGCCCAAGAGACCTATCTAAGCATTATTTGCCCGTCGACTACCTGCATAGATACAGAGAAAGGTGAGAGGTCCATCTTAGGATGCGCGCAGGCAACCTGAGCAAGGGCATCGCAAAACCCCTCGCCGTAGGCGTTGGCGGCATCTTCATTCAGCTCCGCCTCAGTCTTCTTGAACAGCTTGGCTTGTTGGGCAAGCTCTTCCTCAACCTTGCCCAGTTGAACTTCTTTGTTTGTAGCCTTCTCCTCCAGCTTGGTCATTTTTGTTTGGGCCCCCTCCAACTGTTCTTCCAGGTCAATGACTTTGTTGCGAAGGGGGAGGATTTTGGCCTCAAGCTAGAGGGCCTCCTGCCCCTTAGTGAAGAGGAGCTTCTTGGTTTCTTTTTCTGATTGGCGGAGACTGCTCAGCTCCTGGTTCAGAGCAGTCTCACGCTTAGCAGCCAGTTGGACTTGAAGCTCTAGCTCCTTCTTTTACTCCAATTCCCTCTTCAGTTGGCCACCTCTTCTTTTAGCTCCATTTCAGCATCCCCTTAGGTCAGCAGAATGCTGGAGGCGGCGAGAAACTCACCAAGGCCATGGCTTATGCGGTCCCTTAGTGAACTCCTGTCCAGGGCCTTCATCGTCTCTTTGGAAGGCAAGTGCGCGAGGGTATGCTGTTGAAGAGGAGGAAGTTCAGGGGTAGGATGATGGAGAGAGGCCAAGCTCACCCCACCATGAAAGCCAAGGGCCAAGACTAGACCGTTTAGAACCACATGGAGAGCGTCTAGCACAAGACAAGGGGGAGCTACATGAGACCGTCTAGGACCTCTCACAAGGTCCATGGCCAAGCACATTCACGCCCAAATAAGTCAAGCCACAGATGGGAGGGAGAAGACCTTGTACATGCTACTTGGAGGCCCATTAGGGGTAGCTTAGTAGATTAGTGTAGTGTAGAAAGCAAAACTTGCTCACTTAGGGGTGTGCTATCAAAAAGGTGCCCTTAGCAATAGAAGGAGGGGTGTTCTAGCAAATAGGTGCCTTTAGCAAAAGAAGGAGGGGTGTACTATCAAATGTTGCATTTTTTACCTATCTTCTAGAATATTAGGATGATGGTGTGGTTTGACTAAAGTCAATACCCTAGGCAGCCCCACTTTTTGTATTTCCATCCCTACCCTTTAAGCTTGCTCACCAAGGCTCCTAAATCTATAAATAAGGAGGCCTACCTCATGTATTTTCAAGATTAATATGAGTAAAGTTATGCTGCCAAATTTGTGCCAAGCTTTGCTCTCTCCTAGTTTCTAGGAATTGATCTTCATCTCCTTCACCTCACCAAGGGTTGGCCGAACCTCCCTACTCCCATACACATCATGCACCTTCAAGATCACCATCACTCATAGGAGGGTCTTGCTCATTTCAACCATTGCTTCCGCACCATCTTCAACATCCAAGGAGAGCTCAACATGTGAAGGCCATCATTTGGTATCATGAGCATGGGGTTCTTCAAAGATGAGTAGTTCTTGGTCCTTTTTAATTTTGAGTTCTTCTTTAATCCTTGTTGTTCATCTTTGTTTTCCATACTTGTCTTGCTGCTTTTTAATTTTTAATTTGAATTGGTGTGCTGTTTGGAAATTCCAATTGGTGCATCTTGTTCAATTGTTCTTGAGCAATCTTTGTGCAATTTTTGGTAGGATTCCATACACCTTTGTGTTGCTGTTTTTCTTTTAGGTTTTGAGTCTTTATTGTGATTCGGTCCGTCATCAGTAATAGATGACGTCGCCAGCAGTTGACCATGTTGACTGTTCAAGGGGTGTCACGTGGTAGAGGATAGTAAGCCAGTTGGAGAGGCGATCACCCAGAATGGTGATTGGTTGTCAGTGGCTAAGGCGATCACCCAGTGTTAAGAGAGCGCCTGGAAGCAAAGCGCGAGAAGTAAAGAAGCACAGATCGGTAGTCGCCTATCACCGCGTGTAAAGAGTAGTGATCGCCTTTCGCCATGTGTGAAGATATAAGTGATCGCCTATCGCCATGTATGCGAAGATATAAGTGATCGCCTATCGCCATGTGTGTGAAGATATAAGTGGTCGCCTATCGCCTGCAGGTATTCACATCGCCGGGTGTGAAGATCAGGAGATCAGGTTGTCAGCAAGTCGCCGAAAGGAGCACATCGCCGAGTGTTTGAGAAGACTTGTGTGAGCTGTGATACCCAGTGTTAACCAGATCACCAGGTTAAGGTTGTGCCCAGAGCAACCTGTGCACTAAGCTACTCCCTGTGTGGATAACTTAGTCGCAGGATCAAGGTGAAAGTAGCGTTTTAGCTGCAGGTACTCCAGATGGTGACACGTGAATGACCAGATGATGTCCACGTGTCAAGAGGAGCAACCGACGGGAGAGAGAAAGACTCAGAAGTTTTGGAAAAACCTCATCGCCCTTAGGCGATCAGAGGCCCAAGTAAGGAGATTTTAGGGTCCTCATCGCCCTTCGGCGATCGGAGGCATCCAGATGATAAAAGTCCTCACCTCGTCTTTTTACAGCGAGGCTGAGGCAAGATGATAAAAGTCCTCCTCGCCCTTTGGCGATCTGAGGCAAGATGATAAAAGTCCTCCTCGCCCTTTGGCGATCTGAGGCAAGATGTTGAAAGTCCTCACCTCGTCTTCTTACAGCGAGGCTGAGGCAAGATGTTGAAAGTCCTCACCTCGTCTTCTTACAGCGAGGCTGAGGCAAGATGTTGAAAGTCCTCACCTCGTTTTCTTACAGCGAGGCTGAGGCAAGATGTTGAAAGTCCTCACCTCGTCTTCTTACAGCGAGGCTGAGGCAAGATGTTGAAAGTCCTCACCTCGTTTTCTTACAGCGAGGCTGAGGCAAGATGTTGAAAGTCCTCACCTCGTCTTCTTACAGCGAGGCTGAGGCAAGATGTTGAAAGTCCTCACCTCGTCTTCTTACAGCGAGGCTGAGGCAAGATGTTGAAAGTCCTCACCTCGTCTTCTTACAGCGAGGCTGAGGCAAGATGTTGAAAGTCCTCACCTCGTCTTTTTACAGCGAGGCTGAGGCAAGATGATAAAAGTCCTCCTCGCCCTTTGGCGATCTGAGGCAAGATGATAAAAGTCCTCCTCGCCCTTTGGCGATCCGAGGCAAGATGATAAAAGTCCTCACCTCGTCTTTTTACAGCGAGGCTGAGGCAAGATGATAAAAGTCCTCACCTCGTCTTCTTACAGCGAGGCTGAGGCAAGAGGTTGAAAGTCCTCACCTCGTCTTTTTACAGCGAGGCTGGGGCAAGATGATAAAAGTCCTCACCTCGTCTTCTTACAGCGAGGCTGAGGCAAGATAAGAAAGTCCTCACCTCGTCTTTTTACAGCGAGGCTGAGGCGAGAAGATAAGAAAGTCCTCACCTCGTCTTTTTACAGCGAGGCTAAGGCGAGAAGATAAGAAAGTCCTCACCTCGTCTTTTTACAGCGAGGCTGAGGCAAGATGATAAAAGTCCTCACCTCGTCTTCTTACAGCGAGGCTGAGGCAAGATGTTGAAAGTCCTCACCTCGTCTTCTTGCAGCGAGGCTGAGGCGAGAAGATATAAAGTCCTCACCTCGTCTTTTTACAGCGAGGCTGAGGCAAGATGATAAAAGTCCTCCTCGCCCTTTGGCGATCCGAGGCAAGATGATAAAAGTCCTCCTCGCCCTTTGGCGATCCGAGGCAAGATGATAAAAGTCCTCACCTCGTCTTCTTACAGCGAGGCTGAGGCAAGATGTTGAAAGTCCTCACCTCGTCTTTTTACAGCGAGGCTGAGGCGAGAAGATAAGAAAGTCCTCACCTCGTCTTTTTACAGCGAGGCTGAGGCGAGAAGATAAGAAAGTCCTCACCTCGTCTTTTTACAGCGAGGCTGAGGCGAGAAGATAAGAAAGTCCTCACCTCGTCTTCTTACAGCGAGGCTGAGGCAACAGAGGAAGACCTCCTTGCCTGGGAGCAAGTGCAGGCGAGAAAGAAGACCTCCTTGCCTTTGAGCAAGTGAGGCGAGATAGGAAAGACCTCGCCCTCGACTTCTTAAAGCGAGGCTGCGGTGAGAGGCGTGCTTGAGGAGGACACGTGGATCGAGAAGAGTAAGAGAAAGGAAATCGCCTAAAGATAATTCGGCGAGTACCAGATCAGAAGAGTTCCTGGCGATGATGCCAAATGCTGGTCCTCGAGCACCGAGAGCAGGTAGTGAAGGAGTCAATGACTTAGTCTCTTCGCTGAAACAAGTTAACAGCTTGAGACTGGGGGGCTTGTGTACTGATCGGTCCTCGGAAGTCAGATGGGTCCCACAGCATGGGCCAAAGCCACGTGGAGTAGACCCCATCAGAGGGGATCGGTCATCGCATGCTCCGTAGGGAGATGAGTGATCGGTCATCGCCTGCTCCACAGGGAGATGGGTAATCGGTCATCGCCTGCTCCACAGAGAGATGGGTGATCGGTCATCGCCTGCTCCGCAGATTATTAGTAAATATTCCCAGAGGTAAAGAGAGTCCCGAATCACGAAGGCTACATGCATGGCACGTGAACAGTGAAGGCCCTCCCAGAACAGGTGTTCATCCTGTTAGAGTTTGCACTCCAGAGAAGGAAACCCTATGCGCTAGGTTATCCCAAAGACTGGGTAAGAGTGGCGCAGGGGGCATTCCAGTAAACCCTAAGTGTGTCCAGCAGCGCAATAAACCCTAATTAGGGTTAGCGGCACAGAAAACCCTAAGTATATAAGGAACAGTAATATGCTTCACAGAGGTACGCAATTCTAGACCTAAACACAGAGAGAAATTCAGACTTTAATGTTTCTTGCCCCGTTCTGACTTGAGCGTCGGAGTGCAAACGGCCGCGAGGGCGCCCCCCTTTCTCTTTTGCAGGTGCGATCATACCAGCACAGACTAGGTGAGGAAGGAGGTGTGTGGCGGCCGCAGAAGTCAGCTGACGCAGGGTCAACCGGCAGGAACATTAGGCGCCCACCGTGGGGCCGAGTAAAACAAGGTCCCATACACGAGAGTGAGAGAGAAACCACAGAAGATGAGGACGACAAGGCACGGTTCCGTTCCACCGAATGGAGGCGAAAGCGTTACCATGCAGCAACTCATGGAAACAATGCGCGCCCTCCAGGAGACGGTGGCGGAGTCCAGGGCGCATCAAGCGCGGATGCAGGAAGACCTGGCCGCCTCACAGGCCAGGAATGAGGAGTTGCACAAAGCGAACGAGGAGCTGCGTGTGAGTCTGCAAAACGTGCGGCAAGATGGAGACTGTGGGGGAGAGGATCGGGCTCCACCAACGCCCACAAGGGCCTTTCCCATGCCTTTCTCCCAGGAAATCATGGACACGGTGGTCCCTGCCACCTTCGTAGGGCCTAAGACCGTGTTCACTGGGAAAGAAGACCCCGAAAGGCATCTCACCGCTTTCCATACGCAGATGATGCTGTCGGGAGGATCGGATGCGGTCTACTGCAAGATGTTTATGAGCACCCTCCACAGCACAGCGTTGGACTGGTTTGTGAGTCTACCTACCGGACATATTTCCAGTTTCCGGCAATTTTCCAAGCTGTTTGTCGATCAGTACATCGTGAATAAGGCGCCGCCTATGGTGTCTTACGACCTGTTCGACCTAAGGCAATTCCAGGGGGAATCTTTGAAGGATTATCTGAACAGATTCGGGGCCCAGATAGTCCGACTACCAGGTAAAGAGGAGGAGATGTTCGTACACGCCTTTAAGAAAGGCGTGCTACCTGGGCCATTCAGCGAATCATTGATCAGGAGTCGCCCTGCAACTTTCGCAGAGATTCGGCGACGTGCTGTGGCTCACATCGCTGCCGAGAACGAAGTGATAGAAAAGAGGGGGAGTACGGCTCCCGCAAAACCACGCACCCAAGCCAGGACTCAGCCTCAGAGGGTGTTGGAGACGGCAGCGGTAAAGAAGGACCAAAGGATATATCATCCTTATGATCCGAAGAAAAGTAAAGATGATGGCAGTAGTAGAGCAAGAGGATCAGATCACCCAAGGAAACCAGCACGAGTCAAGAAGTAGAGATAGCACCACATCAGTTAGCACGGTCACCAAGCAACCCACACAAGGTGAAGGTTGAGCTGTGAAGGAGAAAGAGTGATTCAAGTTGTAAAGACAAGGTTTATAATTCATTACAAGCAGATGATGGTCGTCGAAGGGAAAGAGGCAGAAGTAAGAACGTTTACGTAGTGGCAAGACCTCGGACGTCGGCCAAGAGGTGACAGCCCGGTCGGGTCAATAGCTATCAGGCGAGTTGTAAGACTCTTCGTTGAGACAAGTCACAACTCGAGCCTGGGGGGCTTGTGATCCGGTCCGTCATCAGTAATAGATGACGTCGCCAGCAGTTGACCATGTTGACTGTTCAAGGGGTGTCACGTGGTAGAGGATAGTAAGCCAGTTGGAGAGGCGATCACCCAGAATGGTGATTGGTTGTCAGTGGCTAAGGCGATCACCCAGTGTTAAGAGAGCGCCTGGAAGCAAAGCGCGAGAAGTAAAGAAGCACAGATCGGTAGTCGCCTATCACCGCGTGTAAAGAGTAGTGATCGCCTTTCGCCATGTGTGAAGATATAAGTGATCGCCTATCGCCATGTATGCGAAGATATAAGTGATCGCCTATCGCCATGTGTGTGAAGATATAAGTGGTCGCCTATCGCCTGCAGGTATTCACATCGCCGGGTGTGAAGATCAGGAGATCAGGTTGTCAGCAAGTCGCCGAAAGGAGCACATCGCCGAGTGTTTGAGAAGACTTGTGTGAGCTGTGATACCCAGTGTTAACCAGATCACCAGGTTAAGGTTGTGCCCAGAGCAGCCTGTGCACTAAGCTACTCCCTGTGTGGATAACTTAGTCGCAGGATCAAGGTGAAAGTAGCGTTTTAGCTGCAGGTACTCCAGATGGTGACACGTGAATGACCAGATGATGTCCACGTGTCAAGAGGAGCAACCGACGGGAGAGAGAAAGACTCAGAAGTTTTGGAAAAACCTCATCGCCCTTAGGCGATCAGAGGCCCAAGTAAGGAGATTTTAGGGTCCTCATCGCCCTTCGGCGATCGGAGGCATCCAGATGATAAAAGTCCTCACCTCGTCTTTTTACAGCGAGGCTGAGGCAAGATGATAAAAGTCCTCCTCGCCCTTTGGCGATCTGAGGCAAGATGATAAAAGTCCTCCTCGCCCTTTGGCGATCTGAGGCAAGATGTTGAAAGTCCTCACCTCGTCTTCTTACAGCGAGGCTGAGGCAAGATGTTGAAAGTCCTCACCTCGTCTTCTTACAGCGAGGCTGAGGCAAGATGTTGAAAGTCCTCACCTCGTTTTCTTACAGCGAGGCTGAGGCAAGATGTTGAAAGTCCTCACCTCGTCTTCTTACAGCGAGGCTGAGGCAAGATGTTGAAAGTCCTCACCTCGTTTTCTTACAGCGAGGCTGAGGCAAGATGTTGAAAGTCCTCACCTCGTCTTCTTACAGCGAAGCTGAGGCAAGATGTTGAAAGTCCTCACCTCGTCTTCTTACAGCGAGGCTGAGGCAAGATGTTGAAAGTCCTCACCTCGTCTTCTTACAGCGAGGCTGAGGCAAGATGTTGAAAGTCCTCACCTCGTCTTTTTACAGCGAGGCTGAGGCAAGATGATAAAAGTCCTCCTCGCCCTTTGGCGATCTGAGGCAAGATGATAAAAGTCCTCCTCGCCCTTTGGCGATCCGAGGCAAGATGATAAAAGTCCTCACCTCGTCTTTTTACAGCGAGGCTGAGGCAAGATGATAAAAGTCCTCACCTCGTCTTCTTACAGCGAGGCTGAGGCAAGAGGTTGAAAGTCCTCACCTCGTCTTTTTACAGCGAGGCTGGGGCAAGATGATAAAAGTCCTCACCTCGTCTTCTTACAGCGAGGCTGAGGCAAGATAAGAAAGTCCTCACCTCGTCTTTTTACAGCGAGGCTGAGGCGAGAAGATAAGAAAGTCCTCACCTCGTCTTTTTACAGCGAGGCTGAGGCGAGAAGATAAGAAAGTCCTCACCTCGTCTTTTTACAGCGAGGCTGAGGCAAGATGATAAAAGTCCTCACCTCGTCTTCTTACAGCGAGGCTGAGGCAAGATGTTGAAAGTCCTCACCTCGTCTTCTTGCAGCGAGGCTGAGGCGAGAAGATATAAAGTCCTCACCTCGTCTTTTTACAGCGAGGCTGAGGCAAGATGATAAAAGTCCTCCTCGCCCTTTGGCGATCCGAGGCAAGATGATAAAAGTCCTCCTCGCCCTTTGGCGATCCGAGGCAAGATGATAAAAGTCCTCACCTCGTCTTCTTACAGCGAGGCTGAGGCAAGATGTTGAAAGTCCTCACCTCGTCTTTTTACAGCGAGGCTGAGGCGAGAAGATAAGAAAGTCCTCACCTCGTCTTTTTACAGCGAGGCTGAGGCGAGAAGATAAGAAAGTCCTCACCTCGTCTTTTTACAGCGAGGCTGAGGCGAGAAGATAAGAAAGTCCTCACCTCGTCTTCTTACAGCGAGGCTGAGGCAACAGAGGAAGACCTCCTTGCCTGGGAGCAAGTGCAGGCGAGAAAGAAGACCTCCTTGCCTTTGAGCAAGTGAGGCGAGATAGGAAAGACCTCGCCCTCGACTTCTTAAAGCGAGGCTGCGGTGAGAGGCGTGCTTGAGGAGGACACGTGGATCGAGAAGAGTAAGAGAAAGGAAATCGCCTAAAGATAATTCGGCGAGTACCAGATCAGAAGAGTTCCTGGCGATGATGCCAAATGCTGGTCCTCGAGCACCGAGAGCAGGTAGTGAAGGAGTCAATGACTTAGTCTCTTCGCTGAAACAAGTTAACAGCTTGAGACTGGGGGGCTTGTGTACTGATCGGTCCTCGGAAGTCAGATGGGTCCCACAGCATGGGCCAAAGCCACGTGGAGTAGACCCCATCAGAGGGGATCGGTCATCGCATGCTCCGTAGGGAGATGAGTGATCGGTCATCGCCTGCTCCACAGGGAGATGGGTAATCGGTCATCGCCTGCTCCACAGAGAGATGGGTGATCGGTCATCGCCTGCTCCGCAGATTATTAGTAAATATTCCCAGAGGTAAAGAGAGTCCCGAATCACGAAGGCTACATGCATGGCACGTGAACAGTGAAGGCCCTCCCAGAACAGGTGTTCATCCTGTTAGAGTTTGCACTCCAGAGAAGGAAACCCTATGCGCTAGGTTATCCCAAAGACTGGGTAAGAGTGGCGCAGGGGGCATTCCAGTAAACCCTAAGTGTGTCCAGCAGCGCAATAAACCCTAATTAGGGTTAGCGGCACAGAAAACCCTAAGTATATAAGGAACAGTAATATGCTTCACAGAGGTACGCAATTCTAGACCTAAACACAGAGAGAAATTCAGACTTTAATGTTTCTTGCCCCGTTCTGACTTGAGCGTCGGAGTGCAAACGGCCGCGAGGGCGCCCCCCTTTCTCTTTTGCAGGTGCGATCATACCAGCACAGACTAGGTGAGGAAGGAGGTGTGTGGCGGCCGCAGAAGTCAGCTGACGCAGGGTCAACCGGCAGGAACATATTGTAATTTTATTTTGGTTCATTTTATGCTCTTTGAGTCTTTAATTTTTGAATCTATATATGTTGTCTAAGTCATGTTTCTCCAAAATGTCATAAACTCATAAGTAGTACTTTGTTTGGCTTATTTGTTTCTTGATTTTGGGTCTAAAAGTTTGATTTGAATCTGCTGGATTTTTGAGCTTTTGGTGCCTTTTTATTTTTAGGTTGAGTTCATATTTGTGTTTTAGTTTTACACAAATTCATTCACATCTTTTCCTTTGTATCTTTTGGTATATCTTGCTGTTTTTTCCATTTTACCCAGAATCCCCTGTTTTGCATCAATCTATGCTAGCTGTTTTTGCTTAGAAAAATTATTTTTCCACATAGAAAAATTTTGATTCTCTGGAATATGCAAGATTGAGGTGTTATTGAAAAGACAAAAAAAAAGAATCAGGTCAAAAAAAGAAATAGAAAAAAAATGAAAAATATTTGAAAAACAGTGTGCAAATCTGGGCGCTCCAGCTGGCATAACTGAACACTGTTTTTGAAAAATTCATTAAAAAAAAATGGCTCATGCGTTTTGGGTGAAATCTGTCCCAGAATTTTTTTGAGATCTTGAATATTTGCATATCAATTTTCAGAGGCAAATCTTTAGAGGACAGCTCAGTATAAAGTGGGGAAAGTCACGTTTTCTGGCCACAACAGATTTTCAGTGGTGCTGTTTTTGTTTTTTTTAAAATCAATTCTAGTGCTATTCTTAGGATTCACTTTGTGTGCCTACCTTTCTTTGAGTACCTTTATTTGCTTGTTTTATATTTCTTTGGAACTCTTTCTAGTTGTCACAATTTTAACTCCATTTGGTGGTACTGTTTTTCTAATTAATTTGTTTCTTGCTTTAATCCTTTGGCCTCTAAATTTGGTGCTGGAATTGTTTCTCAATTGGTGCCTATTTGAGTAGAAATTTAACTTGAGTGAGGTCTAGCTTGTGTGATAGGTGCTGGATTGGAGAATTAATTTCCTAATTCTAAGAGGAGCCAAAGCAAGGGCAGCAAACAAATATTACCCAAAACACCACAAACACTTGGAGGGCCCAACAAAGAAAAGACAACCAAAGGAGTGCCAATAGCAAAACAAGGATCAACAAAGGGGGTTTCATAATCTTCTTTGCAACTTAAGCTTGTTAATTACTTCTTTAATTACGTGATTAGACGGTGAGTGTGTCTTCAAGGGCTCCAAGTGTCCAAGAAGCCTCACCTAGGGCCGACTAGTGTAGACTTTAATTGGTTTAGCATGTTTTAATTGTTTTTAATTGTTTTCCTTGCTTAATTAATTACGTTTGCTAATTGTCTTGCCTTGTTTAAGTTTGTTAATTCTTTGCTTGGTTAATTAGCTAGTTTGCATTGTTTTCTTGCATCAAAAAGGATTTCTTCAACTTGATTGTGTTTTAAGTGGTTTACTAAGAGAAAGCTTTGTGTGAAGATATTGAGGGATAGTCTTTGGCTAAGGCAAGGCTTGGTATTTAAGTAGTCCATTGTGACTCACCTCCCTTACCTGGAAGACTACCTTCTTTGACTTCCCTAAATTTTCTCAAGGTAAAATACTTCTACACACAAAGCTTTAGTCATGTCTTCTTCTTCTCATTCTCCAAAGCCTATTGAAAATGAATTAAAATCTATGAAAACTCTTTTGGAAGAAGTTTCACAAGCCGTGCAAATGATTTCTTTTAGACAATTGGAGAATGAGTCTAAAATTAATGAGTTGACTAAAGCCCAAGAAGAGAATTCACAAAAATCAAAAAAATCTCAAACTCATGCATCTCATTCACAGGTCCAAGAGTCTCTAGGGGAGGGAAGCCTTAGAATGTATGACTACTACCAACCACCCCCTAGAAGAAATAGGCAAAGGGAGCAAGAGGGCCCAAGGGAGGTTAGAGTAGACCTACCTCATTTCCATGGTAAGGAGAGTGTAGAAACCTACCTAGATTGGGAGATGAAAGTAGAGCAACTCCTTGCTTGCCATAGGGTGAGTGAAGAACGCAAGGTACCTCTAGCCACCCTTAGCTTCCAAGGGAACGCCATGTATTGGTGGACCTCTCTCGAAAGAGAAAGATGTCTTCATAGGGAACCTCCAATTGAATATTGGAACAACCTTAGGGGAGCCCTAAGACGTCGCCACATACCCTCATACTACCAAAGGGAGTTGATGGACAAGCTCCAAAGACTCCAGCAAAACAATATGAGTGTTGAGGAGTATAGACAAAAAATGGAGCTCTACATGATGAGAGCCTCCATTAGAGAAGAGGAGCATATCACCATAGCTAGGTTCCTTAGTGGCCTCTCACTTGCGATAAGGGATAGAGTAGAACTCCTTCCATACCAAGACTTGAATGACTTGGTCCAACTTTGCATTAAAGTTGAGCAACAAAATTTGCGCAAAACTTCAAGTCTAAAGGTTGGATCCTACTCTAACTCCTATCCCAAGAGAGAATATAGAAGGGAGGGTAGTACATCAAAAGAAAAACCTAGGGAAACTACCAAACCCTTAGCCAAAGATGCCTCCACCCCACCCATCCGAGCTAGGGATGTTAAGTGCTTTAAGTGCTATGGAAGAGGGCATGTGCAAGCACAATGCCCAAACCAAAGGACTTTGTTTTTGAAAGGTGTAGATGAGTACACTAGTGGCGAGGATGAGCCAAGTGAAAGAGAGGAAGGGGGAGAGGATGAGAGGGTAGATCCATTAGAGGGAGAATTGCTAATGATTAGGAGAACCCTCAACAATCATCCTAGTGCATCTATGGAGACACAAAGAGAGAACATCTTTCACACAAGATGTAAAGTTTTAGAAAATATATGTTCTCTCATTGTGGATAGTGGATCAAGCTGCAATTGTTGTAGCTCTAGAATGATTGAAAAGCTCAATCTACAAGTAGTTCCTCATCCTAAGCCATACAAGTTACAATGGATAAATGAGAATGGGGAACTAAGTGTAGATAAGCAAGTGGAAATCAAGTTTTCCATAGGGAACTATAAAGACAAGGTTTTATGTGATGTAGTGCCTATGGAAGCTTGCCATATACTCTTAGGAAGACCATGGCAATTTGATAAAAAAACCTTGCATGATGGTCTTACTAATGAGATTTCCTTCACCCATAAGCATAAAAAGTTTGTACTTAGTCCTTTACCACATTCCCAAGTGGTGAAAGATCAAATACAAATGAAAGAAAAGAGGGATGAGGAAAAGAAAAAGAAAAGAGAGCTTGAAAAAGAAAAAGTCCTTAGGGATAGGAAGGAGGGAGAGAAGAGTGTTCCTTCCCCCAAGGTTGCTCAACAAGAGAAGCCTTTTGAAAACATCTTGGAAAATTTGTTTCTTGTTGAACAACCAAGCCTTGTCTTTTGTAAAGGAACACTTGCATGCACTGCCACAAGTAGTGAACTTATGAGTCTACCTCCTAAAGTAGAAAAACTTTTAAGTGAATTTGATGATGTATTCTCTAATGAGGGACCCAATGGACTCCCTCCCATTAGAGGTATAGAACACCAAATTGACTTGATTCCGGGGGCAAGCCTACCAAATAGGCCCGCCTATAGAACTAACCCCGAGGAGACCAAGGAGATAGAGTCACAAGTTCAAGACTTGTTGGAGAAGGGTTGGGTTCAAAAGAGCCTAAGCCCTTGTGTTGTACCTGTCTTGTTGGTGCCCAAAAAAGATGGACCCTTTCAAGTCCTCAAGAGAGTCAACAATAATGCATACAAGTTGGACCTATCTCTTGAATATGGAGTGCATGACACATTTTATGTAATTGACCTATCTCCATTTGTAGGTACCAATGAAGACTTGGATTTGAGGACAAATCCTTTCCAAGGGGGAGGGAATGATGGAGAGAGGCCAAGCTCACCCCACCATGAAAGCCAAGGGCCAAGACTAGACCGTCTAGAACCACATGGAGAGCGTCTAGCACAAGACAAGGGGGAGCTACATGAGAAGCGTCTAGGAGGGAGCCTAGACCGTCTAGGACCTCTCACAAGGTCCATGGCCAAGCACATTCACGCCCAAATAAGTCAAGCCACGGATGGGAGGGAGAAGACCTTGTACATGCTACTTGGAGGCCCATTAGGGGTAGCTTAGTAGATTAGTGTAGTGTAGAAAGCAAAACTTGCTCACTTAGGGGTGTGCTATCAAAAAGGTGCCCTTACCAATAGAAGGAGGGGTGTGCTAGCAAATAGGTGCCTTTAGCAAAAGAAGGAGGGGTGTACTATCGAATGTTGCATTTTTGACCTATCTTCTAGAATATTAGGATGATGGTGTGGTTTGACTAAAGTCAATACCCTAGGCAGCCCCACTTTTTGTATTTCCATCCCTACCCTTTAAGCTTGCTCACCAAGGCTCCTAAATCTAGAAATAAGGAGGCCTACCTCATGTATTTTCAAGATTAATATGAGTAAAGTTATGCTGCCAAATTTTTGCCAAGCTTTGCTCTTTCCTAGTTTCTAGGAATTGATCTTCATCTCCTTCACCTCACCAAGGGTTGGCCGAACCTCCCTACTCCCATACACATCATGCACCTTCAAGATCACCATCACTCCTAGGAGGGTCTTGCTCATTTCAACCATTGCTTCCGCACCATCTTCAACATCCAAGGAGAGCTCAACATGTGAAGGCCATCATAGAAGGTGCTTGATCAGTTGGGGGAGCATTCTCCCCCCCACCCTCAAGCGCCAAGAGGGGCTCAAGAGGAGAAGAGGCGCTGGGGGGGTGCTCCCTGAAGGATGGAAGTTGACCCTCTGAGGCAGAAGAGGTCGTCGCAGCAACCTCCACCCTGTTTCTCTTTAAGACAAGGCCTAAGCATGTGTCCTCGTCTTTAGAGATCACCACCGCGGCTGGCCTCTTTTGCTTGCTTTCAGAGGTAGGCCCTGGGGCAGCAGCGGCGAAAGAAGAAGGGCCAGCAGGGCATGAGCCACCTACTGTACTACGACCCAGCAGATCAGCTAGCCTTTTCTTCTTCTCAACATCTAGCACCATATCTACAACAAACAACAAGTAATGAGAATTGACACATAGTTACTAAATGCAAATACGAGCAGATATCAGAAGAAGTAAGTAAAGTACCAATGTAGATGCTGAGAGTTTCAGCATCATACTCGTGCCTGATCAGCTGGGCAGTGTTAAACACCACCCCCTAGCTGGAAAGTTGGCACAGGTCGCGGTCAAAGGGTGTCAGCTCCTCGAGTCCTCGGGGTTTCGTGAATTTCAGCTTCTCCACCCAATGTAAGGGGAACCCATGAGCATGGTGGAATGGTAGGAGCTGCAGCAGACCCTAAAGAACTTCCCTTTAAAGCCCTTATAGGAATGCTGGAAGAGAGTTAGCAGAACTCTCCCCGCCACCCCGTTGAGGCTTACCCAATTCCTCTTCCCGGGGCTCGTCGCCTCGAAAAAGTAGAGGAAGACATCTACGGAGGGAGTGAACCCTAGGTTGTTGCACAAGATGGAAAAGGCCCTAATGAAAGCCCAACTGTTACGGTGCAGCTGGGCAGGCGCCACGTTGAGTTTAGTGAGCAGAGCGCTCTCGAACCTAGTGAAGGGCAGGTGGACCTTGACTCGTTTGAAGACGATGGCATAGAGGAAGAAGAAGGGTTCCCCGTCATTGCAGCGGTCAGTGGCACATACGGGTTCGCCCTCTGTGCAGGGTCGAACTGAGACATACGCGTCACTTTCTATACCAAAGACGCACCCTTTGATCTCATGTTCATCATCCCTGTGTTTCCTCCAGTCTTCACAAGATGTGAGTTTTGAGGTCTCAGCAAGGAGCTCCTCAGGGGCCCAGGAGTAGAGGTCTTGTAGTTAATGGCGGGAGGAGGGTTGGAAGTGGTTTTGGTTCTTGCCATCTCGAATCTAAAACAAAATGAGAGGCAAGGAGAAAGAAAAGAAAGGTTTAGAAGAAAGCGGTGGTGTGTTTCAAATGGCGAACAGAGACTCAGAGACGAAGAACGCAAACAGGAAAGAAGAACAAAAACCCTAAAATGCAGAAATCGTAAACTGGCCCAGAGCAGTTATAGCATGTAAGGTGTAGTAGAAACATAAAGCAAAGGCGAGAGGAAGAGTAAAAATCATACCTTTGTGGTAGTGAAGACGAGGGATTGCGAGAGTTATGGTGGAAGTGGAAGCGTTCAAGAGAAGATAGTGATCGTGAAGGTTTGAGTGAAAAGTGATGAAACAGTGCTGAGGCGCAGGGTTTTGAAGGGGTTTAATGTAGGCAAGGGAGCGCAAACGTTAAGGAACCCTAACCATTGATCTAAGCACATGTTCACAGATTAAGGGGGGGTTGGTGAGATGTCCCTTCAGTGCACTGTTTATGTCCTTTCACTCAGTGCCACGTAGGTCGCCCGAGCCAATGACTTAGTCTCTTTGCTGAACAAGTTAACAACTCGAGACTGGGGGGCTTGTGTACCGACCAGTCCTCAGACACCGAGGACAGCTAGTAATGGTGAGCCACGTCAGCTGGGTCCCACAACATGGGCCAAGATCACATGGACTGGGTCCCACAGGTAATGTGGCCTAGTGGGATGATTAGTCATCACCATGTCGACTACCAGAGTGGACTCCCATGTGACTTGTTTTGGTGGGAATTTCAAAAAAAGTTTCTTTTGAATTTTCCCACCTATTTTTCAGCACCCTCACACTATAAATAAAGGTGTGGGCTCTTGTAAAATATAGATTGGAATTTTATAGAAAAGAAACTCTACTCAAATTTTGAGAGAACATTGGAGAGCTTTGAGCCTTCTTCTCTAGTCTTATCTTGAAGGATCCATGGTGTCCTCAAGTGGCGGCAGCACACTCATCTAGGAGCATCCATCACTTCTAGTGGCGTGTTCATACCAATCTACATCCATTTTCATAAGTTTTCTATTCTCCCTCCTTTCTTCTCTTTAGTTGTTCATGTTTTGAGTTGGTTTTCTTGAGTTTTTGGTTCTGTTTTCAGTTTTCCAGCAACTATTCTTTCTTTTATTTGTTTTGATCGGTTCATTTCTGTTTTCCTTCAATTCTTTTCGGTTCAATTGATAGTAAATGGATCTTCCATGTGAGTTTGGTTTGTGGTGCAAGATTTGGTGAGTTCTTGAAATATAGAACATTGATCTTCTTCTATAAAAGTGCCTAATCTTTGCCAACTCAAGTTGATTCCATAGAATATCAAAGAATCATGTTATTGTGGCTAGTGGAATCACATCATTGAAGGTGAAGTGTTAGGTGTGGAGAGTGAGTGGTGAGGCCATCTCACTTGGAAAAGATGAAGAATGAAGACTAAGGTGTCTATCCTAGAGGTAGGAGACAAGAGTGAGAATTGGCACAAAGTTGGCAGCAATTTCACTCAAATTAATCTTGAGAATTACATGAGCCAAGCCCTCTTATTTATAGTGTTTAGAGGGCTGAAAATTCAAATGAAAGTGTAGGGAAATTCAAAATGAAATTCTCCTCAAGGTGGAGCCTAAAAATGAGAGCACATGGGACGGGTGTGATTAGTATTTCACGCTCTCCCTCTCTAGGCTTTCCAAACCGGCCTTGGTTAATTTAGTGGTTTTAAAAACCCTAAATTAACCTAGGTTGGTGTTTTAGGTGCCAAAATTAATTCTAAGAAAATTACAATTATTTTCCTAATCTAATTTTGACAAGAAAATTAAATTCTACTTCTACACTAAACTTATGGCATCTTTATCATGTAGAGGAAAGTCTCTCTACCATCAGTAGCAGTGTCCCAATCCTCTTGTATTCTTCTTGCCATAGCCCTTGTAGTTGGCCCATATCTTCTATTTGGTGGGCTTGAGCTAGGTCTTGGAATTGAACATGGGTTTGGGCTTGGACTTGGGCTTGGGCCTCTTCCATCAGGTCCCGAGAGAAGACCAGTTATTAGTAAAATGCCCAGAGGTAGGGAGAAGCCTAAGTCACGAAGCACCCATGCGTGTGGCAGGGAAAGCATAGTTAGGTGTAGAGTTCTGAAGGGTTTGAGTGCCCTCAGGATTAGGGTTTCCAAGTGAAGCTACATGCATGGCACGTGAACTGTAAGGGCACTCCCAGGACAGGTGGCCCCAAAGATTAGGTGCACGAGGAGGTACCCAGGTGGCAATCCTGTTAGAAGTTGCACTCCAGTTAAGGGAAGCCTTACGTGCTAGTTTACCCTAAGTCTGGGTAATAGCGGCGCAAGGGTATTCCTGTAAACCTTAAATATGGGTAGCGACGCAGAGGAAACCCTAGACTATATAAAGGGTAGTGAAACACTTCACAAAGGTATGCAGTTTTCTAGACCTAAACTCAAATACTCAAAAGACTTGGTGTGCTTGTCCAGTATTGACTTGAGCGTCGGAGTGCAAATGGCCTCTAGGGCGCCCCTTTCTATCTTGTAGGTGCAGGTTGTTTCAATACAGCAAAGCATAACTTAAGGCGAGGGAAGGAGGTGTGTGATCGTCGTAGAGTCAACCGACAGGAGGGTCAACCGACAAGAACAAGTTGAATTGGCACTTTCTTTCGAGCAATTTGCTTTTCCAGCACTTTATTTTTGTGCATAATTTTTTTTAGGTTCCTTGTTGTGTTAGCTATTCTGTTTTTTTTTTTTTTTTTTGCTTTAATTTGAGTCTTTCCTTGTTGCTTTAATTGGTGCAAATTAATTGATTTTTGAATCCATATAAGTTTATCAAGTCATGTTTCTCCTAAATTGTCATCACTTCTATGTAATACTTTTCTTGATAATTTTTGGTTGATTGCTTTTAATTTTGAGTGCACTTTCTAATCTGTTTTGTTGAGCCTTTGGTGCATTTTAATTTTAGATTTGAGTTCATGATTATGTGATAAATCCATACAAGTTCATATACATCAATTATATTGTGTCTTTGAAGTTTCTTAATATTGTTTTAATTCCAAATTAGGTTTCCTCTGTTTTTTGTTGAAACTGTGTTGGCTATTTTTGTTTACATAATTTCATTCTGTTTATTAAAAATTGTGAAATTCTGGATCTGAATAGATTGATGTGTTAGAAAAAAGTGAAAAAAAAAGTGAAGCAAAATTCAAAATAGAAAAAAATGATAAATCAAATACAATCAGTGTGCAATTCTGGCGCGAAAAAAAAATAGTGAAGTGACATCAGATTTGAAAAATTTATCACAATTAATTGGTGCATCATTTTGGTGTGATTCCAGTGCCAAATTTGAGCTAAGATCTTGAAATTTCTGTGGTTTAAATTTCAAATTCAAATTTGAATTATCCAGCTCAACATAATTTTTTGAAGTCACAAAATTTTACAAATATTCCAGTATACTACAAAAATAATTATTTTTAACGAGGGTTATATTTGGCATTACCGGCGGTTTTAACCCCCGCTAAATGCTTTATCCGTGGTTTTGTTTTTTCCCTGGAAGATCCAGCGTTGCTAAGTGATTATCGACGATTTTTACGAACCCCTGGAAAATAATCACTTTCCAACGGTTTGGAAACCCCCACTATTCCTGATGGTTTGAAAACCTCCGCTATTCCTGACAGTTTGAAAACCCCCGCTATTCCTGACGATTTGAAAACGCCTACTATTTTCAACAGTTTAAAAACCCATGCTATTCCTGGCGGTTTGAAAAGCCCCACTACTTCTAAGAGGTGCATATATAAAAAAGTAAGTACCAAATAATAAAAATGTTAAGCGGTTTTCTCAAACAACCTTACACTAATACACTATTGTGCTTCAACTTTTTTTTTATTTACTTTCTAGAGTTTCGTAATATCATATAAGTATAATTTTGTATTAATACAAAATAATTACATTGATATAAGAAATACATATTACTTTATTAATTCATTCATCTTATTCATTAAGATTCATTTAGTGATCGGTATTAGAATAATAAAATAAAAGGTTTAGGTTTGATTCATTATAAAAAAATAAATTCATTATATTGATAATTTTTATCAAACAAAATTTATGAAAATAAACAATGCTATCATCTAAAAAAATTTATATAATGTTTTCTTCTTCATCTAATGCATATTTACTTATATCTAAAATGAAACATATTCTACATTAACCAGAATTCTAATACAGCTATGAATTTCTTGTAAAAAATTGAAATTGTAATACTATTTATATATTGTGTGCACTATGTCTCTTACATTTAGTTCACTACAACAATTATTGCTTTAGGCAACGCTAAAATAGACCACATGTACAAAAGTGTGGCCTAAACATAGCAGAGACCACGGTTTTACAAATGTGGCTTAAAAGTTATAAAAAACCACGGGCAAAAAACTGTTGATGTTTTAGGCCATGGTTATAAACCCGTTAGCACCTTTAAACCACGTTTATTCACATGTGGCCAATTGGTTTAAAACAAAATTAAAATAAAATTTAAAAAAAATTAGAGTTTGCGCAAAACTCTTATTTCCCTCTCTCGTGAAAACGCTTTGCTCACGTTCATTTTCCCTCTTGAAAACGCACGTCTCCCACGCTCTGGTCTCACTCCAACCCTGAGCGTCTTCTTCTTCCCAAATTCCAGCGCCTTTTTCTGCTAAAATTTCATCCCCTTCTTCTTCTTTGTGCGCGCGTTCTTCTTCACTAATTCTGGACTTGGCTGGTGTGCATTGGAAACCTTAGGGCAATGGTGAGGGGTTAGAGGGTTTTTGATGGCCTTCACATGTTGAGCTCTCCTTAGATGTTGAAGATGGTGCGGAAGCAATGGTTGAAATGAGCAAGACCCTCTCTTTGGTAGGGAAGAAGCTCTACTTTATCTCTTATCTCAAGGTTGAGTCCACTTAAAAACCGAGATATGGTGGTGACCTCTTCCTCTCTAATAGAGGCTCTCATGATGTATAGCTCCATTTTTTGCCTATACTCTTCCACACTCATGTTCTTTTGTTGGAGCCTTTGGAGCTTGTCCATTAGCTCCCTATGGTAGTAGGAAGGTATGTGGCGACGTCTTAGGGCTCCCCTAAGGTCATTCCAATACTCTATGGGAGGGTCCCTATGAAGACGTCTATCTCTCTCTAGAGAGGTCCACCAATACATGGCATTTCCTTGAAAACTAAGGGTGGCTAAGGGTACCTTTCTCTCTTCACTCACCCTATGACAAGCAAAGAGTTGTTCCACTTTCATTTCCCAATCTAGGTAAACTTCTACATTGTCCTTACCATAGAAATGTGGTAGGTCTACCCTTACTTCCCTTGGGGCTTCTTCCTCTCTTTGCCTAAGTCTTCTAGGTGGTGGTTGGTAATACTCATGGTTTCTAATGCTTACCTCTCCTAGAGACTCTTGGAGTTGAGAATGAGATGCATGTGAATGAGATTTTTTTGAATTTTGTGATTTCTCTTTCCTTGCTCTAGCCAATTCATTGATTTTAGATTCATTTTCCAATTGTCTATATGAAAGATGTTGTACATCCTTGGCAAGTTGTTTCAAAAGAGATTTTATGGACCTTACATCACTTTCAATGGACTTGGAAGAGTGAGTAGACATGACTAGAACTTTGTGTATAGAAATGTTTTACTTTTAAGAAAGAAGAGGAAAGTTAATGAAGGTAGCTTTCCAGGTAAGAGAGGTGAGTCACAATGGACTACTAAAATACCAAGTCTTGCCTTAGCCAAAAGCTATCCCTCCAAAACCTTTACACAAGTCCTTCTTTAGGTAAAACACTTAGAACACAATGAGGATGAAGAAATCAAATTTTTAATGCAAGAAAACAATGCAAGCTATCTAGCAAATGAAGCAAATTATCAAAGCCTTAAACAAGATTAAACAAGAAATTAACAAAGTGATTAAAGCAAGTTGGTTCAATTAAAGCAATTAACAAAAACAAATTAAGCTAGATGGCCCTAGGTGAGGCTTCTTGGACACTTGGAGCCCTTGAAGACACACTCACCGACTAATTGCGTGATTAACAAGTAGTTAACACAAGCAAGATTGCAAAGAAATTAAATGACACTCCCTTTGTTGCTTTTACTATTTGCACCCCTTTTGTTGTTCTTCTAGTTGCACCCCTTTTGTTGCTCTTCTACTTGTTGGGCCTTCCAAAGTGTGTGGTGTATTTGTAGTATGGTGTTTGTTGCTGCCCTTTGCCTTTGTTCCTCTTGGAATTAGGTCAATAAAATCTTCAATCCAGCACCTACTAAGAAAGCTAGACTCCCCTCAAGTCAAATTCCCACTCAACAAGTACCAATTGATATTTAATCCACCAACAAGCTTAGAGGCCAAAGAAAGAAAGCAAGAAACAAATTAATTTGAAAAACAGTACCACACAAATGGAATTAAATGTGACACAACTAGAAAGAGTTCAAATCAAATTAGACAAGCAAATAAAAGGTACTCAAATAATGGATGGCACACAAAAAGGAACCTAGGAATAGCACTAGATTTGATTTAAAAACCAAAAAACAGCACCACAGAAAAGCACATATTGTTGTGGTCCAGAAAGCGTATCTTTAAAAGATTTATGCTGAGCTGACCCTTTTGTATTTGCTTCTGAATATTGAGACACAATCAGAACAAGATCTTAACAAACTTTTGGCGTTGGTTTCACTCCAAACGCATGTACCAATTAATTTTGGTAAATTTTATAAAATCAGTGCTCAGAGCTGCCAGCTGAAACGTCAGGATTGCACACTTTTTTTGTAATATTTATCTTTTTTTTTCTATTTCTTTTTTTCAGATGGTTCTTTTTTTGTCCTTTTTCTAACACCTGAAATTTTTGAAATCCAGAGGCTCAGTAATTTTTGATGATGTATGTAATTTTCATAAGACAAAACAGTCAGCACAGAAATGTGAAAACAGGGGTTCTGAAAACTGGAATCAAAAACAGAATGATATACCTCAAAAACACAATGGAGTTAATATGATGGAATTTGTATGGATCTAACACACAAATAAGAACTCAAACTAAAATTAAAAATGCACCAAAGGATCAACATAAAACAAATTTCAGATCAAACATTCAGACCAAAAACAAGAAACAAATAAATCAAAAAGAGTACTACTAGGATTTGATGACAAATATGGAAACACATGACTTAGACAAAACTTATGGATTCATAAAATGAAAAGACTCAAGAACATCATATGACCCAAATGAAATTTCAAGCAAGACTCAAATACCTAAAAATAAAAACAGCAACACAAATATATCAAGAATCCTACACAAAATTGAAAATAGATGTTCAAGCACAAGTTTGAACAAACCCACCAAATGAAATGAATAAACAAGCATTCAAATCATATTAAAACACAAAAAACAGCAAGACAACTTGGAATAAAGATAAACAACTTGGAGAAAAGAAGAACTCAAAAAAAATAAAATGAAGAGACACTCATCTTTGAAGAACCATAGCTTATGATACCAAATGATGGCCTTCACATGTTGAGCTCTCCTTGGATGTTGAAGATGGTGCGGAAGCAATGGTTGAAATGAGCAAGACCCTCCTAGGAGTGATGGTGATCTTGAAGGTGCATGAAGTGTATGAAAATGAGAGAGGTTTGGCCAGCTCTCTTTGGTGGTGAAGGAGTGAAGATTAAAACCATAAATCAAGAGATTTAGGCAAGGGAGTAAGTATGGCACAAATTTGGCAGCATAACTTTACTCAAATTAATCTTGTTAATACATGAGGTAGGCCTCCTTATTTATAGATTTAGGAGCCTTGGTGAGCAAGCTTAAAGGGTAGGGATGGAAATACAAAAAGTGGGGGCTGCCTAGGGTATTGACTTTAGTCAAACCACACCATCATCCTAATATTCTAGAAGATAGGTAAAAAATGCAACATTTGATGGTACACCCCTCCTTCTTTTGCTAAAGGCACCTATTTGCTAGCACACCCCTCCTTCTATTGCTAAGGGCACCTTTTTGATAGCACACCCCTAAGTGAGCAAGTTTTGCTTTCTACACTAGACTAATCTACTAAGCTACCCCTAATGGGCCTCCAAGTAGCATGTACAAGGTCTTCTCCCTCCCATCCGTGGCTTGACTCATTTTGGCGTGAATGTGCTTGGCCATGGACCTTGTGTTGGGCCTGAACTTGGGTTGGAGCTTGGGCCTCTTCCATCAGTTTCGGTGAAATCGGTGACCACTGGAGCCAAACGAAGGCATCAAAGGCAAGGAGGACTTCCTCTGGTGCCTGCACTTGCTCAAAGGCAAGGAGGTCTTCCTCTTTTCTCGCCTGCACTTGCTCAAAGGCAAGGAGGACTTCCTCTGGTGCCTGCACTTGCTCAAAGGCAAGGAGGACTTCCTCTGTTCTCGCCTGCACTTGCTCAAAGGCAAGGAGGACTTCCTCTGGTGCCTGCACTTGCTCAAAGGCAAGGAGGACTTCCTCTGTTCTCGCCTGCACTTGCTCAAAGGCAAGGAGGACTTCCTCTGGTGCCTGCACTTGCTCAAAGGCAAGGAGGACTTCCTCTGTTCTCGCCTGCACTTGCTCAAAGGCAAGGAGGACTTCCTCTTGCCTCAACCTTGCTGTCTAAAGCAAAGGTGAGGACTTTCTCTGTTGCCTCAACCTTGCTGTAAAAAGCAAAGGAAGAGGTCTTTCTCTGTTGCCTCAACCTTGCTGTAAAAAGCAAAGGAAGAGGACTTCCTCTCGCCTGCACCTCGCTGTACAAAGTCGAGGGAGGACTTTCTCGTGGGTGAACGCTCCCAGGGGGGCGCCAGGCGTGGCTGTCTAAGCGCACACACTGGGCACGCCCTGCCTGCATTGCCTCATCGCGCGTTCACCGACGTCCCGACCGGCGAGGACCTCTTCTTCTGGAATCATACGAGGTGCATGCTTAACGCTCTCACTGGGAACTTGGGTCCCAGCTTAACACGTGTTAGCAAGACCCCAATGACCGTGCACCGACCGAGCACTCACTCTCTACATGCACCGACGGCTGATCGCGGTCCGCAGGCACTGATGGCTGATCGCGCTCTACATCCCAGCGCTTATCTAGGGGCTGATCTGCGGGTGGTGGCCACTCGATAACTCACCACCGATCACCTGGTCTTGCACCTGGGGCAAGGAGAACTTTAAACTGGGAACACTCGCACACTTTATGTACTGAAAATCTTTTATTGGGTGGCATCGTTAAAAAGAGTGCCCCTGATCTGCTCAACTGTTTTAATACACTAGGTATGTGTACAGCGCGATAGCGCATCTACTTTACAACTTAACGAGAGTAGGAAAGAAGCGTGTAGCGTCCTGGGTTCTGGGAATAGTCGTTACGTCCAGAGTCACCAGCCGACAAGCTCCATTTTCCAACGTCTCAACCACTCTGGATGGGGTCTCCTTTAACCGGCGATGACCGCCCTGGCGATGCACACACGGGGGGTGATCATGCCTTCCGCTTCAGCTCTGGGAGCCCCCCCAGTGTAGCCTCTTCCATCACCTCACCTCCCCAAACACAGGGAGTTCATGCTGCTGGTCGCCTTCCTGGGACCCCGAAGCGCGATCACCTTGTGTCTTCTGCAGGTAATCGGTCAGGAACCCTGTCTCCACCAACTCAGCAAGCTGACGCCCCAACGCCAGGCAGTCACGGAGTGTATGTCCATAAGTTTGATGGAATTCACACCACTCATCCTTCCTCCCTCCAAGTACCCTGTCGGTTTTCTCTGGCACATGGAGTCTTGCTGCCACAGCAGGGATGGCGATCAGCTCCGCCAAACTTATCATGAAATCATACCTAGGGGGTGCGTTGCTTGCACGCCCCCTGGTCTGGTCCTTCCTTGGTGCATAAGGGCGAGACCTCCCTGCTCCTTCCTCCCTTCCTTGATCTCATGCACCCGCGCCTGTTGCTGCTGATTCCCCTGACCTCCACGTGGCTTCGACGGTGCAGCACTTCCTCTCTTCTCAGAGACCTCTGTCTCTGCTACTATGTGTGCCACCGCACGTCGCCGTATCTCGGTGAAGGTGGCAGGGTGGCTCCTGATGAGCGATTCACTGAAAGGACCAGGGAGGACACCTCTCTTGAACGCATGCACCAGCATGTCTTCATCCTTGACGGGCAATCTCACCACCTGCGCCCCAAAGCGATTGAGGTAGTCCCTCAACGGCTCCCCCTGATACTGGCGCACGTCAAACAGGTCGTAGGACACCACTGGTGCAGGTCGGTTAATGATGTACTGCTCCGTGAACAGCTTCGCAAACTGATGGAAGGAAGTGAGGTGGCCCTCTGGCAGGCTCACGAACCACTCCATAGCCACTCCGCTCAGTGTACTCATGAACATCTTGCAGTACACAGCATCTGAACCTCCAGTCAGCATCATCTGAGTGTGGAAGGCTGTCAGGTGTGCTTCTGGATCTTCAACCCCCGTGAACGACGCTTTCAGTCCCACCAGATTGGGAGGCACCACCGTGTTCATGATCTCGGGGGAGAAAGGCATAGGGAATACTCTAGGAGGCGATTGCGGCGTCGACGTCCTCTTTTCAACTGCGCGCTCCTTCTGCGCCTGCAATTCCCTACACAGCTCTTCATTCATACGGTTCAACTCTTCGTTTCTTCTCTGCGATGCAGTCAGCTCTGCACGCATTTTCTCCCGATAAGCTCTCGATTCCGCGACGCTATCTTGCAACGCGCGCATCATCTCCACTGCCTGCGCCATGGTAACAGCTCCTCCTTCAGCAGATGGCGCAGGTGAGGTTTGCCTGGTTCTTCTTCTCATCTTCTCAACACTTCGACGTAACTTCACTTCGACGAAATAGTCAAGAAGCTCCAAGAAACCTCAAGAAACTTCAAGAACTGCAACGTGGATGGGAACAAAATTCACACGGGCCCCACGGTGGGCGCCTAATGATCCTGCCGCTTGACTCGAACGTGGAGGATTACCTCGTCACCCCTTCGTCTAGCCCTCTGGTCTGCAGGAACGCTCCAAGAACCACCACCAGAACTCCAAACGCTGCCTGCAAAACACACGAACGGCGCCTCTAGCGGCCGTTGTAGCTCCGACGCTCAAGTCAGGCAACAGGAACACCAAATCTATCACTGAATCTCTCTGTGAGACTCGTGTCTGCTCTTAGATCCACTTTCTCTCTCTGTAACTGTTTTCTGTTATCACTGTGCCACGTGTAAGAACGCTCTCACAGTGACTCAGAAACCCAGTGTAGAGAGCCTGTGTAAACTTGGAAAAGAATGGAAGGAATCCCCTTACCTTACATGATGTGGAGTGCTTTATACCTGAGCCGCGCCTCGCTCCCAGATGGTGACACGTGGAGGCACCAGCTTGAATCTACCGTACACGCGTCACACCTGGAGGGCTTCTACGCTTCTCTCTGTGCGGGCCGCATGCTCCCAGGAGAGCGCCAGGCACATCCTGCCTGCATGGCCTCGCCGCACGTCCTCTGAGTGGGCATCATGCGAGGTGCATGCGTAGCGTTCTCGCTGGGAACCCCGATGATCGACCTCCCTCTGCATGCAATTACGACCGATCTCCCTCTTAACGCCCGATCGTGCTCCTCATGCAGTCACACCCGGGCGGTCCCTCATGACTTGCAACCGACGTCCGTGCGGTGCCTCATGAATATCCACCGACGTCCGTGCGGTGCCTCATGACCTGCCACCGACATCCGTGCGGTGCCTCATGACCTGCCACCGACACCCGGGCGGTCCCTCATGACTTGCAACCGACGTCCGTGCGGTGCCTCATGAATATCCACCGACGTCCGTGCGGGGCTTTCAGGCGCTTATCTATGCTCTGAACTGGGAGTGGTGGCCACTTGGTATCTGACTGCCGATCACCATTCTAGGTGATCTCCTCCCTGATTCACTTGCTCTTTCTACGACATGCCACCCTGTTCATGGTCCACGTAGTCAACGGCTGCTGACGTCATCAACTACTGATGACCGACCGGATCACATAGTGATCATGAGTCTTTAAAATACTTGAAGGGTCAGCATAAGTTGAATAAACGTCATGCAAAATGGATGGAATTTCTTGAACAATTCCCTTATGTCATCAAATACAAGAAGGGCAGTACTAATATTGTGGTTGATGCTCTCTCTAGGAGACACGCCCTCTTTTCAAAACTTGGTACCCAGATTCTTGGATTTGAAAACATACCTGAACTGTATAAAGAAGATCGAGACTTTGCATCCACTTTTGTTAAATGTGAACATAGAGCACAAGGAGGATTTTATGTGTCCGAGGGTTATCTTTTTAAAGAAGGAAAACTCTGTATACCCCAAGGAACACATAGAAAGCTTCTTGTAAAAGAAACACATGAAGGAGGTCTCATGGGCCATTTTGGAGTTGATAAAACTCTATAGCTTTTAAAAGGAAAATTCTTTTGGCCACACATGAGAAAAGATGTTCAAAGACATTGTTTTAGATGCATTTCATGTTTAAAAGCCAAATCTAAAATAATACCTCATGGACTCTATACTCCTTTGCCTATAGCAAGTGCTCCATGGGAAGACATTAGCATGGATTTTATTTTAGGACTCCCTAGGACTGCAAGAGGTTTTGATTCTATTTTTGTGGTTGTGGATAGGTTCAATAAGATGGCACATTTTATACCATGCCACA